>LR990352.1:7500000-8750000 GCA_905147345.3 Mythimna impura
AGCAGGGTCGAAGCCTACTGGGGCCACGGGTAGTGTGAAAGTGAAACCTGGGGCCCTGGGACCAAGGCAAAGAAGGAACAGGAATGGGTTTTTAATCAGTAAAAGTCTGACACGCCCTCACGCCCCGCTCAAGAGCGGGGGATGTCATTGGATGATTTTTGAAAAAAAAGTTATATTATGATGCAGAATTTACAACCACCGCGTTCCTTTGGTTAGCTGGTTGTAGCAACCAGCACACACATTCTTTACCTAACTAGAGGTTTTGCTCCCATTGTTACTTTTAGGAAGTTAGGTACTTAGTGTAACACTGACATCTACGCCTTTTCTGATGTCGACACTAGCTTAAAATAAACCATTTAGCAAGGTCTGTGGTAGTGTGTGGTTTGGAGCTTTGCTAGACTTTACTCTCTGTTCCGCATAACAGAGAGTAAAGTCCCGCAAAGCTCGGTTGAAAAGGGAGGATCCTCCGGCCAGACGGGTGTTATGTCTGGTGAGCAACTGCCCGATAGATGATTTTGGGCTGTTCTATATGTTCTAAACGTGCGGAGAACTTTAATTGCGCGATGCAGGATTAGTTCTTATGTGACGCCATAGATGTCGCTACAAAGGGCTGACTGCGATAATGCAGGATTTTTTTTTGGGATGAGAAATGATCTTATACCTCCTCTGGGGAGTGCCAGACTCTAGATTACTGTTTAAAACCCACCCTGGTTCCTTCATTTGCCCTTCGTGTTCTAGGGCCCGGTAACTCTTTCACGCAATCCGGCTTTATTAATGAAGAATGACTAGTTATGTTTATTATATAAAACTTTTGTCCCTGAAATTGCAAAATAAAAATCAATTCGGTTGTATTTTTTTAAATCATTAATGAAGTTAATTCATCAATTGTTCCCTACATTTCGTCGAATTATACAAACATTAAGCTGTAATCCCCGCATTAGCGCCGGCGTTCACGCGCCATTGTCTTACTATTGTGTCTCTAATTACGCACTCAATAGGTTAAATATACTCATCGTCATCGGCGCAGAAGACATACCTAAATACAATGAACAGGAGATTTTTTTACCCTCCAGAGTTAATCCCAAAAAAAAAAAAATTGTTTGTATATATTTTTATTGAATTATGATATTTGTGTGTAATGTCAATGTTTGCAATGTTTGGTAGAAGTATTTACTGATTGTAAAATTGACTAAAAATGCCGAATAATATATATTTATCATTTTACAATTATATAAAATGTCAAATGTCAATAAATAACCCGCCCCTGATCTTTCCCGGTGCAAAAGTGCCAATAACACTGGCCGCATTACCTCGCTGAATAGCGATGGCCATCCTTTGCACCAAGAACGACCCGGACCGGGAGTCACCCGTTGCCTCCCCGAGCCTACGGCCCAAATCCCTCACAAAACACTTTGCCTCCGTACTCCAACTGCCCAGAGTCTCTACAGCAACCGGCACAAAATGGTAAAGCTGACCCAAGGAAGCGTACTTCAGCCTTTTTTTAGTGCAGGCGTCTTCAGCGGCGGCAGAGGCAGTGTGCATGGTGCGACTCAAGTGACTGGCGGCGACAGTGCTGACGCAAGTTGCGTCCCAGATCAGGCACTTCCCGTTTTTCTATGGCACCAGAGTCAGCCCATCCGGCCTCTTACCATCAGACCTGCTAAGACCTGGAGGCTCAAGCACGCAGGGGATGTTTGCCGATATAAGGGCTCTACGGACTATGTCGTTCAGGGCGTGGTGACGCGGGAACCTCCCTGTGCAGCGCCGACAGCTCAGTGCGTGATGGCCATCGGCCTCCACCAAAAAAACCGCAGGTGCATATATGAGGTTCGCACACCTTACAACCTAGGCGGAGAGCCACCGCCACACTCAAAGAGTCATCGTCGAGTAGAGTGCCCAGATGAGGCGAAGGAATCGCCTGTAACCACGCCCCTGACTCGGGTTGCGACACTGCTTGTAGTCTGGCCTTATCGACTCCCAACGCACCCCCCAACAATTGCTCTTGGAGCCCCTATGTCATCCCACGCCCGCTGAACATGTTCTGATTCGGGGATTGCCGCACCCGAGTTGAGGGTCAACCAAGCTGAGACAGCATCCGACACAAAGGGCATGCTTCCCCCGTCACCATTAGTATTGAGTAACACAGTGGCTAGGTTGGCAACTACATGCGCAGACGCCAAAAAAGCTGGCAGACCAACATCCCGTGCGCACCGCACCCCGAGACCACCACAACGGATAGGTAGAGCCGCCTGCCTCCACTGGGGCCCATCTAGGGAGACATTGAGAACAGACTCCACTACCACTTTCAGGGCATTGTCAAACGAGGAAACTTCCTCTGGACAGAGCCAAGTAGGGGTGGTCCGCAACAGATATGTGATTTTTGGGAGAGCGAAGCACATGCGTAATAGGACAATCGCAACGTGCGCGGAAAGATCTTTAAGACGCTTGTGCGCAGAAAGGAGGAGCCGAGTTCGAGACGTAATGGCTTCAGGTACTGCACCAAGAAAGATAGGGGGGGATCCTAAGAGATTGAAGTCGGAGCATGAAAGTTCTCTGAGGCCAGGAAGAAAGGAGTTAAAGCGAGAAAAGTGTATACGAGCTTCAGTACTACAGGGGAAAAATTCGCACTTCGAGGGATTCACCTCCAGACCCAGGTCTCTGAGTCGAGGGACTAGAGCCTCCAAGTCCTTAAAAACATCTTCCGGTCTGCCCCCGATAGTGCCATCGTCAAGGTACCACACGTTAAGGCCGGATTTCAGCTCGACAATCGTCTTGTGAATGGCCAAACTGAAAACGAGTAGCCCGAGCGGGTCCCCCTGCTGGGCTCCCACTTTTGAAAGAATAAGACTGTTATCGGAGAAAAGATTAGAAGGCAGCCTGTAAACCTGATGAAGGAAGGGATATAAAGAAGGAATTTTTTCCTTTACCTCGCTCAACAGAACGTCTCTTTCCAAAGTATTGAACGCGTTGTGAATATCTAGCTTCAGCTGTATCGAGTCTTCGTTCTCCGGGTCCATCACAAATGCTCGCGTAGCGTGGATGGCAGCTTCGCATCCCAGACGTGTGCCAAAACCCAACTGATGAGGCTGCAAGTAGCGGGACATATCTTCTTTCACTGCACGACAAGCTAATTTTGCAGTAAGACGGCGAAAGACACTACCGACTATCGACGCATGGGTTTAACTGACCACTAAGCAAGAAATTTGCCAACCTAGTCAGACCCCCCACAAGGCGCCTTCCATTTTCCCCCGCCGACACCGAAATCAACTCCTTGAGGTGCCCCGGCCGAATCCCGTTCAAGCCCGCTGCTGATCCAGTATAAAAAGAACCAAACGCCGATACCACGTCCTCTACAGTGACTCACAATGCCTTAAATGAAGGGTCAGGGTCTGGTGGAAAACTGAGAGGACGTGAAGGGTCGGGGTGCTTAAGTTTCAACGAAGCAAGGGTGTCGGCATCCCCCCGAGCGAACGAGTCTTCGGACATCAATAACAATATCCGTATCGCCCCTCTTAAATCGCCCTCGAAAACCTTTGATTCGATACTTTTTTTTTATAGCTCCTATTTGCTAAAATACAAATAAAGCATTTTATTATTATCATTTACTCCCTGAAAGATTGTTAACGAAACAAAAGTCATTGATGAAGGCTTGATAGGCTTGGTCTTTGATAGAGGCTTCATATTTTTCGTTGATGGAGGCTTCATGTTCGTCTTTGATAGAGGCTTCATATTTGTCGTTGATGGAGGCTTCATGTTCGTCTTTGATAGAGGCTTCATATTTGTCGTTGATGGAGGCTTCATGTTCATCTTTGATAGAGGCTTCATATTTGTCCTTGATGGAGGCTTCATGTTCGTCTTTGATAGAGGCTTCATATTTGTCGTTGATGGAGGCTTCATGTTCGTCTTTGATAGAGGCTTCATATTTGTCATTGATGGAGGCTTTAGAGTCAAAGTACTTTATTTCAACTCTGTATTGAAAGCTTGGTAATATTACATGGTCAAAGATAAAACTCACAGTGCCATAACAAAGATAACAAGAGCCGGATGCACCCTCGTGCCTGGTACAGGAAGAAATACATAGTCGAGTGACAAAGATTAATTATGTCTGACCTACAAAATTATCTAGACAAATATAATGAATTAATAAGACATTGACAACACTTTACATTATCTACACTTATTATGTCGTATTAATATTAATGGATGCAATAATTAATAACGGCTAAGTTGAATACAAATAAATATTTTAAAGTCATTGGCTCTGATTTGTGACTTGCCTACATAAACGGGGAAGTCAGATTTTCCCTGATGCATCTGCATCAAATCATCGGTTTTCCTTAGTTTGTAATAATACATAAATGTACTCATATATCTGCAGTCTAATTATATAGTATACTTAAATATTTATCGCTTTTGTTATGGCACTATGTTAGGTAGTATGCGTATGAAAGCAGTTTGTGTAGAAGATAAAATCTGTTTTCATTTCTTCGTAAGTTCAAGTCGACTCGAATTTACCTCAAAAGTAGATTTGAAATTGGACCTTAATTGAATTGGATCTTATCGGGCTTAGGGGTGTCTGCGTCGAGGGAGTCACAGGGTGTTTCCCGGCCATGCTAGCGCCGAAGCCTGCTAGGGGCTGCAAGGGGCAACTGAAGGAGTGGGTTTATAGGAGAGTGGGTTTTAGTCATTAAAAGTCTGACTTTCATTTCGCTCCACCTAGAGCGGCAGCACAAAAAGAAAGCCAAAGTTGCTTGTAGAGGTTCCTGATATTCCAAAGGCCAAGACTGTTCTAAGTTTCTTAGAATTAACTTAAACAGACTGTCTTGATTGACTACAAACGAGTACTAAGCCAGCCTCGGGCATAACGATAAACTACCAATTTCAGAAAATTGGAGATACATAATACAAAGTCATATGTTTTTTACAAGCTTTTATTTTTTTTATATTTCTTTATATTTCGATATTATTTGTTTAACTTAATAATCTTAATCTCCAGAATCTCGTACTGCTCAGCGGACGCAGCCAACGCCCGGGTCTTCGCCGTGGTGGAGGGCAGGCCGGCGGGAGGGTCGGCGGAGAACCACGTCGTGCACGTGTTCGTGTGCACGCGCAGGAAGCACGCGCGCGCGCTCGCGTTGTCTTTGGCGCATGCCTTCAATGACGCTTACCAGGTATTTAGAACTCTGCGATGCACGGTGCCTGATGCAATAATCGTACCAAAAACGTCTAGAATGGTATTTCATCCCGTCGACTTATGTGTCAGGCGGTTAGGAGAATTATTATGTATCCGTCAACGCGTAACACAGCATTGCGCGTTCCAATCGCATTCAAACTACCTTCACAGGGTAGCTGCAGGATGAGAGTTTCCGAGAACTAAGATGCATAAGGCATGGTTGACACGGCTGCTGCACTGCCTGTTGCGGTTTCGATTCCCGCATGGAACAAATATAAATATGGCTACAGATAACTGATTCGAGTATGTGTGTTTTGTCGTGAGTTTACATGTTTTGTGAACACACTCACGATACAAATACAAGAGTAATTCGTAGTGTGCGGTACCGTTTTTTATGGTTATTTGGAGCAGCGAATTGCTTCAGGCTAACGAAGATATGCTCGAAAAGTGGGTCCTGCCCCCTAGCCAAGTCACAAACGATAAACGTAAACTCTCAGTAGTCTTTAATAGATTTTCAACTTTATGTTGTTGGATATAAAGTTGAAAATCTATTGAAGATTACATAGTGTTTTCGTTCGTTCCGGTCGCTAACGCTCAGTAGTCTTTAATAGATTTTCAACTTTATGCTCTTAGGTATAAAGTTGAAAATCTATTGGAGATTACTAAGCGTTCACGTTTATCGTTTGCAACTTGGCTAGGGGAGCTGGTCGCTTCAGAAAGCTTTGCAGCGAACATTAAAGAACAACTATTTACGCAATCCTTATTGTGGTTCTACAAACAGTGTGGTTAACTGTGTGTGTCCTTGCCAGGAAAGCGTATTGCAAAGGTAAGGACTACGTTGAAGACACGCTTGTTTGGCAAAGACTACTTCTACACATTTGGTTTCCCTGGCAGCTCTTTAACTGCATTATCGTACAGTCATCTATTAACTGCTCCATCATTGTTTTAACTTCATTATTTGTACTAAAATTTTTTTTCCTCTCGTAAGGCATTGTTTTTGCAATGTTTTTTTTTTATATTAATTAAACCACAGCCACCTTAATTTCACTAGTATTTTTTTATTGTATACCTACATCTATCATTTATTGAAAGGTTTATTTTTATTTTTGAATAGCTTCTTTTTATAATACGAACGTGAGAACACTAGACTCCGCGGATTCATGGATCACAATTTTCATTGTAATTTTGGGTACAAAGATGACCGGTCTACATTGTCGTCTCATATCTATTATTATTGTAATATGGAATTATAGTAGTTTTTTTTTTTAAAGAGTTACCATGGAGTTTCTTGCCGGTCCTTCTCCATAGGAAACGACCAATTGGAACCTTGCGCTTGCTTCTGACGTTTTATGTCCCATGTAGGCCTATGTGATATAAATAATTTCGAGTTAGAGAGTTTGAGTTTGAACTAAAAATGCGTTTTTGTTTATGCGTTTTTGTTATTGTTGTTATTGTTTATGCGTTTTTGTTTTCAGGCGTGGCAAGCAAACCTCAATCAAGGCAGTTCATTGGGTTCCGACAATAAGCGCTTAGCTCCCTGGGTAAGATCCTGATCCATCATACAATAGTACATTTTGATACAAGTGGAGAAAGTTTGTTATTGCGACCGAGGGGGAAGTGTTTAGCGCCTATTACACCACTCGATATTCAGACAGTCTTAGTGTATGTAGCGTCACACAAGAAAAAGAGCAACTTACGCCAATGTCGTGTAAAGCAATGAAACAGAACGATGAGATAAATAGATAAACATAGACTAAGACTGGCTGAATATCGAGTGGTGTAATAGGCGCTTTATGGAATGAATCGTGTGCTGCAGTGACAAACCGCGTGTATCGAAAAACGTTTTTCAATACACTTACACAAAAGAAGTAACACAGGTGGGTTTTTATTGGTAAAAGTCGGACAGTCCATGTCGCTCCACCCAAAGCGGGAGAAGTTATTTGATAATTTCATTATCTTCCTGCTCTTGTCCCGTCTTATTTGGGGTCGGCGCAACACGTTTTTTTCTTCCATTCTATCCTGTCACCCGTCATGCTATCACTAACTTTCTTTCCTATCATATCACTCTTCACACAGTCCATCCATCTTTTCTAGGACCTCCCTCTCCATCCATCCACATGTATCCTCATAACTTTTTTAGTAACGTTTCATCCCTCCTCTTCACATGACCATACCAAGACAAACGATTCCCCTTCAACTTTTCAGTCACTGGCGCGGGCGCCACTTTCAAACATCCTCTAATATACTCATTTCTCACTTTATCTATTCTCGTCACATCCATCTTAACATTCTCATCTCCGCTACGTGCAATCTTTTTTCATCCGTCTTTTCCACAGCCCATCATTCTGATCCATACAGTATGACAGGTCTTATCACGTTATTTGATGATTTCCTACCTAAAAAAAAAGTTAAGTGATTCTTACGACTAAATACTCCACACGCGTTGATTTGTTTAGTTTTCTGTGAAGATTAATGTACGACAACCATTTTTCTTTCAAGGTTCGGTTCCAAGAAGAGTCTGATGAGGAAGAATTGGACTCTGAAGACTGGCAATCTCCCGCTCCCCTGGTGACTTTTGCGTAAAAGCCTTAGTTATTAAGTAAGAATTTTTATGAGAGTATCTTATCCTTACCACGTTGACAGCGGTACTTATTTTTGTATTATTTCTAGTACGGGGCGTTTAAGACCTCGTTTGAAAACTATCATTATAACAGTAAGGGGCTTATTAGACCTGGTAACGTTTAAGACATTAAAAGCTTATTTTTTTTATTAAATGTAGTACGAGGTCAAAGTGACCCCGTATTAAAGTAGATACACCACTGCAACCTGTTTTAATATCTTATACAGTAAGGGGCTTATTAGACCTCGTAACGTTTAAGACATTAAAAGCTTTTTTGTTAAATGTGGTACGAGGTCAAAGTGACCCCGTATTAAAGTAGATACACCACTGCATTCTGTTTTAATATCTTAGGTACTATAATCATCTCTATCTCGTTTCTAAACTAAACCAAATTAAAGTTACACTCCTACGTTACATGCCTCCGCACGGCAGAGAAGACTATGTTTTTCTTAGCCGCACCTCAAAGATAACACGTACGAGGCTTATTAGACCTCGTTCCGCACCGAACGTATAAGAAACAGATATTCTCATACAAATACGATTACGTTTATGGCGCTACAAGAATGCTACAATACTTAATTTTAAGTTAATGTAACAGAGCCCTACAACAAAATATGTTATCGCTTATTTTTCATTCTTGTACGTAGAAACTCTCTTTCGTATTTCGTACATGTGTAAAATGTAAATTTTATCATGAGCTCAAAATCAGAGCTGGGTGTTGAGATCAGCCCCCATAGCCAAGTTACAACCGTTTTGTTTCGATTCTCTTATCGTCGGTCGCCTCGAGTAGGCCACGCCTCCGATTCCTTTATTCTGACGTCATCTCAACGCTCAGTCGCGTGGTCAGAAAAAAGGAATAGGAGACGTGGTCGAGGCGATCAACGAAAAGAGAATCGAAACGGTTGTAACTTGGCTAGGGGGGCTGATTCATATATTTTCACTGATTTTCGATGAGGATGACCATTCTCAACATTGATAAGCCAAGTACACAGGAGATATTATAGTAACTGTGCTGGAGTCGGCTTCCTGTTTAACCAGATTTAGCTGGATACCTGAGGCCCTACCGCGAGCTCTTAAAGCGATCCAATTTACGACCTAAACTGAACTGTTAAAGGGATGGATCTATATAGGATGTATAACTCCATCCCTCTTTGTCGGTCACACGACTGACATTTTAACATATCATGGTAAGGCCCTTGTACCTAATCTCTACAACCCAGTAACTGTATTTCACGATATCCCTTTGCAATCAATAGATGGTCACCCATCCATAGTTCGACCTCGGCAAGCGTTGCATACCCTTGTTATTACTTGGCTACGAGCCAATCTCAGAACGAGAGTAAATCTACAAAAATGAATAATGAGGCTTAATTCTCAATTCTTTAATTCATATCCTATTAGAATTAAGATTATGAAAGTAGTTATAAATTAAAATAATATAACTTAAGTTTGAGCTACTTACTTTAAAGGGGGCGTTTGCATTGGGCGTATATATTTTAGTAATGTTGTATTAGAACGATTACTGAACGATCAGAGTGCTCTACGAGGGGTCTACGAGAGTTCTAAGCGAGGTTATAGAGAGTCAACGAGAGCACTACGTAGAGTTACGACGGTACTATGCATTGGCTACAAAGATTTTAAGACTACGAAGGGTCTACGAGGGTAATATGTGGGGCTACGCGGTCTATAATGCGTCTACGATGGTACTACGCGGTGCTACGCTGTATATCGTACGTCTACGAGGGTAAGGCACTGGGCTACGCGGTCTATAATACATCTATGATCGCGGGGTTATGCGGTCTACAAAGCGTATCAGGGTAATATACGGGGCTACAATGGTACTACTAGTACGTAGCTACGCAGTCTTAGTGAGGCAGCATATTTAAAGTAATAAATTGAAATTGACATAAAATCATCTTTTGGATGATTTCGGATTTGTGGAAATAAGAACACTAAATCTTTTGATTGTAAATATTTTTACTAAGCAATAATTTAGTTTAAGGTAGAGATATTGTATTGTAGAAAGGAAATTCTAAGTACATTATGTATACATAATTGATATTATATTATAAATTAGTAGGTATATTAAGAATTATTTGACTGATGTTATGTATTTTACAAATAAAGTTAATTTTACTTTTGTTTTGTTTATTAATTTAAAGAGTCATAGAATACATAGGGTAACTGAAGGAACACGGGTGGGTTTTAGTCTGTAAAAGTCTGACATTCTCTCTTGGTTCCACCTAGAGCGGGAGAAGTTATTCGGTGATTTCTCACCTCAAAAAAAAGGCTAAGCGGTTAAGGAAAACAGAGTCTTATGGCACAACTATGGCTAGAATTAATATAGTCTACATGTTTGACGAAAGGTTCTAGAGTGGTGACCACGTACCAGAAAACGCAGTGTTGGAAGGCCTCCCACAAGGTGGACCGATGACCTGGTGAGGATCGTGGGAATCCGATGGATGCGAGACACATAGGACCGGCGTTATGGCGACACTTGGGGAGGCCTATGTCCAACAATGGACGTCTGAATTGATGATGACATGGTTGTCTTCGAATTGTAGGAACATTATCTAGTATCAAAACCGGCACTGCTGGTACGAAGTGAGCCATCTTCTACCAGACTTCGTGTGGTTCAGGGGCTTGGAGCAGGCGGCGCCGTGGTAGTTAATCATCATGTAGTCGAAGCAATCTGTCACTCCGTCTTCGTTACAGTCCTGTAAAACACCAAAACTGCTTTTAATATTACTAAAGTTAAAACTAAATTATTAAAGTTCGATTCTACAAAAACAAGCAACAAAAAAGACTTAGTGGAATTGGTCCAGCCGTTTACGCGTGATGACATGATCAAGGGAAATAGGGATTCATTTTTAACCGACTTCAAAAAGAAGGAGGTTCTATGTTCGGATGATTTTTTAATTTTTTATTTAGATAGATAAGATTTGTTGTAGACATGAGTTGAATTTCATATTTAATTAGACAAGCCGGGGGGCTTGTTACAACCGTTTCGTTTCGATTCTCTTTTCGTTAATCGCCTCGAGTCGGCCACGCCTCCTATGCCTTTGTTCTGACCACGTGACTGAGCGTTTAGATGACGTCAGAACAAAGGAATCGGAGGCGTGGCCGACTAGAGGCGATCGACGAAAAGAGAATCGAAACGAAACGGTTGTAACTTGGCTAGGGCTGGCGTTACAGGCTGAACGTTTAACATTTTTATTTGAATTACAAAGACATAATTGTTTAATTAAATAGTGCCAAATTCCTCTGGACTCTAATCAAGTTTAAAGAAGCTAGACGTATAACTTTTCTTTACCAAAATAATTAAAACCGTAATCTATCTCTGATCAGCCTAGTTTACTTATTTATTAGTATCTATATTATAATAGTTCAGTATATTTTAAGTATGTAAGAAGAGTAGATTCATTTATTATAATACTAGCTTCTGCCTGTGGCTTTGCCCGCGCGAAAAAAGGATTCTCCATACTAACTTCCAACCCTCATTTTACCCCCTTAGGGGTGGACTTTCGTAAATTCCGTTCTTAGCGGATGTGTAGACAACTAGACATCCGCTAAGAACGGAATTTACGAAAGTCCCTTTAAAGTATCTACCTGCCAAATTTTAAGTTTGTAGGTGTTGTTATAGTTTCTGAGATTTCGTGATTAATCAGTGAGTGGTATTTCGCTTTTTACCCGACTACGGAGGGTTATGATTTTGACAGGCTATGTATGTATGTGAGTTTGTTCATCTGTTCCCACATAGCTCCTAATCTACTTATCGGAACTCGACGTATGAGGTATCGTTAGAACCGTCTTAATTGTCCGCTGAACATAGGTTACGTGACGTGTCACAAAACTTGATATGGCGCCCTCTAGCGGACAAAAAGTAATGTGTAAAAAATAAAAATGGAGATAAATACGCCGTGTTTGGTATCATTTGAAAGGGCTTTACTTGTACATTTCCAAAATATTGTTCAAATTTAAAGTGACGCCCTCTAGCGGACAAGAAGTCATGTGTTAAAAAAAATGTTAAGATAAATACACCGTGTTTGATATCATTTGAAAGGGCTTCACTGTTACTTATCAAAATATATCATCAAAATTCAATGTGGCGCCCTCTGGTGGACAAAAATTAATTTACCATTATTAATTAGAAATTTTAAATTTAGCTTTTGCAAATGGTAGCACAGTGATTTAACACCAAAATAATTTAAATAAAAAAAAAGTAAAAAAACTAAAACCCGACTACGACAAAAAAAAACGACGAAACTAAAAGTATGAAACAAGATTTCCAGAATGCTGAAATAAACAAGGTAAAAAGAAAAGCCGTAGTCACACGTTATTAAAGTGTTTCGGTTGTTACCTATAACGTGTGACTGCGGCTTTTCTTTTTACCTTGTTTATTTCAGCATCCTGGAAATCTTGTTTCATACTTTTAGTTTCGTCGTTTTTTTTTGTCGTAGTCGGGTTTTAGTTTTTTTACTTTTTTTTTATATATATAGATTTAATCTTCAAGCTTTTACTTGAAGATAGTATAAAAGTGTCAAGTGTGAAATTATCGGTCTATATGGCGACGTTTGGGGGATCTATGTCCAGCACTATATCTTTGTCAGAAATAATGATGATGACGAAGTGAGCAACTGAACAGTGATGCAAGGTGCCTTATATAATACTTGCCTTTCCAAACTTCGCCATGTAACTTTCAACGATTCTTAACGAGCAGTGGTAATCTTTGGCGCAGTCTTCAAATGCTGAAACGAGAAATAAAATAATATTTTAAATGACATATATACATATAGATAAAAAATCTACATTCGATAAAGTTATTTAAGGGATCTAGGTATTCTGAAAATAATTGAATAACCCAAACATACTGGAAGATAAAACTCAAGGGAATTAAACTTAGGAGAGTAAATACTGTAAATACTGTACTCTCAAAAAGGTTTCTCCAGTCAAATATTATGCGCAGGCGTCGTTACTCTTCACACGTAAGGGGAAACTAAAAAAAACTTTATGACAAAAAAAGAAACGACTTCATAAAAATTGCAAAGTAACTTTAATTTTGAAAGCCTTTATATCTTGTACCTTCCTTCCTATCCGGGTCATCATCTGGCAGCGTCGGCTTCCCAGCATCGACCCAGTACACCCTGGAGATAATGAAGGGTCCGCAGTACCCTTCGCTGCAGCCTCTGTTCATGTCACACCCGGCTACGTGGCAGAGGCACCGGAAACAGGCCCCGTTCAGGTTTGATATGCGCACTCCTGAAATTGGTAGGATTTTAAGTTTTAGATCCTGGGAGATAGCTCTATGATTTTGGCGATTGTTAGAAAGGAAGGAGGACATAAACTAGTGCTTGACAACGATCCCACCTGATGGTAAGCAGTGATGCAATCGTTGCTGGTGAAGCACGCTAATTTATTAAGAGACTATTCACTCTAGCCTTGAAGATACCTAAATTATAATCGGACAGGAAGACCGCAGCAGGCAAATTGTGGTCTGATGAATGGATGATGTACAAACGACATTTCGCCTAGAAGTGGGAGTTTGATGAACTCAATATTAATATGTTACTAGATAGCCTACTGCTGAGACTCAAACCTCTTTATGAGAGGAAATGGGCCGTAATCCACCACTCGGGCCCAGTGCGGGCTGGTGGATTGGATGTCACATATCTTCGAATATTTGGTTCAAAGACATGTCGGTTTATTTACTATGTTTTCCTTCACTGTTATGACAACAGTGTTGATGAAATATATTACGCAAATTGCCTGATTGTGTTTGGATCTGCGACATATAAGTCGGGGTCATTACCACGGACCACCACGTCATTAGATACTATTCTTGACAAGCCTGTTGGTCTAGTAGTCAGTGACCCTGACTGCTATGCCGGAGGTCGTGGGTTCGATTCCCACCCAGGACAAATGTTTGTTTGATGAGCATGATCATTTGTTCTGTGTCTGGGTGTTATTTATCTATAATATGTATGTATTTAGAAATTTATATAAGTATCTTTATCAGTTATTTAGTACCCATACCACAAGCTCTGCTTAGTTTGGGATTAGATGGCGTTGTGTGAAAGTTGTGGAATATTTTATTATATTATTGTGGAATATTATATTATATTATTCCAAATTTCATACGTTTTATACCGCATTTTGGTGTTGGGTTTCTCAGTAGCAGTCTGAAGTCTGGATTCAAGTCCAGTTGATGTCAATAGGCTTAAACATGTGAACTATGGGTTCATCTCCGTCTCCATCCTTCGGATAGCTGGAGTGGTATATGTTATGATATGTTGACATCATGCAAGACGCCCTGGGCGTTTCATGCGGGGGCCAGGGCGTGCGGATTGTCGCCTACTCGCGTCGTCACCCACCTCCTTCACTTGCATTACTGATTCGCAGAAGGAGGTGACTGCTTCCCTTTCCTTTTTCGCCCCGTACCATGGCCTAAATCAGGGCCGTTCAGGAGAGGTCACTCTTGCTGATCGCCTCCGCGAGGATACGCCGTTGCTCCGCCCAATAGGGGCAGACTTACACCGTATGCTCCATGGTGCATCGTGAGAGTGCGCTGTCTAATCTGTTTTTACACGATTTTGCATATTTAGTTCTTGCTTATCAGCATGATAATAAAACCAGTAACTTAAACACGATCAACATTTTTTGCGATATGAGATGACAAAATTTAAATTGCATAGGTAACAATGGTATAAACTGTTTTGAGTTTTTTGTTTGTCCATTGTCTGTTGATGTGGTCCACCCACACCCACCAGGTGATGGTAGTAGTGGACATTTGGATAGTGATCTCACACAGCACAAGTAAGTAATCTCTATAATTAACTATAGAATATTTTTAGGCTCAGTTATTTGTTTCATACTAGCTTGTGCCTGCTGCTTCGCCTTATTTTTAGGGTTCCGTACCTCAAAAGGAAACAACGGAACCGTAATAGGATCACTTTGTTGTCCGTCTGTCTGTCTGTTTGTCCAGACTCTTTATCTCGGGAACGCGTGGAAGTATAGAGTTGAAATTAAACCATAGCCACTCAGGTCTGCGGTCCCCTGAAGCACGGTAATATATAAATAATATTACCGTGCCTGAAGCTATGAAAAAATCAAACTTCTGAGTTAACGAAAGAAAAAGATACGGCTGTTTATGTTGCAAAAAACGTATATTTCGATACTCTCAAGGGAATCAAAATTCATAGGGTACTTCCCGTTGAACTTGAAATTTGGCATGAAGCAAGGTTTCATAGCACAAGTATAGGATAAAAATTTGAAAAATGTAAATTTGTAGTTACGTCACAAAAAAAAACTTTTTTTGCGATTCGAAAAAATCTTTGAAACTCAATTCGGGAATTGAACTGTTTTCATAGGTAAGTTTGTAACTTTGTACGGAACCCTCAGCGCGCGAGTTCGATTCGCACTTGCCCGGTTTTTTATTATTGATAGGCCTGCGCTTGACCACTATTTCACATGATTGGTCGAATTGATATGGTCGAAGTTAGAGCACGCTTGCTTAGAAGTAACCTATTCACTCTTGACTTAAAAACCCCTAGGTTGTAGCTATCAGGAAACACAGACTCCGGAAGCACAGTATAGATATATGGAACAGTACGGAAACTACCTACAAATATTCGAAACGGCACACTCACACAAACATACGCATCGACGAGACTCCTAAGCGTTTCTCGCGGTCCTGTCAGTAGCGAATGCCGCTTAGGAGTCTCGTCGATGCGTATGTTTGTGTGAGTGAGCCGTTTCGAACATTTGTAGGTAGTTTCCGTACTGTTCCATATATCTATACTGTGCCGGAAGGGAATTCCACTCCATAGCTGTACGAGTGTACGCACAATAAATGTGTTCCCAAAACGTTACGCTTGGTGAAGCTGCTGCGAGAATGTTTGATAGAGTCACCACTGTCCTGGAACTGAAGGAACACGGGCGGGTTTTAGTCAGTAAAATTCTGACACTTCCTCTCCCTCCACCCAGAGCGGGAGAAGTTATTGGATGATTTCTACTGGCCTGTTGGTCTAGTGGTTAGTGGCCCTGACTGCTTCCCTCACAGCAGTCAGGGCCATCTTGGTAGTAGAATTATCCGACAATCTTGACAGGTGCGCTACCTTAGGTCGCGAAATCATATATCATAATATGTCAATATGTCATGACAATTTTATATTTAATAAAGCCGATTAGTCTAGTTTTTCACGACAAATTTTCATCTGTCACCTGTCGCCCAAAAAGTTTTAATTAAACAGAAAAATGTCGAATTGTCGTGACAATACAACATAATATGTTAGGATTTTCGACAATTATGTCACCTTTTTTTTTTTAGGTGATAAAATCGTTTTATGACAAATCGCGTTCTTGGGCGGAGCGAGAAATAGTGTCAGACTTTTACTGACTAAAAACCCACTCCTGTTTCTTCTTTGCCTTCTTCTCAGGGCCCCGGGTTTCACTTTAATACTACCCGTGGCCCCAGTAGGCTTCGACCCTGTTGGGCCCCTACGATTTGCTGACATGTCCCTGAGACGCGCGTGGAACAATACCCGCCGTCGACGACTTGGGCTTGGTCCGGACGGTTACCAGACGATCGGACGGCGAGCCACCCATTGCTCGCCGTCCGCAAGCCCGCGCCTAAGGTGGAATTATGTCACCTGTAAGTTTTATTAAACAGGAGAATTGTCGAATTGTCACTTTTTGATATATTTTGGACTGATAGCTGACTGATTGTCAGCTTTATTAAACAGGGCCCAGTTCACTAGTTTTTGTTGATACAATGTCCGTTTATTAATGTAATGTCAATTTTAGATTGGTATCGATCGCTGCAAAAAGGTCAAAGCCGTAATCCGTAACACTAATTTTGAATGACATTAGGTAGGGTGTCTTAATGTAGCAGAATAAAATAAATCAAGGCTACTTTAAATGTGAGATAAGTTCATCCTTTAAAATAGTTGTTTCGGGTTTAGGTGGGGTATGTGTACCCACGATACAGGAGTATTTCCAATATGTCAATGAGTAGTTCCTAGTGTGGGGTAACTTTTTTCAATACACAATTACTCAAAAAACCTACCCTTATCCCTACCGCTTTTAGGCAAGCAAATTTACTGTTCTTCGCACTAGTACGGAAAAATGCAAAGCTCTTCCCCGCCTCAATTTATTACCCGTTTATTTATATCTATAAGTGTGTTGAAAAACGTCGTTAATTGATACACGTGAAAATTTGTTACTACAGCCCTCGGCTCCATAAGTCCCTTACCTAAGGCTCGGGCGAATTCCGCCTCTGTCTCAATGACAAACTTTCTCCACTTGTAAAATGTATTTTAGATCCCATAACGTGCATTTTTACTCTTAGAACTATACCAAACAAGGCTCTGACAAGGAGATACCTACCAATCGGCCGACGTTGAACATCTCAATTAAATCTTTGTAATACACGCTGCTACGTGTAATTACAAATATTTAATTACATAAATTGCATCAATCAAACTATAATTAACACGTTATATGATAATATCATTTAATCACCGTTTAACCTTTATAAAAGCATGACATTACGCTAACACATGTTTTATTTACAAGTTTATCTAAAATTTTCCATTCAAAATACAAAAAAAAAATCCAACCTATAAAAACATGTAAAAAATATGTATATTAACTTATTCAACTAAATTTCATAATGAAAAAGACAATTAACTTAATTTGTAATAATATAATTTTCGTTTATTTTCTCCTAAAAAAACAAGATCTTATTATATAATACCTATGTTTGAATATTTCAACCTTATATGTTTATAAAGTAACTTTCAACAACAACTGGTATATTTTTAAGTGAAAGTGGAGAGCTGGTGCCTGATGTATGTAAGTATTAGCCTGTATTACAGATCATCAGGTATAGTACGAGTATATATAGGTATAAAAGAAGAATCTGACTGACTGACATATAAAAGCACAGTCAAAACTACTGGGACTTGGAGCGTGAAATTTGGCACAAGGTTTCGTTTTATGACGTAGGCGAGCGCCAAGAGAGCATATTCCAAAATTCCCTCTAACTGGGACTTATTTCAGTCTTGAGAATGTGGGGTATGTGACCTGGTGTCTGTTATAGGTAATCAAATATAAACAGAAACTTACCGTATACAGACGAAAGAAAACATGCAAATCCAAGTAGAGGCACGAAAAATATTTGCCACCGCATTTTATCCAATCACTATTCACATAAACGTCACACACATCTTTCTATCACCAAAGTACATTCTACAATAACGTTACAATATACTAAAACTACGACATAATATAATGTTGTGTGTATACTTTACGGATGTTCTAAGTCACTAAGGTAAGTGAGTTGATTCAAGGAATCGAGTCTAAAAAAGTAGACAAAAAACTGTTGTTCTGGTGAATCATCGTTATTTGCTGTCTTTTAGTATCTGGGTTTGTTGTTTCTATAAATAAGATCTTATTTATAGAAACATTTTATTGATCTATGAGAAGGTCTATGTTCGACAAAAGTTATTTTTAGGGTTCCGTACCTCAAAAGTAAAAAACGGAACCCTTATAGGATTACTTTGTTGTCTGTCTGTCTGTCAAGACTCTTTATCTCGGGAACTCGTGGAGTTATCGAGTTGAAATTAAAACCATATACTCAAGTCTGCGGTCCCTTGAAGCTGTGAAAAATTCAAACTTATGAGCTTACACAAAAAAGAGATACGGCTCTTTATGTCGAAAAAAACGAGTATTTGGACACTCTCAAGGGAATCAAAATTCATAGGGTTCCCGTTGACCTAGAATCCTGAAATTTGGCATGAAGCAAGATCTGATAGTACAAGTATAGGAAAAAAATATATAAACTGTAAATTTCCTATCAAGAATAAAAAAAAAATAATTGTAATTTTCAAAAAAAATTAAAACTTTTTTTGCGATTCGGAAAAGTCTTCGGAACTCAATTCGGGAATTGCGGGAATTTTCATAAGTAAGTTTGTACGGACCCCTCAGTACACGAGTCCGACTCGCACTTGACCGAGGACCGAGACTTGCTTGAGGCGTAGGGCCTCACGAGCTCTTAACGCGATCCATTTGACGTGGTGGGCCTCTGCACACCACGTTTTTTAAACGCCCCGTTGACGCGCGTTTTAGAAACGTGCGTCGACGGCGCGCTTTTGTCCTACAGAGCAGTTTGTTGTCGTTGGTATCGATGCACACGCGCGGTAGCATCGCGTTTGTATCGATTCAAACGTGCGACACCGGTGCGTCGCTAGCGCGCGTGCCTTCCCTGCGGGCGGGGTTTGCTCCGCAACAAGGGAGGTGTGAATCTACGCTAGTTGCACAGAGTACCTTTTTATGTATAGGCTAGTTGCAATCGAGCAATTTGGTGCACCACACGTCTTTGAAACACAAAAAATGGAGCCTTTCGACGAAGAAAACTTCATAACTGAAATTCAAAACCAGCCAATATTGTGGAAATCACGATTGCCGGATTATTCGAATAAAGAGCGCGTTTGTTTCGATACACATACGCGCGTTTGCATCTCGTCTGTATCGTTACACACGCGCGTCTGTTTCGATTCAAACTCGTGTTTGAATTTATACAGGTGTGCAAAGGTCTACAGGCTCCGTCTGACTCGCGTGCGTATCGCGTCTGTATCGCTACAAACGCGCGTCAACTGCGCGTTTAAATAACGTGGTGTGCACTGGCCCTAAACTGAACTGTTAAAGGGGTGGAGCTATAGGGTGCATATACAGCTCCGTCCCTCTTCTTCACTCGCACGCCTGACATTTTAACACATCATGGTAAGGCCTTAGATCTAGATACCTACCTACACAGGAACAAGATCGTGCCTTACTTCTTACGAGGGTCCTCTTATGTGTCACGAGTAGATTGAATTATTCATAGTAAGTGGAACTTAAAGGTGACATCCGTGAGCTGAGCTCTAGTTTTATATCCTGTTTTTTATGTATTTCTAATACCTAGATGTAGATACCTTGTTTATTAAATTACAAGGTTTTTTTAGGGTTGCGTACCTCATAAGAAAAAAAAAACGGACCCCTTATAGGATCACTTTGTTGTCCATCTGTCTTCCTGTCTGTTTGTCTGTCAAGACCCTTTATCTCGGGAACGCGTGGAGTTATCGTGTTGAAATTAAAACCATATACTCAGGTCTGCGGTCTCTTGAAGCTGTGAAAAAATCAAACATCTAAGTGGACGAAAAAAAAAGATACGGCCGTTTATGTCGCATAAAACGTATATTTCGACACTTTCAAGGGAATCAAAATTCATAGGGTACTTCCCGTTGACCCAGAATCCTGAAATTTGGTATAAAGCAAGGTCTTATAGCACAGGTATAGGAATAAATCTGAAAACAGTAAATTTGTTGTTACGTCACGAAAAAAATTTTTTTTTTTCAATTCGAAAAATTTTTCGAGTCTCCATTCGGGAATTGAACTATTTACATAAGGTGAGTTTATACAAAACCCTCAGGGAGCGAGTCCAACTCGCACTTGTCCATTTTTTTATTATTATTGATAGGCTCGCGCTAACCACTCTCACACCTGATGGTAAGCGATGATGTGGTGACGATGGAGCACGCTTGCCTAGAAGTAACCTATTCACTCTTGACTAAAAGTCCCGTTGGTTGACTTGTAGCTATCAGGAAACACAAACACTCGCAGGGAATTCCACTCCTTTGCTGTACACACAATGAATGTGTTTGAATGTCTTCTTAGAACAGTTTAGTGCATATAGGTGCCACGGGTAGTGCGAAAGTGGAACCCGGGGCCCTTGGACGAAGGCAATGAAGGAACAGGAGTGGGTTTTTAGTCAGTAAAAGTCTTACACTATCTCCCGCGCCGCCCAAGAACGCGGGATGTTAGCGCATCGCCGTACATACGTCTGGTGGTCCGATGATGGAACGGGCTTGGCAGAATTAAGTTTTGCAATTACGACGCACGCTTCCCGAAAAGCCACCGGTAGAAAATCGACCGGCTAGCAACTCGGCATCGATGCTCAAGAATTTGAAGCTTCGACTCGACGAGTGCATCATTACCAATGATTCTCTTGGCTCGTTTCTCAATTGACTTGAGTGCATCAAGCTGATGTCTGGTAGATCCGTCCCAAAGATGATAGCAGTACTCCATACACGATCGAACTTGTGTTTGATATAGTTTGAAGAGCAGCTGTTCCGGAATGAAGACCTTTGTTAGGGTTTTCAACTACTAGGTAACCAGTTAATTTCAAAATTTAAAAAAAATGTGTTGTTAACAACAGTCTGGAGTGCTCAACTGTAAATACTTGGACGCTGATAGATGGGCAGCGACATTTCAACACCCCTGAAATCGTATTCTTTTGTCGTGTCAATATTCTATGATCCGAAAAGATTAAAAATTACAAAAGTGTTTTTCTCAAAATGGAAGCTGCGTGGGTTGTAATATTATTACTTACAACACTGAATAAGTAATAGTATGACTGACCTATTGGTCTAGAGGTCGGTGGCCTTGACTGCGATGCCGGAGGTCGTGGGTTCGATTCCCACCCAGAACAAATGTTTGTGTGATGAGCATGATCATTTGTTCTGTAATCTGTGTAATTTATCTACGTGTTGCGCCGACCCCAAATAACACGGGACAAGGAAGGACAAGGGCAGGAAGATGATGAGATGATGATGATGTATGTATTCCGGAAAACGCAGCGTTGGAAGGCCTCCCACAAGGTGGACCGACGACCTGGTGAGAGTTGCGGGAATGCGGTGGATGCGAGACGCACAGGATCGGTCGTTGTGGGACGCTTGGCGGTGGCCTATGTCCAACAGTGGACGTCTTTCGGCTGAAATGATGGTGTATGTATTTAGAAATATATATAAGTATATTGTTTATCAGCTGTCTAGTATTCATCAAGCTCTGCTTAGTTTGGAACTAGATGGCGTTGCGTGAAAGTTGTGGGATTATTATAAAAAAAAACTTTTTTTTAATTTATTACACTGTTCTTCAAGATGCAGGATTGTTAGTTCGAAGGACAGTGTTCTTTTCTGTGTGAAAAAGTCATCACTATTTTTGGAGTTTCATCACTGATGTTACTATAGGGTAATCTTTTTACGCAATAAATAATTACTTACTTCGACGTCTTTTTTTTTAATTTTAATTTTTTTATTTTATTGGGTGGGAAAATCATCTTATGAAATCCCGCTCTTGGACGGAGCGCGAGATAGTGTCAAACTTTTACTGACTAAGAACCCACTCCTGTTCCTTCTTTGCCTTCGTCCCAGGGCCCCGGGTTTCACGTTCACACTACCCGTGGCCCCAGTAGGTTTCGACCCTGCTGGGCCCCTACGATTTGCCGACATCTCCTTGAGGCGCGCGTGGAACAGTACCTATTTACGCGCCGTCGACGACTTAGGCTCGGTCCGGACGGTTACCGGACGGTCGGACGGCGAGCCAGCGAGCCACCCATTGCTCGCCGTCCGCAAGCCCGCGCCTACGGTGGCCAGAAATCGGGATCGGAATCCCGGTGGCGGTCAGGGCGTGAGGAACGTTGCCTCACGCGATCGGCTGCCTCCTTTGCTAACATGTGTATTTTGTGTCTTTCTATTATATGTACATAGTTTGATTAAGTATAATAGTATTTATAGTTAATATTTAAGTCCTCACTATAACTATATAAATAAAAAATATATCAAGCTTACTTAAACATTAAGAAAACTGCATTTGAATTATTTTGTTCCATCCATTTGCTTTCAGCAACCCGACGAAGATGATTAGACTTTTTTTCCACTATCTCACCCGATAGTAATAAGTGACGTTGTGGTAGACGATGGTGTACGCCTAGACGGACCCCCATGGTGTAGCTATGTATCAGGAAACATAGACTATGGCAGGGAATTCCACTCCTTAGTTTTACGCTCATTGAATGTGTTCCCAAAACGTTATGTGTGTATGAGTGGGATGTCCACTGTGTACCGATGCCGCGTCGCCGTACGCCTAAAGCGAGAACTGCACTAGACCGACGCACACGTGGATCACGCCTGATTTACAAGGATTAATTATCAACATAACAATGTATATTTCGCTCCATCTGTATTAGGCTTATGTATGAATAAATTATTATTATCTATACTAATATTATAAAGCTGCAGAGTTTGTTTGTTTGTTTGTTTGTTTGTTTGAACGCGCTAATCTCTGGAACTACTGGTCCGATTTGAATGTTTCTTTCAGTGTTGGGTAGTCCATTTATTGAGGAAGGCTATAGGCTATGTTTTTTTCAAAATTAGGGATCCGTAATAAAATTGCTATTTTGTAACACAAGGTGTAAAATCGAAAACCTATTTTTGCGTGCGCTGCAAAAACTATTGACAATAGAACAAAATGATGTACTACGGGTTTGTAGATCCCATTAAGACCTACAAAAAAGTCCGCGAGAACATATATCTAGCTATCATGGTTTAATCACAATAACCGATTTTGTGTTCAAAATAATTATTAAATCGTCTGAAGAAAAAAAAACTACGTTAAATATGTATCGTAATATTAATCTTTATCGAAATTAAGCATTATGTTATTAAGAGTATTTATGTAGAAGTAAAATACTTTTTGTTTCATCTCAATCGGATATTTCGTTTAAAAGTTATCACGTGTGTAAGATGTTAAGAGTTGGTACCTATTAATGAGTTATGGGCCATAGAGTTTTTTATCAACATAAAATCCTGTAATAATCTTTTTCGAAATATATTTGTTGATGAGATCAAGAAGATGCAGTCCATTATCCACAGGAATTTCTTAATTCTTTAAACCCGAGTGGCCTCCCCCCACATTCTCTCAAGTTAAAAATTGGTGCCCCAATTATTTTACTTAGAAATCTTAAGCCACCAAATTTATGTAACGGGACTCGACTTCAGGTTATATTTCTTCGCAATAACGTGATCGTTGCAACAGTTTTGACTGGTCCAGCGGTTGGTCAAACAGTACTTATACCTCGGATCCCAATGATTCCAAATGATTTGCCTTTTCATTTTAAAAGAGTCTAATTCCCAATTAAATTATCTTTTGCCGTAACGATAAATAAATCACAGGGGCAAACATTTAAATATGTAGGATTAGATTTACGGCAAGACTGTTCTTCGCACGGCCAACTATATGTCGCGTTGTCAAGATCAGTTTGCGGAAACAATCAATATATTCTTTTGCCACAAGAAAATAAAACGAAAAATATAATTTACTCAGAAGTACTTTAAAATAATATTTTAACCCGGTTTAAAGTGGACGGACACTCCCGCCTATAGTCGTAATTCTTATGTGTCTGGCTGAATGTCGAACAGATAGACAGCTATTGCCTGCGACTTATACAATTTAACTTAATCTATATTTTTCTTAATATTATAAAGCTGAAAAGTTTGATTGTTTGTTATGAACGCGGTAATCTCGGGAAATACTGATCTGATATGAAAACTGTTTAAATATTCAATAGTCCATTTATTGAGGGAGGTTATATTTATCTCGGTATTTCCAAGGAAACGAGAAAAACGCGGGTGAAACCGCGGGGCACAGCTAGTTATTAATATATTTGTACGTAGCAGCGCGTTGCGTGGCGTCGCGTGGCGTGGATCTAATGTAGCTCTGCAAGTCTAGTTGCCATATAAAATGTATGGAGACCGACGCGCCCAGATCGGCGTACGTCGCCCGCGTGTGCGCAATGTAGTTCTACCTTTACGCTTTTCGTTCCCGACACTCAATGAAGCCCCAATTTGGTGTCAATCAAGAATACTACTTTAAATATGTCGCTTAGAAATTATAAAGACCCGTATCTCTCTGATTTGCTGATAAAGCTCAGAAAAGATAATCAGCCGAAGTTTTCGACTGAGATTCAAAGCAAAACAGAAATGAAAATAACTTCAATATTTATTTCTGTAAATAGAATGAAAAGATCAGAAGTACCTAAGTTAGTAGACCGAGGCGCCCGCATAACGCAGCGTTCGTCCTTACTTAAACCGAACGCTACGTTACGCGGGCGCCCGCGCGGTCCCATACAAAAGTGCTCCGTCCCGGTAGCCCGCGCAGGAGCCCGTGCATGAACCCGTCGCGAGCAACCGCGACCCGCGCCCATTTTGCTACGTAGTTCTCCATCAACATGACTATATGATTAAAGTGGAACTAGCGACACTGCGCAGTTAATAATCCGGTTTCCGCTACGGGGACCGCCGCACACGACACATGCGCGACGTCACCCGACGGGTGCACGCGCGGGCTCCCGCGCGGGCTACCGCTTAACGCAGCGTTGGCCCTAACAGTCGATACGGATTATCAGAAGCCAGGAAATCTGTACAACCAGTCTTCTGTTACCTAATTACTGGGTGGTGGAAGGTGGAAGAAGAAGATAGGCAGTCACTCCATGTAGAACATTGGTATTCAGCAAGATCCGGTTAGACTGGAAACCGACTCTAACATAATTAGGAAAAGGCAGGCAGGTACTCGTAGATATATGTAAAAGCTAGATATTTATTATCTTTTACAACGAATTCCAAGTATTGTACATCATAATACATTTTACGTTATAGTATCTGACAGAATAAAAAATACCACGCTGCGCTTAAAAATGGGGATCATAAACGTAGGAAAAAAACCGGGCAAGTGCGAGTTGAACTCGCGCACTGAGGGTTCCGTACAAACTTAGGTACCTATGAAAACGGTTCAATTTCTGAATCGAGTCTCAAAGATTTTTACAAATCGCCAAAAAGTTTTATTTTTGTGACGTAACTACAAATTTACAGTTTTCAGATTTTTCCCTATACTTATGCTATGAGTCCTTGCTTTATGCCAAATTTCAGGATTCTAGGATAACGGGAAGTACCCTATGAATTTTTATACCCTTGAGAGTGTCGAAATATAATATATGTTTTTTGCAACATAAACGGCCGTATCTTTCTTTATAGTTAACTTAGAAGTTTGATTTTTTGACAGTTTCAAGGGACCGCAGACCTGAGCATATGGTTTTAATTTCAACTCGATACCTCCCAGTGTTCCCGAGATAAAGGGTCTTGACAGACCGTCAGACAGACAGACAGTCGGACGGACAACAAAGTGACCCTATACCTAAGGGTTCCGTTTTTTCCTTTTGAGGTACGGAATCCTAAAGAGGTACCTACTACTGTTAAAGATAAATGCAGTTTTATCTCGCCAAACATTTAATTACTACTTTAAAAATCAGAAGAGTACCTACAACGTTACGAAAAGACATGCAATTCTCTGACTATGTGCTAGAGGTTGTCCATTCATCGACTTTATTTAGTTTAACAGTACATAAATCGAATTTCCTGAATATGGGTATATTCAGGAAATTCGATTTATGAACTGTGAAATCCGTTAATAACAATGTATATATATACAATGTAGGTCCTGTAATACATATTAGATAGAGACTTAATACATTTCCTATAAGATAGATTAGACTTAAATACATTTCCACATTTTCTCTTCTTCTATGGCCCTGGTCTAAGGACAATAGCTAACAAAGTCTTTGACATGACAAGGCTTGGCGCAACACTGGTCCGCCAAGGATGCAGAGGTGTCTCTCTTCATGGCCTGCCCCTTCCACTCGTGGTTGTGGTGACTGTGTTGGTGATCGTGCTGGTGTTCAGGTTGGTGGTTGTTGTCGTGTTGCTGATGATCTGGGGACAAAAATGCTCTTTGAAGTTCATGTACACCGTTTAGTCATGATCTCTGTCAAAAAGCTTTTTACAAAAAAAAATACAACCGACTTCAATGTAAGTATGTTTTTTTTACAATAAAGTCGGTTGTATTTTTTTTGTAAAAAGTTTTTATTTTACACTTTTTAGTTATGGTACCACCACTAAAAAGTACCCCTCAGCCAAACTTAAATACCTCACAGCCAGAGTGCATCTCATGAAAATTCTAATAATCCCAAACACGGTTAGATTACATTAATTTATTACAGAGTTCAGGTGCCTAACTTCAGGCTTCATCATCAGATTAGTTCGATATATTCCCCTTCTTCTTTCAGTCAGTCATCGACTACACGTATAACAAAGCAATTTTTCTTGTTACGACAGGTCTGCTGTGATCCTATGAGGAGTTCCGTTCCATATTTTCGTAATTCATGATCAGATCATAACAATACTTCTATGGGACCAACTTGGAAGCATAACCTTTCAATAAAAAAAAAAAAAATTTTAAATCGGTTCACAATTTGCCCGACAAATCGGTGAACATACATAAAAAAAAATACATTCAGCCGAACATAGAACCTCCTCCTTTTTGAAGTCGGTTAAAATGGAGCTTCCATGGTTTAAACGCACGACATAAGACTTTTCCTGTAATTTTTTTTTAGTTCAATTTAATAGAATTATAAATTGTATTTTGTAGCTAGTAGAGTACAAATTACTTCAAAACCTCCATCGTAAAACACTCCATAACGGTCAATGGGACGAGTGTAGGTTTTTGCTTGTTTTCTTATTCTTTACCTAACACACTCGTACTAGCGAGCCGCCCCAGTTTCGTACGGGTGTTACAAATCTTAAAATCTCTCGGCTTTTCTCTACTATAATATACATGTATTATACACTGAAACCTTTTTCATGAATCACTTTGTCTTTTGTTGAAAAACCGCATTAAAATTCGTTCAATAGTTTTTGAGTTTATCGCGAACAAACGGATAGACGCGGTGGGGACTTACTCGTAGGTTTATAATATGTGAAAGGATTTGTAAGGATTACCTACAGGGCTACAGCATGTTAGGTTTGTAAAACACTATAAGTACTCAGAATCAAGAGAAGAACTACTAAAAACGAATCAATTTCTTACTAAGAAGAAGAAACATCTTTCAAAAGAAGAATAAGGTCAGAAGACGTACACCCCTAGTTTTTAATTAGTACAAAAAAATGGGGCTCTATTCGTACCCGTTACTGATCATATTTTTGTAGTCAAAAGAAAAAAAAACGAAATTCCAAAATTGTCCACGAAAATTTGTCATAATTGGTAAATCTATATATATAAAAATGAAACCCGTTTTCCTTGGTCACGGCATCACGCGTGAATGGCTGGACCGATTTCACTAATTCTTTTTTTGTTGTATTTGTTATTATTAGGAGAAGGTTCTTACGGAAAAAAATATTAAGAAAATCTCTCAGAAATATTGAAAAATATACATTTAATTTTGCATATTTAAAAAAACGCGCGTAACGAATGTCAATGTCATTCACAGCCATAGACTATATTGAAAGAGCATTGTTTGTCCTAAGATAGGTCAGCTATACAAAATAAAGTAGTGCATCATTGCTACGCTAAGGCGGTACGAAGTTCGCCGGGTCAGCTAGTTCATAATAGAATCAATCATTCATAACAATTGCTACTAGAAAATACTACGAGCAGTGTTTTTATACCTATTTTGATCGTCATTTTCATTCATAATCAATAGCCTGTACAATATTTACATAAATTGAGTGACATTTTGGGATATAAACAAACGCTAATAACTTTGCTGTTTATGAATATTATTTATTGAGACTTTACTTAAATAACAACAAGACCTTTTCTAATTAGCCCTTAAAGTATTTTTACTAATCAAAAACTAGTGGTGTAAACGAAACAAAGTGTAAAGTCCCACATAAATCCGTTCAAGAAGGCAGCCGTCTGGTCGGAGGATCCTCCCCCTCTGACCATCTGATCCGGGCAACTATCCGATTGTTGATTTCGGCTTGAATTGATGTTATGTCCTAATCGCGCTGAGAACTCAAATACCGCGCTGCAGGATTTGTAGTTTAGTTCCTATGATATTGATATGTTCGCAATAGATGTCGCTACAGAAGTAAGATCAACTGGGGCCTTAAAGTTACACTAGTCGATACTTTTTCCATACAAATTTCGGGGGGGTATTACTCCACAGTTTGGCATTGTACATCCAAAAAAAAAAACAACATAATATCGTTTTATCTTATTGTTAATTTTGTCTGTGCGGAAACAGAAACACAAAAAAATTGCCTTTAAAAAGTTATGAGTCAACAAAGTTTCTGTTTTTTGATAATTTTAACGCAACTTTAGGTGTAAAAAAGTAACAAAAATCTCCAAAACGAAGTCGGTACCGACAAAGCATTACCGAAGAGTTCTATACAATTTATTTGTAATAGATTTATGCAATGATTTTTTCATAAAACTTGATTTTCCAAAGCACTACTCCAAATTTTTTGCGCACCTTCTAATTTCGTTTCAGTTCGGAACGGTGTTTGTGTGCGTGCAAATAATACGCTGTGCATATAGACTAGCGTCTAACTGATTATGCTTGATATCTGTCGCACACGATGTCAGATGAGACAGCGCACTTTTTGGCCACGCCCATCAGCGAGTTTGAGCCCGCGACTAGTTCAACCTTAACATGACGTATTAAAATGTCAGGCATGCGGACGAGAAAGAGGGGTGGAACTATAATACACCATATAGCTCCATCCCTTTAACAGTTCATTTTAGCTCGTCAAATGGTCAGTTAGTAGGGGCCTCTAATCATAAAACTTACGCTGCTCATGTTGAAGATTGAAGAAGTCCAGGTCTCCATCTTCACAGACACGTTTCATAGCCCTGGCCAGCTCGGCCCCACACACCTGGATCATCTTGCCTCGAGGATGCTCTTCAGCAAATGTTATGGCTAGGCTGCATATCACAAGGGCACAGATAATCTTCATACTGATGCTGTAAAATAAGTTTGATGATTTGGGGGGAGAATTTTCACATTTTCTTCTATTCTAAAGAAAATTCTATAAGATGCCTACATTATAACCAACCATTGTAAATCCTGTAAGCCAGAATCAACAGTGGCGACCACCACAAAAGTGCCGAGTTAATGAAGCTCGATAAATCCTGGAGAAACGGTTCAAGTGTCTCGGACTCCGCAGCGGAATCAATTAGAAAAGAACAGGAAAGGTTATAGTTATAACCATAGAAATATAACCTCTCCTGTTCTTGTCTAATTGATTGCCTGCAGACAGACAGATATAAATTAAAAAAACAACTGAGCAAGTGCGAGTCGGACTCGCGCACTAAGCGTTCCGTACAAACTTACCTATAAAAACGATTCACAAAGATTTTTACGAATCGCAAAAAGTTGCAACTAAAAGTTAACAGTTTTCAGATCTTTTCCTATACTTATGCTATGAGACATGGCTTCATGCCAAATTTCAGGATTCTAGGACTATGGAAAGTACCATATGAATTTTGATTCCCTTGAGAGTGTCGAAATATACCTACCGACGCTTTTTGCAACATAAACGGTCGTATCTTATACGGTATATTTTTTTCGTTAAGTTTGATTTTTTCACAGCTTCAGGGGACCGCAGACCTGAGTAAGTATAAAGTTTTAATTTCACTTCATACTTCCACGCGTTCCCGAGATACAGGGTCTTGACAGACAGACAGACGGACAACAAAATGATAAGGGTTCCGTTTTTTCCTTTTGAGGTAAGGAACCCAAAAAATTCCAGTTTTGTTATAGGTATCGAATATATTTTATTTATTTTCTTATGCCTCTACGGTCCGGACCAAGCGTTTTGCCTCGTCGTTTATACCGCGTACATCGAGGGACTGGAATAATTTGCCTGCTGCGATTTTCCCGTCCGATTATAATTTGGGTCTCTTCAAGGCTAGAGTGAATAGGCTCTCAATAAATTAGTGCGCCTCACCATCAACGATTGCATTACCACTTACCATCAGGTGGAATCGCAGTCAAGCACTAGTTTATAACAATTAAAAAAAAAAAAAAAAAAAAATGTAGTAAAAAAAAAAATATTTTGATATTTGACACAGATACTTTAATTTTATTTATTTAAATAACTGTAAAAAACACAGAAATTATTGACAACTAACTGCGCCCGTATGAAACTACTACTTTCCACTTTTATAAATTACTAGCTTTTGCTAGTAGCTTCGCCCACGAGAAAATAGGTTTCTTTATACTTTTAGACTCCTGGTTCATCCCCTTAGGTGTACATTTTGGAAAATCTTTTCTTAGAGCATGCTTACGTCATAATAACTATTTGCATGCCAAACAGCGCAATCCGTTCAGTGGTTGGAGCCACGTTTGAGCTGTGTGTTGATATATCATGCAGACAGTAATGGTTGCTTTTTATATGTATGTAATATATATTATATGTCGTGGCCAGATCTTAGAATTGATCACTTCATGGTGTGGCCAACTAAAACTGGCCAGATCGTTTGGCCATGTCACTGATGTAGAATTTCTATGATAATAAAAGATCTAAAGAAAGTAGGCCAAACGAGGATTGACATATCATCAAACTTTAACGTTTAAAACGATCTGGCCAGTTTTACTTGGCCATATTATGAAATCATCAATTTCTAGATCTGGCCATGACATATACCTACAGATATTCTTTGTAAACTAGATTATATAAGCTATCCTGGTACCTACCAAATATCATCTAAATCCGGTCAGCCGTTTGTGCGAAAGAGTAACAAACATACACACACATATAAACTTTCGTCTATATAATATTCATGTGATATAATATCTTTACAACAAAGAGTTCCTAAACAGCTTTTAAATGATAAATGATATTTATTCTGCAAATAGGTTTATAAAACACTTTTACACGTCAATTTTTTTTGTCATTTTAAACTAGATGAGGCCGGTGTTTCCTAGCTGACTACCCTGAGAAGAAACACCGAAACAAACTCAGGGGTCAAAGTCTCTTTCAAAGTCCATACAGTAAATATGTAATGGTCAAATCACATGAGAACCATGAGATGCTTTTCCTAATACTGTAACAATATATAGGTTCTACTATTACCCTTTCCTTTTGTAGTACAATTTCATGTCACAGTTTCACTTTTTCCGGATTAAACTTAATTTCTATGACCCTACTCACATAATTATATGGTTTAGAAAGGTTTAAAATAAACACACTGCACAAAAAAAAGGATAAAAATTTTCTTACCTTCACACTCGACTTATGCACTAAAACTGTCTCCAGGAATTGGTAGCATCGTTTATATATGCTTGATGACTTGCTTCCCCGTTCCTTGGACAAACAGGATGGATGAATTAACCTATTGCAAGTCATTTTAGTACATAATTGCTTATTAGCCGCAGTAACGAACTTTGGGATGCGAGTAAGAAACAGCAAGATGTCTCATTTGAACCGACTTAAAAAAAAGGAGGACAGTCTAATTTACTGAATGTCTTTTTTTGTGTCTTTAGAGAAACACGGTGTAAAGTACCGCAAAACCTCCGTTGAATAGGGAGTATCCTCCGATCAGACGGGTGTTGTGTCTGGTCTGGGCAACTGCCCGATTGTTGATTTCGGCCTGATGTTCTAATCGCGCGGTGAACTCTAAAGCTAGAACTACATTAGACCGACACACACGTGTAACACGCCTGATTTGTACTTAGAACAACGTCGCGTGGCGTGGCGTTTTCCGTATAAAATGTATGGTGACCGACGCGCCCAGATCGGCGTGTGTGGCACTCGTGTGCGCAGTGTAGTTCTAGCTAAATGCCGCGTTGCAGGATTTTGTAGTTTAGATGTCGCTACATCTTTTTCAGTGACATCTTTTCCAAATGTTAAATTCAGATGAAGGACTTTGAAGATATAATAGACCATGGAACTCCTCAATAAATGATAGCAGATGTTCCGGAATTGCTGCAATCGCAGGTCTGTTTATTGTTAACATCATTTCATAACATAACATTACGCCACCAGTATACGCTCTAAGGAGGTACACAGACAGAAAGAAAGAAGAAGAAAAGAAAAACAGTTCATTTGCACAAACATGACACATAACTTAAAAATAATAATAATAACATACATAAATAACAAATTATACAAAAAATTGAAATTATGCGATACATTTGTGCAAAACGGCCAGTGCTCAGGCTCAGCCAAATGCTCACGTGCTGGACAGAGCGAGTCGTTGAACGGCTAGCAACATCATATGAACTAAAAACAATAAACAAACTAAAGATAACATAATAATAAACCATTATACGATAAAATAATTAAATCAGACGTGTTAAATAATTAAACCAGGGATTGTTCTAAAGAGCCACTGCACCCAGGAACGCAAAGGGACACTAAATTTTAGTCAGAAAAAATCGGGAGTTCTCGATGCTCTAATGAACATACTTTAGCCCCGTTTCGTAGCTGCCGACGCGATGGCAAAGTTATACACATTTACCACTTAGTTTCTATTCAAGTATGTAGTGTAGGCGGGATCGTCCACTGCAAGCCACGGTCAATCAGAACACAAATTCGTTGCTGGGAAGCAAACGAACCGTGCAGCGAATGTTGCACCCTCTTCTACACAGTAAATGGTCTACTTCCTACATTAATACAATGCTGGATACTCATGCACCCGCACCACATCCTATTAAGAATTCTGTCAATAAAATTAGCTAATCTTGACAAATTGTTCTATCAAATATGTTCAGCTTTTCTTCATAAAAGAGAAATAGTTCTGTTCTTTTGGACAGAAAGAACACTAAAAAGAATTTTGAAATTCGAACTGAGATGCGTTCAAAAAATACATAAGTAATCTCTTCAGTTTTTTAACATTCGTGTAGATTTAATTTGATTTCTATAATTTCATTAAATTAGGCGTGTGTAACTCTTTACTGAACTGACTCACTGTTCAGAAACATTTTAGTGTTCCGAAAGATTGGAACAGCAGCAATGTTTTAAATGCATCATTTGGAACAATTGGAACACTGAAACATTTTTTACTTAAAGTGACCGTCTTCTTAAAATTCAAATTAAAACGTAAATTTTGATTAACTGAACTAAAAACATCTGCTTTAAAATAATCTCAAATCAAAATTCAATTAAATGAAACTGTTGGTGTATTTGGTGTATATGGCGCGCAACGTAACAGATCACGATTCATAACAGTCAGTGTCTGTGTTTGTATCTTTTGAGCCATTGTTCCAAATGTTTCGTGTGTATCTTGTGAGCCGATGTTCCAAATGTTCCGTTTGTATCTTTTGAGCCGATGTTCCAAATGTTCCAAATGATACATATCACTGTTTCGGATGCAAATGTTCCAATCGCCAAGATGACACGCTTTGCCCACGTCTACATTAAATACATTCGTCTGTTTAGTATTCTTGGTTTCGGAATTGAACCGAATCTAGACTTTTCCTTAGTTGGTAGACACGTAAACATCATTTAAGTGATCTTAATCGTAAAAGGCCACGGGAATTTTTGAAAGAGTCACCGCGGCCCTGCAACGCAAAGGGCAACTGAAGGACACAGGTGGGCTTTAGTAAGTAAAAGTCTGACATGCCCTTTCGCTCCATCCTGGAGCAAGATAAGTAATTTGATGATTTCCCATCTCAAAAAAAAATGGTCTGGTAATCAGGTGAAAATAAAAAACAAAATATAATCCTAAAGACTAGTTCGATTTTATTGTTTTTTTTTTTTAGAAAAATATAAATATTATTTTTGTTCATATCGTTGGTTACAATTAAAGGTTCCAAACATTTAAGAACGAGTATGTTAATTTTTGCTCCATTATACAGAGGATAAGGAGGTAGGCTACCGAATTATACACTGCGAGTATTGAAAAGGCGTTTGAAGTCTTAAATACACTTGGCAACCAATACAACCAATCATGTGTACGAACAGAGGGCCTTGTTTATGCCGTCCGGCGCTCTCATTGGCCCGCTCCAAGCTCTTAACCAATCAGAGAGCCAAACGCAGTAAACGATTCGGTCGATGTAAAAGTAAAAACAACTCAAATTCAGCGCACTGGTTAGAACAATCTACCAAATGCATTTGGCTAAAGCTATCGTGGTCAATCTCGATCACAATTAGTAGACACTTTGACAATAGACTATATCTATCTATAATATAATTTAAGCGAAATATTACTCACTGATTAATCACGAAATCTCCGAAACTATAATACCTACAAACTTAAAATTTGGCAGGTTGGTTCCATATAGGGTGTAGACATCCGCTAATAACGGATTTTACGAAACTCCGCCCCAAAGGGGGTAAAACGGGGGTTGGAAGTTATATAGATATTAGACTCATTTGTCGTAAGTCTAACATGTTTGAGACGGACCATGCGACCATTTTGGACTTCTTGATGCTTGATATATTACTCTTTATTTAGAGATGACCCAAAATCCTAATCTTTGAATCGTGCTCAAGATTAACTAATCAACGATAGCTTGAATATCTCGCATCATATACTCCGCTAGCCCACCCATCCTCTTCAGAGCCTAATCGGTTGATTAACGCCCGTAGTGTTGACCTTGGGCGCCAGCAACCGCGGCAACGCACTGGTTGAACACGTTCACGTAGTTGAAGGGGAGATCCCCGACGCACCCGTACCCGCCCTTCTTGTGGATGGCCATGTAATCGTAGCAGTCGACGCGGCCGTCTCCGTTGCAGTCCTGGGGAAGAGTGATATAAGGAATTAGAAAAATTTTCGGTAACAGATTGAGTTCAGAGTAAGTAAGAGTTCCAGCTGATTGTTTCACGTAGAAAATACTCGAAATGAAATCAATGAATATAGTAGAGCCAGCAGGCGATGAGTTTTTAACCTCAGAGCATGTTCCGGTGGCATAGTTGTCTACTTTTAAGCGAGCCAAGTCGCTGGGTTTGTAGTGTTTTATGGGGAAAGGGAGCCACCTTCACAAGGGATTAAATAAATACGTGACTCTGCTCTTAATATTTCTTTTCAATATTTATATCCGAAGAGAAATTGAATGCAGAATGGCAAGAATTTCAAGAAGTCAAATTGATTTACCAATGTCAGTTGCTTCGCTTAAGAGTTCGCTGACCCCATTTTAGATTTTTTTACTGTTCCCTGACCCTGTGACAGTTCAGTCTCCGTTTAGATTCCGTTTACGGATGTCTGTATTTTTCTTATTTACATTTTCAAATATTGACATATAAAATTTAAACAGTTTAAAAATATTAAAAAGTAGCCCTCTGGTATTGGGACAAGGTCCAAGCTACCGGTCATTCGGGAGGTTCCTGCACCGGATTCGTGCAGAAGAGACGCCCGGGTGCCACCATTGTGTGGACCGCCCGGAGGACACGGTGGAGCATACAGTAGAGGTGTGCCCCGCTTGGGCAGAGCACCGCCGTGTCCTCGTGGGGGCGATCGGCGGCAGCGATCTCTCGCGCCGGGCCTTGGTACAGGCCATGGTCCGGAGCGAGGAGGAGTGGCAGGCGGTCGCCTCCTTCTGCGAAGCAGTAATGCTAGCAAAGGAGGCGGCCGATCGCGTGAGGCAAAGGTCCTCACGCCCCAACCGCCGCCGAGATTCCGATCCCGATTTCCGGCCACCGTAGGCGCGGGCTTGCGGACGGCGAGCAATGGGTGGCTCGCCGTCCGATCGTCCGGTGACTGTCCGGACCGAGCCCAGGTCGTCGACGGCGCGTAGTGTTCCACGCGCGCCTCAGGGAGATGTCAGCAACCGTAGGGGCCCAGCAGGGTCGAGGCCTACTGGGGCCATGGGTGATGCGAAAGTGACCCCCGGGGCCCTGGAAAAAAAATGGCAAAGAAGGAACAGGAGTGGGTTTTTAGTCAGTAAAAGTCTGACACTATCTCGCGCTCCGCCCAAGAGCGGGGGATGTCATTGGATGATTTTCCCACCCAAAAAAAAAAAAAAAAAAAAAAAGCTACCGGTCATCAGGGCTCCTAAGTGAGGAATCTCCTAACGCGTCCAGGAGTGCTGCTTTCTGGATTAAGCTCGTGCTCCAACTTCCCAACGAGTGCCTCAAATGTTTGTCGACGCCTTTGACATGACTCGATACAATGATTGCCGAGTCCACATCCCTCATGTCAACAAACTCGCAAGCCATATCAATATAGGTACTTGATTTGTGTATCTTTCTTGGATTTCACTTGGTTCTCGTCATGCGGAATGGATATGTTAATTATTGCACACCTCTCGTTTCAGTCCACCATCATTATATTAGGCTTATTGGCTACAATAGTCCTGTCAGTGATTATGGACTGATCCCAGTACAATTTGATATTGCCATTATTTAGAACTGGGTCGAGCTGATACCTTTAGTACGGCACCTCGATTCCACAAGAGAGTATTTAATTTTTTCATTATTAATATTTATTTACTTTATTATCATTTATTCATGAATGCGATTATCTAATAACTACTTTAGTAACAGGTCAGGGGCAGTCACAGCCTAAGCGTGAGCAGTATTTCATCACTGGCTAATTATTACGGTAACAATGTCACAATGGACGTAACTGAATTATCACTTGATGTTTGTATGTTGCTCTTTGACAACAGGTAATGTTGGCACAGATATTGCATGAACAACACCTACTTAGGGCCCATACACAAAACTGCAATACGACATAGCATCGTACAAATCTGCGAGCTCACACGACGACGCATCGCAAGAACTTGCGAATTGATTACCGCATCGCTTATTGTATGGACACATTTTTTTTTAACTTTTTTTTCCTATGACTTCTCCCGCTTTTGGGCGGGGCGTAAGAGACATGTCAGACTTTTACTGACTAAAACCCACTCCTGTTCCTTCTTTGTCTTCGTTCCAGGGCCCCGGGGTATTGTATGGAGACTTAAACATCGCTTTGCCGCACGAAATTGCATCGCAGTAATTCGCATCGCAGATTTCTTTGATGTGGCGTCGCGTCGCATTGCATCGCAGTTTTATGTAGGCGGCAGTAATCTTCAGACCTATGTTTGTATCTATCAGAGATGTTATGGAGGTTCTGATTTCGAAATTTTGGAATTTCCGATTGATTAGGCAACTTCGATTTCATAATAAGTCATTTACCTATTTTATACTACAATTGAGGATGGTGCCGGTGACAGTTGTCGAATTCACACATACATTGTGTCTATCTGTGCATGATACCTATCCTTTTCTCTCATCATAAAGATGCATATTTTTGTCCTGCTGTCATCTTACCCACGCTATGTAAAAAAGATCTTATTAGCCACAGCAGAACCACTCGCAACTGAAAAACCATTCGAAGAGCCTATTGTTGAATCTAGGAGTCATCAGAGTTCAGGCACGACTTGGCATAATGTATGAGTAATTTTAAAGCTGTCTAAGTCCTTGTTCGTGGTGGTCCTCCAAGTATTTCGGATGATGTCATTTCGTCTTGATTTGTAAATGAGCGCACAATGTCAACAGATTTGTATACATGTAACATGTTACGCCTACGATTTTGTTTTGCAAAAAGTAGCACAAGAATTTATTTGAATATCATTGTAATTCTTTGATGCTAAGTTTTTATTTTAGTTTTGATACGACCGAAATGATGTCCTTGAGTGGTATTTTTTAAATAATGTTTACCAAACTAACCGGTTTATAATGCTTTTAAAGAGGCAGAGCATGATATTATAATGTTACTAAATCATCATAATCATTTCAGCCGAAAGACGTCCACTGCTGGACATAGGCCTCCCCCAAGTGTCGCCACAATGAACGGTCCTGTGCGTCTCGCCTCCATCGGACTCCCGCAACCGTTACCAAGTCATCGGTCCACCTTGTAGGAGGCCACACTTGGCTTGTAGGGCGCTACTGCTTCCAACGTTAATGTTAGTTAAACTCGTACAACAAAATATCTTACGGCTAATTCCCTAAGTTTAAAGAAAATTCGCATTTATACGCTCTCTCATTGCTGTCATAAACACCTATTGTTTTTTTTCTTTTTTCTCTTGTCAAATATATTTTGTGTTTATTTTTATTTAACCATTGCTACAATCTACTAACATATTTAAAAACACTTAATTAACTGTAATAATACATATACTAAAACAAAATAATAATAAAAACCTGCTCCATGGTAAACCTCGAAATTAAAATTTTCATAAGTTTTTTATATGTCATAGTGATGTTGTATGTTGATTAAAATATTATTAACGGGTGTAATACGCATTTATCTACAGAATTTTAATCATTAATACAACCCTCTCGGTTCGTCTTACCCTATGGAATGACTATTTCATAAAAGAGTAATATTTTAATGGTAATGTGACCAAAATTGCATTGAATTGAATTTATTGCAACTTGATTTGAACGTTTGGCCTCCTGACCTAAATTTAAAAAAAAAACCGAATTTTCGTTTGTATTTTTGATTTCATGTGTGGACATTGGTTATGTGGGGTCAATATACGGGGTTATATGCAGTGGTGGAGTATGTGGGGTTATTGACTTATCTATTTGTATGGAAATGTATGACTTACCTGAGCGAACTTATTCATGTATCCCTGGACTGTGAGGGCGGCGCAGTACGGGTCATTTGTGCAACTTGGGTACGCTGGAAGACAATTACAAACCCATTAATTACCTATTATATAAACAGTCTATCTAGGTATAAACAATACTAAAATATATACATATATATAATATATAACAACGATGCTATATTTTAATTTATACAGAAAATTTATCTGTAAATATATGATATTCAACACAATGTTTATTGTTATGAATAAATAAATAAATATATATAATTATAATGTAAATTCAATAAAAACACTTAACTAATTAAAACTATGAGTAATATACACTAAAGGCAAAAACTACTAGCTAAAATATGGCGTCATAAAACTCCTCCGCATCGCTGTTGACTGGAAGTGTGCCCAAAAGGCTGGCGGCATTGCTACGTGGTATGGACCGAGGTAAAAGCCAGCCCTTGGTAAAAATAAATTTTAGTAACTTTATTAAAAAAAAAATTGCATAAATGAAGTTGTAGGAAATAAAATATAAATTTATACTTAAGTATATAAGATATTACAAGTGTTAAAATACTAATTTACTGAAATAGAATAGAATAAACTTTATTGTACACCAAAATAGTAACAAAACTTTTATACTGACTTAAATCTATGGGTAAATAGTACCTATCTACTATTTAATTTAAAATATTTAAAATGCATGTAATTCGAATTGAATTAATTATTTATTTGGAATTTTATTGTTGCATATTTTATTCAAAGTAAAAATACTGTGATGTTGTGATTTGTTGCATGGAATAAAAAGTATTTCATTTTGTTTAATCAATCTTGCATTGGAAATATACCCATCAAACACTTTGTTATTTTTGGCGTTTTTTTTTTAATAGTTGATAGGTTCGCGCTTGACCGCTAACTCACCTGATGTTTAAACTTTCACAAGTTTTTAGGGTTCCCTACCAGAGTGTAACCAACGAAACGCTATTACTAAGCATCGGCGCGGTGTGACCAATAAAGAGTTAAGTACTTTTTTGGTCACGAAGACCAACTACTTATTATTATAAAATCATTATTTTTCTATAATTTTATTTAATGGCTTCCTTTACACGTGATTAAATCATCAATTACTAATATCAAGGATAGTTAGTTAATAAACAGGTTTACCAAATACTTACATAATACATAATTGATTTTTAATTAACATAAGTATTTATTTATTATGAGTTTTATTAGAATTGATAAGATTATTGTGTCAAGCGTGCAAAATTAATAAAAGAGATTCATGAATAAAAACACTTGGAATGGAATCATACCGGATATGTTTATGCAAATATTTATGCTCTGACAGAGATGTCTCTTAGTTATTTATTTTTAGCATTTCTGCGCTCATAATAGCACTAAATTCTTAAGGTGTCATTATGACGACTGACTGTCAGATACGGAACTCTTATTTAAAACCTAAGGGTTTTCAGGGTGTTTTTTTAAGGTGGGATATCATCAAAATGACTTCTCGCGCTCATCGTGTCAGACTTTTACTGACTAAAACCACACCTATATCCTTCAATTACCCTTAGCGTTCTAGGACTACGGGTTTCTCTTTCAGAAATTCTCCGCGGTCCTAGCTAGCGGGCGTCGGCCCTGCTGGGCCCCTACGGTTTGCTGACATCTCTTTGAGGAGCGCGAGGATCACTACTCGCTGTTGACGACTGGGCTCGGTCCGGTTAATTACCGAACAGCCGGACGGCGAGCTAACCAGTGCTCGACGTCCGCAAGCCCGCGTCTACCGTGGCTGGTAGTCGGGGTTGGAATTACGGCGGCTAGGGCGTGAGGACCTTCGTTCCCTCACGCGTGCAGCCTCCTCCTTCGCTAGCATTACTGCTTCGCAGAAGGAGGCGACCACCTGCCATTCCTCCTCGCTCCGAACCATAGCCTGAACCAGGGCCCGACGCAACAGGTCGCTGCCGCCAATTGCCTCCACGAGGACACGGCGGTGCTCCGCCCAAGCGGGGCACACCTCCACCGTATGCTCCATCGTGTCCTCTGGGTGGTCGACACAATGATGACACCCGGGCGTTGCTTCCGCCTGAATCCGATGCAGGAACCTCCCGAACTAGCCATGTCCGGTGAGGACCTGCGTCATGGGGAAGGTGAGGACGCCGTGTTGCCGCTCCAGCCACTCCTCAACGAAGGGACTTAACCCCGCCATAATTGTAGCGTGCCCAGCACTGGGTTGCGACAGTCGCCGTCGATTCCACCATGAGATCCCGCCGGAACTTTGTCCGCCATGCCGCGACTTGGTGCGGCAGCGGACTTTCGCTCCGGAAGGGTTTTCAGGTAAGTTCATGTCATCAATTGACGCCACTTTGGTAAGAGGTCCTAAAACTAACCCAACCTAACCTAACTTAACGCTTCAAAACGTAACTTACAAAAGAACCTTTTTAATAATAATAATGTGTTTCCAATAATAATTAATTGTAATCTAAATCCTATGAGTTTTATTTTGTACCTTATATTAATTTTAAATTCTTATTTTGGTAAATAGTATAAGCTCAATATTTTTAAGTTACCATAAACTAACTATAAGACCTGCTGTAGCACCAAAAAGCACATTAAAAATACCTACTTTGACTTTCATTTATTTTGGTTAACCAGCAAATGTTTACATTTACATTGAAACAATTAATCATAGGCTAACACCATATGCACTTTTTGCGGTTATATATGACGGAAATGTCAATCTAACTTATATTGGAAAACATAAGCGATTTGAAAGGTATTTAGACGGCACGAAATTAAAAAGGGTAACGACTTAGTATTGACACCTATATTCTGATTTTGAATTGGACTAAACTGATAGCAGTGGACAACGCCCAGCTGTCGATTAACAATGCCCTGCTGTCATTAAACCATTACTATAGCTGTCACTTTGGTCCATCTAATTAAAAACTATGATATAATGTTGATGGCATGTTAGAAAACCTGCGTTAAATACGATTTTAGTTTTTGATCAAGGACGTTACAAAATTCTAGTAGGTTTGTAAAGTCAAACAAAAGTTGCACAACATTGCTTCAGTATCATGTCTTATATGTCAGATTTTGAGTGCGTAAATAAAATGTCCCTGCTAGACTAAGAACGAAATAAAAAAAAATCAAGACAGAGAGAAAGCAACTATACAATTATAAAAGATTAATATCTCCGCACAACTTGCTTATTATGTATACGCAGTTACAAAATTATATGGAATATAAATATCTTACCATCAGGAGCATCAGGCGATTGTCCATGCAGGGTAGGTTTGCCAGCATCAGCCCAGTAGGCCCAGGTGATCTGGAACAGGCCGCAGTGGTCACCCTCACACTGGGCGCCTTGCTTGCATCCTGACGTTGCCTGGCAGATACAGCCCAGGCACACCTCAGTCACGGGCTGTGGGTTGCCTTGTAAGTGAGCTGGAAAAATACGATAATATTCATTTTATTCCTTTGCCTTTGTATTTTAATCGACTGCAAGAAGTCACGGTGTAGTCACAATCAAATGAAAAAATGAAACCGCTAATTTGCTCCAAATCAACTAGACCGATTTATTTACAATTTGGTATGAATATTAAACTTCTGTCCTATATTTGGCCACGTATAAATAAATTTATATTATAGAAAATATAAAATCTTTTTTAACTTCAACCCGCGACTTCGCTTGCTTTAATTTAGAATTTAAAAACACAATAATATTACTATTATTTTAATAATATTTTATTTTTAATAATATTTCAATTATGATTCGATAGGGATGAAAGGGATTCAAAACTATTTTTTACATTATATTAAAATAAAATAATATAAGAGTTATTTTTTGGTTAAAGATTTGTATTTTATATCTAGAATAGTATCTAATCTATATAGAAAATAGATGAAAATTAACCTTTCTTCCGTTATCTCTCAATATACTAAGACAAAAATTTTGGAAAAAATACAGACCTATTGTTTTTTTACTTTTAGGTTACAGGAAAACAAACAAGATGTGTATGGTTTTAAAATTAATTATGTTAAAAAATATAATTTGATCGGAATCTTTTGAGCGTTAATCTAACTCGCACTTAGTCGGTTTTTTAAATTATTTGGTATTTTATTGCATTCGAGGATCTGCAATTATATGAAAACACAGACGAATGTCGGTTCTGCCTAAAGAATAAAAGGCTGAATTGTTCCTATATAGTTTATTTTATTATCAACGTTTAAATTTTGATTAGTTGGTACTTAATCTGTTATTTTATGAATACCTCTGGTAATAAACAAGTACAAAATGTTTCTGGTTTGAACAAAAAAACGCGGGAATAGTCATGCACAACAAACCATAAAGTTTTAATAGTGACACGTGAACCTTTTTTAAAATTAGAACATAAATCAATAAAAGGTTTTTATAGAGGTGTGAAAATCCCAGATCCAAGGTGCACTTTTGTATGTTGTATGAGTTGTAGTATGACGAAATGTATGGTTATGTTAATGTGACCGCAGTATGTAAGTGATAAGTCCTGTTTAAGGTCAAGGTACTTCTTATGGCCATAGCTGGGCCTTGTCATCTGCGATGATGCACGATTTGTTTATTTTGAGTGGCTCTTGTGTATACCTAGGGATGTAATCTGTCCGGGTTTCCCTGGATTTGTCTTAGTTTAGAGAGCGTCCGGGGAGCGTCCGGGCGGGGTCTCATTCTTAGTCCGGGTAAAATAAGTCTGATAATCCCTTTTGCTCCACCCAAAGATTTTTTTTCTTAGGTGGGAAAATCATCCAATGATATCTCCCGCTCGGAGCATAAAGGTGTGTCAGACTTTTACTGACTAAAAAACCCACTCCTGTTGCTTCTTTGCCTTCGTTCCAGGGCCCCGGGTTTCACTTTCGCACAACCCGTGGCCCCAGTAGGCTTCGACTCTGCTGGGCCCCTACGGTTTGCTTACATCTCCTTGAGGCGCCCGGTCCGGACGGTTACCGGACGGCAAGCTACCCATTGCTCGCCGTCCGCAAGCCCGCGGTGACCGGAAATCGGGATTGGAATCGCATCGGCTGGGTCGCGAGGGCCATTGTCTCGAGCGTGGTGCCGCCTCCTTTGCTGGCATTACTGCTTCGCAGAAGGAGGCGACCGCACTGCATTACCACTCTCATATGGGTGGCGTAAACCTCGCCATCGCCTGTTATAGAACAAACACTGTCACCCTTGGTATTTGCCAAATGCTGGACATGTGTGTCAGTAATAGCTGATTGCTTTATCGCAGGCACACTAGATCAGAAAATATATGCCTCTAAAAAAATTTCGTTACCAGTTGGTACAACGTTTATTAATGCACAAAGAAGACTTCATTAGAGGAATTAGCTGAAGTAGGCCCTGCCTACTTCAGCTAAAACAATTAAAGCCCCTGTTATGCCAAGATCTACACTTTGTGTCAGATATGACCAAATTGGACATTTTCCAATATTCAGTACTAAGGGGAGGTGCAAGTTATGCACTATAGGACAATCCACTGCTACGTGTTCGAAATGCTATCTAATACTTTGTCTTCTGCCTAATAGAAATGCTTTTCATTTTTTCATACTGAAACATAATAGACTTATTTTTATGGTAGTTATGTTCCTGTGAAAAATATAATTCTGATTATATTTTTACTTTTAGTAATTCATTGAGTTAAATTTATTTGAGCATTGTATCCTCTCAGATACATTGCCTCGTGTGGGGGAAAATTACGGATACTTGGCAGTGTATCTCATAAGATACATTATATATCTCCAAAACTATACAGGATACAGAATTAAACAAAAAAACTAATTCCATACATTTTTTTTTGCTAAGAAAAGGGTAAAGGGTCCCCGAAACGGTCAATTGTTATTGACAATATTTACGTAATCTAAACGCCAATTAATGTAAAAATTGATCATTTACTTTAAATGATTGAAGCAATTGTCAATAAGTTTTCGTTGTTGTTTACGTAAATATTTATGTATTATTTTATTTTTTAGAGGCGAACTTAATAATAAAAAGAAAAATATTGTCAATCGCAATTGACCGTTTCGGGGACCCTTTAGTCTGCACTTTTTCTTAGCCTACATTGGGCTAACAAAATATTAAGTAATTTAGTCAATTCTGATTTTAATCACGTCAATCAAATGCTATTTGAAAATTGTTACCTACCAAGAAATTAACGTGTTACGTTTGGTTTTTCCAAATATTTCCCATGTCTGCATTTCAAGGAAGATCCGTGTGGGTTTATCTCACATACCTACAAGTAATTTTTTTACTCAGTTCTTAGATTTCCGCTTGTTAAACTGTTTTATAATATAAATTATTATGATTGCTTATTACATAGTGTCCATTGTTCTCAGTATACGTCATTTGCGGAGTCATCGAGAGATGCAAATAATTTTTTGTCCAAGTCTTATGGATTTAAATGTCGAGGTGAAGGTTATTGAAGGTTGTTTTGTAGGTTTTTAACAACCCGATTTGGTGTATGAGGTATATGACTTTAATGCGATTATAAAGCCTTTTTTATGGACGGTTTTGGGCGATTTTTTTCGAAGAACTAACTACCGATCGCGGCTCTACCGCCGTGAAATTAGTTCCTATTGAATTACTATTTCATAGTAAGACGATAAATACGTATCATGGCCGCCAATCGTATTAACTCATATTTTTAATTATATTTTTATTTACAAAATACAATTTGACTCTGACGTGTAAAATGCAAAAAAAAACTTAAAAAATAATTGAATTTAGAGGGTTAACGTGGAGCCTCCCTCTTAATAAAAAACTCCAAACAAAATAAATTATATCTTAAAATATGTCGTCAAGAGATTCCGTTTTGAATATAATAAGTCGATTTAAAATAGTAGATATAGAATATAATAGAAAAACATTTATTCAGGAAAAACACGCCACAACAGTTGCAAACATAAAGTAAAAGAGAACCAAAGTAAAGTAACTAAGTGTAAGTAAAGTAATTTCATACAAAATTTTAAGTAAGTCTGCATGTGAATGTGATCATAATGTAAAAGCTCAATTTTACAGCATTTAGAAAGGTACTTATTATAACAGCAATTAACAGCATTCTTATCAAGCTCGATTAGGCGACGTTTGTCTTTAAAAAATATTGAACATATAATATAGGTATATAATTTTATTAAGTTTTTCCTTTCACGATTTTTTATATAAAACCCCGGCTCTATCATTTCAGCCACCGCTGCAGAATTACTAAACACCTAGTTAGCCTCTAATAAATAATCAATAAATCATATTTATTCAGAGAACAAACATGGAATAAATAAACATTAAAGTAATGGATTAATGATAACGTCAATGCGGAAACACACGTGTTCATTGTAGATATATACAGAGCTTCGACACTGACCTATTCTAATAACAAATAGGTATATAACACGGAAGTTATTACGTATGAGAAATAACTAAGTCTGTCTAATGGATATTACTCGTGATTTGGAGGAGAGAAAGGAAATATTCCTGGGAAATCCATTTGTAAAGTTCAAGATCGCATGTTGGTACTCGTATGTCTTAATTCCTATGTTGATACGTAATAAGTCGAGCGATAGAGGCATGACTTTGTGGGTTTGGTTGGCATTTGGAGTAAAAGTATTATTTATTTATTATATTCTTTATTGTACCTACACCACATAAACAAAAATACAGGACAAACATAATTAAAAATAAGTGTACAATGGGCGGTCTTATCGCACAGGGTAATTTCTTACAGACAACCTTTGGATGGACTGAAAGAAAGGAGATGGATTTAGGGCTGTCAGTGCACAACATCAGAAAAATACTAATAAGACATAATAACACAAATACATACATACAATATAAGAAAAAAATATAAGTACTAATAAATATTAAATATATAATTGAGCCAGGAGAAGAAAAAATAAAAGTGAAAGGTAATGCTCCTTCACCATTTTTTTAAACGTAGGTAGCGTTTGAGCACGCCTCACTTCTAAGGGTAACGCATTCCACAAACGAGCTGCTTGAATTGTGAAAGATTTGTCAACGAAAGAAGTGGAATGTGTGCAAATACTTAATTTTATATTCGTTTCGTATTATAGAATAATGGAACAAAAAATAAATTGACAAATGAAAAAAATCTACAAAGAAATTAATTGAAAGAAAATAAGATGAAATGACAGAAAAAAAGGAGATGATTGGAAATGTTTTGCAGCTTATTTTTTTTTGGTAAAGATCACTATAGTTACACACACAAAAGTTATTAATGATTTCCGACCCTTGAAATAAAAGATCTATACTTCTATTCATTGTCTTTAACGAGTGGTATGCTGTCTTGGTATAATAAATTTAATCTCTCTTTAAAAATGTGTTGCTTAATGAGACTGCATATCTGGAATATTCTTGTTCATGAATTGACGACCGTGGCCAGAAGGGTTTCGAGTATTGCAGCGATAGGGTAAACCCATTGTGCCGCTCCCGAAACGCACCATGAACTATGGGTGGACCATAGTGAGTGGAGGCAGGCCAAAGAGGTACTTGCTTCCATTGATGGCCCTTTCATGAAATACGCCCTACGAGTGGCTAAACTTCAGCTGTGCAAAGTCACAGCCGTTACAACTGGCTACGGGACTTTTAATAAGCACCTCTTTGTCATAAGAGTTACAGACAGCCCTCTCTGCAGAGCCTGCATGGAGGAGGACGAGATAGCAGCTCATCTGCTTCTAAGCTGAAGGGCAAAGTACTTCGAGAACCCAGATATCCTCCGCGAAATGGTCAATCACACCAGGGCGTTGCTGGCCTTCCATAAGGAGCTGGGCTGCGAATGACACATTTGTCCTACCCGTACCTATGCAAAATACGCGCTTTAGACGTGGAGTTGCGGACACCAACACGAAATATAAAATATAATTAAAAAAATTCAGAACCCTGAAAGCCCTGAAACATTTGGGTCACAAGGGATAGCAACTCAAGTTGTCTTTTTTTTCGGTTAATGAAACTCGCATGTTTTCTTTGAATAGGTACATTACTATTATAATATTTCATGCCGAAGGAAACCGCAAATTAACATGTCCATGGATCGATAACTCGATAAAAACCCGTCTAGCATCATAACGAGAAATTACGTTCAATATATCATAGATAATAGTGCAATATAGAGCCATTAGTTGTTTATGGTTACCACGTTGCAGTGTTGATATTGTGGTCTGACGTCACGATCTGACCTATTGTGGTCGTTTACCATTCAGCACACGGATCTCAATGATGTCATACATATGGAGGGCACGACGCGATTAACATCATCTTAGGGCCTGTGAACACCACGTTTTAAGCGTTTTAACGTTTTTTTTAACCAGTCTATCCGTATTTTTATTAGACCTTCCCCTCTTCTTACAGCCATCCACAAAAAACTCAAAACTTTCCGCACGACATTTTCCTCACTCTTCACATCAAATTCTCATGGGAGCCGATTACCTCACAACTTTTCAGTCACCGGTGCCACTTTCAGACTTCCTTTTATATCCTCCTCCTCATATATTATTTTATCCAATCACGTAACACGACACGTTCCTGTTAGCATTGTTGTCCCAATGTTTTTCAATATTCTGTTCTATTTCTCTGATCTACAGATCCAGGTAGCCTGGAAGAGATCGCGGAATGCGGTAAGGCCGCCCATTGTACCTATGTGTTTTAATTATTAGTTTTCTTACTTTTGTTCCGTGTTTTATGTACAATAAAGTACATAATAAATAAATAATACAATGACAAGGTGGACCGATGGCCTAGTAAGGGTTGAGGGAATCCGATGGATGCGAGACGCCCAGGACCGGTCGTTGGGGCGGCTATTGGGGGAGGCTTATGCAGCAATGGACGTCTCTCGGCTGAAGTGGTGATGTGTAATATTGACATTGACCCAGTTCTTTATTTAACTTCCGTTAATTAAATGATAGAGCTGCTTAATTAAACAACAACAAATAATCTAAACATGATTAAAAATAAGAGGCACTTTTAATTGATTTTTTATCCATAATCAGATCTTTTTAAAAACCTGCTCCTCGAAGGACTGGTGGGTAGCAAAGCGTGAACGATTCGTTTCTGTTAAGGCGCTGTGTACTTTAAATTGCGATTTTCTGATAATCCGTTTTTCTCAATAATCTCACGTCCAATAAAAATAAATGTCATTATTTGCACTACCTCTCATAACGCCAAGCAGCCGTAGTAAATTATATTAGTTATACTTTTTCGCCGCAACACTTGCAATTATATCAAATATCTAGAGCTGCTTGTAAAGCAGCACGTTTATCAACGTATGTTCATTTTTAACCGACTTCAAAAAAAGGAGGAGGTTATCAATTCGGTTGTATTTTTTTTTTTTTTTACCTCAGAACTCCGTCGTTTAGGAACCGATTTGCAAATTTTTTTTCCTCTTAAAAGATATGCTTCTAGATTGGCCCCATTTTTTACAAAATCCAGCTCTGATTATGGGATCTATGAGGAATCGAGGGAACACCTCAAATATTATAGGCAACTATATGGTGATTTTGGTATTTTCATCGAGAACTTAAGCATTTACAGTCAAAAAGTAACATTTTATTAAGTGGAACTGACGAAGAAGACCAGAAATGGCCAACGGAACTTCATACTCACATAGATATATCACAATGAAGATAGTTAAGCGATTATGACAATACAAATAAATAAATGGATCTGAATAGTTATGTTGAAAATGGTATCATCGAAGTGACCTGATGATGATGATGGAGCCGGAAGATAGGCACCGGAACTCTGTAATTAATCAATGTATCCTAGCCGTGTTTGGGTTAATTGGAATGAGAAATAGGCACTCTGGGTAAAAGTGTATCGCAACTAAAAAGTGTGATATAAAAAATTTTTACAAAAAAAAAACAAACTACTAAAAAAAACACCGACTTCCGAAATTAAAGTTATTTTGATCCTTTTAGATCAAAATAACTTTAATTTCGGAAGTCGGTAAATAAAAAACAAACAATACCGAGAAACACCGACTTCCGAAAATAAAGTTATTTTGATTCTTTTAGTGTTTTTTTTAGTGAAGTCGGATATTTTTTTTTTATGTAAGTGATAATATTAGATAATATTGTGTCATAACGTGCGCACCTCACGAGAGCAGCGCTGGGTCGAGTGTTTATTTAGTCTTTTTTTTTTCTAATTTTTACTAGGCAACTAGGTTGAACCTAGCGCCTGTATAGAACCTGTATAGAATTTGCTTGTCACACTACCAGTGCCTTAAGTCTTGCCTACTTAATCCGGCTGGAGACCGGTCCATCTAAGTTGCTCACCGGACTTGTTTGGCAACATACTCCTAGGACATTGCATACAAATGTAGGTGCATGCGTTGGCGGGAACACCTTCGTTGAGCGTCAAGGTTGGTACCAGGTACAAAGAAAATAAGATAGAGCAAAGCCTTTTTTATTGTGTGACTAAGTTTTAGTTCTTTGTTTTGGTTTTAGGTATTTTTTTGTCAATGTAATTATGAGTGACTGACTGCTTATTCTGCTCTAAAAAAAATTAATTTGAAAATAGTAAAAATTCAGTCAATTCAGTTACAGTCAGTACAGAAAATAGTCAAAATTCAATCAATTCAATTACAGGTCAATATAGAAAATAAATAAAAAGAATTAAATATTAAAAGATTTGCAAGTTATATTAGAAGATTTGTAATGACAGCCGATCCGATCAAATGTATCTATAATTCTATATTTTACTGAATTTTACAGAATATCCAACAATTGATATATCATAGGATTTCATTAAGCATTTGGATAGATCAGTGCAAATATTAAACATTGGCGCTAACCTGCCACCTACCTGGTACCTTCATAACATTGCTGCTCGGATGACGCAACAGTTGACCACAAATATGCCGTTGGCTCATCGGCCATATATTGCAAGAGCGAGGAATGAAGAAATACCGATACAATATGGTCATGTCATAAGTTTATCTTAGACATAACAACCCCACCCTTAGTTGTCTGGTAGAAAATGCCTAAGGCTTTAAGTTCGCTGCACCTTTGTGTTGCATGAAGTTTTAGATAGATAGATATATTCTTTATTGTACACCAAAAATAAAAATTACATTAGGAACTTAAAATTAATAGGGTTGTCACAATGGGTGTCTTATCGCTAAAAGCGATTTTTTTCAGACAACTTTTGGATGGATTTGACAGAGATGGAGAAAAAAGATACGCAGGTACTTCGTTTGTTTTAATAAATAAATAATAAATAAACTGACAACGATGAAGAAAAATATCGTGAGGGAACATAATAACTCCACGGTCCGTCGGGATTATTCGAAAAGGTCGCCGGGGACCAGGAAAGTAAAGAGCAACTGATGGAACACGAGTGGATTTAGTCAGTAAAGTCTTACACTCCCTCAATCCCTACCCCACATTAACTTCCTCAAAAAAAAAAAAAAAAATCAAAGGTCCTGCTTCTATCGCCAATTGGTCGGTACAAAAAAGTGACAAGAGGCGTATTTTGTCCACTCTGTCACGCAAATTACGTAATAACGTCAAAATATTAATCTATACTTTGAGGTCAAACCCAGCCAAGCGCATTACTTTGTGTAATTTTTTTTCATCACCACTGCACTCAAAACGGTGAAGGAAAACATCGTGAGGAAACCGGCAGGTCCTAGAACCAAAAATTCGAAGATATGTGAGATCAACCAACCCGCACTGGGCCCGCGTGGTGGATTACGGCCCATTTCCTCTCCTAGAGAGGAGGCCTGAGTCCCAGCAGTGGGAACATTGTAAGGCTGATTATGCTAATGCTATTAATCTGACATTACAAATAAACCTTCAAACTGTTGTCAGCGAGTCCGGCCGAGTGTTAAGCGAAGGAAACCGAAAAAAAAAATAATCCGTTCTGCCGTTCAAGCGTGCAGAAGTAACAAACGTAAAGGGCAATTGAAGAACACAAGTGGGTTTTAGCCAGTAAAAGTCTGACGCACCCTCTTGCTCCTCTCTAGAGCGACAGATGTCATTTGATGACTTCCCGAATAAAAAAAACAGGCCTACTTTGAAACTTTATTTTGAATCAAGATTAGATAGTTGCCTAGTCCACTTTGCAACCGTGAATCAATTTTTGGCGCGAATTCCTCAATCCATAGATTTAGAATCAAACAGCCTTGTAACATTAAGAAGTTTAGTTATTTTCTAACTTATTAGAGAAACATAATGAAGATTACTCATCGAGATATAAGTACTAACGTACTAGAGAAGCTACGTCAAATAACTGAATTGTCCTATTTTCGTAATTTGAATCTTTAGTTCGCTGCAGCGCTAAAATAATAACAATTCGTCTAAACCGTAACTAATTTACCACAGCGCTAGATTTGCTGCGGAAGTATATTTGTTCTTGGCAAAAAGGTCTTAAGCGCCATGTAAATCACGGCACTTACGCGTTTTCTTCGACAAAGTGCGGCGCGATCGCCGCAGTTGAACGAGACAAAGTAGGAATTTACGGTGTCTTCTCTAGTACGTTAGTACTTATATCTCGATGAGATTACCTCAGATTTATAGTAGATATAAGCTGGGCGTTCTAAACCAATGAATAAAAACAATTGAATAATCTTCTATGACCGACCATAGACAAAGGCAAAAGAAGCGATGAACCTTTTCATGTCGTGTGAAACCTCTTATTTCCGACACCAGTAAACCGTTTTATAAATACTCTATAATTGTCTATAGGAGTATAATAACTTAATTGTGAATATCGTTAACAATGACGATCTATACATTTATAATTAGTTTTCCAATACACTGCATTGTATCGCTTCCTTTGTTTTTTTTTAAAGTTAATTACTAGAGAAAATTATAACTGCGTAATGGATGTTGCAATTGTGAACGATTTCCGAAAATTAACAACGAAGATTTCACCGGGAGATCGCAAAATTAATGCCAATTAAAAGCAACTGAAAGTTATTTATTATATGAAACAATTAAGGGCATAAAAATATTTTGATGTTTTCTAACTTTTCCGAAGGGACCGGCGCGCGGCGCGGCGGCGCGACGTAGGTACAGTCAGGGGTCAAAAGTACAGTTGCACTCTACCAATGCTCGAGTGTCTAAAATTTCTTTGTAGTAGAAGTTTTATAGTCCACAACTAGTTTAATCAATACTATAGATTCTATGCTACAAATCAAATCAGGCATGGACCATAAGACCATTGACCCTCATCTACAAAGACATTTTAGACCCATTGATGGAGTGCAACTGCACTTTCATTCAACCCCTGACTGTACATTTAACAAAAAAAAAAAAAGAAATTTATTAAACTCTGTTGTTGTCGTCTATTTTAGTTAATTGGATTTATAAATTGATACCTTTTTTAATAAGTAGGTACCTAATCTTTAAAAAACTCGTCTCTTTCACGTTCTGAGTGAAGTGACAGGATCTGTCAGACTTTTAATGACCAGGGTTGGACAGTATTTGAATTACTTGTAATTAAAATACGTAATTGAAATTCAAATACGTATTTGGTATTTGTATTTCAATTACTTCCCTAAAATATAATTTGTAATTCGTATTTCAAATACCTGACGGCGAAGTATTTTGTAATTAGTATTTCAAATACTTGAGGCTTCAAAATACATTATAACATTAAAATACATTTAACCTTTTTTTAAAACCAAGGTTTTATTCACTCTCCAACAAGAGGCTGTTTGTCTGACAGTACATTTAAAAATCTAGTGTTCATGAAAGGGAACTCTGGTTTTACTGATTAATTAATCTTGTTTTCCTCTACTTTTCAGCCCATGCTGGTCTAGATTACTTATTTTGTAATATGTAATTTGTATTTTGTATTTCAATATAAAATAGCTAAAATACTGTAGATATATTTTAGAGATATTTTGTATTTTAATTACTTGCGATACTGTATTTTAAAATTTGTATTTCAATTAAATCAAAGCATGTATATTGCCCAGCCCTGTTAATGACTAAAACTCACGTGTGTTCTTTCAGTTACCCTTTGCGTCCAAGGGCCACGTCTCTTAATGAACAATTCCGCATTTTTATCTCAATTTATCTACTGACATATTAACATAATGTTAGTAACTTATGTCTGCATGCTGTAAAAGAATGCAATTACATAACAAATTATGCCGTAATTTAAAACGTTTTTACGTAAAAAATGTAGGTAAGTACTTTAGAAAACATTATAAAGGTTAATGATCTGTGCCAGAGACAATCTTGATTTTAATGATGTAGTCACCATTTTAGAAGCAATGGTAAAGATTGACATACCTAATCTTTGTTAAAAAATGCTGAAGATGAGGCTTTATACGTACATTGCGCCAAAATTAAGTTGGTTAGAATTGGGGGCTCCTTTTTAAAATAAGGTGTAAAATTTTTGAAATGGGAATACATCAAATAACTCCTCTCGCTCTGAAAGGAGAGAGAGAGAGAGTTAGACTTTTACTGACTAACACCCACGATGATTTTCCCTCAAGAAAAAACGGCTGTTTTGAACAATTCACAATGGGCCTGGTCCACTTTACTAAGTACGAATTCATCTAATGGAAAATTATTTTTCAATACACTTACTCGAAACCCCGCTCTTACCCCACTGTTTTTAGGCACGCAATAGACTGTTTTCCGCACTAGTGCAAAAAAGTGCGTGAGCTCTCCCCGCCACTATGTGTGTTACATTTATCGTATCAGGCTGAGCGCGCGTCGATTCCCACGAGTCGCTGGTCAACCCCCGTTTAGTCATTTCTTCGTAAGTGTATTAAAAAAAGTCGTTTGATACATGTGAAAATTTGTCACTGCAGCCCTCGCCTCCATAACACACTCGCCTACGGCTCGTGCGAATTCCGCCTCGGCCGCAATGACAAACTTTCTGCACTTGTATCAAAATGTACTATATTTGCCTAACAAGGAACGAACGTGCCCTATAAATGCCTGTTCATTCACTCTTAGTTTGAAGGCTGATGGGTTATAGGACGTGAGGAACACTGAAAAGAATTTCACAGTTTCCCAGTTTTTAGTTTCACACTTTTCACATATTTAAAAGGGTGTGAGCCGGGAGATCTGTCTCGATACAGATCTCGAACCTAGTTCAGACTCCAACTCTCACAAAGGAAATTTTATAAATAAACTTTTGTTAATGTACCTTTAGGAGATAAATAAATTACATTTATTATTATTACTGTTTCTGTGCGTCAGGGGCGTAGCCAGCTATAAAGGGACCTTGTATTTAATACCTAAATAAAAACCTCAGCCCTTTTTTTTTCGGTTGGGAAAATCATCTAATGACAGCCCAAGCTCTTGGGCGGGGCGGGAGATGTGTCAGAGTTTTACTGACTAAAAACCCACTCCTGTTCCTTCTTTGCCATTTTTTCATGGCCCCAGTAGGCTTCGACCCTGCTGGGCCCCTACGGTTGCTGACATCTCCTTGAGGCGAGCGTGGAACACTACGCGCCGTCGAAGACTTGGGCTCGGTCCGGACGGTTACCGGACGATCGGACGGCGAGCTACCCATTGTTCGCCGTCCGCAAGCCCGCGCCTACGGTGGCCGGAAATCGGGATCGGGATCCCGGCGGCTGGGGCGCGAGAGCCATTGCCGTTGCACGTGCACGTGCGGCCTCCTCCTTTGCTAGCATTACGGTTTCGCAGAAGGAGGCGGCCGCCTGCCACTCCTCCTCTCTCCGGACCATGGCCTGTGCCAAGGCCCGGCGCGATATCCCAATCCTACTGCCCGAGAACTGTTACCCCGAGACGACAAGCCGGAGTCACGGCGATAGGCCGCGTGTAGGAGACAGCCAGACTTACCTACTGAATAGGTTACGTCCATACTGTCATTGGCAGAAGTGATTTTGTCATCATGTAAGACCGAGCTCGAAAATGGGATTGCTCAATGATTGGGACAAGGCTTGATTAAAAATGAACTTATTTATTGGAGATTTCTGAACTAGCTATAACCAGCAGAGCGAGCCATAAAGTTGAAACATGCTATACTATCATTTTATTTATTCATTACTAAGTAGACTCATTTTTGTGAGCCCCTGCAGCCGGAGGCTCCATTTTTTAATTTTTTTAGGTGGGGCGAGAGGGCGTGTCAGACTTTTGCTTACTAAACCCATCTATGTCCTTCAGTTACCCTTTGTCTTCTAAGGCAATGATCACTCTTTTAAACGTTCCCGCAAGGAGGCCCCGTACACCTGATGCGGCTGTAGCTACGCCCCTACTGTGCATGTGGAGTGAGTTACCCTTTCGAAAATATGAAGCAAAATATTTTATATTTAAAGGAAAAACAGCCAGTAGGTATTATTCAGCAACGGTGTTTTCGTTTTCGTTCTAGATTTTTGTATAATTCAAGAATATATATCACATGTTTCTGATAAAGAAATGTGGATTTTTAAAGGTCAGTTGTGTCTTGCGGAAAATAAAACCTAGGTCCGGTCGAACGGTGAACACCGGTTTATTTATTTACGTAGGTAGCTATTTAATTTTTTACGCAAACAAATATACGGAGACATTCTCCGTCTATATACATCTGACTGACTGACTTATCAACGCACTTTTCTGGGAGAATTCAACTTTTAAGGGTGTGAAAAGGGGGATATATATACGTCTGTATACAAAATTTTATTCCCTGGGCCCATATACTAGATACTTAGCATGAATTTTTATATTTCAAAAATATCCCTGTAAAACGATTAAGGGGGTGTTAATGGTTGTACAGAAGAATCTTATTCCTTGGGTTAATAAATTATAATCAAAATATTTCACAAAATTTGTTCCAGGAAATACGTGTTTTTTTTTAAAATCCTTAAAAGTTTTTCAGAAAAATTGTTGTCATTCAGAATCTTGATTAAATGCACAAGGCTTCTGTAGAAGTACTTTTTTTATATTTTTAATATATGAGTATATGATGGAGGGCCAAAATTCACGTAAAATAACAGATTTTCAGAGGTCTTTACTAGATTAGTTTTACACAAATTTAAGTTTTGATTTCTATAGAAGCCTAGTTAATAGCCAGAAGATAGCTGTGTATCCAAAATATCTAGAGAAAGATGTATAATAACATCATAATCAAGTAAGAGCGGTTGTATGAAAATGTACCTCGAAAAGGACCCTCTTAAAAGGATGTTAATAGTTTTTAAGAAAACATTCTTGCGAACGAAGTCGCTGCCAAAGAGCTAGTTAGTCTATATTTAGGTGATGCAGAAAGAAATATGTAAGTACAGCGCTGGGGGATTGTTCGAAAGAGTTACACCATGGCTCTAGAACGCAATGAGCAACTGAAGCAACACAGGTGGGTTTTAGTCAGTAAAAGTCTGACAATCACTCCACCTATACCGGGTGATGTTATTTTTTGATTTCCCAGCTCAAAAAAGGTGTTCAATTTTAAAACAAAATAGGATAAAATAAACTTACATAATTACCTACATTGCAATCTACACATATAGTGCTTTGTATCTTTAATTTACTATTTTTACAACTTGCTTATTGGTGCTATTAAATATTATGGTGACATCAGCTTCTAATGGTAACTTATTAATCAAATAACTTGCTTTTAATTATAGAACCTTTAAAAAATTAATTAACACGGAACTAGCCACTGACTAACTGTTCTGTTAACATGTGAATTGCAAGATCACTGAAAATGGGGTTTGAACATTAACAGTTTTTTTCGCACACGCGCTCGTTACAAATGTCGAAACTGAATTTATTCCGAAACTAAAATATTATTTTAGGTAGGTGCACTTATAAATAAATTTACCTATGTTGAAAATAAGTAAAAAACAAACGTATTGATTTTAAAGTACAAAGGACAATGAATCATGTCTTACCTTAATATCATGAAGTCGGAAAATAAGTAAGGATTTTCACACAACAACCTCATTATAGAAACGTAATAGTTTAAATTAAACGTTTTTTTACTGTTTAAATTGTTATCTAATTATATAGAATTCTATAATCCTGTTATTTTTAGGGAAAGTAAATACTCGTACAACGGTTTCACATACTTGAAAACGGAAGACCAGATGGACAACTCTTTAAGAGTTGATTCTGTTGGCAACTTATGCAGCTATTTTATGATAGATATAGTGTATCTAGAATTAAAACCTATTAGTAAGTTATTATCTATTTGTTTACGAACGTAATGCCTTGACCGTTGACACTTACTCTGATAAAAGATAATCTAATTTTTGCAGAATACCTAAGTATACTTATTGTGTATCTATAGTAATTAAAAACGCACTGAAGTTATACTTTCCTAACATTCCTGGTTTTTTTCTTTTATAATACATTATAAATCAACATAACATTTTAAAAATGAATGCAAAATATTATTTCGAAACTGCTTTTTTTATTTATTTTTTTATTTGCACTGGTTAGTTTATTTCAAAACTTCAATGCACTTTTTGAAATCCATAAAGCGTGCAAGCATCAACGGAACTGTTTTCTCCACAACCACATCGCGTGAACGTAAAGTTCAAAAAGAAAAAGATAAAAAAAAAATAACAAAAAGAAAAATACTAACAAACATCAGCAGCGACCACAGCAACTAACAACAGTATGGCACTTAACGTCACGGCAGACGCCATTTTGGCGATTTAAAAAAAGAACTTACAAAATTAAAATATATTATTAAAAATATGTAGCGTGTGTTTCACGCTCAGAACTCGACTGGCATTGAACGTGGCCTTAGGCACTTTATATTGCCAAGTAGATGGCCTGAATCATCGCGTTCCATGAATTTATCGAATTTGGTTTCGATTTGTTTGTTGTCATTGTCAATGTGTATCCGTGTAGGATTCTGTTTTCCTTTAGGTTTGTAAAACAGGTGAAGGTTGCGTAGGATTCTTGTATTTGTTAAACTTTTGCACCTAATCTACTAACCATCATAATAAGTGCGTTTTGGAGATAGTAAATTATTATATTTTCTCTATTAAATGACACATTTTTAAAAAATAATATGACATGAATAATTATTAAAAAAAAAAACAATAATACAATATTAATTTTAGTATAAGTAATTAACTAAATTTAATTTTTTTGGATAGATACCTATCCAAAAAAATTACGCTAATCACGTTCACTTGAAAAAATCACCCTGTATATTGGTAGGTACCTACTATATCTATTAAAGTACATCTATTAGGTTTGATTATTATCTATTGATTTCAAAATAAACCTCGCATTTGTAAAAAGTTGTATGATATTTTAATAATATTTCTGTGTTAAATAACTAGTAATAAAACTTGAATATATCTATTTAAATCACAATCTAAACAAATATTTCAGAGAGGTAGTTTTTTTTTGTTTGTAGGGGTAGTTAATCTCTCTCGCTAAAATTTGTTCACCGATAGAAAGCTGCTTTATTCCTGATTGACATAGGCTATATTTTATGTACGTGGGCGAAGCCGCGGGCAAAAGCCCTAATATTATATCACTACAACTGTTAAGAAAAAAACGATAATACTTACATACCTATATAAATAGGTACTACTTAGTAAATGTATTATTAGATTATTACCTATGACCTACATTATTTACGTTATTTATTGTCAATTTGCATGAACCGACTATAAAGTACAATAAAAAATTTTATTTATCACTTATTAAATTAGTGCTGAATTCATTCATTTTTTTTAACAATATTTGAAATTCAAATAATCTATAATTTCTTAAAAACCGGAGTGCTAGTCTTACGAAGGAAAATTATGGAAAATCAATGATAAACAAAGTGACTACTAAGCATAGCGGTCTTACAAAAACCAGTCAAGTGCGAGTTTGACTAGCATACGAAGGGTTCCGTAATTATGCGGGATTGTTCGAAAGAGTTGCCGTGGCCGTAACGCAAAGGACAACTGAAGTAACACTCTCGGTCCACCCAGAGCGGGAGGAGCTATATTTGATGATTCCCCACCAACCAAAGGGTTCCGTAGTTTTGTTGTATAGCGGCATGCACTAGAAATACATACACAGTTTGTGAAAATGTCAAATATAAAGAAAGTAAGAAAGAAAACATGTTTATTCTGCCCAAATAGACGCACAAAAAAATATAGCAATCTGTCGGGCCATATGCAAATATCTACCTATTACAGTTCATAAGATACAGCCCGCTGACAGACGGACAAACGGATGAACGGCTAGGCAGCGAAGGCTTTGTAATTCCGTTCCGTTGGTTACACCAGAACCATAAAACTATAGATTTACACAAATATATTTGTACGTACGATGATATCTGAAACCGATTGAACTGATGTAGCTTAGGATCACCACACTTTCAATTATTTTTAGGACATGATTTATTGGTTAAGTCGTTAGTCTACGGAACTAAGGATAGATAAGGTACCTAGTCTAAGAACCGAAGCCTGCTAGGGCAGAGGGAATATTTGAAAGAGTTACCATGGCCCTAGAATTCAAAAGGCAATTGAAGGAACATACTTGGGTTTTAGGCAGTATAAACGTCTCACACGCCATTCCTTCTCTACCCAGAGCGGAAGAAGTTATTTGATGATTTCCCACCTCAAAATAAACTTTTCTTTCAATCCTAGTCCCACTTTCAGTTGAATTTTGAAGCGAGAACTGAGGAATGTGTTCTTTTTTTACGACATAAACTAGTACTTGACTGCGATCCCACCTGATAGTAAGCAGTGCTGCCATCGTTGTTCGTGAAGCGCACTAGTTTATTAAGAGCCTATTCTCTCTAGCCTTTGGCTGGGGAATGAGAAATACGTCTCTCTCACACTTTCCGCCACCACCTTCGATCAGATTACAACTTCGCAGAAGGAGGTGACTGCTTTTCTTTTTCACTCCGTATCATGGCCTGGACTAGGGCCGGGCGCGAGAGATCACAAGCCACCGTTCGCTTCAACGAGGACACAGCATTGCTCCACCCAAGCGGGACAGACCTCCTTGGTATCCTCCGGGAGATAAGCACAATGGTACCACTGGTGATTTCTAGGATCCGAAACAGCAACTTTTTTAAAAAAATTATAGGTTCGCGCTTGACCGCTATTTCACCTAATGGAAAGCAACGATGCGGTCAACGATGGAGCGCTCTTACCTAGAAGTAACCTATTCACTCTTGACTTAAAGATTCCCGGGTTGTAGCCATCAGGAAACACAGATTCCGGCAAGGAATTCCACTCCTTAACTGTACGCACAATTAATGTGTTCCCAAAACGTTTCATGCGTATGGGCGGGATGAAATAAACTTGCCGAAACTACCGTGTCCTTTGAGGACCTGCGTCAGGAGGAAAGCGAGGACACCGTAGCATCTCTGTAACCATATCCCAAAGAGAGGTACAATATCAATTATGCACTAAACGATCCTATAATCCATCTGTTTAGGTAATTAACTAAATTTAAACAATCTTGACATGTCTTTTGTCTAAAAAAATTATCTAAAAATGTTTACAATTTGTTATTTACCTATACCGATGTTTGTTAATTAACTAAATTTAAATAATCTTTGTATGTCTTTTATACGATTTTTTTTTTTTAAATAAAAAAACATATCAAGATTGTTTACGTTTAGTTAACTACCTAAACAAATGGAGTATAGCACTGTACTTACTTGTTTTAATTTTACTACAAATCCTCTAAGGTCAAAAATCATGGTCACCCCGAACCGGACCCTGCACGCTACTTACTTGTTCTCAAGTTCAAGTTTATAGACCTGGAACTGGTTCCACCACCAACAAAAACTGGAAATGTATGTAAATTTTCATGTCTAGGTAGGCAAATGCATGAACGCAGACAGCTAGTTCTGACGAAATAACGGAGAATTTTTATGATGGTAATGGGCATCTAATTTATGTATGTATTTATTTTGTTTAGGGTTCTGTAATCCTAACAAGGAATCCTTATAGTTTCGCCATGTCCGTCTGTGTGTTAGATTGTCCTAGGCTTAGTTTAGATACTGTTAGTGCTAGAAAGGTGTAAGCTGTAATTTCGTTTGGATATTGGATAAGTATACCTATTAGTATTAATTACGCCAAAGAAGTGGTAAAATAAAATCTAGAGTTGGCGGATTCGTAGGGGCCCAACATGGTCGAAGCCTACTGGGGCCAAGGGTCTGCTTCTGAAAGGAAGACTCGGCCCTGGTATAAAAGGCAACGAAGGAACAGGAGTGGGTTTTTAGTCAGTAAAGGTGTGATGTTATTGAATGATTTTCCCACCGAAAAAAAAAAGAGTTGCCGGATAAACAGACAGTAACAGACTGATGTACTGGAAAGCGACTTAGTTTTATATTATGTAATGTAAGTAGAGTTGAAAGTAAGAAAAAAACTGGGCAAGTGCGAGTCGGACTCGCGCACTGAGGGTTTCGTACAAACTTACATAGGTACGTAAATAGTCCAATTCCCGAATGGAGTCTTGAAGATTTGTCCGAATAGCAAAATTTTTTTGTGACGTAACAACAAATTGACTGTTTTCAGATTTATTCCTATATCTATGCTATAAGACACTACTTTCCGTACTAAAACCTACTCCTGTGTTCCTTCTTTGCCTTGCGTCCCATGACCTCTGGGTTCCCTTTCGGACAACCCATGGCCCCAGTAGGCTTCGGTCCTGTTGGGCCCCTACGATTTTTTTGAGGCGCGCGTGGAACACTACGCGCCGTCGACGAATCGGGCTCGGTCCGGACGGTTACCAGACGGCGAGCTACCCATTGCTCGCCGTCCGCAAGCCCACGCCTAAGGTGGGTGGAAATCGGAATTGGGCTCCCGGTGGCAGGGGCGTGAGGAAAACCGTTCCATCACGCGTGCGGCCGCCTCCTTCGCTAGCATTACTGCTTTATAGAAGGAGGCGACCGCCTGCAATTCCTTCGTACTCCGAACTATGGCCTGTACAAGGGCCTGGTGTGAGATGTCGTTGCCACTGATCGTCCCCACGAGGATGCGGCGGTGCTCACTCAAGCGGGGCACACCTCCTCCGTGTCCTCCGGGCGGTCCACGCAATGGTGACACCCGGGCGTTTCTTACACACGAATCCAAAAAAAAGAAAGCAATAAATATACTTAGAGCGCTTATAGAGCGCACCACTACAAAACCCTACACCGCGACCGACACACACTTTGCCGGTTGTCTTAAAAGAAAAAAAACGGAACCCTTATAGGATCACATTGTTGTCCGTCCGTCTGTCTGTCTGTCTGTCAAGACCCTTTATCTCGGGAACGCGTGGAGGTAATGAGTTGAAATAAAAGCTATATACTCAAGTTTGCGGTCTCTTGAAGCTGTGAAAAAATCAAATATCTAAATTAACGAAAAAAAAAGTTACGGCCGTTTATGTCCTAAAAAACGTATATAATATTTCGACACTTTCGAGGAAATCAAAATTATAGGGTTCTTCCCGTTGACCCAAAATCCTGAAATTTGGCATAACGCAAGGTCTATAAGCACAGGTTTAAAAATAAATCTGAAAACTGTAAATTTGTTGTGAAGTCAGAACAAAAAAAAAAATTTGCGATTCGGAAAAATCTTCGAGACTCTATTCGGGACCTTTTCTTCGGTCAACGAATCCGCCACGCTGGATGGCAATACTGCCAGCGTTCTGGGCACTTTTCCCATTGACATCGATGTGGACTAATTTTTTGATGCCCTATGAGTTCTTTTTCTACCCGTCAAGTACATATTATTATTTTCAGTTTGTTTAAATACCTATTAAGTTATAATATTTAATAGTTAGGATGTATATAAATAAAGCACAATTCGGGGATTGAACTGTTTACAAAGGTAAGTTTGTACGGAACCCTCAGGGCGCGAGTCCGACTCGCACTTGCCCAGTTTTTTTTTAATGAAGAGAATGGATTATGATTTATTAAGATTTTAAATAGGTCTCTTCCAAATACAGTTAACTAATTTAAAATTTTGTTTTTGCAAGTTTATTTTTGGCTCACACTTCCTATTAGATTCGCGCGTTTTTATGTATCTTTTTCTGCAGTTTCCATCACAATCTGTGAATAATGCCCGGCTTAGTCCACAACCGGGTATAGGCCTCTATTTTCTCGTACCAATCCCCACGCTCCTGACTTCCTCGTCCAGACTCTACTTTCTGTGTCAACAATGCCGTTGGTTGGCCAATTTCGCCACGAGACTCTACCAACACTTGAATGTGGTATTCATTACATTACATCATTCATTCTTTACCCATTCAGATGGAACTGAACCACTTATTTATGAGTAATTATACACCTACTTGCTTCACTTTTCCGGGCTTCAGTCAGTGTTATTCTTATCCACAATTTCTTATGGTTGCAACAAGAACCTACTCCATTTTTTTGTTACTAAATTTTTCTTATAACGTAAGCAATGCATTAAGTAACTCTATTGTTACTTTCACTGAACGCAAGTGTAACAATAACAATAAACTTTTATATCATGCACGCATTTTCCATCGTACGGTATTAGTACGTAACAATTAAAACTATAAAATGTAACTGACTCTATAAAATATTGCCTCGTTGATGGTGCATGGGGTCAAAACTGAAGGGATCTAGAGGGCCGATGTTCGAAAGAGTATACCGAGGCCCTAGAATGCAAAGGGTAAGTAAATGAAGAAACTTAGGTGGGATTTAGTCAGCAAAAGTCTAAAATTTGCTCCACCCTAGAACTGGTGAAGTCATTTGCTGATTTTCCATAACATAAAAAGTGTATAGATTTCATAAGGTTAATTTGAATTAAAACAGCATACAATAATCAGCCTATAACGTAGGTAGGTACTGCGATTGGGAGTGGGCTGGTATCTACCCCAGGGGTTCAATGCGGATTGGCAGATGTCACTTCGATTCAACGATTCAAAGCATTTATTTCAAAAAAACATTTACAAGAACTTTTAAATTGGCAAGAAATTTTAATCAGTCAATTAGAAAAAATACGCTAAATGCACATTCCAAAGGGTTTATTTATTTAGGTCCACCCACAGCACATATATAGGGTGACTGGTAATTAGTGTACGATAAGTAAACACGTGATTGCGCTCATGATAACCAACAACTTTTACTATGGGAACAAACCTGAAATCGCGAAAACAAAATCAGCCGTTCAGTACATTTATGTTTGCCTAATGTACTGAACAGCTGATATTTTTTTCGCGATTTCGGCTTTGCTCCCATAATAAAAATTGTTTGTTATCATGAGCACAATCACGTGTTTAAGTATCGTACACTAATGGCCAGTCACCCTATATAGGGTGACATTAGGCAAACATAAATGTACTGAACAGCTGATTTTTTTTCGCGTTTTCAGGTTTGTTCCCATAGTAAAAGTTGTTGGTTATCATGAGCACAATCATGTGTTTACGTATCGTACACTAATTACCAGTCACCCTATATACACACATAAAAAAGAAGAATGTGCAAGAAACTCCAACTCTGATTTTTGGTTGTAGAATACTTCTAGGCGGTTTCATGTCATTTTTATTTTTATTAGTATTAGAAATTTGGCTTTGTGCACGGTTGATGACAGTAGGTTCTCTCTAAGGCCCCTCGCCCACGACTTTTTGTAGCGATGCTGTAGCGCGTTCACATCGATACAGTCGCGATGCTGTAGCGCGGTTAGTAGCGCGTTGGCTTAATTTCTATAGCGCTTGCAAATGCGACTAACGCGCGTTAGTAGCGATGCTGTCGCGCGTTTACGAAACATCATCGCTACAAAAAGTCGCCGTGGGCGAGGGGCCTAAGACCTAATATTAGTGTGACTTTTTTTGTCTACGCACGATTTATGCATTTAGCCGGTGTCAAATTTAGATAGTAGGTATTTAGTTTTAAATACAGAATAAGTACAGTCACTTTTTTCTATTAGAATGCGGAAGTTTTAATGTTTTTGCACTCGAGTTAGCCTTCTCGGCGAGCTTCGCTGAGAATGTTTTAATAGTGACTAGGTACATACTTAGTCAATATTAGAACATTTTCAGCTCCATTTTACCGAAATCGCGTCTGGTTTTATGATACCACATTTTGTCCAGCAGTGTAAACAATTGGGATACAAAACTATACCAATTTTACATCACAATAACCACTACGTAACATGCAATTTACAAATAATTAAAATAGCCAAGTACAGAACTTCACTCGAAAAAATCCCGTCGGAAACTCCTGGAAATCGTTTATTATCTTGAGGATTATCTAGTGATTAAATGTGGAATTGTAAAATACCTGTGCTTGATTAATTACCCCTTGAAAAACTAAGTATTTCATTATTTTTCCTTTTCGCGTTAAATGTTTCCCTACCTTTATCTTCAAACCCACCCACTGTAGCTATAAACAACTTGACGCTGGCTAATGCACAAGAGCGCTAGGCATAATCACCTGTGGCTGGGAGAAAAAAAAAAGTATTTGACAGCATTTGTTTTTAATTTGCTGCATCCGGCATAAGTCATAACCGTTTACAAGAAGGCGCGAAAGTAGAAAGTCCCAACGTTCCAACCCTAGAATTGCATTATGTGCATCTAAATAGAGATAAAGTTGACTTGATCTAAGTTTCCCTAGTTCTCGTGGGAAAATCTACAGACTAGCCTATCTGTACCTACTGGTTTTACCACTTTTCCTAATAATTATATTAACAAGAGATAGCTATTTGACATCGTGAGAATTTTAATTAATTATAACAACTATGCATGTATCTATTATTAAGAGCGTATAGACACAGATACATAAATATTAAGCACTTAATTACGGGTACGTCTTCAATATAAAACACTGAACATTGCATCGAATTGATTAGTCCAAAAAAATAAACCAAACGGTTCAATTTAATAAAGCCATTTAACATCAGCCATAAAAATTAATGCCTTTTGTTTTTTTTTTTTACCCAAGCTTGCAAATCCGCAATCGATGGCCGCCTTCTAATTTCAAATTCGATTATGATGCCCGCTCAGCTTAGTCTGGCAACACAAACATTTATGAGCTGAATTTTCCGTTAGACAATGATACGCGTTAGTTGTATCACGATTTAGATCCTTGGATAAGGGAGAGTCACGATTAGTGGCTAATTTAAAATCATGCATGGAGGTATAATCGGAAGGGTATCATTTAAGCTATCGCCAATTTAATTAGTTTTGTGTTTCTTAAATAATAGGGTTTGCCCGCAAAATAGTAGATTTGTCACCAAAATGTAGTCACCAAACAATATAAAATCAATTCCACAATAAATCACCTAAAATCATGGAGATATAGGGTCTAGTACCAAATAAATGTTTTTGTATGTATAATAGTAGGTTTGTTCTAATAAGTATTTAAGCAAACTAATTTAAAGAGATCACCAATAAATCATATAATTATGTCACTAGAAAATTTCATAAAGTTCTAAAAAAATTTATGGTTGTCGTCATCATCGTTTCAACCAAGAGTCTACTACTTAACTGGACATATGCCTTCCTCAAGGAACTTAATTTTCACAGGTAGTATAAATATATTTAAATAAATTTTCTAGCAGAATAGTCCATAAAACACTTAATTAAATTAAAAATAATCAATATTTTTTGTCAAAAATAATAATCACTGAATAATCAGCGCTGGTTTGGCTTTTGAAGGGCGCCCCCTTTTTCTTTTCTGGCCGATAAGTACATTTATTGCTTCTGGTGGAGGGTTGGCCAGCTTTAAGCCGATAATATGTTTGCAGGTATAATTTTTGTTAAACGCAGGGCAGTTGCATTTCCCATGCATCCAATCAATATTGTGCGGTAGATCCACTCTCCATTTGCTGAACCATTGGACTTTGTAGTCATCAAAATCAGTCCATGCATTTTCAAAGTTTTTTATTTTGTCTACCTTACCAGCAGGTACTTTGTAGTGTTTAATAGCATCGTCACTATACGTCAGTATTACTTCTTTAGACAACTTCGCCCATTGGTAGGCTTCTGTCCAGTCTCTTTCAGAGTCATAGTTGGTAATGTCCAACCAATTTGTCGCCGCCTCTTTGAATATATTTTCATTAAAATTATAAATTGATGTATTAAATTGGTTACGAATACTATTATTTTAATAACTGAACGAAATAAAATGTAAGTACCGTATTGGTGACAAAATAACATATAAAAAGTATTCGCAGTTAGGGATCGATAAACGATTTATTTGGTGACAGATCTACCATTCTGAGCACAAAGCTATTATTCATGTACTAAGACTATTATTATAAGAACGAAGTTAATATTCATCTAATGCACTACAATTTTATTGGTAATCCATCTCTTATTTTACACATATATTAACATTAATTTGATCATTCATACCTGGGAACACTTTTTGTTTATCTGAGAACGAAAATGTTTCGTGGCGATAGATCTATTTGTTAGGTGATACAACTTGATCACGAATATAAATTTTGGTGACAAGAAATATAGTCCCCTAATCGGAACAACTGAATTAAGTACAATTGAGTCGTCCCGGGCGCCACCTCCTTCGCGTTCTACCGTGGCCTCGTGTCGCTGTGTCAGGACTTAAATTCTGCGTTTTACGGGCCTATGGCGTCCATTACACGATAGGTTTTGCTGTCAGTTTTGCCACAGTCAAATACTTTGATTGACGAAAAACCTACCGTCTAATGCGATGACTGACGTTTGCATGACGAAAACATAATGGCGACAACATTCCCTCATTTAAACATCATTAATGATTGATGGTTTTGATTGACGCCTGCATGACCGTGTAATGGACGCCTATGTAGTTCATCAAGTCCTGTCTAAATCCATGTAAATTGGGCAGTCTTTTGAGGCACATCAACCACTGTTTAGAACGTGATCTGTTAATTTGACACCATAAGTATAACTCCATAGCACGTTGCCACTTTTGGATGTTCGTCAAAAACCAAGTCTGTACGCCATAGGTCAAGCTGGGGAGAATACACACAGGTCCATCAGCTTACACTTCAGTGTAATAGGCAAAAAAATTAACATTAATTTGATCATTCATACCTGGGAACACTTTTTGTTTATCTGAGAACGAAAATGTTTCGTGGCGATAGATCTATTTGTTAGGTGATACAACTTGATCACGAATATAAATTTTGGTGACAAGAAATATAGTCCCCTAATCGGAACAACTGAATTAAGTACAATTGAGTCGTCCCGGGCGCCACCTCCTTCGCGTTCTACCGTGGCCTCGTGTCGCTGTGTCAGGACTTAAATTCTGCGTTTTACGGGCCTATGGCGTCCATTACACGATAGGTTTTGCTGTCAGTTTTGCCACAGTCAAATACTTTGATTGACGAAAAACCTACCGTCTAATGCGATGACTGACGTTTGCATGACGAAAACATAATGGCGACAACATTCCCTCATTTAAACATCATTAATGATTGATGGTTTTGATTGACGCCTGCATGACCGTGTAATGGACGCCTATGTAGTTCATCAAGTCCTGTCTAAATCCATGTAAATTGGGCAGTCTTTTGAGGCACATCAACCACTGTTTAGAACGTGATCTGTTAATTTGACACCATAAGTATAACTCCATAGCACGTTGCCACTTTTGGATGTTCGTCAAAAACCAAGTCTGTACGCCATAGGTCAAGCTGGGGAGAATACACACAGGTCCATCAGCTTACACTTCAGTGTAATAGGCAAAAAAATATAGATAAAAATAAACCTCGATCTCGCCTAATGCCGAATAACGGGTGAGGCCTATGATGGGGCAGCGAACGACTCCTGATTATGCCTGTTCACTCTTGCTTTGAAGGCTCTATGGTCATTGATAGCCTATCAATGATATTATATAGGGAATACTGATGCTTCGGAGTTCACACTTTGGATGTAAACATGACAAAATGTGTAGTAGTAGCAGTATCGACATCTCTGAAGAGAAATTTACCTACTTTGAAGAAAGCAGTTAGACGGCGGGTAAACTTAGGTGCATATTTATATCTTTGTATGTATCTAGTATCTTCCTACCTAGCTGAGAAGTCTACAATCGGACACCTGGTGATATTCCATCATGCCTAGTTTTTTCATTCACATTATATGCAAATGATTTTGCTCATGGTTTTCACACACCCATCTATTTGCTCTAATAAGCACATGTCAAAGTGTCATTGGAAAAAACGAATACAAAGCAATAAGATTTGCATAATAACGGTATTGTCAGTTAAAGGTACATCCCTAAGATTTTCCTAGTATCTATAATTGCCTAATTAACTATGTCCTCTTATCCTTATTCTTACATTACGTCATAATATAAAATAGGTATAGTCCCCAATCACGTCTGTTTATTTAGCATAGCATAATCTACTGGGATTCAGGCCGGGCCTCCTCTTTAGGAGAGGGAATGGGCTTTTATAATCCACCACGCGGCCAGTGGCGTAGTTAGGTGACCATAGGCCCTGGAGCAATAAAAAACTGGGCCCTTTTTACGTCGGAACTCTTAAAATAACTTATCGTGCTCTGGGTGGTGGAGTGTCTCTTTTACTAACTAAAACGAGTTGCCATAGTTAAAGTAGTGTTGCAACTTTTATTTAGATTTCGAAAGCATAATTTTTTTTAAATTAGTTCAATAAGAGGTTGTTAGTCAGGTTTTGGGGGCGCCCCGAGCTTGGGGGCTCGGGGCACGGCCCCGCTTAGCCCTTTGATGTTACGCCAGTGCACGCGGCCCCAGTGCGGTTTGGTGAAAGTCACAGGTCTTCGAATTTTTTGGTTCCAGAACATCCCGGTTTCCTCACGCTGTTTTTCTTCATCGTTTCGAGCGCATTGGTGATGAAATAATGTAATGTGCCTGACTGGGTTTGAATTTGAACCCACAACTCTTAAGTCGAGGGGTTATCACTAAGCCAAACTCTTTGCGCTTTGTTCTCGTGTTGTTGTTGTCTGTTTGCGGTAAATAAAAAAAAAAACTGCTTAAAAAGTTTTCATACGGTTGTCACCAACCGACAGATTGATTCATAAGGAAGGTTTAGGTGTATGATACACGCGTATTAAATATTATAGCTGAATTTCTAACACCCGTGTGAAGCAATGGCAGTTCGCTAGTGTAATAATGAAACTGGGTAATTTGGAGGTTTTTACCTGAACTTTAAAGATAATATCGATGACCGAAAAGATAACCTAATCTTGTAGCGCAGCCTGTCAGACAAACCTGCTTTATATTATCTGCTAAAACAGGGTCTTCAAGTGTCCGTCAAGGGTGTCCAATGTGTCCATGTTTTTTTTTAAATCTTTGATTTTTATTACATTTTAAATGGCGTTATTAGCTTCGAACTTTAGGTTTTAGTAGGTAATAACCTCTGGGTCCTCTTTCGATAGGTATTTATTATTGTTGTAGGTAGTTACACCGATTAGTTAAGCATACCTACAAAGTACGAAGAACCTACAAAAATTTTCCAAAGTATTCCAAACCTAAGTGACAGTGGGCTGGGCACATTACTCGCAGAACAAAGGTCGACGGGGCCAAAAGGTTCTGGAGTGGCGGCCGCGTAACGGAGACGCAGCGTTGGAAGCCCTCCACAAGGTGGACTGATGACCTGGGTTAGGGTCGCAGTAATCCAATGGATCATAACGACCGGTCGTTGTGGCAACACTTGAAGGAAGGCCTATGTTCAGTTGAGGACGCCTTTCGGCCGAAATAATAATAATAATAATAAATAAATCCGCAGGGCAGTTTTGTGGCGAACTGTTGGGCATTAGCGACCCCACGGACCCGATCTCCCGGGAAAATTCTTGTTCTTCATCTCCGGCTTGCCTTTATTGGCCGGCCGTAGTGAACACTGACGAGGAACAGAGCTCCCACCTCTCTCTTGCCTTTATTGGCTGGCTTGAGTGGAGATTCGCAAGAGCAAACATGCTCGGGAGAAGGATGTATAATCCAGTAAGGTGCTGGTAGGGATCTTGACCGTACTTCCGGGATTGTCCTGATAGCCGTGGTATACCTCTCCACTCCTTAAGCACCTCAGGATATGTTGCCCTCTTGTTGCTACGTCACTTTGTGCTAGCGACCGTTTATGGGGGCCCATTTATTGAGTGTGCAAGTCACCCCCTGCCTTTTGTCGATGGATATTAAAAACATTGTTTAGGCAGGGGCCATAGTCTTAACATATTTCCTGGTAACCAGTCCACTTAAGACTCCAAAAACCATAGCCTTATATCTTAGTTTTCCATATGTCGCAATAGTTTCCCACCAACCGGGGGTTGTCCTTGGATGCACTAGCATAGTGCGTACAGGGATAATCACCGGTTCGTACCACTTTCCATTAAAAGCGTCTAAAAGGGCCTCTGCGAGTTGGTTTCGGCTCCTCGTACGCCTTCCAAAGGTCCAGGACCTTAGGGTGCTGAGATAAATAAATGTATAAAAATAATAATAATATTCCACAACTATCACACAACGCCGTCTAGTCTCAAGCTAAGCAGAGCTTGTGTTATGAGTACTAGACAACTGATAAACATACTTATATATTTCTAAATACATACATATTATAGATAAATTACACCCAGACACAGAACAAATGATCGTGCTCATCACACAAACATTTGTCCTGTGTGGGAATCGAACCCACGACCTCCGGCATAGCAGTCAGGGCCACTAACCACTAAACCAATAGGCCAGTCAAAAATGATAATGATGATAATGCAACATAGTTGTTCTAACTCATCAAGGCTGCTCTCAGGTGTTGTAAGTATGTGATCACGTACTTAGACTGATTTTTTGTGTGCGTAAACTCGGAGTGCTTGGTACCATAGAAAATAGCTTACGCACACAGAAACAATGAACTTGAAGTTACTTTACAAACACATCCAAGAGAATTCTGGGCATAACTGATACCGTACAGTACCCATTTCCTACTCATAGGGATTAGTTCGTCTGGTATTACACATACGTACGTTGTTGAAACGGACCCTCACACACGGTCTCGCACCCAAACGGGCCTTTTTAAGAACGAGGGTTTTTTTTATAATTGATAGGCTGGCATTTAACTACTATTTCATCTGATGTTAAGCGACGATGTGGTCGAACGTTTGGTTGCGACAGTGGCTGTCTCGTTTTCGAATTTGTGAAAAAAGAAAAAGGCCTTGCTGATACGCCTTCACCTACGTCTAAGTTAGTCCTCGCTACGCCTCTGTTGTTACAAATGCCCGATTTTGAAAGTTTGACGTAAACAAGCACCGGCGCACCTCCTTTCGATTATCTATAGACTTAAGTTAACCTGTTACTAACCCTAACTAGGAGGTAATAAATAGCATTATGATCTACTTAGTCACCACGTTAGTCATTTAGCAACAATTCAGTGATACAACCGCTACTTATCCTAAATGGGGTGGGACATGAAAAAGTTTTTTCATTCGTCATAAGTAAACCTGGCAGTTGTCTAGATATTCCGCTGCTTTATAGTCAGAGGCGTAGCGTCCTGGGTAGGAATCGAACCCACGACCTCCGGCATAGCAGTCAGGGCCACTAACCACTAGACCAACAGGCCAGTCAATTTAATTTTAATATTTCACAAAACTTGTTCCAGGAAATACGTGTTTTTTTAAAACCCTTAAAAGTTTTTGAAAAAAATTGTCGTCATTCAGAATCTCGATTAAATGTGCAAGGCTTTTATGGATGTAAGTACTTTTTTATATTTTTAATATATGAGTAGGTACATTATGGAGGGCCAAAGTTCACGTAAAAAAAAAAAAAACATATTTTAAGAGGTCTTTACTGGGTTGGTTTTACACAAATTATATTTTGATTTCCATAGAAGCCTAGATTAAGATAATATCCACAAGATATCTGTAAATCGAAAATGTCTAGAGAAATATGTGTAATATACATAATACAATAATCACGTAAGAGCGGTTGTATGAAAATGTACCTCGAGTTAGTCGCTCTTAAATTTGTTTCGGTATTTAATTTTCTTCTCAAAGTAGCCAGCTAGGAAACACTAGCCTCCTAACGAAAAAATTAACGTGTACAAATGTTTTTCAAAACCAAATATAGGTACCTAAGGGGCGAATGCTCGGAGTCCCCTTGCGTGGATCATGAACCATAGTAATGAAGAAATCCACATGATAACCAAGGTTACTAATATAGCCCCAAGAATCGCTAAACTTAAGGGCCAGGTGGCAGAGCACATTGTTCACTGAACAGATGGTCGATGGGGTCTGGAGTGGCGACCGCGTTCCGGAAGCCGCAGTGTTGGAAGGGCTCCCATAAGGTGAATGGATGACTTGGTGAGGCTCGCTGGAATCCGGTGGATGAGAGACGTATATGATCGGTCGTTGTGGTGACTCTTGGGGGAGGCCTATGTCCAACAGTGGACGTCTTTCGGCTGAACTGATGATCCCACTTGTGTAAACTGGCAACAATATGGTGTTTATTTAGATTAGCCTAAACGGTTAGAATTAGAAGAGACTGAAGAACGTTAAAGATGTAATGGAACAAGATCTTGTATTAATTTTCAACGTTGAGAATTCTTTGTTAGGTACTTAAGTACATGAGTGTACAAATACCTGACACATTTTTTTTTTGAGGTCCTAAGTCATCAAATAACTATCGCTCTTGGGAGGAGCGCGAGGGCGTGTCAGACTATCACTAACTATAATCCTTTCCTGTTCCTCCTTTGCCTTTGTTCCAGGGCCCCGGGGTTCATTTTCACTTAACCCAGGGCCTATTTTGGTGGGAGAAGTCATTGGATGATTTATCCAATGACTTCTCCCACCAAAATAAAAACAGCGTGTGTTTCTGAATATTAGAGTATTTTGGGTTAAGAACGTTTCAAACCCTAATTTAATGCCAAATTTTTACAACTTTTCAAGGTACAGCAGAATTTGACAAATACTCTACTTCAAACCAAGAGCGAATAGGTTACTTCTAGGCAAGCGTGCTCCATCGTCGGCCACATCATCGCTTACCATCAGGTGAGATAGTGGTCAAACGCGAGCCTATCAATAATAAAAAAAAATTGTTAAAATAAGAAATCGGGGGTAAAACCCACCCGTGTTCCTATAATACGTTCTGTTCTGTCATGGTTCTGTCTGTGTTGTTCTACGAGTATGTATTATATACTGCGTGGATAGTGTGAGGTTCGATTGCAGGCGTTAAATTATAATTATTATATTTTTAGACACTAACATTAATTTTAAGTTTTTTACTAACACTATTCTATGGATTCATTGTGGTCTGAAATAAATGTTATTATTATTATTATAATTACCTTTTGCTTTCCAGGGCCGTGGTGACTCTTTCGAACTATCCCGCGCAGCCTTAGGCCGCGTTCCCATTATGTCGTAACGGTTAATTTATCGGACGACTATCGTCTCTAGCTGTTCCCATTATAACAACGGCTTGACGTGGCCACGATAGATAGTCACAACAACGACACATGATTTACAGTCACGGTTTACTCTTGACAATATTTCAGTGGTGCCTTATGAACCTGACAAAGCTGGATGCATCCCGCGCCTAAACCTACGGGCTCGAGGATATTGTTTTGATTTTTTAATAGGCTCCGCTTATCAAATTGCGTCGCTTATTTACTGCCGAGTATCAATTGTATATACCGAGCAACATGTCAACGTCCTTTGAACAATACAGAAGTCCTACCACGAGCTATTAACGTGATACATTTGACTAAACTGAACTGTATACAACGACCTTACAGCCACTAGACGTCTAATAACAGGCGACGGATGTCTGTCAACACATATGATTATAGATCTAATGTCTCGACCAATCAGAACGCAGTACCCCGCTCCCCCGTATCAATCGAACCAATCAGAACGTAGTACCCCGCTCCCCGTACCTCGGCTAGTTGACAAAATTGTTTTGGTGCACTAGTTCAAGCATGAGGCGTCTAGTAGCCGTAAGGTCGTTGTATACAGTTCAGTTTAGATCATGACCTGTACCATGACGTTTAAAGTTAGATTGTTTCATTCTTATTTCCAGTGTGGGTAAGAGATGGCGCTAGACAACCTGTATAGCTCTGTCTCTTACCCACACTGAAATAAGTATGAAACAATCTTACTTTGAACGTCATGGTAACCCCGCATAAGACAGCTTCATCCCTCTTTCTCGCTAGCACGCTTGACATTTGAACACGTCATGGTAGGTAAGGTCCCTGCTGCCACAATAATAAATCTTGAATAACATTCATTGATCAAGATAGTATCAGCATTCAATGAGTCTTTCCGATGCGGATTTACGCGGTAGTTGACCTCGTAATCTTCGGCCAATGACGGCACCAGTTGCTGACTAATGTTATAAATATTACACGTTTTAATTTACATTTGTATTTTATTGTAGAACATTGGGAAGAACATTCTCCTCCTCCCCTTTGCACCTAGTCGCCGGTGGACCAGTTGATCCTACTTCCAGGTGGTTTAAAAAAAATAACTACGAAGGAGATAGCGGGGTCTGTGTTCGCTCGCTTGGCACGCTCAATAGATCCCGCCATCCCCTTCTAACCTCACCTGTCCGTGTCGGGGTGCCCTAAAATGCCGAGATCGCTTCGCTCGCTCTTGGACCGATTATTCTAATTAATATATGGGTAAGTATACTAATAGATTGTTGAATATACTAAGTGATTGTTTGAATATCTTTGTCACAGATATCTACAATAAATAAAAACTGAATGAAACCTGTCTTATTATTGCCAAATATTAGGAAATAATATCAATTTAAATTATTTTTTTCTAAAACAAACTATGATTTCTAACATTGAGACTTTGCACAATTACTTCTTAGACATTAACCTTTTCAACAAAAAACTATGAGCTTAGTACTGTTTAGCTGAACCCTAAAAAGGTGGTCTAAGCTACAGGTCAAGTCCTAATGAGCTCATACCGTGGCTTTCGGCTGTAATTGTGGTAGGGCCGGTTGCTCAGGGTGCTCGACCTACGTTTATATATCTTCAACCTTACATCAAACTGTGACCTTGCAGCAGAAAAATGCTGCTATAAACAGTTTTAACGCCATTACGGTCACGAAGATTATTCGAGGATGACCGTTTTGATCGTTTTTTTTTTTTCGGTGGGAAAATCATCTAATGACAAATTCCGCTCTGGGGACAGGGTCTCAGGGTCAGACTTTTACTGACTAAAAACCCACTCCTGTTCCTTCGTTGCCCTCGTCCCAGGGCCCCGGGTTTCGTTTTTACACTACCCATGGCCCCAGTAGGCTTCGACCCTGCTGGGCCCCTACGATTTGCTGACATCTCCCTGAGGCGCGCGTGGAACAATACGCGCCGTCGACGACTTGGGCTCGGTCCGGACGGTTACCGGACGGTCGGACGGCGAGCCACCCATTGCTCGCCGTCCGCAAGCCCGCGCCTACGGTGGCCGGAAATCGGGATCGGAATCCCGGCGGCGCGGCGGTAAGGGCGTGAGGACCGTTGCCTCACGCGATCGGCCGCCTCCTTTGCTAGCATTACTGCTTCACAGAAGGAGGCAACCGCCTGCCACTCCTCCTCGCTCCGGACCATGGCCTGTACCAAGGCCCGGCGCGAGAGATCGCTGCCGCCGATCGCCCCAACGAGGACACGGTGGTGCTCTGCCCAAGCGGGGCACACCTCTACCGTATGCTCCACCGTGTCCTCCAGGCGGTCCACACAATGGTGGCACCAACTTTATTGATGTTGTATCGTTATTAGGAGGAGGAGGAGGATGATGATGAGAAGGAGGCGACCGCCTGCCACTCTTCCTCGCTCCGGACCATGGCCTGTACCAAAGCCCGGCGCGAGAGATCGCCGCCGCCGATCGCCCCCACAAGGACACGGCGTTGCTCTGCCCAAGCGGGGCACACCTCCACCGTGTCCTCCGGGCGGTCCACACAGTGGCGACACCCGGGCGTCGCTTCCGCACGAATTCGGTGCAGGAACTTCCCGAACTTACCGTGTTCGGTGAGAACCTGCGTCATACGGAAGGTGAGGACGCCGTGAGGTCTTTCCAACCACGCCTCAAAGAGGGGACTTACCGCCATAATTGTGACCTTTTTGATCGTGGGGTTTGTTGGATATAATTGTGTAGGTATACCTACTGATCAAGTTTTCAAATATTTTAATATTTTTAAAGCATGTTCCACACTAGGAATTACTCCTGTTAACTCCTGTACCTATCGTGGGTGCGTTAACAAACATGTAGGTAAACTCACATACACAATTAAGACATCCAGATCCGGAACAACTATCTGTAGGATATTACTAATATTCGAATTGAACCCGTGACACTCAGCCGGCAGCACAGTTTCTTAATCACTATGTACGCCAATAGTGCCGTTAAATCGTAACAATTATTGTATAAATGTCTAAAATTCTACTAAACTAATTGAAAATGTTACAAATATGTAAAGACTAATTTAAAAGAACACAAAAAAAAAACAGGAAGCGGAAATTTTTGACTTGATTACGTTAAATTATGAGGTCATCGTGATTCTGAGCTATGACTATGATCACATTTTATCGAAGTGATTTGTTGCACTCACTGTCCCTGAACTTTTGTATAGAAAACTAAACCAGTCACCTCATGTAATTTCAGTAACAACAAAGTATAAATATGTATAAAAATCATAGATAAAAATACTATTGATATAAAGTTTATCAGAAAAGTTCTAAAATACTTGTGTTTCTGGTTAAAAAGAAGATATTTTATTACCTCTACCAACACTATTCTCGTAATGTCATGTGACGTGACATCGGTGACATTAAACAGCGCGTTTCTCTTTACAATTTTATTCGGTTTTCATATAAAATTTAATCTGTTTGACCAATTCCTATTGGCTGAAACAATGTCAAGGATTTTTACCCACTCCTAATACAGAGTTGATCTAACGAAAACATACTGGTCATACTGTGTCAATCTCGCAATAAAGTAGGTGAAATGTGATTGAATTTGTGTAAAATAATCTAATTAATAAGTTAATGAGCTAGTTTAGTTGTTAACATCGTCGAGAAATAGATAACAGGTAACTAAAAATCTGTACAATTCGCTATAATATGAGAGATATGAGCTGTTAAAAATTGCACAGTCAGCCGTGTAAATCCAATACAGTAAAAATAAAAATTTATATATTTAGATTACCTTGAGAGCTAACTTGAACTAAATTTGCGCCGTAGAAAGTTTAAAAAAAATCAAAGAAACTCCTAGAGATACTTTAAAGTTGATTAAAACTTTTATATGGACTGTTTTAGATACCATTTATATTTTTTCTTGTTGCATGCTCACTAACTTTGTTGAAGGTAAAGGCTATTGGGGACAGTAGTATAAAGTTAACTAATACCTTCATCCACACCTGAAACCTTACCAACTTTGAAACAACCTTGGAAGAGAGATAAGATTACCTACTTGTGTCACTAAGAATTAAAAACATTAGTTCAAATGAGTATTTGCATAAGGAAAACTGTTTTCTGTTCTGTACTCATTTACATTATCAACTCATCATTCCTGTTCGAAATTTTTTACACTAAGATATATTAATTTTAATTGTTCAAATATAATAACGTACATTTTTCCTGGTAACCTTCTGTGGTGTACTATTTTCAAGTCAATTTACTCTGATCTAGGGTGTGATAAGCTGGCCAAGTATTCTGTTCTACTAAGCATTGTAGAAACATTAAAATCATATCAGAATTTAGCTGTCTCTCTATTGTAACTCCTTTGTCCGTGTTGTGAACTAAGGCATCCATATTTTCTCATCTATAATAAAAACTAAACAACTAAACTAAAAAGGTATTATAAAGCACCAGAATTGATTCTCAGAATAATTTGAATGAATGGATGACAAGGATGGATAACTATCTTAACATACCTAGGAAAGGGCACACCATAATTATGGCGGTAAGTCCCTGCTTTGAGAAGTGGCTAGAAAGACGTTACGGCATCCTCACATTCCACATGAAGCAGGTCCTCACCAGACATGGTAAGTTTGGGACGTTCATGCACCCCATTCGTGCGGAATAAACACCTTGGTGTCACCATTGTGTGGACCGCCCTGAGTACACGGTGGAGCATACAGTAGAGGTGTGCCCCGCTTAGGCAGAGCACCACTCTGTCCTCGTGGGAGCGATCGGCGGCAACAACCTCTCACGCTGGGCCCTGGTACAGGCCATGATGGGTGTGAGGAGGAATGGCAGGTGGTCGCCTTCTTCTGTGAAGCAGTAATGCTAGCGAAGGTGGCGGCCGCACGCCTCAGCCGCCGGGATCCCGATTTCCAGCCACCGTAGTTATGTATAGGCTTGCGGACGGTGAGCAATGGGTAGCTCGCCGTCCGGTAACCGTCCGGACCGAGCTCGAGTTGTCGACGGCGCGTAGTGTTCCACGCGCGCCTCAAAGAGATGTCACCAAACTGTAGGGGCCCAGTAGGGTCGAAGTCGAAGTCTACTGGGGCCATGGGTTGTATGAAAGTGTACCCCAGGGCCCTGGAACGAAGGCAAAGAAGGAACAGGACTGGATTTTAGTCAGTAAAAGTCTGACATGGCCCTCCTGCTTCACCCAAAAAAAAATATGCCCAGGAAAGCATGTTAAGCCATTGACCGGCTGTCATTTGTAGACCTTCGACAGTTGTTATGGATAGTCAGAAGCCAGGAAATCTGACACCTATCTTACCAAGGGGTATTCTGCTACCCAATGTCTGGGATGTGGAGGCTGGTAGTTAGCCAGGTTTGATTGGATAGGGATCCCAAAGTAGTTGGGAAAAGCCTAAGCAGAATGATTGGTTGGTAAGCTCAGGTTGTAAAGAGTTTTGTAAGCAAAATGGTTTCTATGCTTTTGCCATAATTTCTATCTTTATACATTTCTGACTGCTGATCGCAACAGAACACATTTTTTTCTTTCATTCTGACCCCTGGTACTCATCACGCTATCACTAACTCCCCTTTTTTTCATATCACTTCTCACACAATCAGTCCCAAGAGTATAAACTCCTGTAATAAAAAGTATCCTAAGTGATATTCTAGGACATGCTCTACCCAAATACTCAGTTTCATCAAGCATGAAGAAGTAACATAATTATGTTGTGGCCAGATCTTAGAATTGATCACTTCTTGATATGGCCAACTAAAACTGGCCAGAAAACGTTAACATTTGATGATATGTCAATCCTCATTTGGCCATATCATTGATGTAGGATTTCTATGATAATAAAAGGTCTAAAGAAAATAGGCCAAACAAGGATTGAAATATCATTAAACTGTAATGTTTAAAATGATGAAGTGATCAATTTCTAAGATCTGGCCACAACATATGCATACTCACAAAGTTTCGCCTTTTTAATGTTAGTTTGATGTGATTTCGAAGGTGTTCAGTTATATTGTGTAGGTGCACTTAAACACAATTTTTATAGTTATCTAGAGCTATTTTAAAGGAGTTGTGTTACATTTGCAGGTACAAAATGCGGTGGGTGCTATTATCAATAGTGGTGCTGCTATGCAGTACCTTTGTGGCTCAGGCTTTTGAGGATCAGGCCTTAGAAGACGATGACTTTGCGGAGTTCGAGCAGTTTGAGGCGGAAGATGATGATCTCGCTGGTGGTACATATTACTCTAGATTTTTTATGATGTTTGCATTGCTTGCTTTAAAATGTTTGGTATACAAGAAAGAAAGGTTTATAAGAAATCTGCCTTTAGTTTTAAAAATGATTTTAATTAAAAAATAGTAAATATTCATATTGTTAGACTGGTAAATCTATATCTATCTTTAAATACATTTAAGGGCCGACGCTGCGTTAAGCGGGCGCCCGCGCGGTTCCATACAAAAGTGCTCCATCGCGGTGACCCGCCCCCCGCGCCCGTTTTGCTACGTAATAATACATTAAAGTTCTCTATCGACACAACTACATGCACACCGTTAAAGTTGAAATAGCGACACTGCGCAGGTAATAAGTAATCCGGTTTTCGCTATGGGGACCGTCGCACACGAAACACGCTCGACATCACGCGACGGGTGCACGCGCGAGCGACCGCTTATCGCAGCGTTGGCCCTAATAAATCTGTAGAAATTTTTAGTTGTGTGCGCATCACGTAAAATGTACGAAATCGATGTAGATAACTTTTATACAATCAAATTGTGTGTAACTTGATATATTAATTAGGCTTTATTTCATCGCAATCGGTTGACTACATCGAAAGATATACTACATTCATTGACTGTTAGGCGGTACGAAGTTCGCCGGGTCAGCTAGTACTGAAGTAAAAACACAGTGGCGTAAAAAAAAGAATCATTCATTCAGATGAAAGGCCTATGTTCAAGAGTGGACGTCTTTTGGTTGAAATGATGATGATGAAAGAAAAAGTTGGTCTAAAAAGATATTGAAGAAGTATAATTTTGTAAAATACTGTACTGGTAAGGGCAAGGCTGGTAAGGGTAAGAGCAGTGGTGGCCGAGTGGTAACGGACTTACGAGTTGTAGGTCGCGAGTTCAAACCCAGCCAAGCGCATTACTTTGTGTAATTTATTTTATCACCACTGCTCTAAAAACGGTGAAGGAAAACATCGTGAGGAAACCGGCATGTCCTAGAAACGAAAAATCGAAGTCATGTGACATCCACCAACCCGCACTGGGCCCGCGTGGTGGATTACGGCCCATTCCCTCTCCTAGAGAGGAGGCCTGAGTCCCAACAGTGGGATCATTATAAGGCCGACTATGCTATGCTATACTGTACTGGTATCATGTAACCATACTAAGAAGGTCCATATACAGGCTATGAAAATAAATATTAACCTAAAAATTTTTCTACATCATCAGACTTTGCTGAAGAAAAGGAATCTCCTCCTCCTTCAAAACAGAAGATACCTTCAAAGGATCAGTTTGAAGCCAGTGTGGAGACTGAAGACGAGATCTTAGTAGAGGTATGTTTTGCAAAAAATATCTTTAAACAAATATCTTTTTTCTTTTTTTTGCCTTTAACTTTTAGAGGTATTATGATTTAGAGCAGTGGTTCTTAACCTTATAGGCATGAGGGACCATATGACCAAATTTTTGTCTTGCTATGGACCACCAAGTTGGTTAATTAGTTTGTAGTTAATATAAAGTACCTAAATGTAAATAAATGTTCCAATTCATGTATAAATAAAACATGCATAAAATTATTTAAAGCCCTCAGTATTTTAATTTTCTTTACCGTAAATTATCTACAATATAGTTACGATTCTAATGCAATTTTTGTGACTACATACTCGTTACTAACTTCTGAATCCTTGGTTCACTGCTACCCAAAGCCAAACGCATATCGACAGTGGCATCCAACCGATTTAGGTGCTTGTTTTTATTAATAATCAGAAGCGCCGAGAACCGCTGCTCACATAGATATGTTGATGAAAATAAAGGTAGGTAACGAATATCAACGTCTCGAAGTTTTGTAAAGAAATTGCCTTTTGGCTCCAAAATTTCTCAAGATTTATTCCCGACCATTCTTATTTATTAGGATGGCTCCGCGGACCACTTGGGATGCTTCCAGGGACCACCAGTGGTCCGCGGACCACCGGTTAAGAACCACTGATTTAGAGGGTAACATGGTGTAAAGTCCCACATACCTCCATTGAAAAACGAGGATCCTTTGATCAGACATGTTTTGTCTGGTCCGGACAATTGCCCCGATAGTTGATTTCAGGCTGTTGTATAATTATGTTCTAATTAGGCGGAGAACTCGTAATGCAGGATTTTAGATTTTTAGTTATGCGGCGTCATAGATGTTGCTATATAGTTATCTCTCTAGAAAATTAATGTTTTTATTTTAAATTAAAGATGATCGCTCACAACATAAAAAAAATCTATAATTGTCTGTAAGTGTTGACATCCACCAACCCGCACTGAGCCTGCGTGGTGGATTACGGCCTATTCTCTCTCTTAAGGCTGAATTTCACCGAGACACCATGGCGGCGCTACCAGTTGTGCCGCCATGGTGTCCGTAAGCTACCAAACTAGACACCATACAAACACTAGAATCGCTACACCACACTGAGACAGTATCAAAATGGACTTTAAGTGCACGCGTCCGAGTTGGTCGCGCCGCCAAATTGGTTGCGCAACCAAACGGACACCAGGTGAGTAACTCTATAGAGCTGTATACATTTGGTAGTGGCGACTGGTCGCGCCGCCATGGTGTCCCGGTGCAATATAGCTCTTAGGGAGGAGGCCTGAGTCTCAGCAGAAACATTATGAGACTAATAATGGTTTATGTTTATGCTGTAGCACTAGGGCGGGACTATGGCGGGTCAAACAGTGGCGTCAGAAAAAAGCGCGGTTTGCCCAGTTCTTGCTTTTAATATAGACGAGCCTATGGCGGGTCAAATTGTGGCGTCAGAAAAACGCTTGGTTTGCCCAGTTCTTACCATAAAGTCAATGCAGTTGTACAGAGGTCACTTACATTGTTCATTGCAATGTAAATTAATTCTTTTGTTATATTTCTTAAAAGTGTGAGTGTGTGAACTTTGTGAGTTCAGTATTATGTCTGTTATGATAATTTTGTATTTTGTTTGAAGTAAATGTTTTCACTTTTTCTCAGAAAGTCTTGAGAACTGACTTGTTTTGGGAATTGTGTTAGTTTGTTTTTATTTTTAGTTCTAGGAATATAAGATGAGTTAACATCTAACTAAACTACATACAATGCGATTTAAATAAAAATACAACAATGATCTCTATCTGTCCAACGTTACTTGAAAAGTACGGTTTGCAAAGAAAATTTATTTGCGTATCAATAACGATTTTTTTTACTTTGTTTAACCGAGTCTTAGTTAAATGTATATGAAGAAAAAACGTTATTGTTTTATCTAAATTAGCGATATAGCATAGCATAGCATAGTCGGCCTTATAATGTTCCCACTGTTGGGACTCAGGCCTCCTCTCTAGGAGAGGGAATGGCCGTAATCCACCACGCGGGCCCAGTGCGGGTTGGTGGATGTCACATGTCTTCGAATTTTTGGTTCTAGGACATGCCGGTTTCCTCACGATGTTTTCCTTCACCGTTTTTAGAGCGAAATATTAAATTAAAAAAAAATTAGCGATATATATTAATTTATTCACAATTCTCTAAAAACATAAACTGTTTTCTTTTTTAATTTCATTTTTGGCAACCATTTGTCCCCTTCTTCTATTCGCCACTACTCTCAGACATTTCACACAGTCATTATCATCATCATTTCAGCCGAAGGACTTCCACTGTTGGACATAGGTCTCCCCCAAGTGTCGCCACAACGAACGGTCCTGTGCGTCTCGCATCCACTGCATTCCCGCGACTCTCACCAGGTCCACCTTGTGGGAGGCCTTTCAACGCTGCGTTTTTCTGTGCACGGTCGCCACTCTAGAACCTTTCGGCCCCATCGACCATCCGTTCTACGAGCAATGTGCCCACTGCCACTTAAACTTGGCGATTCTTCGGGCTATGTCGGCGACCTTGGTTCACAGAGTGCTGTAGAGTAAATTAATTTAATTTTAATAAAATATCTTGTTTTGCTCATTCTACCTAACTTTGAATTCCCAGCTATGTTGTCGCAATATGGCAGAAAGTCGATCCTTTTTGAATTGCATTGTAATAAGTGTAATAAAGAGGTAAGAATAGTGGGTATATTGCAAAAAATTAAAAAGGTCTCGTCTTCGGCTTACTTTTTTCCTAAGATGACAGAAAGGTGTGATAAAGCCCTACAGGTGGTGGTAGAACAGCTTATATAAAAAACTCAAGCAAATTTAGTGGACTGTATAATAATTAATAAAATGTTGGAAATACAAGCGGCACGAAAACAATAATAAAGATTGATTATTTTCATGTCGATGCGCGCGCGGTGGTAAGGTGGGATGACCAGTGCCAGGCGAGCCGGCTGGACTGCGCCCGCGGCGAGCGCCTCTTCCCGCGACCTCTGCTCCCGCCCACTGTCGCCCGGCACGTAGTGATGTCCGCGCACGTTAGAGATGTCCAAACAATGATGTTTCGCTAAGTTCATGGAGAACGAAGATGACCTTTAAGTTCCTACCTGGACATCGTGCCGTGTTATTCTATTTTTTTTCAACAATGTAACATCACCATAGATTTATAAAGTTTATTCTATTGTATTCTATCACCAACACTGTGTCCTATTTGTCACGTCAATTAGGACAACGCCAAATAAAACGATAAGTATAGTGATCACTATATCGTTTCATATATTATCATTGAATAATATATTTCGTAATTTTTGTTCAGGATGAAGACAACGAGTTCGAGCATTTCCAAGACCCTGAGGAGTTTGAAGGGTTCCAGGACAGTGCTCCGCGCACTTCTGAACAACCAAAGATCACTATTTCTAAGGTAAATATCAGGTTAGGTATGCCAAAACCTGGAGACGGCGAGCAAGGGGTAGTTTGCTGTCCGATAAGAACCAAGCCCGGAACGGCGCGCGCGATGTCCGTCGCGTGTCTCAAAGAGCTGCCAAAGAGTCAGCAAAATTGACGTGGCCCGTTAGGGTCGATGTCTGCCAGAGCAACGGGATTGCTCGAAAGATTTGGTTTTTTTAGAAGGGAAACGGCAGAGGGTAGTTGGAGAAATACGGGTGGGTTTTAATTAACAAAACTGACACACCCTCTCGCTTTACCCAGAGCGGGAGATTTTTTTTTGCTTTATGTAGGAGGTACGAATCCTGTTTTGTTTTATTGTTATTGAATTTGCCACATGGACGCTCTGTTCTTCCCAGCTCTAATAGATCTGTGCTGTGTGTTGTTCGAGTTAGTTCGAGACTATCTAAGAGTAGGTCATTCATTTTTTCATAACTAGCGATTGCCCAATAGTAGGCCAATCATATTTTCATCTCGCTAGTTCCTTTTTGTCTCATCACAGAAATGGAAGGCAATTGAATTGAATTGTCCAAATGTAGGTTACAATATGAATTGTAACCTACATTTGGACAATTTTTTATATCTAACATATTGCAAATGATATAACATATTGATGGATCTAACATATTACAAATGATGAAGATGGATGGATTGTGTGAAGAGTGATATGAAAGAAAACGAAGTTAGTGATAGCATGACGAGTGACAGGGCAGAATGGAAGAAAAAAACGTGTTGCGCCGACCCCAAATAATACGGGACAAGGGCAGGAAGATGATGATGATGATTTGAACAATTTTTTCTCTCTTTCCCCCAGGTTCCTATAATGATCCGTCCCCGCTGGGACGCGTACTGGCTGGAAGGCATCCTGTGCTGCCTGCTGGCGTCGTACGCGCTGGCCTACGTCATAGGGCGCGCGAAGAACACCTCCATAGCCACCAACTTCTTAAAACTACATAAACCGCTACTCGATGATAATTTTACGTTAGTTGGTAAGAATGATAAGCATCTAATATTAATCTAAACTAATATTGTTGACGTGGCTCAGAAGGCGGTCCAGCTTAAGTGGTACTGAGCTGGACATATCTGCCGCATGCCGATCGAGCGATGGGCCAGTAAAACCCAAATTTGGTGCCCTGAAATCGCACGACGGGGTCGCGGCAGACCAAGAAGGAGATGGCTGGACGATTTAGGTGTTGTCCTTAGTAATTGGCAAGAAGTGGCTCAGAGACGAGAACAATGAAAGGAAGGAAGGGAGGCCTTTGCCCAGTTGTGGGACAATATAATTATAAGCTAGATATTACACTTCTGGACACATCTATTGGCCCACCTTGTATATTCAGTTTCGTTTGGTCCTAGCTAAAATTTTATATTAGGTCGAGCAAAAAGTTTTTATGCAGTTTTGAACCTGGCACATTCACAATTTCATTCAATAGTCTTTTTTTGAATTTCGAATACAGAATTTAAAGAAACAAAAGACAATTTGGAGCCTGTTTGTTGATATCAAACAATCGAATACTTAGAAAACTTGGTTTTATTGGTTTACTAGGATTTAATTCTTGAAAAAGTGATTGATATCTTTGGTTTTGCAACAAACATTACTTATTCTTAACATTAAGGTTAGGTTCTATCAATAATCTATGGATACTTCACCTGAGGTCGACGCCCAAGCTGTGGCACTTATTCAGGCCGGACACAGCCAAAGAAACGTGAGTGCTCAACTTAATTTAAGTCGATCTGCGGTCCGAAATGTTTATCGGAGGTACCTAGAGACTGGCGGCTTTGTTCGTCGCCAAGGAAGGCCACGATCTCGGGTCACAACTGAAAGGCAGGATCGATTCATCGTGACGACCAGCTTGAGAAATCGTCACCTTACCTCCATTGAGATACAAAACCAACTTCGCGACTTCCACGGAGTATCTGTGAGCGCTCGAACTGTTCGAAGAAGGTTAAAAGAACGCGATATGGTACCACACAAGCCAGCTAATGGGCCCAAACTAACGCGACCCCACCGAACAGCGCGCCTTCATTTCGCACGCAGTCATTTAAATTGGACACAGCAAGATTGGAGCCGTGTACTCTTTTCTGATGAGTCTAAAATTGTGTTACATGGCAATGATGGAAGGAAGAAGGTCTACCGACGTAAGGGAGAGCGTTTCGCACAATGCTGCTTTGAAGAGAGGGTTGCTTATGGCGGTGGCTCATGGACTGTCTGGGGCGGTATATCCGCGAGCGGCAAAACTCAACTTGAGGTTGTTACAGGACCACGGCTGCCAACATTAAATGCTGAAATGTACATTCGTGAGTGCTTAGAACCTCACGTGATACCATACGCGGACTATGTGGGCCCAAATTTCCTTTTTATGCATGATAATGCAAGAGCCCATGCGGCCGGCATCGTCAGGGAATATCTTCGGGATGTGAACATCACAGTTATGGACTGGCCAGCCAGAAGCCCAGACATGAACCCCATTGAGCACATGTGGGACGAGCTAAAAAGACGTGTTAGGGCTCGTCAGCCAGTTGCCCAGAAGATGCAGGAGTTGAAAACTGCCATAGAAGAGGAATGGGAGATGATCCCTCAAAATTTCATAGAGCAGTTGATAAACTCTATGCCTAATCGTATGAGAGCTGTGGTAGATGCCCATGGAGGCAACACGCGTTATTAAATTAAACCTTTATTTGATAAAACATGTTTTTTATTCAAAAATCAATTGCCTTTAACAAGGCGCATATCCGACTTGTTAGGCGTAGCTCCATGTCGTATGGTATTCTGAATTCAAATTTAAAACAATACGATCGAAAAAGATGGTAAAATGTATCAGGTTTAAAACTGCATCAACAGTTTTTGTTCTCTAGCAATCATATTTCGGTAGGGGCCATCGAAACCTAAACTCTAAGGTGGGCCAATAGATGTGTCCAGAAGTGTATTATTTTTTTCCCAATCTATAATCTGCAATCGGCTATCGAGCCATAATCAGATGTGTTCCACTAATCTTAGCTTTGTAGGCGACATTCCATTAAATGGCACCATATAAAATGTATATTATAATAATAATAATACTAATATACTCCCACCTCTCTCTTGCCTTTATTGGCTGGTTTGAGTGGAGATTCGCAAGAGCAAACATGCTCGGGAGAAGGATGTATAATCCAGTAAGGTGCTGGTGGATCTTGACCGTACTTCTGGGATTGTCCTGATAGCCGAGGTATATACCTCTCCACTCCTTAAGCACCTCAGGATATGTTGCCGTCTTTTATTTCTGACAGATTTAGAACTATTCTGACTTTTAAATGGTTATTTCCAGGAGAAACAGGCTTAGATGTAGTAGCAGCGAGTGACGAACGCGGGTGGAGACGCGAGGCAGAGCACTGCTTCACCATGTGGTGCAGTGGACGTCTCTGTTGCGAGGGTATGCTGCTCACACTCAAACTGATCAAGGTATGAGGTTACTCTTGAGGATGTTTTTTTTTTTTTTTTTATAGGTGGGAAAATCATCTTATGACAAATCCCGCTCTTGGGCGGAGCGTGAGATAGTGTCAGACTTTTACTGACTAAAAACCTACTCCTGTTCCTTCGTTGCCTTCGTCCCAGGGCCCCGGTTTCGTTTTCACACTACCCATGGCCCCAGTAGGCTTCGACCCTGCTGGCCCCTACGATTTGCTGACATCTCCCTGAGGCGCGCGCGGAACAATACGCGCCGTCGACGACTTGGGCTCGGTCCGGATGGTTATCGGACGGTCGGACGGCGGGCCACCCATTGCCCGCCGTCCGCAAGCCCGCGCACTCTTGAGGATGGTGTGTTTGGCTCTTTGATAAATAAAGACCAAAATTATGCTTATTTATCAAAGAGCCAAACACACTCTTGAGGATGGTGTGTTTGGCTCTTTGATAAATAAGCATAATTTTGGTCTAGTGCTTAGAGACCCTGACTGCTATGCCGGAGGTCATGGGTTTGATTCCCACCCAAGACAAATGTTTTTGTGATGAGCACGATCATTTGTTCTGTGTCTGGGTGTAATTTATCTATGTATAATATGTATTTAGAAATATATAAGTATGTTTATCAGTTGTCTAGTACTCATTGCACAAGCTCTGCTTAGTTTGAGACTTGATGGCGTTGTGTGAAAGATGTGGAATATAAAAAAAAAATATATATATGGTCAGGTTTATAATTTTCCCACTGCTGGAACTCTGGCCTCCTCTCTGGGAGACAGAATGGTCCATAATCCACCACGCCCAGTGCGTATTGGTGGATGTCACATGTCTTCGATTTTTTGGTTCTAGTAAATGCCTGTTTCCTCACGATGTTTTCTTTTACTGTTTTGAGAGCAGTGGTGATGAAATTTAAAAAAATATATAAAGTAAAGCGCTTGGTGGGGTTTGACCCCGTGACCTACAACTCGTAAGTCGGGGACGTTACCACTGGGCTACCACTGTTCCCCGATATAGATAAATAAGATTAAAGTGGACTGTATAAAAATTTGGTTATTTTAAAATAGTCAGAAACCAAAAATAAAATGGCCCCGTCGCTGCCATACTCGAGGCCCCTTCTGGCGAGGTCGTCCGCTCCATCGTTGCCTCGGGAATTGCTGAGTCCTTTGATCCATTGAATGCTTATGTTAATGTTTAAGTTAATGGCTCCATCGACCACCTGTTCTGAGAGCAATTCGCCCTGCCCACTGCCACTTAAGTTTGGACCGCTTACAAGACTTCATTTAACCCGTAACCTTGGATTGGTCCGAAACTGTTTTCGTGTCCTATTCGCCAGGGTAGTTTGTTTGCGACTGGGTATTCCATTTCGTTTAGCTTTTCAAACCCTATAGATGACAGAAGAGCTTACGAGATGGAGTATTTGGTCGTGGATGTGCGAACCTGGAAAAAAAAACCGGGCAAGTGCGAGTCAGACTCGCGCACTGAGACTTCCGTACAACTTACCTATGAAAACAGTTCAATTCCCGAATTGAATAATAAAGATTTCTCCGAATCGCAAATTTACTGTTTTCAGATTTTTTCCCTATACTTGTGCTATTAGATCTTGCTTCATGCCAAATTTCAGGATTCTAAGCCAACGGGAAGTACCCTATGAATTTTGATTTCCTTGAGAGTGTCAAAATATACGTTTTTTGCGACATAAACGGCTATATCTTTTGTTTTCGTTAACTCAGAAGTTTGTTTTTTTGACAGCTTCAAGGGACCGCAAACCTGAGTATATAGTTTTAATTTCAACTCGATACCTTCACGCGTTTCCAAGATAAAGGGTCTTGGCAGATAGACAGATAGACAGACGGACGGACAACAAAGTGATCCTATAAGGGTTCCGTTTTTTCCTTTTGAGGTACGGAACCCTAAAAACGCGAGAGTGTTGGTCGGATGTATGCAGTTAAAAGGTTAATTTCTCTCTCACAGCGACAAGACCTAGTCCACGTACTCTTGGGTGTAGTTAGACCAACTCCGGACACGCTACTGGTGCGCGTGGAGCTCGGCAAAGACGACAGCGACCCCTTCGTGCTGTGCGTCGCGCAGAAGAAGATTGCCACCAAGCTGTCTAAGGAGATGCAGGACTTGGTATGTTGAAAACAAAATAGCTATGTTTGCTATGTATTGAAATTAAACTTTATGCATAAAAAATATGCCCCATAAGACCGTTTCAACGGTTTGTCTGTGGGAACAGAATAACGGTATTTAGACAGATTTTTTAATAAACTCGTTAAAAAATAAAAGACCTGTTTTGACATTTGAGAAATACCCTAGAATGTAACTTGTAACGAAACTGTAAGAAACAATAAAATAATAATTAATTACAGTGTTTTATAAAAATACATAATTTTTTTTAGCGCGTTAATTAATATGATGATGATAATATTGCGAGTATTCTTTTTGCGTATTTAAGTGTTCGATTTGACAGATGTCAAAGCGGGCCTTTTATTATGTTTTGACAAATAGTGCAGACAATAGTTTAAGGGTACTTTTCATTCCGGGATTATGTTCCCTTGGGATATTTTTCGATATTCACGTGAGTAAAACCACAGAAGCTACTCTTTATAATTTACTAGCAGTTGCCACATGCGTGATAGTAAAAAAATATCCCAAAGGAACATACTTCCGTGATTAAAAGTATCCTATTTTGCTATTCCAAAACATGGTCTACTCGTATACCAAATATTATACAAATCCCTTCAGCCGTTCGAGCGTGAAGAAGTAACAAACATACACCTACATAAAAACCAATGCAAAATATTGGCATGATTTACTTTTTTCTTTTCGCCAGAAATGAAATCTAGGTTATAAGTTAGAGGACAATACGAGGAATCAATTGCAAAAAGAACCAGGTCTTTAAACCGTAACAGAGTGAAGATACCTATAAGATCATTGCTTGTACTTTTTTGTACCTATTTTTCTTATATTATAATTAAGACGACTTGAGGACTCAAGTTCTTTGCAACACTAGACGCCCCCTACTAGACCCGGCGATAAATGCGGAAGCGAGGGACTCAGAATAACTCATTAGAGAAACCATGTAGTTAACAATGGGAAACCTAAAATATCAGACACGGAGTTTAAGAAAAATAACGCCTGATAAAAAACAATAGCGATCTACTAAATAGTCTCCAACTTCATTCGGTTACGGTTGGTAGACATAATTCTTTTTGCTATTGATTTCTCATACAGTCCTTTAACTTTTGGCCTTGGTTTCACTATAGGCGGAAATAAAAAAAATATCATGTTAGCTATGTATTCCAAAAGTTTCATTCCCCTTTTCACTTCTTTAATATTAGTGTTATCTCCACCGGCAGTCGCATCTACCGGGTGTCCTACATGGTATCTCGGTCCTGATTTAACATTCCTGTTTACAGAGCGTATTCTGTCCGGAGCGTCGTCCGGGCGACAAGCACGGTTTGCCGTCCGCGATGTCCGTCATGTCCGAGACAGCCGAGGCCACGTCCGCAGTCCTAGACACTAGGGTGTGCGCTGCTTTAGAGCATTACCACCAATACGTACAATTCATACATATCTCCGACAAGTACTCTGGCCCCAAGCAGATAGAGTAAGTTTAACAATATCACTTAGCATAATAGCATAATCAGCCTTTTTAATGTTCCCACTGCTGGGACTCAGGCCTCCTCTAGGAGAGGGAATGGGCCGTAATCCACCACGCGGGCCCAGTGCGGGTTGGTGGATGTTACATGTTTTCGAATTTTTGGTTCTAGGACATGCCGGTTTCCTCACGATGTTTTCCTTGACCGTTTTGAGAGCAGTGGTGTTGAAATAAATCACACAAAGTAATGCGCCTGGCTGGGTTTGAACCCGCGACCTACAACTCGTAAGTCGGGGTCGTTACCACTCGGCTATCACTGCTACAATATCACTTACATACATAAACAGTGGAGGTCACGTCCGCAGTATTGGCACTAGGGTGTGTGCCACCCTGGTTCACTGCCTACCTTAATTTCACTAGTAATTTATTAATATATACATCTATTATTTATTGATAGGTTTATTTTTATTTTTGTATAGCTTTTTATAATGTGAATGTGAGAACACTAGACTCCGCGGCTTCATGGACTACAATTTTTATTGTACTTTTGGGTACAAAGCTGACCAGTCTACATTGTCCTCTCATATCTATTATTATTGTAATATGGAAATATTGTAGAAACAATCATTTTTATGGTTCCCTACCTCAAAAGGATAAAACGGAACCCTTATAGGTTCATTTTGTGGTCCAGACGGACCTGACCGACGACGGAGTCTGTCTGTCAAGACAATGCGTGGAGGTATCAAGCTGAAATTAAAACCATATACTCAGGTCCTTTGAAGCTGTGAAAATCAAACTTCTAAGTTAACGAAAAAAAAAGCACGGCTGTTTATGTCGCAAAAAACGTATATTTCGACACTCTCAAAGGAATCAAAATTTATAGGGTACTTCCTGTTGACCCAGAATCCTGAAAGATATAAAGCAACGTCTTATAGCACAGATATAGAAATAAATCTGAAAACAGTAAATTTGGTGTAACGTAACAAAAAAAAACTTTTTAGCGATTCGGAAAAATCTTCGATACTCCATTCGGGTGTTGAACTATTTACATAGGTAAGTTTGTACGGAACGGTGCGCGAGTCTTGACTCGCACCAGTTTTTTTTTTAAAGAGTAACCATGGAGTTTTTTGCCGGTTCTTCTCCATAGGAAACGACCAATTGGAACCTGCGCTAGCTTCTGACGTTTTATAAGTGCCCATATAGGCCTATGTGAAATAAATAATTTTGAGTTTTGAGTTTATGTTACAAACTTCTTATGAACTAGCAAAAAATTCTCCCACTTTCAAAATCTAAATAAAATAGATTGCAACACTAATTATGGAAACTTGTTTTAGTCAGTAAAACTCTGGCAGTCCGTGCCGCTCCTCCTAAAGCAAAAGAATTTATTTAATAATTTCCCACTTAAAAAAATGGACCCCAGTTTTATTTTTTGCCCCAGGGCCGTTGTTCCTCTAACTACGCCACTGACGATGATAATGTTAACGGCCGTGTAACCCTCAGGGAGGCAGCAGTGACCAAGCCCCCGGACACGGAGAAGGTGATGCTGATCAGCCTGGCGCTCGGGCCCGACGGCGGCGGCGACGAGGTGCGCCCGCTGCTGCAGCTCGTCTTCCATCTCATGGACAAGATCAAGAGGCTCAGGCTTAGCAAGGAGGTTCGTAGAGCTTTCTTTTATTGCGAGTGTCATTCGCCGGGCTCTTAAGTGTTAGAAGACAATGGGATTTAAAAACAACTAAAATCAATAAGACGCTAACTTCCCAAACTATAGCCTATTGACGTTTAGAAAATAGTGACGTCATCATTGTCACTCGGCTCAGTCACTCCCGATGACTAATCAGCTTGTAGTAAATTAAAATCCGTGTTCACATTGACCACTTGAAGTAAAAATGACCTCATCATTAGTGACGAAAAAAACAACAACAACATGTGAGACTTAGAGAATGTGATGGAACTCGCGAAAAATTCTTAAATTATAAGTGTTAATGACAATTTTGACGTTTCTGATTAAATTTTGTGAATACTGTGTAACAAAAAGTTTGCTTTAATTTTATAATGGTTTAATTTTTACCCCAGTATACGCTTTTACTTTGCAGTAGCACTGATGACTCACTATTTTCTTAGCGGGAATAGACTATAGTTATATTTTTAATTTGTAGAACTTAAGTAAATGTCTCAGGCATTAACTGATCCCTTTCCCTCTACATAACACCTATTATTATGTTATTGCTATTCATACAACTATTTATGGATGTCTTAGAGGTGGAATTGTCTAAGTTAATTACAATTTCCAAGAGCAGATGATCAGACCAAAACACATTGTGGTGAATTCTTGCACTTTCAACAGTCTTCCTAGCCGCCAAAGAGGTCGCACAGTGATCAAGCCACCTCCTACATCTACATCCGTGACTATCGCTAACATAGGAATACGAGTCAACAGGCAAAAGTTCAGTGTCTGCTATAAACAGTTGTTGTTCACTACAATATTGCTTAAGCTCGTTATAAAAGGGCATGCCAGGGTGCGCATTAAAATCACCCAACAAGTAAATCAAGCCCGCCTTTGTTTTTTTTTTGTGTTACATGTAGATTAAAAAACAAACGAATAGTACTTATTCAAACGGGTTATATTTGTATCTTAATTTGTTTACTTGTCCTGTTGCAGTTCAGGGTCCATTCTAAGAATAATAAAATCTATTGCAGGCTCTAGCGAAATGCGAGAAACGTCGACAGAAGGTGGCGGAGGCGTGGCTGCGAGGAGCGCACGCGGCGCGACAGGAGCAAGCCGCCGCGCGCCGCGAGGAGAAGCGCAAGCAGGAGAAGGAGCGCATACTCGCCGTACGTACATACAGAGCCCTCTCCACCACCATGTGTACTCAACTACATCACTATTAGAGATATACCGACTACTCGCCGCTTAGTCGGTAAAGCCGACAATCCGGCCACTTTTTTACTGGTGACTATCCGGCAAAGAGGCCAGACTGCCCGGCCACTTATAGTGGCGATTATCCGGCAAAGAGGGCCGACTGTCCGACTACTTTTAGTGGCTACTATCCGGCAAAGAGGGCCGATTGTCCGGCCACTTTTAGTGGCTACTATCCGGCAAAGAGGGCCGACTGTCCGGCCACTTTTAGTGGCGACTATCCGGCAAAGAGGGCCGACTGTCCGGCTTCTTAATTTGTATGTATTTCTCAATAAAATGTATATACTCGTAGGAGTAATTCATGATCATATAACCTGACTGATAATCATGTTTCTATGTTGATATTTGATATGGGTATTCATTGAATACCAGTATAAGCTGTTTTTCCCTGCCCACAACGAGAAATTATCATTTCGTACTGGTTACAGACCTTTTTACGGGAATCATTGTCCAATAAATAGGCCAAAAAAAAAAAAACGATACCTAGACTTTTTTTTGACATGGTTGCATTTTAATTGAGCTCTTTCATTTTAATGAGAAAACAAACACGTTGAACATGCGACTCAGCTGTAAACAGAGCCTTATGCAGCGACTGATGACTTGTGAGTGAGGTCACACACAATTAGTGCTGTCTCAGTTTATCATTGATTTTACAACGCTCATAAATCCGTGATTGTACTGTGTACTATCTTTTTTTTTTGTTTTGTGAAAACTGTATATATGTATGAATCTTATTTCTCTTGGTCACTCCACTCCACAGTTTGACATTGTACTCGTACATCCAAAATTAAACATGATATCGTTTTATCTTATTATTAATTTTGTCTGTGCTTAAACAGAAAAAAAATGGCATCACTGATACTGTCTCAGTCGGACACGATGTCAGATGAGACAGCGCGCTTTTTGGCCACGCCCATCAGTGAGTTCGAGCTCGCAGCTAGTTCAGCCTTATGCACAGTAACACTACTCGGACCTAAGGATGTCGGCGGTGATGAAAAATATCGATATATCGATGTATCGATATTTATTAAAATATTAATATCGGCCTCGATATATCTAGGAAAAGATATCGAAATATTGATAATAACGGCGGTCAAACTTACCGAGATTTTTGGTTTAAAAAAATAATTTATTTAGTTCAGTCTAGGCCAATAATTATACAAAGTGGTTTTAATATATGAGAATTAAAAAATCTAAATAATAATATTCTTATATTCTGAAGACCAATTTATTATTTCAGGCAAACCAGCATATTTCCGGTAACGAAAGTAAAAACATACTAGTCATAGACAATACAGTTACTTTTTCTCATTCGTTCCTATCTTTTACGGCTTTGAATTCCGTTAAATAAATTAATTTTGAAAATAAAAACATTTTTGATATGATTTCCAATATTGAGTATTTTGTAACGATAAATCGATTTATCGGATCAAAATATATCGGTCGAAAATATCGATATATCGACGTATCGATGTTTTTTCAACAAGCCTACTCGGACCTTAATGTCGTAGTTTGTCGATTTAAAGTTGTATATTCAACATTTTTTTTTTGTTTGTTTGTTTATATATTTTTTGTTTATGTATTTCAGGAAGACGACCCTGAAAAGCAGCGTCGCTGGGAACTAAAAGAGCAAAAACGTCAACAAAAACGCAAAACACCAAAAATGAAGCAATTAAAAGTGAAAGCCCTGTGATCAGATAACACAGTGAAGTTGGATCACAGCCGCTTCGGCCCTTACCCTGCAATCAGTCACAGTTATATTATATACAATCTTTTGTTATTTATCTTAAGTGTTACATACTCAATGGCTGCGAATAAATGAATTTTAAGTTATAAATTTATGTAGTTTTATTGAAGTTGTAGCCGGAATAATGTCAACCGACGCGTGCGCTAGTTTGTCTATCGACGAGAGGTAAGCCGCCATCTATTTTTACCCAACTACGGAGGAGGGTCTCAGTAGTTCGGTTGTTTTGGGCATCCGTCGCGGGGAGCCGGGCCCCGCGCCCCCTTTTTGACACGTAATAAATTATTCTCCATCGACACGACTACATGCACACCGTTAAAGTTGGACTAGCGACACTGCGCAGGTAATAATCCGGTTTCAGCGACGGGGATCGTCGCACACGAGTCGACACACGCGCTTTGTCACGCGACGGTTTTTTTCTGCTATATTTCTTATAGTATCATAAAAAAATTCTGCTCTTTAAAATTAATCTCGGGATTTGAGGCATAGCCACTTTATTCTTTTAAATTTCGTGACTCCTTTAAATTGTAAGTGTAACGGAACGTAATCAATATTAGTTTAGGTAGGTAGGTACCTACTCTATGACATTTTTTTAAGGTGGGAAATCATCTCATGTCTTCTCTCGCTCTAGGGTGGAGCAGCAGGACGTGTCAGACTTTTACTGACTAATGTGTCCTTTAGTTACACCCTTGCGGTCTGGGACCGCAGGCTTCCATCGCAGCAGCGGGCATCGCATCGGTCCTGTTGAGCGCCTGCGGTTTAGCTTACATCTCTTTAAGGCGCGCGCGTGGAACACTACGAGCCGTCTACGATTCGGGCTCGGTCCGGACGGTTACCGGACGGTCGTACAGCGAGCTACCCATTTCACATCGTCCGCAAACTCGCGCCTGCCGTGACTGGTAGTCACGGACGCGCTGGCTGAGGCGTGAGGATGTCCATTCTCACACGCGTGCGGCTGTCTCCTTCGCTAGTATAAGTGCTTCACAGAAGAAGGCGACCGCCTCCTTTCGCTTCGGACCATGGCCTGAAGCAGGGCCCGGATCGGCTTTTTTATATTAAGTACTACTTAAAACAATCAATTAATATTTAAAAAATCCAAATTCCGCGGTATCCGCGGGATTGATGACTGCAATCCCGCAGGCTAGCGGGATCGTGATTTTGATATGGGATTGGATTCCCTAGTGGGTACGATAGACTACATGCGGGAGGCGGACGATTGGGCATTGTGAGTTTGAGAAACGCTTATGCAGCCGTCAACTCTGCGGATTGTTCGAAGGAGTTACTGTGGCTCTCGCAAAGGGGCAACTGAAGGAAAACTGGGTTTTAGTTAGTAAAAGTCACTACCCTCCACCCGCTTCACCTAGAGCGGGAGAAGGTATTTGACGATTTCCCACGTAAAAATACGGTCGCCTGCAGTAGTAGGGTGAGTTGATGATAAAATAATTTACATAAAAAGCCTTAGATGTCTAGCTGTGCTGTGTTGTGTAGGCTCAATTAAAAATTAAAAAAAACAAACTAGATGTGATCAAATTTGCATGTTCACCGTGTAAGTTCAAAAGTCTCATTCTTATGGAGCTTTCGTGAATGTTTTTATTTTCATTTTTTTTCTCTTTTTTTCTCTCTCTCTCCACTTATTTAAGTTTGTTTTATTACTTCTCTTTGTATTTGTTTTTAATCATGCCCGATAGTAATGTTAATTTAAATTAGTCATCAGTTAATCTGTGAGCAGCGCTGTGGGCTACAATATTTATTTATTTATTTAACAATTTATGTACACACAATAATAAATACAAGAAAAGAAGAAGGAAACAGAAGAATAGTACAAAGGTGATGCTTATTTCTAAAGAAATCTCTTCCAGCATACCTGCGAAAGGAGAGTTGGAGAAAATAGAGATGTAGACACTGTGTGTAGAAGTAAAAGGAAAATTGGTACATACAAAATACATATAACATCCAAAAAATAAAATAAAAAAAAGATATACTATTATAATTATATACACATAATAAAATAAATATCACAAAAATACATACTAAATAATATAATAAAATAATACATACTAATATGCAACTATGACGAAATAGAAAGATAGTGTTCTTTCACTCTTCTTTTAAAAACTGCAATAGTTTAAAAAAAAAATTATAAATTATTTGTTTATTGAATATTGTTTATATGATAGACATACCAGTAGTACATAAGCTTTATATTGTAGCAGTTTGCTGTTCCTTTTTATAAAAATAAAAATCAAATAAGATAGTGGTGAAATGCTAACATAATATATCTACTTACACTAATATTATAAAGAAGTAAAGTTTGTTTGTAAGAAGAAATCTTTGAAAGTACTGAATCGATTTTGAAAGCTACATTATTTCCTGAATGTCATTCTTTTTTGCTTTTATGTGGTAAATCATCCAATGATTTCTCTCGCTCAAGGGCGGAGCAGGAGGGCGCGTCAGACTTTAACTGACTAAAAACCAATGCTATGTTCCTCTTTTTTGCCTTGCTTCAGGGCCCCGGGTTTTCCTTTCAGAAGCTAACCCATGGCCCCTACGGTTTTGTTTGACCCTTTAGGCGCGCATAGAACACTACGCGCCGTCGACTACTCGGGCTCGGTCCGGACGGTTACCGGACGGCCGGACAGCGAGCTACCCTAAATAGCAAAATGTAGTCCTGTAGTTGTTCTAGGAGCATACATTTTTTAGTCCTATAGAAATCCTACAAATGTTCATAGAACCGCATTTGTGCGCAGTTTATAGGACTATTACGCCCTGTGATCGTTGTGTTACAGTCCGGTAAAGTGCAATTTGATTTTATAATAATCTTATTAGGTGTTTTTACAGGATACGTTGTCCTATAAAGGTTCGGTAAACACACTGACTAAGCGCCATTAGTCCTCAAACGATCTAGTGCGTGACTCGAATTAGAGTAGGTACCTAATTGATCCGGTAACGATCTAGCGCGTGCCGCTGCTGGTGTAATTGATCCCACATTGATCAGCATGATGTTATTAATAGAGCAATCGTTATTAATTTTTTTTTTTTGTAAAGGTGCAGTGCTGAGTGTCTTGACAAAAATATTCTAAAAAGGTATCTAACTTAAGTTATCCACATTACAATATTTAGCATAGGTCAATTTTGTCTTTTAATTTTTGTGAAAAGAATGCATAATTCGCTTGCAAAATTAATTTCATTGCTAAAGTGTTCGAAGATAACAAACATGTCTTCATGTTAATTATTTTATTCGATAATAAATAACAAACTTATAAGCCGCCTTATGATCGGATCACGTACTCGTACCTACCTTTATTTTGCATTAAACAAAACCTTTAGGTACAAGATTATTTGATCAAAGTTATGACTACTACAGGACATACCCTTCGCCACCTTATTTCAGTTTTAGGGTTCGTTTAGAGAAATACATAAGAAATATCCCGCATGCATGCCAATACATGTACTTAGTGTTGAGTCTTTATCAGTACCTACTAATATTTTCAGCACTCTTCGAAGACTTACTCTTTCTCCGTAAAATTGATTTAGTCATAGATAAAAAGTGGGCAGTGTAGTAAAGCAAATCGATAAATCAATATTTTATTATATTTAGATAGTACATTAATTTTCCAACAGCACCTAGTTTTAAGTTATTATTCGGTAAAAAACTTTAATAATATCGATCCGCACACCGATCCAGATTTCATTTCAAGTAACTTTTTTGAAACTCTTCTTCAATAACTGCCGCTACACTTAAATCTTTTCCATTTGTGTAGATAAATTTTTAGGGTTCCGTACCAAAGGGTAAAAACGGGACCCTATTACTACTCTGTCCGTCTTGTTGTCACCAGGCTGTACCTATCTGAACCGTGATAGCTAGACAGTTTTCAATTTTCACAGATGATTTATGTCTGTGATATTTCTGTTGCCGCTATAACAACTAAAAACAGAATAAAATAATTATTTAAGTGGGGCTCCCATACAACAATTTCTTTTTAATTCGCTACGGTTGGTACGGAACCCTTCGTGCACGAGTCCGACTCGCATTTGTTATTATCTTGCTTTCTCTGACTAATAACAAAATGGCCGGTTACTCTAGTAATAGCGCATGTAGGACACATACTCATATGCAGATTTTACCTATAAACATCGGTGGGCATGTTAGTTTCGTGCTAACAATCAATAAGAAGTCATAGGTACGTTAGACAAATCAATCCTATAATTTAATTGACCTATAATACTTATTTTTAAGACGTTTATAGAAGTGCACGTCTTATAAAAGAATGAAACAAGACATTAATAAGCATAAATGATAAATGATATTTATTTTGTAAATAGGTTTAAAAAACACTTTTACACGTCAATAAATGCATTAAACAATCTTACTAAATGCGTTTATAGGATTATAATGCAATATTTGCTAATTAGCTTTATATTATGCGCTTTATAACTGCAAGATCTAGTAAGAATCTGTAGCCACCCTACAGCACATCACTGTTACCACGCTGGAAGCACGCAGCCATTGTACTCCAGGGACCCACGTGCGAGCCTCGCTACCTGCTTCCACAGCTGCTCGACCCAAAAGCATTCCCACGCTACGCAGCCATTGTACTCCAAGGCCCCACGTGCGAGCCTTGGTACCTGCTACCCCAGCTGCCCCAACAAAAGCATTGCGCGCCCGAACCGCGCTCATTGTTTTGTAGATACTAAGTTACTATTGGTTAAGTTTTAGTCCGTAATATTGTAAACTAGTATAAAAGGAGGTGCATGGTGGAAATATATACATTTTGTTTTGGAGTCACACGATTCTTACTTCTATCCCCAAAGTGGTGACCCCGAGTTTTTCTACCCAGCTACGGACCTGGTTTATGCCTGCCGGCTGGAGTAGATATCACACGCGACACGCTCCTCAACCAGCTACGGACCCGGTCTTAGGCCTGCCGACTGGTATGACGGCATAGTCACAGCATCTCCAAGTGATCACTGCCCCGTCGTCGTCATAACGGTACACCGTGATTGCACATTTCAGTTGCCCTCCCACAAGCGGGTCTCACCAACTGAAATCTCAAGAGGCAAAACATACACGGATATCGTTCCAGACATTTAACATCGCGTAGTCGCCGCCCAACAAATTGAAGATGTCCCTGCCTCCAAACATTTGTCAAACAGAACAACAACCAGGCCCGTCAACATCGCACAGTGTGACGAACGCTGAAGCCGGCATATCGCTCACAATGCGCATTCCAGCGTTCTGGCGCGATCGACCACGCCTGTGGTTCATAATCTTTGAAGCCGCAACCAATGACCTCAAAAAAGGCCAAGCTCAGCTCGCCCAGATGGTCATAGCGCAGCTGGAGCGGCAGGATATTGAGCAGATCGTTGACCTCCTGTACAACCCATCTGAGACGGATCAATACACGGCGATAAAGAAAAGGCTCATATCCGCCTACGAGGAATCTGACAGTCGGCAGTTTCAAAAACTACTGTCAGAAATGGAACTCGGTGAGCAAAAGCCGACACAATTACTCCGCCAGATGCGCAATCTCGCCAGGGATAAAGTCCCCGACTCCACGCTGCGTCTCATGTGGACAAACCACCTGCCATCACACGTGCGCTCAGTCCTGGCAGTCAGCGAGTCGTTCAGCACAACGACCGCCCTGGAAGAACTCGCGCTGCTGGCCGACAAAATGATGGAGCAGACAGCAACAGCCGAAGTCGCAGCCGTGCAGTCACCTGCACCACCCACACCAGCACCACAGGTAGTTACTACCCAGTATCTCGCTAACGAACTCCGAAAACTCTCGCTAGAGATAGCAGAATTAAAAGCGACAGGGTTAAAAGCGAGACGTACGTCGTCATACGACCACGATCATCGTCCGTCATACGACCATGATCATCGTCCGTCATACGACCACGATCACCGTTGCAAGCGCTACCCGTCTCGACACCGTTCCAACTCGAGGTCACGAATCCGTGATACAAAAGGCCGAGATACGTCGCCATCACCTATGTGCTATTACCACCGACGCGACGGTTCAAAGAGCAAGCCAGACGCTGCACGACACCCTGCTCATTCACAAAACCAAACTCGGAAAACTAAAAAGAACGTTGGCAGAGGCGGACACCGGCGTTCATGAAAATGCACACCGCCTATACATCACCGATTACAAAAACAAATTATCGATCTTAGTCGACATGGGCGCAAATATATCCGTGCTACCAAGAGCAAAAGGGCAAAAACAAACGCCGCTGCCATTCAAACTATACGCAGCAAACAACACCACAATAGCCACGTACGGGGAAAAAACCCTATGTCTCGACCTCAACTTACGACGCCCTTACAAATGGCGTTTCATTGTAGCTGACGTCTCGAAACCGATACTCGGAGCCGATTTCCTCAAACATCACCAACTCATCGTTGATCTGAGGAATCGGAAGCTAATGGACGGGGTTACAAACCTAAAGGTCAACGTTCCGGTACGAGTATCAGACTTACCTACCGTGCGCAGTATCGACATGTCGCTAACTTACCACGACATACTAGCACAGTATCCCGGCATAACGAGGCTAACATCGATGGAATTGAACAGCAACATCAATGTGCAACATTTCATCGAAACTCGGGGACCACCGATACACTGCCGCGCCCGACCAATCCCACCGCACCGTTTCGAGATTGTTAAAAAGGAGTTCGAGAACATGATCGAACAAGGTCTATGCCGACGTAGTAAAAGTCCATGGGCATCACCTCTACATATCGTACCTAAGAAGAATGGCGATATTAGAGTCTGTGGTGACTATCGCCGACTCAACTCGATCACCGTACCAGACCGATACCCCGTGCCACGCATTAAAGATTTCACTCATCACCTATCTGGGAAAACAACATTCTCCACGATCGACCTCAACCGTGCCTACTAGCAACTAAGCGTAAGAGAAGAGGACGTAGAGAAAACTGCAATTATCACCCCGATGGGATTATTCGAACTCTCACGTATGTGCCCTGGTTTGAAAAACGCGGGACAAACGTTTCAACGATACATTCACGAAGTGCTACGAGGGTTAGATTTCGTTTTCCATTCATCGACGATTTGCTGCTAGCATCCGAAAACGAGTCCCAACACCGCGAACACCTTCACATCGTACTCAAGCGACTCGAAGAAAACGGCATCACGATAAACCCCGCCAAGTGCAACCTAGGTCAACCCGAAGTCCAGTTCCTAGGATACACCGTATCAGCAGACGCAACATAAGATAGAAGCCATCGCGAACTATCCCAAGCCGACTACCATTGAAGAGCTGCGAAGATTTCTCGGTATGATAAATTTTTATCGCGATCATATACCGAACGCCGCATCCCAGCAAGCACCATTAAACGCTTACCTACACAATGTCAAGAAAAAAGACAAAGCACCAATTACCTGGACCGACGAAGCTATTCAAGCATTTGAACAAAGCAAAACTAGCATCATAAACGCAACCCTAATTGCCCACCCGTCGCACCACGCAACAATAGCCCTATTCTGCGACGCATCTGGCAATTCAGCGGGTGCCGTACTCCAACAATACCGAAACAACATCTGGGAACCGCTTGGATACTTTTCTAAGAAATTTACCGACGCACAAAAGAACTATTCAACATTCGACCGTGAATTACTTGCAATTTACATAGCAGTAAAGCACTTTCGGAAGATATTCGAAGGACGCCATCTCATCATATTCACCGATCACAAGCCGCTAACATATGTTATGTCGAAGATACACTCCAACTCGGAAACACAGAGGCGAATGAGACAACTTTTGTTTATCAGCGAATTTACGACAGACATACGTCACGTAAGCGGTAAACAAAACATCGTCGCCGACACACTCAGCCGCATAGAAACAATTTCGTGCCCATCTACAATCAACTACACCGACATAGCCAGCGCACAAATAAAGGACAGCAATATAGAACACATGTTGTCCCAAGAAAACATCTGTCTCAAAAAGATAACAATACCCAACACCGACATCGAACTGTACTGTGAAACATCCACTAATTATGTACGCCCGTACATACCCGAGCAATACAGGAAAGAAGTTTTTGAGAGCGTGCACAACATCAGCCATCCTGGTACGCGCACGACTCGCAAGCTTCTCACGCAAAAGTATTTCTGGCCATCCATGAACGCAGACATCAGCTGCTGGACTCGATCGTGTATACTTTGCCAAAAAAGCAAGATACAGCGTCACACACACTCCAGCATCGCATCTTTCCCGCCAGGCGAACGCTTCCAACACCTACACGTCGATATCGTTGGACCCCTCCCTACAACGTCTCAAGGTCATCGGTACTTATTAACTATGATCGACCGATTAACGAAATGGCCCGAAGCAATCCCTACCGACGAGATATCAGCCGCTCGCATAGCCGATATCGTCTATCAACACTGGATCGCAAGATTTGGATGCCCGGCCACGCTAACCAGTGACCAAGGTCGACAGTTCGAGAGCGAACTGTTCCAAAACCTAATGAAACAAATGGGGATAAAGAAGAATCGCACAACACCTTATCATCCGCAGAGCAACGGCATCCTGGAAAGATGGCATCGCACTCTCAAAGCCGCATTACGCGCGAAACTTACAACCGCAAGTTCATGGATCGACGAGTTACCTACCGTACTACTAGGACTACGTGCCGCCCTAAACACAGACACCGGCGTGAGCGCTGCCGAACTTACCTACGGTCACAATTTACGTTTACCTGGTGATTTTTTCATCGCAAGCACTAACACTCCTACTATGGACTACACCTACGTCAGTGAACTTCGCGACATGATTCAACAAAACAAACCGCAAGTCGCTACCCGGCATCACAGCAACAATAAAAGCGTATTCGTGCATCAAGATCTACTCAAGTGCAGCCACGTTTTTATCAGAACAGATGCAGTTAAGAAACCATTACAGACTCCGTATGAAGGTCCCTATCAAGTACTAAGCCGAACAGATAAAGTTTACACCATACAACTACCCAATCGGCAAGCAAACATATCGATCGACCGACTGAAGCCTGCATACGTCATCACAGAAGATACCAGTAGTCTATCACCAACCACATCAAGTTCTATTACCTACACCTCACCATCAGCCAAGATCACCACACCTGTTACCATACCAAATACCAGTACCAACATACAGAATACCAAGCACAGTACTGCGCCAACCGCTATGAAGGAAACCCAAGTACCACATACAAGCATGACGTCACAGCCCGCTAACAACAGAAAAACACGTTCGGGTCGTGTCGTCAAACTGCCGGTACGCTTCGCTTGAGGGGGAGTACTGTAGCCACCCTACAGCACATCACTGTTACCACGCTGGAAGCACGCAGCCATTGTACTCCAGGGACCCACGTGCGAGCCTCGCTACCTGCTTCCACAGCTGCTCGACCCAAAAGCATTCCCACGCTACGCAGCCATTGTACTCCAAGGCCCCACGTGCGAGCCTTGGTACCTGCTACCCCAGCTGCCCCAACAAAAGCATTGCGCGCCCGAACCGCGCTCATTGTTTTGTAGATACTAAGTTACTATTGGTTAAGTTTTAGTCCGTAATATTGTAAACTAGTATAAAAGGAGGTGCATAGTGGAAATATACACATTTTGTTTTGGAGTCACACGATTCTTACTTCTATCCCCAAATATCCCCAAAAATCGTATCTTAGTTATCGTATAAACGTGTTTAAAAAGGAATAGTATCGAAAATACCTATAGCGCAAATCATCTTAGGAGATGCTGTAGAATTCTGAAGATCTTTAAAGATCTGCCCCCTGCTGACGTCATCTCAACGCTCATTCACGTGGACAGAACAAAGGAATCGGAGGCATGGCCTACTCGAGGCGTTCGACGCAAACGAAACGATCGTAACTTGGCTAGGGGGCAGTAATCTTAATCAAAACGGCTATTAGATTCCTATTAGACATTTAGTCTTATAAGTCTATTTTTATATGACTATTTTGCTACTTGGGATCCGGTTCCCGTGCTTAGCCAGTTTAAGGGCACTTCTATGTATTTTTTGTTCTGTGGTTGCTCACCTACCGCAAGCCCACGCCTACGGTGGCTAAAAAACGGGATCCCGGCGGCTGGGGCGTGAGGAATTCCGTTCTCTCACGCGTGCGGCTGCCTCCTTCCCTAGCATTACTGCTTCGCAGAAGGAGGCGTTCGCCTGCCATTCCTCCTCGCTCCGGACCATGACCTGTACCAGAGCCCGGCGCGAAAGGTCGTAGCCGCCGATCGCCCCCACGAGGACACGGTGGTGCTCCCAAGCGGAGCACACTTCCACTGTATTCTTGAATGACATATATATTTTATATTTAATAAGAGTTAGTATTTTTTTTACGTCAAAAATGTTTGACACCCAGCGAAGATAGCATAGGTCAGCTAAACCACATGGCGTCCTAACCTACCGCATGACGCAGGTCCTCACCGGACATGGTAAGTTCGGGAGGTTCCTGCACCGAATTCGTGCGGAAGAAACGCCTGGGTGCCGCCATTGTGTGGACCGTCCGGAGGACACGGTGGAGCATACGGTAGAGGTGTGCCCCGCCTGGGCAGGGCACCGCCGTGTCCTCGTGGGGGCGATCGGCGGCAGTGATCTCTCGCGCCGGGCATTGGGTGAGGAGTGGCAGGCGGTCGCCTCCTTCTGCGAAGCAGTAATGCTAGCAAAGGAGGCGGCCGATCGCGTGAGGCAACGGTCTTCACGCCCTAACCGCCGCCGGGATTCCGATCCCGATTTCCGGCCACCGTAGGCGCGGGCTTGCGGACGGCGAGTAATGGGTGGCTCGCCGCCCGACCGTCCGGTAACTGCCCGGACCGAGCCCAAGTCGTCGACGGCGCGTATTGTTCCACGCGCGCCTCAGGGAGATGTCAGCAAATCGTAGGGGCCCAGCAGGGCCGAAGCCTACTGGGGCCACGGGTAGTGTGAAAGCTAAGCCCGGGGCCCCGGGATGAAGGCAAAGAAGGAACAGGAGTGGGTTTTTAGTCAGTAAAAGTCTGACGCTATCTCTCGCTCCGCCCAAGAGCGGGATTTGTCATTAGATGACTTTCCAACCTAAAAAAAAATAAAAAAAAAAAATAGGTCAGCTAATCAATTGTAATAAAAAAACCTATTACCATTTTTTTTATTCTTGATAGGTTCGCGCTTAACCGCTATCTCACCTGATGGAAAGCGACAATGCGGAAAAGAAAATTTCCTACATGAAATAAGTACATAAACTGCTTGTTACCATCATGTGATATAATGATAGTGATCAAATAAGAGCCTATCATCAATAACAAAAGAACTCTTGCTACTTAGTGACTGAAGGCTGGAACTGTGTAAAACGGACGACCGAAAGGTCCCATACAAAAGTGCCCCGATGCGATGACTCGCGCGGGCATCCGTCACGGGGAGCCGGGCTCCGCTCGTGTTTTGCTACGTAATAATATATTAAGTTCTCCATCGACACGACTACATGCACACCGTTAAAGTTGAACTAGCAACACTGCGTAGATAATAATCCGGTTTCTCTGGCTTCTATGGCGGCCCACGCCATAGAAGCCAGAGTAGTTATGGACACTCACATCCGCATAATCTCCGACAGTGCCTCAGTACTACAATCACTGGGGAAAACCACAACAACCTCGAAACTCATACAAGAATGCCACTTTGCACTGGAACGCGTTACAGTGCCAAACAATAACATCGTGACACTGCAATGGATAAAAGGACACAGCGGCTCACTAGGTAACGACGCAGCTGATGAGCTGGCAAGGCGGGGGTCTGACACGGTGGTCTTCGGACCCGAACCCATCGTGCCAATACCCTTTGGTCAGCTGCGTGTTTGGCTACGTGAGCACACTAATGCACAAGCGGAAAGGTGGTGGTCCCTGGCACCAGGTTGCAGGCAGGCTAAAGAAGCCATGCCATACTTGAATAAAACCCTAACCAGTAACCTTTTGCGTTTGGACAGAGGTAGCCTGCGTCTGGTGGCAGGGACCATCACCGGACACTGTTCACTGAACAAACACTTCTTCGTAATGAATATCACGGATAGTCCTCTATGCAGAGGATGTATGGAGTCAGAGGAAACTGTCGCGCACGTGCTCCTAGAGTGCACAGCCGTCAACGAAATAAGAACACGAACCTTGGGAGCACCGAATTCACTGGTAGATGCCCTGAGCAAACTGAAAAGACTGATCTGTTTCTGGAGTGAGGTGGGCTGGTTGGAGTGAAGGCCGCCATGGCTCACGCACAATGGTCCGCCAAGGACTAAGTGCGGAAACCAGACCACAATAGATAGATAGATAATAATCCGGTTTCCGCGTGAACACGCGCACGCATCGGGTACCCGCAGTGGGCGTCCGCTTTACACAGTTTCAGCCCTAATTGCTGACCATAAGCCAAGTCTACTATACAAATATATTATTATTAAAAAATAAAAGTTATTATTTTTGAAACTTTAGAATAAAACAATAATAAGTATTAATCAAAGCAATATTTATTTCAAATATTTGTTATTAAATTAATAAGAACAAAATAACAAAATATGATAACAAACATAAGTATCTATTTCTAAGTCACAAAAGCGTGGATGGCAAATAAATAATATGTTTTGTTAAGACAATAATATTGAATTGGTTTTATGAATTTTTGTAGATGCAATGAGATCTTCATACAGTCTTATTCTTATTTCCACAATTTTTACTATGTTACATAAATATGATATTCAAATATGTGTAATGCTCATTTAAAATATGGATTATTCACTTAAATATCATTCTAACAAATTATAGGAGATGAACATATGTATAAAATGAAGTGCATATGTGACTTAGACCAAAACAAAATCATTTGTTCTCAAAAAACACTGCAGTGCTAACTTGAGGGTAACCATAAAAATTATTATAACTCTCACAGTTTTCTAACACAATGTTATCAAAACAATTGTATAATACAGATACAACATGTATCCAACATTTGTACCAATTCCGAACATTTTTGAGCAATTCGCTTAAACATTAATGAATGTAGCTGCACTATCATTTATCGATGGGTGGATAATACATGCAAAATTAACTCAAGTACACGAGGAGCTAGGAACATTTAGAATCAGCTTCTACACTTATATATCCATGAATCAGTATAAATACACTGAAAATACATTATTCAACATTCATTAGATCACTTGAATACTACTTCTATATTTCTAACCTCCGTCACTCTATCTTAGAGTAAATATGATTCGAAGGTCATCACACTAGATTTTGAGGTGGTCGTGTGAGCATGACTGACTGGGTGTCATTCATCGACTTGTAGTTTCTGGATGCGTGTGGAGACACAGTCCATGTCGGGCGAGGGCTCGGCGCGTGGCGCCGGCGAGTCGGCCGCCAGAGCGAGGTTCTCCAGCGACTGGCAGCGCTTCGCTGGGCTCTTCGCGCACTCGTGGTTGTACCCGCTCGTCGACGGCTCTAACAAACTGTTTTTGAACTCGCACCCGCTATCGCTCACGTCACTACCGATCGCATCAGAGTTTTCACTCTTAGTTCTGTGTCTAATTGGCAATACGTAAGGGCAGAGTCTGTTTTTGTTGGTTGCTCTCTTCATACAATATCCCACGGTCACGTTCGACACGTATCGTGTGTTGAGTCGCATCACGCTGTAGTTTGATTTCGATTCGCGTAAATAGTCGCGCCGCGCTTCGGTTATTGCACTCAGCATACCCAAGTCCTTCAAGGCTTTATCCAAATTCTCCAGGTTCATGTGGCGAGATTTCTGTGAACAACGTGACAAAATTAATAACGCGATCTGCCATATTAACTATTATGCAAAACTTCTGATAGTACGTACACTTTTTTCGAATTCATTACATTTCATCCTGGATTAGATCTACTCAGAATTCAAGAAATATACATAGAAAACAGTGAAAATAAACATCACAAAAAAGTCATAATAAGAAATGACAAGCGCTACTGCGGGTTACCAGTTGTTAAAAAAGATTATAAACAATTTTTTTACTCATCTTTTTACAACCAAGGATCTTGTGTAAGCTACGACTCAACAACAGACGATTACCTATTTTAACTTTACTTATTCTTTGATAATTTAACAGAAAAAGAAAAAAGGACTGTCATAATTACTCGTATTTACCCTTTTAAATTTTCTTTATTTTTTTCATTAAATGTGTTGTCATGTCAAACTGCGTCAAAAAGTCAACTATTTACTGAAATATTTAATATTTATGTACCTACTGAAAAATTATGGCTGAAATTTTAAAAGAATGGCTCTCGGAAAGATTGCAGCGGCCTATATCATGGGAAGCCGACGAGTTTGGGGATATGATGAAAAATGGTTATGTGATTGCTTGTGTACTTAACAGCTACAACGTTATTAATGATGACAAACATTTTTTAATAAAGGCTAGTTCTGCACCCGAGGATATTCAATTCAATTGGAAATATTTAACAGAATGGTTAGCGGATTTAGAAGTGACTTTAAATGCTGCTGACCTTGAAAGTATAAAAGATGGTAAAGGTTCTGCGATACTTCGTCTATTCTATCAAATGTTCCTTCATTTAGACAAAAGAGATCGTACAAATTTTATAAAAAGAGAAAGGAAAATGGTTTCTGGTTTAGTGGAGAAAATCGGACATAGATTTAAAGTAGAGAATATTCCTGAAGAACACGAGTCAGTCGTCGATAATCTCTCGAAACCTCTACTAAATGAGAAGCATTTTATACAATGGCAACAGAAGAAAGCCGAACAAGTTAAAGATACATACGACTACATCAGACATAAATACTCAAAAATGCTTAAGAACATTAAAGAAGCAAATACTCCGATGTGCTTTAAGGCTACGCTGCCACCAAAACCAACTGGAAAAGAGCGAATAGAAATGGAACGATTTGCTCTAAGGTACCCTTGTACATTTGAAAATTACACTTATGATCAGCTTTTGGCTATGGAGCAAAATGCTTTAGAACAAAGATCTTCTATTTCTGGATCTGAGTGGACTAAATGTTTCATGGATAACCTTCACACCAGAATGCGTAAGAAAACGGATTCTGAGGAGTTCCAAAATGATCTTAGACATAACATAAGTTGTTCAATGTGGGACCTTTCTATTGCTGAAGAAGAAACAAAGCTGGACACTGAACTTGCTAAGAAAGTAATGAAACTATCTCAATTTGAAAAGCAAATGTGCACACAAATAATGGAAACGAAACAGCAAGCACGGAATTTAATCAAGAATAGAGTTCAAGCTGAAAAGGAATTCGCACAACAAAGATCCCAGCAGTTCGATCAGTTTCTTGATAATGTCAAAGAACAAATAAATTTAGATAATGTAGAACTAGATTTTGAAAAACAGAGACAAATTAAGCTTCATAAGAAATTATATGCCGAAAAAATGAGGAGAAAACGCCTGCACTATTATGAAATTTGTTACGACACAATGTTATCACTGGTGGACTATGCAACTAAATATGCGTACTTTAAGAAATTGATAGGAGATGATATTCCTGATCATTTTATTCATGAATGGAAAATTCTTTATTTTAAACAACAGCCAATATTTGATATTTTGGAATCTACAGAAGACATTTTGAAAGAACAAGCCGAAGAGGAGTCTTGTGACGTAGTAGAAGAAATTATAAGACTTGAATTAGATCGACAAGAAGCTCAGAACGATAATGAATTTAAAGAATATAATGATTACTCTTATCCATGGACTTTGGATTTATTAATACCTAACTATGATCCAGAGTGTGAAGAAAGAAAATATGAATATTTGGGGACTCGCATATTAGGTCATTTGGTTTACACTTTACTTGGAATTAAATATCCATATCCGCCAACATTACCACCTGCTGACTTGCCACCATATTCAGCCAAAGCTTTATTACGCGGCCTCCCAGACAGATCCATAACTGTTCCAATGCAAGCTCTTCTCAAATTGCGTAAAATACTCGTTGTACGCCTTGAAACCACCATAAACTTTTGTCTCAGAAAATTTAAATCAGAAATGATAGGTTGTGTTGATGTTGACCTGTCGTTTGATAAGTTTATTGCGGCTGCTCCCGAGGAAGAAGACAAGGAACTTATTAGATTAATGAAATTGGATGACGACGGTACAAGCAAAACCAGTGAGCTAGCGGTCAGTGCTATGCTAGGAGTGATTCCGGCTAATACAAAACAAACGCAAACACCAAAAACTTTGCCAGAAGAAGAAATTAAATTATCTAATCCTGCTGAACTCGGCAGATATGCCTATGAAGCCTTAGGCATAGGTGATACCTTAACAGACCATCTCTTAGCAGCTATGATAGTAGAATATCTAAAGGACCAAGATGACATTGATGGTTTTGTAATCATTAACTACCCGAATTCGTACAGGGAAGCGCAAATTTTAGAAGAGACTTTCTCTGGCTTTACACCACCTAATGAAGCTGAACTACTAGAAGATCGGGACGATATTTATCTAGAAGAGTGTATTTTAAAGCATCGCAAAAAAGAAATAGATCCTTATAAAGAAGTGAGAGTATCTAAACTTGTAAGCGATCCTCATAAGAACAAAATTGAAAAACCGTTTGAAAGCTATTTCACATGTTATCTTAATCTTAAAGAGACTGAAGATATTCTACAAGAACTTGTAATATGGGATTTAACAGACGAGAATTCTGAATTGATTGACCGATTTTACGCTGTACTAGGTATCAATTATAGTATGTATTACGAAATCATAGATAAGGAATTTTTGGCTCAAATTTGTAAGTATATCATTGGTGATTTGCTGCCACAAATATCATCAAATATACTGTTCGGCGAAAATGTTCTAAGTAACCTCGAATTTCCGTCAAGTGACGACAAAAGATTAAAGTCGAAAATTGTAAAGGCTGATGTAGTGAACGGAAAATCAAAAGAGAAAATATTACGTCGTGGTTCAAAGTTAAGTAGAAGCTCTGTGGGCCATTCGCTGGAAATAGTGAAGGAGCCTTCCTTGGATGAGTTTCCTGAAGATGCTTTGCCTATATTGGAAGAACTAGGAGGGGAAGATGCTGTGAGCAAATCGATAACTATTGAGGAAGTGCATTTATTGGCTGGTGAAGAAGATTGGGATTATGGGGAGATAGCTATTTCTCAGATAATAGGTACAGCACTGGCAACTTGTTGGCAGGCGATAGAAAAAGTTTATATAAGAGACATGCAGGAATTGTTCTTTGCAAAGAGGTTACAGTTGAACTGTTTGATTCCATACGCGAGATTTATTAAGGATAAAATGGAACAAATAATTACTTTACCGTCTTATAAACAAGACTTTGTGTGCCGTTTTCAAAAAGATTACAATGACTTTGAAAATGATTGGCGAGACGTTAATTTGACGAAAAACGAATGGCACTGCCGGGTTAAAGAGTTACAAGATCGGTTGTATCAGATTTGCGATGAGAGGAAATTATACGCTGAGAAACAAAGACATGCTCTAATATGTGATAACTGGGCTATGGAAGAACTATTGACCTTAGTTAATACTTACATATCTTGCATGCAAACGGAACTGAATCGGTAACGCATCTTCAAAATTGATTATAAATCTATAGATATTAGAAAAATTTATATAACGAACGTATTAAGTAGATTTTTAACAACTGAAATGTGTATATATAATATTTATATGTATATATTGTGTATATAATTATATATTTTGATTATTTCAGATCGATTTTGACATTTCAAGCGCTCCATGATTTTTATTTGGCAATGCTCAAACATACGCCACCAATGGATAAAATATCGTTTAAGGAATTGAATAAAATATACAGGGAATCCGATGACACTTCTGGGAGTAGACGAGGAGGTGAAGATAAGATGTTTAGACATTTGAAATCTGCATTTCAAGACTTACAACATAAAAATGTTGCAATTGATTTCGAAAATAATCCTTTTAATTTAGTGATTGAGAATAATGTTAAATTTGCTTTGAAAGTTATTAAAGACACGAATGACTCCTACAGATCCACAATAGCAAAAGAATATGGTGAAATTGCTAGAATTCAACCAGCTCTAAAAAAGAAAGACGAAATTAATTCTGAAGATTCTGTTGTTAATCTTGAAGAAATCTTTAAGGAGAACGCATTAAAATGTATTGAAGAATGGACGATGGGGATCAATGGAGAAATGTATAGAGCTAGCCTTCGAATGCTAGCGCTTCAATACAAATGTTACCGTGATATGAAAATGTTTAATGATCACATTTATAGAACGTTCATGGAAATACAAGACGATATTGACAATTACTATATAAATGAGATAAAATCTGTTGATAGACTTTGTAAGTATTTACAAATGGCAGTTGAAGATGGTCGAAGAATTCCGGAAACACTTGTACTTGAACATGATACATTTACAATTGATCCTAATCTCTTACAATTTGCGCAAACAGAACTACCAGTTGATACGGGACCAGTAACTGAGGAAGTTATGAGTATGGAATTCAAAATCAGCCAATTAGCTACTTTGCGGTCGCAGTTTAAGATCGTTGCACCAACAGGAATAATTCTGACACAAGCTTTCATTTACCTTCTTCAGGATTTCTTTTTCTTTGGAAAAGAGACTTGTAGTGGACCTTTATTTCCGGAAGCTTGGATGAGTGTAAATCCCGAGCAAATTCCTAAATTAGTATTTTTGCTTTTTGGCGAAACAGTATACCTCGATTGGAGAGATTTTCTTATATATAGTTTAAATATTTCTTTTCCACAAGTGGATGTACTATTAGAAGTTCGCAAAAGATTTCGATGTAAAGATCTCGGGTCCACCGAGTTGATAAGTAGAGATGATTTTATTGCTGAAGAGCTTTGGTTCGAAAAGGATTTCGATCCAACAGACAAACATGAACAACTTAGAAAGAATCTAATGAAACATTTCTTGTTTGAGTTATTTGAAACGGAAGAAAACATGATGAATTACTCTGCGTTTTTGTTGGCTTTTTGTAAAAATCCGGATCCTATACTAGGTTTCGTAACAGCGTTATCTATGGCTGTTGGCAAAAAGACTTGCTATGATGTGGAGGAGTGTAGGGAAGTAGTTCTGAAATTGATTAAACTCAAACAGTATAGAGATGAATGCAAAGCTTGTGCCAATAAATGTACAAAAGAATTTCTTGATAAAGTATTAGAAAAAGTAATCGTTTATTGTGAAGGAACTTCCATGATTGAATTAAAATACGTTCCTCCAGCAGAAGACAAGAAAGGTAAAAAAGGAAAAGGTAAAAGTCAAAGTACGAAAAAATTGGACACTACTCAAAGCGCACGTATACCTAGAATGCAAAAGAGCTCTTCTAAAACTAAAGTGGCACAATCTGAGACTAACGTGAAGACTACATTTATATGTCGACCATGTGAAGATGAATTAGAACCAGAACCCGAACCAGTGGAGACTGTTGAAGATGAAGAAGAAACGAGAGTCGAACCCGAGGAGGACCCTGACTTAGCATACACTGTTAGTCAGTCAGTTATATGGAATGTTTTAAGGATTTGCTTGCCTGGACATTTTGTGATGATTCCGGAAGAGAAGAAGACTCCTTATGAAGATGATGTAAAAGAAGTTCTGAAACGATTGGAAGTCGATACGGATGAAGGCGACATTTACGTTTGTAAATTCGTTACAGATCCGAAGGTATGCTTGTTGTTGAATAGAGTGAAAAAATTTACTGCTTTGAATCTTATAGAAGAAGTAGTTAAAGTTTTTGGTTGATGATCGCGAAGGAGAAGTAGGTATAACTATAATGCACTTGTTTATTTTATTTTTCTCTATTTATGATACCAATGAGTGTTTTCACTTCCAAATTGAAATAATAAATATTTTTTTTCCTTCATTATATCATACCTTTATATTGTTGTTCATATTTTTATATTGTTCTTGTGCAAGGGTAAGAGATAGCGTACGTGCACGAGCAATTTTTGTCTCCGCAACTAATTTATTTCTCACATCAAGTTACGGGTTTGTATGAAATTGCTTCAGAAGCAAAAAAAAAATTTGCTTCGAAACTAAGATGCTCGTGGAGCTAAGTTGCTCCCCCTCCCTTAAGTACCATCTACCCGAGCAAGTGTCTTGTGACCAAAGACATTAAATATATTCTTTAAATCTCTTTGCTTGCGGCGATATTATCGTCCTGACTTTGTAACGTCTCTCCAGTAGCATTAGGAGGGCACTCCGGTACCACCGGGTGCCCGACTACCTCTGTCATGTAATCGAGGCCTACCTGTTGGACAGGTACATCATCTACCCTGGTCACCAGGGAGAGTGGAAACGGCGAGAGATGACGTGCGGTGTTCCGCAGGGATCGGTACTAGGACCGCCCTTGTGGAACATCGGGTACGACTACGTGCTGCGCGGCGACCTCCCTGACGGAGTCAGTGTAGTCTGCTACGCAGACGACACGCAGGTCCTGGCGCAGGGAGAGTCGTACCAGGCGGCGGTTGAATTAGCGACACGCGGGGTTGCGATAGTCGTTGATAGGATTCAGCAGTTGGGACTCGAGGTGGCGCTGCACAAGTCCGAAGCCATGTGTTTTCACGGCCCTCGGAGCGCGCCGCCTCGGCGTTCCCAACTAACGGTAGGAGGAGTTCACATCGTCGACGATGAAGTACCTAGGACTCGTCCTCGAAAGCCGGTGGAATTTAGAGGAGCACTTCCGACGTCTGGCTCCCAAACTAAATCGGACTGGGGCTGCCCTCAAGCGGCTCCTGCCCAACCTTGGGGGTCCAGACGCCTCCTGCCGGAGGCTCTACGCAGGCATCGTCCGGTCCATGGCCCTTTATGAGGCGCCGGTGTGGGCGCCGTCACTGCGAAAGCGACCGGCGGCCCAGCTGAACGCGTGCCAGAGGGTCATGGCCTTACGGATGGTGCAGGGATACCGCACGGTTTCCCGCGAAGCGGCGAGCCTCCTTGCTGGCCAGCCACCATGGGATCTGGACGCAACAGGCCTTGCACGCATGCACGATCTGCGCGTGGAGATGCAACGCCGGGGCGAAACTCCGCTGCCGTGACAAGTCGCGGCATGGCGGAAAGAGTTCCGGCGGGATCTCATGGCGGAATGGCGACAGCGACTGTCGCAACCCAGTGCTGGGCACACCATAATTATGGCGGTAAGTCCCCTCTTTGAGGAGTGGCTGGATAGGCAACACGGCGTCCATACCTTCCGCATGACGCAGGTCCTCACCGGACATGGTAAGTTTGGGAGGTTCCTGCACCGGATTCGTGCGGAAGAAACGCCCGGGTGTCACCATTGCGTGGACCACCCGGAGGACACGGTGGAGCACACGGTGGAGGTGTGCCCCGCTTGGGAAGAGCAACGCCGTGTCCTCGTGGAGGCGATTGGCGGCGGTGATCTCTCGCGCCGGGCCTTGGTACAGGCCATGGTCCGGAGCGAGGAGGAGTGGCAGGCGATCGCCTCCTTCTGCGAAGCAGTAATGCTAGCAAAGAAGGCGGCCGATCGCGTGAGGCAACGGTCCTCACGCCCCAACCGTCGCCGGGATTCCGATCCCGATTTCCGGCCACCGTAGGCGCGGGCTTGTGGACGGCGAGCAATGGGTGGGTAGCCGTCCGACCGTCCGGTAACCGTCCGCACCGAGCCCAAGTCGTCGATGGCGCGTACTGTTTCACGCGCGCCTCAAGGAGATGTCAGCAACTGTAGGGGTCATCAGGGTCGAAGCCTACTGGGGCCAAGGGTCTGATTCTGAAAGGAAGACTCGGCCCTGGTACAAAAGGCAACGAAGGAACAGGAGTGGGTTTTTAGTCAGTAAAAGTCTGACACTATCTCCCGCTCCGCCCGAGAGCGGGGGATGTCATAAGATGATGTTCCCACCGAAAAAAAAAAAGCCCCTCTAGCCAAGTTACAATCGTATCGTTCGCGCCGAATGCCTCGAGTAGGCCACGCCTCCGATTCCTTTGTTCTGACGTCATCTCAACGCTCAGTCACGTGGTCAGAACAAAGGAATCGGAGGCGTGGCCTACTCGAGGCGTTCGGCGCGAACGAAACGATTGTAACTTGGCTAGGGGGGCTGGTCTCTCCACACGGCAAAGCTATCACGACGATGCCCGTTTTTGTAACATCAAGCATTAAAGTAAGTAAATTCTCAACTTCTTCAGACACTGTCCCTCGGTTTCTGATTTATGCATTCGAAGTTGAGAATTACTCAAACTCTACTTTGCCCTGAAAACCTGTCAAAATTTGGCAGTTAAGTATGGTTTGAGACGTTCGCGTTCTTAACTCAAAATACTCAATTCAGAAATCCGCCCTGTGACGCAAAGTCGAAGCGTCAATCTTAAGGCACCTGTGAGTTGTGACAGCATAGCAAACACAATACTCAATACTTTATTGCAATCCATATGTATACATAGATGGTGTTGAAAATTGTCATAGATCAATATGAACCCTGTCGGGCACAGCAAAGTTAGGAGAGAGGAAGAGGGCTAAGTGGTAATTCACGGAATTCAATAGAATTACTTCAGAGTACCTCACGATGTTTTCCTTCACCGTTTTTAGAGCTGTGGTGATGAAATAAATTACACAAAGTAGCATTACTTTGTGTAATTTATTTCATGGCCTGGCTGGGTTTGAACCCGCGACCTACAACTCGGGTCGTTACAAGTCGGCCACCACTGCTGCACCTAAAACCAAAAATTCGAAGACATGTGACATTCACCAATCCGCACTGGGCCCGCGTGGTGGATTACGGCCCATTCCCTCTCCTAGAGATAGGAGGCCTGAGTCCCATCAGTGGGAACATTAAAAGGCTGATTATGCCTATGTTATACTTCAGAGTACTGTACACTTCCCTGATGCCATTTGCATTATACCTAAGTCAAAGTTAGTTCTCTGGACGCTCGCAAGTGGCGCTTCAAATAGGAACAAAAATTTAGCTGCCAAACATATGGAACAGCCTGTCTAGGTGGTGGGTATATAGTAGAGGTCAGTGCGCTGACAACAGTGTCAACGACAAACGACAGCATTTGCATCTATGTAATCGCGCGCTAATAACGATACAACATCAATAAAGTTGGTGCCACCATTGTGTGGACCGCCTGGAGGACACGGTGGAGCATACGGTAGAGGTGTGCCCCGCTTGGGCAGAGCACCGCCGTGTCCTCGTGGGGGCGATCGGCGGCAGCGATCTCTCGCGCCGGGCCTTGGTACAGGCCATGGTCCGGAGCGAGGAGGAGTGGCAGGCGGTTGCCTCCTTCTGCGAAGCAGTAATGCTAGCAAAGGAGGCGGCCGATCGCGTGAGGCAACGGTCCTCACGCCCCAACCGCCGCCGGGATTCCGATCCCAATTTCCGGTCACCGTGGGCGCGGGCTTGCGGACGGCGAGCAATGGGTGGCTCGCCGTTCGATCGTCCGGTAACTGTCCGGACCGAGCCCAAGTCGTCGACGGCGCGTAGTGTTCCACGCGCGCCTCAAGGAGATGTCAGCAACCGTAGGGGCCCAGCAGGGTCGAGGCCTACTGGGGCCATGGGTGATGCGAAAGTGACCCCCGGGGCCCTGGAAAAAATGGCAAAGAAGGAACAGGAGTGGGTTTTTAGTCAGTAAAAGTCTGACACTATCTCCCGCTCCGCCCAAGAGCGGGGGATGTCATTAGATGATTTTCCCACCCGAAAAAAAAGTTGCGCGATTGCTTCGATGCAGTTGCATATTGCAAATGCGACGGATGGTCAAAAGTATACTTAAGCGATGCAGTCGTGCGTACGGAACACGCTTCTGAATAGAATAGAAATGCTTTTATTCGAGATAGACACAGCAGAACGGTTACACAAACAAGAAAACACAAAGTAAAAAAAAGTAAAAAAACTAAAACCCGACTACGACAAAAAAAACGACGAAACTAAAAGTATGAAACAAGATTTCCAGGATGCTGAAATAAACAAGGTAAACAGAAAAGCCGCAGTCACACGTTATAGGTAACAACCGAAACACTTTAATAACGTGTGACTACGGCTTTTCTTTTTACCTTGTTTATTTCAGCATCCTGGAAATCTTGTTTCATACTTACTTTTAGTTTCGTCGTTTTTTTTGTCGTAGTCGGGTTTTAGTTTTTTTACTTTTTTTTATTTAAATTATTTTGGTGTTAAATCACTGTGCTTCTATACCATTTGCAAAAGCTAAATTTAAAATTTCTAATTAATAATGGTAAATTAATTTTTGTCCACCAGAGGGCGCCACATTGAATTTTGATAATATATTTTGTTACGTACCAGTGAAGCCCTTTCAAATGATATCAAACACGGTGTATTTATCTTAACATTTTTTTAACACATGACTTCTTGTCCGCTAGAGGGCGTCACTTTAAATTGGAACAATATTTTGGAAATGTACAAGTAAAGCCCTTTCAAATGATACCAAACACGGCGTATTTATCTCCATTTTTATTTTTTACACATTACTTTTTGTCCGCTAGAGGGCGCCATATCAAGTTTTGTGACACGTCACGTAACCTATGTTCAGCGGACAATTAAGACGGTTCTAACGATACCTCATACGTCGAGTTCCGATAAGTAGATTAGGAGCTATGTGGGAACAGATGAACAAACTCACATACATACATAGCCTGTCAAAATCATAACCCTCCGTAGTCGGGTAATAAAAATAGAACAAAGTACTTACAAAGTGTGCCGAGCATGCCCGCACCGAAAGGGTGACCACCTCAGCATTTGCTGGGTGTTAGACACCCAGCGCTAGTTTCTGGATTCGTTGCAAAGGGTCGTCGTGGGCAAAGTATTTAACATCTGACCCACAGAGTACTATTTTATAGCTGAAACCGTAACATAGGTTCCTATATTGACAGCCTGCTAGAGGCCGATACCTACCAGGGCTTCAGGACTGTTCGGAAGGCGAGTTCGGAAGACTTACCGTGACCCTGGAATGCAAAGGGCAACTAAAGGAACATAGGTAGGTTAAGTCATCATCATCATCATCATCTTCCTGCCCTTGTCCCGTGTTATTTGGGGTCGGCGCAACACGTTTTTTTTTTCCATTCTGCCCTGTCACTCGTCATACTATCACTAACTTCCTTTTCTTTCATATCACTCTTCACACTCTTCCTGTTCTTCATAGGTAGGTTAAGTAACTCAGTAAAAGTCTGACACGCCCTCGCGCTTCTCTCGCTCTAAGTTGGAACGAGAGGGAGTGTCAGACTTTTAATTATTACTAAAACCACACCTGTTTTTTTTTTTTTTTTATTCTTGATAAAAAAAGCCCTAGCAGGCATCGGCCCTGATGGTGATGACCCTAGGGTTTTGCTGACATCTCTTTGAGGCCCGTGATACACTACGCGCCCTCGATGACTCGGGCTCGGTCTGGACACTTTTTTTTTTTTTTTTTTTTTATAGGTGGGAAATCATCAAAATGACTTCTCGCGCTCTGGGTGGAGCGGGAGGGCGTGTCAGACTTTTACTGACTAAATAAAACCACACCTGTATCCTTCAATTACCCCTTGCGTTCTAGGACTACGGGTTTCCCTTTCAGAAATTCTCCGCGGTCCTAGCTACTGGGCATTGGCCCTGCTGGGCCCCTACGATTTGCTGACATCTCTTTGAGGAGCGCGAGGATCACTACGCGCTGTTGACGACTGGGCTCGGTCCGGTTAATTACCGAACAGCCGGACGGCGAGTTACCCAGTGCTCGACGTCCGCAAGCCCGCGTCTACCGTGGCCGGTAGTCGGGGTCGGAATTACGGCGGCTAGGGCGTGAGGACCTTTGTTCCCTCACGCGTGCAGCCTCCTCCTTCGCCAGCATTACTGCTTCGCAGAAGGAGGCGACCGCCTGCCATTCCTCCTCGCTTCGGACCATGGCCTGAACCAGGGCCCGACGCGAAAGGTCGCTGCCGCCAATTGCCTCCACGAGGACACGGCGGTGCTCGGCCCAAGCGGGGCACACCTCAACCGTATGCTCCACCGTGTCCTCTGGGTGCTCCGCACAGTGATGACACTCGGGCGTTGCTTCCGCCTGAATCCGATGCAGGAACCTCCCGAACTTGCCATGTCCGGTGAGGACCTGCGTCATGCGGAAGGTGAGGACGCCGTATTGCCGCTCCAGCCACTCCTCAAAGAGGGAAATTACCGCCATAATTGTAGCGTGCCCAGCACTGGGTTGCGACAGTCGCCGTCGCCATTCCACCATGAGATCCCGCCGGAACTCTGTCCGCCATGCCGCGACTTGGCGCGGCATGGCGCCAAATTTTGACTTGTGCAGTGCCACTTCGAGTCCCAACTCCTGGATCCTGTCCACGACTGTCGCAACCCCGCGTGTCGCTCGGTCTGGACACTAGGAGCTAGTTCATGCTTTCCCAACTCAAATACTACAAACACAAAATATTGTTTTATGAGGACCCTTCCTGACCCGACTATCGTCGACCTGAACATGGTTTAAAAGCTTGTTGGTTCATCCAACGCAGTGTTTGTTAAAGATTCAACGCGAAAAAGAGAGTTGACACCTGTTCAGTAATTCCGTCATTTACTAGAATACCTATTTCACATAACTTGTTTCAGGAAATACTTACATGTTTTTTTAGGGTTCCGTAGCCAAATGGCAAAAAACGGAACCCTTATGGATTCACATGTCCGTCCGTATGTCACAGCTACTTTTTTCCGAAATTATAAGAACTATACTGTTGAAACTTGGTAAGTAGATGTATTCTGTAAACCGCATTAAGATTTTCACACAAAAATAGAAAAAATATCTACAATACATTTTGGGGGTTCAGCATACTTAGAACTGAAACAATTTTTTTTTCATCAAACCCATACGTGTGGGGGGGGGGGTATCTATGGATAGGTCATTTTTTTTCTAAACCGAATAGTTTGCGAGAGACACTTCCAAAGTGGTAAAATGTGCCCCCTCTAACTTCTAAAATAAGAGAATGATAAAACTAAAAAAAATATATGATGTACATTACCATGCAAACTTCCACCGAAAATGGTTTGAACGAGATCTCGAAAGTATTTTTTTTTAATACGTCATAACTCGTAAGCCGGTAATTTACCTTTCAAGTTTGTACGGTGTGTACGGTACCCTCAGTGCGCGAGTCCGACTCGCACTTGCCCAGTTTTTTTTTAAACTTAAAAGTTTTTGAAATTTTTAGTCGTTTGGAATCTTGATTAAATGTGCAAGGTTTCTATAAATTTATATATATATATATATATATTTTAAAGAGTTCTTTACAAATTGGGCCATGTTCACGCAAAATAGCTTTTCAGAGGTCTTTACTGGATTAGTTTTATACAAAATGTTTTGATTTCAGTAGAAACCTAGATGATATCCACAAGATATCAGTGTTTCCAAAACATGTAGAGAAGGATATGTAATATCGACATGATCACGTAAGTAAGAGCGGTTGTAAGGAAATGTATCTCGGTTTGGACATTGTGTACCTGTACCATTTTTTATGAGTTATCAAAAATAAAACAAGGCTTTTAATTTTTTTTATTTAATAATAAAATTGAGAAAAGGTGATGATGAAGAATAAAACTGAAATAATGAAACAACGACACTGAATTTAGCATTCACTTGAGAGGTTATGAGCGTAATTTGAATACTTCATGGCCAAACGATGATTTTGTATTGTAATCGAAGAGCCGTTGCATCAGACTCTTCGGGTCTAGCGGCAGGTTCATTGGGTTGACGTCAGCTAGTATGTGTGTATATACTTTTTCTTTAGTGACTTTGACGAGGTTGTATCTAGTGCTCGTGAGGTCTTCTCGACGGAAACGCAGTCTAGACGCCGTGAGAAGTAAGGTTCTGCAAAAAATGTTTCGATCAACTTTGGATTCTTATTGGTGGAAACTTAAATTAGGCAAGGCAGCGTTGTGCTAGCTTGAATCCTTCGCTGCGTTCAGGATTCTAGTAATAGTTCCTTACCTATGAATTTGGCGTTTTTTAAAAACAGTCTTCGGATTGACTTTGAATTTATAAGTCCAAATAAACTTAACGTTTATGGATTTTTTCTAGGGCGCGGGCGGTGCGAGAAGGCGTGTCCGACTTTTACTAACTAAAACCCATTCCTATGTTCCTTCTTTGCTTTGCGTCCCAGGACACCGGGGTTCCCTTTCGGACAACCCATGGCCCCAGTAGGCTTCGGCCCTGCTGGGCCAGCAAAACCCTTACGGTTTTGCTGTCATCTGTTTGAGGCGCTCGTGCAACACTAAGCGTAGTCGTCAGGAAAGTTACCGGACAGCCCGACGGCGAGCTACTCATTGCTCGTCATCCGCGAGTCCACGCCTACGGTGGCTGGAAATCGGGATCGGGGTCCCGGTGGCTGGGGCGTGAGTAAGTCCGTTTCCTCACCTATTTAAGGTACGTACATTCTTACATACGTACATATTACATTCTTTTTTTGAAATAAGTTATTTCATAGGTAAGAACCTAATATTAACTGTGGAATACTTCAATGCGCTCGGGATTCAAAATGGCGCCTATGTCATACGAGTATCATAAACCACTGCTATACCTATCCCCTCGAAGCATGATTTGCTATATATTCGGCGATAGTTTTCTTAACTGTCATTCTAATAGCAGGTAGGTGTAGAATATCTGTTTGAAGGGCTTTTGGATATAGACCATGTTCGTTCGAAAGTCTATCGGCAAATACCGGGCCCATTCGATGGGCTATAATTTAAAGATTGAGCCCGTTAGATGGGCTATAATTTAAAGACCGGGCCCGTTCGTTGGGCTATAATTTTAAGATGGGGCCCGTTAGATGGGCTATCATTTAAAGATCGGGCCCGTTCGTTGGGCTATAATTTTAAGATGGGGCCCGTTAGATGGGCTATCATTTAAAGATCGGGCCCGTTCGTTGGGTTTATAGACCATGCGCCTGTTTGTTTGTATATAGACTATATATAAGTCGTGCCCGTTCGACTGACTATGATTAATATAATATCTACCGTTTTCTATCGCCTTCGTTGGTAGAGTGCTTCAGTACCGCGTACCGCGCAATGGAACTATTATATTTTGCGATAGTGTAGTTCTTCGCAAGCCTGCAATCAATAAGTCGGTAGGTTAGATATTTTTTTTTAAATTGTTTGTTTATAATTATGATGACTTTTATGATAATTATTATCATCAGACTGTACCATCCGTTACTATTTACCTAGGTACATATATTATCTTTTACTTATACACTTTGCTGTGTTTTTAGGGTTTTCGGTGCCAATATCTCGACACCCGTATCGAAAAAGGCAGTATTTCAGATTACAGTCCAAACAAAATTCAAACATAGCCCTATCACTTTTTGGTTCATTTAAAAAAATGACTAATGTTACAACCTTGTTCGTTGCGGGTGTCTATCTACTAATTCAAATCTGTTGCTTTACAAGGGAATGTGTTGAAGTTGACAAAAGTTGATATAAAAAAACAATCTCACCTGCCGTAAAAATCATCGTCCTCTACGCCCCAATCCCAGTACAAGTTGGAGTAACCGTTGACAGCTTCATATTGTTCAGGAGTGAGAGCTGTTACTCCTCCGAAACTAGTCCTGTGTGGGTCACTGAAATGATTTGCAAGAAATAGGTCGACATGATCTCCGGCCGCGGTCAATGGACCGAGATGGCAGCCCGCCTTTCAAGCTGAGCTGAACAGACATGCGAACCAATTATACTTAGCCGGGACAAAGTTACGAAATGCGCTAGCTTTCCAGCACTCTGGGCAAAAGTGCAGCTGCAGGACACCATGTTATTTTATTTAATAAAAGTAAGACAGAGGGGGATAGGAGATATTATAGTGCTCAGTAAGTGTGTGCGTGAAATACGTGTGAGAAATACAGAGGTGCGCGTAAAAACTTGCACATGGTATTCGTTGACCTCGAAAAGGCATACGACCGGGTACCTCGTGAGGTTCTGTGGTGGGCCCTTTAGGAGAAAGGTGTGCCTGGGAAGTACGTGCAGTTGATCCGAGCGATGTACACTCGATGCAGTACCCAAGTCCGGTCTACAGTGGGCACCACTGGCAGCTTCAATGTGGCTGTCGGCTTACATCAAGGGTCGGCTCTCAGCCCTTACCTCTTCCTGGTGATAATGGACGCTCTGACGTCGGACATTTAGGAAGAGCCTCTCTGGTGTATGCTGTTTGCCGATGACATTGTGTTGGTTGCCGAGAGTGGCCTAGAGGTCCAGAACAGATTGGAGGTGTGGTGGCACAGACTGGAGAGTGTTGGCCTGAAATTGAGTAGAACCAAAACGGAATACTTGTTCTGCGATTTCGGCGGTCTCTCCAATCCAGTGCCTTTAGCTCTCGCTAGAACGCCCATACCAATCTGCTCCGACTTTCAGTACCTCGGGTCACTCGTCCAAGGGGATGGTGAGGTAGTCCGGGACGTAACACATCGGATCAACGCTGGATGGATAAAATGGCGACAGGTCACGGGAACAACTTGTGACCCACGGATGCCCCTCAAGTTGAAGGGTAAAATCTACAAGTTCGTGATAAGGCCTGTCATACCGTATGGATCAGAATATTGGGCTGAGAAAAATACGGATGATGGATAAAGTGAGAAATGAGTATATTAAGAGAAGTTTGAAAGTGGCACCAGTGACTGAAAAGTTGTAAGGGAATCTTTTGTTTTGGTATGGTCATGTCTAGAGGAGGGATGAAACGTATGTTACTAAAAGAGTTATGAGTTTACATGTGGATGGATGGAGAGGGAGAGGGAGACCAAAGAAAAGATGGATGGATTGTGTGAAGAGTGATATGAAAGAAAAGGGAGTTAGTGGTAGCGTGACGAATGACAGGCCAGAATGGAAGAAAAAAACGTGTTGCGCCGACCCCAAATAAAACGGGACAAGGGCATGAAGATGATGAGTAAGTGTGTGCGGTAACACAGGTGCACACTGTTCCTTTACTTTCAAAGTCTGATGAGATGGTAACCCCACACGACCGGGGAGAGATCAGGCGCAGGTCCAACAGCTTTATGTGCTTTCTAGGACACAGTCTGATAAACGTCATAAGGGCGGGACCAACTCTTGTATCCGAATGATTCTACCACGTATATTTAGTACGTTTTAGTACTATTTTGTACCCTTCTTGAAATTTTTGTACCTCCCACGGTGTAAACGGAATATCACGATATAGTTGGCCCCGCCATTATAACGCGTTATAATGGCGGGACCATGCTTGTACGCCAAAACTATAACGAATTTCATCATTCTGATAAAACTAGTATTTAGTACGCGATTTAGTACCTCCGAAAATCAACAATAGGTGACGGAGATATTATTAGTTTCTTTACAAAAGCATTTTTTTTATTTTTGACATTTTCTACGCCTGATTAATTTGACGACCAAAAATATGTCAGGTAAAAAGTTGCAGTTACATTTCGTGCAGGCGCTTTATTATTATTTATGTGTCTTATTTATAATAATACATAACACTATGTTATTAATAAATATTGAGTAGGCCACACAGGACAATTATTGTTATATTTTATAAAGTTATTACTATAAAGAATCTGTACATCCTACTTTTTAATTATGTATACCTAGCCTCGTGCCGAGGGTCAGTCTGCAACATAATACTTAACAATTTTTACTTAAATTTGAAATATCGTATTCTGAGTCAATTAAGAAAACAATGATAAAGTGTTAGGTTTGGATACGTAATCAGATTATTTACTATTTTTTTGTAACCAAGAATATTATTAAAGTTATTTTGTATTCAATTATTCATCGCAATTGACTGATTGTGCTGGCAATATCGAAACGTATTTGTGATTATCTGTGGTAAAGCTGTCAATGTAGCGTAATGGCGGATGACAGATCTAGTCTTCGATTGGCAGCCGTTCAGGTAAGATGCACAATTTGTCTCTTACATTAATAAAACGTTAAGAAATATTGTAACAACATAATTTAAAAAGAGTGTCCATGAAGTTTCTTGCACATTCTTCTCCATGAGATCTACGCTGTGGGATGTGCAACTAGCATCACTTTTCTGACTGACTGACTTCTTGACAATTCAAACTATTGAGTAATAAATATATTATTTTACACTGAAGTGAGCCGTTTTATTACAAAAGTAATCGAACAGAGATATTTTTATTAACTTCTCAGTTACTTGGATAAGCAAGATGAATAGCCATCTGTTATGATGATATTCAAATTTCTTTAGTGGCGAAGCTTGCCAAGAAGGCTGACCCGATACATTTGCTGCTAAGTATTGCAAAAACATTAGAATATGTTACAACGTACAACGTGCAAACCTGTGGGCCAACATGCCACATCGAACAGCCAACAACCTGCGCACCCTCTCCACATCCGTATTGTCCCTCAAATCGTCTGAGACCCAGTTACCCAAATATTTAAATTTTGCAACTCTTTTTAGCGGTGTACCGTACAACACAACTGGTGGTACACTGATATAGCATTTACTGCCTGCTTTAAAAATTATGAGCTCACTTTTGAGGGCATTATATTTGAGCCAATGGGCCTCAGCATAAAATTCATACACGTTTAACATTTTCTTTAGTGCCCTGATCGATGGGCTCAGTAAAGTGCTGGCGAGGATAGTCCCGCTGCCTCACCCGACACTCTAGCCTGTACTCTGCCGAAAAGGAGTCTGCCCATCTCACACGATTCTACTGGTTATCGTACCAATACTTAAATAAGCCCATTATCTCTACCGGTACATTCGACTCATGTCGTAGTCGCAGTTTTGATGATTTGTCTAATAAAATTAAAAAAAGTAAATTGTTTGTCATGCCGCATTGCATTATTTATAAGTAAGTATGCAGAAATATTATATAGGATGTTGACTAATTATTTTTTTTTTAACGAAAGACTTGCTTATTTCCTTAACCTTAAACCTTTTTTTATCTTTGCACGGTTTTGTGTCAAATTTAGATAGTATTTAGTTTTTACAGTCAGGTAGTTAATACTACAATCAAAATTCCCAACTTCATTTTACCGAGATCACGCCTGTTTCAATAATACTTTATATATACAGAATATATAGATAGAACTATATATTCTGTATATATAAAGTATCATTGAAACAGGACAACATTGTCAAGTTGGGTAGATACAAAACTGCTTCATTACATCACATCACTAGGCTCGGCCACTGAACTTCATTAGAAAATATATCGCTAACAACTGAAAATAGGTTTTTCATAAGATAGGTAATATAATTCTCGCCACTAAAGAAATTTAAATATCATAATAGATGGCTTTTCGTCTTGCTTATCCAAGTAACTGAGAAGTTAAAAATATCTCTGTTCGATTACTTTATTATTATTCTCTTAATTGACTCAGAATACGATAGTTCAAATTTAAGTAAAAATTGTTAAGTATTATGTTGTAGACTGACCCTCGGTACGAGCAAGGGTGGATCCAGCTTTGGCGCCAGGGAGGGGTCACATAGTCATGGTCAAGTCATAAGAAGTTATGATTTAATTTAAATAACAAAATAAATTTTTCGTTTACGTCTTCTCCCGTAACGCGTTATCACTCCATCTACTTCAATGGTAATAAGAAAAGCAAGCGGCGAACTTAAAAAAAATGGACTGCCACAAGGTAGTGTTTTAGCCCCCTTGCTGTTTAACGTTCACACCAATGACCAACCGGTGAGCCCTAACACAACCCGTTTTCTGTATGCAGACGACTTGGCATTCACTTGCCAAGCCACCGATTTTGAGCAGATTGAGGCCAACCTTACCACCGCTCTCTCAGATCGCAGCCAGTATTATACTGCCTATGCGTTTTAAGCAAATCCCTCTTAAACGCAGACGTGCGTCTTTCACCTTTGTAACAGACAAGTGGTTCGAATGCTAATATCTCGTAGCAGGAGGTGGCAATCATTCATAGCTCCCATCCAAGATATCTCGGCATCACTCTGGATAGGTCTCTCAACTACAGAAAGAATTGCGAGAACGTTAAACGGAAAGCGCATACGAGAAACCACCTTCTACGTCACCTAACATCAACTAGATGGGAGGCGTCTCCCCAAGTTCTGCGAACAACTGGAATGGCGCTCCACTTCTTCGCTGGTGAATATGCCTGTCCAGTATGGAGCCGCTCCGCCCATTTTAACATAGTGGATACAGCACTTAATGAGACGTGCCGAATTGCCAATGGTTGCCTTATGCCGACTCCGGTACGAATGCTGTATCCACTAATCGGCATTGCACCCCCAGAAATTCGCAGGACTGTGGCTAGCCACATAGAAAGAACAAAAAAAATGGGCATGTGCGAGTCGGACTCGCCCACTGAGGGTTCCGTACAAAATTACCTATGAAAACAGTTCAATTCCCGAATTGAGTAACGAAGATTTTTTTCGAACCGCAAAAAAAAAATAGTGACGTAACTACAAATTTACAGTTTTCAGATTTTTTCCTTTACTTGTTGCTTCATGCCAAATTTCAGCATTCTAAGTCAACGTGAAATACCCTATGAATTTTGATTCCTTTGAGAGTGTCGAAATAAAGTAAAATAGTTTTTTGTGACATAAAATATCCTTTCTTTTTCGTTAACTTAGAAGTTTGATTTTTTCACAGCTTCAAAGGACCGCAGACTTAAGTATATGGTTTTAATTTTAACTCGATACCTCTAAGCGTTCTTGAGATAATGTGTCTAAACAAACTATGCCGAAAAAACGCGACCGAAGTTCGGCATATTAACGCCTGCAATGCTATTTGTATTACTGACGACACATTATGCCGAAATTACGTTGCGTTATAGCATACAGCCGTACTTCGGACCGGCGTAAGTTCAGCGGCAATTCGGCGGCAAAGTATTCTGTAGAGCACACATTACACGCGACCGAAGTTTAATTGTCGACTGATGTAAACTTTTCGATACAAAAAGGTATATTATCTCTTTACTACTTTACTAGTGTGTCCATAGACTGGTTCGTACTACGAGACATTCTGTTCTAAAGAAGTTCAAGATGTTATTAATACATTATATTATAAACTTATACATTCAAAAACTAATATTTATTTATTTATTCATACTTTATGCACATAAAGGTTCAAAGGCGGACTTAATGCCTTAGGCATAAGTACGATATATATATCACGATACGATTACAACCTCTTCTGACATATATATATACCGTGAAGTACCAATTCCTCCTAAAAAAATTTTTTCGAGAAAATCTAAGTTACCGCTATGAATCTAAGTGTTTTACAGCATGTTTTAGTAAAATCTCCGAAGTGATTTTTTTGTTAAAACTGCATTAAATTAAAATGTGGAAATATCTCTTATCTAAACCAAAGTGTCTATTTCATGATTACCTGCTAAACATAGGATACTAATAACTTCTGGTTTAGTTATAAAACACAAGTGGTTAGAGAAACAAATATAAAATATATTAAAGCAGTAGCTATAATAGTAGCATAACTAAACCAAATGTTATTATTCTCAATAACATAATTAATTGCAAATCTTTGACTTCTCAATAAATTAAACAATTTTTTCAGGTTTCACGGACAGTTAGGAGTTATTGGTACTTTGCCGTCGATATATAAAAATCTACAGCATCATTTATACAAAATGCTACTATGACAAAAATAATAATTAAATTAGTCAATTTATGGTTACCCTAGTTAAAATATAGGCAAGAAAGGGACACACCACCTCTTTGTCGTTGTCTTGCTCGGTACATTTTTCCCCTTTTGCTTGTCAATGAACGTATGAACTTAAAGTCAATGGGAATAAAGTACACTTTAGAGTTTGTAATATTGCTTTGTAATCAATCCAGTTTATCCGTAGGGAGAAAATCCTTTATATACACAAAGTTCCGCAACTGCACTTATGGTGTGTCAAGTCAGCCGAATACGTTGGAGCGTAAAATCAGCCGCGGTACTTCCGTCGCGTACCTTCGGCATAGTGTGTTTAGACACAAAGGGTCTTGACAGACAGACAGACAGACGGACGGACAACAAAGTGATTCTATAAGGGTTCCGTTTTTTCCTTTTGAGGTACGGAACCCTAAAAAAAGGACCCTAGCCATCCAATACACTATTACAGCTCGGTACCCCTGAGACTTTTTAATTAGTTTTACCATAGACACGCTAAGAACGTACGACACGCTACGTTTTTATGGACATGGAGAAGTGCCAGTCCGGTTAGACATTCGACGGTTCGACCATTGAAGCTCTTAACTCTAATTTGATTTTGTAACGAGAAAGATCTTCCCGCTGTCGCTGTTGCTAGTGTAGCCATAATACAAAAATAAATCTTATATTAGGATACGTCTCAAAATCACAATTTAAAATAAGGTCAGAAATCGACTGTGGTGACTTGAGGCAATTGAGAGGCGAGCCAGGAGGATCATTGGCAATGATGCACTCGTTGAGTCGAGGCTTCAAAGTCTTGAGCATCGACGCCGAGTTGCTAGCCTGTCGGTTTTCTACCGGTTGCATTTCGGGGAGTGTGCATCGGAATTGCATAACCTAATTCCGCCTAGCCCGTTCCATCATCGGACCACCAGGCGAACGGCAATGCGCCACCGGTACATGGTGGACATCCCACCTATACGCACAAAACGTTGTGGGAACACATTCATAGTGCGTACAGCTAAGGAGTGGAATTCCTTGCCGGAATCTGTTTTTCCTGATGGCTACAATCCGGGAATCTTTAAGTCAAGAGTGAATAGGTTACTTCTAGTTAAGCGCGCTCCATCGTCGACCGCATAGTCGCTTTCCATCAGGTGAGATAGCGGTCAAGCGCGAACCTATCAAGAATAAAAAAAAAAGTGGTATGTCCTGACTCCGCTGCCACTTCACCATCCACAGCCGATAATCGTTTACAACGAGAGAAACTGGAGTAGGTACTTTATTAACTACAAGCCTTTGCCCGCAGCTTCATCCTGCGTACTTTAAATATAGCCTAAATCACTCAAGAATCACCTTTCTATCAGAGAAAATCCTCAAAAGTTTTTGAGAAAAATTGATGTCTTTCAGAATCTCGATTATATGTGCAAGGCTTCTATAGATGTAGGTACTTTTTTATATTTTTAATATACGAGTACATTATGGAGGGCCAAAGTTCACGTAAAATAGCAGATATTCAGAGGTATTTACTATTTACTAGATTAGTTTTACACAAGTTTATGTTTTGTGAAAGTTCAAGTTTATTAAATATTGAAGGTGCACATAAAATCTATATTGTGAGAAAAAATTGCACAAAAACATTATGTTTAACAATTTTAATCAGTGGTCCGCCTGGGTCCTGGACCCAGCCCAGGGGGGAGTCATGACCCCCATGCCCCCCCCCCCCCTGGATCCGCCCTTGGGTACGAGGCTAGGTATACATAATTAAAAAGTAGGATGTACAGATTCTTTATAGTAATAACTTTATAAAATATAACAATAATTGTCTTGTGTGGCCTATTCAATATTTATTAATAACATAGTGTTATGTATTATTATAAATAAGACACATAAATAATAATAAAGCGCCTGCACGAAATGTAACTGCAACTTTTTACCTGACATATTTTTGGTCGTCAAATTAATCAGGCGTAGAAAATGTCAAAAATAAAAATAAATGATTTTGTAAAGAAACTAATAATATCTCCGTCACCTATTGTTGATTTTCGGAGGTACTAAATCGCGTACTAAATACTAGTTTTATCAGAATGATGAAATTCGTTATAGTTTTGGCGTACAAGCATGGTCCCGCCATTATAACGCGTTATAATGGCGGGGCCAACTATATCGTGATATTCCGTTTACACCTCAAAAATTTCAAGAAGGGTACAAAATAGTACTAAAACGTACTAAATATACGTGGTAGAATCACTCGGATACAAGAGTTGGTCCCGCCATTATAACGTTTATCACAGTCTGGTATGAAAGCGAAAAACCTAATCAAAGCTTTGTCTCTATTCACACCGTTTGACGGTACTAAATCTAGCGATCTCGTAAATGTAGGCTATAGCCGTGGTAACTAAACGCCTCCCTGATCGCATAGGTCGAGGCGAGGTACCAGCCAGATAATATTCACCGTACTGTGTTTCCGAGCGCACTTTAGCGCATGCGCTTCGCGTCGACCTATCACAAAGCGGTTGCTTAGGTTGGTAGACGATTATTGTTTGAATTCTGTCTCTTGTGTTGTGAAAATGTAATTAGTAATATTATTTATTATATTTATATTATGTATATAATATATTACATTCATGCATATATTTTTTTATTTTTTTATTATATTGTTTATTGTACACTGCATGCGGTCTTATTGCACAAGGTAATTTAATCAGAGTAATATTTTCTGTTTCTAAAGTTTATGCCAATATCAAAGCCTCTTTAATTAAAATTGATTCATCATCTACAAGGCTCTTACCTATTCCCCCAAGAGTCATTGCCAGCAGCCATATGTGTCGGTTGCTCTGGACAGGAGTACGGGATCCTCTCGTCCTTAGGCACCAGGTCCACGTCGTGGAAGATCAGACAGTCCCAAGAGCCGAACCGTTGCGTCTCCAGAAATGCGATGTTGTATAGAGTACCTTTGTTGAAGTTTTCTGTACCTTTGGTTAAAGAGAGGAATATTCTTTACATGATTTATTTCTATTCTACGAGGAGATTAGAAATAGAGTAGATGAAGAATAGAATACAGTTTTTTTGGTCTCACACAGGATTTTTACATTCCAAACACGAAACATAATAACAAGCGAAGGAGTAATCGATTGAAGGCACGGGGAAGGTCCTCCGATATAAGTTCCGATTGAAATTTATCGGAACCCGAAATCGAAATCGGAGGTGCAAAATCAATCGGAAGTTCCGAACTTTCAGAATCGGAATCGAACCTCCATAACATATTGGTGACATCACTACATAGTATAAAACAAAACGCTTCCCGCTGTCTGTCCCTATGTATGCTTAGATCTTTAAAATTACGCAACGAATTTTGATGCGGTTTTTTTAATAGATAAGAGTGATTCAAGAGGAAGGTTATTAGATATAATACAAGTATTGCACCCATGCGAAGCCGGGGGCCGGGGCGGGTCGCTAGTAGGTCCAGTGATAAAATAGAGATCGGAATAGGTAGAGTATATTTACCTACAGTTCGTGGAAGTAATTATAACTAAAATAACATAGAGTTGATAATAACTCCTCTAAAATCCATGTTTAATGACGATTAGATTCCGAGATTTATAAACTTACGAATTAGGTACTTATTGCGCTTTGTTTTTCAAGATTCTATCACTACTCAACGTACAAAATTAACTCACCGTTTTGTTCAATGACAAATATCCTGTACTCCAGAAGCTGTTTTTTCAGCAATTGGTGAAGTGAACTCAGCAGAATAATCAGATTTACTGGACGACCACTGAGAAAATGAAAATAAAAAAAATATATTTACTAATCAGGATTTTTGTAAACATTATTAATTTACTAGCTGACCCGGCGAACTTCGTACCGCCTAATAGTAAGGATAACGCCATCTACTGGCATTACCAGAACAGCATAATTCATTTTATAATGACATTTTAATTAGAGATGGCGTTGTATTCGGATTTTTTTCGTGATTTTTCAATTTTTTCTCACCGTTTAAACCTTCCCTGTACTATCACGAATATTTCAAGACTAAAATTAGCCAAATCGGTCCAGCCGTTCTCGGGTTTTAGCGAGGCTAACGAACAGCTAGTAAGCTGTTGATCCCCGCATTAAGCGTTCACGCGCCATTGTCTTACTATTGTGTCTCTAATTACGCACTCAAAAGGTTAATTATTATATATATAGATTTATTGATTTATTACAGCTTGGAGGACTTACAGCTTAAACAAACTAAAAATAAAAACAAACATAGACGACAGCAAGCCAATTAGGGTAGGGGTGTGCAGCACTGCGCACTTTTACTACTATGTTCTCTAAAAAAAAAACAAAGCTGTATAAAATCAACATCAGTCTTTATTCATTTACCTAGGTTATCTGCCTAGAAATAAAACTAAAAAAAAAAACAAATTAAAGGTAACGGTTTAGGAACTATTAGAAAAATTTGCAGCATCCTTAATGCGCACTTTTGCACAACGTATGAGGACAAGAGTGCGCAGCCAGGTGTACAAGTTTGCGCACGTAGGTCAAGAGTGCGCATCACTCACAAATGTCACATTTGAAGCTACCATGGCCTAAGTATGCTGTGCATTTTTCGTGCCACCAGTTTTTGCATAATATACATTCGATCCAGTCTTCAATAATTGGATCTCTGTATACTTCAGTGCATCCTGGACATGCCCAATTTTTCTTTTTGGGTGCAATTGCTGGCTTTTTTGGTTTAACAGTCTTGCTCTTTTTAGGTAAAGGTTTATCATTCTTCTTTTTATGTTCTTCTTCGAGTATTCTTTTGTGTGGAGAGCTGCTTAAAATTTCAGACCTTTTGCTTCTCTTATTATAGGGTCGCGCGACAGATGACTTTGGATACGGCGACAACTCTAACAATGTGACAGAAGAAGTGGATGGAATTGATGCTACACTTTGCAAATCCAAATGTTGATTTATATCGCAGTCAGAGAGTTCCTGCTCTTCACAAAGCTTTCTTGCTGCCTCTAATATGTCTTCTTCTATTGAAAGTAGTTGTCTTTCACTGTCGTCACCAGTCATCTCTGGTTCTGCTGGCATGCTTGTTGAAAGAAGGTCTTCTACAGTCAGCGATGCTACATTCGTGTCAACATGTTCAGATTCTAATGGTCTCTCAGTTACGCTGCTAGCTAAAAAGTCGATGTCAGAAAAAATATCATTTTTAAAAGGCCATATTCCCGTCACTTTGAATCCTTCAATAGCATTAGCAATAGTTGCAGTTTTAGCATAAGCAGGAGCAAATATCGCAGCAATTTGAAAGGTGGTTATTATTCGGCCTGGGTGGTTCCTCAGCCAGTTTTCGCACTCAGCAGCGTAATATTTTTTTAGCGGGCTGAAGAAACATCTATCTAGAGGCTGTACTTTATGACTACTATGCGGCGGCAATGAAAGAAGAATAATATGGTTTTGACGGCAGAAATCAACTGCTGCAAGGGTGCAATGAGATGAATGATTATCAAGGATCAAAAGCACCGGCTGCTCTTGAGTTGGCATAGCGTGTTCCTTAAAATGTTGAAGCCAGTGAAGAAACAGATCACTTGTTATAAAGCTGCTATCAGAAGTCATTCCAATAGCCGAAGGGGGAGCATTATCCAGAAGTTCTGCCTTCATTCGCTTTCTTTTGAATATGAAAGTTGGTGGAATAAACTGTCCACCAGCACTCATTGCGCAAACCACTGTAACATTTTGACCTCTCTCTGCACTCGAGATCTTATTAACACATCGCTTGCCTTTAGTAGATAGAACTTTAGGGGGTTTGTTGGGCACGGTAGAAAAGCCAGACTCATCCATGTTAAATATTTTGTGGGGGGGAAAGTGATATTTGTCATAAAGTTCCAACAAATTAATATAAAAGCGATCTACCTGTGGCTTATTAAAGCCCATGGCTCTTGCAACGCTGGTGGAAGTTGGTTGCCTTAGTGCTAAAGAAGGATTTCTCCTCATGAAACCTCTGAGCCAATCTCTCCCAGCAATTTTCAGCTGCTTGTTAAACTGATGTGCAATTTTATTTTTCTCAGCAAAGTCATAAGCCAACACCCTTAACTTTTTCGGAGTTATTCCATAGAACATGGCATCAAGCTTTTGGACATAATTAAGCATTTCCGCTTCCATTTGAGAGGTAAAGGTACATCTATACCTACCTAAGGATTGCGGCGAATTCTCTTGCTTCAATCGTAATCTAAGAGTAGACTCAGGCATACCAAATTGTGCTGCTACCTGGCGCTTACTTTTTCCTTCTGTAATCAATTTACGAGCTTCTTCGATTACACTCGAATCCACATTTTTTCTCTCCGTTGTTCTTTGTCTTCTTGACATTCTAAAAACATAAATAATTAATTTATTAGCATAGCAGTAAACACTTGTCATGATAAAAAAAATCTTATCTTAAATAACGTCTTATTCAGTGTACAAGATTGCGCGCGCAATCTTGTACACAATGGCTATGCGCACTCTTGCACACAGACCACTAAAGACTTTTGAAAGACCACTACTGCCATCTTTTGGCCAGGACGTCGTATTAACTCGAGTGAAACACGTTTCGATAGTGATTTGATAGAAATAAACACAGAAAAACAACTTACCTAGATTACATTTATAACAATCACGTTTTCAAAACACCTAAATATTATAACACAGGTCTCAAATTTAGTTTTTTTCGAATAAATCTTCGAAAATTGTATTAAAAACGAAAATTCTTGCACCGACACGTTTAAAACGTTGATGGTGCGCTGTCAACTGAAGTTGGCCGCAGAAGACTGTTTCCTGATTCGAGAATCGCTCTGCGCATTCTTGTACACTACGCAATCTTGCACACCCCTACCCTACAAGTCCTCACGTTTAGTGTCAGATTTAAAATTGAGAAGTGAGCATAGCACCCTTTACACAATGATTTATGCTTATTAAAATGTTACAGTTACATAATAGTACATTATGATACAAGTGTGTAATGTTAGTGATTACCGTCGAGGCGGTATTTAGACCCGAGCCGTGGCGAGGGTCTTAAGAGAGCCAAGAACGGTAATCATAATTTACTCACGTGTGCCATACGACGTTTTTCAATACACTTGTGAAGAAAATAACAGTAAAACTAGTAAAATTTTCCGTGACATGGCGGTAAAAATCTGTTTTCATAAGCGCGCAAATCATTTTTTTTTATTTACCCCTAGAGGAAGGCAAAGGTATTTTGATCATACTGCCTAGTCTTACATTTATGTTTTCTTGTGTGAAAAGTTTTTACGATAATGTCTTTTGTAGTGACAATAGAATACGGATATAACATTTTCTAATGATTTTGTAGCATTTAATTTTATTTAATTAATACAGCCACTGAACTTCACTGGAATAAAAAAATCACACTAAAAACCGCGCGCATCTTAAAATGGCGGCCATAGACCACAAAAAAAAAACAAATTTTATTTGAATGTACGATTTATTTACTAAATGTTTTTTTATTATATAAATCGTTTGTACAAGTTAAATTTGTCCATTTTAACTTGTAAATTGGATGAAATAAGTAAGTAAGACACTAATTTATATAATATTGAACGCAATAACTTAATGGGAATTTTATTCGAATTCAAAATTTGTTTTGCGAACAAAGAGATTGAACAAAAACGTTTTAACTACATTATAGCACTGGTGCGTAATGGTAATCAAAATGTCACAGTTTGGTAACGAGTGCCATTATATACCTAAGTGCAGTGCAATAAGAGTCACTTTCTGAGCAAGTGTGTTGAAAACAAAGTAATTGACATTGTTTATGTAACTGTAACATTTAAGTTATGGACAGGAGTTTTTGGCGGGATTTCTTCGAGTGAAGTTCAGTGGCTGTTTTAATTATTCGCAAATTGATTCCTAGTGGATATTGTGATGTAAAATTGGTGTTGTTTTGTATCCCAAGTGTCTGCGCAACTGGAATAATATGTGGAATCATTGAAATAGGCGCGGTCTCGGTAAAATGGAGCTGAGAATTTTATTGTAGTTTTAGCTACCTCAGCGAAGTTCGCTGAGAAGACTGAATCGATACATTTGCGGCCAAATACTTCAAAAAACATTAGAATGTGTTACACCTGCATTCTAATGTAAAACAAAAAGAAACAAAAACTGATGACTAGGCAGCATGGTCTCTGACCTTAGCCTGTTCCACAAGGAACGAAAAAAAAAAAAAAAAGTTGTGGACAGGCTATGCCGATCGATTGTATATTAGAAACACGTCATGTAGGAAACACGTCTAGCTTCTAGTGCTCGCTACAACAAATCGCGATGAAATCTGGTGACCTGATCGCGACCGCCACCACGTCCACCATAGTCGCCACCAGTGTCGGATTAACCTCATAGCAAGAGTAGCAAATGTAACGGGCCCCACGCATCCGAGGGCCCCGCTTGGACGTACCTACACAAAGAAATCGGATTATCCATAAAGACAAGTAACTACCTGTATATAGCTATCGTTACCTAACAACCCTGCGGCCTGTGAAAAAAGGAATTTGAAAGATTTATAATTCGTTTTCATTTTTACAAAGATTTGGCATAATTTGTTAAAGACGCCGCGCTGGCTTAATCTGGCGCAGGCCTTACCATGACAAATGTTCGTGACCCTATAAAGCTCTATCCCTTTAGCAATTCAGCTTAGGTCGTAAAATGGATTGCGTTATGAGGTCATGGTAGGGCTTCTGAACGCCGCACGTTCACTCTAAAGATGGCCTAACTTGCTCTCGAAATCGCTCGACTGCTGTTTGTAGCTCTGTCTAATATACTTACCACATCGTCACTTCGCAAGTCGCGTCGCAGTGTTTTTCGGCAGGCTCTAAGCGACTTAATTTTTTTTTTTGTTTCTTTTTTGTTTATTGCTTTCTTTGTTTTTCCAGCAGTCTCGCTGTAGCAAGATGCGTGTCGCTTGAGCATTAAGATCGAGGCCAAGAGGTGATGGTGAAATTTTTCTCGGTGAATTGAATTTGGTCGTAGTACCACAGATTACAGGTGAACGCACACTTATCCGAGCCGAACGCTTCAAACGAATGGAAAGAAAAGAATTCTTTATTCTAAGAGTCAGGGGCGCCGACTGCGTGGGTGCTCGGAGGCTCGAGCACCCATGAGAAATAAACAGTGGGTGCCGAGCACCCCTAAGAATAGACATCAAGAAACAGATCAGTAATCGCCTTTTAGGGATGGGCGTTTTTTTTATTACCCGACGACCCTTTTAGCGCAGTGGTTTAGAGCGCCGGTTGAGACGCAAGGGTTGCGGGTTCATTTCCCGCACCAACACAAATGTTTGTTGATGAAACAGATATTTGTGTTGGGGCTGGGTGTTTGTTGTACCTTCGTTGTTCCTGGTTTCCATAGTACAAGAGAAAACCTTAGTTTGGGACCAGGGGCCGTTCAAGTATTACGTAAGGAGATTTTTTCAAATATTAACCCCCCTCCTCCCCCTTTGTACGTGCATTTGTCAATGTGTTAGTTTGGTTATTACTTTATAAGCAGTAGTTGTAAGTCTAGAAAAAAGGAATACTTGAAATAAAGAAAAAACCAGTGTTAATTAAAAATTTTGACATTATTATTTCAACATTCATCATTCTCATCCATGACACTAAGTCTTCAATGACATTAGATGTATGCTGCTTAAGATGTGTCTCACTTTCTTGTGATTTTGAAACATCAACATTGTTCTCTTAAAAAAAAAAAATGCACTGCTGACGTAATTATCATCTAGACCCCCCATCCCCCATGTCATCAAAAATAAGCAAAGCAAAGACCCCCCCACCCCCCCTGTAGTGTTTACTTGAATGGCTCCCCAGGACAATATATATATGTGATGTTGTCTCAATTTATTATTTATTAACGATGCGGGTAACGGATGCCAGTTACTGATGTAAATGTATCCGTTATCAAAATGTCGATCAATCTGCATTTCTCTTCTCACACTGCGCCACTTTTTCGAGTCATCAAATGAGCATGAGAATCCATGAGGTTTTCTAAAAGCCGGCGCCCATGCTAAGAGTCCTTCCAGATTCTGACGATTCGAAGCGGTTAGGTGTGCGGGGTTTCATAGAATTTCTTAAGTATAGAGAATTCTAAAATTCTTTTCTTTCGATTCGTTCGACGTGTTCGGTTCGGATTAGTGTGCGTTCACCTTAAAGAATATAGATTTGAAGAACTCAAGTAGGAACTCATAACCCTTGAGCTGTTAGCGTAGTACGAAGTTTCAAGCTTTTGCTATTTCTGACGTGCAGCTAGATGATAAAAGCTTTAGTCATATTATCTTGGATTTATCTAGTGTATGCAAGGCAAAGAAACTTATTATATAGTATATTATTAGTACTTAATAGACTTATGTACTAATTTTCGGACACAAAATATCAATGCGCTTTCCATTTTGGGTTTATATCAATTTCGAGACAAATAAACTTCGTATTTTCTATTTGACATGATGTACCTACAGTCAGGGGTCAAAAGTGCAGTTGCACTCTGCCATTGCTAAAATGCCTAAAATTTCTATTATAGAAGAGGGTCAATAGTTCAGGACTGATTCAATTCGTAGCATAGGATCTAAAGTATTAAATAAACTAGTTGTGGACTATTGAACATCTACTATAAAGAAATTTTAGACACTTTAGCATTGTTAGACTGTAACTGCATTTTTGACCACTGACTGTACATGGTGGACGTCCTACCTATAATATACGCAAGGTTTTGTGAACACATTCATTTGTGTGTACAGCTGTGGAGGAATACCCTGCCGGGCCCTGTTCCTGATGACTACAACCTGGGAATCTTTAAGGGGGTCCTTTTTCACTCGCCTATCGTCAACATGGAGCATGGTTTAAAAGCTTGTTACTTCATCTAACGCAATCCAACGCGATGTTTGACGAAAAGGCAACGCGAAAAAAGAGAGATAACGCCTGAAAACTCTTTTAGCACTCGGTAATTCCGTGATTTACTCGAATATTTTACAAAACTTGTTCCAGGAACTACGTGTTTTTTTTTAAACCCTTAAAAGTTTTTAAAAAAAATCGTCGTCATTCAGAATTTTGATTAAATTTGCAAGGCTTCTATTGTTATACTTTTTGAGTAAATTATGAAGTGTCAATGTTCATACAAAATAGCAGATTTTCAGAGGTCTTTACTGGATTAGTTTTACACAAATTTATAAATTGATTTCAATAGAAGCCTAGATAATACGAGTATCCACAAGATAATGTGTTTCCAAAATATCTAATGAAAAAAGGGTAATAACGCCATATTCATATCGTTAAATTGGCTTAATTTAATTTCTGTTTTAAAATTGTTTTTTTTTTAATTATTATTACTTATCTAGATACATTGTGCTCACATATTAAAAACGACAAGAAATATGTAACCAAGATTTATGTAACTCATAATATGATTTAATTAAAAGAGTGTCCATGGAGTTTCTTGCACGTTCTTCTCCATAGAGATCTAAGCTTTGGAACGTGCTATTTAGCTTCACTTGTTTTTTTTTGACAGACCGACATTTTGACAATTCAAAAGTCCCTGTAATTGGTCTATTTGAAATAAACGTTTCTGATTTCTGATAATCGCGTAAAAGCGGTTTTATGAAAAACAATGAAAATGTATCTCGAATTAATATAATATTCACAACTATGACACAACGCCGTCTAGTCTCAAGCTAAGCAGAGCTTGTGTTATGAGTACTAGACAACTGATAAACATACCTACTTATATATTTCTAAATACATACATATTTAACTGTGCATTAAGCAAACCGTCAAACACTTTAGCAGTAACAGTGGCAAGAGAAATAGGCCTGTAGTTACTCTTATCAGTAAGGTCACCAGTTTTATTCTTCACTACAGGCACAACCACTGTTTTCATAAATTCATCTGGCAAGTAGGAATGGCTCACACACAGCGTGTAAAACATAGCCAAGACCCTAGCGATATGTGGGCCGGCGTGTTGGAGGTGCTCAATGCTGAGTCCATCATGCCCCGGCGACTTGCCTCTCGAGATAAGCTTTATGGCCTTAGTTACGTCTTTCGCCAAGAAGGTAGTCCCTACGTCTTGACTGTTCATGCCAGCGTTGAACACCTCCCCCGCCATACCCAACGGAGACTTTACAGAAAAACAGTCCTTAAACAGGTTCGCAATCTCCTTTGGGTCGTTCACACCATTGACGCTCACAGGAAGGCCCGGTCGCACATTCAATTTATTAGTGCTCTGCCAAAAACCGCGGAAATCTCCCTTACTATGTTTCATAGCCAGAGATTATAGATAAATTACACCCAGACACAGAACAAATGATCGTGCTCATCACACAAACATTTGTCCTGGGTGGGAATCGAACCCACGACCTCCGGCATAGCAGTCAGGGCCACTAACCACTAGACCAACAGGCCAGTCATTGCATCCCCTTAAGTCAAGAGTGAATATAAGTAGGTTACTTCTAGTCATGCGCGCTCCATAGTCGACCACATCGTCGCTTTCCAGCAGGTGAGATAGCGGTCAACCGCAAGTTTAACAACAATAAAAAAAACTAACCGGTAAGGAATTATGATAGCCACTCGGTGAGCAGATTTGCAGTCCTCGGGCGCATAGTAACCTCCGGCAGCCACATCATTGTTCTGCTCCTCCAACCATTCCAGATCTGGTTCACGAAAGCCCACGAAAATCGGATCTGTCAAAAATAAAAATAATGATATTTATCTCAGAATGCATTATAAACTGAGGTTGGAATAAGGTACAGTTATTAATGTACTTGCATCGAAATGTTGATATTAATATGGATCTTCTCAACAACTGATAAACATATTTAAATATATATTTCTAAATACATACATATTATACTATAAATTACACCCAGACACAGAACAAATGATCATGCTCATCACACAAACGGCATAGCAGTCAGGGCCACTAACCAGTAGGCTGACCTACAGTAGACTGATCTAGTAATTGCGCGGAGAACTCTAATACCGCAATGGAGGATTTTTAATTTTAGTTCTTATGTAATAACATAGATGTCGCTATATCTCATATCCAATATCCAGATCGTAGGGAGGGCTTTCAAATACCGGATTTTTTCAATACCGGTATCAGTACCGGTATTAGAAATTTCAATACCGTGATCACGTGATCACGGTATTGAACTCAAGTTTTCAAGCCTTTAAAAAAAAAAAAAAAATAGCGCTTGACTATCATCCCTTCTAAAGGATTCTTCTAATGTTCATAAGAACTTTAATTAGGGCATTAATAAAACCATTTAAATACGTATTTTTGTTTCCAAATCAGTCTTTATTCTCTTTTAATAGCATAACAATTTGGTATTGATTGATTATAGGACTAGAATTTATAAACGTAATCAAAACTTAAACTAAATGTAATATCGCAGTAGACAATTAACTTAGAATATGCAAATTACAATGATAATGAGATCTATACTTATATTTATTATTACAGCAATCATTAGGTTTTCATTTTACTAACGCTATTATATTTATTAAAAAAAAAAACAATCATAAAATCCAAAATTAAACAAGTAACAAAATAAATCAAATAGTATTTTGCATATTTGCAGACAAACAATAATAAAAATCTAAACTTAAATATATCATATTGAAACATTTTTAATCAAAAGATATTTTCGTTTTTTTTTATTTTGAAAGTGTGATCGCAAAAAAGAAAGTGCATTTAAGGTCGAAACAGAAAGCGAACTTCTTAGCCTGTTACATAAATAGCCTGCTGACGAAAAAGCACGCTCTGCTTCAACACTTGTCGGTACAACAGACAGTAAATATTTGTATGCCGCCGATAGAAATATTTCACGTCCACCCCCAGCAGTTTCAAAGACACACATCTCTACTCTTATTATTGATCTAAAATCAGTGCTTGTGGTTACAGCCGAAGCAGCATCCTTACTTTTAGGCAATTTAGAAATCTCCCTTTCTAATTGCTTTTGTATGGACGTGTCTTCATTATCACAACTTGAAGAAGAAGAAGAAGGTTCTTCTATCGTCATATCAGCCATATTCTCACTGTCTCTTTGAGACTGTCTTGTTATGTTATTATTATATTTTAAACGTGTAAGTAGATTAACTATAATATCTAATATTTCATCAGATGTGGGTTTTATAAAGGTGTCGTCATCGCTATCATCATTACTGAAAAAAGTTTCAGGGTCATGCAAATATTATAATACTCCAGATATTAAAAGTCGTCGCTCCTTTATGCGTCTTCGAAGTGTTTTTGCAAGATTTTGGCTGATAATGACTTACATTAGCTTGACCATCTAACTTTGTCAACATAAATTTTAGCGCAATATCCGCTTTTAGTAAATTGGCATCCCGTTTACAAATTTCTAATATTCAATTTTTACTATTTAATTGAAGATCTAACGGATAACGTGATTCGATTCGATATAGTAACAATGACATTAATCAAAGTGGAAATGCAATTTTAGATGCTTCAATCTGTTGTGAATTCGTGACTCGTCATCAGTTTTTACAAAAAAAAAAAGATATGATCGCGTGATCCGTTAAAAATTCAGACAAACTCCCAGAATATACAAGTATTAATATTATAGGTGTACTTACATGTTTCTCGTTAAGATCACAAACTTATCAAAACTCACAATAACCAACTTCACTTGCACATGTTACCCGGGCGGCTTTTGTGTTACTACTGACTAACAAAACAATAACGTCGTTTGGCTCGCTCGACCGACTCAGAAACCGGTTGTTTAAGAAAGGTGCGGGCGGGTGGGCTGGAGATAAGAGTTGGCGCTTAATACACAAGTGTGAAGTGTGAGAATAATATCACATAGTTATTTATATTATTTAATACAACTTCCTGCTACTTATTACAACAAAAAAAAACCACAATAATTAAAATTATAAAATGATTGTAATACCGTAATCACGGTTTTGGCTCGTCAGTACCGGTATTGAAAAAAGACCAAAATATATCCGTGATTACGGTATTACGGGATCCCGTAATACCGGTATTGAAAGCCCTAAGGGGCCCAACAGGGTCGAAGCCTACTGGGGCCGTGGGTAGTGTGAAAACGAAACCCGGGGCCCTGGGACGAAGGCAACGTAGGAACAGGAGTGGGTTTTTAGTCAGTAAAAGTCTGACACTATCTCTCGCTCCGCCCAAAAGCGGGATTTGTCATTAGATGATTTTCCTACCTAAAAAAAATAAAAAAATATCCAATATCCAATAGTTTCAAGAAAAACCGGCCAAGTGCGAGTCGGACTCGCGCACGAAGGGTTCCGTACCGACCGTAGCAAAAAACGGCAGAAAAATCACGTTTGTCGTATGGGAGCCCCACGTAAATAATAATAATAATAAATAATTCTCTTTTTAGTATTAATTTGTTGTTATAGCGGCAACAGAAATACATCATCTGCAGACGGACGGACAGCGGAGTTTTAATAATAGGGTCCCATTTTGCCCTTTGGGGACGGAACCCAAGTATAACGATATTTACGGTGTTTAGACCCAACATTGTTGAACTTACTTGTAGAAGTATTTGATACGCATATAGACATGTTCCTAGGATACTTCGGAGTTTCATCTGCACCTAAAATGAAAAACAATAAAATAAATAAATCAAAGCGAAATACCACTCACTGATTAATCACGAAATCTCAGAAACTATAACACCTACAAACTTAAAATTTGGCAGGTAGGTTCCTTATAGGGTGTAGACACCCTAAAAATGGATTTTACGAAACTCAACCCGTAAGGTGGTATATCGGGGGTTGGAAGTTTGTATGGAGAAATCGACTTTTACGCGGCCGAAGCCGCTGGCAGAAGCTAGTACCTACTTGATTAAAATATTTGTTGAGAATCGGATCTTTAGTACAGATAGCGGCACGAATCTTGAGCGCTCGGCGAAAGAGCGGGAATCGCTTTGCGCATCGTACAATATCGGCGAGCCTTATCACTGTACAAGGATTTCACTCCCCGCCCCCGCATCTCTCTTCATACCACTAAAGAGACCCGATATTTCACTTCTACGTGCTTTTGCGCAAGTAGAACTGTAGAAGTCAGCGCTCAAGATCCGTGCCGGTATCTATATATGTTACAATTTTGCAATTTAATGTTGACATGACACTAGGAATTCCTCCAGTATCGTGAGTGCTTTCACAAACATTTAAGCTCACGTACACAAGACACCTACGAGTAGACCCAGATGAGTTATCACTATTTTTAGTTAAGAGCATCCAACCCGACATACATTTTCACTGTTTTTCATACAACCGCTCTTACGCGATTATGACGTTAACCTTTTTCATTAGATATTTTGGCAACACAGAAATCTTGTGGATATTATCTAGGTTTCTATTGAAATCAATTTGTAAATGTGTGTAAAACTAATCCAGTAGGTAAAGACCTCTGAAAACCTGCTATTTTGCATGAACTTTGACCCTTCATAATGTACTCAAAAATTAAAAAATAAAAAACAAAAACAAAAATATATCAACAGAATCCTTGCAAATTTAATCAAGAATCAACGAAAAGTTTTCCAAAAACTTCGAAATCGAGTCAATCGAGTCCGGTATAAGTGCCAGCAGAGCTTCCTGGTGTTATATCTCTGTTTTCGCACTGCCTTTTTATCAAATATTGCGTTGTATTGCGTTGGATGAACCAGCAAGCTGGTTTAACATGCTCAGATTGACGATAGACGAGTGAGAAAAGGCCCTCTTAAGAAAAGAGTTGTCAAAGGAGTTAACTTACTAAGATCTTTGAACAGATGTTTCATCGATTTGAACCAGAAGTATGAGGAGTTATAATCCATTTCATAATCTGAAAATTAACAACAGAGCATGAAGTGAGTAACCCACACAAGTCACTAGCTATGGCGCAAAGTAAACATAAGCGAGTATATTTAACTGAGTCCAAATCCAGTTTAGAGAAATGCGTAACAGCGGGTAAAGTCCTGCAAACTTCCTTTGAAAAGGGAGAATACTCTTGCAGCGACATCTATGGCGTCACATAAGAATTAATCCAGCATCGCGCAATTAAAGTTCTCCGCGTAATTAGAACATAATTATAGAACAGCCCGAAATCATCTATCGGGCAGTTGCCTACCAGACATAACACCCGTCTGGCCGGAGGATCCTCCCTTTTCAACGGAGGTTTGCTGGACTTTACACTCTGTTTCGCCAACCTCCAAACTCTGAAGGGTGTTGTGTCTGATCCGGGAAACATCCCGAAAGTTGATTCCAGACTGTTGTATATATTCTAATCACGCGCAGATATCCAATTATTATTATTTCTTTCTTGTCAGGCAACTAAGGCCCATAGAATACCGCGCCAACAAATCTGAGGCCAAGGCCAATACCGCGACACAGGACTTTGGATTTTAGTTCTTATGTTGCGTTATAGATGTCGCTATACCAGCTAGGAGCAAACCAACTAAATTAATAGCCACACGGTTCGATTAGGGTTAAGCAGCGCTTGCCAAGGCGCGGTCTAAAGTGGTGACCAGACGGCTGCAAACCAAAATCCCAACCAAGGTGACCTTGCTAGTTTCAATCCGTGTAGACAGCAGTTGTAATCCATGACCTTCAACGCCCTTGGTAGGGAGGCGCGTTTTCCCAACCACCGAACGTGTTGGCGCGTGGTTTACATCCATGTAACCGCAACACAAACCAAACACATAAACAAAGATCACCTTGGTTGGAACGCTAGTCTGCAACCGTCTGGTCACCCCTTAAGCCGGTGTGTAGTTGTGTGACCATCCTAGTGCATACCGAGTACCGAGAATCCACTGTGCCTCAGTAAGCACGTTAAACCGAAGCTCCCGGCTGTTATTTGTAGATTTTTCTTTGATAGTCATTAAGGATAGTAAGAAGTCAGAACATCTGACACCAGTCTTACCTCGGGGTCTCGTGTTATCCTGTTAATGGGTTGCGGAAGCCAGATAGTTGTGGCTCCGCGTAAAATGGCATGGTTTGACTGGCAGAAGATCCCAATTTACTTTGGAAAGGGCTTGACTAGTGATTCCTAACCTTTTCAATCTTGTCACCCCTATGATTTAGCTAGGGATACAAAAGAGATTGCCCAAATTTGTATGTGGATCCGTACCAACTTGCGTCAAACCAAATTTAATCTCAAGAGTATAGTTATTATTTAAATTTTCACTATCTAAAATTGTTTTGTTAATATTTAACCACATTTTTGAGAAATTAAAAATAGTTCGAAAACGCCTGATCATATTTCATAGCAATTTTTAACTGATTATTATAATTTGCATTCTATACCATAGGTATGCGTTTTAAGGCAAATTGCTGTGTAGTGTATTGCATTATTTTTGATTTATGCGATAAGTTAGGACCCGGAATCCTTCGCTCCTATATTGTGGCGTTACTTAAGCTCAGGCTTTTATCGCGCATGGGAAATATCTTTACGCTATACCTAAGACTACACTGAAGAACCTTAAGACTGTTAAAAGTCGTAATGGTTTAGTCTTTTATTTACTTATTTATTTATAAAGTTATCAAGACCTAAACAAACTTATGACGTGTTTTAGTTCGATTTCTCGAATCAAAAAACGCAATACATCACTTACAGGTTGTGGGTTCTACATTCAGCTACCGAAACGTACAGTAAAGGGGTTGACTGTAGCCTATCATCACCCTTAGCTGCACCTAATAACCTAGCCCTAACCATATAGCTACAATATATACGTATATAAATAATAGTGCGGGAAGCCTGTTGCCTTGACACCTAAGGCAACAGACGGAAGGTGGGAATAATGAAGGGTGTATAGGACGGGATTTTATCATTGCCGATCCGCAACCTCACGGACCGACCAATAACTAAGGCTGGATAAGGCCAGAGCTATCGGCAACCATTTATAGGCGCAGTAACAGTGAGAGGAGTCGATGGTCTCGTCGTAATGAAACAGCGTTGCTCGTAGCGTAGAAAGAGACTTTATAACATATTTACATAGTATTTATATTAATCTATTTACAATAGTTATTAATGCATTTGTGTGAAAAAACTGATGTACCTAGTCGAATTATTTTAGTGACAAATAACTAATATTGAAGTCATTTCGGCTTCACTGCCACTTTCTCGTGTGAACATAGGTACTTAACAAGGTAACACAAATAAAGAATTTTTAATTGTTAGGCAGATAAAACATTTACTTTTAGGGTACATAGTATCAAATCATTCATCTTCCTGCCCTTAGCCCATGTTACTTGAGGTAGGCCCAAAACATTTTTTTCTTCCATTGTATCCTGTCAACCGTCACGCTATCACTGACTCCGTTTTCTTCGCACAATCTATCCGACTTTTCTTTAGCCTCCTTCTCCATCTATTCACGTGTTTATTCGGTCAGTGTGTAGCCTAAGGGGCTTCTTTAGGTATATTCTGTGTATAACTCTTTGGGTGTGTTCACATCTGGCGAATACGCCGCTAGCGAGCTGCGTGCGTGCATTTCAAGTTAGCGCGCCGTTCCCATGCCATCATCGTACCCTTCGCGCGAAAGCTTCGCCACGCGCGAACGGTGCAAAACCGCGCGCCAGCGGCCAGCGCGCTTCTCCTCGCGCCCGCAGAAAGCAAATGGAAATGCATGCGCGCGAATTGCGCGCCCCGAACGTGCGCCGCGCGCCCCCTTTACAAACCTTGCCACTTGCAACACTATGAGTCACTATCTCAACACTGTCAATAGTTATTATAGACGTATTGAATTAATTATTATTCAATATAACTACCAGAATTACTCAAATGCGGTACAAAACCACCAAACGATATAAACGTCAGTATAACAACAAAATATCAAAATGTCATAACCAAATTGGCAGTGTCAAGTTTTCAGTTTCTAATATACGCAATGTTTACTTTATTTATTGGTGAGATAAAATAAAATAATTTAACAGAATTCATTTTTAGCAGTTTAATTATTTTCAACTATATTAATTTATTTACTTAGATAGCAGATAAAATTAATTAGGCGAACCATTTATTTATGATCATTGTCAGATTAAAAGCGTTAGCATTACATACTCTTTGGTCAGATTACGAAAATAACTGAAAACTGTAATCGGAACGTAAAGATTTCTGAAATGACGTTATTTTTTTCGGAAGTAGGAATTGTTGATCATTTAATATCATTTTTACGATATTTTTTAATGTGGTTAAAAAAAGCGGAGAAAAATCAGTACATTGTACCTATAAATAAAACATTATTTTTGGTATTAATATACTTGTGACGCAATATGGTACGGGGTATGGGCATTCTTCTTTACTCCCCTCCCCTCTCCCTCATGTTACCGATGAATATAGTACATATACATAAATACAAATCGACTGTACATGTAGCTCGCCGTCCGACCGTCTGGTAACCGTCCGGACCGAGCCCAAGTCGTCGACGACGGCGCGTACTGTTCCACGCGCGCCTCAAGGAGATGTCAGCAAACCGTAGGGGCCCAGCAGGGTCGAACCCTACTGGGGCCAAGGGTCTGATTCTGAAAGGAAGACTCGGCCCTGGTACGAAAGGCAACGAAGGAACAGGAGTGGGTAAATTAGTCAGTAAAAGTCTGACACTATCTCCCGTTCCGCACAAGGGCGGGATTTGTCATTAGATGATTTTCCCACCTAAAAAAAAACTTCAAATCCCGTCAAAAGTCCTTCCGTGCCGTCTTGACGAACCAGCCCTCGTAGTTTAAATAATACCTTTAAATATAGATTATTTTCCACACCTAATTAGCTCTTGACTTGTGAAGCACGGTGCATATACTGGCTTTCAAAATGCGCAGCAACTACTACCTGGATTGATACGCAATTTAACATGTTACATGAAAAAGTCCTAGGATACTGTTTACGTAGTTCTAGATGAAACAATAATTCATAAATACTAACCCATAGACAATTCCGATCCATTAATCAAGGGATACTTATAATAAGTTGATCGATTCTTTGGATGCCATTTACGAAGTATATTTGCACTACTATACTTCCTAACTTTTCCAGGATTTTGCAGTACATTATAATATACGTAGACGTGAAAATAGCAATCCAGGACAATCAGCATAGCTAGTATAAATATCCATACGCGGCGGGTAGAATAAATGGGGTAGGTTCCATCCATTGCTTTTTTTTCACCGGGTATGGCTGTGGAAAAAGGTACGGTTACCTGTAAAAAATATAGGACTAATTAAATCTATGTTTAATTAAAGGAGAAGTTCCTTTCATATTTATTTATTTAAAGTTCATGTACAGTAGTGGTATGTAGGCGGACTTAATGCAACCAGACATTCTCTACCAGTCAACCTATGGGTTAAAAAAAAGACTACAATGTGGTAGATGTGTACAATAAATAAATAATAATAGAAATTTCAAACAGAATCAAGTAGGTATAATGTAAATGCATGCTGCTGTATGTAAATGCGCTGATAGAGAGGCTCAGCAGCACGCATGTCGGTTGCCATATTGGAGGTGTGTGCCTGAACAATATCAGTTACGCAGACGACATGGTGCTGCTGAGCGCCTCCGTCTGTGGAGTGTCGAAGCTGATTGGCATTTGTGAAAAATATGCTGAAGAACATGGTTTGTTGTATAACACGAACAAGAGCGAGTGCATGGTCTTTCGGGCCAAGAGGGGGTGTCCAGATTACTTGCCAGCAATTAAGCTCAACGGAAGCCCACTTAAGAAAGTTGATATGTTTAAATATCTTGGACACTTATTAACCTCTGACCTGAAGGACGATGCAGACATCGAAAGGGAACGTAGGGCGCTGTCTGTTCGTGCCAATATGATAGCCCGCAGATTTGCTCGGTGTTCGGAGGGCGTCAAAATAGCTCTATTTAGGGCATTTTGTACGTCCTTCTATACCGGCAGTCTTTGGATGGACTACACGCAAAAGCAGTACGGCGCTCTACGTGTCCAGTACAACAACACGTTCAGGGTGCTCTTGGGGCTGCCTCGCTTCTGTAGTGCATCGGGGATGTTTGCGGAGGCGCGCGTGGATTGTTTCTACACAATCATGCGTAAGCGGTGCACATCCCTGGTGGGCAGGGTGCGGGCCAGCCGCAATAGTATCCTGAAGGCCTTTGCCGAACGTGTCATCATTTATTAAATTCAATTATTATTATTATCTAAATTTTTGTGTCGTATATGCGTGTATAACTTATTAAATCAATTGTAATTCTTTAATCTTATTTATTATCATTTTAATGTATGACATTTAATGTTTTCAATGTTTAATTTTAATGTATGATCCAATGTTGATTGATGTAAATAAATAATTAAAATAAGTTGGTTATAGCAATAAAATCTATATATCTATATATATATATATAAAAGAAAGTCGTGTTAGTTACACTATTTATAACTCAAGAACGGCTGAACCGATTTGGCTGAAAGTTGGTGGGGAGGTAGCTTAGAACCAGGAGACGGACATAGGCTACTTTTTTTTTTTGAGTAGGGTAGAGTAGGGTAGAGTAGGGTAGAGTAAGGTAGAGTAGTCAGTTGACGGGAGCGAAGCCGCGGGCAAAAGCTATCCTTACTATTAGGCGGTACAAAGTTCACCGGGTCAGCTAGTACATATATAGATGCTAAAATTACAAATTAATATAAAGGTGAATGCTCCAGGGTAGCTCATGAAATTTAAATTTTCGAAAGTTTTTTTTGCAATTTGCAGCTCAGTGTGTGTAAGGTAACAAAAAAAATATTTGCGGTAACGATATATATCTGGAACTAGCTTCTGCCAGCGGTTTCGCTCGCGTGAAAGTCTCTTCCCCTTAGGGGGTGAATATTGGGAAATCCTAATGCTCGCCTACGTCATAAAAGGAAGCTTTGTGCAACATTTCACGCTCGTAGTCCTAGTAGATTCGGCTGTGCATTGATATGTCAGTCAGTCAGTTTCTCCTTTTATATATATAGATTACACAACTATAGGTACTCATTAAAACCCATCACAACTCGCTAACTTAGAGACTAGGTAAAACGTCAGCGCCCCGCTTCTCTCGATCTCTCGCGTCGGGCCTTAGTACAGGCCATGGTCCGAAGCGAGGAGGAGTGGCAGGCGGTTGCATCCTTCTGCGAAGCAGTAATACTAGCAAAGCGGGAGACTGCACGTGCACGCGCGAGGGAACGACTCTCACGCCCCAGCCGCCGGGATCCTGATCCCGATTTCCGGCCACCGAAGGCGCGGGCTTGCGCGTTCGACCGTCCGGTAATCGACGGCGCGTACTGTTCCACGCGCGCCTCAAGGAGATGTCAGCAAACCGTTGGGGCCCAGCAGGGTCGAAGCCTACTGAGGCCAAGGGTTTTTTTTCTCAAAGGAAAAGTCGGCCCTGGGACGAAGGCAAAGAAGGAACAGGAGTGGGTTTTTAGTCAGTAAAAGTCTGACACGGCCTCTCACTCCGCCCAAGAGCGCGTGATGTCATTGGATGATTTTCTCATCTTAATGATTATAATTGTGCAGATAAATACATGTCATAACTGCAACCATCTATATTTTTTTTTACCTTACTATCCGATACTGAACTGCGAATTCAAAAATGCAACAATGTACGAAAATTTTAATTTCGCGGTCACATTAGAGGAGCATTCACATTAGAGTAGCACCCTTACTTTGTAGGAGAAGAAAATGGAATTTCGTAAAAAAATTAAGACTGCATAATCGTCATCATCATCAGCATCATCCTCTTCCTGCCTACTTAAGGTCGGCGCAACACGACTATTTTTTCCATCCTATCCTGTCAACCGTCACGAAATCCATTCATGTTTTCTTTGGCCTCCCTCTCCCTCTCCCTATTCATCCATCCACATGTATACTCATAACTCATTTAGTAACATGCATTTATTTCTCCTCTTCATATGACCGTACGAAGAAACGATTCCGTTAAAATTAACATCAACATTTTGTTTTTAATTACTTTTGAGTTTTGCCTATTGGGCGAGTCATCATCATTATCATTTCAGCCGAAAGACGTCCACTTTTGGACATAGGCCTCCCCCAAGTGTCGCCGTAACGACCGGCTCTGTACGTCTCGCATCCATCGAATTTCCGCAACCCTCAGCCGGTCATCGGTCCACCTTGGGAGGCCTTCCAACCCGTGCGTCTTCCGGTACGTACGTGGTTGCTACACCAGAACCTTTCATCCCCATCAACAATCTGTTCTGCGAGCAATGTGCCCGGCCCACTTGGTGATCCTTACACCATCACAATTTACTATGTAACAATGTAGAATATCAAAGTGGCTAAAGCTCAATATAAGAGTTGGAAATTAAGTAAAGATATTTACCAAGCTATCAATGATCATACTAAAATGATTCCAGTTAACCAGATAAAAGTACAGAAGTCAAGGTCCCGGAGATTGGCTCAACGATTTTGACAGTAGGAAGGATTCGCTACAAAATCCTAGGAAACAGCCCGAATAAAAAATAAACTGAATTAAAAAATAAACTTGTTAACAATACTTCGCGTCCTCATTATATTATAATTTCGAAACAAACTGCTGAATTTTTCAACAATCAGAAATCGATGTATACGACTTACAAAACTGTGTGCGAAAAGAAATGTCAATGTGACTCTGCGGTTATTCGCCCAAGTCTATGAGACGCCAAAGACAATAGAAATGCATGAAACCAAATCAACTATGATCTCTTTTTTATAAAATTGAATGTCTGTGAACTAGCTGGTTTGGCTTATTCGTAGATAAAAGTTCCTTGGGCTTATCAAAAATGTATGTACTTGCCAGTGATTACAAATACACACGGCAGGCAGAATGGAAGAAAAAGACGTGTTGCGCCGACCCCAAATAACACGGGACAAGGGCAGGAAGATGATGATGATGATGATGACGGCTGCTGAGTTGCGTTTGTCGTTCGTCCCTCGTATTTATTACACATATACACTAGCTGTTGCCATCGGCTTGGTCTGCATGCAATTGTCCCAAGGGAACACTCCCGGGATAAAAAGTAACCATAGGTCGTAGTCTAACTGTTCGCCAAATTTCATGCAAATCCATTCAGACGTGAGTGCAGAGCAGTGGTGGCCGAGCGGTAACGGCCCCGACTTACGAGTTGTAGGTCGCGGGTTCAAACCCAGCCAGGCGCATTACTTTGTGTAATTTATTTCATCACCACTGCTCTCAAAACGGTGAAGGAAAACATCGTGAGGAAACCGGCATGTCCTAGAACCAAAAATTCGAAGACATGTGACATTCACCAACCCGCACTGGGCCCGCGTGGTGGATTACGGCCCATTCCCTCTCCTAGATAGAGAAGGCCTGAGTCCCAGCAGTGGGAACATTAAAAGGCTGATTATGCTATATTGTGCTATATGCATTCAGACGTTCGAGTGTGAAGAAGTAGAATACATACACACATATACACTCAGAAAATTTCGTTTTTATATTACTCGTATTGTGATTATCTATCTATCTATCATCATCATCATTTCAGCCGAAAGACGTCCACGGTTGGACCTATGCCTCCCCAAAGCGTCTCCACAACGACCGATCCTGTGCGTCTCACATCCACTGCACTCCCGCGACTCTCACCAGGTCGTCGGTCCACCTTGTGGGAGGCCTTCTAACGCTGCGTTTTCCGGTGCGCGGTCGCCATTCTAGAACCTATCGGCCCCATCGACCATCCGTTCTACGAGCAATGTGCCCTGCCCACTGCCACTTTAGTTTGGCGATTCTTCGGGCTATGTCGGCGATTATCTATAGTTGCGTACAACGACATAGCTGTAAGTGCTGTGCCACTGGCCACGGGTTCTTTAAGCTGTTGATCCCCGCACGAACGCCGGCTCTCGGGCGCCATTGTCTTACTATTGTGTCTCTAATTACACTACTCAACGAGTTAATAAGCACTTCTCAATCATAGATACTCTCTGCAGAGACATGCATGGAGGAGGATGAGACAGTAGACTTCTAAGCTGCCCAGTGCCCACGTACCCTCCGTCAGTAACACCAGGAAGTTATTGGCCTTCCTTGAGAAGACGGTGTAAATAGAATTAGTAATTCGATTCACCCGACCCGATTGGATGCAGAGTTGCAGACACAAGCCTGACATACATCATGAGCGCCTCAAAGAGATGCCAACAAAACCGCAGGGGCCAAGCAGGGGCCGAACCCTACTGGGGCCATGGGTTGTCCGAAAAGGAACCCCGGGGTCCTGGAACGCAAGGCAAAGAAGAAATATAGCAGTGGATTTAAGTCAGCAAAAGTCTGACACGCCCTCCTGCTCCGCCCTAGCGGGAGAAGTCATTGGATGATTTCAATCTAAAAAAAAGGCTAGGGAAATGATGATCTGGCGTAATGTGTATCTAAGATGCCCCCTACAGAAGTACAGGCGTGATGATACTTTATTTTCACAACATCTTCTTTATCTTCTCCAGTTTCCATTATTTGGGGTCGGGTCTCCACACTAATCGGCGCCAGGATATTGTATCCTGGGTTGTCGGCTTTGACAATTGAACTTACTTGAGGTCTCTCTCGATGCTCTTGTTCTGGCACTTCGTGAAATATACACTAAATGTATATTTCACGACATAGCCCAGACTTCTGCTTTTTAAGATGTCCATATTATCTGACGCGTCCGTTTCGACTGCTCGGCCAGTATCGTAGCAGAACAACGACCACGTCAGCATTACGAAGGAATTTGTAAAACATTAACAAGAATAGTCGGAAAGTCGCAGTTATCGGTAAGTTTTTCGGTGACGTGCGCGGCTTTGTTTTCATAAAGGTGCGTCCAGATCAGACGAATGCGCCGCTCGTGAGCCGTTCACGAGCCGCTTGCGAACTGCGCGCGTGCATTTCATGTTCGTACGAAGCGCGCGCGGCGCAGGGGCTTCATACGAACGCGACGCGCGCGAAAAGCACGCGCGCCGTTCGCAAGAGCTCGCGAGCGGCGCATTCGTCAGGTCTGGACACAGCATAATGATTGTTTATAGCATCACTGAAAGCTGAAACTAGGTTTCTCCATACTAACTTTGGACCCTCGTTTCGTCCCTTTAGGGGGTCAATTTTGGAAAATCCTCTTTGTGCTTGCCTACGTCATAAAAGTAAGCCTTGTGCCAAATTTCACGCTCCTAGACCCAGTAGTTTCGGCTGTGCATTGATAAGTCAGTCAGTCAGTTTTTCCTTTACTTAAACGTGTCTTCTCAACTTTTGGGATTTCCCACAGTAGCTATAGTAACTGATAACCCCGGTTGATCTCTGTGAGGTCAAATCCGACCCGTGGGGTTGTGCTTCTGATAGCTATATTTAGAGTTATATCACAGATTATTTTGCACTCTGGCCACCGCGTGTATGAACTTTGACAGGTTAGGACCTTGATTTCTCGTGAAGTGATTGATGTATTATCACAACTTGGAATTCAAACTGATAAAACTGTATTATCATTGTTTTGTACCTTGTACTGGAAATTTTATGATTAATGTTTAGCTTCATTTATTAGAGAGTATATAGTGTGGTGTGTAAGAAAGATCTGCGTTTGTGGTATGGATTGAGCGATCTTTTTCGTAAAATGTAAAATCTATACGAAAAAAATAGGTTTTGTTAATGCGAGTACTTCACTACCATGAAGTAAAAAAAACTGGCCTAGTGCGAGTAATGAATTGCGTACTATAACGCTGACAAAATAACCTTTCCCCTATAATTTTTAACTTTATTTTGTTGTTTTGTGTTTTTGTTGTACACATTCTATGAAAATTTCAACTCTCTTACGGTTTATGAGATACAGTCTGTTGACAGACGGATGGACGGAGGAACGGATAGCGGAGGCTTAGTAATAGGGTCCCGTTAACACTCTTCAAGTAGGGAAGTAGGTAAGCGCGCTCCATCGTCGACCGCATCGTCCGCTTTCCATCAGGTGAGATAGCGGTCAAGCGCGAACCTATCAAGAATAAAAAAAAGGGAACCCTAAAAATAAGCAAAGAAGCAAAATTCGAACTTCAAAAAACTTTAATGGTCAGTTAAATAGAGCACTCGATCTGCTCACCTCAAGGAAATTTACAGATTTCAAAATTCTGAACCTGTTTACATTTTTAATTTCATAAATTCGTTAAGAATTACCTGTTTTTAACAAATTTGCAATTTATTTGAATGCGATTTATGTTAGTTTATTTAGATCACTCTATGCAAACGCCGGTTGTGTAGGTAATCTAGATAACCCCCTCAGACTGAAAAATAACAAAATTCTTTTAGATTTTATAACCACCTATTAGTCCAGTCAAATTAGACCAAAAAATAGGGTAAGGTTACAATATTTCGCACCCAGCTGAAAATTGGTAGGATTGTTCAAAACACCATCACAAATTAAATGTAAAAATTCCTCAGCGACCCGACACTTGGAAAAAAAAACTCGGGGTCTAAGGTTACAAAAATGAGTTTTTCGCGATTTTCAGTAAAACGGTGTTTTATGATAAAATTAGCTCGGACAAAAATAGATCAGATAATTATCTACAAAAATGTCTCCATACTTTTTTTCCTAAGAACCACCGTTTCTGAGATAAAATGATTCAAAAAGACGATCACTTTGTTGTCCATTATTTCCTTTTGAGGTACGGAATCCTAAAAGCGCGCTAAGTACACTACCTCAAAGGTGGCGTGAAAACGTGTGCATATTACATTACCTCTTTCAACTTTTTGAATCAATATCTCAAAAACGGTGGCTCATAGGGAAAAAGTATTTAGACATTTTTGTAGATGATAATTATTTGATCTTCAAATCTTGCTCTTGGGCGGAGTGGGAGATAGTGTCAGACTTTTACTGACTAAAAACCCACTCCTGTTCCTTCGTTGCCTTCGTCCCAGGGCCCCGGGTTTCGTTTTCACACTACCCATGGCCCCAGTAGGCTTCGACCCTGTTGGGCCCCTACGATTTGCTGACATCTCCCTGAGGCGCGCGTGGAACAATACGCGCCGTCGACGACTTGGGCTCGGTCCGGACGGTTACTGGACGGTTGGACGGCAGGCTACCCATTGCTCGCCGATTGATCTACAATTTTTGTCTGAGCCAATTTTATGATAATACTTAGTTTTGCTGAAAATCGCGAAAAACTAGTTTTTGTGACGTTGGACCACGAGTATTTTTTTTCCAGGTGTCGGATCGATGAGGACTTTTTAGGTTTCATTTATGATGGTGTTTTGAACAACCCTACGAATTTTTCAGCCGGGTGCGAATTATTGTAACCTCCGGAATGTCTAAATTGACCGGACTATAACAGTGAATTTGTTGAACAAAAATCGAGGCGTATAAGACGAATGATGAAAATTCGGACTTGACCAAGTCGTTGTATGGTGATTTCAGCAGAGTTTTTCATAATAGCCATGTATGTTTGTTCCATAGATTTGATATGGAAGCGTGTATTCGTGTGTACCGTAGCTTCTTATTGCTCAACACAGCGTTTTTAACTTCCGCACATGATCTTGGATGATAACACATGCATTTTAACCTCGTCCAGTATAACAAATCCGAATCGCAGACTCCCCACTAAATCGTTATTTTTTAATTAAAATTATTAGATAAAACCCATCTATTTTTGAAGAGATTAAGCCTACTTTTTAACCGACTTCAAAAAAAGGAGGAGGTTATTCAATTCGGTTGTATTTTTTTTTTATCATTTTTTTTATAGTTCTGAGGTAACCTCAGAACTCCGTCGGTTATGGACCGATTTGCAAAATTTTTTTTTTCCCTATATAGGATATGCTTTCAGATTGGTCCCATTTTTTTCAAAATCCAGTTCTGATGATGGGATCCATGAGGAATCGAGGGAACTCCTCAAATATTATAGGCAACCATATAGTGATTTTGGTATTTTCATCGAGAACTTAAGCATTTACAGTCAAAAAGTAACATTTGATGAAGTGGAACTGATGAAGAAGACCAGAAATGGTGAACGGAACTTGATACTCACATTGATATCACAATGAAGATAGTTAAGCGACTATGACAATACAAATAAATGAATGGTTCTGAATAGTTACGTTGGAAATGGCATCACCGAAGTGATCTGATGATGATGATGGAGCCGGAAGGTAGGCACTGGAACTCCATAATTAATCAATGTAACCTAGCCGTGTTTGGACTTATTAGAATCGTCATGAGATGCATTTTGACTATAAGGTACTATCGAACTGATCTGATGATGGAGCCGGAAGGTAGGCATAGGAACTCCGTAATGAATCAATGTATCCTAGCCGTGTTTGGGCTTATTAGAATTGTCATGAGATGCACTTTGGCTATAAGATACTATCGAATTGATCTGGTGATGGAGCCGGAAGGTGGAAGGTAGACACAGGAACTTTCTAATAAAACAATGTAACCTTGCAGTGTTTTGGGTTAATTGGAATCGTCATGAGAAATAGGCACTCTGTTTATAAGTGGTTCGCAACTAAAAAGTGTAAAATAAAAACTTTTTACAAAAAAAAAAATAACCGACTTCACTAAAAAAAACACTAAAAGGATCAAAATAATTTTAATTTCGGAAGTCGGTGTTAAATAAGAAACAAACAATACCGAGAAACACCGACTTCCGAAATTAAAATTATTTTGATCCTTTTAGTGTTTTTTTTTAGTGAAGTCGGTTTTTTTTTTTTGTAAAAAGTTTTTATAATAAAGATCACTCAATTCACACGTACAAGAAGTTAAAAAAAAGGGCGATAAAATTGGATGGTTTGTTTTCCTATCTTCGTACAGTGTACGAAGTGTAACTCGATATAGTGCAGAAATTATACAAAAAACACTTAAATCTTTTTAATTACAAAATAAATATTCCAAATTAATTACTCTAATTTGTTACCTTTTATAGATGAGACATTCATCTTTAGATGATTAAACAATTCTAAAGGAAAGAGGGACCCAAAAGCGATTTGTAAAACAATATAACATTGTGTACGGACGCAAGGGAGGCACTTTTGGCTACTACATAGCACAAAATTATTCCTTAAAAAGCCCAAACATCTTTTTTCTTAAAAGGTAAAAAAAAAAACTAACGTACACAGGTATCCATTCAGCAAAATTAAACAAGTAAAACTAAAATTTTCGAAAATTTTTTTGTTTTATTAAATATAATTTTCCGAAACGCATTTTCGCTTGCGCAATTAAAAAATAGGGTCTGTTTCACCTCATCTGAGGAATAAAGTTACCGGTAAATTCTTTGGCAGTTTACAAGTTCTGTCACATTTTCGAATTTAACCGGTGAGTAAAGGCTACTAAGATATATTATTTTGAAACATACCCTTAAACACCCTGAAATTAAAATATTAATACATTGAATAATTCACAAATAGAAAGAGTTTGATTAAGGGCTATATTTCACCGGGACACCATGGCGGCGTAACTGGTCGAGCCGCCATGGTGTCCCGATGAAATATAGCCCTAAGGCTTAACGGAAATCGAGAGCCCATCGTCATATTAAAAATTATAATGCTGGGTTTAACAATCTAAATTCTCGCTGTCCATAGATTATAGTTTCACCATGTAAACGAAGTACTCTCTGCATCACACTCTTCATGTCGAGTTTCATTTTCGTAGGGTTAACATCCGCTAAAATGTGGGTGTACAGTTTTTCCTTTGCGACTTTCAAAAGTTTGTATAACGTGGTGACAAGTCCTTCCTTTTGGCAACGTATTTTGGAGAGCATGAGGAGTAAAATTCTGTAAAAAACAGGGTTATGTTTTTACGTGTTTCTTTAATAATTAACTGTGGATTAGATTCTTCATCGAAATCCATATTGCCACTGGCTCATGTACTAAAAGAGCTGCCCCCCTAGCCAAGTTACGACTGTTTCGTTTCGATTCTCTTGTGTCGAACGCCTCGAGTAGGCCACGCCTCCGATTCTTTTGTTCTGACAACGTGACTGAGCGTTGAGATGGTTTTAATTTCAACTCTACACCTCCACGCGTTCCCGAGGTTAAAGGTCTTGACAGACAGAGAGACAGACAGACGGACAACAAAGTGATCCTATAAGGGTTCCGATTTTTCCTTTTGAAGTACGGAACCCTAAAAAATCATAAGAACTTAAGTAAAATTACCGTTCTTTTCCCAAAGCACTGGAAGTATGAGGCAGCGTGGCATACCGGGCTATGGAGCCATTATACCGGGACACGGGTAGGTTTTTAGACACAAGTCTGTAACAAAAAAGTTAAAAAAAAGTCAGAGGGAGAGAAATAGAGAGAGACCATTTGCTTGGCGTTCCAAATTTTCAATCAGCGACAACAAAAACTGCTCTGGTAGCAATTACATGTTACTAAATAATTATATTTAGAAACATGTGATCTTGATTATTCCGATTGAAGAATTTTATATCCATGGTCAAGATAAATAAAAAAAAAACATCTGCCCCCCTAGCCAAGTTGCAAACGATAAACGTGAACGCTTAGTAATCTCCAATAGATTTTCAACTTTATACCTAAGAGCATAAAGTTGAAAATCTATTAAAGACTACTGAGCGTTAGCGACCGGAACGAACGAAAACACTATGTAATCTTCAATAGATTTTCAACTTTATGTCCAATAATATAAAGTTGAAAATCTATTAAAGACTACTGAGAGTTTACGTTTATCGTTTGTGACTTGGCTAGGGGGGCTGTTTCACGGCTCGTTGTGAAGTGAATACCTAAAGCCAACATCATAATAAATTACTAGCGTAGTATGTTTATTTCTCGTTACCCACTCATTGCCTACAAAATAGGGTCTCACGATTTCCTCTGTGATCGGCCTCCTGAGCCGATACGCATTTTTGCTCGATCTTACTTTTAAAACAGGACCAACAGTCGCGATTGTCATTGAGGAGGTTAAATTGCTTTCTAGAATGACATGATAAAGACGACGCCTATAGTTACCATAAGAGTTCACATTGGTCTAAACATCATCATCATTTAAGCCGAAAGACGTCCACTGTTGGACATAAGCCTCCCCCAAGCGTCGTTACAACGACCGATCCTGTGCGTCTCGCATCCACCGCACTCCCGCGACTCTCACCAGGTCGTTGGTCCTCCTTGTGGGAAGCCTTTCAATGCTGCGTTTTCCGGTGCGCGGTCGCCACTCTAGAACCTTTCGGCCCCATCGACAATCCGTTCTACGAGCAATGTGCCCTGCCCACTGCCACTTAAGTTTGGCGATTCTTCGGGCTATGTCGGCGACCTTGGTTCTCCTGCGGATATGTTCATTCCTGATGATTTACATTGGTCTTCTGCGTATGTATCTGGAAAAATGCCTCACCTGGCATGGAAATCATCATCTTCTGCGCCCCAGTCCCAATAAAAATTTGAATAGCCGTTGACTTTTCTATAATCTTTCGGAGTGATTGCAGTTACACCACCAAAAATTTTAGGATATGGTAGACTGAAAACAATTTAAATTAACATTATTTATCTACTACTTTTCACAGCTGGTTCGCCCATATGATGATTGTAAATTTTGCCTCGCTTTGGGCGGAGTGAGGGGGTGTGACAGAACTTTACTGACCAAAACCCACCTGTGTTCCTTCAGTTGCCCTTTGCGTTCGAAGCTCAAGGTAACTCTTTCGAACATTCCCGCAACCCTAGCAAGCATCCGGCCTGCTGGTCCCCTTCAGTTGTGCTGGCATCTCTTTGAGAGGCCATAGTCAACTCGTGTTTCTTTCAACAAATCCGTTAACACGTGGAAGCGTTAGTTCACCAAGTAGGTTTTGCGGTTTTTCCGTCCGATTATAATTTGGGTCTCTTCAAGGCTAGAGTGAATAGGCTCTCAATAAATTAGTGCGCCTCACCATCAGGTGGGATCGCAGTCAAGCACTAGTTTATATAAATTTAAAAAAAAGTAGGTTTTTTTTAATGGTGGAAATCATTTTAATCACATTTTTCAATGGAGCGTGAGGGTGTGCCAGACTTTTACTAACTAAAACCACACTTGTGTCCTTCCCTTTGCGTTCTAGGACTACGGGTATCCTTTTTAGGAATTCCCCGCGGTCCTAGCTAGCGAGCATCGTGCATCGGCCCTGCTGGCCCTACGATTTGCTGACATTTCCATGTGCACGTGGATCACTATCGACGCTGTTGACGACTGGACTCTGTCCAATCAATTACCGAACGGCCGGACGGCGAGTTACCCATTGCTCGACGTCTGCAAGCCCACATCTACCGTGGCTGGTAATCGGGGTCGGAATTTCGGCGGCTTGGGCGTGAGGACGTTCGTTCCGTCGCGCGTGCGGCCTTCTCCTTTGCTAGCATTACTGCTTCGCAGAAGGAGGCGGCCGCCTGCTATTCCTCGATTGCTCCAGACCATAGTCCGAACCAGGGTCCGGCGCGAGAGGTCACTGCCGCCTATTACCTCTACGACGACACGGCGGTACTCCGCCTAAGCCGGGCGTGAGACCTTCACCGTGTCCTCCGGGCGGTTCACACCCGGGCATTTTTTCCGCGTGACTCCAATGCAGGAACCTCCCGAACTTGCCATGTCCGATGAGGACCTGCGTCATGCGGAAAGTGAGGACGCCGTGTTGCCGCTCCAGCCATTCCTCAAAGAGGAGATTTACCGCCGTGATTATACGTGCCCAACACTAGTAGGGTAAGATGATAGAAGGTAATTAATTGTCTACCTTTTTTACGTTTTCCAAATAACACTAGTAAGGCTAACAACTCACGAAGCGGTTTTAACCCGCGCCCGTGGTTTTAAACAGCTGTTTTATTTCTAAACTCACGAGACCCGAGTTTTGTGCGGTTACTAAATCATTACGGTTGCTATTATCGCTCGACAAAACTTAGCAGGCGATTATCGCAAGACAGGCGTAAACGATCATTTGATCTCCAAACCACCATGGAGACACATCAGAAACAAGCTGTTGCGTTATACTTCACAGAAGAATAAAAAATAGAAGGCCTAAAAAGTCCTGTGTACATCCATTGATTTTCGGATTTCGCGTCGGATTTTTGTACCCCCGCCAGCCATTGCGGGCGCCAGCTGACCGCAGAGCGTGCGGGACCAACCCGGCGAGGCTGCGCGTGACCGCGGCCCGCGCGATTCTACTAGTTGCCCGCCGGTGCAGCAGGAGCCGCAAACAACCGCGCACATCACGACCGTAAAACATGTCGTGAAATATGCATTAATTTTTTACATAAATATCTGCATTCTACGGAAGTTGCGGGCCCGCAACCGCGGCGGGCGCTGGTGGAAACGGTTTCGTGAGTTATTAGCCTAAACGTATAAGAAAGTGTTAAGAGCATTCATCCGTTAAAACCACGCAGAAGCCTAAATCAATGATTTCCGACGGAAAATATAACAATAATGTGCACTACAATACAATTAATTATTTAGTATCACTGTAGAATAGAAAGACTAAAAATCTGAAAGACCTCGGCCGGTACAAAGCGCTGACGCGATTCCGCGTCTATTTTAAAGTGATATTAAATAATTAATTGTAGTGTAAACAAATAAGTTATTAAAACAATTATTGTACCATATCATAGATCGTAAATGCGTTCAATTAATAAGTCTAAAAAAAAACAAAAATGCCTCATATATTATCCTAAACTAACACGTTTAATATCTCCAAAAACGGCTAAAAATGACAGTTTTGAGATTACTTTTCTTGAATGAAAACTTACAGCAATCGTGTTTTTTTTTGCGCCATGTACTAGTCAATGTTATCATTTTTTTTTTAAGTAAAATGTTGTAAGTTTACCATATACGCTTTAACTACTATCTCGCATCTGCGTAGACCGTCGACCGCTAGTTTTAAAAACGGCTTGGATAAGAACTGTTCTAATGAGAAAACTATACGATCATTTGAAAATGTTTTTGGAACATACACTAGATTATGAAATTCCCAATAATATGACGTCAATATCTTATCTAGAAATTAAACACATTATTGTTATATTGTCCGTCGGAAATCATTGATTTTGGCTTCTGCGTAGTTTTAACGGATGAATGCTCTTTAGTCTTTTTAACTTTAGTGCGAAAAAGATATGGACAGGACTTATCAATAGAGCTACCTCAAAATCTTCACAGTCACATAGCCTAACAGAAAGTTCAGCAGTAGTTAAATAGAATAAACTTAAGAAATCTTCTCTCACGTATAACTGAAGGTTTCAACTGCAGCTGCCAAATGTGCGGGATATTTTGGACAGGAGTACGGGATCCTCTCGTCTTCGGGTACCAGGTCCACGTCGTGGAAAATCAGACAGTGCCAGGTGCCGAAACGCTGCGTCTCCAGAAACGCGATATTATACAAAGTGCCTTTGTTGAACTTTTCTGTACCTATAGAAAATTAAAATGATGACAAATTGATAAAAACAAATAGTTGTCACAGCAAAAATATTGTGTTTCCATGACAATCGAGAATCCATGGTCGCTGGAAATATTTTAAAGCTACTATAAAAACTCATTATCATCATCTTCCTGCCCTTGTCCCGTCTTATTTAGGGTCGGCGCAACACGTCTTTTTCTTCCATTCTATCCTGTCAACCGTCATGCTATCATTAACTTCCTTTTCTTTCATAACACTCTTCACACAATCCTCTTTTAGTAACATGTCTACAACCCGGGAATCTTTAAGTCAAGAGTGAATAGGTTACTTCTAGGTAAGCGCGTTCCATCGTCGACCGCATCGTCGCTTTCCATCAGGTGAGTTAGCGGTCAAGCGCGAACCTATCAAGAATAAAAAAAAAAAAAAAATGCGTTTCATCTCTCCCCTTTACATGACCATACCAAGACAAACGATTCCTCTTCAACTTTTCAGTCACTGACGCCACTTTCAAACTTCCTCTAATATACTCATTTCTCACTTTATCCATTCTCGTCACACCGCACTATAGCCACTATAAAAAAAATACTAGTTTTAAATAAAATTAGCTTTTTCATATTTAAATCATGAAATAAAAACGGTTTTGAAAGCATGAAAGCTAAATGATCGTAGCATACGTAGCTATGCCGTTGCTACGCGCTTTATTACGTACGTAGCACGTAGCAACGGTGTAGCTTGGCGCGTAACGTAGGTACCTTTCAAATGAAAATATAATATTAGGTAAAAAAAAAAAGGTATTTTCTTCCTTTCTTCTTTCCTTGCTCTGATGATGATATCTGTTAATAGCTTATTCTAATGAAGTAATAATGCTAATACAAACAATCTAAATTCATTATTATGAGCAACTGCATCCGACTGCGGGATCAGATCATTACACTAAACACATAGATTTCGAATCAAACTTACCATATTGTTCTATTATAAATATCCTGTATTCTAATAATTGTTTCTTTAGTAACGGATGAACGTAGCGAAGAAAAATCGCGAGATTGACTAGACGATTTCTGAAATTAATTTATAAGAATTCATAACGGCTTCACATAAAAAACACCTTCGTGAAAAAATGCGTAAAAGAGATAAAAAAAAAGATTGGCTATGGTTCCAAATCTATATAATATAAAAATGATTCCCTATTTCCCTTGGTCACGCCATCACGCGTGGACAACTGGACCGATTTCACAATTTTTTTGGTGGTAGGGTAGAGTAGAGTAGAGTAGGGTAGAGTAGGGTAGAGTAAGGTAGAGTGGGGTAGAGTAGGGTAGAGTGGGGTAGAGTAGAGTAGGGTAGAGTAAGGTAGAGTGGGGTAGAGTAGGGTAGAGTGGTGTAGAGTAGGGTAGAGTAGGGTAGAGTAGGGTAGAGTAGGGTAGAGTAGGGTAGAGTAGGGTAGAGCGAATATAGTAGTCAGTTGACGGGAGCGAAGCCGCGGACAAAAGCTAGTAATTGATACTTAAAGCTTCAGATATGTTAGGGGACAAAATGTTCTCCAACATGACGCGTAACGCTCAACGTTGCCCAGTGTCCCGCAACTTGCCCCCTAACGTTTTACAACGCATTCACATGACGCGGGACATCATCATCATCATCATTTCAGCCGAAAGACGTCCACTGCTGGACATAGGCCTCCCCAAGTGTCGCCACAATGAATGGTCCTGTGCGTCTCGCATCCATCGGATTCCCGCAACCCTTACCAGGTCATCGGTAATAGCTGGTGAGCCGGAATCCTTTGTGTAATCTAGCGGGGTCGTTTGACGGTTAATCGATCTCGCCCGGAGATTCTTAGCTCCCCAGATCCCAGGGTTGTGCCCACGCCCGTCCACGGGGGCGCAACCACTGGAGTCGCTAGGCACTTGGGGCCTGTCTCTTGCCGTTCTATTTATTAATTGGAAGGGTTTCGACCATAACCAGCCACGCTGGTCCAGTGCGTGTTGGAAGTCGCCATTGCCTCGTTCGTTTGTCAGCAGGGTGCACCACGTGCAGGTGAGGTTGGCTTGAGTTCCGATAGATGTTGATTGGGACCCCGTATACACCCCACTGCCATTCCTCCTCGTTCGGACCAAAGCCTGGCGCGAGTAGTCGCTGCCACCGATTACCTCCACAAGGATACGGCGGTGCACCGCCCAAGCTGGGCACACTTCTACCATATGCTCCACCATGTCCTCCGGGTGGTTCACACTCGGGCTTTTCTTCCGCCTGAATTCGATGCAGGAATCTCTCGAACTTACCATGTCCGGTGAGGACACCGTGACGCCTCTCCAGCCAATCCTCAAAGAGGGGGACTTACCGCCATAATTATGGTGTGCCCAACCCTACCTATACTTTTTTTAATAGCTACTGGTCGATTTTGACAGGCTGTGGCAGTTATGTTGATAAGGCGAGATCGGTCAAATGTCATCTCGGTAAGTTACATAATTGAGCAACACGTCCAAACAATAAAATTATATAGAGAATCAAAATCAGTGTTCGATCATTCAAACTTAGCGAGCATTAATTATGCCCATTTTATGGTAGACACAGTGGCCCTTCAAAGACAACTATGCAACGTTTGGGGGACAAAATTTGAAAAGAGCGATTCAGTAAATAATCAGCACAGGACCGGCCGTTATGGCGACATTTGGGGTAGCCCTATGTCCAACAGTGGACGTCTTTCAGCTGAAATGATATGATGATGATGATGACCCACACGTCTATGCACTGCCAGATCAGCTGAGAACATCGAAGCAGTTTGAGCAGGAGAATCCAAGGTCTGTATTTTTTTCCAAAACGATGTTAATAAGGTCATCACCGTTAAAAGCGAGTGCAGCAGATCAATAAAAAACAATTTATTTTGGGCCGAATGAGCACCAGTTGGCGCCACTTAGCCGTCAGGTCTTTTCCTTTAAAAACGTAGGCATCGTTCACACCAAACGTATTGTCCACCGCGGCGCCGACTGTGAGTATACTCACTGTCAGCCCCAGTGTGAAACGTCGACTCAGTCTGTAATAAGCCGACAATACGCTATAGCGTAGAATGCGTTACTTGTGTGAACAAAAGATTAGGCTTGCTACGCGCAGTACAATAATATATAATAATCGCGTTTAGTCGGTTCGGTGTGAACGAGAAGTAATAATATAAATATGAAAAAGCTATAAACTGCGTAACGCGAGCTCACAGTTAGCGGCCGACAATACGTTTGACCATAAACAAGCCGTATACATGACGTTAACGTTGATGTCTAACTAATGTCATAACATAAGTGTTTTGACAGTTGTTGGAACTTGACGCCTCAGTGCTGCCACCTGGTGAACGTCATTTTAGAACACCGTCATTGAACAATATGGACACTGAGGACTCGTGGTTCCAGCAGGATGTATTAAGGTAAGCTATACACGCTAGGTTATACCTGACAGGTTTACCTGTCAGGCAAGCTTGTGTGAAAACCTGCACAGTTGTGCAACATACACGCTTCGGTTTACCTGCATAACGCAACTGTACAGGCAAACCTGTTTGGTATACCCTAGCGTGACTACACATTAAATAAGACCATGCGATTTACCCTCACCAGATATTTTCTTGCAGGATTTCTATTCAAGTTTTTATACCTATAAGATTTTCACAAACCTAATCTAATAACCATTCTGAATTCAAATATATCAGCAAGCTTACCGGTAAGGTATAATGATGGCCACACGTTGAGTAGCGCGGCAGTTCCTGGGCGCCCAGTACCCGCCGGTGCTCACGTCGGGGTTCTGTACCGCCACCCACTGCAGAGAGGTTTCATTTTTATTCACTTTTATTGGCCCTGATGATAAGTTAAATACAAAACCACGTTTAAAAGACGAGCGCATTTGCTATATTAAAAACTAGTATCGCCTGCGTGAAAGTCGAAAATGTTCCGAAGGTACTTAACCAACTCCCGGAACAAAAAGTACTGTAAATTAGGGTTACTTTGCCCCTGGGGTATAACTTTGGCACAAGCTTATTAACCAATAGGAAGATGATAAACTGTGTTTACCGTGTTTCTATTGGTTAATAAAATTGTGCAAAAGTTATAACCCCAGGGCTAAAGTTACCCCAATTTACTTGATATCTTATGTCCTAATTCAGGGCCTTTTTAACCGACTTCAAAAAAAAGGAGGAGGTTATCAATTCGGTTGTATTTTTTTTTTTTTTTTTTTTATCATCATTTTTTTTTTATGTTTGTTACCTCAGAACTCCGTCGTTTATGGACCGATTTGCAAAATTTTTTTTTATCTTTATAAGATATGCTTCCAGATTGGTCCCATTTTTTTCAAAATCCAGTTCTGATGATGGATTCCATGAGGAATCGAGGGAACTCCTCAAAAATTATAGGCAACCCTATGGTAATTTTAGTATTTTCATCAAGAACTTAAGCACTTACAGTCAAAAGGTAACATTTGATGAAGTGGAACTGATGAAGAAGACCAGAAATGGTCAACGGAACTTCATACTCAAATAGATATCACAATGAAGATATAGTTAAGCGACTATGACAATACAAATAAATGAATGATTCTGAATAGTTACGTTGAAAATGGTATCATCGAAGTGATCTGATGATGATGATGGAGCCGGAAGGTAGGCACTGGAACTCCGTAATTAATCAATGTAACCTAGCCGTGTTTGGACTTATTAGAATTGTCATGAAATGCACTTTGGCTATAAGGTACTATCGAACTGATCTGATGATGGAGCCGGAAGGTAGGCACAGGAACTCCGTAATTAATCAATGTATCCTAGCCGTGTTTGGGCTTTTTAGAATTGTCGTGAGATGCTCTTTGGCTATAAGGTACTATCGAACTGATCTGATGATGGAGCCGGAAGGAGGAAGGTAGACACAGGAACTTTATAATAAAACAATGTAACCTAGCAGTATTTGGGTTAATTGGAATTGTCATGAGAAATAGGCACTCTGTTTTTAAGTGTATCGTAACTAAAAATGTGAAATAAAAACTTTTTAGAAAAAAAAAATAACCGACTTCACTAAAACAAAAACACTAAAAGGATCAAAATAACTTTAATTTCGGAAGTCGGTGTTAAATAAGAAACAAACAATACCGAGAAACACCGACATCCGAAATTAAAGTTATTTTGATCCTTTTAGTGTTTTTGTTTTAGTGAAGTCGGTTATTTTTTTTTTCTAAAAAGTTTTTATCTATCAGTATGTCAGGTTTCAAGGAAATTCATTCAACGGTTTGTGCGTGAAGGAGTTACAAAAAAACAGACACATACTTTCCTATTCACCCCGTTTGTAGGTGGTTTATATATCGACAGCGTCGCGTAGCGTTGCCTTTATGTAAAAGTTTAATTGATGGTACAAAATTACTCGTAATAAGCAAATTAATTTAAGTTTCATTGTTTCAGTAATTTTTAAACAGAATTTAATTCTGTTATTGAAAAGTTATTATAATATTTCAGAGGTAATATATAATCTGTTATTAGAATGTACCCCTTGGGGTTAATGTTTTTGCCACGATGCCTAAAACCCAAAAACATACATAATATATTTGGTCACTTACCCAAAGAAGCCTCATCCAATTTGCAAAATCGCGTATGTTTGGGATACTTTACGTTTTCTGTGTCACCTTGAAAATAAAATAATATTATTTTTAATACATTTCACCCAAAAACTATAATCTAAATAAAAGGAGAAACTGACTGACTGACTGACATCAACGCACAGCCGAAACAACTAGGAGTAGGAGCGTGAAATTTTACACAAAGCTACTTTTTATGACGTAGGCGAGCACTAAGAGAGGAATTTCCAAGATTTACCCCCCCTAAGGGGATGAAACGGGGGTCTAAAGTTTGTATATAGAAACCTACTTTCACGCGGGCGAAGCCGCTGGCAAAAGCTAGTATATTATTAGTACGTGCATATTTAAAAAAACTGGGCAAGTGCGAGTCGGACTCGCACACTGAGGGTTCCGTAGACACTCACCTATGAAAACAGTTCAATTCCCGAATTGAGTTACGAAGATTTTTCCGAATAGCAAAAAGTTTTTTTTGTGACGTAACTACAAATTTACAGTTTTCAGATTTTTTTTCCTATACTTGTGCTATTTATTTATTTACATCAATCAACATTGGATCATACATTAAAATTAAACATTGAAAACATTAAATTTCATACATTACATTAAAATGATAATAAATAAGATTATACAAGCATATACGACACAAAAATTAAAATTAAGATAATAATAATAATTGAATTAATTAAATGATTGAAATTAAAATAATATTTTAAAATTACTGAGTACGTGAATCATGCAACAGTGATTCAGGTACTGACAGTCGACACGTTCGGCAAAGGCCTTCAGGATACTCTTGCGGCTGGCCCGCACCCTGCGCACCAGGGATGTGCACCGCTTACGCATGATTGTGTAGAAACAATCCACACGCGCCTCCGCAAACATCCCCGATGCGCTACAGAAGCGAGGCAGCCCCAAGAACACCCTGAACGCGTTGTTGTACTGGACACGTAGAGCGCCGTACTGCTTTTGCGTGTAGTCCATCCAAAGACTGCCGGTATAGAAGGACGTACAAAATGCCCTAAATAGAGCTATTTTGACGCCCTCCGAACACCGAGCAAATCTGCGGGCTATCATATTGGCACGAACAGACAGCGCCCTACGTTCCCTTTCGATGTCTGCATCGTCCTTCAGGTCAGAGGTTAATAAGTGTCCAAGATATTTAAACGTATCAACTTTCTTAAGTGGGATTCCGTTGAGCTTAATTGCTGGCAAGTAATCTGGACACCCACTCTTGGCCCGAAAGACCATGCACTCGCTATTGTTCGTGTTATACAACAAACCATGTTCTTCAGCATATTTTTCACAAATGCCAATCAGCTTCGACACTCCACAGACGGAGGCGCTCAACAGCACCATGTCGTCTGCGTAACTGATATTGTTCAGGCACACACCTCCAATATGGCAACCGACATGCGTGCTTCTGAGCCACTCTATCAGCGCATTTACATACAGGTTGAAGAGCTTTGGCGAGGTCAGCCCCCCCTGCCTCACGCCGCACTCCAACCTGTATGGGGTTGACTGAGTCCCCGACCATCGAACAACATTGACCTGATTGTTGTACCAATATTGAAAGATACGGATCAGTTCTTCCGGCACTGACGTTTCCTGCAGTTTTTGCCACAGCAGATCATAACAGACCAGGTCAAATGCCTTCGACAAGTCGAGGAAGCAAGCAAAGACAGCTATGATACCTTGCTTCATGGCAAATTTCAGGATTCTAGGTCAACGGGAAGTACTTATGAATTTTGATTCCCTTGAGAGTGTCGAAATACACGTTTTTTGCGACATAAACGGCCGTATCTTTTTTTTCGTTAACTCAGAAGTACGATTTTTTTATTTTTTCACAGCTTCAAGGGACCGGTATATGGTTTTAATTTCAGCTCGATACCTCCACGGGTTCCCGAGATAAAGGGTCTTGACAGACAGACGGACGGACAACAAAGTGATCCTATTAGGGTTCCGTTTTTCCTTTTGATGCCTCAAAAGGAAAAACGGAACCCTAAAAATAGCAAAAAAAATTGCTACCAACGTCGGCTCATCAAAACGGCTTCACTTTAAATTTAATTTTAACATAAGAAGATCCTGGTTGAAGAACTGAATAAATAAAAAGGATCTTATTGTTTTGAGTTGGGAAATCATCAAATGACTTCTCCCGCTATAGGGTGGTGAGCGAGAGGGCGTCTCAAACTTTTGTTGACTCACTTATGTTCCTTCATGTGCCGTTTGTATTTTAGGGCTACTGTATTTTTAGGGTTCCGTAGCAAAATGGCAAAAAACGGAACCCTTATAGATTCGTCATGTGTCTGTCTGTCCGTCCGTATGTCACAGTCACTTTTTTCCGAAACTATAAGAGCTATACTGTTGAGACTTGGTAAGTAGATGTATTCTGTGAACCGCATTAAGATTTTCACAAAAAATAGAAAAAAAACTAAATTTTGGGGGTTCCCCATACTTAGAACTGAAACTCAAAATTTTTGTTTTCATCAAACCCATACGTGTGGGGTATCTATAGATAGGTCTTCAAAAATGATATTGAGGTTTCTAATATCATTTTTTTATATACTGAATAGTTTGCGCGAGAGACACTTCCAAAGTGGTAAAATGTGTCCCCCCCCCGTAACTTCTAAAATAAGAGAATGATAAAACTAAAAAAATATATGATGTACAATACTTTATAAACTTCCACTGAAATTTGGTTTGAACGAGATCTAGTAAGTAGTTTTTTTTTTAATACGTCATAAATCGTAAACCGCAATTTACCTTTTAAGTTTGTACGGAACCCTCAGTGCGCGAGTCCGACTCGCACTTGCCCAGTTTTTTTCAAACGTTCCCGCAGCCAGAGTAAGCATTAGCCCTATTGGACCCACTCAGTTTTGCTGACATCTCTTTGAGGCGCATGTGGACACTACGCGCCGTCCACTCAGGATGAAAAGGGACAATAATGAAACAGTTAATTACCTAAATTTTTAAACTGATTTTTCCTTCTTAAAAACCAGTGATATGAAGAGTTATGTTCGTTTTCGTAATCTGCAAAAGAAATAGTAGATAAATTTAAATTTAAGCAGTCGCACCTTGACTGCAATGAGACACCACACGTGTCACATTGCAGCCAAGGCGCGACAGACTAGTGTAGTTATGGAGCCAAGAGTGCAATGACACACGCTCACGCATATCGAACGACGATTTTGAAAATACTGTACTGCAAAACCTACCCATAAGCCCTGTTGAAGTCTGTGTTTCTTAATAGCTACAACCTAGGGGTCTTTAACTCAAGACTGTACAGGTTATTTCTAGGCAAGCGTGCTCCATCGTTGACTATATCATCGCTTACCATTAGGTGAGATATTAGTCAAGCGCAAGCCCACCAATAATGAATAAAATAAATAAATAGACTCTTGTTTAAGAAGAACAGAATAGAATTAATTTTATTTCGGACTCATAAAGATCCATACAGTGTTAGTAACTTTGTTAGTACCCATTACCCTTTGCATAAGAAATTTTATAATCGGAGAGCTATAGCTCTCCGCTACAGTTCTCAGGATGCTGTTGCGACTATCTCTCACTCTCCTGAGCGGCGAAGCACTTTTCTTGCGAACAATCGCGTGGAACCCATCGGTACGAGCCTGCGCAAACATATCCGACGCGCTGCAGTAGCGAGGCAGACCCAACAACATCCTGAAGGCATTATTATATTGGACGCGCAGGACATCTAACGATCTTTTGGTGTAATTGACCCACAGATTACCCGTGTACAGACTCTGGCAGTAGGTCGTAAAAAGAGTGATTTTAACTTGGTCGGTACACCGAGCAAATCTACGGACCATAATACGGTTAACATAATCTTACTTGGTTAAATTAAAAAAGCACTTACCCATTTCGGTATCCATACCATTAGTCAACGGATATTTATAAGAAGCAATGTTCTTTAAATCGTTGTCATCGACAACATCTGGCGATGGAGTACCCGGACTCATGAAATTATAATAATGCTCCAAAATGAAAACCACTAGTAAGGTAATTAGCCATATAAATTGCGTGACTTGGAAATAACAATCCATTGTTTCGTTTTTGAGGATAAGATCTTATGACGAAAGTGGCAGTACTGTAGTGGATAACTAACTATCGCTGTTCATGATCTTTAGATAGAATATTATTTGTTTGGACTGGCGTTGGACCCCAGAATCTAAGAAAACAAATACTGCTGTAGGGAAGATTTCTGAGCAAACAGCTTCTTTCCCAGCAACCCGGTTTTGCTCGAAGGGTCAAGGGTGAGCGCGGGCCCCTGCGACAACAACTGATGAACAGTTAACAAACTGTTCCTTTTAATAAGTGCCCAATTTCGGAAATTCAACATTGGATGACCGGCGAAGTGTGTATTGAATAAAACTATTGGTTTTTATTTAGAAAAAATTTAAACAGGATCTGCAACTCGCATTGCAGATCCTAAATTTGTGACATTTATATTTTCTTTCTTTTTAAGAATAAATGTCAAAGCGTGTGGCGGACTGCGAACTTCATGAAGTATTTGTGATTGATGCATATTGTCTAGGGCGGAAGGTTGGAGCGCTTCCGTGGGTGGGTTTTAGGGTTTGCTTGCTGCTTCAAAGACACCTTATTCACTGTAAACAAACAAAATTATTTATTACTAGATATTTGACTACTACAATGTTTTTTTTTAATAGCCTATACTGTCACACTGCTGAGCAAAGGCCTCCCCCAATTTCTTCCAGGTATTCTTTTCTTGAGCCACCTCGAACCAGTCCTTGCGGTAGGCGTCTAGGTCGTCTCGCCACCTCTTCCCAGGTCGACCTCGGCGGCGGCGTCGTCCATCTTCAGGTATCCACTTTGTGGAGGCTCTTGCCCACCGGTCAGAGTGCACGCGGCTGATGTGACCCGCCCAAACCCATTTTAGCCTAACAGTCTTTTTTTCTACGTCCATAATTCCCGTCTTTTGACGCAGCTTGGTGTTCCTCACTCTGTCGGCCCTCTTGACACCCAGAATGCTGCGCTCCATTACTCGATGGGTTAAAAATGAGTAAACGTTGATGATTAGACAAGTTACGAAAATGAATATCAACTCACATGTTGAAACATAAGTCGAGTTATTTGTTGGATATAAATTATTTAAAACTGAAGGCTGTGTTGGTAACGTTTTGCGTGATTTAGTATCATCATCTCGAGCAGGATACCTTACAATGATGTTGGAACAGAATTCCATTAGTTGTTGAAACTTGTCCTCTGTTATACTTTTGATTTCATTGGATTGATGATTTTTTTCTCTTAGAGACACAGTGATTATATTTCCATGGTATAACATATTTAAACTACATTCTAGGATGAAGAGGATAGCCACAACTCGCAAACACCGTCTGCGAGTGCTTCTGTAGTACCACATAATCTTCTTTTAATTAACGTACACTTCAACTGAAGCAATAAAGGTAGCAATGGTTTCGCAAATACAGTCTCTTATTGCATCGTAAGGTTCCTGATCGGTAGCTGTGGACAAATTGTATTTATTTCTGTAAATTGATTCGAGAAAACACTTATAGGGTCTATTCACATTAGCACAAGGTCGAAGCGAGTCGCGTCGCGTCTAGTTTTTCAACCACAACGCGTGGTGATGCGCGTTGTGGTGCGAACACGTTCACATTAGCGCCCCTGGATCACAGTGGACCAGTTCAGATACTTTTGAACATTCGTGAATGGCGCTCGAGCTCGACAGCTTACGCGTCAATATGCGCAAGTAACGCACGGCGATGCGTGAAACCGGCTGACATTAAGTTGTCCAGAAATTCGCGCATTAGAGCTATATTTCACCGGAACACTATGGCGACGTGACCTGTCACCGCTACCAACAAAATGAATACAGCTCTATAGAGAGTTACTCACCTGGTGTCCGTTTGGTTGCGCAACCAATTTGGTGGCGTGACCAGCTCGGACGCCAGTCACGCCCCCACCAAAAAGTATGTCAGGGCAACTGGTCGCGCCGCCATGGTGTCCCGGTGAAATATAGCCCTTAGTGAGATACTAGACGCCAATACATTGCGTCCATGAGCATCGCGTGGATTCAAAATACGCGCGTAAATCCGTGCTTGACTCATGCAAATTGCGCGCGAGTCGAGATACTAAAGACGTTAACGACGTACGACCTACTTGAGTGAAAAAGCGACCGCTTCGTTCAATTCCATGTTTCCCACTGACTAAATTCGTCCCCAAGTGCTCGTGCGTTGGTACGCCCACACGATATAATCGCGGTGAATTCACCCCTTATGGACAAGCTCTTACTAAAAATCGACGTGCGATTCAATATTTGCACAACACAAATTTGTACCATAATAATGGCAAAATAGAGATGAATATGCCGTAGGCGAAAGACATAATGCGTCGCCATGCTTCGACTCTGCGCCAGTGTGAGTTAAGTCTTATACATACGTCAAGAAAATAAACCTTAAAAACTAGATGAGATTTATGTTTCTTTATGACTACTATATGATGGAAAACTGGAGAAAACTCTAAGGTCTACTTATTATATTCAAGGCATTGATAGGGTTGTCGCGCTACTGTACTGCAATTCTTCGGGTATGTTTGCAAAGGCAGAAATTTATGAATTTCACGTCATTATATGCGCAAGCGATACTCTTCCATCGTGCGCAGGGTTCGCACCAGACTCAATAGCATCCTGAAAACTATAGCGGCCATGTGGGCCCGCCATATACTGAGACATTGGACCACAACGACCACTCTTGTGCGTTTCGCATCCTATCCTCAGACCTTATCCTACGCGCGTGGCGTCCGCAAGCCCGCTCCAACGATGGCTGAAGATCGTCTTGTGATTCCTGACGCCCGGGGCATCTCCTGTGCCGTGGTGGGTGCGCGAGGATGTCCGTTCCTTCACGGTTGCAGCCATCTCCTTCGCTTGCATTGCTGCATAAGGAGGTGAATGCTTCCCATTCCCTTTCGCAGGGCCGGGCGCGAGAGGAGATGGAGATGGAGATCCCACTGCCACTAACACATACACTTAAGTTGGTAACCTTAATTCTCTAGCATTGATCTTCAGTTCAGACACGATCGCTCAAAGAAACTTTGGGTGACTTTAAGCATTCTGATGAAGATCATATTGAGCAACCACATTTCAATGTTATATGCCATCACCTGGCAATAAGCACTGGCCAAACTTTTGTCTTTTGGTGTGGGAGACGAGAAGATACCGCGTAGCTTTCAGATCGCTGTCCAACCGAGTCGGATTCGACGGTTGACCTCTTCCTCAAAGTTAGACCTACCATGGATGGCACGGTTGGCGTAGTGGTTTAGCGATTGTCTGCTGCGCTGCTTGTCGCGGGGAGATTCCCCCACGGAATGAATACTTGAATGGCCTACAGATAGTTGTTGACATGGTGGACACTCCACACGATGCACATACAGCAAGATGTATAAAAGTTTTTGGGGACACTTTTTTGTGCACTACTGGAGTCTGTGTTTTCTGATAGCTACAACACAGGAGTCTTTAAATCAAGACAAAATAGGTTAAATATAGGCAAGCGTGCTCCATCGTTGACCACATCATCGTTTGCCATCAGGTGAGATAGTGGTCAAACGTGAGCCTATCAATAATAAAAATAAATCTCATCCGACGTAGTCCATTCTTCCCGGCTTTTCGCCTTATCCAAGTCATCACACCAGCGTTTCCTATTACTTACCTATTGAAGGGTCCAGATCCAGCCGACCCGTACCAGATTTTAGTGTAAGTATTACTAAATCCCACATGCACCGATTACGAAAAAAGATGGGGCTAAGGAATTTCGGCATAACTTTCAGGCAGTTAGTAGCAATGCTCTTATTTGTTGAATATAAAATTAAAATTATAAGTAACAAAAATGGCACGTAAATAGTGACATTTGACAGACGTGACGTGACAGGCAATACAGCGAAGAGTTTTGTAAAGTTCCTCAGCCTATATTTACTATACTCTATGGCCTAGTTATTTGCCTACTGACTTGGGGTATAGAACTCCGCGCACGTTAAGTCGGCGCGCGGCCGAAATCGGAACTAAACGTTTGCCGCCGTTTTGACGTTTATGTCATGTGTCAGGAGAATGTTTTGTGTTCTGTTTTTAATTGTTTCCAAAGTAAATAATCGTCATTATTATACCGAAAGCGATTAGAAGTGCTGGCAGGGATATTATCTTAAAAGTCAAACTGGCTTGTTAAGAGGAATGGGAAAATATGGAGCCTACGGTACCATTTTCTAAAGTTAGACCCCTTTGTCAAATAATTTTTCGGGTGACCATAACAATAAAATTCCCTTACATATTCGTACCCGAGCGGTGCCTGGCAGGAAAACTTCATGCGATGGATGAAAGAAAAAATAGTGCCAAATCTATATCCGAATTGTATAGTAGTAGGTAATGGATAATGCTTCATATCAACGCACAAAAGTTAATAAAGCTTAAATTGACAATGGACTCACCCGATTCTTCTGATAAAGACTAGCATGGATTTTTATGCTAAAAGTGCTACAAGATATTAAATAAAAGATTTACAAGGTTCTTACGACTTTTTTATTATAATTATGCTAATGAAAATAACTTCTAATTCAATCTACTTGTTTACTTTCCTATAAGTACCTAAATAAATGTATTATAATTAATCGACCCCAAGAACAAAATCGTACTTAAATGAAAAATTATTGATTTAAGGTATGAGGTTTTGAAGTTCTGTGTATTTATAAGTTTAAAAGGTAGTGTTTGATTGGTTATTTTAATAAGTAAAATAATATTAAATAAAAAAATATTGTGGCATATAGTTCTTAGTATGAACAATAGGAATACGTAATAAAATACATTTCGTCTTCGTTTTCGGAACGATTTTGTTCTTGAGAACCGTCGTAATAAATTCTATAAATTATAATTTGAATTACGAAAGATTGTTTTTAATTGTAAGAGGGAAAATAGATTAGTTAGGCAGGCCACATTTAGCGCGCCCCCAGCGACGCGCCAAGTTAACGTGCGCGGGCTTCTAGTCTAGTACAAGTTTATTTATATATTTAAACTTCATGTACAGTAGTGGTACATAGGCGGACTTAATGCAACATGGCATTCTCTACAAGTTCCTTCCAGAAACCTAAAATAAAGACCACTGGGTATGCCACTGACCTCTACTATTTACCACACTGGACTGGCGGCCGTCAAGGTGTTTTTGTGCTCGTTTGACATTCGCCATTTTGGCGCTGTTGGCCGTAGCGAGTGTTGGCGAAAGTCTAAAATACTAAAACTAATAGATAATCGCGCGCCACTTACAATATACACACGACCTCATATTTTATAGGTTTTATATAATTTGTGAAGCAGAGAGAAAAATACTTCAGAGTACTTACTATACACGTCTCTGCAGACATTTGCATTATAAGCCAGTTCTCTGGACGCTCGCAAGTGGCGCCTCAAATAGGCACCAAAAATTTCCTGTCAAACATTATGGTATATTGTAGAGGTCAACTTCAACTCAGTTGCCATAAGGAAAAAAAAAAAAAAACTTCAATTCTTCATTATGGCATTTGCGGAAAAGACTATTGTAGAGGTCAGTGCTGGTATGCAAATTCCTTGTTTCTGATAGACTGACGCTTGTCAAATTGTTGGCAGATGACACTTTGCTTTTAGCAGTGAAAATTATTTCGTATCATAAAAATTACCCAAAAAATATCAAAATGATTCGAATTAACAGTTGGGAAATCATAAAGGCTTACAGCCTAAGGCAGTGTTGTGCCTGCCTCATAGTATCCGGGATTCATTCCCGGTACTTTTTATCTTCTACTCCTAGAGATATACGTAAAATCCAGGCAGTGGTTCAGCAAACAAAGACTTCAATGTTTCCTAAATCGTTAGAGTAAACTGTGATATACCGCCTCCGTCTCCGCCTCCGTCTCCGCCTCCGCCTCCGCCTCCGGGATTTTTTAGCAACTCATTAACAGGCTTCAACTTAAGTATATAGAAACGGAATTAGAGGGGCCTTCTTTATCTGTTAGTATTATCAACATACCTACTGTTTTATATTTATTTATTAGCTGTCCCCGCGATTTCACCCGAATCTTTGGTTACTGCTCGGCTCCCATGGCCTATAGCGTATGTTATATTAGCATAAAACCCTCCTCGATAAATGAGCTATCCAACATTAAAAGTATCTTCTACTAAATATATCCAATACAAAGAAGTAACAAGCATTAAGCATGCTTTGGCTGGCCTGTTGGTCTAGTGGTTAGTGGCCCTGACTGCTATGCCTGAGGTCGTGGGTTCGATTCCTACCCAGGACAAATATTTGTGTGATAAGCACGATCATTTGTTCTGTGTATGGGTGTAATTTATCTATGTATGTATTTAGAAATATGTAAGTATGTTTATCAGTTGTCTAGTACCCATAACACAAGCTCTGCTAAGCTTGTGACTAGACGGCGTTGTGTGAATATTATTATTATATTAATATTATTATATACATGACATACACGTTGGTACACTCACAAACTGGGCACGCCATAATCATGACGGTAGAGGGGACCCTCTTTGAAAATTGGCTGGAGAGGCGTTACGGCGTCCTCACCTTCTGCATGTCACAGGTCCTCACCGGACATGGTAAGGCCGAGAGGTTCCTGCACCTGATGTGGAATAGTACATAGGACTTTTTATCACAGGAGTATGGTCCCTTGGGATAATAACCAACTTTCCATACTTTTTTTATGTAAATATAAACCTTTTTAGGGTTCCGTACCTCAAAAGGAAAAAAAATATAAGATCACTTTGTTGTCCGTCCGTCCAGTCAAGACCCTTTATCTCGGAAACGCGTGGAGTTATCGAGCTGAAATTATAACTATATACACAGGTCTGCAGTCCCTTAAAGCTGTGAAAAAATCAAACTTCTGAGTTAACGGAAAAAAAGATACGGCCGTTTATGTCGCAAAAAACGTATATTTTAACACTCACAAGGGAATCAAAATTCATATGGTATGTACTTCCCGTTGACCTAGAATCTAAAAGTAGGTAAGCTTCAACCTAGGGGTTTTTAAGTCAAGTGTGAATAGGTTACTTCTAGGCAAGCGTGCTCCACCGTCGACCACATCACTGCTTACCATGAGATAGCGCAAGCCTATCAATAATAAAAAACGGGACAAGTGCGAGTCGGACTCGCGCACTGAGGGTTCAGTACAAACTTACCTATGGTAACAGTTCAATTCTCGAATTGAGGTTACGAAGATTTTTCCGAATCGCAAAAAAAGTTTTTTTTTGTGACGTAACTACAAATTTACAGTTTTCTTATTTTTTCCTATACTTGTGCTATGTAACCTTGCTTCACACCAAATTTTAGGATTCTAGGTCAACGGGAAGTACCCTATGAATTTTGATTCCCTTCAGTGTCGAAACATACATTTTTTTTTGCGACATAAACGACCGTATCCTTTTTTTTTCGTTACCTAAGTCTGATTTTTCACAGCATCAAGGGACCGCAGACCTGAGTATATGGTTTTAATTTCAACTCGATACCTTTACGCGTTCCCGAGATAAATGGTCTTGACAGACAGACAGATAGACAACAAAGTGTTCCTATAATGGTTCCGTCTTTTCTTTTGAGGTACGGAACCCTAAAAAGTAGGTAATTTCTATATTTCAGATGCCCTGCGAAGCTTCGCTCAACGTTACTAAGCCGCTTTGACTAACGCGAAGTGCGCATTCAACGCAGCGTACTTTGTCTCAATCGAATTAAAATCTGGCTGAACGTGAGGTAGCCGCATTACATAACAGTGACGTTGTGCAATCCGGCGCACCTACTTGTAATACAGCGTGTTATATGAAACGGCTTTGAAATATCGATCACGATACATGATAGGCAGACTGGTGATAGTAGATTATCGATTCGACTGTCAAAGATCTACTAATCATTTGGGGTCGGCGCAACATGTTTTTTTCTTCCATTCTGCCCTGTCACTCGTCATACTATCACTAACTTCCTTTTCTTTCATATCACTCTTCACACAATCCATCCATATTTTCTTTGGTCTCCCTCTCCCTCTCCATCCATCCACATGTAAACTCATAACTCTTTTAGTAACATGCGTTTCATCTCTCCTCTTCACATGACCATACCAAGACAAACGATTCCCTTTCAACTTTTCAGTCACTGTCAAAGATCTACTAATGATCACCAGAATCAACGGCTAAACATGCCTTTCGAGGCATTGACGAATGACGAGTCACGGTCCACCTCAGCAAGCGATGCTAAACATTGAAGATATGATGACACTTGACCACAAGCTTCTTAGGCCACGATTCCACCTTCAAGTAAATTGCATGCAAGTTTCATTACATTGCGGACCACTGAGCTATAAATTATGATCTGTCGGTCGTTCGCACGCCGCAATGTAATTTAACTTGCATACAATTTGCTTGAAGGTGGAAACGCATTTTTAAACATTATAACAATTATTCAAGGAATATTTTTCTTTTGTACTACAGAGTATTTTTCCTCGAAGACTCCACGCTATATGGAAGATTTAATCTCCACCAAGAAAAATAAATCTCAAGTCGAAGAAACTGCAAAAATCGAGTCCAATTTAAAATTCCTCTACGCGCCCCTTCACTACATATTCTTTACAAACGAATTTGTACAAACCAAGTAGTGGACAGACTGTGTTCCTGACTGAATTTTTATACCTACATTTATTTATAAGACTTAAGAAACAAAAAGCAAGCTCATATGATACTGAGTTTATAAGCTACCTAATGAGCTTATAAACCCAGTATCATATGAGCTTGCTTGTTGTGAACAACGCTGTGCATTCGATCCGAATCATAGACATAACTTACGTTCCAAATAAAACATCAAGAATTTACCAAATTCTGGTGGATATAATTCGGATCTAATCATCATCATCATCATTATCATTTCAGCCGAAAGACGTCCACTGCTGGACATAGGCCTCCGCCAAGTGTCGTCACAATGAACGGTCCTGTGCATCTCGCATCCATCGGACTCCCGCAAGCCGTTACCAAGTCATCGGTCCACCTTGTAGGAGGCCTTCCAACGCTTCGGACCTTTCGGCCCCAACGGCCATCCGTTCTGCGAGCAATGTGCCCTGCCCATTGCCATTTAAGTTTGGCGATTCTTCGTGCTATGTCGGTGACCTTGGTTCTCCTGCGGATATCCTCATTCCTGATTAGATCACGCAAGGAAATTCCAAGCATAGCCCTTTCCATTGCCCTTTGGGTGACTTTAAGTCTTCTGATGAGGCCCATTGCAAGCGACCACGTTTCAGAGCCATATGTCATCACTGGCAACACGCACTGGTCATAGACTTTCGTCTTGAGATACTATGGTATATTGGACGACTTCTCGTCCAATATACCACAGTGTCTTAATACCGCGCAGCTTCCCGAACGCTGCCCAGCCGAGTCGGATTCGACGATTTATCTCTTTCTCGAAGTTAGACCTTCCCAACTGGACTGGACCGTCTGTCCCAGGTAAACGTAGTCGTCCACAACTTCGATTGTCGAATCCCCAATCTTGATAGGAGTGGGTGCTACATGGCTGTTTACCATGACTTTGGTTTTGTCCATGTTCATTTTAAGTCCCACTCTTTCGGAAGCTCTACTGAGGTCACCGAGCATTGTACTGAGCTTCTCCGTAGTCTCAGCCATGTCGTCGGCAAACCGAAGGTGAGTGATGTACTTGCCATTGACATTAATGCCTAGCCCTCTCATTCCAGAACCTTGAAGACATCCTCCATTGCTGCCGTGAACAGTTTCGGAGAAATAACGTCTCCCTGCCTCACGCCCCGCTGCGAGAGGATAGGTTTCGAGGTCTGGTCTTGTAGTCGGACTGACATGGTGGCGTTTTTGTACAAACACTTTAGCACTTCGATGTACCGATAATCAATTTGGCACCGTTGGAGAGACTGCAGTACAGCCCAAGTCTCAATCGAATCAAAGGCTTTCTCGTAGTCCACAAACGCTAAGCAGAGAGGCTGATTATACTCCTCAGTCTCCTGTATAACCTGCCGCAGCGTATGTATGTGGTCCACGGTGCTGAAGCCTTTTCGAAATCCGGCTTGTTCGGGAGGCTGGAAGTCGTCGAACCTGCGTGGGAGACGATTCGTGATGACTCTTTCGGAAGCTCTACTGAGGTCACCAAGCATTGTACTGAGCTCCTCCGTAGTCTCAACCATGACTACTATGTCGTCGTCAAACCGAAGATGAGTGATGTACTCGCCATTGACATTAATGCCTAGCCCTCTCCATTCCAGAACCTTGAAGACATCCTCCATTTCTGCCGTGAACAGTTTCGGAGAAATAACGTCTCCCTGCCTCACGCCCCGCTGCGAGAGGATAGGTTTCGAGGTCTGGTCTTGTAGTCGGACTGACATGGTGGCGTTTTTGTACAAACACTTTAGCACTTCGATGTACCGATAATCAGTTTGGCACCGTTGGAGAGACTGCAGTACAGCCCAAGTCACAATCGAATCAAAGGCTTTCTCGTAGTCCACAAACGCTAAGCAGAGAGGCTGATTATAGTCCTCAGTCTCCTGTATAATCTGCCGCAGCGTATGTATGTGGTCCACGGTGCTGAAGCCTTTTCGAAATCCGGCTTGTTCGGGAGGCTGGAAGTCGCCGAACCTGCGTGCGAGACGATTCGTGATGACTCTGGAAAACAGCTTGTAGACATGGCTCAGAAGCGAGATGGGCCTGTAATTCTTAAGCAGGGCATTATCGCCCTTCCTAAAGAAGAGCCCTTCTTAATTCGGATCTAATATAGTGAACAAATAATTTTCTTATGCTGACTCAAGGTGACGATTCGATATCCGAACTATAGAACAAACCTAGCCGAAAAATTTCTTTACAATTTACCCCAGGTTTTCCCGGTTTGTAAAGTACAAAAAAAAAACCCCCAACGTTCATCTAGAATTAGACTAGAATAGTTGTCAATAAGGCAATGGAAAGGGCTATGCTCGGAGTTTCCTTGCGTGATCGCATAAAGAATGGATATCTTCATTCTTTATGCGATCACGCAAGGGCAAAGGCAGGAGAACCAAGGTCGCCGACATAGCCCGAAGAATCGCCAAACTAAAGTAGCAGTGCGCAGGGCACATTGCTCGTAGAATGGATGGTCGATGGGCCCGAAAGGTTCTAGAGTGGCGACCGCGCACCGGAAAACGCAGCGTTGGAAGGCCTCCCACAAGGTGGACTGACGACCTGGTGAGAGTCGCGGGAGTGCGGTGGATGCGAGACGCACAGGATCGGTCGTTGTGGCGATGCTTGGGGGAGGCCTATGTCCAACAGTGGACGTCTTTCGGCTGAAATAATAATGATGATGATGAGTGGTCAATAAAAAAAGCCCTTTTTTGTTTTTAAATTTGTTTAAGTGTTTGTATTAATTATTTCGCATTTAAGTATATTCGTATTTGCAGCATATAAATTTTGTTAATGTAATTAATAAAATAAATAATTGTATTCGAAAACAAAGCGTATTCATTTGTCACGAATCCTGTGAATATGAATTGGACCACGTATAAAAGGAGAAACTAAGTGACTATCAACCTACAGCTGCGGCGTTTTGTGTCAGCGTTTAGTGGCCGGTGCGAGCCACAAGAAGTGAGCAGCGACGATTTGTAGCGTGTGGCGGCCACCAGCGTCAGCCATGTGCGGCAAGTCCTTATAAAATGTATGAAAACTACAGGAAATAAATAATAGTGCGCGGTCTTTCGTGGTTCTGACCGGTGGCCCGTGTACGGCGATCCTTAGTTTTTTTAGTTTCCTTTTTGCATGTTGTGTAATGGTGCACAATAAATTATATATGTCGTGGATTGATGGCGCAAGGGTGCGACGGACAGCGCCATCTAACAATTAGTTCCGTAAACTAATAATATCGTCACCGGAAACGCAAGCGGCGCCCTACCGCTTGGACACGATCGTCGGTAGAAGGGATGCAGCGAGGACTGGAGGGAAGCCTGAGAAGTGCGGCATTCTACCTCGGACAGCCTCGGCATACGCTTAGCACCAACGCACGTGTTTGTTTCCTTTTGTAAAACCGTTATCAAAATAAAATTATTCTGATTCAAATTATCTTTCGTTCGAGTACCCAAGTCGGTGCCCACACATACCAAAAACTATGTCGGATCGTGATGAAGACCCGATGTTCCGCATTTCGGCCACCCTTGATGCGACATTTACATATTATAAATAAATAAATAGCATTCAGAGTAGGGCAGACACTATACCGTGCCTATGCCATCATGATACCATTGTGAGAGAGCCATACAGTCCATACAGGACGATTGGCATTACCCCCACCACAACATGTCGAACAGATTAAATGTTAATGTGCTGAGATATGGCTGAGATACCTATAATTGTCACACAAGCCGTGACGCTGTTGTCTCTCGTCTATAATAGATGATATTTAAATCAACGTCTAATGGCTACAAAATAATAGTACCGTTGAGGTCGATTAAATTATTAATTTAAAAAAGCAAGATAATAATACAATTCATATTCATAAAAAAATAAACTTTTTGCAAAAAAACAATAAACGACTTCACTACAAAAAACTGGGCAAGTGCAAGTCGGGCTTTCTCCCTGAGGGTTCCGTACAAACTTATCTATGTAAACAGTTCAATTCCCGAATGGTGTCTCGAAGATTTTTCCGAATCGCATTTTTTTTGTTGTGACGTAATAACAAATTTACAGTTTTCAGATCTATTTCTATACCTGTGCTATAAGACCTTGCTTTAAGAAAAATTTCAGGATTCTGGGTCAACGGGAAGTACCCTATGAATTTTGATTTCCTCGAGAGTGTCGAAATATACGTTTTTTGCGACATATACGGCCGTATTTTTTTTTTCGTTAACTCTGAAGTTTGATTTTTTCACAGCTTCAAGGGACCGCAGATCTAAGTATATGATTTTAATTGCAACTGGATACTTCTACGCGTTCGCGAGATAAAGGGTCTTAACAGACAGACAGACAGACGGACCGACAGACGGACAGGAAACAAAGTGATCCTATAAGGGTTCAGTTTTTTCCTTTTGAGGTACGGAACCCTAAAAACACTAAAATGATCAAAATAACTTTAATTTTGGATGTTGGTGTTTCTGGTATTGTTTGTTTGTTATTTAACACCGAATTTTGAAAAAAATGAGACCAATATGGAAAAATATATTTTACTTTTAGGTAAAAAAAAAAAATTTGGTAACATAAAAAAATACACCTGAATTGAGAACCTCCTCCTTTTTTTTGAAGTCGGTTGAAAATAAATAAAAATGTAATAATAATAATAATAAAAAAACTTTATTTTGGATGACTAACATATCATGCGGGTTAGTATACAAGAAAAAAAAAACTTACACCTATTTTAGTAAAGTTACTATCTACTCTGGATACAAGGTTGTTGTCCGTAATCACCTTAACTGAGAAGAATCGTAGTTCCCCACTATGGTCTACAGGGACCTAACCATGACCAGTTAAAATGTCAGGCGTGCGAGCAAGAGGAATGTAGCTATACACCCTATATAGCTTCACCCCTTTAACAGTTGAAAGAAAGAAAGAAAAACTGTTTATTCGCGCGAAATGACGCAATCTTAAAACTAGCAAACAAACATTGTCAATTGATAGGGAAGATACGCGTCACATCCAGTAGTTCAGTTTAGGTCGTAAATTGGATAACACGAAGTAGGGCCTCAGGAGTCGGAGCTAACACGCACTCTGCAGAGCAAACAGGTTGATTTCTTACTGACGATAGCATGGAAGTAATCGACGTGTACTTCTGCGAGCATACCTGATGATCTGCAGAAGCGGGGCAGCTCCATCAACATCCTGAACCCGTACAGTAGATAGATCTTTTAACCCTTTAATCACTCGCGCCGGCAAAAAACATATATACATATATATATATATAGCATAGCATAGTCGGTCTTATAATGTTGCCACTGTTGGGACTTTTCTCGAGGAGAGGGAATGGGCCGTAATCCACCACGCGGGCCCAGTGCGGGTTGGTGGATGTCACATGTCTTCGAATTTTTGGTTCTAGGACATGCCGGTTTCCTCACGATGTTTTCCTTCACCGTTTTGAGAGCAGTGGTGATGAAATAAATTACACAAAGTAATGCGCCTGGCTGCGTTTTAACCCGCGACCTATAAACTTGTAAGTCGGGGCCGTTACCACTCGGCCATCACTGCTCCACATATATATATATATATTTTTTTTTTAATTGATATAAACCAGCGCTTGACTGCGATTCCACCTGATGGTAAGTGGTAATGCAATCGTTGATGGTGAGGCGCACTAATTTATTGAGAGCCTATTCACTCTAGCCTTGAAGAGACCCAAATTATAATCGGACGGGAAAATCGCAGCAGGCAAATATATATATTTATATTATATCCTATTCGCCGTGATCGTGTGTTTGCGACTGGATACTCCATTTCGTTCAGTTCTTCACTCACATCCCAATAGGTGTCAGAAGAGGTGACGAGATGGAGTATTTGGTCGTGGATGTGCGACCCTGGTGAAATAAAAGCGAGATTGTTTGTTTGGCAGTTAAAAGGAATTCCTTGCCGGAGTCTGTGTTTCCTGATAGCTACAACTTAGGGGTCTTTAAGTCAAGAGTGAATAGGCTACTTCTAGGCAAGCGTGCTCCATCGTCGACCACATCATCGCTTACCATCAGGTGAGATGGTGGTCAAACGCGAGCCTATCATTAATAAAAAAAAAAAAAAAAAGGTTAATGAAAACCTAATGACAATACGCTAAGTAATCGTCCGGCTGACATTGAACTACGCAGCAGTCTTTTAGGCTATCAGTACTTCGTCTGTTTCTAGTGGAAGCTTCTTCGGCATCTGAAACCAAAAACAAGGCTTATTTAGTTAGAAAATAATAAAATTTTCTACTTAACGAGTTGTCAATTATTATTTTTATTTTTAAAGGATGCCCTACACTGCACCCATAGCAGATAAGATGACAGAGAGACGTATGCGCTGGTTCGGACATGTCATGAGAAGGGACGAAGAGTACCCATTAAACAAAGCCTTAGCTATCCCGGAAAGGAGAAAAGGCAGAGGGCTCCCTCTAGCTACGTGGTAGACAACCGTATCCAAAGATCTGGAACGAGCTCAGCTGGACGCACAGACAACCCAGGGTAGACTATCCTGGCGCCTAAAAACGAGGAGAGCCGACCCCGAATGAAGGGATAAGGCAAGGAAGAAGAAGAAGCCCCACACTAGGAATTTATTACTTTTTTATTACTCCTGTATCGTGGGAGCGTTCACAAAACATGTAAACTCACATACATAATTAAGACACCCAGACCCGGAACACCTATGTATAGGCCATACAAATATTTGTTTCGTGCGGGAATCGAACCTGCGACCCACAGTGCTGCAGCCAATCGCTAACAACTTCGCCATCCATGCCTTCAATAGATACAAAATGTATGGACGACTCATCCAGTAATTGACCTCGGTAGAAAGTGATATAGCGACATCTCTGTACACATACGAACTATGTCTGATGTAATTTTTTTTTCAATTCAAATCCGTCATTTATTTTCTTTTCACAACAGGTTTTTTTGGCCGCGATGTTTGGTGAAGAAGCAATGCGAAAAAAGAGAGATAACGCCTGAAAACTCTGTTGGCTTTCGGTAATTCCGTGATTTACTCGAATATTTCACGAACTTAAGGAATGGCAAGCGGTCGCTTTCTTCTGTGAAGTAGTACTTAATGCAAGCGAAGGAGGCGGCCGCACGCGTGAGGGAACGGCCCTAACGCCCCCAGCCGCCGGGATTCCGATGCCGATTTCCAGCCACCGAAGACGTGGGCTTGCGGACGGCGAGCAATGGGTAGCTCGCCGTCCGGTCGTCCGGTAACCGTCCGGACCGAGCCCAAGTCGTCGACGGCGCGTAGTGTTCCACGCGAACCTCAAGGAGATGTCAGCAAACCGTAGAGGCCCAGCAGGGCCGAAGCCTGAGGCCATTGGTTGTGCGAACGTGTACCCCGGGGCCTTGGAACGTAGGCTAAGTAGGAACAGGAGTGGGTTTTAGTCAGTAAAAGTCTGACACGCCCTCCGGCTCCGCCCAAGAGTGGGAGAAGTCATTGGATGATTTCTCACGTTAAATAAAAAAAAACCTGTAACAAAAAAAACTGATCTATAGATAGATGCATTTTACGGTGCATTTTAGATAGTACCTACTTACACAAGAGGACTGAAAATCAACTCTCAATTGACATGGCTAAACATGAAAATAATTGTATTTGTTACGGCTAAAGGTGGGTGTGAACATAAACTTAAGATTAGCCGGCTAAACTTAGGTTTATTTTCGAGGAGGTGTTAATGTTAGTTTCTTCTATCTTTAGCCGGCTAAACTTAAGTGTAACTGCAGGCCCTTGGCTAAAAATGTAGAAGGAAATGAAAAAGGAAACAATGTAATAATGTTTACTATTTTGACACGAAAACTTTTATTAAAAATAATCGCCCTCATTACACATACTTTTATGTAGCAATGTAGGTATTCAAAATTACATTTATTACAATTACAAAATATTATTTACTTAAAACAATATCTACCTAATCATTAAAATAAAATAATAAGGAACCATTTGTTCATAACAGGAGCAGAAATACGCAAAATTATTACATTGAAGTTACATTACAGTTATGGCAACCAGACAACAACTAGTTGATGTTGTCATGGCAACCAGACTACAACTCATGATAACCGTTTCGAAATGACATACGTTTATCACGATTTGTAGTCATATCAGTTTCATCGTCGCCCCCTCAAGCCCTCCCCGGCGCGACCATCGAATAAATTTTTAGGCGTTTCGTTTCGGTTAATGTGCACATTAGCCGGCTAAAGATGGAATATCACGACACAAACTAACATGATATCGAACTTTAGCTGCTTCTCGAAGATAAACCTAAGGTTAGCCGGCTAATCTTAAGTTTATGTGCACACCCACCTTTAGCCGTAACATATTCATTAAAACTTACCCCAGCAAATTTGTGCAAGGATCCTGGACAACGATCGACGGCATAAACTTTCGACCCAGTGAGAATCTTCAAATGTTTCTCCGACTGGAAGCGCGGCAGCGAGTGTTGCCAGCATCATCAGCAGCACAACAAGACACAGTGCTGACTTCATGGTTGTCTAAGGAAAATGTAAAAAAAAGTAGTTGTAGAACCTTTTATTGTCTGTTTGTGAGGGGCGCGTTGCATTTCACAATCGCGTTCCATTACGAAACGACTACAATTTATATTTTATAATGGTAATTTAAAATAATTAACATACTTTACAAATACTTAACTTACAAACAAACTAATAAACCACTTAATAGATATGGGTAGTTCTTAGAAATTTGATTCTTCGACTGATTCATATGGTCAACATTTAATTCTATTTTCAGTCCATGAAAATAGATATACTGAAACACGGATTTAATTGAAGTTTTAAAACAATAAAATAAATTTTATAAAGTAGATATTGTAATTAGAATGCCATCTGAACCAAAAACAGATTAATCAGATGTTTATCTTCGTAATGCCGAGATCTAAACCAACCATCAACCATCAAACTCGCAATATTATTATCCGACCATGTACGGTCAAGCGCAGCTTACCCCATATTAACCAGTATTATACGCCGGACACTTCTTATTTAATTATTTATAATTAAATAAGAAGCTTATTACTATTATTGGCTTAGAGCTTATTTTTTTTTATAGTCCGCTGCTGTACGTTTGTGCATAAAGAATTTAATAAATAAATAAATAAATAAATAAACACACTAACGTAGTTATAACAAATACACATTTTTTGTAAGAGGATTATTCATATCTTTTCGATATAAAATTATAAATATAATTTATATTGATAAAACAAAGGAAAAATGCGACATCAACCATTTTGTTCCGGAAAATGGAAAACGGACATGTTATATGAATCAGAAGACTTTAATTTTTTTTATTTTGTATCTAGACAGCGATTATTTAAAAAAATACGTATCATTTTGTTAGTTGGTTACAGAAATATAGGTATCCATAGAAACCGAAAATTTAGTCCCTGAACAATAACCATATAATATACAAACTGAAAAGAAAAGTTTATACAAACATAATATGTACAAAAAGAATTCACTGGACATCAAAAAATTAATATTTGTCGCTGTCAACGGGAAAAGAGCCCAGAACGCAAGCATTGCCATGTTGAATGGCAATACTGATTCGTTAGTCAAAAAAAAATTCCAGGCCCTTGGGCACGTGAAGAGGTGACTAGCTGTTTGCTAAAGTCTCTAATAACTCGATGAACAAAAAAAAAACTGGGCAAGTGCTAGTCGGACCCGCGCACTGAGGGTTCCGTTCAAACTTACCTATGAAAGCAGTTCAATTTCCGAATTGAGTTATGAAGATTTTTCCGAATCGCAAAAAAAGTTATTTTTTATGACGTTTCTACCAATTTACAATTTTTCCCTATACCTGTACTATGAGACCTTGCTTTATGCCAGATTACAGGATTCTAGGTCAACGGGAAGTACCCTATGAATTTTGATTCCCTTGTGAGTGTCGAAATATACGTTTTTTGCTACATAAACGGCCGTATCTTTTTTATCGTTAACTCAGAAGTTTTTCACGGCTTCAAGGGCCTGCAGACCAGGGGCCCGAGTCTGCTATTTTTATAAATTCGACCTTCCAACACGATTCCATTTTCATTTGTCTAAAAGTTCGTAATCTGTTAATTCATAATGGCCGATCATTGATCGATCAGTGGTCTTGTAATAGAATTGTAGTACAAGCTGTCTTGTAACAAATTAAAAGCAATGACTGCACAGTGACGTTCTAATGGTAGGTCACTGATCAAAGGAACTGTCAAAATTTTAGCAGATTACCGCATACGTCAGACATTCATTTGTCATTACGTACGAGAATACCATTCTGAGCTATTTCTTTCAATGGAGTGCCAGTGGTTGATCCTTGGAAAGTCATAATGATGCCATTATATTAGTAGATTACCAAACTTGTCAAAATCAACAATGATGAAATCAATGATAGACCATTCTGACACTATTGTTATAGCAGACTTGAGGCCCTGAGTATATGGTTTTAATTTCAAGTCGATACTTCCACGCGTTCCCGAGATAAAGGGTCTTGACAGACAGACAGACAGACGGACAACAAAGTGATCCTATAAGGGTTCGGTTTTTATCCTTTTGAGGTTCGGAACCCTAAAAATACAATCTGAAGAGCAGCGGTGGCCTATGTGGTAATGGAGAGAGAGAGAGAGAGAGAGAGAGAGAGAGAGAGAGAGAGATTTCGAAATATACTTACTATTGTGTGTAGTGATCGAGTCCGCATTAGATTGTACAATGCGATGTTCATACAGACACCAACAATTATGAGGGCGACTAATCCTTATCGCAACATGTTGATAACCCTAGACCACTTGATTTTGCAGAATGCTGTTTTTCCGCGAACTAAAAATAAGGGTACTCACACACTCAGCCTCTTATCCCATTGTTTTATTATTCTTCTCTAGACGTGTCTGTGCTCGGTAGTCGAGAGCTGAGTGGTCAGACTCCAGGGGCCCAAGTCTGCTATTTTTATAAATTCGTCATTCCAACACGATCCCATTGTCATTTTGCTTAAAGTTCGTAATCTGCTAATTCATAATGATCGATCATTGATCGGTCAATGGTCTCGTAATAGAATTGTGGTAGAATGACAATATCGAGCTTATTAAAAGCAGTGACTGCACAATGACGTTCTAATGGTAGGTCACTGATCAAAGGAACTGTCAAAATTTTAGCAGATTACCACATACGACAGACATTCATTTCTCAATATGTACGTGATTACCATTCTATACCACTTCTTTCAATGGAGTGTCCGTGGTTGACCATTGGAAAGTCATAATGACGCCATTATATTAGTATATTACCAAACTTGTCAAAATCAACAATTATGAAATCAATGATAGACCATTCTGACACTATTGTAATAACAGACTTGAGGCCCAGGTGGTTGTTGACGACGGACATCCAGGTTAGTCGGTCTTCCACGCCTTCTCGGCACAGTGTCGATGCATAAGACTTGTCCGGTGATTTCTTATCATTTGGGTACATACGAACTGTGCAATCATAACAAATATTAGGTCCTTATCTACAAAATTGCCGTTTTTAGGGTTCCGTGGCCAAATGGCAAAAAACGGAACTTTTATAGATTCGTCATGTGTCTGTCTGTCCGTCCGTATGTCACAGCCACTTTTTTCCGAAACTATAAGAGCTATACTGTTGAAACTTGGTAAGTAGATGTATTCTGTGAACCGCATTATGATTTTCACAAAAAATAGAAAAAAAAACAATAAAAATTGGGGGTTCCCCATACTTAGAACTGAAACTCAATTTTTTTTTTTTCATCAAACCCATACGTGTGGGGTATCTATGGATAGGTCTTCAAAAATGATATTGAGGTTTCTAATTTCATTTTTTTATATACTGAATAGTTTGCGCGAGAGACACTTCCAAAGTGGTAAAATGTGTGTGTGTGTGTGTGTCCGTCCCCCCCGTAACTTCTAAAATAAGAGAATGATAAAACTAAAAAAAAATATATGATGAACATTACCTTATAAACTTCCACCGAAAATTGGTTAGAACGAGATCTAGTAAGTACTTTTTTTTTAATACGTCATAAATCGTAAACCGCAATTTACCTTTTAAGTTTGTACGGAACCCTCAGTGCGCGAGTCCGACTCGCACTTGCCCAGTTTTTTTTTAATATGGATTAATTTGAACTGTGATATCCTCGGATTGACTTGGAATTATAAGTTCAAATAAACTTTATATTAACCTTTTGATATATATATATATGTAGGTACCTATATTACGGCGTGCGAACTTTCTCCCACTTCTTGTAGAACTTATTTTCTAAATTTACAGACTACTTTACATTTTGATAAAAGTGGAGAAAGTTGTGTGTTTTTCTTAACTAACGTAACTATTTTAAATTTATTTATTTAAAAAAAGATAAGTTCACAGTACAGGACCAAAACACTTATATTCTAAAATCGAGACTAATAAACAAACGTATTAAATACTAATGTGAATAAACTACAAAAAACTTAAAAATGAATATATATATTTACAAATTTGGTACGGCTTGTCATGGAAGATAATCCAGATCTATGTGCTGAGTGAGCAAAGAGGCTCGACGTGTGCGCCTCCCGGTGGCGCAGCAAACAGTTTCCTCCGGCGACGAGGACCCTCCACGCCTCCACCTCCTTCCAAGAATCGGCTCGGCACACCCGGTAGACCCAGCCGCTCGAGCGCAGTTGGAGTATCCACCTTGTTTGTCAGGAGACGGTGCTGGTAATGAGTTATAAAAGTAATTTTCGCCTGAGTTCTATGTAGGTACATAGAATTTTACAAAAACAAAATGCACTCAGGCATCAATATACTTCTCCACATCGCAGTCATTCGGAATTGTGCCCAGAAGTCTGGCAGCATTGCCACGTTGAATGGCATTGCTCGTTCCTTAGGCTTGTAAGATTTGGTTGAGACTTGTTAGATTGGTTTGATGGAACCAATGCAAGTAGTACAAAAGTAGATGGCAGCACCAGTAGTTTACCGAATATATCAGCTGATGATAATACTTTGCTAATACAACAACTTAAATTACAAATAGAAGATCTTACCTCAAAACGGAACTCCGCAAACGAAGAGATTAATAATTTATCTTTAGAAAACTGCGAACTAAAAAAAAACTTGAGTGAAGTGATTTCCAAAAACGATGTCCTTAAAAAAGCAACATTTAAACTCGCAAATGAGATCACTCCCAGAAAGAATTCGCGATCGTCAACCCCACGTACCTGCTCTCATATCATCAAGCCTCGTAAACAACGTAGTGAACAAACTCAGACTACATCGACACCTTTGCAACAAAAAACAACTTTAATCAGTGAGAGTACAAGTACGTCTCAAAATACATCGGCCCAAAAAGAAAAAACAGAAATTAGAAATACGAAAACCCGAAAAAATAAAGTATGCGTTATTAGCTCCAATAAAATTAATAATATTTTGTCAATTGCAGAAGAAACTTTTCAATATTCGCAACTATGCCATTATGTTACACCAAATTGTGGAACTATACAGCTTATTCGTAATTTGTATCAAAAAGTTAAAGATCTTTCAATGGACGACTATTGTGTAATCTTAATAGGAGAGGAAGATTTCAAAAAAACAGAAAATTATGTTGAAATTGTATTAAAACTAAGAAATGAATTGCAAAAAATACAAAATACAAATATAATAATATGCGTACCGACTTTTAAATTAAGCGATTATTCAACTATGTTTAACTGGCGTATAGAAACTTTTAACAGTTTACTTTATTTGGATCTTCAGTCTCACAATTACGCTATGGTGTTGGACTCTAATTTAGATTTATTATACGACTTCACTATGTTCTCTAAGTACGATAGAAATTTGAATAATCGAGGAATGAAAAATATTTTTAATAACTTATTGCTACTTGTTAACCACAACAAATCTATTCAAGCACAAGATAATGTAATTGATCTTAATTCAACCCAGTTTTTTCTCTAATAATAATTTATGTATTTTTCATCAAAATATTGCTGGACTCTTAAACAAGTCGGATCTTTTAACTATGTACATCCAGGAATTGTCAAGCGAAAAAATATCGATAGATGTTATATGCATAACCGAGCACTTCATAATGTCTGGTCAAGAAAATTTACTTTATTTACCGAATTATAAACTTGCAGCAAGCTATGCAAGAAGTAATATAAAACGTGGTGGTTCCTGTATCCTAGTGAAAAACGGTTACGAATATAAAGAATTGCCGGAGATCACAAAGTTCTGTATAGCGGGAATAATTGAGTGTTGCGCTATTGAACTCACGCAACAAAAGTTGATTGTAATATGTGTGTATAGACCCCCTAAGTCTACAAATTTAAATAAATTTTATGAAAACTTAGATGCCATTTTGAAAATGACATGTATTAAAAATAAAAAACTAATTATATGCGGGGATTTCAATATAGATATTTTAAAAAATAATCGACAAACTTCGGATTTTAAATACTTTCTCTTAGGCTACAATCTAAAGTTACAAATTAATGAAGCAACTCGACTTGCTAGCAATACTTGTCTTGATAATTTTGCTCACAACTTTAAACAAAGTTGTCACTACAAAGTAAAGGATTTTGGATTGTCAGATCATACTGCACAAATTATAAATGTGAAAACAAAAAAAACTTGCTTGATAAAATCTTGGTACACTGTGCAAAGAGACACTTCCAAGGAAAATCTTGAAACTTCCAGAAATCATCTCCAAAGTATATCTTTTTGTGATGTATACAATACAGAAGATCCTGATGAATCGTATAATAACTTCATAGATATTTTTCAACTATTACACAACTTATGTTTTCCTTTTAAAAAAGTCACAATAAAATCAGAAAAAAAGATTACTTGGATATCTCGAGGCATACGTATTTGTAGCAGAAAACAACGACATTTACTTTGGCAACAGAGATTAAAGCCATCAAAAGAAAATAAGACATTATACATTAATTATTCGCGTAAATTTAAGAAAATTATCAACTTAACGAAGAAATCACAAAATAATTACTTAATTAATCAATCTAAAAATAAACCTAAAACAGTTTGGCAAATAATAAATAATAAAAAAAAGGTAAAAGAACCTATCTCTCAAATTAAACACAATAATAGAGTATTAACTGATCCTTGTGACTTAGCAGAATCTTTTAATAATTTTTTCGTAGATCAAGTTGCTAAAGTATCACAATGTGAGTTTAATAATGTTTTATTGGAAAATCCACACTCCATTTTTTTACCTCCTGTAGTTCCCCAAGATATTGTAAGCATTATCAAATCTTTGAAAGAGAAGAAAAGCTTTGGTTATGACGGTATATCTACAAAGGTCATAAAGTATGTCGGTAGTGATATAGCTGCTCCTCTAGCTCATGTAATCAACGCATGTATATCAACTGGAAAATTTCCAGAAAAACTTAAAATGGTTAAGGTAAAGCCACTTCATAAAAAGAACGACAAAGATGAAATTTCAAATTATAGACCAATTTCCTTAATTTCAATTTTTTCCAAAATATTAGAAAAAGTAATCTACAATTTAATATATTCCTTTTTGACAAAATTTAACATTTTATGTAACGAGCAGAAGGGTTTTAGAAAAAAATCTAATATTAATATGGCTATTTTCGACTTTTTGAATATTATAATGCCAAATGTTGATAAAAAAATACCGATATGTGCCTTATTCACGGATTTATCAAAAGCGTTTGATTATGTGGATCATGACATACTTTTAAATAAAATTGAAACATACGGATTACGAGGAAATGTGCTTAATCTTATTAAAACTTACCTAAAAGGACGCAAACAATTTACAGAAATTTCTAGAGTCTGTGTGAAAACCAAAAAAGAAAAAATCTATACTTCGTCTAGAAGAAATATCAAATTTGGTGTTCCACAGGGGAGCGTACTTGGTCCTTTGTTATTTTTATTATATATAAATGATTTGCCAAGACAAATACCGAACCCAATGGTCCTTTTTGCTGATGACAGCACTTTGATAATTAAATGTCATAATAAAGCTTCTTATGAAGAAACAGTCAACAATACGCTTGAAAAATTTATAAATTGGCTTAATGAAAATAACTTAATTATAAATTTAGAAAAAACAAAAGTGATGCATTTCAGTCAAAGAACAGTAGACACAAATATGGAAATAAATTATAATGAGCAAACAATAGATAAGGTCAATGTCGCTAAATTTCTAGGAATTTCAATTGATAGCCAACTGACATGGAAGACTCAAGCAGATGACATATGCAAAAAACTAAGTTCAGCTGCGTATGCATTATTTAGTCTAACAAAGAAAGTTAACGTTCAGACAGTATTGATAGCATACCACAGTCTAGTTGTTTCTGTATTGAGGTTTGGTATAATATTCTGGGGCAACTGTAGCGAGAGAGAAAATATTTTTAAGGCGCAAAAACGCTGCATTAGATCTATTTTTAATCTGAAAGTGACCGACAGCTGCATACCTGTTTTCAAAAAACACAATCTTTTAACATTTCCTTGCCTGTATATATTAGAAATAGCCATTTTTGTTAAAACAAACAATCACTTATTTCCAACTTTAAAAAATACTAGAAACAGGACTACAAGTTTAAGAACGCAATACGAAGACAAGTTATGCACAGGCGGTTATAAAACTGCATTATTGAGAAAGAGTGTTATGTGTATGGCTCCTATTGTTTATAACCATGTACCAAAAATTATTAAAGAGCAACCATTAATAAGATTTAAAAAGTACCTTAAAGAATTACTAGTAAAAAAATGTTATTACTCTGTATCGGATTTCTTAAATGATAAATCTATTTAATTTAAATGTTTATGTAGCATTCAGTAATGAAATAATTCTATTGTAGTACCTAGTTATAAGTTAATAAATTTTGCATGCCATGAGGCAGAATGTACAAGGATTCCAAAATATTGTAACACCAAATTGTATTAATTACCTACATTCTACGCAAATAAATAAATCTATCTATCTATCTGTACTGGCAAAGAACGATCCAGCCCTCTGGTCACGCAAAGTGTCGATTAGTCAGTGTGAAACTTTCTGGAAAATAAGACGTGCACCCCATTACCCAAGCGTTTCGATCCCAAATGGCTCAAAACTGTAATTATTTAATAGCAAGAACAAAGTATACAGCCCCTAGCCAAGTTACAACCGTTTCGTTTCGATTCTCTTTTCGTCGATCGCCTCGAGTAAGCCACGCCTCCGATTCCTTTATTCTGACGTCGTCATCTCAACGCTCAGTCACGTGGTCAGAACAAAGGAATAGGAGGCGTGGCCAACTTGAGGCGATCAACGAAAAGAGAATCGAAACGAAACGGTTGTAACTTGGCTAGGGGGGCATAACTAGCTAGTATTGTAGTAGCTGGGCTAGTATTTGTTATGATTGCAAAGTTTGTATATACCCAAATGGTAAGAAGACGTGAACATACAAATCCAGTGCAACGAAACCGTGACAAGAAGACGTATCGTACGTATAGATTGACTAACCTGGATGTCCGTCGTCAACAACCGCTTGGAGTCTGATAATGACAATTCAGATCTCGGCGACCAAGCATAGACACGACCAAAGAAGATTCATTAAACAATGGGATAAGAAGCTGAGTGTGTGTGTGTACCCTTATTTTTAGTTGTTTGTGGTTCAAGTTTATCAGCATTCTGCAAAATCTGGTGAACTAGGGTTATCATCATGTTGCGATAAGGATTAGTCGCTCTTATAATTGTTGATGCCTGTATGAACATCGCATTGTACAATCTAACGCGAACTCGATCACTACACACAATAGTAAGTATATTTCTCTCTCTCTCCTTTACCATCGGGCCACCGCTGCTCTTCAGATTGTTTTTTTTAGATATATATTTTTCCATTTACAATCAGCCATCCAGCTATAATTAAATTTGTCTGACGTCATAACATGATTTTTGGTATATAGCACATCCAATGATGTGTCATCTCATACAGAAATTATCTTCAGATTCAAGCTAGTCTTGTCCATCTCAATCGGAATACGCAATGATCTGTGTTAGGCGTGTTTTTACTGAACCGACTCAGTGTTCCGAAAGATTGGAACATCAGTAATGTTTTAAATGCATCATTTGGAACAATTGGAACACTGAAACACTCTTTAGTTTAAGTGACCAGCAGTCTTTTTAAGCTGTTGATCCCCGCACGAACGCCGGCGGTCGTGCGCTATTGTATTACTATTGTGTCTCTAATTACGCTACTCAAGAAGTTAAAATTCAAATTATAACGTAAATAGTGCAAATATAATTAATGACCTGAACTAAAAAAATCTGCTTTAAACTATTCTCAAATAAAAATTCAATTAAATGCAACTATTAGTGTATATGACGCAACATAACAGATCACGATTCATAACAGTCAGTGTCTGTATCTTTTGAGCCGTTGTTCCAAATATCCGTTTGTATCTTGTGAGTCGATGTTTCAAATGCTTCGTTTGTATCTTTTGAGCCGTTGTTCCAAATGTTCCGTTTGTGTCTTGTGAGTCGATGTTTCAAATGATCCGTTTGTATCTTTTGAGCCGATGTTTCAAATGTTCCGTTTGTATCCTGTGAGCCGATGTTTCAAATGTTCCGTTTGTATCTTTTGAGCCGATGTTCCAAATGTTCCAAATGATGCATGTTTCGGAACATTTCAGTGATTCAGATGCAAATGTTCCAATCGCAAAGATGACACACTTTTCCCACGCCTAATCTATGTTCATAAGTGCCCATTGCCAATTAAGTTTGGTGATTCTTCGTGCTATGTCGGCAACCTTGGTTCTGCTGCAGATTTATTCATTCCTGATTCGATCACGCAAGGAAACTCCGAGCATAGCCCTTTCCATTGCCCTTTGGGTAACTTTAAAGCCTTTGCCCATTGTGAGCGACCACATTTCAGAGCCATATGTCATCACTGGCAACACGCACTGGTCATTTTCAAGACTTTCGTCTTGAGACTCTGTAGTATGTTGGACAAGAAGATACTGCGCAGCTTCCCGAGCGCTGCCCAGCCGAGTCGGATTCGACGGTAGACCTCTTTATCGAATTTTTACCCAATTGGACTGCCTGTCCGAGGTAGACGTAATCGTCCATAACTTCGAGTGTAGAGTCTCCGATCTTGACAGGAGTGGGTGCTACATGTTGTTTATCATAACTTTGGTTTTGTCCATATTCATTTTAAGTCTCACTTTTTCGGAAGCTCTACAGAGGTCATTAAGCATTATGCTGAGCTCGTCCGTAGTATCAGTCATGACTACTAAGTTACTATACTTATTAACTATACTTATTTTTAAAACATAAATTTTAATCGTTTCGTCATGGATCAGCTATATTACGAATGTGAAATGCAACGCCCCTATTACTTAGGGTCGGCCCCATTCGTTATCTTCCATTTTATCCTTTCACCCGTTACTTCTACGTCTATCAAAGGTTCTACTATTATTTTTTTTAACTTTTTTTAGACAACCATGAAGTCAGCGCTTTGTCTTGTCGCGCTGGTGATGCTGGCAACACTCACTACCACGCTTCCAGTCGGAGAATCAATTGAAGGTTCTAACAAGCTCGCATTTTATTGCGGCCGTCGCTTTTCTATGGCACTTGCAGTGATATGCCGTAAGTTTTTAATAGTAGATTATGTGACTAGGGGATAAAGCAGTGTCTTTAAGTCGCGGGCGGCATGTTGAATTCCGAACGAAACGAAGGTTGCTAATTTTAATCCCGAACGTCAGTGAGGGATCTATATAATTAACTCCCGAGCACTGCGAGGGAGTTAATAAAGAAACCTGAGTGAAGTGAGGAATTCAAGCCGAGAAATATAAGTATTATTTACGAGTTAATCTTAACTATCACTCAAAATGTTTTGAGATTTGAAACAAACAAAATTCACTACTCAAAGATTCTATAGTTTAAAGGAGACAATTTTTTTTGTTTGGGGAATAGGCCCACCACAAATTATGGCGTATAGCAATGAAATGCACGTTAGTTTATTCCTTATAATCTCTAGATTACAGTGGTAATATTAGCAAAACTTTATGTAACTGGAGTACCGTGAAATACGACAGTCAAAACATGACTCTCATAATAACCTAAAATCTCACAAGAGCGATTTTCTAATGAGTGGATAGGTCTCCATGGTATTTTAAGTTAAAATAGTGCACTGTTCAATAATATACAGTATAAAACAGTCACGTCTGTACTACGTGACAGACTTTGATGTGATTTACACGATTTGATAGACTTATTCATGAAAATGCGTAGATGTATTCATTTCGAAATAGCGCGGCTTTTGCCGGCCATTGACTGTAGATCTAAAATAATAAGGTGATGTGTTTTATGCTGGTTGTGAAAGGTGAAAAAAAAACCACATTATAGGTACATCACAAGTATTTATTACTGTTCATCATCATCATTTTCAAAGTCATCTCTTAAAAGCAGTATTTCATCTAAAAACGATGTAGGTGGCTCAACCTCACCTTGATGCCGCGCCCAAGATAAAAACCACACTATACACATCACACATCACATATGCACAGCAGCCAACAGTGCGTCTGCCCACTAAACAATTACAACAGTATCCAGCAAGAGCAGTATTCAACATTCCGTTAAAATCGTGCTGCACAATTGATACAACGGCTTTGTGGATTATGCATGTATCTACAGAAGATGCCATTTTCATAAAATCTTTCGAATAAAAATACGAAAAGAACAGAAGTAACATGCAACTATCTAGTAATCGGAAACAATAATAATGTTGTCTGTAGCGGTGGGCGTTTCAACGACGAACAGTTTTCAAAGACCGTTTTTTGTTCTGCAACGTAACAACCGTTTTCCATCCTGCGACCAAACAGTCTTCGTTGCACAAACCAGTCTTCGAAGTACTGTATGCGAATCGTTATCTTTATTTTAAGAAAATAAGGTCGAAAATCCATTGCTTCAACTATCACACTCGTCGCGTCGTCGTTTTTAAAACCAGATATTGGAATGAAAAATTAATTTTATGTTTATAGCCATAAAGTTCATTTTTCATTGTAATAACTGGTTTTGAAACGACGACGCGACGAGTACAGAATTTATTACCATCCTCAAACTAGTTGCGACAACGAACGTTTTCTGCAACTACTTCACTCAACGATAGTTTCGTCTTCAAACCAGTTACGACGACGACCGTTTTCTGCAACCGTTTTTGTCGTCGCCAAAACGGTTACGTCTCGTCCGTCTAAAATTCGACAACGACCCACCACTAGTTTTCTGTCAGTGTCAAACTGATTGAAACTGGACCACAGAGCATCTGCAACGGGCTATTAATTACGTTTCGTTCCACGGTGATTTTTAAAGTACGTTACTTGATATTTGTGTTAACCGTTAATAACAACATTAAAAACAAGTTCGCTGTACCAATTAATTATTATCTCTTGAAACGCATTTAAATCCGATGTCACCGCTGCGCACTGTAGTAACATATTTTTTTTCACGTTAAAATAAACTTGAAAACGCTCCTAAACAAGCATTTTTTGCCGTAACACTTTTTTACTATTATTTCATTATTCCGGTTAGATTTCTATATAATTTTTTTTATATAACTTTTTGTATTCTGTTTTTTTTTTTGTTAGTGGCCAGTTTGAATTTTGAATAAACTTGTTTGATGCACTATATTTTAATTCACATAATGCTGACGGTTTTTCACGTTCCAAATTCAAATCTCATTATTCCCTAGGGATCGCCCATACTGCATTATCTCCCTAGGGACATAATGACTTGCTTTATGTGATGGTTGTATGACGTATAAAAGGGCATTATCGAGCAGGTGGTGTAAAAATTTTTGTTTTTGACTAGCTACAGCCCGCGGGTCCGCCCCCGTGAAATTACTTCCCACCTTAAGATTAATTTAAAAAAAATCAACTGTTGTTTCCCATTTTTGTTCTTTTAAACCACCTCTATAAAGCGATCAATACAACATAAAACTGGGCAAGTGCGAGTCGGTTTCGCGCACGTAGGGTTCCGTACAAACTTACTTATAGTTCAATTTTCGAATGGAGTCTCGACGATTTTTCCGAATTACAAAAAAAGTTTTTTTTTTGTGACGTAACAACATTTACTATTTTCATATTTATTCCTATATCTGTGCTATAAAACCTTGCCGACCTTTTATGCCGAATTTCAGGATTCTGAGTCAACGGGAAGTACCCTATGAATTTTGATTCCTTTGAGAGTGTCGAAGTACACGTTTTTTGACAACAAAAACGGCCGTATCTTTTTTTTCGTTAATTTATATGTTTGACTTTTTTCCCAGCTTCAAAGGACCGCGCAGATTTGAGTACCTATACGGTTTTAATTTTAACTCGATACCTTTACACAGACAGACAGACGGACGGACAACAAAGTGATCCTATAAGGGTTCCGTTTTTTCCTTTTGAGGTACGGAACCCTAAACATGTTTAAAAACGGTCAAGCCTTAAGTTTTGGAGTTTTAGTGAGACTAACGAATAGCAATTGTTTTTTATATATAAGATCGGCTTGCGTTCGACCACTTGCTCACCTGATGGTAAGCGATGATATGGCCGACGATGGAGCACGCTTGCCTAGACATAACCTATTCACTCTTGACTTAAATAAATACCCCTAGGTTATAGCTATCAGGATACACAGATTCCGGCAGGTGATTCCACTCCTTAGCTGCACGCATAATGAATGTGTTCCCAAAATGTGCGTATGGGTGGGATGTCCACCATGTACCGCTCGTACAGCGCATCGCCGTACGCCTGGTGGTCCGACGATGGAACGGGCTTGGCAGAACTAAGGTTGTGCAAGCCCACGTACACTCCGCGAAATGCAACCGGTCGAAAACCGACAGGCTAGCAACTAATAAAATTATTGAAATAATAAAATATTGATATAATAATATATTGAAATAATAAAATAATTGAAATAATAAATTATTGAAATAATAAAATTAATCCCTTAGTCCTTTTGTGCACTCTCTGAAATCTACCGTGGCGTGGCTATGAATCGCATCCATCGAATTCCCGCGACCCTCACCAAGTCATCGGTCCACCTTGCGGGAGGCATTCTGATGCTGCGTCTTCCGATACGTGGTCGCCACTCCAGAACCTTTCGTCCTCATCGACCGTTTGTTCTGCGTGCAATGTGCTCTGACCATTGTCACTTAAGTTTGGCGATTGGAGCTATGTCGATAACCTTGGTTTTCTTGCAGATATTTTCATTTCTGATGTGATCACGCAAGGAAACTCTGAGCATAGCCCTTTTCATTTCCCTTTAGGTGACTTTAATTCTTCTTATGAGGCCCATTGTAAGCGACCACATTTTGGAGCCATATGTCATCACAACAATAAACAAACGCTGTATGATTTATACAGTATAGTAAAATAAAATAAAACTATCACCAAAAAAAAAATATCCGGGATTTGAACCATAATCATTCCACGTGCAGGTCACGGCACGAGACCACTGCGCTATGGCGCTCGTTGGTTCCCGTCTCAAATAGGTGTTTTAATATTTAAACGTCATGATTGACTGCTTCCCTTTGTCGATGATAGCGTGATGATTTTCGTCTAAGATATTAATTTAGTAGCTAAATTTAAAAAAAAATAGTATTTTTTCGTTTCGCAGCTTCGATTTTATTACGTTTTGGTTACTTTTTACAAAAATAAGAAAGTAAAAATGTCTAAAATATGTTAAAAATAAGCCAAATGTTATTTTATTATTGTAATTGATGTACCGTCGTTATTATATACAAAAAAGACGACAAAATACTCACAAAAATTATTTCTATAGGAAGATCGAACTTAAGGCAAATGTCGTTCAATACCGACATTTTGGAATATTGCTCACCCCCATAGCAAATAGCGTGATAATTTATAGCCTATAAGTTGACCTGGCCTATAAGGATTACGTATGCAAAATTTTGAACATGATTGGCAGTAGGTTTTTACGCCAATTAATACCATCGGTCCACAATTTTACTGTTTTATTATATGTATGTATAGATTACACCCAGACACAGAACAAATCATTGTGTCATCACAAAAACATTTGTCTTGTGTGGGAATCGAACCCACGGCCTCCGGCATGGCAGTCAGGGCCACTAACCACTAGACCAACAGGCCAGTCAGGTTTGATATCTGTGTCGTCACACATAGTTTGTAAGTGGTGGTATAAGATGTCGCCACATCACTTTGCTCCGAAACCGGAGATCGATTTAGGAGAACCGTCCATACATCTTCTCTCAAGCGTCAATACACTAACGAGTCTTATTTTTTGTTTCAGATTTCGACGAACAAGCTCTTACTAGAAGGAAACGAAGTATTAATAACATAAGAGACTGCTGTGACATTGGTTGTACGCCAAACGATTTAGCTTCGTATTGTTAATTTGGTTTTTATTGAACAGACTTCTCTATCGTATGGGTTCAGGATGTTGATGGGGTTACTCCGTTCCTGCACCCCTAGCCAAGTTACGATCGTTTCGTTTGGGACGAACGCCTCGAGTAGGCCACGCCTCCGATTCCTTTGTTTTGACGTCATCTCAACGCTCAGTCACGTGGTCAGAACAAAGGAATCGGAGGCGTGACCTACTCGATGCGTTCGTCGCAAACGAAACGATCGTAACTTGGCTAGGGGGGCTGGAGAGCATGGATATGCTTGTAGAAGCCCACATCGATGGCTTTCATGCCATCATCAGAAATTATAAATAATTGACCTGTTTGCTCTGCAGAGTTCGGGTTAGCTCCAACTACATCCTGAAAACCATAGCGGGTAGGTACAATTCTTTTCACTGAGATGATTTGTTGTTAAAAGATGCAATATGAACGATAACCTGGTATCAAAAATAGATACTTAATAGTTTACTAACATAGGCATAAGATTTATTTTTTCTTATAAACTAACCCACATGACATGTTACTCTTACAAATTAAAGTTTTTTTCATTATTATTACATTTTTGTTTATTTTTTTTTTATGAAAGGAATGTATTTTTAATGCACGAAAACATAACCCATCTTCCAGTCGGGTAAAAACAGCCGCAAGTCGCTATGTTTGGTAAAACGCAAACGATTTCTCTTTTTGTACCTTCTTGTACCTAAGCAACGTTTCCACACAGCTAAATCGACGTTCATATAAATATGACGATGGGAATACTATCAAAAATCATTGAACAATCGACCACAATCCAGGGTGTTTCGGGATTGACTTCGTAGCCAAAGATTAACTTCTATTTCCTTTTTCGTTGACAGTTAGATAAGTTCTTCTTCCACCGTGGTTGATATCACTGACTGTGTTGATATATGCTGCTGCTGGAGTCGCACCGTAACGTCAATTTCAAGGCGTTCGTGGTGCGAGTCCCGAACACTTTTCTGCCCCTCATGTTGAAGGAAGACTCTTAGCCCAGGGCGTGGTGTTCCGTCGCTTCCGCGGACAAGTGCCACAGAACAGCACAAAGTGAACAAGTGCAGAGTGAAGTGTTACTAACATAGTCATAAGTCTTATTTATTAACAATAAATTGCATTTAATTTACTTTATATATGTTAGTCTGTAAGGTATTTATCTATGTGCCAAGATGCCTGAAAATAAATGATTTATTATTATTATTTGTAAAAGGATCCAACACCAGTCTGGTATTTCCAGTTTCAAAATGTCCTGGAATCGTTTTATGAAATCACTGTCGAGGTTTTCCAAATGTTGGCAGTAGTCAATTAAGTTGTCATTGCTGCAGATTACTCATGAATTTGGAAAATTGTGGAACTCAACGTCTGCCAATATTCTTTTTGTGTAAGAGAGAGCAGCGTTGGAAGGCCTCTCATTATTTAATTGGGTTTAATTTTGGTTATTTTAATTAATGTATTGATGTGATTTTTTAATCTGTAAATGGGTATATTTGACCTGAATAAAAACTTATATTATTATTACTAGCTGTTGCCCGCGACTTCGTTCGCAAATAACCATTATATTTCTAACACAATTTGTTTTTGCGGATAAATCATAAACCAAAACTTTACTTTTCTTATAAAACTTCTCTGTAAACCAAATTTCTAGTCCTACTTTCAGGAGCCGAAATGTACAGAAATTCAGGACTGGTGACGCGGGAGCGAGCGATATACAGCTATCCGTGTGAGAAGCAGCTGTCCTGAGATCAACACCTGCAGCCTTTAGATTATTATTATTGCGAAGCATACGCTTACAGGGAACTGCACACGCTTGAATTAGAAGGGGTAATTGTGAGAGATAAGTGGTATTCGGGGTATAAACACTGTTTCCTCGACGCCACAACCCTTTAGAATTTCCACCTCAATAATATTTGAGAGATGACTTTGAGCTAGGCCCAGTTACATAGTTTAGGTGGAGTTAAATTCCTTAGCAGCATGATCGGGACACCGACCTTCAGCTGGATAGTGTGCGCCGGCAGTCCACTTGCCGTTCCAATACAGAAACTCTACGGGATAATATATAGCGTCATCTTGCTCTACAACAGTATTTATAGAGGTATAGAAATACCACTTCGTTCGCATCAATTTGCGAGAGAACGCTTTCGTTAATTGCTGCAGCTTGATCATTTTTGGGTGTTAAAATGGCCCGTTCACACACCCAAGAATTCTCTTGTAGCGGTATTCGACCGACGTCCCCGTACACCAGACAAATTAGTTCTTCAATAGTGGGAACTACTTTGCTTAGAGTCTCTGGTAGGCGCACTTCAGAGCTCTCTTCTGGTAAGTTGCCTTCACCAAACTTTTAAAAGAACATCCAAGAATTCTTGAGTATATCCGCCCAACTGAGCTCACATGTTATTGGTCAAGCGCAGTCTGTAAACTCGTGACCATAGATTCAATCGTTTCAACGAAGCATTCATCTCGTCAACCCTAATTTCTCGCGACACCACAGGCAAAGTTTGCCGAAAATCGCAGCTAAACAAAACAGTGACACCTCCCATCACATCTTGATTCCTGCGTATGTCCAGCAGGGTTCTGTTTACAGCCTTCACTACTTTTCTATTCGCCATAGTACATTCATCCCATACGATTAAAGAGCAATCCTTGAGTAGGGGAGGCCGGGGTTCAAAGTGCCGGGGGTAGGTTGTTCCGATCCAAATAGCTCCGCGAAGAAAAGAGATAGCAATAGGTTTGAAATGCATCGCGAAACGTCATACTATCGCGCTATTGCTTCAGCCATTTTAGTGACGGTGTGTCGGCTTGTGAGAGTGGTAATGTATTAGTGGCACATAAACATCACGTAAGTAAATTTTTTCGTCCTTAAACTTTTTGGTCTATTTCAATCAATTTTCTGGCTATTTGTGTGTGACTTGCTATTATCAGTTGGGCAAACTATTGTGATTATCTTTTTAATATAATTGATGGCTTTTTATAACCTATTCTATTATAATTGAAGGACACTTTGAAAATGGGATTTGGGGTTCCAAGTTCCTCTGATGGGGGGCTAGTTGTTCCGCGGAACAACATGCCCCGTAATGAAACACGTAAATAATAAAATTAAAACTTTGTTTTAGGATGAGAAACTATAAACGGAATACCGAACGGGGCAAAGCTTCGATTGACCTTTTGCAGCGGGCAGCTGATGCTGTTATTAAAGACGGTCGTAAGTTTAAAATGGTAACTCGAGAACTAGAGATATGTCATATGACATTATTTCGCTATGTCAAAAAGTTGAAGGCCGGTATAACACCAACTGTGGGTTACTATCCTAGACGGGTGTTTAACCACGACCAGGAGAAAACATTGGCGGATTATTTGTTAAAATGTGCGTCAATTCACTTTAGTCTCTTGCCAGAAGAAGTGAGAAAGTTGGCATATACTTGTGCTGTTAAATTTTACATGCTTGACATTCCAGCCTCTTGGCATAGAAATAAAGAAGCTGGAGCTGATTGGTACACGGGTTTTTTGAAAAGAAATCCGTCTTTGTCCATAAGAGCTCCGGAAGCCACAAGTGCAGGACGCGCATCTTCTCCTAACCGGCACAATGTTAATGAATTTTTTAACAAGCTCGGAGATGTCATATTGAAACATAACTTGCTACCATCTAGAATATAGGACTTGGACGAAACAGGAGTCGGCACTGTATTAAACTCAAAGAAAATAGTAGCTGCAAAGGGCGTTAAACAAGTGGGTGCCATAGTATCTGCGGAGCGACAAACTTTAGTTACCGTCGAATTAGCAGCGAATGCAGTTGGAATTACTATACCACCTATGTTTGGTTTTCCTCGCCTTAAGTATAAAGACCTATTCATTCGTGAAAGAAAGTATTGGAGCTGGAAATAGCTCGGGATGGATGACGGCTAAAGAATTCCTCATCTTTATGGACCATTTTATAAAATACACCAAGCCCACTCCACAGATTTTGTATTTTTATAAATTAAACTCATAAATATTCAGTTACATGTGCCTTATTTATTTTGTACATACCTTTCCAACTAATATTACATTATTATTGATTGGAGTTGACAGCGGAACAACTTACCTCAACTGAGGAACAACCAGCCCCTCCGTGGGGCGAGTTGTTCCTTATCGACTTGCTAAAGAAAAATTATCCTGGTCCAAAATATATTATTATTTCAATGGATTTGATTATAGAATTTGAAACTAGGATAAATTCTGCATCTATTTATATAGGAATCATGGATTATAAATCTTTCTATTACATTCATATTGCTTCCTACTCCAAAATCGGAACTTCGAACCCCGGCCTCCCCTACCCAACCTTTGTCACAGTTGCGTGATAGCCCACACACTGGCATTTCGTTGCTCTCTAAATCGATGGGAATGTTAAACATTACGTGCGCTGTTTTGCCCCCTGGAAGCAGTGTGGCAGTAATTCCAGAAGAGGCAGTCGCAATCACTATTTTGCCTTGTCACCTTATTTCTGCAAGGATGCCAGTGGCAACGAATGTTTTTCCTGTTCCACCTGGAGCATTAATGAAAAATATTTTACCTTGGCTGAGCCTAACGCGACGATGTTAAAAATGCAGGGACATTTTGTTCTGAGGTGAGTCGTGATCATTGACGATATCACCCCGATTTCCTCGACCTTGATATGCCAATGATTGCGGAGCCGGTAATCCATATTCGACCAGTCCAGTGGATTGCCACCGATGGAAATGACCACGTCTTGAAGTGAACCTAGACAACTATTCGAAACGCGTTCGTTGTTCTGTTCAATGTCACCCTCAGTAGTACACCTTAAAGCACGTAAAAAGTCTTCGGACAGATGATGGCGATAATTTACCCACAACCGACCTTTTTTTTTCGGTGGGATAATCATCCAATGTCATTCCTCGTTCTTGGGTGGAGCGTGAGATAGTGTCAGACTTTTACTGATTAAAAACCCACTCCTGTTCCTTCTTTGCCTTCGTTCCAGGGCCCCGGGGTTCTCTTTCGCATCACATGGCCCCAGTAGGCTTCGACCCTGCTGGGGCCCTACGGTTTTGCTGACATCTCCTTGAGGCGCGCGTGGAACACTACGCGCCGTCGACAACTTGGGCTCGGTCCGGACGGTTACCGGAAGGTCGGATGGCGAGCTACCCATTGCTCGCCGTCCGCAAGCCAGCGCTTACGGTGGCTGAAAATAGGGATCGGAACGGCGGCGGGGCGTGAAGGCCGTTCTCTCGCACGTGCGGCCGCCTCCTTTGCTAGCATTACTGCTTCGCAGAAGGAGGCGACCGCCTGCCACTCCTCCTCGCTCCTACCATACCTTGTACCAAGGCCCGGCGCGAGAGATCACTGCCGCCGGTCGCCCCCACGGGGACACGGCAGAGCTCTGCCCAGGCGGGGCACACCTCTACCGTATGCTCCAACGTGTCCTCCGGGCGGTCCACACAATGGTTGAACCCAGGCGTTTCTTCCGCACGAATCCGGTGCAGGAAGCTCCCGAACTTACCATGTCCGGTGAGGACCTGCGTCATGTGGAAGGTAAGGACGCCATGTGGTCTTTCCAGCCACTCCTCAAAGAGTGCTTTACTCGCTTTGTTACTTACCGCCATAATTGTGGCGTGCCCAGCACTGGGTTGCGACAGTCGCTGTTGCCATTCCACCATAAGACCCACAACCGACCTGGGTTTATGACTCCACAAAATACTAAAATAATGGCAAACAAATGTCGCAGTCGTCTGGGGCTATCGGTGATGCTGGCCTCCGTCACTGTCAGTGTCGTCCCAGTGTTGATCGTGATGACGTTGGGGCCCGTACAGTGTGAAGCAATCATCGAAAATAATGACACTGTCCATTATTGGGATGAACGGTGTAAACCCTTCCCAATGCGCTGTCTTTAAAGTGATGATAGAAGTTCTGAAGTTAAATTTAAAAATAATAAGATGTAATACTGTAAAAGAAATCAATGAAGTTTTTAATTCGCTTTGATATTAATACGAATTGATTACTTTCTAGAGATACAAATAATACGTATAAAAACTTACTTCACAGATGAATTGTATTTATTCATTTTATATCCATTTAAATCTAATAATAACGTAATTAAAACTAACTTACAAAATAAAAATAAAAGCCCTGAAGTACTAAAAAAACCAATAAATAAATAAAAAATATAAGAAAACAATCACAAAAATTATGCGAGGTTCGAACTCGCAACATAGCAAACGCAGATCCGTCACTATACTACTGCGCCACGGTCCTTGCAGAATTAAGTTCTAAATAGCCGTTCTTAAATACACGTCATTGCTTGTCTGCTTGACTCCTTGTACAAAATAGCGTGATGATTTTCATTTTTGACCTTAAATTCCTAACCAAATTTCAAAAAAAAGTGTATTTTTTATCTCCGGTTCCATTTTAATATGAGTTTTGATGGGTTTTTACTGAAATATTTGGAAAAATATCAAATAAAAATGTCGATGGCAATTTAAAAATACATAAAAAGCCATTTTATTATTGTTCTGGAAATATCATTCTATATTATGTACAAAAAAACACCAAAACAATCACAAAAATATTAACTGTATCTGAGGATCGAACTTAGAGCGATTCTCGTTCAATATCGACATTTTGGAATATTGCTCACCCCCCATAGCAAAAAGCGTGATAATATGTAGCCTAACAGTTGACCCGGCCTATAAGGATTATGTATGCAAAATTTGAACAGGATTGGTTCAGTAGTTTTTGCGCCAACTAATACCAACGCTCCACCATTTTACTGTTTTATTATATGTATAGATTATCAGGTAGACCGATGCCCGGGTGAGAGTCCCGGGAATCCGATGGATGCGCGAAGCAGAGGACCGTTAGTTGTGGCGACACTTGGGGGAAGCGTATGTCCAACAGTGGACGTCTTTCGGCTGAAATGATGATGATGATGATGAGCAGCTTGGCTATGAAACCAGCAACGACATTTTTGTTTTAACTAAGTTCAAATCATCACTTTGAAGTAGGAGATTTGAAGTTTGAACTAAGGTACCTAGTTGTCGCAAATCGCTCCGCTTTTGTCTCTCGTCTACAGAATTTTTAAATCAGCACCTAATTTAAGGGCTACATACAATAAGAGCGCGATAGATTCTCTTAGAGAATGCCATTAAGGTAGATTAAGTGATAAATTAAGGTTGAAAGGAGGAGGTAAGAAAGTAAAAAATAAATACAATTCACTATTTAAGTGTCTTCTAGACTAGAATGAATAGGCTCCTAATAAATTAGTGCGATTCATCATCAACGATTGCATCTCTGCTTACCATCAGGTGGGATCGCAGTCAAGCACTAGTATACACCACTAGTTTTTAATTAATATAAATACTTAAAGGGCTTATTAGAAAAGGTCTTGTTATTATTCAGGGAAAGTCTCTATAAATATAATTCATAAACAGCAGATTTATTAGCGTTTGTTTATATCCCAAAATGTCAAACCATTTATGGAAATATTGTGCAGGCTATTGATTATGAATGAAAAACAATGGAAAAGCACAGCGCGGAGTATTTTCTAGTACCAATTGTTATGAATAATTGATTCAATTATGAATTTATCAATTATGACAAATTTTCGCGGACAATTTTGGGATTTCGTTTTTTTTACCTTTGACTACATAAAAAATATGTTCAGTAACGGGTACAGATAAAGCCCATTTTTTTGTACTAATTTAAAAATAGGGGTGTATAACATTTAAAAAAAAAATACATTCCTTTCATAAATTAGTACAAAAAAATGGGCTTAAAGAAGAAGAACTTACAGAACTGTCAACGAAAAAGGAAATAGAAGTTAATCTTTGGCTACGAAGTCAATCCCGAAACACCCTGGATTGTGGTCGATTGTTCAATGATTTTTGATAGTATTCCCATCGTCATATTTATATGAACGTCGATTTAGCTGTGTGGAAACGTTGCTTAGGTACAACAAAGTACAAAAAGAGAAATCGTTTGCGTGTTACCAAACATAGCGACTTGCGGCTGTTTTTACCCGACTGGAAGATGGGTTATGTTTTTCGTGCGTATCTTGTATGTTTGTATGTATGTATGTAATATTCTTTATTACCTCATATCTTCCAAACCGCTAAAAGGATTTATATAATTATAATAATAATAATAATAATAATAATTCTTTATTGGCATAATAATGATGGTATAATTTATGAAGCCTCTGACTCCCGAACTAGGCGGACCTGTATGTCAGGAGTCAGCGCCCTCCCCAATTTATTGTAAACAATTTTAAACAGGTAATTTGTTTCAAAAAGTATTTGAAAAATTAAATAATTAAAACAATAAAAATATAAATTAAATAATTAAAATTAAAATAATAATAATATAAATTAAAATTGAAATAATTAAAATTAACCGTTTAGATCAACTAAAACGTGCTGTATGTGTAATTGTGTAGTGTTGTGTATGTGTGCGTGTTTATGAATGAGTATATGTACGTCCACAAATATAATTGCCCTATTTGTAAAAATGATTACGTGAAAAATTTATATTTAAGTTAATTACAAATTATTTTCTCTACACTATCGTAATCAAGAGAAAGGAGCCAGTTTTTTACTTTTAATTTACAATCGCGTAGTGACAACGGGTAAAGATTGAGGATCCTATTCATTTTATTGTAAATATGTACAGAAAGGAATGCGTTTTGTCTTCTTGCAAAAGCCGTACGACATTTGACCGATTCCAAAACATTTGGGATTGTACGTTTGTTTCGAAGCTTATTACGATCATACGGGGTACGTACGTGCTGTTTTGTTACTAAATGAAAAACAAAAAGTTGTCTTACAGTAAACACCCGGCATATCTCATACAAAGACTTCGTGGGGAATCTGTATGGCTTGTATAGCATAGTCTTCAGAAGTGACCGTTGTGCTCTTTCGAGGTGTAAGAGATATGTTTTGCATGCACCTCCCCAAACTCCTATACAGTAATCTATAACTGATTGGGCCAGTGCACAATAAACAGTACGGAGAAGATCGCTGTCAGCTACGCGCCTGAGATTTTTAAAAACCCATGTGAGTTTCCTGACCCTTGACGAAACCATATCTATGTGTGGTTGCCACGTGATCCTCTCATCTATGAGAACCCCAAGGTATCGAATTGTTTTAGTATTATTCACCGCTGCGCATGAACACTGTTGAGTGAAAGGTGGTTGTGTACATGTGTGAATTCGAACAGCCACATTTGGCTGTTTTAGGCGAGCATTTGTGAACTGTACACAAGATGTTTTTGACAGGTTAAGAGTCAACAGGTTGTGCCGCAGCCACAAGTTGACTTTATGGAGCCCTATTTCAGCATTACGTTGGACTTCATCCCAAGTCTGTCCCTGAAAAACCAGCGCTGTGTCATCAGCGTAGGTAAATATTTTTCCATAATTCAGTGTCATTTGACATAGGTCGTTTATATAGATAAGGAAAAGACTGGGGCCAAGAATGCTGCCTTGCGGCACTCCGTAGGTGACTTTGGCATCTGAACTAATTGCACTGCCCACCTTAACCCTTTGCAAACGACCTGTGAGGAAATCCTTGTAGATTTTGAGTACCGTTCCTCTAATTCCACACCTTTCCAGCTTGTCAACAAGAGCAGAAATCGAAACAGTGTCAAAAGCCTTGGCTAAATCAATAAATACTCCAACACACTTTTGCTTTTTATCTAGACAAGTTGTAACATGATCTACCAACGAGCCGACAGCTCCTTCCGTACTTTTAGCTACCCTAAATCCAAATTGTGAATCAGACAATATATTGTTTTGCTCTAAAAATTTTATAAGTTGGTTATTAAGTACCTTTTCTAGTAATTTAGACAGTGCTGGCAACACAGAAATTGGTCTATAGTTTGTTACACTGTCTCGAGCCCCACTCTTATAGACAGGCGTAATAAGAGCCCTTTTAAAAACACTAGGGAAAACGCCCTGTTCTATACACAGCTTCACTATCGTAGTAAAGTGTGGGACAACGATATGTTTTGCCATTTTTAGAAATTTATTTGATATAGAGTCCCAGCCCACTGCAGAGTCGTTTTTCAGATTCATGATAAGGGATTCAATTTCTGTTTCTTCTGGTGGAAGCAGTACCATAGAATTAGGGACGCGAGGTACAATGAAATTATCTGAGGAGATTGTGACTTGGGAGCCACTAGCACATTTAATCTTATCCGCAAGCAGTTTCCCAGCATTCGCAAAGAAATTATTCACTGCCTCGACGGACTCAGATGGGTCATTACTATTCGTCAGTAATTCATTAGCACCAGGTTTTTGCTTGACAGTACCAGTGATTGATTTTATAGCTGACCATGTCTCTTTACCATTTTTTGCACTTTGTAAAAGATGTTTTTCATAATTTATTTTAAGCTTGCGCAGCAAAGTGTTGCAGAAATTCCTGTAGCGCTTGTATGTAACCTCAAGAACTGAGTTATTTGGGTTTTTTGTAGCCTTAGCATGTAATTAACGTATCGTTAGATTTGTCTTGATAACCCAAGTGTTTTTAGATAGGTGACGTTAAAAAAAAACAACAACATAACGACTGTGAGACGCTATACTTTAGAGTAGAAAAAAAATTTTTTTTTGAATATTACAATATGGGTATCAAATTAAAGGGCTCATCATGAGAATTCCAAAATGGCATATCATGACCACATTAAAAAAATACAATAGGAAATATGTTATTTATTATCTGCTAACTGTTACTCGCGACTTGGTTACTCCCCTTTTTTGAAGCAATCGTGTAAAATCGTGGGAATTAAGTCCCGTTCCCATGGGAAAATTAAAAGTAGCTTAAGTTACTCCTTGCTTACTAACATCAACTATCTATCAGTCGGACACGTCATAAATTCAAAATTCAAAAAAGTTCAAAATGTTTTATTTCACATTACATATATATATGTCGCAACAAGTGTGGCCGAGATGCGAAACATCGGGTCTTCATCACGATCCGACATAGTTCTTGGTAAGTGTGGGCACTGACTTGGGTACTCGAACGAAAGATAATTTGAATCAGAATCATTTTATTTTGATAATCGACTTCGTTACTCCCCTTTTTTGAAGCAATCGTGTAAAATCGTGTTATCCATTTCAGAGATATACTATATAAAACCTGGGAATTAATTCCCGTTCCCATGGGAAAATTAAAAGTAGCTTAAGTTACTCCTTGTAACATCAACTATCTATCAGTTGGACACGTCATAAATTCAAAATTCAAAAAAAAACAAAATGTTTTATTTCACATTACCTACATACGTTACACATTACATACATAAGTTATTTCACATTTCACATTACACATATTTCAATTTATATGAAGCCCTGTTCCTCTCTTCCCGTCATTTCACATTCATGAAAATAGTTGACTTTATTTGGTTACGATAATAGGTATGCATCATATATAAGTTTTATGTATTTTGTACACTGAACAACTATCTATTTATTTATTTGTTATCCACCACTTATTTAAACATGTATATATGTATGTAAGATAAATAACCTAACACTAACAACTATAAATAATCTAACTTTTCTACCGTACACTCTAAATAAGGTTCAGTTGAAAACCAGCGTCAGGCAACTACCACGAAGTTGTCTGGCATTTTTGCTGAACTGGACCTATTTGGTTCAGGCGCGAGACACACAATGTTAGTTATTTTATTTTCTCATTTTTTTTTATCTTAAGTGTTTACATGTTGTTTCTACATTGTGTGTATATGTGTACGTGTGCCAAATAAAATATTTTTCTTTCTTTCTTTCTTTTCTTTTCTTTATATATATATATATATATATATGTGTGACTGGCACTAGTATAGTAAACACTGCGTAAAAAAGAGTATTTTACGTCCTCTATTAGTGTTATAGATTATAGAGTACACCTACATGATATAGAGTACAATACTCCAATTTACAGTACGTTTGGCAACCCTACCCAAGTGTCGCCACAACGAACCGTCCTGTCCGTCTCGCAGCCATCGGATTTCCGCGACTCTCACCAGATCATCAGTCCACCTTGTGGGCGGCCACACCAACGCTGCTCTTTCACAAGCAGAATGTTGGCAGCCGTTGAGTTCCATACTTTTCCCATTTTGTCAGTAACCTGCAGCAATGATGACTTACTTGCCTACTTTTACATTTAGAAAACCTTCACGGTGATTCCATAAAACGTTTCCTGGACATTTTGAAATTGGAAATACCTGACTGGGTGTTGAATCCTTTAACAAATATTAACACAACAACATACAAGCTGGGATAATACAGCTGGAAGAAAAACTTATAAAACTGACAAAGAAATAAGAAATAAAAAAAAAACTGGGCAAGTGCGAGTCGGACTCGCGCACTGATGGTTCACGAAAATTTACGTTTAAATTGCGGTTTACGATTTATGACGTATTAAAAAAAAACTACTAGATCTCGTTCAAACCAATTTTCGGTGGAAGGTTGCATGGTAATGTACATCATACATTTTACTTGAAGCTTTTGAAGTGCTTCGAGAACGAACAACTTTAATCGGTTTGGCTGGTCTTGAAAGACCCAGATTGTAGATTTCTGTTTGGAATCAGGATCGTAGTCATAGATCCAAGATTCGTCACCACTGATGATGTCGTAGACGTGATTTGACTCTCCTCGGTTGAACCTTTGCAGAGTTTTCTTACACCATCTGACGCGGGCCGCCTTGTGATCGTCGGAAAGCAGGTGCGGTATCCAACGCCAAACTGGCTTTCGCACACCAAGCGCTTCATGCAAGATCTTTTGAATGGTTGTCCCTGAGATGCCTAATAGAGCCTCTATCTCTCGATACGTCACATGACGATCTTCGAGAATTAGTTGTCTCACAGCAATGATGTTATCTTTAGTGAAGGCGGATTTTGGGCGTCCTTCGTAAGATTTGTCACTAACGCTAGTATGTCCACGCTGGAATTCCACAGACATGGGGCTTCATCACTGAACACAGATGTTAGCTCTTCAAAACACTGAAGCCATGTCAGGCCTCTTCTAAAGTTGTAAATGATAAATGATATTTATTCTGCAAATAGGTTTAAAAAACACTTTTACACGTAATTTTTTTTTTTCGTCATTTTAAACTAGATGAGGCCGGTGTTTCCTAGCTGACTACCCTGAGAAGAAACACCGAAACAAACTCAGGGGTCAAAGTCTCTTTTAAAGTCTATACAGTGAATATGTAATGGTCAAATCACATGAGAACCATGCAGATTTGTCTGACATGGTCTTTTGAATAAGAACCATACAGATTTGAGTGGACCTGTCCAGTCAGTGCAAGCATTTGTCAGTATTCGCAAAGCTCAACTCAGGACTACTAAGGAGCTCAATGACTTGACGAACAATACCAAGGAAAGGACATTTGGGTAGGCCATAGAAAATACTCGAATTGCCCCAGACATACGTTAAAATTACTGAAAAGGAAAAAAAAGCAATCAACATAGTTCTCACGTTCACACGTTGTAGAAAATTATTGCACGAACATTTTCCTTAGAAAGATTCATTTTCATACGTAACCTGACAGATTCCAATCGACGCTTTGACTAAACAATAGCATTAATCCTAATGCTTTCAACTGTTTTGAGATTCAAAATTTAAACACATTCGAATAAAGAACAGTTCCAAATTCAAAACTGAAAACAGAACTTAGAAGGCATGCCTAGTACTACATACACATTTAACACAGCCATGTTAGCTAACGCTAAGCTAAGCTAACGGATCGTACGGAAGGTTAACATCGCTTTTCCACATGCAAGCAAATTGCATATAAGTTGAATTATACTACTCTGTCAAGAAAGTACCGGGAAAAGATCAATAATACACAAAATGTTTGTTATTCATGCAAATTTATTTTATCACCTTCAAAGTATGCTCCTTCAGAAACGGTACACTTACGCCAACGAATAATCCAATCATCAAAACATGTTTTAAGTGCTGTTCCCGGAACTGAGTTCAGTTCTCGCAGCGAATTCTCCTTTATGTCTTTTACCGACTGAAAACGGGTGCCAAGAAGTGGTAATTTGAGCTTAGGAAAAAGAAAGAAGTCGGCTAGAGCCATATCTGGTGAATATGGTGGTTGCTCGATGGTATTTGTTGAGTGTTTGGTCAAAAATTAGTTCACAATGATAATGATTTTGCACCACGATAATGTGCCTTCGCACAAAGCGCATTATCGTGGTGCAAAATCCAAGAATTTTCTTTCCACAAATCTGGCCTATTTCGTCGAATTTGCTCTCTTTTAAGCTGTTGATCCCCGCACGAACGCCGGCGTTGGTGCGCCATTGTCTTAGTATTGTGTCTCTAATTACGCTAATCAAGAAGTTAAATGCCGCATAACACTCAACTAATATTCTTTATTTACCGTTTGACCTTCCGGCAAGAATTCCAAATACACAACACCGCGATAATAAAAAAAAACAGTCAACATGACTTTGACTTTTGATCGACTTTGGCGTGGTTTTTTCGGTTTCGGTTCAGTTGGAAGGCGCCAGTCCGAAGCTTGTTGACTAGTTTGCATGACAAACTCGTAAACCCACGTTTCGTCACCAGTAACAATGCGTTTCATGAATGTTTGGTCGGAATTGACTCGTTCTAGCATGTCCTCAGCGACTCTCATGCGATTGAGTTTTTGGAGAAAATTCAGGTCTTTTAGGACTAGCCGAGCGGTAACATGTTTCATACCCAAATGATTAGTTAAAATGGTACTGATCGACTCTTGAGATACAGAAAGTTCGGTGGCTATCTCTCTCAAAGTTGAATGAGGATTTTCAGTCACTATTTCCTTCACTTTTGCGATGTTAACTTCAGTTGAAGACGTTGATGGCCTACCAGAGCGAGGCAAATCTTCCATCACATGTCGACCGCTTTTGAATGCTTTGAACCACTCATAAGCACGTGTTTTTGATAAAGTTGATTCACCGTAAGCCTTTTGTAACATTTTCAGTGACTCCGAACACGAAATTCCATTGGCGATGCAAAGTTTAAGACAAACTCTTTGTTCGATGTTTTTGTCCATTATGAAATTCGCAATACACACTAGATAAGATATAACTAAAAACAGCACTGTATTTAATATAAATAACAGATGCAACTCAAATTCCGCGCCAAAATGGAAAACAGTTGTGCCAATCTACCAACAATAAAAAAAAAACAAAAATTTGAATTTGGAACCATAAACAAATCATCCATTCCCGATACTTTTCCGACTGAATTATATTGTGGGATACGAACAACCGATCGATCATATTGTATAACAGTAGCCTGAAGTTTGTTTGCAAGTGGAAATGTAGGTAGCCCTTTCGTTTAGGTGGGAAATCACCCAAAGACTTTTCTCGCTCTAGGGCGGAGCGTGTCAGACTTCTACTGACTAAAACCCACTCCTATGTTCCTTCTTTGCCTTGCGATCCAGGACCTCAGATTTCTCTTTCTGAAGCAAACCTATGGCCCCAGCAGGCTTCGGCCCTGCCCCCCTAGCCAAGTCACAAACGATAAACGTAAACTCTCAGTAGTCTTTAATAGATTTTCAACTTTATGTTATTGGATATAAAGTTGAAAATCTATTGAAGATTACATAGTGTTTTCGTTCGTTCCGGTCGCTAACGCTCAGTAGTCTTTAATAGATTTTCAACTTTATGATCTTAGGTATAAAGTTGAAAATCTATTGGAGATTACTAAGCGTTCACGTTTATCGTTTGCAACTTGGCTAGGGGGGCTGCTGCAAATAAATAAAAAATAAGAGTAGGTATACACACACTCAGCCTCTTATCCCATTGTTTAATGGTTCTTCTTTAGACGTGTCTGAGCTTGGTCGTCGAGAGCTGAATTGTCAGAATCAGTGGTTGTTGACGACGGACATCTAGGTTACTTCTCGGTACAGTGTAGATGCATAGGACTTATCCGGTCAAATGACTTCTTATCATTTGGGTACATACGAACTGTGCAATCATAACAAATACCTATAAAATTGCCGTTTTTTTAATATGAATTGCTTTGAACTGTGATGACTGAGATCCTCGGATTGACTTGGAATTATAAGTTCAAATAAACTTTATATTAACCTTTTGATATATATATATATATATATATATATATATATATATATATATGCGTGCGAACTTTCTTCCACTTCTTGTAGACCTTATTTTCTAAATTTACAGACTAATTTACATTTTGATAAAGGTGGAGAAAGTTGTGTGTTTTTCTTTGTTTATTTCTTACCAAACGTAACTATTTTAAATTTATTTATTTAATAAAAAACTTTTTACAAAAAAAAATACAACCGACTTCAAAGTAAAAAAAAACACTGAAAAGTGCAAAATAACTTTAATTTCGGAAGTCGGTGTTTCTATAATAGTTTTGTCTCTTCGTTATTTAACACCGACTTCCGAAATTAAAGTTATTTTGCACTTTTCAGTGTTTTTTTTTACTTTGAAGTCGGTTGTATTTTTTTTTGTAAAAAGTTTTTTATTTTACATTTTTTAGTTATGGTACCACCACTAAAAAGTACCCCTCAGCCAAACCTTATAGCCAGAGTGCATCTCATGACAATTCTAATAATCCCAAACACGGTTAGATTACATTAATTTATTACAGAGTTCCGGTGCCTAACTTTAGGCTTCATCATCAGATCTGTTCGATATATTCCCCCTCTACTTTCAGTCAGTCATCGACTACACGTATAAACAAGGCAATTTTACTTGTTACGACGGTTTTGCTGTGATCCTATGAGGCGTTCTGTTCCATATCTTCGAAGTTCATGATCAGATCATAACAATATTTCTATGGGACCAACTCGGAAGTATAACCTTCTAAACAAAAAAAAAAAATTTTAAATCGGTCCACAATTGACCAAGAAATCGGTGAACATACATAAAAAAAAAAAACATACATTCAACCGAACATATAACCTCCTCCTTTTTGAAGTCGGTTAAAAAGATAAGTTCACAGTACAGGACCAAAACACTTATATTCTAAAATCGAGACTAATAAACAAACGTATTAAATACTAACGTGAATAAACTACAAAAAACTTAAAAATGAATATAGGTATATATATTTACAAATTTGGTACGGCTTATCATGGAAGATAATCCAGATCTATGTGCTGAGTGAGCAAAGAGGCTCGACGTGTGCGCCTCCCGGTGACGCAGCAAACAGTTTCCTCCGACGACGAGGACCCTCCACGCCTCCACCTCCTACCAAGAATCGGCTCGGCACACCCGCTAGACCCACTCGCTCGAGCGCAGTTGGAGTATCCACCTTGTTTGTCAGGAGACGGTGGTAGTGAGTTAATAAAGTAATTTTCGCCTGAGTTCTATGTAGGTACATATAATTTCACAAAAACAAAATGCACTCAGGCATCAAAATACTTCTTCACATCGCAGTCATTCGGAATTGTGCCCAGAAGTCTGGCAGCATTGCCACGTTGAATGGCAATACTCGTTCCTTGGGCTTGTACTATTCCTATTCTATGCTTTTAATTGCAAAGAACGATCCTGCCCTCTGGTCACGCAAAGTGTCGATTAGACAGTGTGAAACTTTCTGGAAAATACGACGTGCACCCCATAACCCAAGCGTTTCGATCCCAAATGGCTCAAAACTGTAATTATTTAATAGCAAGAACAAAGTATACAGTTCTAGCTACTAGCTAGTATTGTAATAGCTGGGCTAGTATTTGTTATGATTGCAAAGTTTGTATATACCCAAATGGTAAAAAGACGTGAACATACAAATCCAGTGCAACGACACCGTGACAAGAAGACGTGGGAGATCGACTAACCTGCCCCCCTAGCCAAGTTACAATCGTATCGTTCGCGCCGAACGCCTCGAGTAGGCCACGCCTCCGATTCCTTTGTTCTGACCACTTGACTGAGCGTTGAGATGACGTCAGAACAAAGGAATCGGAGCCGTGGCCTACGTCAACGATTGTTGACGACGGACAGTCAACAATCGTTTGGAGTCTGATAATGACAATTCAGCTCTCGGCGACCAAGCATTGACACAACCAAAGAAGATTCATTAAACAATGGGATAAGAAGCTGAGTGTGTGTGTACCCTTATTTTTAGTTGTTTGTGGTTCAAGTTTATCAGCATTCTGCAAAATCTGGTGACCTAGGGTTATCATCATGTTGCGATAAGGATTAGTCGCTCTTATAATTGTTGGTGTCTGTATGAACATCGCATTGTACAATCTAACGCGGACTCGATCACTACACACAATAGTAAGTATATTTCTCTCTCTCTCCGTTACCACTGGCCCATCGCTGCTCTTCAGATTGTTTTTTATATGTATATTTTTCCATTTACAATCAGCCATCCAGCTATAATTAAATTTGTCTGACGTCATAACATGATTTTTGGTATATAGTACATCCAATGATGTGTCATCTCATACAGAAATTATCTTCAGATTCAAGCTAGTCGTGTCCATCTCAATCGGAATACGCAATGACCTGTGTTAGGCGTGTTTTTACTGAACCGACTCAGTGTTCCGAAAGATTTTTAATTATTTATTTATTATTTATTAAAGATTGGAACATCAGTAATGTTTTAAATGCATCATTTGGAACAATTGGAACACTGAAACACTCTTTAGTTTAAGTGACCAGCAGTCTTTTTAAAATTCAAATTATAAAGTAAATAGTGTAAATATAATTAATGACCTGAACTAAAAACATCTGCTTTAAACTATTCTCAAATCAAAATTCAATTGAATGCAACTATTAGTGTATATGACGCAACATAACAGATCACGATTCATAACAGTCAGTGTCTGTATCTTTTGAGCCGTTGTTCCAAATATCCGTTTGTATCTTGTGAGTCGATGTTTCAAATGCTTCATTTGTATCTTTTGAGCCGTTGTTCTAAATGTTCCGTTTGTATCTTGTGAGTCGATGTTTCAAATGCTTCATTTGTATCTTTTGAGCTGTTGTTCCAAATGTTCCGTTTGTGTCTTGTGAGCCGATGTTTCAAATGATCCGTTTGAATCTTTTGAGCCGATGTTTCAAATGTTCCGTTTGTATCCTGTAAGCCGATGTTTCAAATGTTCCGTTTGTATCTTTTGTTCCAAATGATGCATATCACTGTTTCGGAACATTTCAGTGATTCAGATGCAAATGTTCCAATCGCAAAGATGACACACTTTTCCCACGCCTAATCTGTGTTTATAAGTGCCCATTGCCAATTAAGTTTGGTGATTCTTCGTGCTATGTCGGCAACCTTGGTTCTGCTGCAGATTTATTCATTCCTGATTCGATCACGCAAGGAAACTCCGAGCATAGCCCTTTCCATTGCCCTTTGGGTAACTTTAAAGCCTTCTGATGAGGCCCATTGTGAGCGACCACGTTTCAGAGCCATATGTCATCACTGGCAACACGCACTGGTCATAGACTTTCGTCTTGAGACACTGTAGTATGTTGGACAAGAAGATACTGCGCAGCTTTCCGAACGCTGCCCAGCCGAGTCGGATTCGACGGTTGACCTCTTTCTCGAAATTTGATCTACCCAACTGGACTGCCTGTCCGAGGTAGACGTAATCGTCCATAACTTCGAGTGTAGAGTCTCCGATCTTGACAGGAGTGGGTGCTACATGTTGTTTATCATAACTTTGGTTTTGTCCATATTCATTTTAAGTCTCACTTTTTCGGAAGCTCTACAGAGGTCATTAAGCATTATGCTGAGCTGGTCCGTAGTATCAGTCATGACTACTACTATACTTATTAACTATACTTATAATATTTATAAAACATAAATTTTAATCGTTTCGTCATGGAACAGCTATATTTACGAATGTGAAATGCAACGCCCCTATTACTTAGGGTCGGTCCCATTCGTTTTCTTCCATTTTATCCTTTCACCCGTTACTTCTACGTCTATCAAAGGTTCTACAATTATTTTTTTGAACTTTTTTCAGACAACCATGAAGTCAGCGCTTTGTCTTGTCGCGCTGGTGATGCTAGCAACACTCACTACCACGCTTCCAATCGGAGAATCAATTGAAGGTTCTAACATGCTCGTACGTTATTATTGCGGCCGTCGCTTGTCTATGGCACTTGCAACGATATGCCGTAAGTTTTTAAATTTTTGTTTTTGACTAGCTACAGCCCGCGGGTCCGCCCCCGTGAAATTACTTCCCACCTTAAGATTAATTTAAAAAAATTCAACTGTTGTTTCCCATTTTTGTTCTTTTAAACCACGTCTATAAAGCGATCAATACAACATAAAACTGGGCAAGTGCGAGTCGGACTCGCGCACGGAGGGTTCCGTACAAACTTACTTATAGTTCAATTTTCGAATGGAGTCTCGACGATTTTTCCGAATTACAAAAAAAAGTTTTTTTTTTTGTGACGTAGCAACATTTACTATTTTCATATTTATTCCTATATCTGTGCTATAAAACCTTGCTTTATGCCGAATTTCAGGATTCTGAGTCAACGGGAAGTACCCTATGAATTTTGATTCCCTTGAGAGTGTCGAAGTACACGTTTTTTGGCAACAAAAACGGCCGTATCTTTTTTTTAGTTAATTTATAAGTTTGACTTTTTTCCCAGCTTCAAAGGACCGCAGATTTGAGTATACGGTTTTAATTTTAACTCGATACCTTTACACAGACAGACAGACGGACGGACAACAAAGTGATCCTATAAGGGTTCCGTTTTTTCCTTTTGAGGTTCCGTACCCTAAACATGTTTAAAAACGGTCAAGCCTTAAGTTTTGGAGTTTTAGTGAGACTAACGAATAGCAATTGTTTTTTATATATAAGATCGGCTTGCGTTCGACCACTTGCTCACCTGATGGTAAGCGATGATATGGCCGACGATGGAGCACGCTTGCCTAGACATAACCTATTCACTCTTGGCTTAAATACCCCTAGGTTATAGCTATCAGGATACACAGATTCCAGCAGGTGATTCCACTCCTTAGCTGCACGCATAATGAATGTGTTCCCAAAATGTGCGTATGGGTGGGATGTCCACCATGTACCGCTCGTACAGCGCATCGCCGTACGCCTGGTGGTGCGAAGATGGAACGGGCTTGGCAGAACTAAGGTTGTGCAAGCCCACGTACACTCCGCGAAATGCAACCGGTCGAAAACCGACAGGCTAGCAACTAATAAAATTATTGAAATAATAAAATATTGATATAATAATATATTGAAATTATAAAATTATTGAAATATTAAATAATTGAAATAATAAAATTAGTCCTTTTGTGTACTCTCTGAAATCTACCGTGGCGTGGCTATGAATTATAGATATTACTAGCTGTTGCCCGCGACTTCTTCCGCGTCAAGTTCGTCAAAATGCACAAACGTAACTAATAATTATGTGCTGGTGATTCATGCCGAAAGCATCTAAGTAATTCATTTGTTTTACTTTCACACAAAACGGTTAAAGGTCAAAATGGAAATTACCTCCAGTAAATATGTTATTGTAAAATGTATTTCCATCCCGATATATTTATTTTATTTATTTGGCTCACCAATAATAGAATACACGTAAATGATATATATACATCAAATAAACTTATGAATGTCAATAAACAGAAACAGACATGTTGAGGTCGCAGTTTAGTTGGTGTTCTAAGGTTCTACCTACCCCTATAAGGAAAAGGTGTTTGTTTATGTATGTTTCTGGTTAATGTTATGATAAAACAATGCTGTCATCATCATCATCATCATTTCAGCCGAAAGACGTCCACTGTTAGACATAAGCTTCCTCCAAGCGTTGCCATAATGACCGGTCTTGTGGGTCTCGCATCCATCGAATTCCCGCGACCCTCACCAAGTCATTGGTCCACCTTGCGGGAGGCATTCTGATGCTGCGTCTTCCGGTACGTAGTCGCCACACCAGAACCTTTCGTCCTCATCGACCGTTTGTTCTGCGTGCAATGTGCTCTGCCCATTGCCACTTAAGTTTGGCAATTGGAGCTATGTCGATAACCTTGGTTTTCCTGCAGATATTTTCATTTCTGATGTGATCACGCAAGGAAACTCCGAGCATAGCCATTTTCATTTCCCTTTGGGTGACTTTAATTCTTCTTATGAGGCCCATTGTAAGCGACCACATTTTGGAGCCATATGTCATCACAACAATAAACAACGCTGTATGATTTTTACAGTATAGTAAAATAAAATAAAACTATCACCAAAAAAAAATATCCGGGATTCGAACCATAATCATTCCACGTGCAGGTCACGGCACGAGTCCACTGCGCTATGGCGCTCGTTGGTTCCCGTCTCAAATAGGTGTTTTTATATTTAAACGTCATGATTGACTGCTTCCCTTTGTCGATGATAGCGTGATGATTTTCGTCTAAGATATTAATTTAGTAGCTAAATTTAAAAAAAAAATAGTATTTTTTCGTTTCGCCGCTTCGATTTTATTACGTTTTGGTTACTTTTTACAAAAATATGAAGTAAAATGTCTAAAATATGTTAAAAATAAGCCAAATGTTATTTTATTATTGTAATCGATGTACCGTCGTATATTATTTACAAAAAAAGACAACAAAATACTCACAAAAAATATTTCTATAGCTGGAGATTGAACTTAAGGCAAATGTCGTTCAATACCGACATTTTGGAATATTGCTCACCCCCCATAGCAAATAGCGTGATAATTTATAGCTCATAAGTTGACCTGGCCTATAAGGATTACGTATGCAAAATTTTACTAGGATTGGTTTCGAAGGTTTTTACGCCAATTAATACCATCGGTCCATAATTTTACTGTTTTATTATATGTAATAGTAAACATTGCGATGTCTAAAAGCATTGTTTTGTAATTGCATTACATTATTGTCTTCTATTATTATCTTCCTACCAAACTTTGTATATCTCAATAACTTTTTTTTACTGTAACTTTCAAGGCTTGTAAATGGCTCATTGTGATCTACTATATCGTTATATATTTTGTATTGTTAGCTGTAAGCCAGCCAAATAAAATAAATAAAATAAAATATGTATGTATGTATAGATTACAACCAGACACAGAACAAATCATCGTGTCATCACAAAAACATTTGTCTTGTGTGGGAATCGAACCCACGGCTTCCGGCATGGCAGTCAGGAGCACTAACCACTAGACCAACAGGCCAGTCAGGTTTGATATCTGTGTCGTCACACAAAGTTCGTATGTGGTGTAAGATGTCGCCACATCACTTTCCTCCGAAATCGAAGATCGATTTAGGAGAACCGTCCATACATCTTCTCTCAAGCGTCAATACACTAACGAGTCTTATTTTTTGTTTCAGATTTCGACGAACAAGCTCTTACTAGAAGGAAACGAAGTATTGATAACCTAAGAGACTGCTGTGACATTGGTTGTACGCCAAACGATTTAGCTTCGTATTGTTAATTTGGTTTTTATTGAACAGACTTCTCTATCGTATGGGTTCAGGATGTTGATGGGGTTACCCCGTTCCTGCCCCCCTAGCCAAGTTACGATCGTTTCGTTTGTGACGAACGCCTCGAGTAGGCCACGCCTCCGATTCCTTTGTTATCTCAACGCTCAGTCACGTGGTCAGAACAAAGGAATCGGAGGCGTGGCCTACTCGAGGCGTTCGTCGCAAACGAAACGATCGTAACTTGGCTAGGGGCGCTGGAGAGCATGGATATGCTTGTGAAGCCTACATATGTCATCATCAGAAAAATAATAAATAATTGGCCTGTTTGCTCTGCAGAGGTCGGTTTAGCTCCAACTACATCCTCAAGACCATAGCGGGGAGGTATATTCGTTTCACTGAGATGATTTATTTGATGATGATTTAGTTGAAAAATGCAATATGGTATCAAAAATAGATAATAGTTTACTAACATAAAATTTATACCTAAATTTTTTTTTTCTTGTAAACTAACTCACATGACATGTTACTCTTACAAATTAAAGTTTTTTATATTAATAATATTACATTTTTGTTTATTTTTTTTATGAAAGGATTGTATTTTCTTTTATTTGTTTGACGTTTTTTTATTTTTGTTATGTAATCATTTGTTAACTAATTTTATGTAACATTCTGTATATGACTTGTAAAAATCCCTTACCAATAAACTACTATGACTATGACTATGACTATTTTTTTTAAATGATATGCACTAGTGCTTGACTGCGATCCCACCTGATGGTAAGCAGAGATGCAATCATTGATGATGAATCGCACTAATTTATTAGGAGCCTATTCATTCTAGTCTAGAAGACACTTAAATAGTGAATTGTATTTTTTTTTACTTTCTTACCTTTCAACCTTAATTTATCACTTAATCTACCTTAATGGCATTCTCTAAGAGAATCTATCGCGCTCTTATTGTATGTAGCCCTTAAATTAGGTGCTCATTTAAAAATTCTGTAGACAAGAGACAAAAGCGGAGCGACAACTACATTACCTTAGTTCAAATCTCCTACTTCAAAGTAATTACTTGAACTTAGACTGCTTTCACAGCCAAGCTGCTCATTATCATCATTTCAGTCGAAAGACGTCCACTGTTTGACATAGGCCTCCCCCAAGTGTCGCCACAACGAACGGTGCGTTGCGCATCCATCGGATTCCCGGGACTCTCACCAGGGCATCGGTCCCTTATGAGAGGCTTTCCAACGCTGCTCTCTCTTACAAAAAAGGATATTGGCAGACGTTGAGTTCCATAATTTTCCAAAATCATGAGTAATCTGCAGCAATGACAACTTGATTGCCTACTGCCACACTACTGCCAAAAAACGATTCCAGGACATTTTGAAATTGGAAATACCAGAGTGGGTGTTGGATTTTTTTACAAATATCAACACAGTGATATTATCCACGGTGGATGAAGAACTTATAGAACTAATAACGAAAAAGGAAATAAAAATCAATCTTTGGCTACGAAGTCAATCCCGCAACACCCTGGAATGTGGTCGATTGTTCAATGATTTTTAATAGTATTCCCATCGTCATATTTGTATGAACGCCGATTTAGCTGTGTAGAAACGCTGCTTCAAGAAGGTACTAAAAGAAAAATCGTTTGCGTTAAGGCTTTCAGTCTCGATACATTTTCGATTACCGGGACTGAAAAACGGAGACTCGGCCTATTCTCGGGGCTTCCGGGAAAAATGAGACTTTCAAGACTGGTTAAAAAAAAAAATCGTTTTAAGCATTTAGGCCATTAACTCGACATACATTTTCACTGTTTTTCATACAACCGCTCTTACGCGATTATGACGTTATTACACATTTTTCATTAGATATTTTGGAAACACAGTATCTTGTGGATATTATCTAGGCTTCTATTGAAATCAATTTATAAATTTGTGTAAAACTAATCCAGTAAAGACCTCCGAAAATCTGCTATTTTGCATGAACTTTGACACTTCATAATTGACTCAAAAACTAAAAAAGTCAAAAAAGTATAAAGCCTTGCAAATTTAATCAAGATTCTGAATGACGACAATTTTGTTCAAAAACTTTTAAGGGTAATAGACATGTATTTTTAACCGACTTCAAAAAGGAGGAGGTTATATGTTCGGTTAAATGTATGTTTTTTATTTTTTTTTTATGTATGTTCACCGATTTCTCGGTCAATTGTGGAACGATTTTGAAAATTTTTTTTTTTTTATTGAAAGGTTATGGTTCCGAGTTGGTCCCACTCATAGAAAAAAAAAAAAATATTGTTATGACCTGATCATGAACTTCGAAGATATGGAACAGAACTCCTCATAGGATCACAGCAGAACCGTCGTAACAAGTAAAATTGCTTTGTTTATACGTGTAGTTGATGACTGACTAAAAGTAGAGGGGGAATATATCGAACTGATCTGATGATGAAGCCTGAAGTTAGGCACCGGAACTCTGTAATAAACTAATGTAATCTAACCGTGTTTGGGATTATTAGAATTGTCATGAGATGCACTCTGGCTATAAGGTATTTAAGTTTGGCTGAGGGGTACTTTTTAGTAGTGGTACCAAAACTAAAAAGTGTAAAATAAAAAACTTTTTACAAAAAAATAAAATACAACCGACTTCAAAGTAAAAGAAAAACACTGAAAAGTGCAAAATAACTTTAATTTCGGAAGTCGGTGTTAAATAACGAAGAGACAAAACTATTATAGAAACACCGACTTCCGAAATTAAAGTTATTTTGCACTTTTCAGTGTTTTTTGTTTACTTTGAAGTCGGTTGTATTTTTTTTTTGTAAAAAGTTTTTTATCTGAAAAAAGTTTTGTAAAATATTCGAGTAAATCACGGAATTACCGAATGCTAACAGAGTTTTCAGGCGTTATGTCTCTTTTTTCGCGTTGCCTTTTCGTCAAACATCGCGTTAGATTGCGTTAGATGAAGTAACAAGCTTTTAAACCATGCTCGATGTTGACGATACGCGAGTGAAAAAGGACCCTCTTAATACAAGATTATAGTAAAGAACTTTATTAAAAACAGTGTTTCAAACTAGTTTTTCTTGTGCCGTGGTCACAATCGAGTAAAATGACAATGACGGGTTAGTTTTCATTTTAAAATGAGCACGTAAAAAACCTGAATCTATGTCATGTTGAGGTTTTTTACTAAAACCTCAAGCTTATATCCTAGGTCTTCTTTTGCAGTTAAATGTCAAGAGTGAATAGGTTACTTAGGTCAGGTTCAAACACGAGCCTTAGATCAATAATTTAAAAAAAAATCCCATAAGGACGCCATTGTCACGTTATGTTATGGAGTACTTGTATTCGATGGATAGCTATCAGATGGCTTTTCAATTGGTGATTTATTTAATCGTTCCTTTAATTTATTTTTATTTATTTATTCATAACAATAAACATTGTGTTGAATATTACATCATTTTAAAATAATATTAAAATAGAACTGTCACATTTAAGCAAAACAATTTATAAAATTTAAAATAAAAATTGTAAAATATTGATTCTAATCATTAAACATGTTTACAAATAAAACTAATGGCAAACTTCGAATATAATGTCAAAAGTAATAGTTTTATAGATAATGTAATTTCGTTATTATTGAGAGTTTGAAAGGACCCAATTGACTCTCAATAAAATTGAGTAGGATTGTGAAAATTTATACAGCAAAATACTTGCCTTAGTCAGCCTATTAATATGCTTAAAGAACTTTTCTGGAAATCTAATTTTTGAAGGCAAAAATTACAAACGGTATCTGCTGTTAAGTGTTACGTCATACCGTCATATTTTTTAAAATCTACGTTATTCTCAAAAGTCTCATAATCCCCGAGACTGGAGGTGTCAGTCTCGAGTCTCGAAAAAGCGGAAAAATCGTCGAGACTCGAGATATTTTCGAGACCAAGACTCCCGGGATGAAAGCCGTAGTTTGCGTGTTTTCAAACATAGCGACTTGCGGCTGTTTTTTATTAACAAATTTGAACAAATATAACAGCAAACTTGTTAAAAATCATCAGATTCATCTTTCACATTAGTTTAGTTTACAAATTAAAATTGCTTAAAGTTTTAATTTGAATAAAAGTTACTCTATTGAAGCAATAAAAACACATCTTTATAATATTAAGTCAAAACACTTTGATTGGTTACACTGGTAAAAAAGCCTTAATTAAAATGTAAGTTCAAACTCTAGACCAGACTAATATAGCACACTATAATAATTAAATTAACTGAAGTAATAAATGTCATTGTTTTTCAGCCTAAGTAGAGATAAATTGAGAATAATAACAAAATTAATGGAGACAATTACATGTATTTGCCCCCGAAACAATAATCCCACAACATAGCATTCGCACGCACCACACACACATCCGCTATTCTTTACATAATGTAGAACAAGAATATTATCATCATTTGATTTATTTCTCTTTATCACCATCATCATCATCACCATCATTTCTGCCGAAAGACGTCCACTGCTAGACATAGACCTTTCCCAAGTATCGCCACAAAGAACGGTCCTGTGCGTGTCACATCCATCGGATTCCCGTGACCCTCACCAGGTCATTGGTCCACCTTTGGGAGGCCTTCCAACGCTGCGTCTTCCGGTGCGCGGTCGCCACTCCAGAACCTTTCGGTCCCATCGATCATTTGTTCTACGAACAATTTGTTCTCTTTATGTTTCCGAATTATTATAATCTAATTACGCTACTCCAAAAGTTAAAAAATATATCACATATTACTGAGAACGGTCCATCATCACTGACAGGACTACCTATTATGACATTAATATAGTGGTGGTGGACCGAACTGAGAGGCAAGCAATGATTGTTGATATAACCATCCCACATGACGAGAACCTCGACTTTCAGCCTACAGAGCTAATCAAATCAAGTATCAAAACTTATCAGGCGAGGTTGTCGACATGGACGACTTGTAGACTCAGACTCGGATCATTGTACCGATAGTCGTGTCGGCCAATGGCTTAATAGCCACGAGAAGCGACCAACACCTTAGGAGGCTTTCGTTAGGCGGCTGGAACACGGGTTTGATTCGAAAAGCAGTATTTCTGGTTATGGCTCGTATTGTTCCCTTTTCTAACCACTGCTGCACCGGTCACATTGCACACACCCTGCTGAGGCTGCTGGAGCGCTGATGACGTTAAAATCAGTCGCTGACGTCATCCTAGAAAGCAGAACCATTTTTTTTAAGGTGGGAAATCATTCAATGACGAATCACGCTCTATGGTGGGGTGTAAGGACGTGTCAGACTTTCACTGACTAAAACTACACCTATGTTCCATAGCGGTCTTGCGTTCCAGGACACCGGAGTTCTCTTTCGGAAGTAACCCATGGCCCCAGTAGACTTCGGCACTACTGGGCCCCTATCGTTTTGCTGACATCTCTTAGAGGCGCGCGTGGAACAATACGCGCCGTCGACGACTCGGTCTTGTTCGGAAGGCGAGCTACGTATTGCTCATAGTCCGCAACCCCACACCTACGAAGAATGCAAAGCCGTGGCTTAAAAACACTCCAATGGTGATTTTCGAGGCTTTTGGAAAAATACCAACAAAGTTAACGCCAGACCTGGACTTCCGTGGGGGGTGTGAGTGGTTCGAAAGACATTGCTGAACTCTTTAAGCGTCAATTCTCTATACAGTCACCGTTGGGTCCAGCGAGCGAGATGTTCAATGGGGAGATGACTGAAGGGATGGTAGGGGTGAGGTTTACGGCCAAAGATGTGGCCGTAACCATTAAAAATATTACCAAAGGCAAGAGTCCAGGTCATGATTATCTATCCATTGAGCACCTGGTTCACGCTGGCCCGCATATAAACAGAGTATTAGCGATGTTCTACTCATTGTGCGTGGGCCACTCTTATCTTCCACCGGATCTTATGAAGACTGTGGTTGTGCCCGTGGTTAAGGATAGGACCGGGGACTTAGCTGATAAGAGTAACTACAGGCCCATTTCCCTGGCTACGGTTATAGCGAAGGTGTTTGACGGTTTCCTTAGTACACAGTTAAGTAAATATATATCTCTGCACGATAACCAATTTGGATTTAGACCTCCATTGTCAACGGAAAGTGCCATACTGTGTCTTAAGCACACCGTCAGATACTATAATGACCGTAAGACCCCGGTGTATGCATGCTTTCTCGACTTGTCCAGGGCCTTTGATCTGGTGGTGTATGACCTTTTGTGGAAAAAACTTGAGAGTACAGATCTTCCACGTGAAATTGTTACCATCTTAAGGTATTGGTACATGAACCAGGTCAACAGCGTCAGATGGGCGGGGGCAGTGTCGGAGCCGTATCGTCTGGAATGCGGCGTGAGACAGGGCGGACTGACCTCGCCCACGCTATTCAATCTTTACATGGACGCGCTGATCGTCGCGCTGAGCAGTCAGCGTGTCGGCTGTCATGTAGATGACATATGTGTCAATAACTTAAGCTATGCGGACGACATGGTTCTGCTGAGCGCGTCGATCTGCGGCCTGAGGAGATTGATGGCGATGTGTGAGGGTTACGCTGTTTCTCACGGACTTGTATATAATATTAGGAAAAGCCAGTACATGGTCTTTGAGGCTGGTGGTGCTAGGTGCCCGGACAATGTACCCCAAGTATGTCTAAACAATGTCCCCTTAGACAGGGTAAATCAATTTAAATACCTAGGGCAGGGATGGCGAACCTATGGCACGCGTGCCAGTGGTGGCACGCGGCAAAAAAATTCGGGCACGCCAGTGAAAGAAGTACAACATGTAGGTGATTTTAAACACTAGTAATCACACCAATTTTCTCTTATATACATATAATTGAATAAACAAACTACTGTTAACATTACGATAAACGAATTTTGGGCTGCTAATTAAAAGTTAATAGCATTTAGTTTAAATATTTGTTCATTAAATCACTAAGCCAAGATTCTTTGGTGGCACCCAATGACTACATTTTTTTTTAAATATTTTTAGTGGCACGTTCTCATATAAAGGTTCGCCATCCCTGACCTAGGGCATATAGTTACGGCTGACCTCAGAGATCATGCTGACTTAGAACGGGAACGAAGGACTGTATCTAAGAGAGCTAATATGTTGGCTCGCAGGTTTGCGCGGTGCTCGGAGGACGTGAAAATAACTCTTTTCCGGGCATATTGCACGTCCCTGTATACTTGCAGCTTGTGGGCTAGCTACACTCAGAAAAGTTACAACACCCTTCGTATCCAATTTAATAACGCCTTCAGGGCGGTGTTGGGTCTGCCTCGCTACTGCAGCGCTTCGGGTATGTTCGCATGGGCCCGCACGGACTGTTTCCATGCGACCATGCGGAAGCGTTGTGCGTCACTTGTGCGCAGAGTGCGGGTCAGCTCCAATACCGTTCTGAAAATGATAGCGAGTAGGTTGGACTGTCCTTATGTGCGGCACTGCTGTGACAGACAAGTTACATACAGTGTCGCATATAAGAGACTATTATAAATTGAAATGTTTTGAAGTTTTGGTGTGATTATTATTATTATTTTTTATTTATTTTTTTGGATTATTGTGATTTTAATGTATTATATTGATTTTTATTGGATTTAATTTATTGTATTTTCTTGAATTATTAATATGTTGATGATCTCTTAGATGGGTTTTACCTGAAATAAATGAATTCTAATTTTAATTTTTTTTTATAATTAAAGTGCACAAATCCTCGGTGAGCAGTTAGGTCCTTCCACAAAGCCTGTGCTCCCAGAAAGCGTCTGTGATTCTGGCTGGAGCCAGGCAGCCAGCCTATCTATACAGCATACCATTTAACATAGCCATGTTAGCCTGGCCGGACCTCCACGCACAACGGATCGCATGGAAGGTTAACGCCGCTTTTCCAGTTGCAAACAACTTGGATCCAACTTGACTTCCAATTGCATCCAATTAGTGTACTTTTTACATTGTGGGATACGAACAACCGATTAATCATATGTATTGCCATTAGCCTGAAATTAGCTTGCAGGTGGAAATGTAGCCTACGTGTGTATAATATGATGCACTCCCTACCTATAATAATGACAAATTAAGTTTATTAGTATACATGCCTACATATTGGTTCAACGTTTTGCTACAAGACAAGATATGCTTTTACACACATTGCTTTAAAACTCAAAATAGGTTGTTAAGTATAATTTAAGGAAAACCAAATTCTAGTTGGTCCATGACGCAATTCGGTGGAAATGAGTCACATAATCACTAGAGGTTACAACATTTGACGTGATTCACATGCATTGAATTGCAAGCAGGCTACCAAGAGGACCAGACTTTCGTCTTGACACCTTGATCCTGAAAGTTCCTGAAAGTGTTTTCATTTAAAGAAATAACACAAAATTCGGCTGGATGAACGCTAGCAAAGACAGCGTTCACTCGCTTAGTCTGTGGCATTATCTGTGGGTTATACAATAATACTTCATTTAATTCTGCGTCAGAGTGTTAAATTTATTTTAAATTAGTATATTATATTCTTGATGGCGTCCACTTCAGCTTTTACTAAACCGACTGTAATAGCAGTCAGTGTAATATTGTGACTAGTGATTAGCAAATATATTAGACCCAAGCAAGAGGTGACGGAGATAAGGTATGTATGTCGTGTTTTTATAACTTATATTTTGACCTATTTATTTTCAATTTTATTATGCTTTATTTATTCATTTTATATACATTTAAATCTAATAATAACGTAATTAAAACTAACTTACAAAATAAAAATAAAAGCCCTAAATTACTAAAAAAAAGCAATCTAAAGTACGGCGTCGAAAAACTCCTCCACATCACTGTCGACTGGTAATGCACCCAAAAGACTGGCGGCATTGCCACGCTGAATGGCAATGCTTATCCTTTGTCCGAAGTAAAAGCCAGCCCTTGGGTCACGCGAAGTGTCAACAAGGCGTTTTGAAAGTTCTTTAAATAATTTGTGAGCACTCGGACCCCACGATCCGAGAGTTTCAACCCCAAACGGCTCGAAAATATAATAAGGTTATTATATTTCCGCCGCTTAAGGTTCTCTGCAGCCGCTGCGGCAGCACCGGCACAGCACGACGAGCTAGGAAGATGAGATGGCACAAGAGTATCGACACAAGTAGCGTCCCACACTAAAGGCCTACCCATCTTCCATGGAAATAAGACCTATTTATTAGGTATTATTATCAATGAGTCAGCGATCGTAGCGTAATCCTGGTACCAAATTCATCTATAGGCACGCCATAATTATGGCGGTAAGCAAATGATGTCTTTCCAGCCACTCCTCAAAGCCCCTCGCTTTGAGGAGTGGCTGGAAAGACATCACGGCGAGGACGCCGAGATGACCTGCGTGTCCTGTGTGTGTGTGACCTGCGTCATGCGGAAAGTGACCTTCCGCATGAAGCAGGCCTTCACCGGACATAGTAAGTTCGAGAGGTTCCTGCACCGGATTCATGCGGAAGAAACGCCCGGGTGTCACCATTATATGGACCGCCCGGAGGACACGGTGTAACATAAGGTGGAGGTGTGCCCCGCTTGGGTGGAGCACCTCGTATCCTCGTGGGGGCGATCGCCAGCTACTCTCGCGCTGGACCCTGGTACAGGCCAAGGTCAAATGGCAAGCGTTCGCCTTCTTCTGCGGAACAGTAATGCAAGCGAAGGAGGCGGCCGCACGTACGATGGATTTTCAGCCACTCCTCAAAGAGGGGACATACCGCCATAATTATGGCGTGCCTACTATCGTACAATGTACTATCCTGTTACCTGGAGACTCGCTAATAGACCAGTGACGTGAGCAATCTTTTCATCAAACAATTTAAGTACCCTTTTTTCCTTCTTTTAACGCATAATGTCCTATAGCATAGCAAAGCATAATCAGTTTTATAATGTTCCCACTGCTGGGACTCAGGCCTCCTCTCTGGGACAGGGAATTGACCGTGATTCACGACGCAGGCACAGTGCAGACCGGTGTGATCCATGTCCTGGAATTGCACATAGCAGGGGCGCCGGCTTTTAGAAAACCTCAGGGGTGTTGTCATGCTCATTTCATGACTCGAAAAAGTGACGAAGTGTGAAAAGAGAAATGCACATTGATCGTCATTTTGTTAACGGATACCGGCATCAGTAACTGGCATCCTTTGCCCGCATCGTTAATAAATAATAAATTGAGACAACATCACATACATTGTCCTGGTCCCAAACTAAGGTTTTCCCTTGTGCTATGGAAACCAGGAACAACGAAGGTACCACAAACACCCAGACACAACACAAATATCTGTTTCATTAACAAACATTGTGTTGGTGCGGGAATCGAACCCGCGACCTTTGTGTCTCAACCGGCGCTCTAATCCACTGCGCTGAACGAGTCGTCGGGTAATGAAAAAACGCTCATCCCTAAAAGGCGATTACTGATCTGTTTCTTGATGTCTATTCTCAGGGGTACTCGGCACCCACTGTTTATTTCTCATGGTTGCACTTTAATATGTTCCTTTGGGACAAAAATTGTCCCAAAGGAACCTATTAAAGTACCTATCTACTTTCACGCGGGCGTTGTAGGGAGCAATTTGTTATCTTATAATCATCCAAATCCGTTCAGCCGTTTGAGCATAAAGAAGGAAGAAACTTACACGCACACACATACATAAAAACTTTGCCTTTAATAATATTTCAGTGATTAAAATGTAAAATACGTGGGACACTCAGAAAGTTTTGAGAAACTAAAATACTAACTTCTATGGATAAAATATTTTTATTAAATCTTTTCAAAGAACTCTCCACCAGCCTTTATACGAAGTTTCATGCGTTTGAATACATTTTTGAAACATTTTTTCCTGTCCGCCGCAGACACCTCTTCCACGTTTTTCTCGACCGCTGCTAGCGCGTCTTCCGGCGATGAAAACAGTATCCCTTTCAGCAGATTTTTTATTTTAGGGAATAAAAAGAAGTCACACGGTGCCAGATCAGGGCTGTAAGGAGGGTGCCCCAAGACTCTGGCCGATGTGGTGTCCAGGAAGTTCCTCGTTTTGAGCGCTGAGTGCGCGGGCGCGTTGTCATGGTGAAACAGTACCCCGCGGAGCCCGGTGTTCGGTCGCTTGTTGCTCATTGCAGACAAAACTTCTGGCAGACATTTTGTGGTATATCATTTGGCGTTGATGCTGATTTGATCTCACAATGGAATTGAAATCAGATGAATTGAACCCCGTCAAAGTGTAGAAACTATCGATCAAAATTTTCCCTGCGCTTCTCGATCGCTTCATTTTCTTAGGCGTTGGTTCGTTTTGAAACAGCCAAATTGTCGATTGACGCTTTGTTTCTGGATCGTATTGATAAATCCAGGATTCGTCACCTGTCACAATGTCGACGAGCCTACTTCAAGTTTTTGAATAATTTCACGGCACCACTCCACACTCCACGTCACACGACGTTTGGGACCAACGAGATCACATCCGCGGACTCAAGCTCTCCGAATATGCCGATGACATGTGCATCCTTAATAGATCGCCCGACCCAAACAGTGCGACACACCGCGTGGGCTGGGCTGCTGACACCGTCCTCGACTACTATTATCGCTGGGGGCTAAAATGTAACATAGACAAAACGGAGTGTGCTATGTTTACTCACAAGAGAAGCTACCGCAGAACCATTCGCATCAAAGACGAGGTAATTGAATATAAAGATAGCATAAAATATCTGGGCGTACATTTAGATAAGACAATGACTATGGGTAAACAGACGGATTACGTCGTGCAGAAGGTGCGACAAGCACGAGGCGCGCTTGCCCCTATCATAGGCTGGCACGCCAAGAAGGATATAACAGTGAAACTTGCTGTCATTCAGGCCTGCCTACTTCCTATATTGGATTATGGCGTGGTACAACTACTCTCACGTTTCAGTAAGAGCAACCTGCTAAAAATTTAACGCCAATATCGAATCACCACCAAGACCAGCGGACAATTCCCAAGACGCTTGGAAACATCATTACTCTGGGAAATGCTAGATTGGGATCCATGGCACCTCCGTGCACAAGACTTAAACGAGGACATGCTGCACCGACACCGTGAAATGCACATCGAGGATTTAGAGAACCCTAGTGACGCCTACCTCGGATATGGACAGCACAACCCCCTCCTTTAGACTAGGTGAAATTGAGATGTACCAAGAAAAGACAGGAGTCGGCTGCTCAGTAAGCGAACAACCGCTCCACGTCCCTATAGATTGTAATTAGCTGTAATTTAATAGGATAGGTCAATATAGAACAACTTTATAAATTTATATAAATTTATTACTGTACACACTAACAAGCTTACAGCACACAATACACGACACTTATACAGATCTTTTTTAGACAAACATAGGTAGAATGTAAGTAGCTGACACACCCACAGGCCGAATACACCACCGGCCTGTGGACATAATGTAACATATAAACTAGGGAAACAAACATCTTTCTATTCTATTTTATTATATTCCACACGGGCCTGCTTCTGAGCTTCGGTGAGGTTGTGCGGCACCCAGCGGCAAACTATCCTCCTCACGCGAAGGTGCGACTGTTGTAAAAGTGTTTCACGCTTGTAGAATCTTGTGAACGCTTCCTGAACCAATCTGCAGTGTATTTTTTTACTGCCAGCACACTTTCTTTCGTGACAGCCGTCGTAGGACGACCACTCCTTTGTTCATCCCCAAAAGTAAGGCGACCGCGCTTGAACTCGCTATACCAGCGGTAGATGGTTGCTTTTGAAGGTCCTTCACCCATAAAAGCAATATGAAATAACTCATCAGTTTTTAGACCACATTTAAAATCGTCTCATCGCACGAAAATGTTCTCGATGCAGAACCATTTTTAAATGAGACACAATAATTTGATTTGGCTCTCGAAAAAATGTGGAGGGCAATTCAAAATTCTAACAATGGTATTTTTACTTTTAAATAACCAAAGTTTTCAAAATAACGACAAGTGACCAGTGCCTAATACATAAAAACTTTTTTCGCAAAACTTTTTGAGTGGCCTGGTAAATGCATGATTATAGCCGAGAATAATTTTACCTTCTCGCTGCCGATTGCTTCGATTTCAGTAATTTAATAACGTTTCCTTTATTTGCAGATACGAGTCATTTACCAGAAATCTGATTAAGCTTGGTGCACCTGTTGATTGTTGCCCGAGACACCGACTGCCATCTGCCTCTATGCTGATAGAGTCTCTGTGTGCGCCGGGACATACAAGGAGCTTTACCATGTTTAAGAAGCGCAGAGGAACATCAGGAATTTGTGGACAACTATATGAATCAAAACTCATAAGCCTGTTATATTTTAGAGCCATTAACGACGACAGGATTACAGAATTTCAACTAGCTTCAAATATCGACAACATCGGAGCTTTCGACGATATTTGCTTCAAAGCAGAAGCAGAAGGGTTTGACAAACCTGTTTTGGTTTTCATACAGGCTAAACATAAAGAAAATGAGAAACAAACACTTACAATCGATTTGGCAACATACTTTAGCAGTTATTTAAAAATTCGATATATTTTCGAATCGAGTGATAACGACTCGTTGTTAAACGGTGCGTTTGATAGAACAGAATGTTTATTCGTCATATACACGACAGCAAGAAACGAATTTAGTAATGAATCGAATGGTAAGTTCAGCTCTATTCTGAATGACTTAATTGATACAGGCGGTACGGCTAAACAACCTGACAGACACGAAAAGAATGTAGAAATTCTAAGCAAAATAGCTGTGAAACATCAAATATCATTCCTGGCGGAACGAATAGCTAAGTTAATAATGGGAAAAGAGAATTTTCAAATGTTGTCTGATGAGCTCATCCTGCGATATCATGTCATTTTGGCAGAAAAAGTGATCGATGTTTCAGAGATTAAAGCTGATGGACAACGGATTGCCTTCTTTCGTAATGACTTTTTTGACACAAATGATGAATATTTAATTTTATTCAAAAATGAATTGTACAAAGAGATTCTTAAAAGAAGAAAAATAAAACCTGGTGATGTTACGAATTTATTGCCAATATTCTTAGACGAGCCAACTGATGCTTCAAGACTGAGTAAACTGATAGGAACTGTTATAACGTACAACAATGGTCAGTTAGAATTGAATAAAAAATATACAAAAGACTTCAACCAACAAACTTTACATCAGGTGTGTGTTTCACGATTTACTGTTAACAAAGCAGTTGAACTAGCTGTAAAAGAAATATTATTATTTCAGGAGTTTAAAGTCCCAGCTGCTTTTGGAAATAAAGACATAACAATAAGAGGTAGCGATGAGAAAATAGAGAAAAGAATTAATCATTTAGCTATAAAAATTAAAGATTTATTAGAAAAGTGTAATCCTAGTTACATAGTCACTATAGATGACTCTTTAGAAAAAGGATTACTGCAGCTTAATGGAGGTTTAGCTGGAGCTATTGGAAATATATTTGTGCTTGATGATGACACAAAATTCATGAAAGTAACAGAGAACTGCGAATCACTAGAAGATATTGCTAAAAAGCTGTATAAAAAATTGGTAGATGAAATCCACGATTTACACAAATACAAATTTAGTTTCAATATTCATAAGTTCCCTAAACTTTCATTCAACTGCAGCAATTATGAAGAGAATTTAGCAAAAGATTTTTTGAATAAATTGCTACTTTACTCGAACCAAGCAAACGAGAAAGATGTGGAGAACATTTTAAAAAGCGAAATTGAAGAATACCAGCGTGATCACGTTAACTACTTCCAAGCTAAAACTGACGCCATATTTTCAAAATATCACGACGATATACAGAAGTGGTGGATGCAATCAAATGAGGCAGTGTATCTTACAAAACATGATAACAGATTTGAAACTGTCATGCATAATATTGTTAAAGACCCTCTGATGAGCTTAATAAAAGTAACATATATGAGCAAAATTAAACATTATAAATATACGTTCACTGAAGACGCAGTGAAGTCCTTGAAATTACAGGTTCAGCATTCGACTGTTATCGTTACAGAAAACTGTGTACCGACTGTTGTAAAAGTGTTTCAATATTTTAAAAATAATGAATATAATGTGTTAGATCTAGAGTATATTGTAGATCTACCAACAAACGATCGTAACGCATTAAGAAGAGAGTTGAAAAATACAAATAAAGACAACGTTGTAATTATTGTATGCGATAAAGTACATAACTCGGGAAATATAAAGAAAACTTTTGGAAACATCGTTGAAGCTGTTCAAAACCAAAAAATAATAGTCATTATGAACGAAATGTCACTTGCAGCATTAAATAAATATTTCCCAAAAGCCAATAATATAGTCCGCGATGAAAAGAGTAGTCTCATTGACATGAGTGAAGAGTCACAGAATAATATCTTGAACTATGTTAGACTTTTATTTCAAGGCGAAAAAGTAAAACTAAGATCAATAGTCGATGCCAAAACAGTGGCATATGTGAAAGGAGATGTTTTGAATAATATAATCGTTAAGGACATAATTGTTCTTAGTGAAATAATACTCAATAAAAAATTTAAACATATAAAACACTTATATGTTGACAGATCCGTTACAAGGCTGGGCAATGTCAGGGAAGTTAGAACTTTATTTGATTTAGCAGACGACATTGTACTTATAACAGCAGATCCCGGAATGGGTAAGTCAACTCTACTCAGTCACTTATCGCTTAAAACAAAAGAAGTCTGCCCGGGTGTCTGGATTGTAAGGATAAACTTATTGGAATACTCGAAAGATTTCAGTAAGTGGAAAAATTATGACACAAACATAGACATATTAGAGTCTTTAAAGTTTATGTGTCAAATTATACTTCGCGGGAAACTAAGTAAAGAAAATAGAGTGGAGATTGCGTTGGAAGAACAAAACGATGTTGTGTACCTGAAATATTGTACAGCCGACCAGTGGATTGTGTTCGAATTAAAATTATTTCTAAATTTTTATTCTAACGGAAAAGTTATATTTCTATTTGATGGTTTTGACGAAATTTGTCCGCATTATACAAAAGAGGTTATGAAATTAATCAAAACTCTCAGAAATAATCCTCGAAAGCAAAGAATCTGGATCACGAGCAGGTCGTATAAAGAAGTAAAAACTATTTTGCAAAACGAGTTTGGGTCACCTTATGAAATAAATAACTTCTCTTATTTACAAATAAGACAATTTTTAGAAACATTTTGGAAATTTAATTTGAAATTAGATGAGTTTAACACGACACAACTCGACAATGTAAAGAACTTCATTGAATACGTATGTAAATTGAAAGATATAAAACCAAGTTTATTCGTAATGCCACTACACAGAGTATATTTAAGCGCTGCCCATTATCTGATTAATGAAATTAAGTATACGTACATTCCTTTATGGACACGCAACAAAAATTATTATGATTATATTCAGGTTATTGATATAGTGCGATATAAATCCGATGTTGTCAACGATAGCATTGATGGGAATCCTTTTCATCTGTCACTAGCAGCTGGTTTTGTCGAACACCAATTAAAAAGTTTAACTAAAACTACATGGAACTTAGAACGAAACAGTTTTGTCTTCTACGAGCGATTTTTGGAAACTAAGATGAAAACAATACGGTTCCAAGAAAAAAACGAAATGAATATTTATTATCCTGATATAATTTATACTTACGACAAAGAACTAGCAGATTTTATTTTGAAGCACAAGAAATTGGCGGCGTATGCCATTTTTTGCGATTGGCCATGGAAGAACACTAAACATGGCATACAGAGTCGAAAATTATTGTTAAGTATGGAAGACTTGAAAGAGATGATACAATTTATACGAAATGGAGGAGGTAAGACGGGTCTTATATCCTCTTCTGAAGTAAACATATACCCGATACTCATACACACAACATTCATACACAGGACATTTACTGATTACTTAGCAGTTGAATATGTTTGTGATTGTCTGAGAGATTTAAATAGAAACGAAAAACAAAAATGGATGGATTTCATATTTAATGTGATATTTTCTCCGAAAATCCAATGTTCGCACGTGCACGTTATTTTAGATCATAAAATTAAAATTGACAAAACATTGATGAGTATTTTGGACGACAATAAAAATGAGATTTTTAATTTGATAATGGAACAAGGACTACTTTATGCAGAATATATTGAAGATGTTAAATTTTATTACCCGGGACCATATCGGCATTGGGCTTTAGTATACTCTGTGTACGAACAGTTACCTAACTTAATGTTATTTTTTGTTAAAATATTAGATTTTTACATAAACAAGAATAATTTGAACGATTTTCTTGATATTGTTAAGAGGTCCCATCTGTTATTATTAGCTAATAAGTATAAAAGCAATGTATTTATGATGTTTTTTTTCGATAAAGTTAGAGAAGTCGATAAATCAAAATTGTATTCTGTGCTGAAGAGTAATTTTTCGTATCTGCCTCATTCTACTATATCTAAATTGGTTAAATTGAGTAGTCAAGAAATAGTCGATCATATAGCCATAGATGACGCCTATGAAGAACCACCATGGTCAGAAAAATTACTATGAAGACACGATAAACAAAAGGTTAAGGTTGTCTGTAAGAAATTGCTCTGTGCGATAAGACCGCCTATTGTACACTTATTTTTGTAAATATTTTAACCTGTGATAAACTAAGGTTTGTTGCCAAAGAAGTGTTATTATTTTTTTATTATTAATAAATCACTATGAGACTGCATTTAACTTTATTATCTACCTTCTTTATAAAACGTAATTTAGTTGTAAGTTATATCATTCTTGTTTTTTCGAATTAATATTTTATTTTTGTTAGTATGTAAAATCATGATTGTGCTATTTTTGGCAAATAAATTATTACACGTCGAATTGGTATTATATTTTTATATGAAAACTACTACAAATACCTTCTACCAGTGGCTTTGCCGACGCTAAATCCGAAATGAGAATCTACACTTAGATCTCAAAATCCCCACCATCCAGCAGTTCATGAAACCCCTTTGCAAGCGTTTCTTCAATACTGCTGTGAAGCACCGCAACCCCCTAATCGCATCGGCCGCCCGATACGAACCCTCTCGCATCTCCAAGATTCGCCGTCCTAAGCATACTCTCGTCACCCCCGACGACCCCATTACCCTGCTCCAAAAGAGGCGTAAGGAAACTAGTACAGTTCGCAAACAATACAGACCGCTGTCCTTCTGTTCTCGCCGCCGAAGCCCGCCGCGTCAATCCCGTCAACGTCCGCCCCGTCCCTTGCTCGAGCCACTGAGCCTGTAGTATAAAATTCCCCGATAATCAGCCCGTCCCTTGCTACCCGTGTGCCCAATTTCATCCAAATTTGTTCATTCGTTTGAGTGTGAAGGAGCAACAAACATACACATACATATAGTCTCCTTTAAGAGCCGGTTGTAGTCACAGAGTATTTTGTAAGAGTTTTGCCCGGGTCTGTAACAGCGATTATATTTTTATAAAAAAAAAACATAGTAACTATTCAAGATTTTTGTTTTTGCCAAACCCTTTTAAAAAACATGCTTTATTATTTTATGTAATCAAATATAAATTACGTGACGTAATCTCGTAGATATACACGTTTGAAAATGTAAGTCAGGGTCTAATTCGTGATTTTTTTTTTATCGAGTCAACTAATTTTATCATGTTTTGATTTTAACCCAGCGCGGTTGGTCATATTATGGTCAATTTTAATAAAATATTTTTTTTATGGTGATTTCTTTGAGGTGAGGTATTTGTGGATTTCCAGAGGTTCAAAAAAGTACAAAATTAATAGAACCAGGCCTTAAGTGACGTTTCCACCTCGGCTTTCCGCTCGGACCCGCTTCGCTGCGCTTATACATTGGAGCGGATATTTCGAGCAATGTGACTGGCTAATTCATGTTACACTAAACTCCGCCCACTCAATTACTCCTCAGCAAAAACGTACCCTTACGACTTTCACCTAGGGTTGCCAGGTCTTGAAACCGAAAAGCCGGACAGACCAGCTAGTTTAGCCGGACATTTTGACATTTGGAAACAACAATAAATTGACTGATATAATTGGTAGTTCGCTCCGCTTGTGCTAGCAAACTAATGACAAATCTACATAATGGTCAAATTTAAAAAGCCTAACAAAAGCCGGACAGGCGATACTGCGCCTAATTTGGCCTTACACGCAACCAAAAAGCCTGACCGTGTTCGGCTTTATCCAGACGCCTGGCAACGCTACTTCCCCCAAGTTTCTTGTCAACAAATTCTAACCAAAGAAATCTACGACAAATACTAACAATGCGTACACATCCTTCTAGTGTTTAGAAAACAAAATAGATTCCTTATCGTGCGTGTTCTTAACATATCTTCATTTCTTACTCGACATTCTAACAATGAACAGTTACGTACCTGTAAAGAAGATAATTAAAATTGTGTCTGCACAACGGAATCCCAGTAAGTTATTTTTTTTAATTATATTTTGTATTGCAATCTATCCAAATGATATTCAGCAATAGTTTGGTATTTGTATTAACCTTTTGAGTGCGTAATTAGAGACACAATAGTAAGACAATGGCGCGTGAACGCCGGCGTTAATGCGGGGATCAACAGCTTAATCAGGCTTGCTCGGTATGTCCAATGACAAGTCCGTTTTGTCTCAATCACAGTCTACAATAATAGGTCCTGTGGGGTTTTCCTTTTTAGCCTTCGTGGCATGATTAAGGACCCTTAATCATGCCACGAAGGCTCATTAGCTGTTTTGCAAGTACATTGGGGTGGTGTGTGATCCTTGATCAAAAATTTTCCATTCTGGCTTTTATTTCTTGCTTAACTGTTTTCATATTAAGGTCGTGGTGTAATCTTTGATTGGATATATACCAAGGTGCATCTGCAATCATTCGTAGCATTTTCGACTGATACCTTTGCAGGATCTCACGTTAAAGTTGGCTGATGTGCCTATCTACTACTGATAACTGCAATCCATAACACCACATGGGTTTCAGTATGGCTTTATAGAGTAACAGTTTGTTTGTCAGGGATAGCTGTGACTTTCTGTTTAGCGTTCCATACATTTTACGTTGTCCCATTACCAGGCGTTTGGTAAAGATATGCTTCCTCCATGTAAGCTTCTTGTCCAGGTACATACCTAAGTATTTTGCCTCATCAGCTTGTGGGACTTGGACTCCATTTATTTTGACTGAAGGGCAAGTTTGGCGTCGAAATGTGTAAGTTACCTGTACAGATTTGGATTCATTAGGCTTAATACGCCAATCTCTTAGCCATCTTGCGATGTCATCAAGACTGTTTTGGAGCTTCTGAGTGGCATTTTCTGGGAGTTCATTAGAAGAAAGTACTGCTGAATCGTCGGCGAAGGTACCAGTTATGTTTACACATGAAATAGGTTTTTTTTTTTAGGTGGGAAAATCATCTAATGACAAACCCTGCTCTTGGGCGGAGCGAGAGATAGTGTCAGACTTTTACTGACTAAAAACCCACTCCTGTTCCTTCTTTGCCTTCATCCCGGGGCCCCGGGCTTCGCTTTCACACTACCCGTGGCCGCAGTAGGCTTCGGCCCTGTTGGGCCCCTACGATTTGCTGACATCTCCCTGAGGCGCGCGTGGAACAATACGCGCCGTCGACGACTTGGGCTCGGTCCGGACAGTTACCGGACGATCGGACGGCGAGCCACCCATTACTCGCCGTCACATGAAATAGGTAGGTCTGCTTTTAAAAGGAAGTACAGAATGGGGACCATAACGCTACCCTGCGGAAAACCTGCGTGGATTTCGTGTAGCATCGTTGCTTCTTCGCCTTGCTTTACAAAAAAATGACTGTTTTCCAATACGATCTTATAAACTGGTAAAATGGTATTGGAAGTTTTTTTTTAATTTTGTACAAAAGCTCATCGTGCCACACGCGGTCAAAGGCTTGGGATACGTCTAAAAATGCTGCTGTACAATATTGCTTACGTTCAAAGGCGGTTTGGATATAATTAACGAGTCTATGTACTTGTTCAATAGTACCGTGTTTTTGCCTGAAGCCAAACTGGTGATCAGGGATTAAATCTCTTTCCTTGTAATAATTAGCATTAATCTATTTAAAAATAGAATCTCCATTACTTTTGATGAAATTGAAAGCAAACTGATAGGTCTATAGGACTTAACATCATCTGGGCTTTTACCAGGTTTTGGAACCATTATGATCTGCGCTACTTTCCATTGCCGCGGCACCGACGATCTCCTTAACATAGAATTTGGCAGTTCGAGTAGTATCCTCACAGTTATCAGATAATACTGCCCTGGTTGAGGTCCGGAGCGAGATGGAATGAGATACGGCCGCATCCTTCTGGGAACAGTCATGCTAACGAAGGAGGCGGCCGCAAGAGTGGAGGAACGTATACGTCGTACGTTCTCCGGCAACCGCAGGCGCGGGCTTGCGGACGACGAGCAATGGGTAGCTCGCCGTCCGCTCGTCCTATAAGGACCGAGCCCGAGTCGTCGACGACGAGTAGTGTTCCACGCGCGCCTCAAAGAGATGACGGCAAACCATCGGGGCCCAGAGAGCCGATGCTTGGGTCATGGGGAACAGAGTGAAAGGGGTATTCATGGTCCTAGAACGCAAAAGGCAACTGAAGAACCACAAGAGTGGTTTTAATCAGTAAAAGTTTGACACCCCCTCGCGCTCCAACCAGTGCGGGCGAAGTCATTATATAATTTGCTACCCTAATAAAAAGCTATGGTGGAAACGGGGTGGTTATGGGGTTAAACTAAGCCGTTTTTAGGGTTCCGTGCATCAAAAGGAAAAAACGGAACCCTTGCAGGATCTCTTTGTTGTCCGTCCGTCCGTCTGTCTGTCTGTCTGTCTGTCTGTCTATCTGTCTGTCTGTCAAGACCCTTTATCTCGGGAATGCGTGAAGGTATCGAGTTAAAATTAAAACCATTTATGTACTCAACTCTGCAATCCCTTGAAGCTGTGAAAAAAATCAAACTTCTGAGTTAACGAAAAATAAAGATACGACCGTTTATGTCGCAAAAAACGAATATTTTGACCCTCTCAAGGAAATCAAAATTCATAGGGTACTTCCCGTTAACCTGGAATCCTGAAATTTGGCATGAAGTGAGGTCTCATAGCACAAGTATAGGAAAAAATCTGAAAACTGTAAATTTGTAGTTACGTCACAAAAAAGAAACTTTTTGCGATTCGGAAAAATCTTCGTAACTCAATTTGGGAATGGAACTGTTTTCACAGGTAAGTTTTTACGGAATCCTTAGTGCGCGAGTCCTACTCGCACTTTCCCGGTTTTTTTATATGGATGGATGCGTGCTCTGGAAGCATAGAACGCATCGTCATGGATGGTCGAGAGAGGTCTAAGTAGTATGTGCAGAGCTGTGTACCTAACTATTAGCTTTACGTCATCAGGACACGAACGCCGATCTTCACTACAAGAATACTACGACTCGTCTGGTCCCAGAAGGCGAAGCAGGTGTAATCCCTGGATCATACTGTTCTTTCTGCTATCCGCTGTGATCTATATATACTGCCACAGAGCTCACTACCTGCCTCCATTGAATAGACAGATTTTTATCACTAAAATTCATTATGACGCGCCTTATGGAAAAAATAGTAAGTGGTCTTTTATAAGAAAAGTTTCCTTATCTGCGACTTTATCTGCCCCTGATTTTCTTATTCCAAGATATATTTTTTGAAATAATATAAACTAGTGCTTGACTGCAAACCTACCTGATGTAAGCAGTGACGCAATCGTTGGTGGTGAGGCGCACTAGTTTATTAAGAGCCTATCCAGTCTAGTCTTGAAGACACCTAAATTATAATCGAACGGGAAGACCACAGCAGGAAAATTGTTCCAATCCTTTGATGTACGCGGTATAAACGACGAAGCGAAACGTTTAGTCCACACCGTAGGGGCGCCAACAACGTAAGGGTAGACACTCGCCGTACGTCAGGTTGTCTGATATTAGAAAGGTGATAATTCGGCTTAAAGAAACAAACCGTTTTTATCATCACTACCGTTTCAGCCTAAGCGGAATAACCAATTGCTAGGACCTCGTACGCCTCAAGCTTTTTAATTTTGAGCACCCCTTTTACCGGTTATTTTCAACTCATTTGATGATTATAAGTATCTGAGTGGAAGAAATCATTAAAATTTCATGACTGGACCTCAAAAAATGGGGTTGGGATATTTGGTACATTTGCATTAATATTTTTTTAATTATTTAAACCATTGCTTGACTGCGATCCCACCTGATGGTAAACAGTGATGAAATCGTTGATGATGAATCGCACTAGTTTATTATGAGCCTATTCACCCTAACCTTGAAGTCCTCTAAATTATCTATTCATCCATTGTAGGGCGTAGAGCCGTAGAGATTCTTCTTGAATAGGATTATTCCTCTTGGCTTTAAATGACCTCATTTATTTAAACAGCGTTGTCATTACAGAACTTGCAATCGACGTAACTCAAAGAAAGAAAACATCAGTTCCTCCTCTCGCCAAGCCAAACACAGCTAACACCGTACCAACAACGGCTAGCACGCAAACGAAAACATCTGGAGATTTCTATAAGTCGAACATATTAAGTAAGGGTGTAGAGGTATGCGGAGCAATGTATAAAGTCCCGAAAACCTCCGTAGAAAAGAGAGGATCCTCCGACCAGACGGGTGTCATGTCTGGTCTGAGAGAACGGGTTACGGACTGTTGTATATGTTCTAATCGCGTGGAGATGAACGCACACTTATTCGAGCCGAACGCGTCGAACGAGTCGAAAGAAAAGAATTCTAGAATTCTTCGTACTTCCAGATTCAGACGATTCAACGCGTTTTTTTTTTTTCAGCAGGGGTGGGAAATCCTCATGGACGCCCAGACTGCCTCACAGACAAGGCAGTCTGGACAGTGTCAGACTCCTACTGACTAAAACCACACTCCTGCCTTACATTTAAACTACGGACGTGACGTCCGTGCCCTTGTTTGATAATTATACATTATTTGCTTCTGGGCAACTCCACTTGCAAGTGGCGTCACTCCAGAGCACCTTTCAGTTGGCGCGGTTAGGTGTGCGGGGTTTCATAGAATTTCTTATAAAGAATTCTAAAATTCTTTTCTTTCGATTCGTTCGACGCGTTCGGCGCGGTTAGGAGTTCGTTCGCCTTAGTACCCCGATGCAGGATTTTGAATTTTAGTTCTTGTGTGGGCGTTTAGGGCTTACCTAGCTGTAATGATTAATATTGCAAATTGGTTATTTATTATTATTTTTATTATAAGCCCGTTGTGTCACACTGCAGGGCAAAGGCCTCCCTTCCTTTATTCCACTCTTTTTGTCTTTTATCATCATCATCATCATCACATAGGAGGACATAGGTCTCCCCTAAGTGTCACCACAATGAACGGTCCTTTGCGTCTCGCATCCATCGGATTCCCGCAACCCTTACCAGGTCATCGTTCCACCTTGTAGGAGGCCTTCCAACGCTACGTCTTCCGGTACGTGGTCGCCATTCCAGAACATTTCGGCCCCAACGGCCATCCGTTTTGCGAGCAATGTGCCCTGCCCATTGCCACTTAGGTTTGGCGATTCTTCCTGATATGTCGGTAACCTTGGTTCTCCTGCGGATATCTTCATTCCTGATTCGATCACGCAAGGAAACTCCGAGCATAGCCCTTTCCATTGCCATTTGGGTGACTTTAAGTCTTCTGATGAGGCCCATTATAAGCGACCACGTTTCGGAGCCATATCTATGTCATCACTGGCAACACGCACTGGTCATAGACTTTTTGTCTTTAGACACTTGAAATAAGAGGTTTTTTTTTTTCACACTATTAAAATTTTAGTCATGTATTTAAATCCCGTTCTCAAATTACCCTGGTTACTAATAATTTCGGGCACTAGTTGTCTGACATTCAAGCTAAACTGGACCTATTTTGGTGTATACAAAATTGTATTTTTGCTTCTTTCTTTTATTTCGTTTTTACCTAACTAGGTATTCGTGTGCCTTGTGTTGTGCTAAATTAATTAATTTTCTTTCTTTTCTTTTATCAAAATCACAAAAGTAGACTTGATGTCTGTTGTGTGTATTATAAAATTAACTTCGTTTACAGAATCAGGATCAGATCTAAAACCAAGAAAGCACCCCGCAGTCCTGGATTTGCCTCTTTGTTTTCGGAAAAAACCTTACCGTAAGTGTTTAATTCCTCATTTATGTATATCTGCATAATGTATAATAATGTGATTATCTATAAATCTTCTTTATTTAATTTAAATATTATTTTTTTTTTTGTGTATTTGTAATATAGGTACAAATATTTTTTTTTTTTACTAAATGCATAATGAAAGTATATTTGATACTTATAAAAAAGGGAAAAAAAAATCTGTACGTTTACTTGTCTGTATGTTCCGGTTAATCTCAGAAACGGCAGGACCGATTTTGATAGGACTACCTTTGGTAGATAGCAGATGTTAGTAACTTAGGTTACTCTTATTCTACAAAAATAATTAGGGCCTCATAATGCGATCTCTATCTGTCACTCAAACTCATTGTTAAGATAAGCTCGCCTTTTTATATGAATTGTCAAATCACTGTGATATATAGTTTTTCACGTATTTTTTTTTTATTGATGTAACCAATGCTTGACTGCGACCCCACCTAATGGAAGTGATGCAATCGTTGATGGTGAGGAGCACTAGTTTATTAAGAGCCTAATTCACTCTAGCCATGAAGTCACCTAAATTATAATCGGACGGGAAGACCGCAGCAGGCAAATTGTTCCAGTCCTTCGATGTACGCGGTATAAACGACGAAACGCTTAGTCCGGATTGTAGAAGTTTCAACAACGTAAGGGTGGATACTAGCCGTGCGTCCGTTTGTCTGATGGTAGAAAGGAGATGGCGGAATAAAGTCATGCAATTCCCGCGCACACTCTAAAATGCATCCAGATATTAAGAATGAAGAGGGTTCTGTACAAAAAAAAATTAAACTACTTGAAACTATGAACTAATGGCTGTTTTACGAATCTAACGCAGACGAAACCGCGGGCACTGGCTAGTGTATAATGATAACTGTTTTAATCACATGTGGTTCATAATATTCTTCTTCATCTAATTTAGATTTTACGTGTTTTAGCAAAATTTGAATTAAAGATGAAGAGTGTAAGCTTGGATCAGAAAAATGTATACCCCATGGTGTTAAAAGGGGGATCGTATCACCCTGCGGATTGTAAAGCAAGGTTTAAAGTGGGCATCATTGTGCCATACAGGTAAGAAAACATTTTGTAATGTCTTGCTACACTTTTTTTTTAAGGGAAGATCCCGAAAGAAACACCTCTTAAAGTTTATAAAATTTCTAAAAATACACCGCACTTAATTACACAAAAAAAAAAAAATCTTTGAAGAACCTAAAAAGATGTGGCAACTGTTTCACCACAAGATATTTGCAAAACTATCCTTAATTTCGAGGAAAAAAAATTGTTCATAACTCTCAAAAACACTTACTAAAATTACTAAATTTTAAACAATATTTTTTATTTTTCTCGAAATTAAGGATAGGTTTACAAATATCTCGCGGTGAAACTGTTGGCACATCATGACCATGACCATGTCCCACCTTCCATCCATTGTAGCGCAGTGCTCATATAATTAGGGGCAAATACCAACAGTATGAATTATACAGGAGAAGAGCCGGACGGACGGACCAAATCCGTCGTAGCATGTTCGAGTGTGGGCTAACTCTATAAGAGCCACCTGTGTTCCTTCTGTTGCCTTTTTCGTTCCTGGGGCCTTACTATAACGTGGTAAAATGTCAGGCGTGCGAGTGAGAAAGATGATGGAGCTATACACACTAAACATTTTTTTTTTTTCGGTGTGAAAATCATCCTCTGACATCCCTCGATCTTGGGCGGGAGATAGTGTCAGACTTTTACTGAACAAAAACCCATTACTGTTCCTTCGTTGCCTTTTATACCAGGGCCGAGTCTTCCTTTCAGAATTAGACCCTTGGCCCTAGTCGGCTTCGACCCTGCTGGGCTCCTACGATTGCTGACATCTCCTTGAGGCGCGCGTGGAACACTGCGCGCCGTCGACGACTTGGGCTCGGTCTGGACGCTTACCGGACAGTCGGACGTCGAGCTACCCATTGCTCGCCGTCCGCAAGCCTACGCCTACGGTGGCCAGAAATCGGGATCGGAAACCCGCATCGGCTGGGGCGCGGGGACCATTGCCTCGCGCATGCACGTGCGGCCTCCTCCTTTGCTAGCATTACTGCTTCGCAGTAGGAGGCGACCGCCTGCCACTCGTCCTCGCTCCGGACCATGGCCTGTACCAAGGCCCGGCGCAAGAGATCGCTGCCGCCGATCGCCCCCATGAGGACTCGGCGGTGCTCCGCCCAGGCGGGGCACACCTCTACCGTATGCTCCACCGAGTCCTCCGGGCGATCCACACAATGGTAACATCCGGGCGTTTCTTCCGGACGAATCCAGTGTAGGAACCTCCCGAACTTACCATGTCCGGTGAGGACCTGCGTCATGCGGAAGGTAAGGACGCCGTGTTGCTTTTCTAGCCACTTCTCAAAGAGAGGACTTACCGGCTCACTATACATATAGCTCCATCCCTTTAACAGTCCAGTTCAGGTCGTGAAATGGATCGCGTTATGAGCTTGTGGTAGGGCTTCAGGGCCACGGCGACTCTTTCTAACATTCTCCGCAGCTCTAACAGGCGTCACTCCCTTTTTAACCCCTTTCATACAAACCATCCATTATTTTTTAGCGTATAAAATGTTAATTTGTAAATGATTGTCATTGCAGAGACCGTGTACGTAATCTCGGCACATTCTTGTACAACATACACCCGTTTTTAATGCGTCAGAAACTGGATTACCAAATATTTGTTATTGAGCAACAAGGTAAGAGGCTCTGCTTTTTTAATTTTTAATATTTATCAGCTAACTTGTATAATTTTAAAACAATAAAGCTTAAAAAATCTTGCAATAAACGGCTACCGAATAAATCTTAATTTTAAATCAAATCAATCATCAAATCAGTTTATTGCAAACATGTTGTACAGTGGTTGGAATAAAAATTAAAAGTTTCAAACATGCACCCTGTAAGGACACAGCAAAACAAATAATTAATAAATTTTATAACATGTTATGTAACTAGTCACTGAATTAAACCCAGCCAGGCTCATTACTTTGTGTAATTTATTTCATCACCACTGCTCTCAAAACGATAAAGGAAAACATTGTGAGGAAACCGGCATGTCCTAGAACCAAAAATTTGAAGACATGTGAAATCTTACATTCCACACTTTTCCGGCGTGGTGGCCTACAGGCCATTCCCTTTCCTGGAGAGGAGGCCTGAGTCCCAGCAGTGAGAAAGTTATGAGGCTGATTATACGTATTTATCTTGAATTCATAATCTCCCTAGCCTTTTTTCACATGGAACGACTGCCTATCAGACCTTCATAAACCAGTTACGGCTACGCTCTACTCTTTGGATAGACAGATGGTCAGACTTTCTAGTGTCTGAGTACCTTTAGCGACAGTCAAAGATCTGCGAATGACACCTGGGTCCAACGGCTTTACGTGCTTTACGAGGCACGTGGTGTCAGTAATCATTATACGCTTGGTGTACGTCTGCTCACAGCTTACATACAAACTATGAAACTCTATCGACGAGAAGCGACAACGACACGACGGGACGACGGCGGTTTCTTTTTTTTTTATTTTATTTTTTATTTCTCTGATACATTTTTAACATTTGTTTAACATATTTTTAGCTCGTCAAACTTTATAGTTTCATGGCGAGAAACGCTCGTTATATAATCACTTCTGTGACATCATAAAACAGAAAAATATTGCTTTGCTGTCTCGGGATGTGTACAATATATCATTTAAACTTAATACTTAATTTATTTATGCTATGTATTAAATATATATAAATAAATAAGCTATATATCAAATATATTATATTTAAGTAGGCTGTAAGCAAGCGTATAATGACGAATACGCGTCTCAAGCCATCACGACACTAAAAGATAATTATCTTAAATTATGAATTAAAAACCATAAAAATATTTTAGGAACCGATCTATTCAACAAGGGTCGCGTGCTGAATGCCGGCTTCAATGAAATGATGAAGTTCAACACATTCCACTGCGTGGTGTTCCATGACCTAGACCTGTTGCCTATGCACGAGAGCATCTTGTACAGTTGCCCGACGCTGCCCAGGCACATGTGCGCAAGAGTCAATGATACGGAGATAAAGAAGTTTGAGTAAGTATTTATAAACTGCTGTCGCTTGTTAAACTACTTCAGATACCCCGTCTCCGATTGAAATCCTATACACACACACAGCCCTGCGTTCAAAAATAACCAGAGTACGGTAGGGTTGTTACTGTAACCGTTCAAAAATGCTTCGAGTTGCAACCCAGGGTCGTTCTTTTATAACTCGAGTAGCTACCCTAGAGTTAACCCAACTAACTCTAACTCCGAGCAGGGTAGGTTGGTGTAAGCGGTAGGAATGACAGTTGCTTGGCAATGACAGTTGAACTCTACGTTCACGTTCAAAAATGCGAGCGTCGAGTATCTACCCTGATGACGTCATTAGAGTTAGCTCTAACCTCATTTTTGAATGCAGGGCTGAGAGTGGAGTGGAGTACAGGGTCTAATAAATGTTTTTTTTTTTGTTAATCAAGAACGCCTCAACAGCTGAACGGTTTTGGACACGAGTAGACTATGACATGCCATAATTTTCGACTTTCAAGCGAGTAAAGTCGTCGTTTGACTTTCATGAGAGCAAAGCCTCATAGGATAATTTTCGAATTTCATGCGAGCAATGTCCCATGAGATTTTTTATTATTTTTATTTGTTTTATATTTTTAAGTACAATATTGACTAGTTTACACTGTCCTCGAAATATTAATATTGTAATATGGAAATTTTGTAAAAACAATCATGTTTAGGGTTCTGTACCTCTAAAGGAAAAAAACAGAACCCTTATAGGATCACGTTGTTGTACGTCTAGCGCCTGTCTGTCCGTCTGTCTATCTGTCTGTCAAAACCCTTTATCTCAGGAACGCATGGAGCTATCGAGTTGAAATTAAAACCATATACTCAAATCTGAGGTCCCTGCTGCTGTGAAAAAATCAAACTTTAAATTAACGGAAAAAAAGATACGGTCGTTTAAGTCGTAAAAATCGTATATTTCGACACTCTCAAGGGAATAAAAATTCATAGGGTAAGTACCTACTTTCCGTTGACCCAGAATTCTGAAATTTAGCATAAAGTAAGGTCTTACAGCACAGGTATAGGAATAAATCTGAAAACAGTTTTGTTGTTACGTCACAAAAATAACTTTGCAATTCGGAAAATCTTCGAGATTCCATTCGGGAATTTAACCTTTTACATTATGTAGGTAAGTTTGTAGGGAACCCTCAGTGCGCAAGCCTGACTTGCCCAGTTTTTTTTTTAAATTAGTAACCATGAAGTTTCTTGCCGGTCCTTCTTCATAGGAAACGAACATTTGGAAACGTGCACTAGCTCGTGACGTTTTTTATGTGCCCATGTAGGCCTATGTGAAATAAAAATATTTCGAATTTGACTTTGAATTTTGAGATAAATTTTGACTTTCATGTGAGCAAAATAACCTCATGAGCTCATTTTCGACTTTCATGCGAGCAAAACATTTGTTTAAAGCTAATTGTTCATAGTCATGTCAATGAAGAATGGCGGTAAAGTATTCACCACCACTTCGTACTAATAGTGTACTTTTTCATACATAACACATACAAGTTAATTTAATTAGATCCTTATCCATATGTATTATTTCATAGTTTAGATTAAGATTTCACACATTCTTCTTCTCTTCCTCCCTACACACTATCGTCTACATTTCTTTTAATTTCTCCTTTCGCAGGTCTGCTGGAAGAAATTTCTTTGGAAATAAGCAGTACCTTTGTACTCTTGTCTACTATGTATTGTCTTTTTCTGTTTTTGTGTGTACTTATATAGTAAAATAAATAAATCCTGTTTCAGTCAAACATACAAGTTCCATAACCTGTTCGGTGGCGTGGTTTCGATGACAAGGGATCAGTTCGAGAGAGCCAACGGTTTCTCCAATCTTTACTTCGGATGGGGAGGTGAAGTCAACGACCTGTTCTATAGGTAATAACTGGGGAACCTCGATGAGAACTCTTGGAGATTGAGAGGGAATGTTACCAAAACAATATCACCTGATATTACCATGATAAGGCTGGATTCTCCAGTGCGCTGCCCCCCTAGCCAAGTTACAATCGTTTCGTTCGGCGCGAACGCCTCGAGTAGGCCACGCCTCCGAATCCTTTGTTCTGACCACGTGACTGAGCGTTGAGATGACGTCAGAACAAAGGAATCGGAGGCGTGGCCTACTCGAGGCGTTCGCGCCGAACGATACGATTGTAACTTGGCTAGGGCTTTGTATAGATTGTAGCTTGGCTGGAACGTAAAGGGCAACTAAAGGATCACAGGTGGGTTTTATTCGGTAAAAGTCTGACAATCCCTCTCACCCCACCGAGAGCGCGAGAAGTTATTTGAGGTTTTCCCACCCCAAAAAAAGATTAAGTACCTACCTTGTTGGTCCAGTGTTGTTGTGTTGTGCAGTAATGAGCATGTAATCCTATGTTTAATTCCCGAGTCAGGCAAAGAGTCACTGGACCCATCAGGAATGATTTTTGAACGATTGATAGACCACGAATGGCTTTTATTACACGAGTGGAACTTACTACTCTGTCAAGAAAGTGCCGGGAAATCAATAAATTTGAAACCAGTCAACATGACTTTGACTTTTGATCGACTTTGGCGTGGTTTTTTCGGTTTCGGTTCAGTTGGAAGGCGCCACTCCGAAGCTTGTTGACTAGTTTGCATGTCAAACTCGTAAACCCACGTCCTTGATGAGACGTGGTATTCGCCAGTAACAATGCGTTTCATGAATGTTGGGTCGGAATTGACTCTTTCTAGCATGTCCTAAGCGACTCTCATGCGATTGAGTTTTGGAAAAAATTCAGGTCTTTTGGGACTAGCCGAGCGGTAACATGTTTCATACCCAAATGATTAGTTAAAATGGTACGGATCGACTCGTGGGATACAGAAAGTTCGGCGGCTATCTCTCTCAAAGTTGAATGAGGATTTTCAGTCACTATTTCCTTCAGTTTTGCGATGTTAACTTCAGTTGAAGACGTTGATGGCCTACCAGGGCGAGGCAAGGCGAGACCGCTTTTGAACGCTTTGTACCACTCATAAGCACGTGTTTTTGATAAAGTCGATTCACCGTAAGCCTTCTGTAACATTTTCACTGACTCCGAATACGAAATTCCATTGGCGATGCAAAATTTAAGACAAACTCCTAGTTCGATGTTTTTGTCCATTATGAAATTCGCAATACACACTAGATATGATATAACTAAAAACAGCACTGCACCTATTTAATATAAATAACAGATGCAACTCAAACTCCGCGCCAAAATGGAAAACAGTTGTGCCAATCTACCAACAACAAAAAAAATAAAAATTTGAATTTGGAACCATAAACAAATCATCCATTCCCGATACTTTTCTGACTGAATGTACATATAACTTCTCGTTTATGTGGGTGTACTATTAAGCACTTCTGCCTCTTTGGAGTATACAATCGTGATGAAATCCCCAGTACCATATTCTAAACATTTTCAAGAAATGATAATTTATATTAAATTAGCATTGAGTAGAAATTAGTTTGATAACGTAATAATATAACAATACTTTAAAGATTAGCCAAGTACACATTTTTTTTTCGGTGGGAAAATTATCCAATGACATCCCCCGCTCTTGGGCGGAGCGCGAGATAGTGTCACACTTTTACTGACTAAAACACCCGCTCCTGTTCCATCGTTGCCTGTCATACCAGGGCCGAGTCTTCCTTTCAGAATCAGATCCTTGGCCCCAGTAGGCTTCGACCCTGCTAGGCCCCTACGGTTGCTGACATCTCCTTGAGACGCGCGTGGAACACTGCGCGCCAACTTGGGTGACTTGGGCTCGGTCCGGACGGTCGGACGGCGAGCTACCCATTGCTCGCCGTCCGCAAGCCCGCGCCTACGGTGGAAGTACACATAATATTGCAAATAAATATAAATAGTTCATAAATACACCTACGTATTTAAAAACAAACATACAATAAAGTTGAGTTACTTTAGCCAACATTAAACACAATGTCCCGGTTTTAATAATATTGGGCCAAAGTTACACCTCAGGGCAGAGTATGATGATAAATGATAAATTATAAATGATATTTATTTTGTAAATAGGTTTAAAAAACACTTTTACACGTCAATTTTTTTTTCGTCATTTTTAAACTAGATGAGGCCGGTGTTTCCTAGCTGACTACCCTGAGAAGAAACACCGAAACAAACTCAGGGGTCAAAGTCTCTTTTAAAGTCCATACAGTAAATATGTAATGGTCAAATCACATGAGAACCATGCAGATTTGTCTGAAATGGTCTTTTGAAGAAAGAACCATACAGATTTGAGTGGACCTGTCCAGTCAGTGCAAGCATTTGTCAGTATTCGTAAAGCTCAACTCAGGACTACTAAGGAGCTCAACGACTTGACGAACAATACCAAGGAAAGGACATTTGGGTAGGCCGCAGAAAATAATCAAATTGCCAGACATACATTAAAATTACTGAAAAGGAAAAAAAAAAACAATCAACATAGTCCTCACGTTCACAATAATAAAAGAAAAATATAGTTTACAAAATGTAATACTTTAGCAAAGTAAACATTTTTGTCAAAAATTAATAGAAAAAAAAAGTCCAATTGCAAAATAAAAATAATCTACAATATCGAATTGTAATAAATAATAAAAAACACAATTAAAAATAAAAACAAAAGAAAAAAATAATAATAATAAGACAACAGTTGCAGTGCGTACTGGAGCAGGTCAATCCCAAGCCTTTTGGTCCTCAACATAGTCCTTTATAGTGTAAATAGCCTTTTGGCAAAGTTTTCGCTTTAGAAATAATTTGAATTTATTAAGGCTTAGTTGTTGAATATGACTAGGAAGTTTATTATAGAAGTGTATACATTGGCATCTAAATGAGCCACCTATTTTTTTCAGCCTGGTTGTAGGAACCACAAATTTGTGTTTGTTCCTAGTATTAAAATTATGAACATCACTGTATTTTTTAAACATGTTTATATTTTTATGTACATACAAAATGTTCTCGTAAATATACTGTGAAGGTACAGTCATTATATTGTATCCCGACTTACACGGTACATCTATATCTTCTGTATATATAAAAGGCAAAGTGTTGACTCTTTTACTGACTCCTTAACGCCCTGTCATCAAATCCTTGAACCTAGAACGATATGATGTACTATACAAAGATCTATGGCACTCGAGTTGCTGTGACGACTGATGAATGATGCGGCCTTTTTGCGCCAGATAGCTGCAAAGCCATTTGTGTGAGCTTCAGCAAACATTCCTGATGCGCTACAGGAACGTGGACGCCGCAAAAGCGCTCTGAACGCGTTGTTAAATTGACCCTGAGAGCATTCTATGCTCTCTGGGTGTAGTCAAGACATAAACTTTCCTATGCAGTGAGGCTGTACCTCATCGGAGAGGGCTCGAAGTGTGACTGAAATATATCTATTTTTATTGTTTCAGGCTCAATGCCGCTGGATACCCAATTGTGCGATACAACAGTTCTATTGGCGTGTACCTCGTGCTGCCACACTACCGAGAGCCTGCCAATCCATTCAGGTAACATTGCCTTCATTCAGCCTCCCTGGCTATACCGTGTCATTGCCATCACGGTGCAGTTGGGAAAAAGGGATAGTACTATTCGTTCTATAACTCCGTCTCTCTCACACACAGTTAACAGGAACTGAGACCCTACCACGAGCCCTTAACGAGATACATTTGACGACCTGAACTATTAAAAGGATGCAGGTAAAACCGCAGGGTACAGCTACACATATATTATAATGGGAGTATTTTTTACGGAGTGACTAGGTACCTATTAGATTTGCTTGTTTCGACAAAATAAAGATATTTATAGTGCTACAACTCAATACCGCAAATTATGATCGTTTGTAGCTTTCCTTACATCAGCGATACTTAGCATAGCATAGCATAGTCGGCCTTATAATGTTCCCACTGTTGGCACTCAGGCCTCCTCTCTAGGAGAGGGAATGGGCCGTAATCCACCACGCGGGCCCAGTGCGGGTTGGTGGATGTCACATGTCTTCGAATTTTTGGTTCTAGGGCATATCGGATTCCTCACGATGTTTTCCTTCACCGTTTTGAGAGCAGTGGTGATGAAATACATTACACATAGTAATGCGCCTGGCTGGGTTTGAATCTGCAACCTACAACTCTTAAGTCGGGGTCGTTACCACTCGGCCACATCTCTATATCCTGCTCTATATCAGCGATACTTACATGTAGGTATAACTAAATAGATTTCAACTGACAGTGGCACTATTAGGTACCCGTCACATTTCTGGTTTGCCGCAGATTCCAGAGACATTCCTCCCTGAATATTATTAGTTGGGTCCCTGCTATTAATTTGTGTCCAATACAATACAATACGTAGGTAGATATACCATATACCTATAGATAAGTAGTTGTACTATGGGAGATTTGGCCTGAGGGAGAGGTTGAATGTTATCTCTGCCTAAATTATTTCATTTTATTTTAATAAGTACAGTGACAGACTACAGATTATGACAATCAGCACAGGTAAAAATAACATACAGTACATAAATCTGAAGTTCAATTAGTACAAAAAAACAAAACAAATACAAAGTTACAAAGTACAATTAGTACAAAGTTTAATATAAGCTTCGAAACAGAAAAGACACAGTAAAGGTGAAGTATTATGGAGAAGATAATAAAGTACACTAATGTATGTAATTACATTTTATAAAAACAATTTCTAAATTCGTTAAAACTGTTCAAAAACAAGTCTACCTTAGGGCATATTATATTATAATCATTGCACATTCTAGATAACGGGATAATTTCTAATCCACAAAAACCGGGCAAGTGCGAGTCGGACTCGCGCACTGAGGGTTCCGTACAAACTTATATGTAAACAATTCAATTCTCGAATTGAGTTACGAAGATTTTTCCGAATCGCAAAAAAAGTTTTTTTTTGGTTGCGTAACTACAAATTTACAGTTTTCAGATTTTTTCTTATACTTGAGCTTGACCTTGCTTCATCCAAATTTCAGGATTTTAGGTCAACGGGAAATACCCTATGAATTTTGATTCCCTTGAGTGTGTGGAACCGCAGACTTTAGTATATGGCTAAAAACTCGTGTCACAGTTTTTGCTATCGAACACCTCCTAAACGGATTGATGTTTATACTTACACGAAAAAAAAATCGTCCTACCAAATGGTAGTCTGAGAATAGGTTGCATGCTACTTTCTACCCACCTCCCATTTTGAATCGCAATTTTAGTATTTGTGTTTCGATGTCTTTGGTAATTTATTTGGGAAAACAACGCTTGCCAGGTCACCTGGTACTGTATAAATTTTACTATACTACTGTTATTTTCCGATTAATTTAGTAGCGGGTTTAACACGATTAATTATATCTCCAAAGACCCTACCAAGAGCTCCTAACACGATCCATTTGATAACTTAAACTGAACTGTTAAAGGGATGAAACTATACAACATTATTTTTAGTGCGAACCCTGAATATAGTTTGTTCAGAATAAGTAACTGAATCGTTTCCAATAATTTTTACACTATGTTATATTTTTTCCCAAAAATATTTAATAAAGGTTACAAGTTGGACACCACCGACACTGAGTACAACATAGGTCACGGCAGGTCATAGCGGGCATTAGGAGCCAGCGCACAATTGGGTGCGGGAGCAAAACAACCCCTTAGTCGCCCGGATGGCCTGGTGACCAGTTCACATAACAAGCTTAATATATACATAGATTCTTTACATAAAAATACTAGACACGTGTTTCGGGTTTCGCTTAAACTAAAACTTATGTTGTATATGGTGTCTCCATCCGCTCATGGTAAGGCCCCTGGACTCGTCTTTCTTCACTGCCTCGACGCTTTTCTGGTGGCCACCAGATGTTGATTCTGGCTTGAAGTTTCAGAGGTTGGGAATAGTGTACTAATTTGCCCAAAAAAGTTGATTGTTACGGAACAGCCGGCAAATGTGAAACGTCTTTGTGTATATATGCGCGCATACACTAAAGGAAGTCGAGAGCGGTAGCTTAGAGGGGGGCATTACAGCTTGACAGCATCATGCCGTTTGACGTCACGGCATTCCAGATGGTTTTACCTACTGCCAAGGTACACCAATAGACGTTTCACATTTAAAAAAAAACTATGCCCTTCTCTACTTCCACGCAAAAGATCAAACGTGAAACTATCTAACATGTTCTGTCTCTTTCTTCAGGCACCACCTTCTCAGCAGGGCTGTGGAACGATACAAGATTGATGGACTTTCTGATAGTGAATACTATGTGGTTTCTACGAAATTTCGCCCACTTTGCACTCATATCGTTGTCAACATTAATCCTAGAGATGACAATATTACCGATCTTATCCATAAATGGAGTAGCCCTGGGTATAAGTTTTATTAAAATGTTGCCAGAGTATGGTGTTTTATTCCTCATTGTCATCTTTCAGCCCTTAATCCTTTAAACGCTTGCTGCGGATTGGTCCGACAAGTGTTTTCGTGTCCTATTCGCCAGGGTCGTGTGTTTGCGACTGGGTACTCCATCTCGTTAAGCTCTTCAATCCCCAGTGAAAGAAGAACTGACGGGATGGAGTATTTTGTCGTGGATGTGTGAACTTGGCAGAATAAATGCGAAAGTGTTTATCGTATATATCCGTCGTAGGCGGTTAAAACGTGCGCGGTATCTTCTCGTCCAATAGACCACAGTGTCTCAAGACGAAAGTCTATGACCAGTGCGTGTTGCCAGTGATGACATATGGCTCCGAAACGTGGTCGCTCACAATGGGCCTCATCAGAAGGCTTACAGTCACCCAAAGGACAATGGAAAGGGTTATGCTCGGAGTTTCCTTGCGTGATCGAATCAGAAATGAAGATATCCGCGGGAGAACCAACGTTGTCGACATAGCATGAAGAATCGCCAAACTTAAGTGGCAATGGGCAGGGCACATTGCTCGCAGAACAGATAGCCGTTGGGGCCGAAAGGTTCTGGAGTGGCGACCGCGTACCGGAAGACGCAGTGTTGGAAGGCCCCCTACAAGGTGGACCAATGACCTGGTGAAGGTTGCGGGAATCCGATGGATGCGAGATGCACAGGACCGTTAATTGTGGCGACATTTGGCCTATGTCCAGCAGTGGACGTCTATCGACTGAAATGATGATGATGATGATGAGGCGGTTAAAAGGTTAAGTAGTAAGTTTATTTTAAGATATGTTACTTTTTTGGTGTAAAGTAAAGTTTATTCTATTCTATTCCTGTCCCATGTTACTTGGATCTGTCTACTGTACCGCGCGCGTGCATAATGGCGACTGGTTTAATGACGTGATATTTTCTGTTCGCTTAGCTCATTTATTCATTGGAAGATGGAATAGAGCAAATATATCTGTCTAGTTTACTCTGTGCAAGTTTGAGCGGGATTAACACAGGTTTAATAAGCTTATTACGTCAAAAAATGAATGACAGATTTAGGGGACCGCAGCGGTCCTCTCACAGACAGCCATTTTTATAGGGAGCCGCAGCGGCGCCGCGCCACAGACAGGGGCTAATATACTCATTTTTCACTTTATCCATTCTTATCACATCCATCTCAATATTCTCATCCCCACTACATGCTATCTTTTTCCATCTGTCTTTTTCACAGCTCAACATTCTGATCCATACTTTATTAAAGGTCTTATCACGGACATTGTGCTTCCCACACTGGAAGGGCGAGTGACGGACGGGCGCGGCGCGGCAATCTCAAAAACAAGTACTTCCTTTGAGTGTCCACAGTGGGCATGCGGGCGCGGGAAGCGGCGCGGTCTGCGAGACGCGGAACGCGCGCGGGCATCTCACGCCATAGCTCGTTCATACAAGTGGCCACAGTGAGTGCACTCCCGTGCAAATTGGGTTCGAGCCATGCTAGAAGTAATATTGTTATTGACCATATATCGATGTGTCGATATTTATAAAAATATTAATATCGGATTTATCGAGGAAAAGATATAAATATCGGTCAAACTTTTCGAGATTTTCGGTCTTAAAATAATAATAAATTCATTTAGTTCAGTCTAGGTCAATAATAGGTAACATAGTAATTTCTATACAAAATTCACATTATTTCATTATATGAGGATCTGTATAAAACTTCTTCTTCTTCCTGCCCTTGTCCTATATTATTTGGGATCGGCGCAACACGTAATCTAATTAAAACTAACAAAATAACAATATAACGCTGCCAGTGTGGCCACGCAAATCGCGTGCGTTCCCGCTCCCGCGCCGCTACCCGCACCGCGCTGCCAGTGTGGCCGAGCACTAAGTGTGTTAATTTAAATTATCAAAAAATAACACTTTTCTGATTATCTGTTTCATAATAAAAGCGAAATTTAGATCATGTATAATCGATTAGCATTTTAACAAACTTAATAGGGGTTTTCAGTTAGGCTGAATTTTTTTTTGGGCTTCTTGTTCAGCTAAATCTTCGTCAAGTGTTAATCGATTTTTAACCGACGCCGACTTCCAAAAAAAGAGGATTTTATGTGGTCTGATTTAAAAAAAAAAATATTACGTGCTTGATTGTACACCTTAAAATAATACAGGAAAAAAAAAAACAAAGTTTAACATTTTTGTATCTTGCTAACGATAGGTAAGTATATTTCATCAAATGTAAACCGATCATGATTTTTTTTGTTTTGGAAGAGTTTTGCCCCCAAGGTCCGGATTCCATCTGAATTTGGTCAAGATTTGATGAAGAACTTCGGAGATAGACCATGAAACACTTCAAAAAATAATAGCAAATCTTCTGAGATTGCTGCAATCGCGTGTATTTCATAACATAAAATCACGCACTTTCTGAAGGAGCACCGCAGATGTGAAAAGTTCACAATGGTAAACCCTCACTTTACCAATTATGTTCACCATTTTACTGGGGTTGTAGCGACATCTATATTATATCATTATATATTATTTCTTTTTTTATTTTATTTTTTAATTCAAGTTCTTACAGTCCATCCTAAGGTTGTCTGGTACATATCGCTGTCAGCGATTAGACCGCCATTGTACCCATATTTTATTTACGCTAACTTAAAGTTAGCGTAAATAAAAAATTGTTACTATTTTGGTGTACAATAAAGTTTATTCTGTTCTATTCTATGGCGCCACTTATTAACTAAAAATTTCGAAATCCATCGCGCAATTAAAGTTCTCCGCGGGATTTGAACATATTTTTTTTTTAGGTGGGAAAATCATCTTATGACAAATCGCGCTCTTGGGTGGAGCGGGAGATAGTGTCAGACTTTTACTGACTAAAAACCCACTCCTGTTCCTTCTTTGCCTTCGTCTAGATATATCTAGTTGCCCGAATCAGACAAAATATCCGTCTCGACTTCCGTCTAATCAGATGCGTTTGAATACCCGTGTTTTACATGAAGCGGTTAATATCAGACCTTTGCAACCCAGTTACTGGGCAACAAGATAGGTTCTCCTTGGGTAGACTGATAGTCAGACATTCTGGGGTCTGACTACCTGTACCTAACGGCTGCCAACACTGCCAAAGGCATTCGAATGACAACTGGGATCAAAGGCTTTACGTGATTTCCGAAGCACGGGGTGACAGTAGTGTCATAGATAAACTTAGAAAAGTAGGTAGATACCTATGGATTGAACAATTTACACTGGGACTTGACCGGTTTCGAACCCTGAATGAGGTTGCCTCATGCATGAGAGGCGGCGACACTCACAAATAAAAAATGAAAAATAAAAAGTTTTTCACAAAAAAATACAGTCGAAAAAAAATCTATCCGTCAGGTTTTCTGGTAGTAGCTACATATTTTTTCTGAAACAATTTTTTTTTGCTATGAAGTATTAGGTTTTTTGATGATTCTTTCTTGAATGAAAGCGTTTGTTCGAAACTGGGTCCAAGAGACCCCGAGCATTTTACCCTACCTAACTAAATAATTAAGTATATTTTCGTACCTATAGAAAAATTGAGTAAATCTCCTTTCTATCATTAAGTAACATTGTAATCTGTACCAATCAATATTTTCCTTAATTTTTTCTTCAAATGTCACTGTTTATAGCAAGAAACAGCGAACATAAACGGATTCAGTAAAGAGGCGACGAGGTGATTTCATTCCTCATCTCTTTGGTAGATGTCGCTGTGTGCATTGCGAATTTTATAACGATTCTATGAAAAACTTAGCAAATGATAATAAAAGTAGGTAATTATTTGATACGATTGTAAAAATAATAGACATTTTATTATCTCGGTTAAAATTAAAACAACTAAAGTTTAACGCATTCAAGATTCTCTGCGCAAAACCGAACATACTGTATAGTGTTGCCATATTTAAATAGTTTCCCATAAATACGGGACCATATCACAATTGTTAACTCACGCAAAACTTTTTTATGTAAAACAGAAAAAGTGAAACTAGGGTCGCTTCTTAAATTGCTAATTGCTACTGATGTTAGAATAGAGTCAAAGTATAAAATAAAATAGTAATTTAATATATTTCCAAGCAGTCGACTCTTTGTAAAACTTCCAAAGTTTTGGTAATGAGTTGCTGCAATGGTAGGTAACAATATTTTCTGACTTGGTAACACCGCTTCGTTTTGTCCGATGGTATGTAAAATGTCAATTGTCAGTTGAATATTGCGGTTTGCGGCAAGTAGTGACGGATGCTGCTTCTTGTGGATTTTCCGCAGTGATAATAATCCTAATATTCGCACTTTCACCAGTTTAATTAACTTCACATTGTGTAATAAACAGTATTCTAGTGTCGATATAACTGTAACAACGTGTTTGTATTAAAACTCGGAGTAAAAATCCCTAAATTCGTGTAGGCAGTGTTTTTTTCGTCAAAGACTTGTTTTTTTGTGTATTTCGTTCCTGATTTTTGGCGCTACTTGTTTGGAAATTCTAAGTGGAGTGAATACAAGGTAAGAACTATACTTGTGTAGATTTGGACACCTCCTATATTGTAAAATAACGCTTGTTTAAGCGTTGGTCTATTTATAGAAACTTGATTTATAAATGTAGGTATAAGTATGTAAATAGAGAATTTAATGAGATCGCTGTTATTTTAATCTAGATTTTAATTCTAGAACTTGACATAAGTACCTAACATATTTACATGAAATGTCAGTGTAGAAAAATGTAATTGATGCAAATGTGATTTTTATGCATTTTGTAATAGGTAGGAAGTAATAAAACAAAACTCGTAAACTCACACATTGTGATTAATTCTAATTTTATTACATTAGTACTACTAAGATATGCCTATTTGGTAACTAAAAAATAATTCTCTAGCTACTTTAAAATGTTTGCTGTTCATAATAGACACCATTAAATGTTTCAGTATTTATTTAAAGTAGAAAATAATAGAGTTTAAAGATGAATTCTACCACATTTTTTTTATTTACTTTCAAACTGGCCGTAGAATAAAATTTAAATGATCAAATTTTTTTCCCAAAGACCTTGAAAATAAAATAAAAACAATGGGCCCAAAAGTCTCTTGACTATAGTTGTTACATAAGAGTACAATTTAGCACTCCAATATTGATATGACCTCGGCAAGACAGCTCTTATTGTCTTGAGGATGTGCCCATTGAAGTGATTGCACTATAATTTTGTATAAACATTTCCTATGTGTGAATATGGCACAATGCTCTACTTTTCCTTACCATTAGTCCTGTTTATGGTGAATGGCCAGTATTTTTCAAAATAGTATTCAAAAAAAGAATGTTGTAACATTATTGATTTCCTCTTTTCAAAGCAGTTTAAAAAAAATGTTTTTTTTTCTGATTCCATCTTTATTTAAGACGGTGTTTTAAAAAAACAATAATCAAGACACTACAATCTAAAACATTTTACAAACACGTTATTCAATGTTATATTTTTATCATTATTTAAATTTTTCAAGGCATTGGATATAAATCAGAAACAATTACAAAAAAAAATACCTACAAGAAAAAAAGATAATCAGCTGTACTCTATAGTCTCACACATACATGCATTGTTTGCATAGTTTGACAAAATTTGGGGCACAGCTGTTTTATTATATGAATCATTAACTTAATCAATTCTTCTAATGCCTTGTAAAATATTTGGATGATGATAAAACAGACTGTATATAATAAGTACCTACCTATGTTAAAACTACATAAATTTAATCTTGATAGTGTACATATGAGACCTGTAGAAATAGTTTGTTCATAACTTGTAAATGTTTCATAATAATTCCATAATATTTGCAGTTATAGGTAATCAATGGTGTAATTCTGCTGTATTAGTATTATCTTTTATTGCAGAGTACAATTTTAATAACAATGTGATATTGAACTACATTATTGAGATTAAAAAAACACTACTGATTTTTTATTTAAGTAATACACATTGCTGTGTCAACAATTTAGTTGGTAAGTTGATTTGGTATGACAGTGACATTTCCCATCTAAATTTTAGTTATTTATTACATCATATCAAACTTAAATATAGGTATCACTATGTTAGTTTCCACCATGATTTTACAGTTTTGGTACAGATTAGCATCCAATACTACTCTAAAAGTAGCCATTATAAACCATCTCAAAAATTACCTCTGCAATAAAATTTGAACCTTAATATTACGCAATAAAGACTAGTTCTAAAAAGCAAGTTTGTTCATTTGCATATTATTATTTGGTCATCGTAAAATTGTAATAAAATGCGGACTTATGTTTGACCTCATCTGACTTGGTGTCGCCGTGACGTCACTTGAGGTCGTCTGTATTGACATAATACTGGTAATGCATTTCCCACGCCATTACCCGTGAAAAAGAACACGATTACGTTAGGTACAGTCGGCAAATTCATTGTTGAATGAACGTCACGTCATAAACGACCAAAAATTCTAGACTAAGTGACGTTCATCAATCATCAGCGTCAGTGTATTTTTTTGTTGTTGATGGTTTCGCTTAAGGCGCAGTACACGGTCATGCAGGCGTCAATCAATTCCATCAATCATGAATGATGTTTAAATGACGGAATTTTATCGCGATTAGTTTTTCGTCATGCAAACTTCAATCATCGCATTAGACGGTAAGCTTTTCGTCAATCAAAAAAATTTACTGTGGCAAAACTGACAGCAAAACCTATCGTGTAATGGACGCCTAAGCATTTGGCCAATCAAAAAGTATAGTTACGTTTAGAAAGTGTTTAGTTTCTGATACAGAATATTAGCAGCTTTTTCTTTTAGAATGCGGGTGTAACACATTCTTATGTTTTTGCAGTATTTGGCAGATAATGTGTCGAGTCAACCTTCTCGGCAAGCTTCGCTGTGGTAGTCGGTACTACAATAAAATTCTCAGCTGCATTTTACAGAGATCGCGCTTGTTTTAATGATTCCACATATTGTCCAGTTGACCAGACACTTGAGATAACAAAACTACACCAAATTCACATCACAATATCCATTAGGAATCAATTTGCGAATAATTAAAACAGCCACTAATTTCATTTGAAAAACATCCCGCCAAAGACGACGTTACAGTTTTGACCTTAAGGTCTTTTTTTACATAAAATGGGAAGGATGACAGCAGGACGACAATATGGATCTTTAAGATGAGAGAGAAGGATAGGTAGCTACATTGTATGAATCTGACAGCTGTCACCCGCACCATCTTAGCAGTTGTATTGTAGTGACCTGACGAAGTGTGTACTGATGAACACTTACTTTCTCTGTCCTAAAATAATAATCGTAAACAATAAACCATTATACTTAGGTAATTATGTAGGTATTACATACGGTATATTGCGAACTAGTTATCTATTTTAAAATCACTCACACTGCCATCCTGTACTGAATCCGAATTGGACGTGGAAACCATGCCTAGGATATGACGTTTTTTGTGACATCAACGGCCGAATCTTTTTTTTTCGTTACTTCAGAAGTTTGATTTTTTCACAGCTTCAAGACACCGCAGATCTGAGTATATGGTTTTAATTTCAACTCGATACCTCCACGCGTTTCCGAGATAAAGGGTCTTGACAGACAGACAGACGAACAACAAAGTGATCCTATAAGGGTTTCCTTTTTTCCTTTTGAGGTCTATTCTGTCAACTGCCACGCTATCACTGACTCCCTTTTCTTTCATATTACTCTTCATACAATCCATTCTTTTCTTTTGCCTCACTCTCCCTCTCCGTCTGTCCACATGTATATTCATAACTCTTTTAGTAACATAGTCTTCTTCCCTCCTCTTCACATAACCATGCCAAGATAAACGATTCCTTTCAACTTTTCAGTCACTGGCGCCACTTATAAACTTCCTCTAATGTATTAATTTCTCAGTTTGTCCATTCTCGTCACTTCAAACATTCATCTCAACATTCTAATCTCTTCTACATGCAATCTTTTTTCATTAGTCTTTCTCGGAAATAATAGGTCTAGTAAAAGCGCTAAATTCTAGTGATGAGAAACTGAGTTACGTCATTCATTACGTAACTCTCACGATCTGGGATATCTCATTAATTCACATTGGAACATGTTGCGTTGGCTACGGAGTACGTAGAAATGCTACTCGCCTTTTGGTACGAGTGACGAGTACTAGTGTTCTTCTTCTCCATCAGACATGTGCGAAGATGTGTCTAAATACTGTGAAATGTGATTGTTTCCACCAAAACTGCAGTGTGAGTAATAATATCTAGCGTCGCTAGCCCTATCTCGTCACCAAAGTTGCGCAGAGCCAGACTAAGAAAATAAGGTGATGGTATTATTTCCTTATGCATCGCCTCACTACTTCGCTCATTGCTTGTGGAGAAGAATGCAAAGGCTTTTGATTAAAATTGTTCTAAGGATATAGTACAATTTCTATAACAACACGTCGCCATATTTTTGCGAGCCGCCTGTCCTTCAAGGTTCCGTCAGAAAATCGCTAAAAGTTGATCTTACTATTTCCAAACTAGGGCTACCACTTGTTAGAACCTAAAAGAAAGGTCAGACATTCTATTAAAATACAAAGGCCTAACATTCTATTACATTAATCATCGAAGGAATCGCTAAGCTCGACTTGGAAGGCAGCTATAAGAAAAAAATGTTTTTGAGGTGATTAATTTATATTCTACCATGTTATATTTACCAATATTAATTGACCTTTTCCTTTCCAGTGTTCCTTTCTTCCTATCCTCAAGAACGAAGTACCTACTTCATTATCTGGATCCCTGAATTCCTCAAGTTCATCAACTTTGTACGGAGGTCCTATGGCTGGGTTTAAACTAAAATTATTATCACTGTTAATTGTTATCCTGGCAAGTGTTTTGACGTACAGCATGTACATTTATGTCTTTGAAAGGCTGCGGCTACGTAACAAACATTTGCTAGCATTTGGCAGTATGTTCACGTACTAAAATCGCCATGTATCAAAGAAATGTTGAATTAAAAACATGATTATTATCCTTGATTTTTTATTTCTTCCATAAAATCGGAGTTTATGGTGTAGATATGATTTCAATGTTTCCATAATCAGCAACATACATGTAAGAAGCGATTAATCGGATAACTACTATGTATCTAATATTAGTATTTGCTAAAGCAACGCATGAGCGTTTCGTTAGCTTTAATGTTTATACATAGAGTTGTGTTTTTTAGTAATGTGCTAAACAACGCACCATGTGTGCATGGATGATAATGGTTGTTGGTAATGTACATCCATTCTTCCATAACTGTTCGTATCATTGTTTCGAAAACGTGATTTTTATCCTAATGACGCCGCAGTTTCGTGGACGCGTTCGGATACGAAAACGTGCTAAGTGGTGCGATTTTGTTAATTTATTAGCAATCTAGCGACATGCAAAAATCTTCCCTGTTTATCGCTCTTTCTAGTGGTGGTAACCGTATCTTTATGTGGTTTATGAGGAGTTATAATAATAATAATATTTCATAACTTTCACACAACGTCATCTAGTCCCAAACTAAGCAGAGCTTGTGGTATGAGTACTAGACAACTGATAAACATACTTATATTTAGAAAATAGATAAATTTCACCTAGACAGAAAAAATGATCGTGTTCAACACAAACATTTGTCTTGAGTGGGAATCATGTCCACGACCTTCCGGCATAGCAGTCAGGGTCACTAACCACTAGACCAACAGGCCTGTCAAGTGAGCTAATAAATAGATAGACGCGGAATGCGACTTTGATTAATACTATACCTATTAGCGATCCGCCCCTTTACACTGGTGTTAGAAATCTTTAAAATTCTCGAATTTTTCTCTGTTATAACACGTAAACTTACTCCATTAATCACTATCAATTGGTGAATAACTGCATGATTCGTTCAGTAGTGTTTGAGTTTATTGTGTTTGTACAGACAGACCGATAGTAAATTTCACTTTTTTGACACTTAAGTCTATCAGCAGAGATCATCAAGATGCCACAGCGGTTCCTGCTAGAGACGGGATAGACTTTCTATACAATCCGTGTGTGTGTCGTTGTTTACTCACAGTAATTAACAACCTTTAGTTATTATGACTGCTTATGACAGCTGAAAGTTGTGCTCAGCGCATTATTTTGCTCGGAAATTATTTGCAATGGCGTTTGTAATCGCTGCCGGCACGGAGTTCCATGCCTTGATGATAACGAAACCAATTATAATTTGCCAGCAGCTACCAGCGGCTTCGTCTACATAATGGTAGATAATTATCCCAAGGGAACATATTCCCGGAATAAACAGCATCCTATGTGCTGTTCTAGGACATGGTCTACCCATGTAACAAGCTTTATCGAAATCTGTTTAGGCGTTCGAGTGTGAAGACGTAACAAACACACCATCATAAACTATCGCCTTTATAATATTAGTGTTATCGTAAGATCTGATAAAGGTTAAGAGTCCGTTTTTTTGTATTCTTTACCGTAAACAAAATTAACCGCAAGGAATTATGTTTACCGGTAAGATTTCACACCCCCGTGTGCGGCAGAATTATATAGCCTAATTCCGCCAAACCCGTTCCATCATCGGACCACCAGGCGTAAGGCAATGCGTCACTGGTACAAGGTGGACATCCCACCCATAGACACATAACGTTTTGGGAACACATTCATTGTGCGTACAGCTAAGGAGTAGAATTACCTGCCGGAGTATTTTTATTTTTTCGGTGGGAAAATCGAGCTACCCGCCTTCGGTGACCGGAAATCGAGATCGGAATCCGGCTGGGGCGCGGGGTACCTTTGCCTCGCGCCTGCACGTGCGGCCTCCTCCTTTGCTAGCATTACTGCTTCGCAGAAGGAGGCGACCGCCTGCCACTCTTCCTCGCTCCAGACCATGGCCTGTACCAAGGCTTGGCGCGATCTTATATAGACAGACAGATGCAGTGGGAGACCTTAGGGCACTCCATAATTATGGCGATAAGTCCCCTCTTTGAAGAGTGGCTGGAAAGGCAACACGGCGTCCTTACCTTCCGCATGACGCAGTTCCCTGCCGGAGTCTGTGTTTCCTGATAGCTACAACCTAGGGATCTTTAAAGCAAGAGTGAATAGGTTACTTCTAGGCAAGCTATATCGTCGACCATATCGCCGATTTCCATCAGGTGAGATTATCAACAAATAATAAAAAAACCATGTCCGATTTAGCAATCAAACTTTTATGATTGCAGTCATAAAAATTGATTTGGGTTTTGTATCAAAGATGATTAAGGATCAAGTTGTAACCCTGATGCCTTACTACGAGCTCATATCGCGATCCATTTTACGACGTAAACTGAACTGTTAAAGGGATGGAGGTATATAAGGTGTGTAGCTCCATCCATCTTTCTCATACGCACGCCTTACTTTTTAGAACACAAAGCGCCGTCGACTCGGGCTTGGTCTGGACGGCTGGACGGAGATCTATCTATAGCTCGTCGTCCGCAAGCCCGCGCCATCGGTTGTCGGGATTCGTCTTAAGCGACTCCCGACGCTTCTGCGGCACCCCTCCGCCTTCCCAGACATAGTGTTCAACACTCGTAAAAACGAAAAGAAGGTTAGCTTGTAATAAATTGTTCTAGGTATATATATACAGCAAACAGATTCTATTTGCGTGATCGGTAGTGGAATGTTTTGCTCCTGTTGTTTCACCTTGATTGCAATGTGTTTACTTACTCACCAAGTAGGTAGGTATTCCATGAGATATAAGTATATTTTTGTCATGTTCGTACTGTTAGGACCAATGTTTTCCTAAGTGGTAAACAATCTATGATTAGCATCAAATACTTGCCTACATAGGTGTTGAAATTTTGGAACAGCCCCCCTAGCCAAGTCACAAACGATAAACGTAAACTCTCAGTAGTCTTTAATAGATTTTCAACTTTATGTTATTGGATATAAAGTTGAAAATCTATTGAAGATTACATAGTGTTTTCGTTCGTTCCGGTCGCTAACGCTCAGTAGTCTTTAATAGATTTTCAACTTTACGCTCTTAGGTATAAAGTTGAAAATCTATTGGAGATTACATAGTGTTTTCGTTCGTTCCGGTCGCTAACGCTCAGTAGTCTTTAATAGATTTTCAACTTTATGCTCTTAGGTATAAAGTTGAAAATCTATTGGAGATTACTAAGCGTTCACGTTTATCGTTTGCAACTTGGCTAGGGGGGCAGGTGTGACTGGCGTGACATGTTTTATAATAATGAGGTAATCACTTTAAAGTACGTGTAGGATTTTAGACGCTAGGTTTTCCCGTGGTGTCGTTCACGTGGCCTCCTCCCTCCCTTATCACCACCATGTCTCCCAGAGAACAGGTGTTTTCAGGATAAGAAGAAGCCTATATATATGGCTTTCTAGGATAATGTAGCTTACTATAGGGAACGGATTTTCGAATTCAGATCAGTGCTTCCAGAGAATGCGTTTAAAAAAATCTCTTCCTGCCCTTGACCCATATAAAAAAAAAAACCGGCCAAGTGCGAGTCGGCGCACGAAGGGTTCCGTATCTTCCGTAGCAAAACACAGCAAAAAAACATGTTCGTTGTGTTCCCCCACTTAAATATTTATTTTACCTATTTATTGTTAAAGCGGCAACAGAAATACATCAACTGTGAAAATTTCAACTGTTTAGCTATCATGGTTCATGAGATGGTGACAGACAGACGGACAGCGGAGTGATAGTAATGGCGTCCCGTTTTTAACCTTAGGGCACGAAACCCTAAAAAAATGTTAGTAGGTATACATATTAAGAAAGTAAGTATCTTTGCTTTGAATTTAAGTCGCCTAGCGTCTGTGAGATTGTTAAACGGGCCTTACCAATACTTAAAGATTTATTTTATTCTGTTTTAAGTATTTATTGTTATAGCGGCAGAAATACATTATCTGTGAAAATTTCAACTGTCTAGCTATCACGGTTCATGAGATACAGCCTGGTGACAGACAGACGAACAGCGGAGTGATAGCAATGTGGTCCCGTTTTTAGCCTTTGGGTACGAAACCCTAAAAAAATGTTAGTAGGTATACATAATAGGGAAGTAAGTACTTTTGCTTTGAAATAAGTCGTCTAGCGTCTGTGAGATTGTTAAGCCTTACCAACAGCCGCCTAAGTAATTAACAATGAAACGTCACGCTTACAAATGAGACGGCGCAAACGTTGTCTTGAGTTAAATAGTGAAGCTGTGTCACATGCAAACTGCTGAGTAATTAAATCATTACCTACAGCGAGCCGTAATGGCGTCTTAATGCTCTAACCGACGTTTCGTGGCCATGTGGGGCGTTTGTCTTCCCGTTTTGAAGCTGGTGCCACTGTTATATGGGAAAGAATTTTCGGAATAATGTTGATGAATTCATACATGCTGCTAATTTGATTTAGTTATGAGTAAGTATCATTATATTTGATACTATAAAAAAACGCAGTAGCTCAAAGGGCTGTTGTTCAAATCTGTTTTTTTTTTCTTCGTCCCATTTGGGCGGGCTAAGGTCTTAGACAATACCGCCTCGTCATCTGTACCTAATAAATATCTTTTTTGAGTTACATTAGGATGCGGGTGCAACATATTGTAATGTTTTACAATATTTTACAATATTTGACAGCAAATGTGTCGAGTCGGCCTTCTCGGCAAGCTTCGCTGAGGTAGTCATCAATACTATAATAAAATTCTCAGCGCCATATTGCCGAGTACCACGTCTGTGTCAATGATTCTACATATTATCCAGTTGTGTTATACGAAACTACGTTAATTTTACATCACAATATTCTTTGTGAAAAAAAAACAGGTAGGCACCCAATTTGCGTGTCCGAAAAATTGATAATTTTTTAGCAAATGACTAAAGTTTTGATGAAGAATATCGATACAATATGTAGCCATACTTTTTGACATTTTGAACATCCCTAACACGTAGTTTTCCTAAATAACCTATTTATGTAGCGTAAGGAATGAAACCTGCAATATCTTTAGTAATCTTACTTGAGCACAGGAGCTTCGGCTCTGCAACGATGCTTTTGTACGCTGCGCAGTCGTCCTATTGTTATTTTGTAGACGGAGCTTTCCAAATAAAATAAATCGTCTAGGTTTCATCCTTGTTCCGAGTTCTAGGATGCCGTAATTAATGAAACTTAAGGTCCTACTGTAGTGTATATCTACAACAAGAAACTCAATAAATCATCATCATCATCATTTCAGTCGAAAGACGTCCATTGCTGAACATAGGCCTCCGCCAAGTGTCGCCACAACGAACGGTCCTGTGCGTCTCGCATCCATTGCATTCCCGCGACTCTCACCAAGTCGTCGGTCCACCTTGAGCTCTTCCAACGCTTCGTTTTCCAGTGCGCGGTCGCCACTCCAGAACCTTTCGGCCCCATCGACCATCCGATCTACGAGCAATGTGCCCTGCCCACTGCCAGTAATTTTGGCGATTCTTCTTCATTTTAAGATGCGCGTGGTTTTTTTATTCCAGTGAAGTTCAGTGGCTGTATTAATTAAATAAAATTAAATAAGTACTTACTACAAAATCATTAGAAAATGTTACATCCATATTCTATGTCACTACGAAAGACATTATCGTAAAAACTTTTCACGCAAGAAAACATAAACGTAAGACTAGGCAGTATGATTAAAATACCTTAGCCTTCCTCTAGGGGTAAATAAAAAAAAATGATGCGCGGGCTTATGAAAACAGATTATTACCGCCATGTCACAGAAAATTTTACTAGTTTTACTGTTGTTTTCTTCACAAGTGTATTGAAAAACGTCGTATGACACACGTGAGTAATTAATGATTACCGTTCTTGGCTCTCTTAAGACCCTCGCCACGGCTCGGGTCTAAATACCGCCTCGACGGTAATCACTAACATTACACACTTATATCATAATGACTAAATAAACTACTCGTATAATACAACTAGATACATTTTTTATCTATTTAATGATCAAAATGTCACAGTTTGGTAAAGAGTGCCATTATATACCTAAGTGACTCTAAGGTATTATAATGGCACTCTTTACAACTGTGATATTTTGATTACCATTACGCACTAGTGACGACGAAAGACGTCCACTGTTGGATATAGGCCTCCTCCAAGCCCACTGAGATGTATACGGAGTCCCAATTCAACATCTATCGGGACCCAAGCCAACCTCACCTGCACGTGGTGCACCCTGCAGACAAACGAACGAGGCTATGGCGACCTGCCAACACGCACTGGACCAGCGTGGCGGGATAAGGTCCAAACCCCCCCGATGAAAAACAACCAAACAAGACACTGAATTTTACTCGAAAAAATCCCGCCAAAAACCCCCTAGTGTAGGCATTTCCTACTTGATTGACTTCAATTGAATTCTTTTCTTTATTGCTATATCACATGTGTTACATAAGATCTTAAGAATAGTTAAACAAGTGCACATGGAACCTGTCGGGCACAGCAATTTCATTAAGTAGGTAGAAGTACAATTTTAAAAGAAAAAAGTTATAATTAGACAAAAAAAATCGGATATACAACTCAAATTAAATGAAATAAAAATGTCACTAACATAGTAAATAAAAATTGTAAATGTCATAAATTCATTAAATGTCAAAATACATTCTTCAATTGTCAGAACTAAATTCATTATAAATGTCAAAATAAATTCATTATAATTGTCAAAATAAATTAATCATAAATGTCAAAATAAATTCATTATAAATGTCAAAATTAATTAATTCATTCATTTCTTCATTCTGTGTAATTTTTACAGTGCGATCAATGCATTGCAAATATACGGTTACTAGATACTTATTGTCAGTAGGTAAAATATAAATCGCCCTTGACCTGTGCACACTATAATTAAGAAATAGCGCAAAGAGCAACAGAGACAAAAACATGTTGCTGGATAACCAAGTTGCTAAGTCATAAAAATATTAAATTATTTTAGAGAACAATTATTCGACAACAATATTTATTAACGCTGCTTATTGCTCGAGCTATCAAGGTGACCACAGTCCCAGCTCCTTGTATCATTTAATTAATTATTTAACTGAAAATTGTAATTACATACATTGAATATATTTGTTATTTTCTCTTGACGATGAGCTACTGATTCTTCGCAGTTTATTCAACTTCCCATTACAAAGCTAAACAAAATCTAAAACGAGACTTGACTAACTAAGAATAATAAATAGTCGAAATTCTGGTTTCTTGCTCTAGCATAAGCACTAGGGATGGGACGAATTGTCGGCCTCGAGCGCCGAGAAATCGACTAGTCGACCAAGTCAATAAATAGTTGGCTTATAACCACGTAGGTATACTTTGCTACAGTCGTAAATTAAACCAATTACATAGGGACGTATCGTATATTTCAAATAATTGATGTTAATTAGTAACAAGGAAAATAAATATTTACCTGTTTCTAAAAAAAAACCAGTGCAAATTATATTATAATAATATAATACAACTGCACACACGAATATTTGCACAGTACGATGTTTGTGTGTTAGTTATATATCGAAGACCAGACTTCATATTTTCATCTCAAGGCCGAATAAATCTGTTTTGATAGACGCTTTCGTTAGGGACAACGGTCCCAAAGACGGTCTGAAGTGTTTCTAGGACTTGTCTATGATTGTCAATCTAATATAGGTAGGTAATAAAGATGAAGAGAGTTGATCCTAAAAATGTCATTTGCATTTGATAGCCCAATTGTTGAGGAGAGTTATAGGGTATGTATATTAACATCACGCTACGATAGTAAGGAGCCGAGCAACAAGAAAAGGCAGACAACGCTAATCAAAAACGCAATATAAACGAGGTCGCGTGTTGCCGCGGAGCACAACTAATCTAGCTACAAATAAAACGATCCATAACACCTGCGATTATGTTTAGATTCTCACCAGATTCAGTCTAGATTCAAGGAGACACTTGTAATGGTGCGTCCAGACGCTCGTGAACCGCTTGCGAGCTGCGCGCGTGCGGTTACAGCCTAATTTTGGTCCGCCGCGCCGCTCTAGTGCAGCTCTGGCAAGGTTCGAGTGAGGCGCACGTAGCTTCTTTTACGTCTGAACTATGTATGTGCACCGCGCGCGGCACGCGGTCACCTACTGCGTCGCTCGAGTACGGCGCGCGTGTAGCTTGCGCGCGAGCGGCGCAGGGGATTCGTACGAACATGAAAAGCACACGCGCAGTTCGCGAGCGGCGCATTCGCCAGGTCTGGACGCGCACCATAAGAAAAACAATGGTTACGATTAGACATAGTGTTGTTATCTATACAGCCTGTTGCTTGACGCATAGTAGCTTGATTGACGTTGCATGACCACAGACAATAAACTGCATTATGCACAGTGCATGGAATTAGTAATATGTGTTACATAGGTCCTTGGCACAATATTGCTGTAAGTGCAAGAAGTTTCATAAGCATCTTTATTAGTCATTATAATGGATATTGTTGTGTGTTTTTCTAGCATTCTTTTGTCAAGAGTCCATTGCGTAATTAGGGCCTCCGATTGAGCGCTATGACCAACGACCTTGAGAAAAATTTAGCCACAAACGTGACTCAAATTTAATAAGGATGCTGGCTATTGGTAATTGAAATCTAAAAATATGCAAGCATTGTTCATTAACTAAACATTTTGCTGAAAATTGCAGTACTTTCGGTGTTTCTTCTCAGGGTAGTCAGCTAAGAAACACCGGCGTCATCTAGTTTAAACTTTAAAAAATTTTACGTGTAAAAATTTACAAAAACAAAAAAATGGACATGTTTTTAAAAATGATTAAAAACCTAATTGCAAAATAAATATAATTTATCATTATCTAATACTCTGAAGGTCCATGCAGACAATTACGGAGCGACAATGCGACGCCGTTTTTATAGAAATTTCTGTTAATAAAAAAGCGCTGTGTGACTGTCTGTTTCTGAGCTATGGTACATCTTCTAAACTACGTAATGGCTTTACACAGTCGGCTTTACTAGAAAGAGCGATACCTAAACGATGTAGACTAGTGAATATTATTATGTCACCGGCGAATTGCAAACGCCATAACATTGTAAAATATCTCGAGAAATTATAAACTATTTTTTTCTAAATAACACACGGTTATGTTGGAAACTAAAAAAAATCGAGAAATTATGATGAAATAAAAATTTATTACAATCATACGGAGTCTGTAATTTTCCAGTGACATACCATTTACCTCTAGATTAAGTCCTTAATTTATAAATATTTTTGTAAATGAAATAATATTATTATTATGTATAATTTGCAGCCGCGTGAGACCGCGGCGGGTTCTAGTTAAAAATAAAACAGTTTTAAAGAAAAGTGTCGTTGTCGCAATATCGCATTTTACCTGTCTGCAAGAGCCTTGATAGTTAGACGAGCTTATCTCCGACTCGCAGCTCTTCAGAACCTAATTTTAAAGTTCCGTCGAAAATTAATTTAATAAAAGCTGAAACTTTATTATCCTGAACCTTCCTGAAAGACCGAAGTTTCGTGTTGAAATCTTATTAAATTCAGTCATGTAGTTATTCCGATTAACAACAGTTGACAAACTCGCTTCTGTAACTTCATGGCTGATTTGTATGATAAAGAAAGATATTTTTTCTTTTTTTTTAAAGTTCCGTACCCCAAGAGTAAAACGGGACCCTATTACTAAGACTCCGCTGTCCATTCGTCTGTCTGTCCGTCTGTCACTAGGCTGTATCACCAATTCCAATGCAAGATTTGAATTGGCCGCCATTTGTGCATTATAGGGTTGACAACCAAAAAAAAAATAAAAACTGCGTTTTTTTATTTAATTCAAATCTTGCGTTAATTTTGGGACACCCTTCCTTTATAAACTTAACGGTGATTTATATAATTATGTAATATGTTGTATATATATATTTAAGTACCTACTAGCTGCTACGAGTGGCTTCGCCTGCTTGATAGTAGATAGACAGTTATCCTAAGGAAACATACTTTCGAGATAGTGTGCTATTCCAGGACATGGTCTACCCGTGTACAAAGATTCATCAAAATCCATTCAGCCGTTCGAGCGTGGAGAAGTGACAAACATACACACGCACGCACACATACTGACAAACTTTCGCCTTTATAATATTACTGTGATTTACATTAGGTATGGCTATTGATTCTTAACTGAAGACCAATTCTTGTCTCTACTTAAAATAGGTACGCAACAACCTAACCTATCCTTAATAACTACAACCTAGGGGTCTTTAAGTCAAGAGTGAATAGGTTACTTCTAGGCAAGCGTGCACCATCGTCGGCCACATCATCACTTACCATCAGGTGAGATAGTGGTCAAACGCGAGCCTATCAATAAAAAAAATAATAAATTTCAACAGTCAGTGGCAAAATTGCCGAAAAGTCGGGAAATTATAGGTGATTTTACCCGATTGCCCTAGAAAAAGGTAAATGTTTTTGGCAGATTAAAACTAAGTTAAGAATGCAAACTTTTTTTAAAACTTAAATTATTCTTTAAATAAAACCTCCGTTGTAACCAGTATCAAAAACTGAATGCTCCATTTTAAATGTCAGATCCCATCTAGTCTATGGATATGGTTTCTCGGTTCCTCTAATGCTACGCCATCCATTATCGTGTGTGGCCAGCCATTCCAAATAATTTATGATACATGCTGGCAAAGCCGGTCAGGTCTGAAGCCGGCTTCAAACCGGACCGGTGACAAATCCGGAATAAATCCGCCACCGGAAGCCAAAATGGACGGTCTTCGTTAGACGAATATTCAGGACAGGGTACCCGAAAATATTTCGATTACTTACAAGAATTTTTACCTGCAGAATTGGCGTACCTAAATATGAGGAAATGCCTTTGATGTAGGCAGGTATAAAGTTCCTTTTTTGGTTAAATATTTGACGTACAGGATAGAAATAAAATAAAGGAAATAAAGATGGGAGTATCATTAACTATGAAGGACGTTTAATGCTTTATGTATTCGAAAACCGCATCAAAATTCGTTGCGTGATTTACCTAGTTAGAGTTAGTGAATAATATGTTAAGAATAACTTCAAATTGGCAATAACTTTACGTACTCTTGACAGTATATTAGCATTAACCATTGTATTCCATACTAGCATGCCTCCCGCGACTTCGTCCGCATCAAATTTGTAAAACAGGACAATGCCATTTGGTTGCAATTTCAAGCGGTTAAGTTTTTGCACGGATCCCTAATTATTTTGCTAAAATAAAAGTAGCGTAGTTACTCTAACATCAACTATGTATCAGGCAGAATCAAGAGATTAGCTGGAACAAGCAGACTGACAAATAGACAGACACAAAAATTGTTGGCAGTAGCCTTTTAGGTACGTAATGGCACTGTATGCTCCATTTCCGATGAAGTCATATGCAACCATTGTTATGCCAACCCTACTCCGTGAATCATTTTCAACTTAGAATTCATTAAAAATATCGGACGCGACTTGCATCTTGAAATGTTTCCTGTCTTGCTTATCGAGAAAGAGAATTATTGAATTTAGAATATGTTTTTGGCAATGTAAGTTAATATTTAGGTTTTATAACAAAAAAAAACCTCAGTTTTGCAATTCCATTTTATAGTGAAAGTTATCCTCAGGAGAACCAAGTTTTACTTAAGTGGCAGTGGGCAGGTCACATTGCTTGCAGAATAAATGGTCGATAGAGCCAAAAGCTTCTGGAGAGGAGAAAGAAGCGTTGGAAGGCCTTTTACAAGTTGGACCGATGACCTGTTGAGGGTCGCGGCAATCGAATGAATGCAAGACGCAGAGAACTGGTCATTTTGGCGAGGCATCTTGTAGGGCTATGTCTTACAGTCGACGTCTTATGGCCACCCACACACGTCCTCTCTTACCACCCTAGAGCAGGTGTACTCATTTTGATGATTTCAACCTCAAAAATCAAAACGCAAGTACCGCAATAAGAAAAATAGACGATAATAAGATTGAATAAGAATCGCCCGGGTAGACGATTGTTCAAAAGACTTACCGTGGCCCTCGTAAAGGGCAACTGAAGGAACACTCTAGGTTTTAGTCAGTGTATAAAAATCTGTCCCTCTTGATCCATCCAGAGCTGGAGAATTCATTTAATGATTTTGTACGTAAAAAAAGTTTGAATTGAATGCAGAGAAAACTGCATCACCCAAAGGTTGACTGGTAGAAATTGCCTAAGGTATTAAGTGCGCCTCTGTACCTTTATGGGGTCGTGACTCGTGGGGCTCTTTGGACCGGGACCGCGGTCCTAACTTCCACGTATAAAAACGATTAATTTTTTTGAGTAGTATTTTGGGACCATAAGGAAATAGTATATTTTGATACAAGTGCAGAAAGTTTGTCGTTGCGACCGAGGCGGAATACGCACGAGCAGTAGGCGAGTGTGTTATGGAGCCGAGGGCTGCAGTGACAAATTTGCACGTGTATCAAACGACTTTTTTCAATACACTTACGAAATGAATAAACGGGGGTTGACCGGCGACTCGTGGGGGTCGAGCCTGATTCGATAAATGTAATAAAATTGTGACGGGGGAGAGCACGCGCACTTTTCTGCATTAGTGCGGAAAACAGTCTATTGCATGCCTGCGGTGGGATAAGAGCGGGCTTTCGAGTAAGTGGAACAGTTACTAAAAAAACTTTGTTTATTTTATCTGTGGTCCCAAACTACTACTCAAAAAAACTATAATTTTTAAAAGTGGAAATAGGGACCGCGGTCCCAGTTCAAAGAGCCCCACGACCCTATGTGCATAAAGTAAAATAAATAAATAAATGAGAAGCAAAATATTTAAAATTATCGTTTCAAATAAGAAAACAATATTGGAACTGTTTAAAAAGTCTTTGAGCTGTAATTTTGTGCAGTCAATCACAGCTGTTTATTTCTCTTTGAAATGTTTCCGTTTTGTTTCGTAATAAAACGCTCGAAGTTAACATTATTTATAGCCCTGTGTACTGTTTTAAATCTCATAGAAAAGGCTGTATTTTTCACGTTTTATCGTTCGTGAAAGTAACGTACGTTCTTACATAATAGCTAGTAGTGTTGTGAAGAAATTCAGCCACTATTGTTTTATACTTTTTAAACCACGAGGGACACCTCGTGGTTTCACCTCTGTCTTTGTATACTGTTCTGCTTGTAATGGTCGTAGCTTGATATTATAGTTTTTAGTCTTCCTCGATAGAAGGATAATTTTTAGTTTGAACCAGTGGTTCCTGAAATTAGCGTTTTCAACCAAATAAATTTTTCAGCTTTATAATATTTAGTAGGTACTTACCTGTCTCCCGCGTTTTCATCTGCCCGTGCATAAAATAATTCTTTTTTATTAGGGTTCCGTACCTCAAAAGGAAAAAAACGGAGCCCTTATAGAATCACTTTGTTGCCCGTCCGTGTGTCTGTCAAGATCCTTTATCTCGGGAACGCGTGAAGGTATTGAGTTGAAATTAAAAAAGAAAAGAAATCAAACTATATACTAAGGACTGCGGTCTCTTGAAGCTGTGAAAAAAATCAAACTTCTAAGTTAACGAATAAAAAAGATACGGCCGTTTATGTCGCAAAAAACGTGTATTTCGACACTCTCAAGGGAATCAAAATTCATAGGGTACTTCCCGTTGACCAAGAACCCTGAAATTTGCTATGAAGCAAGGTCTCATGGCACAAGTATAGGAAAAAAACTGAAAACTGTAAATTTGTGGTAAGTCACAAAAAAAAAACTTTTTTTGTGTCTCGTATCTTCGTAACTCGATTCGGGAGTTGAACTGTTTTCAAAGGTAAGTTTGTACGGAACCCTCAGTGCGCGAGTCCGAATCGCACTTGCCCAGTTTTTTTTTTTTTTTCGTTGTGTTCGGTTTGGTCGTAGTGAAATGTGACATAGCATAGGCTATTTATTAAGGGCCAACTCCTCAAAAATTGGGCTATCAAACACTAAAAGAATTGCAAATCCGACTAATAAGTACTTTCAGAGATTAACGTTGAAACAAAAAAACTCTAGCTTTAGATTTATTGCAATACCAGGGACGACCAACTCCAAAAATGCGAAATCTGTCTATCTGCAAAATACATTATGTATAACCACTACACACCTATGTAGGTATATATATTTCGCACGGCTTTCCCCATCACACATGATCTGCCGTAAATCCGAGAGCATTAGTGAGAGATATAAAAAATAAAATTGAGGGAGTGCACGGCGTAATGCGGGTCTTTTCAGCTCCTAATATTTACACCTACCGTACCTTATTCTTGTGAAAGGCAGCAAGTAATGTAATAAAGGCTGTATTGAGTGAGTGTGATGTCTCTCGCAGTAAGACGAGAATTTGTCATCCCTTTTAAAAATATGAAGACTTCAATGTCATGTCGTTCGTGTAGGTACCGTTGTTAGGAATTTGCTGACAATGGAGCTGATATATCTGTTTTTTTTTGTGTTGTCTACACAATTGGGTATCATTCTGTATTTATTTTTGTACAATATTTTACTAAACAACAAGTAACACTAAAAATCCGGGCAAGTGCGAGTTGGACTCGCACACTGAGGGTTCCGTATAATCCTTACCTATGAAAACAGTTCAATTCCCGAATTGAGTTACGAAGATTTTTCCGAATCGCAGAAAAGTGTTTTTTTGTGACATCATTACAAATTTACAGTTTTCAGATTTTTCCTTATAGTTGTGCTATGAGACCTTGCTTCATGCTAAATTTCAGGATTCTAGGTCAACGGGAAGTACCCTATGAATTTTGATTCCCTTGAGAGTGTCAAAATATACGTTTTTTGCTACATATACGGCCGAATCCTTTTTTTTAGTTAACTCCGAAGTTTGATTTTTTCACAGCTTCAAGGGACCGCAGACCTGAGTATATGGTTTTAATTTCAACTCGATGCCTCCACGCGTTCTCAAGATAAAGGTTCTTGACAGACAGACAGACGCACGGACAACAAAGTGATCCTAAAAGGGTTCCATTTTTCCTTTTGAGGTACGGAACATTAAAAAGAAATCTTTTTCTGAAAACAGCAACGAAATTGGTTATTAAATGAAGCAGCAATTAGTATTTCGAATATAGGAATGAGGCAGAGTGGGGGCGGGTTGGAAACATCTCTCTTGTACGCACCTAACCTAATGACGGTGACGTCACATTTTAGTTTGTGCATCCTTTTTCTGTTACTTGACAGTTTGCCCTTCCACAAGATTTAAAAGATTTCCTAACTTACTTAATAATTACCTAATTAAAAAGTTGGATGTAGTTTTCATTTATTGGCATTTTATTTGCGTTAATCTCTCAATGCTTTTGCGTTTCTCGTATTTTTAAACTAAGATTGCATCTCAATCACAGTCTGTTCATACATATCTCTATTAGGTATAATTTTTCTAAATGTTTACATTGATAGTAACTGAAATTAATTTTATGACTTGATTTTGAACATTTTTATTACGTTATTACAGCATAGCATACAAGTATCCAAGATGGCGGCTAACTACTGTCATAAATGGTCTCTAAATCTTTTATCACACAATTTGGTTGACATTTCACTCCAAGGGCGTTGTGGTTTATGCAAAAGGCGAGATCCCTTTGTTTAGTAGTGGACATGTTAGACACTTACCTTTATTAAATGGCGATATTGTTGTTCATTTAGCTATACAAGTACATCCCACGAATGTAAATAGAGAAAACTTAAGCCTTCTGTCCATGGACGCGCAGCTTCATAGACGCGTATTCGTCATTATACGCTTGGTGTACGCCTGCGTGAAGACGAAGCTGCAATGACACGTCGGCACGACTTTGCCGCTTCGTTAACACAGTTTCATAGTTTTGTATGTAAGCTTAACGCAGGCGTAAACCAGAAAAGGAAGAAAGAAAGAAAACATTTATTTGAGACTCGCACAGGACAAACAACAATAAAATAAAAAGTAGCTACTTAATCTATAAATACTTTACTTAAAATAAAAAAAATAAAAGAAAACAATATTAAAAGATATGCTACGATATGCTCAGCATATGCTACGATATTTATCAAAAAAGTAAGCACTAAGCGTATTCTTCACTATACGCTTACGTGTTTAGCTACGCGTCCGTGTACATTTTTAGGCCTTATCTACCTTACTACCTGTTAAGTAAGAAACATTTACCTATTGCTCATGAAGACATAATCGGTTGTATATCTACTACTCTAAAAAAATATCCTGATAATTTTATCGGCAACATATTTAAAAATAAATCTGACAGCCAATACTTGATAACTATGTATTTGCTTTTTACAAGCTTTAGATAAGGCTCACTGACGCTCTTGTCATTGCCGCCTGAGATTTACGATAGCAATGTAATCTCTATGTAAATATTATAGATTATGTATTACGTGTCGTCAAATAAACTCTGACGTTTTGATAGTGGCGCTGCTTGCATAGACAACTGTCATCGATATGTCAAATTCGGTACATTTGATTTTAGTTCCACTTTTTGCCGCGTGTCAGGTTAGACTGGACAACGTGTTTGTTATTGGATATATCGTTATATTGAATATATTGTTCATTGACAGGGGCGTTTGTGGTACATGTGTTTGTGTCTGTTAGTTTGTTTACTTTATGATTAGTTGTATTGTAGATTTTAAAACGAATTGAGAGGTTACAAAAGTCGCGCATGTTTTTTCGATGACGTATCTCTGGATGTCAATAGCAAAAGCAAATCTCTCTTACTTCAACATTATTACTTATACTTGGTTTACTATTTGTGCTAACTTATAAGTATATTGTTACACGGAATGAGATTTTGTATACAATTCAAATTACCCCTTTTAACTCTCTTTAAAGGTTGAATTTCCAAAAACCTCTTAGGGACAGCGCACACCAATAGCAGAGCAGAACAGAGCATTTTCTGAGATTATTGAAAAAAATATCTTATGACTATTATCATACATCGCAAAATTGAATACACGCCCAAATTTGATGCTCGACTGCATTTTGCAGTTCGGTCTGCGCTGACCCTTAGTGCTCACTTGCGACACAAAATTAAGCCTTATGTAAAATTTCACATCCCTAGTCCCAGTAACTAGTTTAGGCTGCTTATTATTTACCTTGTAGAACTAAAATTAAAGGAAGCCTTGTGCAAAATTTCATGTTCCTAGTAGGTATAGTATTTTTTTTTTTGTAGGTGGTGGTAATATCATCCAATGACATCCCTCGCTCTGGGCGGAGCGGGAGGGCGTGTCAGACTTTTACTGACTAAAAACCCACTCCTGTTCCTTCATTGCCTTTCATACCAGGGCTGAGTCTTCCTTTCAGAAGCAGACCTTTGGCCCCAGTAGGCTTCGACCCTGCTGGGCCCCTACGGTGTGCTGACATCTCCTTGAGGCGCGCGTGGAATAGTACGCGCCGAGGACGACTTGGGCTCGGTCCGGACGGTTACCGGACAGTCGGACGGCAAGCTACTCATTGCTCGCCGTCCGCAAGCCCACGCCTACGGTGGCCGGAAATCGGGATCAGGATCCCGGCATGCAAATATAGGGTGACTGGCAATTAGTGTATGATACTTAAACACGTGATTGTGCTCATGATAACCAGCAACTTTTACTATGGGAACAAACCTGAAATCGCGAAAAAAAATCAGCTGTTCAGTACATTTATGTTTGCCTAATGTACTGAACAGCTGATATTTTTTTCGCGATTTCGGCTTTGCTCCCATAATAAAAATTGTTTGTTATCATGAGCACAATCACGTGTTTAAGTATCGTACACTAATTGCCAGTCACCCTATATATTACCTGCTGGGTCAGATAAGTAGTCGCTCCATATAAAATACTATACCATATCTGCATCCGGTTAGATTAGTAGCCAACTTCGATGTAAATACTTAATTAACAAAAGTTTAGGTAAATTGATTAAAGTAAATAATTTGAGGAAAAATCCTTGAATTAATATGTAGTTTCTAAGCTATTCGGTTGCTTTTATACCTAACACCCACACTTACGTTGTTGAAACCTCTACGGTCCGGACTAAGCGTTTCGCCTCGTCGTTTATACAGCGTACGTTGAAGGACTGGAACAATTTGCCTGTCGCGGTCTTCCCGTCCGATTATAACTTGGGTGTCTTCAAGGCTAGAGTGAATAGGCTCTTAATAAACTAGTGTGCCTCACCATCAATGATTGCATCACTGCATACCATCAGGTGGGATCGCAGTCAAGCACTAGATTAAACCAATTAAAAAAAAAATGTTTAGGTACATAATTTTTTTTTTAATTGGTTTACTACGTACGGTAGGTAACGGTAACGGTACGACGATATGAATGACTGGCCTGTTGGTCTAGTGGTTAGTGGCCCTGACTGCTATACCGGAGGTCGTGGGTTCGATTCCCACCTAAGACAAATGTTTGTGTGTTGAGAACGATCATTTGTTCTGTGTCTGGGTGTAATTTGTCTACGATATGTATCTACTATCTATGTATTTAGAAATATATACTTAAGTATATTTATCACTTGTCTAGTACTCATAGCACAAGCTCTGCTTAGCTTGGGACTAATTCGAATATTATTATTATTATATTGTGGAATATAAATTATTAATCCGCTGTGGGATTATTCGAGTCTCCGCGATCCTGGAACGTACAGGGCAACTGAAGGAACACACGTGTTTTCGCCAGTAAAATTCTGACACCCTTTTCGCTCTACCCAGAACGGTAAAGTTATTCAATGGATACCCAACCCAAATAAAAAATAGTAGAAGACTTTAATCTGTTCACTACCATTTATTTATTTAATTAAAAATTCATGTCATCATCATCATCATTTCAGCCGAAAGACGTCCACTGTAGGACATAGGCCTCCCCCAAGCGTCGCCACAACGACCGATTCTGTGTATCTCGCATCCACCACATTCCCGCGACTCTCACCAGGTCGTCGGTCCATCTTGTGGAAGGCCTTCCAACGCTGCGTTTTCCGGTACGCGGTCGCCACTCTAGAACCTTTCGGCCCCATCGACCATCCGTTCTACGAGCAATGTGCCCTGCCCACTGCCACTTTAGTTTGGTGATTCTTCGGGCTATGTTGGTGACCTGGCGTGAAAATTCATGTACACAAATATATTATGTATAATAAAAGACTTGTTAGACAACTAGTCAATACAAAGTTTCTCATAGACATTGTTTGGTTAAACTGAGAATATTATGTCATACGTATTCTGAGTATCATTTGATTCACGCCATTCATAACGATAATACTACTCACTGTACTGGGTTTATGGCTAATTCTTACACTGTCTCTACCATAAAACTCTGGAATGTGCTTCCCCTTGACATCAAAAAAGCTGAAAGTAAATTTTCTTTCAAGCGTAAAATTTGGAACTGCTACCTACTTGAAGTCCTCTCAACCTTAGTTCGGTCTTCGTCATAATTGTTATATTTTAAGTTCTCTTAATTACAATAATTTCATATTTATGATAGTATTTATTAGTTTATTATATTAGCATATATACGTATTTTATTATTACAAGCCACTTAATTTAACGATACTATATTCGATTTCAAATATCTGTTATTTATTTATTGTGCACACCTACCACAGTGTTGTCTTTTTTAATCCAATGGTTGACTGGTAGAGAATGCCTTGTGGCATTAAGTCCACCTATGTACCACCCACCACTGTAGATGAAGTTTAAATAAATAAATAATATACTGTAGATTCATTAAAACTTGATGCACTATTATACTCCATTCGCAATACGATTAGACACATAACAAACCTTTTTCACACTACGTTCAACCGATTTTGACCTCTATTTCGTAGGTACAAGGATGGCATTCAAAGCAAAAAGAACCGGGCGAGTGCGAGTCGGACGAAGATTTTTCTGAATCGCAAAATATTTTTTGCATTTTTTTTGTTACGTAACCACAAATTTACAGTTTTCAGATATTTTCCTATACTTGTGCTATGAGACCTTGCTTGCCCGCGCCTACGGTGGGCGGAAATCGGGATCGGAATCCCGGCGGCGGTTGGGGCGTGAGGACCATTGCCTCACGCGATCGGCCGCCTCCTTTGCTAGCATTACTGCTTCGCAGAAGGAGGCGACCACCTGCCACTCCTCGCTCCGGACCATGGCCTGTACCAAGGCCCGGCGCGAGAGATCGCCGCCGCCGATCGCCCCCACGAGGACACGGCGTTGCTCTGCCCAAGCGGGGCACACCTCCACCGTGTGCTCCACCGTGTCCTCCGGGCGGTCCACACAGTGGCGACACCCGGGCGTCGCTTCCGCACGAATCCGGTGCAGGAACTTCCCGAACTTACCGTGTTCGGTGAGAACCTGCATCATGCGGAAGGTGAGGACGCCGTGAGGTCTTTCCAACCACGCCTCAAAGAGGGGACTTACCGCCATAATTGTGGCGTGCCCAAACGGGAAATACCCTATGAATTTGGATTCCCTTGAGAGTGTCGAAATATACGTTTTTTTGCGATATAAACGGCCGTATCTTTTTTTCGTTAACTCAGAAGTTGATTTTTTTCATCTACAAGGTACCGCAGACCTGAGTATATATGGTTTTAATTTCAACTCGATACCCCACGCGTTCCCGAAATAAAGGGTCTTGACCGACAGACAGACAGACGGGCAACAAAGTGATCCTATAAGGGTTCCGATTTTTCCTTTTGAAGTACGGAACCCTAAAAAGTGGTTACAATACAAAATTTTTACTTCACCTGCCATTTGTCATGTAACCAGCTTTGATATCTATGCTACCAACGCTATAGAAGTCAAAATCGTTTGAACGGACAGTGAAAAAAGTTTGTATGTTGTTGCGAAAGGAGTGTAGCGATGGAATTGAAGCGAAACTAGGCGTAACATAGGTACACCCTCAAGCTAGACTGTAAGTACCTAAGTAAAGAGCACGATTTTGAATAAGTTTACAGTGTGAACTTACATGTGGTTTTGTCTTTTTTTGCGATACCTATGTATAAAATAGAAATAAAATCTAAGATTTTTAAGAAGGAATGCTCTATTTAATTATATAAAATTAAAGTCTGCCACACTTTACTTTTTCACTCTGTACCATAGATTGTTTAGTTTCTGTTGATTATTATTATTATTTGTGAACTGTAAAATTTATAAATTGGTTAATTTCGAATTTAAAGTAAAAATAGTACATTTTAATACAAGTGCAGAAAGTTTGTCATAGTGACCGAGGCGGAATTCGCACGAGCCGCAGGCAAGTGTGTTATGGAACCGAGGGCTGCAGTGACAAATTTGCACGTGTGTCAAACGACTTTTTCAATACACTTGAAGAAATGAATAAACGGGGGTTGACCGGCGACTCGCGGGGTTTCGACGCGCGCCCAGCCTGATACGATAAATGTGGCGGGGAGAGCACTCGCACTTTTCTGCACTAGTGCGGAAAACAGTCTATTGCGTGCCTAAAAGCGGTGAGATAAAAGCGGGTTATCGAGTAAGTGTATTGAAAAATAACTTTGAAACCTAACAGAACTTAGCAACTAAAATGGTAGGGAAGTAGTAGTCGAAGACGGTACGGTAGCTAACAAACGAGAAAACTAAAATATTTCGTCAAAGGAGACTTTGTTCCACCAACACAATCTCGGAGACAAACATTTTATTCCAACTTTACGTTTGCAGTCATCTCTAATGCGAGGATGTTATTGGTTTTGAGATCGAAACTTGGAAATAAACTAACATTTCTAACTGCTCGTGTCGGTAAAGTAGAAGTTGGATAGGTACTTATTTGTTCCATACCTCTAGCTATTGTGTACACTATGGTTCCATTTTCGAACAAAGGCAACACTAAGAAATGGCCATTAAGTACTCAAAACATTGTTAACTGTCAAACATTCTGAGGCTGTTTGGTTTTGACATTTCATTTCAATAGTTGCCAGTAATATTTAATGACTTAAATGGGCCAACCAAAAAGTATTACAAACGCGCCAAAACCTGGCTTCAAATAAAGTAAAAAACATGCGGCGTAGCTCGAAAATTAAAAATTCTCATCGTTAGGTTAGTGGCAACGAAATGCTAACTAGCACACTTCATTGTATGAGATCGCTTGCCTGCTCCAGCCCTTGTGCCAAATCGTTAAAAAAAGTCCTGAATCAACCGTTCAAAGCGTTGAAGTTGCTTTGAAGCCATTTTTCGCGTCGACTCCGGTCTATAGGGGCCAATTTCCCGTGTTTAATCCAGGCACATTCCCATTTAACAATGGAAATTTCTAATAATTGGACGTATAATATTTACTTTAAAAATGTGTGTTAAGCTTAAAAACCGGTCAAAGCGAGTCGGACTCGCGCACGAAGGGTTCCGTACCATTATCTATAAAAACGGCAAAATAAATCACGTTTGTTGTATGGGAGCCCCTTTAAATATTTATTTTATTCTATTATTTAGTATTTGTTGATATAGCGGCAACAGAAATACATCATCTGTGAAAATTTCAACTGTCTAACTATCACGGTTCATGAGATACAGCCTGGTGACAGAGGGACAGACAGACGGACGGACAGCGGAGTCTTAGTAATAGGGTCCCGTTTTACCCTTTTTGTACGGAACCTTATAAAGGACTATAAAGATTTTTTTGCTATTCTAACTGTTGGAGCACGCTTGTCTAACCTTTTTTTCCGAGGTGGAAATCCTCATGGATGTCCTCCGCCTTGGGGTAGGTGGAGGGGTCTGTCAGACTCTTACTGACTAAAACCACCCCGGTGTTCCCTCGTACACTTTGTGGTGACCCAACACTACTGGTGACCCAATCCCCTTAGGTCTCCTTTCGTATTGGAGTAGCTTTCCTATACGCCTAAGAGAGGTGCGCCTGGAACACTACGCGCGTCCATCTCGGGTCCAGGTTGATGGGCTGACGGATGTCCCCTAATCCGTCGACCCTGGACCTTTTTAGGGGGGTCGAAAGAGGGCGTTGTCTGCCCTTCCTCGACGCCCGGTGCGCCTGGTACGGGGCGGGAGAGAACTCTCCTCCCTTTCCCTTTTCGCAGCCTCCTTTTGCGAGATGACATTTTCGCAGAAGGTGATCACCGCATCCCACCCTTGTCTAACCTTACCTAACCTAACTGATTCACTCTTGACTTAAAGACCTCCACGTTAAATCGCTTGTGTGGACTAAAACCTATTTAACCTACTTTCCTACTCTATAAATTACAGTGAATCAGTTTATTGTTTAGGTTCACTAAAACTCAACTGTATTTATGAGTATGGAATTAATAATATTTTAATAACTACCTACATAATTGGTTCGCACACATAATTACCTACTGGTCGGTTCTATTTGGAATAATATTATTGTAACGTTGGCAATTAACTCAGTACCAATAAAATGATATGAACACTGGCATATCATAATTCGAATACGAATAAATAAGTTAAAATAAAAAACCATTTCATTTCGCCGTTCGGTTTTCAAATTTTTCCTTACTTGAAAATTCCAACATGGCGCCGACTTTGGCATTTAACCACAAAGTGGCGCCAAATTGCAAAATGCAGATTTAAACGCGCTAAATCTTTACATTACGAGCTTTGTGTGCGCTTTAATATTTACAGAAAGTAATTACAGTGGGAACTGCAAAAGGGAAAATAAAGATCAAAATAAAGAGTTTCTTTTTTGATGATTTTTAGGGTTCCGTACCCAAGGGTAAGACGAACCCCATTAATAAGACTTGTCCGTTCGTCTGTCTGTCTATCTGTCTGTTCGTCTGTCACTAGGCAGTATCTAATGAGCAGTGTTAGTTAGACAGTTGTTTTTTTTTGTATTATATTGATAGTTTTAGTTTGTATTTCTGTTGCTGCTATAACAACAAATACTAAAAAATAGAATAAAATAAATATGTAAGGGGTATACAACAAACGTATTTTTTTTTTTGCCGTTTTTTGCTACGGACAGTAGCTCGCACTTGGCCAGTTTATTTCAATAGTTTAATTCGCATTTGACGGCCTAGCATTTTTACTAAACGGTGCCCTTACGGTGCCATTCAATTAGCCGCCTGAATTATATTTAGCAATTTAACCTTTCGAGTGCGTAATTAGAGACACAATAGTAAGACAATGGCGCGTGAACGCCGGCGTTAATGCGGGGATCAACAGCTTAATTAAATAGATATTTAAGAGAACCTGTGGCAAGTAAAATTAAATTTGATTTGCGTTCAACAATGTGCCGACGATGGCCGTAACGTAAGTAAAATAAGCCGACGGAGCTCCGCTGCACGGGTCACCTATCCTGTCCGATTCGGGGTGCCCTCAGTCTATAGAGGGGGTTATGGGAGGGGTTAAGACTATTTATGAATTATGAATGGCCTAAGCAGCCAGCCAGCTCATTAAAATATGTTGTATAAGACGCATCTGCATATAATTCAGGCCACTAGATGAAGCGCTAAATGAGAGCAGTGGTGGCCGAGTGGTAACGGCCCCGACTTACGAGTTGTAGGTTGCGGGTTCAAACTCAGCCAGGCGCATTACTTTGTGTAATTTATTTCATCACCACTGCTCTCAAAACGGTGAAGGAAAACATCGTGAGGAAACCGGCATGTCCTAGAACCAAAAATTCGAAGACGTGACATCCACCAACCCGCACTGGGCCCGCGTGGTGGATTACGGCCCATTCCCTCTCCTAGAGAGGAGGCCTGAGTCCCAACAGTGGGAACGTTATAAGGCCGACTATGCTATGATATGCTAGATGAAGCGGCGCCGTTTAGTTATAAGACTACTAGGCTCCTGATTAACAGCAAAGTTATTAGCGTTTGTTTATATCCCAAAATGTCACTCAATTTATGGAAATATTGTACAGGCTATTGATTATGAATGAATAAATGAGGGTCAAAATAAAAAAAAAAAAACACTGCGCGTAGTATTTTCTAGTAGCAATTGTTATGAATGATTGATTCTATTATGAATTTACCAATTATGAGAATTTTCGTGGACAATTTTGGGATTTTGTTTTTTTTTACTTTTGTGTACAAAAATATACAACGGCTACGGATAGAGCCACATTTCTTTTTGTACTAATTAAAAAATAGGGGTGTGTACTTTAGTTAGATAAGATAAGACCTTAAAACAATATCTAATCCAAATCTATGTTAACAAATTATTTTACAGTAGAATACCCGACGATTGGTATCGCAAACATGGAACCGATAACACGTAGAGATATCGCTTGACCAATATCAGCTGTTTACAGGTACTTAAAGCTTATAGGAATTGTCAATAGGTAATTAATATCAATAGCCGATAAGATAAGTAAAAATAAAATAAGTCGACAAATAGTCAAAAGCGTGTTGCCGATCGTCTCGATTCCGCAGCGTGCTGTTAGAAACCGGTCTAGGTCACTCTTTTTAAAGGACATTTCCTTTTGGCTGTGAGAAACAAATAGGTACACTTTATTTAACCTTTACATCATTGATTGGAGTATGCAGACTTATAGCGGCAAAAAAAAACAGTAAATACTGTGCAGAAATTATTTAAATCGGACCAAAAATGACGAAGATACAGCAATTTTAGAGAATTAGTTGCAGAAACGCGCCTGAGAATGAAGCGACTCGCTGTGACGTCATCTGTCATGATCGGTATCCACCGGCGAATGAATACGATCAAGCCGTTCGTCCCACGGGTCATGACAGATGACGTCATCGTAAACAGTCCAGCGACAGCGCGCGTTTCCTGCCTTGACGGATTTTAATAATTTAAAAAATTAAATGCTCAGTAAATTATTACATATACGATGTACCTACTTAGTAAAAATAGGATTTGCTATTATGTGATTGATCCACATTATCGCGATTGTAGCTCACGAGTGCACGGGATGAAGGATGGAAAACGACTGACTAGATGAGTACGATATGTATATGAAGAGTTGAGGAGTGATATGTCAGCACTGACGGGAATGCAGCATAAGCTGCTAGGTAAGCCAGAAGGTGTATATTGGATAGGTATAACAGTCCAATAGCATTCCCACTCTCTTTCTCGCTCTAGTAAATAACGTTTCTATGTAACAGAAAAGGATAGTAGCATAGGAAAGTGCGATTCGGTACTGACGGATCAGGGATGATATGGAGCTCGCAAGCAAAGGGCAACTGAAGGGACACAGGTAGATTTTAGTCTGTAAATGTCTTACACCTCTTGCTCTAACTACAGCGAGAGAAAGTATTTATTGATTCCCCACCCTCAAAAAAAATTTACTCCTCCATTGTATGTGGAGAGCAGTGGTGGCCGAGTTTTAGGTCGCGGGTTTAAACCCAGCCAGGCGCATTACTTTGTGTAATTTATTTCGTCACCACTGCTCTTAAAACGGTGAAGGAAAACATCGTGAGAAAACCGGCATGTCCAAGAACCAAAAAATTCGAAGACATGTGACATTCACCAATCCGCACTGAGCCCGCGTGGTAGATTACGGCCCATTCCCTCTCCTAGAGAGGAGGCTTGAGTCCCAGCAGTGGGAACATTAAAAAGGCTGATTAAGCTTATTGTATGTGGAACTAGCAAATAAAACCCAGCTCAACTCAGTAGAGGATTATATTCTATAATATTCTTAGAAACTTCCTCAAAGTATAAAATTTCCCTTGCGATGAAGATATCCGCACGTGAAACTCGGCTGAAACCTTTAAAAAACTCTGTAGAATTTCGCAAAAGTTGAAACAAAGGAGCAACTCTTACTTGAACGCGCACGTAAGTAGACTTGTAAAATATTCAAATTTTCATCAAAAGGTAGGCGCTTCCAGTGGCTTAAGGAGGCCTAATTGAGGGGAAGCGAGGAGTAGAAATTACTTGGTTATAGTTAATTATGGCTTGTTAAAACTGACGAATATTTATAGGAGTCAACGGACCACACAACTAAAGGCCTGGGGCCCTAGTCTGCTATTTTTATAAATTCGTCATTCCAACATGATTTCATTGTCATTTTGCTAAAAGTTCGTAATCTGTTAATTCATAATGGCCGATCATTGATCGATCGGGTGTTCTCGTAATAGAATTGTGATACGAGCTGTCATATAACGAATTAAAAGAAATGACTGCACAGTGACGTTCTAATTCCCAGGTCACAGATCAAAGGAACTGTCAAAATTTTAGCAGATTACCGCAACCGTCATATATTCATTTGTCTTTATATACGAGATTACCATTCTGTGCCATTTCTTTCAATGGGGTGTCAGTGGTTAATCATTGGAAAGTCATAATGACGCCATTATATTAGTAGATTACCAAACTTGTCAAAATCAACAATTATGAAATGAATGATAGACCATTCTGACACTATTTTTTTTTATTTTTTTTATTCCACAACTATCACACAACGCCGTCTAGTCCCAAGCTAAGCAGAGCTTGTGTTATGAGTACTAGACAACTGGTAAACATAAGATAAATTACACCCAGACACAGAACAAATGATCATTGATCGTGCTCATCACACAAACATTTGTCCTGGGTGGGAATCGAACCCACGACCTCCGGCATAGCAGTCAGGGCCACTAACCACTAGACCAACAGGCCAGTCGTCTGACACTATTGTAGCAGACTTGAGGCCCTGGTCACATTATCAAATTGCAGCCTTACGGTGTTGTTTAGGCGCTGCATCGTCAAAAATTTCGCGATTAGTATTCAACCAACTTTTTTGATGAAAAATAAAATTAGGCCCGAATGTCAGACAAGCAAGACTGGACACTTGGATAGGTTGTCTGAAAAGGTTCGTGTCGCCAAGTGACTTGGTTGTGGATGTGGATAGGCAGTTGCACCATGTAAAAAACCGGGCAAGTGCGAGTCGGACTTGCGCACTGAGGGTTCCGTACAAACTTACCTATGAAAACAGTTCAATTCCCGAATAGAATAGAATAGAAATACTTTTATTCGGGACAGACACATCACAACGGTTATAAACACAAAGTAAAAAAGAACGAAAGTACAAACTGCGCCGAGCGTGCCCGCACCGAAAGGATGACCACCTCAGCATTTGCAGGGCGTTAGACACCCAGTTTTCAGTTGGCACCCCGCAGTGACGCACGGACTAGGGTAAACATATACCCACGGATATAATACTCGTATGTAATTGAAATAAATATTGATGTTGTGTACCTACTGGTGCATAATTTTATTGAAATAAAATACATAAGTAACTATATGATAAATAACAACACAATATTATAAAATAAAATTTGTACCACATTGGATAAAACGATAAAACTATAAAATTACTTGGTATACAATACTCCAATAAAAACATTAGCCGTCAGCCAATCGTAGGGGCCCAGCAGGGTCGAAGCCTACTGGGGAGGGTTAAGTGAAAGTGAACCCTGGGGCCCTGGAACAAAGGTAAAGAAGGAACAGGAGTGGGTTTTAGTCAGTAAGTCTGACACGCCCTCTCGCTCCGCCCAAATTTCCCACCTAAAAAAAGCCGAAAGACTCCACTGTTGGACATAGACCTCCCCCAAGTGTCACAATAAAGATTGATCCTGCGCGCCTCACATCCATCGGATTCCTGCGACCCTTGTCCACCTTGTGGGCAGCCTTCCAACGCTGCGTCTTCCGGTACGTGGTCGCCACTTCTGAACCTTTCGGCCCATCGACCATCTGCAGAAAATATTTCATTCAATTACACGATAACCTCGTAAATGTTGACTCTTGTTCAAATATTGATAGCCTGTGCGCCAATAATTGCGGTTTTATTATTAAGTTTACTTTTACTTAAAGTTTACATTTCGCCGGGAATGGCAGGCAAACTTCGTAACGTACGTAAACGAGAAATTCATAAAACAAAAGAATTTGAAATGAGAAACTCACGCGTGTCTGTAAATTGAGCTTGAATAAATAATTCGAGTTCGCATCGTCACTTAGTTTCAACTTTAGAATCCTGTACATATTTTAAGTTAATTTCACGGGAACTCCGTAATAAAATAATGTATGCTAGCCGTGTTTGGGCTTATTAGAATTGCCCAAATCTAGTCAATAGGTATCCTTACTGTTAACTTACACACTATTTAAATTTGGTAGAGGGGGACGGCACCACAACTAAAAAATGTAACAAGCAACTGCTACGTAGTTAGGGTTGCCAGGTCTTCAAACCGAAAAGCCGGACAGATCAGCCCCCCTAGCCAAGTTACGATCGTTTCGTTTGCGTCGAACGCCTGGAGTAGGCCACGCCTCCTATTCCTTTTGTCTCAGTCACGTAGTCAGAACAAAGGAATCGGAGGCGTGGCCTACTCGAGGCGTTCGACGCAAACGAAACGATCGTAACTTAGCTAGGGAGGCAGCCAATTTAGCCGGACGTTTGAGTAAAATGGCCGACATTTTTTTATAAGTTTAACTCGACTTTTTTATTATTGACCATAATATATTTTTTAATTCTAATGAAACAACAATAAAATTGACTGCTATAATTGCTAGTCCGCTCCGCTTACGCTAGCGATACAAGGTAAAGTAGAAGACATGAAATCTAAAAAAATAAATTGTCTAATTTAAAAAGCCTAACAAAAGCCGGACAGATCTGTATTCTTCTAATTTGGCCGGACACGCAACAAAAAAGCCTGACCCTGTCCGGATTTTGTCCGGATTTATCCGGACGCCTGGCAACGCTATAAGTAGTTGTCTAGCACTATGCTGAACTGAGGCTTTACCTCTTAACGCAATCCATTTGACGACCTGAACTGGGATGGAGCTACATAGGGTGTATAGCTCCATCCTTCTTTCTCGTTCGCAGCTTTGACATTTTAACACGTCGTGGTAAGACCCCTGCGGGGTTACCATAACGTTCAAAGTAAGATTGTTTCATTCTTATTTCAGTGTGGGTAAGAGACAGAGCTATACAGGTTGTCTAGCGCCATCTCTTACCCACACTGGGTACAGATTACTACAGATCCTGGAACTATTTAGCGCAGTCGTGTAGTCGTGAGACATACACTGTTGTTGTTTTTTTTTTTTAATGTTTAATTTAAGCTTCTACTTGTTTGTTTATTGTGTGCCAAATAAAAAACATTTCAGTATTTTTTTCTATATTTTTTTTTAAATTTTAAAATTGGCTATCTGGCTTTTTAACCTTGTTATAAATAATTTTAGCCAACAATAATAAAGGTTTAGTTTTATTTATATTTACAACATGATAGTCAGGAAATAAAAGTCGGGTAATTTTGATATAATGAGGGCCATGTGTTGCATTGAATGCAGCATCATCTTATCACCGTATGTGTCCGGATTATTTATATTATGCAGATGTAGGCGTTTTATGATAATGGTTTCGACATGATATAAACGATGATTAGTAAAATTGTAAGCTTTAATAATAAATATTTTGAAATTTTACTAAGTAAATAAAAATAGTCTTATTTTTCTTGGCATCTAAATTAACTTACAACAATAAATCTTTGACTAGATGTACTTCTGTATCCATCTGTATGTTATTGTGTTGTATTAATTTAAATTTGATTCCTAAGTACCTTAACTATTAGATTCATTGATCTTAAACTATAAAATATTATATATCTGTGAGTACCCCTGTACAGGTGAAGGCCTCCTCCAAAGAGGTCCAGTCTTCTCTAGACTGGGCTGTTTGCGTCCAGTTTATTCTGGCAATATTTTAAGTGTCGTCTTCGCATCTAGTATAGGATCTCCCCTTCTTGCCTTATTCTTGGGTGCCCAGCCATGCCGTTACCTTTTTCTTCCACCTGTGGTCTTGTAGACGCGCAACATGCTCGGTACATTGTGATTTTAGTATTTAATAAATATTATTTCTTATTGATGTTGAAAATTTGAGCCTGTCAGTTGAGTTTGTTGCTTTTGAGGGCCCCTTTCGTTCAAAAATTTTTGTATTCAAAGTATTCAAAGATCAAATGGCTTTTTACCAACCTTCATTGATTGTCTTTTTTTGATGGTTTGATTTCCTAATTAAAAATTGAGTGTTACTAAACAAATTTTGTTAGTGAAAATGGTCATTATTGTACGCTCATTCTACAGTCTACAAAATTTTTCAATTCGATTAAGTAAGCTGGTACTTACCATGGAATGATCCTGTTCGATTTCGTCCCGATCCGCTAGAATCGTGTCGTGCACATTATCCATTTCAACTGTCAAGCTAAGTTCGAAAATCGAATTCTCATTATTGGAAACATAGACAAGTAGACAGATCCATCCAATCAACAATTCGCAAGCTATTCAGTCCTCTGATTTATCGGAGGAATGCGAAATGAAATACGAGAGGAACGTTCAATGGAATGCGCACATTGTCATGACCTAAGCCCCGCCCACTGACTGCCGCCATGTGTTAGATTAACTTTGAAAATGGAATCAACTTTTTTTTTAATCCCATACATTTTGGGCGTTCGCTTTATCGCCAGACAAACACATTTTATGTGACTGGCTGGATAAACTACCCTGGTCACTTATAAATTGGATACTTACTTAGTTTGAAGGTTCAGTACTGGTATTTGGTGATATGAGTTTACAATATATTTTTCGCCATTGAACAAAAAATATCACACAAAATATCTAAGTAAGTACCTACTTAGAAATGGTACGTACCTATAGTCTAAAGTGAGTCAAATCTGAGCAATTTCTGGAACCCGTGACTACACTGGTTTAGATGCGATAGGTGGGCAGTAATAGTTTTGCAAAACAATTCATTATTTTTCACCCAAATCACGGTATCTTCGGTCTTAACCTATGTATTTTGGCCTTGAAGTAATCTCATTGCAGATTTATTCAAAACAAAGTTTGAACTTGAACCTAATAATCTTTAAAATAAAGCATAAAATAAGATGATAATGAGTTTTTACTATAAAACACAAAATATAATTTGATTTTGAACCTAACTGTATTAAAAATAAAGCTTGAAATAAGACAAAAACATCTCGGATTTTTGTTGTTATAAAATTCAATGAGGAAATGTTTAATTTAACAACACATGGTGAAGATATATAAAATTAATGTAAACGATCAGCGCTTTTGACGAGCAATAAAGTGAGCGAATTTAGTAAATGAAGTCGGTGACATGTAGGTACCTACATACATACTGCTATGTTTAACTTTTACGTTACCTTGATGATATATTAGATTATTTTGTAATAAGCTTGTTTTTGTATGTGCCTACTTACATTTAGTTTGATGAGATCTGCAAACAAGTTCAAATTAAATTCACAACGCAACGTAAATTAGTAGTTTGTTCGGACAATTGTATCTTTAGTATAATTAAATCAAATTCATATAAAGCATATTATTTTGATCACGTTCTACATTCTACATTCACTAACTACAAAACACACCTAAATATATTTACACAAAAGTAAGGCGGTAATATAAAATATAACGAGTCTCTTCCTTCCTCAAAATACCGGAGAGCCAAAACGGTTTTTTTTTTAAACCATAGCAAAGTAGAGAAGGCATCGAGAAGGGGTAACAAATTGCCGCGGAAAGGGATCCGTGAAGACACAAATAAAGCAATTACCAACAATTAAGCGCTAAAACTTAGTAAACGCTTACAGTACAGACAGCGCTACATCGCTTGATTATTCATTGCATCGTTTAGTGTTGATTTGTTGTGCTCGTTTCTAATTTAAATGGACAGCAATTTGATTTCCTCGTTAAAGAAATGTTAGCTGTCATGTACAGGCCGATTGTGTAATTACTCTTTAGTTAAAGGGAATAAGACTAAAGCTATTGGAATTAAAATCTTAAATTGTACCGCCTGCGTTTATAATCTATAGCGTATCACTCATAATAAAACAGCTTTCTATTAGTGAAAAAATTTTAGCAATCGGACCAGTATTTCCAGAGATTGCCTCCTACAAACAAAAAAAAACAAACTTTACCTCTTTATAATATTAGTATAGATAATGTTTTGAGCTTGCTCTGATATTTTATTTTTATTTTATTTTATTTTATTTTATTTTATTTTATTTTATTTTATTTTATTTTATTTTATTTTATTTTATTTTAATAAGTACAGTGACAGACTACAGATTAAGACAATCAGCACAGTTAAAAATAACATACAATACATAAATTATATTAAGTTACTGTCTCCCATACGTCTTCCAAACCGGCTTGTGAAAAATTAATTAAAATCTAGGTATGTATAGCACTTAAATAACTTTGGAATTAGCTTATGATATAGGACCCACCTCTTTTTTTTGTTACATATTAACCCGCGAGGTCGGTGTAGACCTCGCTCTCACCTGATGGTAAGAGATGAATGAGTTCTGCGATAGAACGATCTCAGAAAATGTCTACTCACATAGATGCTTGCAGAGGGATCTATACTTTTTAGAGTTCCGTACCTCAAAAGGAAAAAACGGAACCCTTGTAGGATCACTTTGTTGTCCGTCCGTCTGTCTGTCTGTCTGTCAAGACCTTTTATCTCGGGAACGCGTGTAGGTATTAAGTTGAAATTAAAACCATATATTTAGGTCTGCGGTCCCTTGAAGCTGTAAAAAATTCAAACTTCTAAGTTAACGAAGAAAAAAGATACGGTCGTTTATGTCGCAGAAAACGTATACCTATTTCGACACACAAGGGAATCAAAATTCATAGGGTACTTCCCGTTGACCCAGAATCTTGAAATTTGGTATAAAGCAAGGTCTTATAGCACAGATATAGGAATAAATCTGAAAACAGTAAATTTGTTGATACGTAACCAAAAAAAATTCTTTTTTGCGCTTCGGAAAAATCTTCTAGACTCCATTCGGGAATTGAACTATTTACATATATGTTTGTTCAGTGCGCGAGTCCGACTCGCACTTGCCCAGTTTTTTCTTTTAGGTTCGCAATGTTTGTGCATTTAGCCAGTTTCAAGTTACGAGAGTATTTCGTTTTTGATACGGTACTATACTTCACTTTTTTTCTTTTAAAATGCGGACGTAACACATTTTTTATTTTATTGCTCAATATCCACTAGAAATCAAATTGCGAATACGTAAAAACTGTCATTGAACTTCACGAACAAATACTGCTCGTCTATAGTCAGTGCTCACCCATGACTCAGCAAGTCTATGTTCAATTCCACATTTGAATCGAGAATCACGCTTAAAAATCATTCTAGATCTCGTTTGTAACGTATCAACTCGCATCGAGAATACAGAATAAGTTTTGTAAGTATACTACTTATGCATGCAAGTTGTGAGACCACTCGGCTAATTCTCTGAGCTGTTTCCAAGTTGTTGAGTCGAAAGCAGTTGTGTTTCAAGAGCTATTGTTACTGAACGATACAGATCAAGGTTCTTGCAAGGATTAAGACTTGATGGGATTTAATTAAACATGTTATTAAATGGGTCTTCCTTATTCTCGCACTTTAATTCAATATAAAAAAGTGACTTTTAATTTATCGTCAATCTTTTAGCAGATCAGATCAACTTTTTTTTTTAAGTTTCTCAAAGTAGATAAGCATATGTATTTATTTAAATGAAGTACAGCTACATCACATACATATCACATTTAAAAAAAAAAACTATCTCAAAACAAAATGACTTATGCACATGACAATTAAGGCGTGAATAGCGCTCACTACAATAATTTTGCTGCCTTAAAAACTATAATCTTACGTTTAACAAAAACTCACTGTATAGTCAGATTAAGACGAAAGTTCTTATTCTTCCTGCCCTTATCCCATATCACTTGGGGTGCGGCGCAACACGTTTTTTTCTTCCATTCTGTCACACTATCACTAACTCCCTTTTCTTTCATATCACGTCTCAAACAAACCATCCATCTTTTCTTTGGCCTCCCTCTCCCTCCAATAGAAAAAAAGATTAATAATAATATTCTAACCAGAATTTGAACCTGAAATTTTCTGAATATAAAAAAAAATAGTAGCTTTTGTAATTTCCTCCGCACCTTCTTTACCGTTTTTCTTTAACTGCATAAAACTTTTGGCAAAGGAAACTCTTGGTACTTAAAAAGTTTTGCTTGAAACTTCGTCAGTGAAAATTCTTAATATTACTTACGAAGTTATCACATACACTATCACGTTAAATACAAGAGTGTAGAGTACTCATGTTTCTTTTTAGGGTTCCGCACCCAAAGGGTAAAAACGGGAGCCTATTGCTATCACTCCGCTGTCCGTCTGTCTGTCACCAGCTGTATCTCATGAACCGTGATAGCTGGACCATTGAAATTTTCACAGATGATGTATTTCTGTTGCCGTTCTAACAACAAATAAAAAAAAAAGAATTCAATAAATATAAAGTGTTGCTCCCGTACAACAAACGTGATTTTTTTTTGCCGTTTTTTTTTCTACAGATAGTACGGAACCCTACGTACGCGTGTCCGACTTGCACTTGGCCGGTTTTTTTAAGTTTTGATGAAACTTGCCAACTTATGCTGTTCGTAGTTCTTTTTTTGCTATCTCGTGTTTCCAGGTGTAAAAAAGTTCGTTCACGACTTTGTGGCAAGATTATTTAGTCAGCAAGTTTGTAAGCGTGCCTGAATAGATAGGGCACCTATTTTTATTCCGACTCTTTTTTCTTTGGGTTATCGTCAAATGACTCCTTCCACCCTAGGTGGAACTAGAGAGTCAGAATTTTACTGACTAAAAACCCTCCTCCAGTGCTCCTTCAGTTATTTTTTGCGTTCCAGGGCCACGGTAAGGGGCTGTCTCCACGAGCGAGAGAATCGCGACGAGTCCGCCCTTATATCGTCGGATAATCTCCACGAACGAGCGATAATTCCGCCGCGTATCGTCGCGAGTCGTAACGAAATCGCAACGTTTCCGCGGCGAGTCGTAAAGGTATCGCCGCGTTTCCTTGACGACGCGTTGCGAAAGAAAGAATTCAGTTACGTGCCAGATGAGAGAGTTACGCCGCTGCTAGTCGCGGCGGGCTAGCGACGATGTAATGACGTTTCGCGCGCTCGTTGCCACTCGTCGCATCGCGGCGATAATATCGCCGTGTGGAGACGGTTCCATAGAGAGTGTATAGAAATACGTGGCACGACGATAATATCGCCGCGATTCTATCGCTCGTGGAGACAGCGCCTAAGGCCTACTGTCCATGAACGCGTAGCTTTATAGACGCGTATTCGTCAACGCGTCGGCAAGACGTTGCTGCTTCGTCGACAGTTTCATAGTTTTGTATGTAAGCTGTGAGCAGGCGTACATCAAGCGTATAATGACGAATACGCGTCTATGAAGCTACACGTCCGTGGACAGTATACTTAACTCTTTCGAACAAAACCGATAGTGGATTTCCAGTCAAGTTGTGACCCGGGGCTCAGATCATTATAAGCAATATTTGTTGATATCGTGCAAAAATATTGCTAACCTGGATCTGTCCAGTCCCCTCTAGTCAAGTTTTGATTCTCTTGCATCGAACGCCTCGAGTAGGCCACGCTTCCGATTCCTTTGTTCTGACCACGTGACCACAGTATAGATAAGATATTGAACAGTACGGAAACTACCTACAAATATTCGAAACGTCACACTCACACAAACATACGCATCGATGAGACTTGCGTTTCTCGCGGTCCTGTCAGTAGCGAATGCCGCTTAGGAGTCTCGTCGATGCGTATCTTTGTGTGAGTGAGCCGTTTCGAACATTTGTAGGTAGTTTCCGTACTGTTCCATATCTTATCTATACTGTAGTCACGTGGTCAGTGTTGTTATAGCGGGAACAGAAGTATATCATCTATAAACAACTGTTTAGTTATCACTGTTTTAGTTATTATCATTTATTATAGTTTTTTTAGTTATCACTGTCTAGTTATCAACTGTTTAGTTATCACGATTCATGAGATACGGCCTGGTGTCACACAGACGGACAGTGGAGTCTTAGTAAGAGGGTCCCGACGACCACTGTTGGACATAGGCCTCCCCCAAGCGTCGCCATAACGACCTGTGCGTCTCGCGTTCATCGGATTCCCGCGACCCTCACAAGGTCATCGGTCCACATTTGAGTGCGGAACCCTAAAAAAAAACCTCAAGGGACATTATCATATTTCCGGGCGTAGCAAACGTGGTGACATAAGCGAGGGTATATCAATATTGTTTGGGATCGTGGGCGTCTGTTGTAAATGGGTACATTTGTCTCTGGACGGGCCTCTAAGGATGCTCGTATATCGTGGAGTAACACTTGGAAGAATAAATGGTAAATAACAAAGTAGGGAGTATATTTGTTGGGTAGACTTGGAGATGTCATGAGGAAATGCACTACTTTTCTTTCTAGGTTCGCAATATTTTTGCACGATATCAGAATTTTAGGAGGAAACGTAAGTTTCCTTTTTTTGTTGTATATTTTTGATACGGACGGATGGTCGATGGGGCCGAAAGTTTCTAGAGTGGTGACCGCGCACCGGAAAACGCAGCGTTGGAAGGCCTCTCACAAAGTGGACCGACGACCTGGTGAGAGTCGCGAGAGATATCCCCTTCTAATGTTAAAAGCCATTATGATTTAGGCCCCAAACCGCCCCATAAGTGATGAATCGATGGAAATTAGTGTTCTAACTTAACCTAACCTCAAACTTTAAACATGGATATCTCCAAAACCATGGAGTTCTGCGGGGTGGGGATGGTACAAGGGGGTAGTCCTACCCCCCCCCCTCCCTGACCCTTAAATCGATGAAAATTATTGTTTTAACCTAACCTAACCTCAAACTTCAAACATGAATATCTTCGTAACCATGGGTTTGCGCGGGTTGGGAATGGTACAGGGGGGTAGCCCCCTCTCCCCCCCACCCCTCCCCCTCCCTGCCCCTTAAATCGACGGTCCATAAAGGAAAGTTTAACCAGATATTCCTTTTTCTTTTTTTCTTTTCTTTTCTTTCTTTTCTTTCTTTCTTTCTTTTCTTTCTTTTCTTTCTTTTCTTTCTTTTTTCTTTTTCTTTCTTTCTTTTCTTTGCTTTTTCTTTTTTTTTCTTTTAGTCAGGTACCAGGTTTGACACTAGTTTTGCCAAAGGGTATATAACTAGATTACTGAGCTGTAGAAGTCAGGCAGTCACTCCATGTAAAATACTAATATTTAGCAGCATCTATTTTGACTGGAACCGACCAGTAAAAAAATGTGTTTATGAAATTGTATGGCCTTGGAGAGTGTTTAATGCTAATTATCATCCACTAACCTGACACAGTAGCTATCGGTTATTAACTCAGTATTATTAATTAAATGAGCAACGACTTGTTATTGTGTTAATGATAAGGCCAAATGACACATCGATACGGTAGTTGTAAACAGCCTAGTCTCCGTGCCTACTAGGTACCTTACCTTACTTTATAGTAGGGCAGACCTTGTAGTTAGCTCCCAGCTGCCACATACTCATAATTAAATTCAAGAAAATTCATTGTAACCACTTTTCTCATTAATATACAACATTATTAATGTTGAATCGATCTGTCACGTAGACAATTAGCGTTTTAAGACATACGAGCGTAGGAACAAATGACATTCAACCTTAAGCTGCTTACCATCAGGTGGGATCGCAGTCAAGCACTGGTTTACGTGAATTAAAAAAAAAAAAAAGCTGATAATCAATTATTTTTTTAATACGGTTACTCGAAGACCCGCTCTTATTCCTACCGCTTTTAGCCACGTAATTTTCTTTTTTCCGCACTAGTGCGGAAAAATGCGCAAGCTCGGATCCAACACAATTTATTGTTTTTATCGTATCAGGCTGAGCGCTAAGCGACCCCCACGAGTCGCCCGTCCACCCTGTTTACTTATATCTTCATAAGTGTATTAAAAAAACGTAGTTTGATACACGTGGAAATTGATCACTGCAACACTCAGCTCCATAACACCCTCGCCTACGGCTCAGGCGAATTCCGCTTCGGTCACAATGACAAACTTTCTCCACTTGTATCATAATGTACTATTCCGATTATATTAAAAGCTTATTAGGTAGTACTGACCTAATGTTGGAAGTCAGTTAGCGTCTATAAGGACAAGAAATACGAAACCTCTAACATTATATCCTTTTTTCTTGTTATGGCTTCGCAAAAGCATTTAGTCAATCAAACATTGTCAAGTACAGATAGTATTCAGTCTTTGAAACCGAATACAGTACTTTTGTCATCCATTAGAATAATATGGTCTAAAGCTTTTGTAGTATTTGACAACAAATATATCGAGTCAGCCTCCTAGGCAAGTTTCGCTGAGTTAGTCAATGCTACAATAAAATTCACGGCTCTCTTTTACTGAGATAGTGCCTGTTTCAATGACACAAATTGTAAAATTTTGCAGACTCTTGAGATTCCCGATTTCCGGCCACCGTAGGCGCGGGCTTGCGGACGGCGGGCAATGGGTGGCCCGCCGTCCGACCGTCCGGTAACCATCCGGACCGAGCCCAAGTCGTCGACGGCGCGTATTGTTCCGCGCGCGCCTCAGGGAGATGTCAGCAAATCGTAGGGGCCCAGCAGGGTCGAAGCCTACTGGGGCCATGTGTAGTGTGAAAACGAAACCGGGGCCCTGGGACGAAGGCAACGAAGGAACAGGAGTGGGTTTTTAGTCAGTAAAAGTCTGACACTATCTCCCGCCCCGCCCAAGAGCGGGATTTGTCATAAGATGATTTTCCCACCTATAAAAAAAAAAAAGACTTGAGATACAAAACTATACCAATTTTACATCACAATATCCATTAAGAATCAATTAGCGAATAACTAAAAATCCTCTGAACTTTATTTATAAAAAAAAAATCCTGCCAGAACATCATCATTTTCACTGGTTAGTTGGTTTACTGATTAGTGGCCCTGACCAGAGGTCGTGGGCTCGATTCTCACCCAAGACAAATATTTGTGTGATCATTTGTTCTTTCTGGGTATAATTTATCTAAAATATGTACGTATTTAGAAATATTTAAATATGTTTATCAGTTGTCTAATCTCATAGCAAAAGCTCTGCTTAGTTTGGGACTAGATGGCGTTGTGTGAAAGTTACGGAATATTATTATTGTATTACTTAACTTATAACAGGCTCGTTCTATTCAACATTATGGGTGGAATTCACCAATAAAACTAATCGCGTTTTAACGTTTGGCTCGCATAATCGCGTTTAGCCGCTGTCACTAGTGTCACTTGTCTGTATTTTTTTTTGTTGTTTTTTTACAAGTGACACTAGTGACAGCGGCTAAATGCAATTACGTTTTATTTACGTTTAAAATAATTATGTGTAAATAGGTTTAAGGATAATTCACTTACTAACATAAAACATTTAAGAATAACTGGAAAGTTAGAAGATTTTTCGTCTCACCGCTAAAAAGCATTCGCAGAATCGAAACAAGAATTTGACTGACGCACAAATATGACATAAACCGTTAAGAATTCCCGCCATAAAATCGTCAGACCGTATGTCTCTCTGTGGTAGATCACCTCTCTATTTAATTTTGTCTTTGGTTTTACATCTTTTTAATGTAATGAACGTATTAATGTTTCCGTTGCGTTGGTGCATATAGATAATTTTATGAGGTATTCCTAGAAGCGTTACTTTGTTAGTGAACTTTGTGTGAGCTCACTGTGTTCGGGAAGGAAGGAAGAAAGAAAGGTAGGGAACCTAACACGAACCTAACAATATTTCTAAGCCAAATCTGAAATTATAACAAGTTGATTAACAAATTGGATTTTGTATGAGTTTACAATCGGCCTAGGCATCTCATTAAACAGCTGATTAATCCATTTGGCTGCGACATACCCACCAATCCTAAAGTTATAATATTTGCCTGCTGCAGTCTTCCCGTCCGATTATAAATTAGTTATCTTTAAGTCTAGATTGAATAAGCTCTTAATAAACTAATGCGCTTCACCATCAACGTTTGCATCACTGCTTACCATCAGGTGGGATCGCAGTCAAGCACTAGTTTATATCAATAAAAAGAAATATTTTTTTCACTAATTATATATTTTCTCTATGTTATTCGGGTTATTAATTCTGGTACAAGAAAATACAAAATAACTTAAAATATGTTGGAATTCGTTGTCAAAAAATAAATAAATGAAGAAACAAAACCAGAAACACTAAAATTAGTTTTTTTTTTAATTTATTTTTTATGCTTGCAATCAGTGTCTGTGTACTTTGTCTTTCCTCTGCTTCCTCTGTTGTCACCAGCTATCATCCGATAAGTTACATGTGCCCTGCGCATGCGTGACTAACTAATGCAACTAAACGACAGACATTTCCGCTGACTACTTAGATCTATTTAACCTGTCAGTGACAGAGACTGCCGAGTGAAAAAGCCACGGCCATTGTTATGTTATTTACAAATTACATATTTTATAAACAATATTGGAAGCTATCTCATTCATAATACAATGAGGAACTCATTTCTCAGACAAGTAAGAAAAAGTCTGGAAACCGTAGCCGTAGTTACATCACAAAATACTTGATTACTTTTTTTTAACATGATTGAAAAGGAGAAGAATGTGCAGGAAACCCCATGGACAGGGTGTCCATGGAGTTCTACGCTGGAATGTACAATTAGCGTTTTTCTGACTAACTTCTTGACATTTGAAAAGTGCCTGGAAATGTTTTATTTGAAATAAAATGCCTTGAATTTTTTGTTTCGGAAAAATCTTCGAGGCTCGATTCGGAATTCGAATTATTTACATAAGTTTTGTACACAACCCTCAGTGTGTTCGACTCGCCCTTGACCGGTTCTTCTTTCATATCATATTCCTCACATATATTCGATCCATCTTTTCTTTGGCTTTCCTTTAAGTCCTTTCAAAAGTATGGCCGAGAAACCATTTTTTTTTCGTTCTAAGATGAGAAACCATGGGAAATATAATATGGTTAGCCGAAACATGGTTGCAACAGATATGTAGGTATCTATGTCATACAAAAATTGCTAGCAAAACCATCGTGAATCAGTTTTGATGCCAGATTCGATACTGGAAATACCTAGTCATCGCATACAACACGTGATATGAATAATATGTCCCTACGCATTGTAGTGTAACTTTTTTTGACTGCTAGGTCACCATTTTTTTTTTTCTTCTAAACAAAAGCGTTACCCCACATTAGGAATTACTCCTGTAGGTGCGTTTACAAATGTGTAAACCCACATACACAAGACACCGGAACTACTATCTGTAAGCCACACATATAAGTATTTGTTCCGTGCGGGAACCGAACCCGTGACACGCAGCGCAGCAGTCAATAATATAATTTTCCACAACTTTCACACAACGCCATCTAGTCGTGCTATGAGTACTAAACAACTGATAAACATACTTATATATTTCTAAATACATACATTTATACATAAATTACACCCAGACAGAGAAAAATGATCGCCCTGTCCAAACATTTGTCCTGGGTGGGAATCGAACCCACGACATCCGACATAGCAGTCAGGGCCACTAACCACTAGACCAACAGGCCAGTCAAAATATATCAACCACTGCGGCAACCGTGCCATCAAACTGCTGGTGTTCGACTGCATCATGTTGGACTGGAAGCTGATTTCAAGAGAAAAGGATGGGTAGATTGTTTTGTTAGGTATTCTAAATAGGTTTTGTATTTATTCTGTACAAGCCGGTGACCGCGACTTTGTCCGTGTCAAACTCGTAAAACAGCACAATGCCAAAAAGCATTTTTTTTGCGCGGAACAATAATCTTTTTCTAAAAAGAAAGTAGTTTAAGTTACTCCTTACAACATCAGCTGTCTACGTGTTACATCATCAGCTGTTTAGATATTTAGATATTTTATGGTTTAGGTACTTTCATATCATCATCATTTCAGCCGAAAGACGTCCACTGTTGGACATAGGCCCTCCCCAAGTATGGCCATAACGACTGGTCCTGGGCGTCTCGCCTCCATCTGATTCCCGCGACTCACCAGGTCATCGTTCCATCGTGTGGAAGGGAGCCCTTCCAACGATACATCTTTCGGTAAACGATCGCCACTCCAGAACCTTTCGGCCCCATCGGCCATTTTTTCTGCAAGCAATGTGCCCTGCCCACTGCCACTTTAATTTGGCGATTCTTTGGTCTATGTCCGCAGCCTTGATATCAGATATCTTCATTCCTGATACGATCTCTTCATATACATATAGTAATAAAGGTCTATTTTGATATTACTAATAGACGCTTTATTTATTTTTTATGTGGGTATATACATGTATAATTATGTCTCTCTCTTTTCCCTCTTCAGACTCTTTCTAAAGAATCCTGCAGCCGTAGGTTTTGTATTACTTACATAGATTTTATTTTCAATAAGATTACTAGTATGTACAGGTAAATTCCACAAAGAGACACAAGTACTTGGTTTTTTCCATTACCTTGATCATTCTTCAAGCATGCATATTGCATGATCTTTACTGTAAATCAATTGTTTATGATGTAATTTGTTTTCCTTAATGCTTTGATCTTGAAACCTTTCCGCAAAAAAAGTATTGACAAATGTAAAAAAACAAAATAGTATCTATAAGTACATAAAGATATTTACAAAGGTTTTGACAGTGTGTATAGACGTTTTTTAAGTCTGGTAATCATCCAATTACATGTCTCGCTCTAGGGTAGAGCGAGAGGATGTGCCAGACTTTTACTGACTAAAACCTTTGTCCTTCAGTTGCCCTTTGCGTTCTAGGACTACGGTTTCCCTTTCAGAAATTCCTGTATGGACTCACGTGCACATTGTTTCTGTAGCTCAAGGTTTCTGAGTCTCGAATTATAAAATAAATAAATAAGTTTAGGAGCTATGAGGGAACAGATGAACAGACACATAAGTATACATAGTCGGGTAAAAACTACGTGACCCTACACACACCTCGTTTTTTTTTTCAAATCGATAGGAAATTATCAAAATGACTTTCAACGCTCTGGGTGGGGCGAAGTCTGACAATCCCTCTCGCTCCACTCAAAGCGTGAGAAGTTATTTAATGATTTCCCACCTAAAAAAACATAATATTACTTATCCAATTTTTCCTTCATTCTGATTTTATAATGAAACTAGCTTTTGCCCGCGGCTTCGCTCCCGTCAACTGACTACTATATCCTACTCTACCCAACTCTATCCTACTCTACCCTACTCTACCCTACTCAAAAAAAAAAAGTATCCTATGTCCGTCTCCTGGTTCTAAGCTACCTCCCCACCAACTTTCAGCCAAATCGGTTCAGCCGTTCTTGAGTTATAAATAGTGTAACTAACACGACTTTCTTTTATATATATAGAATAAGTATATATGTACTTTTTAAATTTCAGTTCTTATTAGGTACTCCTCATACAATGACATTTTTATTAGCAACTAGCTTTTGCCCGTGGCTTCGCCCGCGTACGGTCACTCAGGAATAAAGCAGCTTTCTATCGGTGAAAAAATTCCTCCAAACGAAAAAAAAATAATTTTACCTCTTTATAGTATTAATATATTTAAAGGGTGTCTGGTAATTAGTGTACGATACTTAAACACGTGATTGTGCTCCTGATTACCAACAACTTTTACTATGGGAACAAACCTGAAATCGCGAAAAAAAAATCAGCTGTTCAGTACATAATATCGACGGTGAAGTGCCAATACCTTCTAACTAACAAAATTACTTTTTAGCGCTTTTAATTCAAATGTGTGTTTCCGCATGTTTTTGTGAAATCTCTGAAGCGAATATTTAGTTGCAACTGCACCAAATTAAATTGTGGAAACACTTCCTAACTAAACCAACATGTCTGTTTTTAGTATTACCTACCTCCTAACGTTTTTAAGACAAACATTTTTTGACTTCGACAGTTAGGAGTTCTTGTCACTTCGCCGTCGATATGTAGTGTAGATGAATCATAACCATAAATGAATGTACATCAGCTGAAAATCCCCGTATTATAAAACAAACCACAGTGTAGTCTACATAATATTGTGTTAACCACTAAGTATTAATTGGCTTGTATTGTAATCTGATTACAACGGCATTATCGTCAATTGACGCGTCGCAATCAGGAAAACACTTTATGTAATTGTACCAGTGGGTATGCTGAGAACAGCCACCATTGTCCTATATGGTTCTACGAATTTATGTTTGTGACGTCACTGGTGCCTCTGTATTGTGACTACTCTGTGTAATAAATGGAGGGGATAAGAAAGAGCTTGTGAGTCGACACACAGTCGCATGGGATCTTCGAGGTTAAGTAACGTTTGCCAAGGGGGCAAGGGGAGGGGGGGTTTGCTAGGGTTCTTGAAGTCAAGAGTGAATAGGTTACTTCTAGGCAAGCGAGCTCCATCGTCGGCCACATCATCACTTACCATCAGGTGAGATAGTGGTCAAACGTGAGTCTATCCACTTCTTCTTTGTCCAACACTCTTCCCAGTTTAGCTGGGGTCAGGCCCACGAACCTCCATAATAGTAAAAAAGTCCGGTTCGTTGATGGATAAAAATCCAACACTTACCGAAAATCCTCCGTGCCTCAGAAACGTGCACTTTTCGTCTCGGGTATCATCTGTAGAGCTATGAAAATCTTTTTTTTTTTCGGTGGGAAATTCTTCCAATGACATTCCCCCGCGCTTGGGCGGTGCGAGAGGGTGTGTCAGACACTCCACTTAAAATCGTGGTATTCATCTGCATCCGGTTGGAAAGTTACCCCCCTACCCTTCCCCCTCCCAACATAGTTTGGAAACGGTTAGACATGTATTATTTATTTATTCATATAACAATTCGCATTCTGTTTGAATTATGTCGTAAATTAACACTAAATAAACACTAAGCAAATAAAAATAATCAAGAAATAATAATCAGTAACCAATAAATAATAATCATTTTTTTTTCTCACTGCTTTTACAGTTTGCACATTGCTTTTACGTCACTGGCACTTCTAAATATGCAATAAATATTGATGGATAGATAAAATCATTTATTTATTGAAACACAAAACATACCCCAAAGCACCATTAAATGATAAATTATGTTTATTTAGTAAGTTGGTTATAAACAACACTTTTGCACGTCAACTTAAACTTAGGCTGTAAAACTAAAAAATACATATATAGAATCTACATCTACATAAAAAATAAAGAGGTAAAGTTTGTTTTTTTGTCTGGTCCGATTGTGATGATTTTCACCGATGAAAAGCTGCTTTATTCCTGAGTGACATAGGCTATATTTTAAATATGCTGGTGAGGCAGCGCGCGGGCAAAAGCTAGTTAAAAATAATAAAAAAAACATTAAAATCTTTGTAAAAAAAAAAAAATAGATAGGAGCTATAGTGCGAAATTGCATCTCTAAGTTGCATCAAATGAAAGTCAAGCTCAGCATGTGTCAGGCAAATACCTTTTTTTTTACATGAGAACCCATCGAATGTTTTCTGGCGCTCTGTGTGTCAGACTTTTACTGACTAAAACCCACAGTAGCCCTTTTGCGAGGGCTACGGTAACTCCTTCGATCAATCCGCAGCTCTGGTAGGCGTCGGCCCTAACTGGCCTCGTCAATTTTGCTGACATCTCTTTGAGGTGCGCGTGGATTACAACGCGCCGTCGAATCTTCCACTTAGTCCTTACCCGCGACCCTTCCACTTAGTCCTTACCGGCGACGGCGGGATGGCGAACTACCGCTCGCTATTCGATCGGAAATCGTCCTGCGACTCCCGAAGGCAAATTACCTGACCCTGATATATCATTTTTAATTTAATTAACAACAATAACTTGTTGCCCTTTTGCGAGGCCTACGGTAACTCCTTCGATCAATCCGCAGCCCTGGTAGGCGTCGGCCCTAACTGGCCTCGTCAATTTTGCTGACATCTCTTTGAGGTGCGCGTGGATTACAACGCGCCGTCGAATCTTCCACTTAGTCCTTACCCGCGACCCTTCCACTTAGTCCTTACCGGCGACGGCGGGATGGCGAACTACCGCTCGCTATTCGATCGGAAATCGTTCTGCGACTCCCGAAGGCAAATTACCTGACCCTGATATATCATTTTTAATTTAATTAACAACAATAACTTTATTAATTAGTTTTTTTTTAGCTCTGTTCCAGGCTTTTTTCCACAACAGAAATTAATCGAGTGAACGCCAATTCACATAATTATCTGCCCCGAGGTCGGCTTCTCTTGAGTCCTTCTGATTCACATTTCACTACAAACATTTATAAGTGCAAAACACAACATAACAGCGATCAGGCATTGCATCTTTTTTAAATTTTGAATTTCCATTTCAACAAACAGTCTCGTCTCAAGTAATGGCTTAGCGACTAGCGTCATTGAGCATCAAGCGTCATATCTTTTCCATTCGCTTTACGTCATCGCGTCCTTGATGTAGACGCGACGTAATGTTGCCACTTTATACGTATGTATGTATTTCCTTTTTATTTATTTATTATTGTTTTTTTTTTCAATTATGACTGTCCTGAAATTTATTTTTATTTATTTTACTCAAATCTATTAGCACACAATACCGTTTTCGACGCCTGTTAGTCGACATCGTCACCGGCCCATGCTGAAAACCAGCGCTGTAGACTCGTCGCATTTTGCGTGTGGACACAGCATTATGCTGAGCGTTCGGCCGATATTTTTAATAAAAAATGTTTATAATCTGTAAGTTAGTCCTTTTTTAAGGTAGTAAATCATCCAACGACTTTTCTCGCTCTTGGGCGGAGCGCAAGGGCATGTCAGACTTTTACTGACTAAAACCCACACGTTTCTTCCTTCTTAGCCTTGTGTTCCAGTGCCCCGGAGGTTCATTTTCACTTAACCCATGGCCCCAGTAGTAGGCTTCGACCCTGCTACGATTTGCTGACATCTCCTTGAGGCGCGCGTGAACACTACGCACCGTCGACAACTTGGGCTCGGTCCGGACGATTACCGGACGCCGGACGGCGTGCTACCCATTGCTCGCCGTCCGCAAGCCTACGCCTACGGTGGCTGGTAATCGGGATCTGGTTCCCGGCGGCTGGGCCGTGAGGGCCGCCTCCTTTGCTAGCATTACTGCTTCGCACAGGGAGGCAACCGCTTGCCATTCCTCCTCGCTCCGGACCATGGCCTGTACCAGGGTCCCGCGCGAACGGTCACCTCTGGAGCATTGTCGTCGTGATCCGCGTCGGACACCGCTGGTGGTGGAGCCATGGTCGATGGGAGAGTGTTCCCCTTGCGCAGGGAACAGTGCTCACCACACCCTCTACAATCTGGAGCCGGAGACTGCGTCAGCGGGGAGCCCAGGGGTCGGAGCTTGTCCCGCACCACCTGTCCTCACGGGTCGCCGTTCAGAGTTCCCAACTACATGTTGCGGGCCTCCAATTTGGCCCGTTTTATCTCTGCTCGGAGGGTACGCTTCGTCGCTCTGTATCTCTCGTACAGCTCCGCCTCTCTGGCCAATCTGTAAGTTAGTCCTAAGATTGCGTCTTTCCCGCTAAATAAAATGTTTTTTTTTTTCTTTCTTTGATATTCTGCTGGATCCTTGCGGCGGTGACATTAATGAACAACAAATAAGGTCAAGATTTTTTTCTAAGAATATTTTCCAATACAATTTACTCAGGATAACTTTATTATGTTTCCACTAAAAGCTTTTTGAGACGCCAAACGAAATAAATAAGCATTTTCAGTGAAGTTATTCGATTACCAGTTATTTTAGGACAACATTTTAATTAAGAATTTATAATGCAAACTTCCTTTATCGTTTTTATTGAAATAAATCTTGTTATAACATAGACATAATAATCATAACAGAGATTTTATCAAAAACAATCTCGTGCCTGACCTTCAGGGCTTTTCGCTAATAATGTTAATAAAAGTTTTCTCGTTTGTTTTCTGTATTAGGCACTGTTCAGACCAAACGTAATTGTCGGCCGCTGACTGAGCTCGCGTTAAGCAGTTTATCATTTTCCCATATATAGGGTGACTGGCAATTAGTGTACGATACTTAAACACGTGATTGTGCTCATGATAACAAACAATTTTTATTATGGGATCAAAGCCGAAATCGCGAAAATAAATATCAGCTGTTCAGTACATTAGGCAAACATAAATGTACTGAACAGCTGATTTTTTTTCGCGATTTCAGTTTTCTTCCCATAGTAAAAGTTGTTGGTTATCATGAGCACAATCACGTGTTTAAGTATCGTACACTAATTACCAGTCACCCTATACATATATTAACTTCTTGTTCACACCTGACTATACCAAATTATATATATTACCTATTACGTAGTGCGTTGTCGCTAACTGTCGGTGGCCGATTATTGCATTACGCGTAGCAAACCTTTTTTTTAGGCGGGAAAATCATCTAATGACAAATCGCGCTCTTGGGCGGAGCGGGAGATAGTGTCAGACTTTTACCGACTAAAAACCCACTCCTGTTCCTTCTTTGCCTTCCTCTTTCACACAAGTACCGCATTCTACGCGTATTGTCGGCTTGGTGAGAACGCATACTGCAGACTGAGTCCACGTTCACACTGGGACTGACAGTGAGCAAACTCACAGTCGGCGGCGGGCAATACGTTTGGTGTGCATGATGCCTTAGTTAGAAAAACACGGCAATATGGCGGCTGAGATAATATTACCAATTGTAATAAGGAGATGATTGATGAGCGGCCAGTGACGCTCGATGTTCATCGCGTATACAATTTTATTAATGTATAAAGATAAACAGAAAGAGGAATTTCTGACGAAGTAATACTAGTCGTAAGGGTCGATCAATTCGAGCCAAGGTCAATTCGAGGATGGGCGCCTCCTACGTGCCTCGTGAGGCACGATCTAGTTCCTCCTTACCTAACATGTCTTGATGAAACTCTGGAACACTCCTCTAAATTCAACTTCATCTCCAATCATCCAATTGACTGTTATAGGTATTGACATTAAAATCGAGGGATTTTTCCGTTGTCACAGTGACAAAGTCTAGTCTAGAAGAGTCGAGTGAAATAGACTTGGTACCTATATTTATACACCTTTATCACACATAATATTGCGGAGCGGGAGATAGTGTCAGACTTTTACTGACAAAAAACCCACTCCTGTTCCTTTGTTGCCTTTCATATACCAGGGCCGAGTCTTCCTTTCAGAAGCAGACCCTTGGCCCAAGTAGGCTTCGACCCTGCTGGGCCCCTACGGTTTGTTGACATCTCCTTGAGGCGCGCGTGGAACAGTACGCGCCGCGGATGACTTGGGTTCGGTCCGGACGGTTACCGGTCGGGCGGCAAGCTACCCATTGCTCGACGTCATGCATGACGTAGGTCCTCACTGGACATGGTAAGTTCACGAGGTTCCTGCATCGGATTCAGGCGGCAAAAACGCCCGGGTGCCAACATTGTGTGAACCACCCGAAGGACACGGTGAAGCATACGGTGGAGGTATGCTCTGTTTTGGCGGAGCATTGCCGAGTGCACGTGGAGGCAATCGGCGGCAGTGCTCTGGGCCCTGGTTCAGGCTATGGTCCGGAGCGAGGAGGAATGGTAGTCGGACGCTTCCTTCTGCGAAGCAGTAATGCTAGCGAAGGAAGCGGCCGCAAGCTTGAGGGAACAGACTTCCTCACGCCCTAGCCGCCGAGACCCCGATCCCGACCACCAACCACAGTAGACGCTGGCTTGCGGCCGACGAGGTATAATGGGTAACTCGCGGTCCGGCCGTCCTGTAATCGACCGGACCGAGTCTAAGTCGTTGACAGTGCGTAGGGATCCACGCGCTTCTCAAAGAGATGTTAGTAGGTAAACCGTTGGGGCCCAGCAGGGCCGATGCCCGCTCAGATCTCGGGAATTTTCTGAAAAGGAAACCCGTGGGCTTAGAACGCAAAGAGCAACTGAATTACACAGGTGCAGTTTTAGTCAGTAAAAGTCTGACACGCCCTCCCGCTCATTATAATAAGTCATTGGAAAAAATGCCTGTATAATAGGAAATTTCAACCTAAACATTTGATTAAACCACTCCAAATTCATTACGGGAACTCAATAAACGGTAATGACGTAATACCGGGAGTGATCCACTCAATTTCAGCTTACGATATTGTCACTGACTACACAGTAAGTAAACTGTGTTCCTTGGCAATTTCCTGGTTTAATTTGAACACGTTAAAGAGCAGGGTTCCATTTGTGAGATTAATTTGTGAAGTGGATTTGAGGTTCGAGGTCCTACCACGATCTCTTAAGGCGATCCATTCGACTGGCCTGTTGGTCTAGTGGTTAATGGCCTTGACTGCTATGCCGGAGGTCGTGGGTTCGATTCCCACCCAGGACAAATGTTTGTGTGATGAGCACGATCATTTGTTCTGTGTCTGGGTGTAATTTATCTATATATGTATGTATTTAGAAATATATAAGTATGTTTATCAGTTGTTTAGTACTCATAACACAAGCTCTGCTTAGCTTGGGACTAGACGGCGTTGTGTGATAGTTGTGTGAATATTACATATTTGTGAAGTAAGCGGATTCGAGGTTAGAGGTCCTACCACGATCTCTTAAAGCGATCCAATTGACGACCTAGGGCCTTACCATGATGTATTAAAATGTCAGGCGTGCGAGCGAGAAAGGGGGATGGAGCTATACACTCTATATATAGCTCCATCCCTTCAACAGTTTTTTTTTTTCGGTTGGAAAATCATCTTATGACATCCCCCGCTCTTAGGCGGAGCAGGAGATAGTGTCAGACTTTTACTGACTAAAAACCCACTCCTGTTTCTTCTTAGCCTTTCGTACCAGGGCCGAGTCGTCCTTTCAGAATCAGACCCTTGGCCCCAGTAGGCTTCGACCCTGCTGGGCCCCTACGGTTGCTGACATCTCCTTGAAGCGCGCATGAAACAGTACGCGCCGTCGACGACTTGGGCTCGGTCTGGACCATAGATATGTCCGGACGGTTACCGGACTGTCGGACGGCGAGCTACTGCTTATCCCTTTAAAAGTTCAGTTTAGGTCGTCAATTGGATCGCGTTAAAAGCCCGTGGTTGGAGCTATACAACATTAGTTTTAGTATATGCGAAATTCGAAACACGTGTCTAGTATTTTTATTAGGTAAAGAATCAGAAAGTTATAAGCTTGTTATGGTACCTGGTTGTCCGCACAAATCCACGGTCACCGGGCTATCCGGGCGATTGAGGGGTTGTTTTACTACCGCTCCCAGCTGTGCGTTGGCACCTAATGCCCGCTATGACCAGCCGTGACCTGTGTTGTACTTTTACCATGACGTATTAAAATATCAGGCGAGCGCGCGAGAAAGAGGGATGGAGCCATACACTCTATATAGCTCCATCCCTTTAACAGTTCAGTTTAGGTCGTCAAATGGATCGCGTTAAAAGCCCGTGGATGGAGCTATACAACATTAGTTTTATGTGTAATCCGAAACACGTTTCTAGTATTTTTAAGTAAAGAACCTGTATAAAAAAATAATCATAACCGTATCACGAACAATCACAAAGTTATAAGCTTGTCATGGTACCTGATTGTCCGCACAAATACACGGTCACCGGGCCATCCGGACGACTTAAGTTAAATCAAGTTTATTTAAGTACCCATAATTTGTTAATGGTTAATTGTTCCGTATGGTGTTCGGACGTTAAGAATAACACCATCCCATCTCTTCCCGAGGGTGTCGTAAGAGGCGACTAAGGGACATACCAGAGAATGGGCAGCAGCATCCTCTGTACATTACAACAACCAAACTGCGATCGCCAACCCGTCTGCCAAGCGTGGCGATTATGGCAACCCCCCCCAACATGAAAAACAGAAACAAAAAATGGCCCCTAGTGCCCGGCAGCCCGTCTACCCTTGACTCCGGTAGCGGTCAAGGCCACGACGAGGCAAGGGGTGCGAAGAATCTCCGGATGAGATTTGGCTACCCATCTATGAAACGACTCGACCTGGCAACTTTTAACACGCGTACACTGAGGACTGACGAGAAGATCACCGAACTGGAGGAGGAATTGAGCAGGTTGCGATGGAGTATTGTGGGATTGTCTGAAGTCCGAAGACAGGGGGAGGATACGATAATTCTCAAATCCGGTAACCTGCTCTATTTCCGGGAGGGTGACCAGCAGTCCCAGGGTGGTGTCGGGTTTATCGTCCACAAGTCCCTTGTGAACAATGTGGTGAGGATCGAGAGTGTGTCGACCAGGGTGGCGTACCTTATACTCAGAATATCATCAAGATATTCGCTGAAGGTCATACAGGTCTACGCCCCGACCTCGACACATCCCGACGACGAAGTAGAATCCATGTATGAGGATATATCAAGAGCCATGCATGGTTCTAAGACTCACTTCACCGTGGTCATGGGGGACTTTAACGCGAAACTGGGCAAACGAGACGGTGACGAGCTGCGAGTGGGGCAATTTGGATTTGGACGTCGGAATCACCGGGGACACCTACTGGCTAGCTTTATGGAGAAGGAGGACCTCTATATGATGAATTCCTTCTTCAAAAAGCGTGAGCATAGAAGGTGGACCTGGCAAAGTTCTGACGGTGCAACTAGAAATGAGATTGACTTCATCCTGTCGACGAAAAAGCAAATATTCAATGATGTCTCTGTGATCAACGCGGTGAAAACTGGAAGTGATCACCGCGTCGTAAGAGGCACATTGAATATTAACATTAAGCTTGAAAGGTCTCGACTGATGAAGTCTACGCTCCGTCCAGCACAGATCCAGATCCAAAACCCCGAGAGCTTTCAGCTCGAACTCCACAATCGTTTCGAGTGCCTAGGAAGCTCCGTGGATGAATATAACGATGGGTTCGTGGAAACTGTCCATACGGTCGGGTCTAAGTTTTTCAAGACTCACCGTACAAATAAAAACAAGAAGCTCTCCGATCCGACCCTCGAGCTAATGAAGAAGAGGCGTGAGATGATTCTGCAGTCTTCAGACGATGCGTGCATATACCGGCAGCTCAATAGACAAATCTCGAAGTCCCTGAAACGTGACCTTCGCCGCTTTAATACCGCAAGGATTAAGGATGCGATTGAGCGGAATAAGGGCTCTAAAGTATTTGCACGAGATCTGTCTATTGGGCAAAGCCAGCTCACGAAACTGAAGACCGACGATGGCAGAGTCATATCCGCCAAATCGGAGCTTCTGGGAGAGATCGAGGCTTTTTATGGACAGTTATACACGTCTATCGCTAAACCCGCTGTAAATCTAGTGAACGACCCAAGAGCTAGATTGACTCGACACTATACCGAAGATATCCCGGACGTCAGCCTGTACGAGATTAGGATGGCTCTGAAGCAGCTGAAAAACAACAAGGCGTCGGGTGAGGACGGAATTACGGCCGAACTCCTGAAGGCGGGTGGAAAACCGGTCCTTAAGGCCCTTCAGAAGCTATTTGATTCCGTCATACTCGAGGGAAAAACGCCACAGGCGTGGAGCAGAGGCGTGGTGGTACTCTTCTTTAAGAAGGGCGATAATGCCCTGCTTAAGAATTATAGGCCCATCTCGCTTCTGAGCCATGTCTACAAGCTGTTTTCCAGAGTCATCACGAATCGTCTCGCGCGCAGGTTCGACGACTTCCAGCCTCCCGAACAAGCCGGATTTCGTAAAGGCTTCAGCACCGTGGACCACATACATACGCTGCGGCAGGTTATACAGAAGACTGAGGAGTATAATCAGCCTCTCTGCTTAGCGTTTGTGGACTACGAGAAAGCCTTTGATTCGATTGAAACTTGGGCTGTACTGCAGTCTCTCCAACGGTGCCAAATTGACTATCGGTATATCGAAGTGCTGAATTGTTTGTACAAAAACGCCACTATGTCAGTCCGACTACAAGACCAGACCTCGAAACCTATCCTCTTGCAGCGGGGTGTGAGGCAGGGAGACGTTATTTCTCCGAAACTGTTCACGGCAGCAATGGAGGATGTCTTCAAGGTTTTGGAATGGAGAGGGCTAGGCATTAATGTCAATGGCGAGTACATCACTCACCTTCGGTTTGCCGACGACATAGTAGTCATGGCTGAGACTACGGAAGAGCTCAGTATAATGCTTGGTGACCTCAGTAGAGCTTCCGAAAGAGTGGGACTTAAAATGAACATGGACAAAACCAAAGTCATGGTAAACAGCCATGTAGCACCCACTCCTATCAAGGTCGGGGACTCTACACTCGAAGTTGTAGACGAATACGTTTACCTGGGACAGACGGTCCAGTTGGGAAGGTCTAACTTCGAGAAAGAGATCAATCGTCGAATCCGACTCGGCTGGGCAGCGTTCGGGAAGCTGCGCGGTGTCTTCTCGTCCAATATACCACAGTGTCTCAAGACGAAAGTCTATGACCAGTGCGTGTTGCCAGTGATGACATATGGCTCCGAAACGTGGTCGCTTACAATGGGCCTCATTAGAAGGCTTAAAGTCACCCAAAGGGCAATGGAGAGGGCTATGCTCGGAGTTTCCTTGCGTGATCGAATCAGGAATGAGGATATCCGCAGGAGAACCAAGGTTGCCGACATAGCACGAAGAATCGCCAAACTAAAGTGGCAATGGGCAGGGCACATTGCTCGCAGAACAGATGGCCGTTGGGGCCGAAAGGTTCTGGAATGGCGACCACGTACCGGAAGACGTAGCGTTGGAAGGCCTCCTACAAGGTGGACCGATGACTTGGTAACGATTGCGGGAGTCCGATGGATGCGAGACGCACAGGACCGTTCGTTGTGGCGACGCTTGGGGGAGGCCTATGTCCAGCAGTGGACGTCTTTCGGCTGAAATGATGATGATGATGAATTTGTTAATAATTTGACAATGTTTTTTTATTTAAATTTTCTTAATTAGTAAACTTGTTGTCAAGCTTCGAAATTGACTCAGAAAGAAAAAAAAAAAAAAAAACTATTTACTTATGTGAATATAGTTCACAGGCGTGCTATTAATTTAAATAAAATCCTGCTTAACTATTTAGACAAGAATATTTCCTAATGTTATTTATGTTATTGGTAAATCAAATGTTTGTACAATAAATCATTAATGGATATACCTAAACAGATTTGAAAATAATGGTTTTTGGGCCAAATAGCGCGTAATTTGGAGTGAACGCTCTTAACGTAAAAATAACCCAAATTTAGCAAATAGACTATAAATTATTTTTAATAAATCTTCAGAAGTGTTTACTTTGCTAATCGGGTCCAGATAACGCATTCACGGTCATACATAGTACTCGTACATAGTCTTAAACAAATAATTTTGTAATCTCACATTAAATTTGTAAAACAGTACGCTATCGAAACGAAGAAACCACCAGTTTCAATTTAATTGTATCACTAATATTGCCCGAGGCATTTTGATATCTCATTACCGTACCCTGGAACGATGGAACATGTGATTACCCTGGCACATGTCATTACCCTGGCACATGACATTACCCTGGCTTGTGATACCGGTGTCTCGAGATACTGTGACACTGACTCCTAATCTGCATATTGCCGTTTTAATACAAGCAGAAATGCTTTTTGTTAGGTAATTTTAGCCTTGAGCGCGCTTCACTTTAATTTAATCTTAGTACTCGGTGCGCAATATGAGAGAGGATTTTTACTTATAAAATGAGAGTTTTAGTTTTTATTTTTTTTTATATTTATCTCGTTTAGGGTTTTTATTAAAAAAATAAATGGGTTTAAACATCGTTTGCCTTAACAAAAAAAAAAAACCGTGAATGCTTCATTTCTTGCTATATTAAATTGTGTTTTATCTCTAAGTACCTACCGTAAATTTTAAGAAGAATTATAAAAGTTACAAATCTTTGCCTCTTAACATAGTGTATAACAAAGTCGCTTTCCGCGTCTATATGTTTATTTTAGTTTAACTGAAAGAAAAGAGAGAAAGTTTAAGAAACGTGTTTTGGGTTTCGCACTAAAACTAATGTTGTATAATTTTCACCCTAGCGACAACGTGTTTCGGGTTTCGCACTAAAACTAAATGTTGTATAATTTTCACCCGTGCGACAACGTGTTTCGGGTTTCGCACTAAAACTAAATGTTGTATAATTTTCACCAGTGCGACAACGTGTTTCGGGTTTCGCACTAAAACTAATGTTGTATAATTTTCACCCGTGCGACAACGTGTTTCGGGTTTCGCACTAAAACTAAATGTTGTATAATTTTCACCCGTGCGACAACTTGTTTCGGGTTTCGCATTAAAACTAATGTTGTATAATTTTCACCCGTGCGACAACGTGTTTCGGGTTTCGCACTAAAACTAAATGTTGTATAATTTACACCCATGCGACAACGTGTTTCGGGTTTCGCACTAAAACTAATGTATAATTTTCACCCGTGCGACAACGTGTTTCGGGTTTCGCACTAAAACTAATTTTGTATAATTTTCACCCGTGCGACCGGGGTGGAGGGGTGGTTCACTGATTCTGTATCATAATCATTTATTTGTCAGAACATAATAGGTATGGACATTACATGGTCTTAAGGTGGGTCTACACTAGAGGAGCAGAGCACGACCGACACTACACGAACTTGAGCTCGGCTCGTGCTCCTCTCGGGGTCGGCTCTTCTAGCGTAGACCTTTAGGTTTAAACATTTAGTCTATATGGGGCGTACAAATATTAAAAATGTTACATTATGGTAGTTCATATAGCATAAATTACAGATATCAGCCAAAATAAAATCATATAAATAATAATTTATTTAAAATGTCAAAGTATAATTTAAGTAGTCATTTAAATTAAATTAATTATAATATACATAGATACTTACATAAACAGCAATTGTAATCTATTTCTTAACACAGAAATATAACTTGAAATTACTGATACTGACACAGGAATGTAATTATATTCACCCATAAACGACGAAGTTGTCATAACTAGTTGGGGCACGCTTAACATTCATATAACGTAGCATTTTTCATTTTATTACGAAGATAAATACTCATAATATTTATTTGCAAATATCATAGTTCATCATTTCAGCCGAAAGACGTCCACTGTTGGACATAGGCCTCCCCCAAATGTCGCCACAATGACCGGTCCTGTGCGTCTCGCATCCATCGGATTCCCGCTACCCTCACCAGGTCATCGATCCACCTTGTGGGAGGCCTTCCAACGCTGCGTCTTCCGTACGTGGTCGCCATTCCAGAACCTTTCGTCCCCATCGACCATCTGTTCTGAATATCATAGTTATGTTCATGGTAAAGCTAGCCGGAGCCAAATGAAAAATAGGAACTGCATTTTGCCTTTGATTTTTAACTTAGCGAATACTCGAAAAAAGGTTGCTATAGAATTAATAATTCGCTTTTTCCGACTTAGCACTTTTTATTAAGTATTCATTCCTTAGATTAAGTTGAAAAACTGAATAGGTAATGAGTGCAGATAGATCCTTTTAATCTGCCTGACGTATATTATGAAGCCTCGCTTAAAAAATCAATTTAGATATGTTTTCAGAAGAGATTTAAGTAACAGAGAGTTGCCTATTTTTTTTTTTTATTCTTGATAGGTTCGCGCTTGACCGCTATCTCATCTGATGGAAAGCGACGATGCGGTCGACGATGGAGTGCGCTTACCTAGAAGCAACCTATTCACTCTTGACTTAAAGATTCCCGGGTTGTATGATCTCTTGCTAGATTACACACTACTTTTTGATGATGTGGGCGGAATAGAATAAAAGATGGTAAAATAGTTTAAACTACTGTATTGTTCCAAAGGTTATAGGTAAAATGAGCTAATGAACTGATGTGTGTGAAATGAGTGACACGTGGCCCTTGTTGGCCGTGATGAGAGCGCCGGGCTTGATGGCTCGACGCGAACTGAACTTTATTATAAAGTAAAATGAGTCTGAGGCGTAAATGCTGACTTGCAGTATGTGCGGTTGTACCGTACACTATTTAAATTGTAGGAATGGAGTAAAACTAAGGTATTATTAATGTATTACACTTGAATTAGTTACCTGAGACACAGGCTTATAATACCTAGTTCAGGTAAAATGCAATTATTGTACCTTTACCTCCAGCTTAAGCCCTTAATTTATAAGCATAGCATATTCGGCCTTACAATGTTCCCACTTTTGGGACTCAGGCCACTTTTTTTCTTCCATTCTGTCCTGTCACCCGTCACGCTATCATTAACTTCTTTTTCTTTCATATCACTTCTCACACAATCCATCCATCTTTTCTTTGGTCTCCCTCTCCGTCTCCATCCATCCACATGTGTACTCAAATAAATATTATAAAGTATATATAAATAAATAAAGATCCTGAAGGTTCACGGGTAGAATTGTAATCAGTAAAAGTTTGACACTTCAGCTCCACAGTGAATGAAGTTATTTGATGACTTCCCACCCTATAAAAAGAAATGTCATTGAGTGTGAAGTTCGCAAATAGACTTTTGAAAACCGTTTGTAATTTACAATAAAACAGAAACAAAAACTGCAATACGCTACTACTTCTAAATAAAACGTAGACCCTCGGGCCATTCCCCATCCAATAAACTAAATAAAACTTTAAACACTCATGTTCGAACAGCAGAAAAACATCGATTACGTTCCAAAAAAACATTGGTAAGTTCTTTGCGAAGTTATAAAAACGTCCCTTGGTCCCTCGGCTCTACGAATGATTCCCTCGCCTCCGATTACTGAGCCCTCAAACAAGTTAAAATGTCATGTCATTACCATTATTCTTGTCCGGTCTTCATTAAGGAAAATAGAATGTCCTCTTTTCGCTTAATTCTCCACGTTTTTCCACAAGTGCTATAAAAGTTTATCGTATGTTAATATGGTGTTATGTTTATAATTTACCTGGTGTTGCCATAAAAAGCAATGACACAGTCATTAGGGTTGCCATCTATGATTTAAATAGTTTCGAGGTGTGATGAGATTTTTATGCTGTCGAATTAGGTTGAATGTCTTTATTTGCGTGTTATGTATGATGAAATAGACTAGGTATTTGAAAGTAGGCATTCATAAAGCGTTTAACCAGTTTATTCGTAAGCAGACTATTTTGTAGAATTCCTGCTATCTACATATATAATCGCTATACTTACAACATACATGTATTTTTTTATTTGATACAAACTAGTGCTTCACTGCGATCCCACCTGTCCGTAACACACATATAACACATGTTGTAACTTCAAGAGTAATGTTAATAATTTTCTCGTTACATAGCTACTGAAATTACACAGTATACAGGGTAAGTTTTAATTTAGTGGCATTACTTAAAGGGGTGAAAGTAGAAACTCATTATACAAACAACTGTTAATAAGGCATCAAAATTTACAAAATACATACAAACTGGGGAGCGAGTCCAGACGTGTTCAAAGAATTAAGAAATTCTGTCGGATTTTTTTTTTACAAAAAATAAATAACCGAATTCACTGCAAAAAAACAGGGCCAGTGCGAGTCGGACTCGCGCACTGAGGGTTCCGCACAAACTTACATATGAAAACAGTTCAATTCCCGAATTGAGTTACGAAAATTTTTCCGAATCGCAATTTTTTTTTGTTACGTATCTACATATTACAGTTTTCAGATTTTTTCCTATACTTGTGTACTTGTGCTGTGAGACCTTGTTTTATGCCAAATTTCAGGATTCCAGATCAACGAGAAGAGTGCCCTATGAATTTTGTGTCGAAATATACGTTTTTTGCTATATAAACGGCCGTATCTTTTTTTTTCGCTAACTCAGAAGTCTGATCTTTTTACAGCTTTAAGGGGCCGCAGACGAGTATTTGGTTTTAATTTCAACTCGATACCTCCACGCGTTCTCGAGATAAAGGGTCTTGACTACAGACAGACGGACAACAAAGTGATCCTATAAGGCTTCCGTTTTTTCCTTTTGATACCTCAAAAGGAACCTGCTGTGGCAGTACATTTATGTTTATAATAATATCTATAATTCCACAAAATATAAAAAGCAGTCGATTTCAGCGTTGGTCCCAAAGTTAAACCTATTCATATTCATGTGAACTTTCACCCCTCTGAAGGATTGCTAATGTATTAAAAGTCACCCTGTATAGTGGATTAGCATTTTGCCGTCCCACGCATGTACTGAATAGTCATTTGAGCAGGGGCTTAGCTACCGCCGTATCAATGATAAGGGGCCCCCAGTCCAAAGGGGCCCCGACATGTGAAAATTCGTTATTTATTATCCACATCCTCTTATTGATAAGAGGCCATAAGAGGAGTATTGGAGGAGTAGTGAATAATTACTATATGATAGGATTTTCTAATAGTCTAATTCTCTCGCTTCGCTCGTTTTAGCATTTTATTAATTTAAACACATTCTCTACCAGTCACATTTTTAACCGCCGACGGAAATGAGGGGTGTTATAAGTTTGACGTGTCTGTGTGTCTGTCTGTGGCATCGTAGCTCTTAAACGAATGGACCGATTTTGATGCGGTTTTCTTTATTTGAAAGGTGACGTAATCGAGATGGTTTTAAGTACAATATTATATTATACAGTATCATCTTTAAAATATTAATAGGTTCTTATAATGAAGTAAAAACGGCTGAAAGAGTAATGTTTTAACTTATTTTTTACATTTTAATAGTTTTTTTTTTGTCGGGCGTTATTTTTAATTTTATTTTTTCTTTATGAGACGACAATAAAAACTTAACCTATCCTAGTACAGAATGCTCCAATAAACGAGTCCATCATTAGTTTCTCGGCCTATCGTGACTCTGTCGTGATGTCTCTAGGCACTAATTCTATGCTAGTAGTACTTACCTATTTTGTACATCATCTTCCTGCCCTTGTCCCATCTTATTTGGGGTCGGCACAACATGTTTTTTTCTTCCATTCTATCCTGTCAACCGTCATGCTATCACTAACTTCCTTTTCTTTCATATCACTGTTCACACAATCCATCCATCTTTTCTTTGGCCTCCCTCTCCCTCTCCACCCATCCACATGTATACTCATAACTCTTTAAAAAAAAAAAAAAAATACCATCAAAAATTTTGAAAACAGGGCCTCTAAGACTAACTACGCCACTACCTTTGAGTTTTTCACCAAATAAGTAGGGGTTGCCGGGCAGCGGGGGTTGTATTGGAAGCTTATCATTACCTTAACAGCCTCTACTTAATACCTTTAATCCTAATACGAAAATGAGAGCAGTGGTGGCCGAATGGTAACGGCCCTGACTTACGAGTTGCAGATCGGGGGTTCAAACCCAGCCAGGCGCATTACTTTGTGTCATTTATTTCATCTCCACTGTTCTCAAAACGGTGAAGGAAAACATCTTGAGGAAACCGGCATTTCCTAGAACGTAGAACCAAAAATTCGAAGACATGTGACATCAACCAACCCGCACTGGGCCCACGTGGTGGATTACGGCCCATTCCCTCTCCTAGAGAGGAGGCCTGAGTCCCAGCAGTGGGAACATAATAAGACTGAGTATGCCATGCTATGCTATAATACGAAAATGGGCCAGACATTTTTATTTTAAGGGTGGGATATCATCAAATAGCTTCTCCCGTTCTGCGTGGAGCCACAAAGTGTGTCAGACTTACTGATTAAAACCCACCTGTATTTCTTTAGTTGCCTTTTGCGTGCCAGGGTCACAGTAACTCTTTCGAATTCCGAAACGAATCCCGCAGCCCTGTGAGGGATCGGTTTTAGATTTGGACTGGCTCTGACTGTCTTCTGTAACAGAGATAAATGATCAAATAACTTCTCCCGCTCTGGGTGGAGCGCGAGGGAGTGTCAGGCTGACTATAACCTAGTGTTTCTTCAGTTCCCCTTTATTGCGAGGGCTGTGGGAACTTCGAACAATCTGCAGCCGACAGGTGCTATGCCTAGCAGGAGTCAGGGCTTCACTATTTTACAAAAATATGCTACTTATGCTAATATGTAATCATAGCAAAATCAGCCTTTTTAATGTTCCCACTGCTGGGACTCAGAGGCCTTCTCTCTAGGAGAAGGAATGGGCCGTAATCCACCACGCGGTCCCAGTGCGGGTTGGTGAATGTCACATGTCTTCGAATTTTTGGTTCTAAGGCATACCGGTTTCCTCACAATGTTTTCCTTCACCGTTTTGAGAGCAGTGGTGATGAAATAAATTACACAAAGTAATGCGCTTGGCTGGGTTTGAACCCGCGACCTACAACTCGTAAGTCGGGGCCGTTACCAATCGGCCACCACTGCTCTCCACATACAATGGGCGAGTACATTTTTTTTGAGGGTGGAATATCAGTAGGTAAATACCTTTCGCTCTACCGTAAAGAGTGAGAAATCATTAGATGGTATGATTTCTCACCTTCAAAAAAATGCGCCCTTATAATATTAATGTGATGTTCTGTTGTTAGTCTTAAATTGCTGTTTTATCGCTCCCAGATATTAAAATATTTTATGCAGGGAATGGGAATTTTATTGTTTTTCTTCTAATGTACAAAATGGCCGAAATATGGTTTATTTCAACGTCATCGTAACTTGGTTTGGCTCTTGTGGAAAATAGACTATGTTTCTGCTTTTTAGGGTTCCGTACCGTACCCGAAGGGTAAAAACGGAACCCTATTACTATCACTCCGCTGTCCGCCTGTCTGTCACCATGCAGTATCTCATGAACGGTGATAGTTAGACAGTTGAAACTTTCACAGATGACGTATTTCTGTTGCCGCTACAACAACAAATTCTAAACAACAGAATAAAATAAATATTTAAGGGGGCTCCCATACAACAAACGTTTTTTGCTGTTTTTTTTTGCCATGTACGGTACGGAACCATTCGTGCGCGAGTTCAACTCGCACTTGACCAATTTTTTTTTTAAATTTAGTTTTAAAAGTAAACTGTACAGTACTGTTTTATGGAATAATTTTCTATCAACATTTCATATAAATAATGTATAGGTATATCTATAGGTTGTTATTTATTCTACTTACCTATATATAATTATGTAGTTGTGTCTATACGACATAGCATAGCATAGTCGGCCTTATAATCTTCCCACTGTTGGGACTCAGGCCTCCTCTCTAGGAGAGGGAATGGGCCGTAATCCATTACGCGGGCCCAGTGCGAGTTGGTGGATGTCACATGTCTTCGAATTTTTGGTTCTAGGACATGCCGGTTTCCTCACGATCATCATCACTGCTCTCAAAACGGTGAAGGAAAACCCTTCACCGTTTTGAGAGCAGTGATGATGAAATAAATTACACAAAGTAATGCGCCTGGCTGGGTTTGAACCCGCAACCTACAACTCGTAAGTCGGGGCCGTTACCACGGATTAGGCGCACAATGCCACATTCGCAAAATGACACATTAGATTTTCGCAAAATGTCATATTCTCAAAATGTCACATTCTCAAAACGCCATATCGCAAATCGTCACATTAGCAAAATGCCATATTCGCAAAATGCCACTTTCGCAAAATGACTTTTCGCAAAATGCCACTTTCGCACAATGCCAAAATGTCACTTCGAACTCGGTATTTTTTAAAATTTGGACGTTAGTATGTTTTTGTCCAAGGGGATGGTGAGGTAGACCAGGACGTAACACATTGGATCAACACAGGATGGATGAAATGGCGAAAGGTCACGGGAACAACTTGTGACCCACGGATGCCCCTCAAGTTGAAGGGTAAAATCTACAAGTCCGTGATAAGGCCTGTCATACTGATCAGAATGTTGGGCTGCGATTAAGAAGGATGAAGAAAGATTGCACGTAGTGGAGATGAGAATGTTAAGGGTGGATGTGTGGCACACCACACATCCATCCTCCTCACACACAACCCACACACACAACCAGAACCCAACCCGTTCTCGTTGTGTTCCTCGTCACAACGAGAATCGATAAAGTGTCCAATCCAATCCAATCCAATCAATCAATGGGCAGCTGCCCACCAGACATAACATCCGTCTGGTCGGAGGATCCTCCCTTTTCAAAGGAGGTTTACGGGACTTTATTCTCTGTTCCGCCTACCCCCAAAATGGTGACCCCCGACAAAGAACGTCAGCGCAGCCTTCGTGCAGCTACTACTTCGTGACGTCATCATCACTTCCTCAAGCTTTCGAGCAGCGAGCCATAGAGCCAGCACCCACGGCTTTCACCAGCATGCCTACCTGGTCATACCTGGTCATCACCCTCAGCCTCATCAGCGACCTTGGCGAAGCACACTGCACCTTCGGCCAGTCATACGAAGAGCTACGAAGAACCTCTCCTGGTCGACGCCAGCAGTCAAGCCGTACGTCGCGCAGCACCGCTCCGACTCACTGGAGCCAGCAGCACTACTCCGACTCACTGGAGCCTGCAGCATCATCCCGACTCACTGGGACATCATCACCCCGACTCACTGGGGCATCATCCCGACTCACTGGGACAGCACCAGACCGACTCACTGGGGCATCATCCCGACTCACTAGGACATCATCACCCCGACTCATTGGGGCATCATCCCGACTCACTGGGATAGCATCACCCCGACTCACTGGGGCATCATCGCAGACAGTTCCGACTCACCGAGAACTATGCGGCATTCGGTTCCGACCCACTAGAACCAACTTACCACTGGCCTGGCACGCATCAAGAAGCATCAAGAACCATCGATCTCCGATTTCCGGAGGGGAGTGATGTAGCGACATCTATGGCGTCACATAAGAACTAATCCTGCATCGCGCAATCAAAGTTCTCCGCGCGTTTAGAACATATAGAACAGCCCGAAATCACCTATCGGGCAATAGCCCACCAGACATAACACCCGTCTGGTTGGAGGATCCTCCCTTTTCAATGGAGGTTTGCGGGACTTTACACTCTGTTCCGCCTACCCCCAAAATGGCCTACCCCCAATCAACCAATCAATCAATCAATCTATCAGTCAATCTATCAGTCAATCTATCAATCTACCAATCTATCATTCTATCAATTTATCAATCTATCAATCAATCTAATCAATCTATCAATCTATCAATCTATCAATCTATCAATCTATCAATCTATCAATCTATCAATCTATCAATCTATCAATCTATCAATCTATCAATCTATCAATCTATCAATCTATCAATCTATCAATCTATCAATCTATCAATCTATCAATCTATCAATCTATCAATCTATCAATCTATCAATCTATCAATCTATCAATCTATCAATCTATCAATCTATCAATCTATCAATCTATCAATCTATCAATCTATCAATCTATCAATCTATCAATCTATCAATCTATCAATCTATCAATCCATCAATCTATCAATCAATCAGTCAATCTATCATCTATCAGTCAATCTATCCGAGTCGCCAGTGACTGAAAAGAATCAATCAATCTGTCAGTCAATCTATCAGTCAACCTATCAATCTATCAATCTATCAATCCATCAATCCATCAATCTATCAATCCACCAATCCATCAATCTATCAATCTATCAATCTATCAATCTATCAATCTATCAATCTATCAATCCATCAATCTATCAATCTATCAATCCATCAATCCATCAATCCATCAATCTATCAATCTATCAATCTATCAATCCATCAATCTATCAATCCATCAATCCATCAATCTATCAATCTATCAATCCATCAATCTATCAATCTATCAATCTATCAATCTATCAATCTATCAATCTATCAATCTATCAATCCATCAATCTATCAATCTATCAATCTATCAATCTATCAATCCACCAATCTATCAATCTATCAATCAATCAGTCAATCTTGATAGATTGACTGATTGATTGATTGATTGATGATTCTATCAGTCAATCTATCCGAGTCGCCAGTGACTGAAAAGAATCAATCAATCTGTCAGTCAATCTATCAGTCAATCTATCAATCTATCAATCTGTCAATCTATCAATCTATCAATCTATCAATCTGTCAACCTATCAATCTATCAATCTATCAATCTATCAGTATTGACTGATAGATTGACTGATAGATTGATAGATTGCTATCCGAGTCGCCAGTGACTGAAAAGTTGAAAGGGAATTGTTGGAGGAGGATGGAACGCATGTTACTAAAAGAGTTATGATGGATGGAGAGAGAGACCAAAGAAAAGATGGATGGATTGTGTGAAGAATGATATGAAAGAAAAAGAAGTTAGTGATAGCATGACGAGTGACAGGGCAGAATGGAAGAAAAATACGTGTTGCGCCGACCCCAAATAACACGGGACAAGGGCAGAAAGATGATGGACGTTAGTATGTTTTTATGGAAAGCCATCTAGCTAAAACTTAATAACTGCTAGATTACAAGTACAGCATTTTTATTTTATATTAAAATAAATGAAAATGTGTAAATGTGATTAAATACTGGAAAGATTAAATTGGTATTATTTTTTATTCATAATTTTAATAAAAAACCCACTGCAAGAAGTAAATTTAACAATTTTTATTGTCATTTACGTAAATCGTACATTATGTGTGTGTGATAATTATGATTTTTTTAGAATGTGTCATTTTGAGAATTTGTCATTTTGAGAATGTGTCATTTTGATAATGTGGCATTTTGCTAATGTGGCATTTTGCGAAATGTCATTTTGCGAATGTGGCATTTTGCGTCAATATGTCATTTTGCGAATGTGGCATTGTGCGCCTAATCCGTTACCACTCGGCCACCACTGCTCTCAGTCGGGGCCGTTACCACTCGCTCACTTATTTTACATAGCAGCCAACACTTTTTTAGCCTCACTTATTTTACATAGCAGCCAACCATTTTCGAATACCGAGTTATAACTATAATAAAGTTGTACGGATACCTATTTACGTAATTATGCGGTTATCAATAATTTCCCTCTAATTACTTTATCGGTACGTCACGTGTCTGTCAAACAGACACGCGAACCGTTCGATGTCTGCCACAATAACTATTATAGTAACTCGGTTGATGTTCCAATCAACTGTTGTGCTGTTATATGTTGATGAAATTAACAATTCATGCTAGTTGCAATGCTTAAGGAGTAGGGCTTCAGCTCCGGAATTCCGGTTTTATAAAATTCCGGAATTCCGACTTTATTTTAGTATCATTTGTAATATCGGAATTGGTGTGAGCAAAACCGGAATTTCGACATTAAAAAAATATTTTGTCTCGTTGGGGAGGTGTTAAGAGGAGAAATAAACAGTTTTGATATGGCAAGTTTGAAAAGAGTGGAAATGGCAATTTTCAAAAAACGGCGGTGACAGAGGACAATATCTTAATAAATGCTTTCAATATTTAAAAATAATACTGCTTACTAGTGTAGAAGCTGAACGCGCCTTTTCAGCAGTTTCCTTTATATGCAATCGTGTACAAAATCATCTAAAGGACGACAGCTGGAACGCATTGACTTTTTTGAAATTTTAGTACCAACAGAAGTCGTAGATGATAATAAGTATATAATAGATTCGGTTCTTATTTATTTATTATAATTAAACTTCTGAATAGCTATTTCAATATTTTTTTTCCCATAATACTAGCCCTATTTTACTATTTCGATAATATCAGTTAATGTATAAAAGTTTTATAGGAATCCTCAACCTCCGGAATTCTAGAAAAAAAGAAAAACTGTTCCACACGGGTAGTGTGTAAGTGAAACCGGGGGCCCTGGGACGAAAGCAAAGAAGGAGGAGTGGGTTTTTAGTCAGTAAAAGTCTGACACTATCTCGCGCTCCGCCCAATAGCGGGATTTGTCATTAGATGATTTTCCCACCTAAAAAAAAAACTCCGGAATTCCGGATCTGAATTATTTAAACTTCGAAAGAAAAACTTAAAAGTATTTAGGTACTTCTACATTCGCAGTTTAATACTTAGATAAAAAATTTGTATTGTGTCGTCATGAAACATAGCTTCTCCACCCATTGTCACACTTTGACGATCACCTCTCCTGCCCCCCTTAACGTATGACGTGATTTATGGATAGTCCATAATTATTTATTAGGTATAAAATTTGTGATTTGTTCTGTACTTAACTGTATTTTTCCTCGTTTACTAATGGTCCCAATAGGTTAAACGTACATAATAATACTAGCACTTTTCCAGCGTATTCGTTCGCAGGTACTTTAACACCCCTTAAACTTTATTTTGAGGGTAGTTTTGAAAAGCTATTTTAAATGTCAGTCTTTAATATTCATTTTGATAAGAATTTGTGCCTAGTTTCAAGCTAATTAACCCAAGAAAATAAGAACCCCTCCATACAATGTTTAAAACTCTCAAAATTATTCTATTAAGGGTAGTTCCGAAAACAAATCCTAGTGACAACCTTTATTATTTACTTAGCTTACTATTTGTGCCAACTTTCGAGTATATTGGGACACTGCATGTGCAAAACGTAGAGCAGTGGTGGCCGAGTGATAACGGCCCCGACTTACGAGTTGTAGGTCGCGGGTTCAAACCTAGCCAGGCACATTACTTTGTGTAATTTATTTCATCACCACTGCTCTCAAAACGGTGAAGGAAAACATCGTGAGGAAACCGGCATGTCCTAGAACCAAAAATTCGAAGACATGTGACATCCACCAACCCGCACTGGGCCCGCGTGGTGGATTATGGCCCATTCCCTCTCCTAGAGGAGGCCTGAGTCCCAACAGTGGGAACATTATAAGGCCGACTATGCTATGCTATGCTATGTGCAAAAACCTCTTAGTGCTCGCCTACGTCATAAAAGACTATCACTGCTTACCATCAGATGGGATCGCAGTCAAACACTAGTTTATATCAAATTAAAAATAAATAAATAAAAGGAAGCCTTGTGCATTTTATGTTCTTTGGCCCAGTAGTTTCGGCTGCGCGTTGATAAGTTGGTCAGTTTTTCCTTTTATACATAGATATAGATTGATGAATGAACATTCATGGAAGCTATTGTATACCCATTGTATGATAATTTGTTAAATATATTGATTGATTAACATTTCCGGCACATCCGCAGTACAAAGTAAATAATTTCAACTTTCCTGAAATATTATGAATGCTGTATTTTCATCAGAACATGTAAACACGTTAAATGAAAAGGCTATAAATTGAGATGGGCAGGAAAATAAACAGATAACAGTATAACGATGCAGTGCCGGGAAGCCCTCGAGTTTCTGCAGATAAAACTACATACATATCTGTACGTGTCATGGCGGCTGTACTTGTCAAATGAAATATGTCAAATAGCTGTCAAAACCGGATAATTTAATTTTAGTTCTACAAGGTATTTAGCTTCAATATCCAATCTTGATCATCATTCATTGTATATCCACATATACATACATATACTAGCTTCTGACAGCAACTTCACCCGCGTGAAAATAGGTTTCTCCATACAAACTTCCATCCTCCGTTTTACTCCCTTAGGGGTGGAGTTTCGTAAAATCCGTTCTTAGCGGATGTCTACACCCTATAAGGCGGGTAGGTTACCTGCCAAATTTTAAGTTTGTAGATGTTATAGTTTCTGAGATTTCATGATTAATCAGTGAGTGGTATTTCGCTTTTATATATTATACTTATAGATAAAAGGAAAATCTGACTGACATATCAAAGCACAGCTGAAATTACTGGGTTTAGGAATGTAAAATTTTGTACAAGGGTTCCTTTTGTGTCGCAGGTGAGCATAAAAAAAGGATTTTTGGAAATTCAATCTATAAGGAGGTGAAAAAGGGGAAATTTGTTTGTATGCAAAATTTTAGTCCTTAGGCCAATATAATATATTTGAAACTTAACACGAATAGTAACCTAAGTAAATAATGAAGGTCATTTACTCTCGTACTAAGCTAGGGCGGGCAGATAGTCTACTCTAATATTATGAAAAGGTGAAGTTTGTTTTATGATTTTTTTTTGTTTGTAGGGTCTCTGAAAGTAATGGTCCGATTGCGAATTTTTTTTCACAGTTAAAAAGCTGCTTTATTCCTGAGTGACATAGGCTATATTTTATGTATGCGGGTGAAGCCGTGGGTTTAAGCTAGTTGGTAATAAAACTGAAATAAAATATTTTTCATTACACTTACTTGAAAAACCGCTCTTATCCCTACCGCTTTTAGGCACGCAATTATGTTTTTCGCACTAGTGCGGAAAAGTGCGTGTGCTTGGCCCTACCAAAATTTGATTTATCGTAAAAGGTTGGGCGCTAAGCGACTACCCACAACTTATCTCCTACGAGTTGCGCGTCTGTAACTGTATTGAAAACTGTCGTTTGATGCACGTGGGCAATTGTCAAATCGAGCACTCCTTCAACTAGAGCGTGTATTCCGTTGGCTGTAATGACAGACTGCGATTTAGGTACCTACCGTCATTTTGACATCGGTACCCATTACATCTGTTACCACTGTTACGCTAGTTAATTTTATTTGAACCTGTATATTTATTTCTCCAGATTAGTGAGCCAGCTCATGAACCTAAACACGAGACCACTGAAATCCTATCATATAAATAGGTACAATAAATACATATAAATTACTTAGGGCGGAATTCACCAATAAAACTAATCGCGTTTTAACGTTTTGCTCGCATAATCCTGTTTAGCCGCTGTCACTAGTGTCACTTGTAAAAATACAACAAAAGAAAAATACAGACAAGTGACACTAGTGACAGCGGCTAAACGCGATTATGCGAGCCAAACGTTAAAACGCGATTAGCTTTATTGGTGAATTCTACCCTTAGATATCTTATCTTAATAAATGCAGAAAATCCTCATGCTTCATGAAAGCAACTTTATCACAATATCAATGGCAAGGGAAATTGGTTTCATTCGCTATGTCTGTCTTATTACTCTCAATGAAATCGATTCCTTTGAGTCCGAGATTAGACTTCAGATTAAAAGATGAAAGCATTGGCGGTCCGTGTACCTACATGGACGACCTTTTTAGATTCTCTCTTGTTTTTTTTATAAAAGTGTGTGATTTATATAATATACATGCTAAATACATAAACATAAAATTTAAGTGTCTGTTTGTAATATCAGAATAATATTTTTTTATTCAATGCTTATGAAATTTTCAGTTCATATTCGATACGTAACAAAAATGCGTTTTTTTTTAATTTTTGTCTGTCTGTTTGTTCCGGTTAATCTTTACTTTCACTGGTTAGCTAATGTTATAAGGAGTAACATAAGCTACGCTTTAGGATTCCGCAAAAATAAACTTCTTGAAATTGTAACCAAATGGCACTAAGCTGTTTTACAAGTCTGACACGGACAAAGTCACGGGTACCTGCTAGTTCTTTTTATATAAGTTAGTGATAAATGTGTAAGTCTGCATATTTAGTTTGATGTTTAGACTGATCGGATTTAAAAAAAAAAACTATTTTAGAAGGAACTGACTAATAGACATATCAACGCACAGCCGAGACTACTGGGAAAACCTTGTGCAAAATTTCACACTCCTACTGAGTGTGAAATTTTGCACAAGGTTTCCTTTTATAACTTAGGCGAGCACTAAGAGAGATTCTTCAAAATTCACCCCCTAAAAGGATGAAACGAGGGTCCAGTTTTGTATGAGGAAACCTGCTTACACGCGGGCGAAGCCGCTGGCAAAAGCTAGTCTATACATAAAAAGTCTTTTTATACTTATAAAGCTAGATTATGTAAAAAAAATAAACAGGATAGGATTCCGTTATTTTATAGGTGTATTATTCTGATTAAAATAATCCCTATTTTTATCTCGACATTTTTTACCTACATTCCCGTGGAATAATTTCCTTTATTCACGTCGACGAAACCATTGGCATAAGCTAGTGGAGAAACACAAAGATTTTGTTCTGTTACTAATTTTATATTTTTTTTCTTAATTTCAGGTAATTACCGCATTTTGATCTGATACGCTACTACTGAACTACTACTACTGAAGCTCGTGGCATGTGAGTATTTAATTTCAATAAGCCAAAAACGTCGCGTTCAAGTATTCGCATAACTTTACAATAAGCCTCATCATCATCATCTTCCTGCCCTTGTCCCATCTTATTTGGGGTCGGCGCAACATGTTTTTTTAACTTTACAATAAGCCTATCAAATGGTTTAATATACCGCACGAAGTTTTAATATTATACAACCAATAAAAATTCTTCGGAAACCGATCACTGTTCCTAAGCCAAGCCACGGCTAAAATATTTTTTTCTTTATTATGGAGTTCCCGTGCCTACCTTCAATTATCATATCAGCTCAATGGTACTTCATAGCCAGAGTGTATCTCAAGATAATTACAACAGACCTACCTTCTAGCTTTGCCTACCTTCTGGCTACATCATCAGATTAGTTCGATGTATCCGCTCCCCCTCTTCCTTCAGTCAGTTATTGACTACACGTAAGTATAAACAAAGCAATTTGTTGTTACTTGTTACGACAGTTCTGCTATGATCTGATGAGGAGTTCCATTCTATATCTTCGAAGTTCACCATCAGATCATAACAATATTTCTATAGGACCAATTCGATAATATTAAAATAAAAAAAATCTAACTTCAATTGACCGAGAAATCGGTGAACATACATAAAAAAAATCTAAATATAAAATAATAATAATAAGTACAGCCGAACATATCCTTTTTGAAGTCAATTAATAAAAAAACCCTCAGACTAGTTCCAAGTTTGAAAATCCGCTCCAAATAAAATAAAAAAAAGAAACGACGAAAGTCTATAGCAAGAGAGTATCAGTATCAAAATAAATTGACAATACAGAAAACAGTCGTGCAAGACTACAAGAGCTAATCAACCCTCCGGCTGCCGCTACTTTTATTCTTGTCTCGTACCACATTTCTAGAAGCACGTCGTCTGTAATCTTGTGTTGAGACATGTAGTGGATATGTAGTGAACACAGACCACAGAAACTTGTTCTGGGCGCTATTTCGCGGGGAAAAAAAAGTTTTCAGTTTTTACGGCATTGTCTAAATAAACAGTGCAGATTTTTTGAGTAACTAAAGTAATCATTCATTTAATAACCAATTTCGATGCAGTTTTCAGAAAAAATATTTCTTTTTAGTGTTATTTGTTATTTACTTAGTATAAAATATTGTACAAAAATAAGCTTAGGCAAATAACCAATTAGCCTTTTAATGTTACCACTGCTTGGTCTCAGGCCTCCTCTCTAGGAGACGCAATAGACTGTTATCAACCACGCGGGCCCAGTGTGGGTTGGTGGTGGATGTCATATGCCTTCGAAATTTTGATGTAAGGACATGCCGATTTCCTCACGATGTTTTCCTTCATCGTTTTGAGAGCAGTAATAATATTATTTATACCAAGTCGGATCAAATACTGTATAAAATATGTTTTTGATTTTGTATAAATAATTTTACCGATAACTTATTTACTATTTGTTTAAGGAATTTTTGTTTACCTAAACTAAAATTCCTTATAAAATAAATATCCTTATAAAACGCATAAATTAACATCTGCCACCTACTATATTCATTTATGTGTAACCACTAAAGTAATATAACTGAGATACAGCTTTCTACCTCGTTTAGGTAGGATGGTAGAATCCAATTATTGTAGGTACTCGTACCTTCACCTCTAGTTTGGACCCTTATGTAAATCCGTTAATTCAACAAACAAATTAAATTCAATTTCAAACAAACCCAGCAACACGTCCGATAAGGACCAGATCTGAGTGGTTGGCGTGTTGTGTTCCACGTGCAAATAGATGTCAACTAGGTTGACGGGGTTTATTAGTGCAGATACCCACCAGGGCTGCTGGATTATTTGAAAGAGTTACCACGTTCCTGGACCGTAAATGGCAACTGAATGAACACAGGTGAGTTTTAGTCAGTAAAAGTTTGATACTGGGTATCTCGCTCCACCCAGAGCGCGAGAAATCAATAGATAATTTCCCACCAAAACCAGAAAAAATAATGTAATGGATAGAGTAGAGCATCGTGGCGTAGAGGTGGCAACTGCTAACCACGGCACTAATAAAAGTACCCTCAAACCAAGCGTGTCAGTGAGTTAAAACTGAATAATATTGCGAACAAATTTTTTGTCTTAGCGCTATTTTTTTTAATGTTCTAAGTAAACTAGTGCTTGATTTCGATCCCACCTGATGGTAAACAGTGATGCAATAGTTGATGGTGAAGCGCACTTGTTTATTAGGAGCCTATTCACTCTAGCCTTGAAGACAGCAACATTATAATCAAACGAAAATACCGCAGGAGGCAAATTGTTAGAGTCCTCCTACGCGGTATTATTATTACGAAATTGATCTGAGAGAATGTGAGAAACTGAGTGGGACAGCATCAAAAATTCAATTTATTTATTTATAACTTTATGCACTAATAAAACATTGTACAAATTTGGACTTACTGCCTTAGGCATTTTCTACCAGTCGACCCAATCTCGAATTTCGGAAATCACTTTCTACTTACCTAGGTACATTCAGTGGCGTGCCAGTTACCTTTAAAGGGGGCAAGCCAAGGAACCTTCAAGTACCCATTTACCTAATATTTCGAATAAAAAAAACTCGCGCTATAATCCGCCGTCACGTATCATCAGTGCAAAATCTCTTGCTGTAATGCTGATTAATTGCTACATTTTCATTTGTTATTAATAAGATAGAAATTAAGTATACATCATACCTGTATCATAAATGATTTAAAATATGTAAAAGCCATCTATTGATATTTTTTGGCAACTCTTGCTCGCTCACAACAAAATTCTAGCTGGCTACTTCTGAATAATCCACTAGATGGCGCACAAAGTAGTAATCAATGAAATCAATCATTTGTTTACGATATTGATATGTAATATAATTAGCATAGCAAATACTCACAATTTAAACAGCCATAGAGTATACAACAGCATAGCCGTTCTTCGTTTCTTTATCACACACTTAGAAATTTCATCACATATCTGTCGAGAACACGGATATCGGTCGAGAAATAGAACCAAGTTTTTTTTCGCGGTTTACCAAAACTACCGAATGAAATAACAGCATTTTGAGAATTCTGATGTCTTTTCATAGCACCAGCGAAGTTATTTAAGTCATTATAACCTGATGTATTCCAAGCATTCTTATCGTTTGAGAAAAATATGCAACACGAATGAAACTGCCTATTATGTGATTTAGTTTTCTGAGAAATATTCAAATCAGGGGTAGATTTAGGCGAAGTTACGAGATCATATTTATCTCTAAAAGTCAAAGTCTTTACCTGGCCAAGTATTTTTTCCACACATTTTAATTCGTCACAAGGAACAATTGCATGTATTTCCGAATTCATTTCAAAGATAATAAACTTTAATCACTTCAAAACCAAGTAAGTTACAGTAATAACTAATCATAAAACTTTAAATGACAGAAATCAAAAATTTTTGTTAACAAAACACACGTAAAAGTAAACACGATTTAACCGCTCAAAGCAAATTTGAACTAATTTGTTTGCAGAACTGTTTTACGCGTCATAGAGGGCGCCTCGTAGTTTGCATAGTAAAAGTGCGCCTTGTAGTAAAATCCATTCATCCAAAAATTTCAAGCCCGGACTATTTTAAAGAAAAAATGTTCGATGAGTACTTGCACACAGTATCAAATTTTACTCACACAGACTCACATTTTTATGTTTTTATAGGGAAAAGTGAGATGGCAGATCGAGCCTCATAACAAGCCTTTGCGCCAGACAGAGGCAGCAACACACTAGTGTTCATCTCTTTTTTTTGTTATGTGTTAGAGTGAGATCGGAGAGATGGCGCTCAGAGCGGCAACATTGCAAAATGTGCATACGTCCTCGGTATCGTGCGTGAATGAACACGAAATGGCAACAACGCGTAAACGCATAAGCGCGCGAAGTTTAAAAATTAGAGTTTTATTTAATTTAATTCATTTGTTGTGTTCTATGATATAGATGACTGTGGTGTGGTGAGGTATTATTTTCACATCAAGCCAGGCTTTTTAACTTGTATTGCTCGCACGTCGCTGGCCGTACATTGTGTGTATTGTTTATCTATACTAATATATTAAAGCGGAAGTGTTTTTTGTTTGTTTAAAGGCTCTACTCTCTAGAACTACCGAATCACAAATAGTATAGGCTAATATAATATTTCGCCACGACCCACAGAAGCGGAGCACTGACCAAAGACGCGGGGGACAGATACTTTTTATATTTCCCTTATTTTATACAAATAACATATAAGTATATGTGTCAAAACTGGCGCTAATAAAATCCTTTTCTTTTGGCGGGACACGAATATTTATTATTAATGGCGTCTCATTGCTGCACGCTGCCGGAACGGAGATTCCTTGTTCTATGGTAAAGAAAATGCTACTGCAGTCGTCCGTCGCCTTATTAGCTCTCCGTTGAGATTGAGTAAGACCGTTTATCGAAACCTTTCTGAGTGAACAGAAAGCTTTTTTTTAGGGTTCTGTACTGTTCAAAAAGTAAAACGTTACCTTATTACTACTCCTCTGTCCGTCAGTCTATCTGTCCAGGCTGTCTCATAAACCGTGATAGCTAGACGGTTGAAATTTTCACAGATGATGTATTTCCGTTGCCGCTATAACAAAAAATACTAAAAACAGAATAAAATGAATATTTAAGTGGGGGGCTCCCATACAACAAACGTGAAATTTTTGCCGTTTTTTGCTATAGACGGAACCCTTCGTGCGTAAGTCCGACTCGCATTTGGTCGGGGTTTTTTTATTTTGTTCACAGTTAAAACTAGGAAATCCAATCCCGCAAGCGTTTAGCTTAAACCACCCGGTGGCAGAAGCTACGAGTAGTAAAATAATAATTCTACGCGCCTGTACCTACTAAGAAAATAATATCGAAGGGATTTTGACAATTCCTCGCTCAATAAGGCAACGTATTGGGATCCGAACTAATGATGATTGAAGAAGGATGACAGTTAGATAATAGGAATATGGGCGACATTTGACGTTTATACATCAGAAGTGTCGAAAACAAAGCCGACTTAACTGAATGAATAATGGAATTAATCCTTCAATCCGGTTGCGTGTTTCCACTGAGCGGAGCGGAGCGGAGCTTAGCGGCGCACGATTTGTCGAAACACAATGCTCGAAATCTCCTTTCTACTTTAGTGGAACCAGTATAAGCGGAGTGAAGTAGAACTTATTGGATTTTTATATAGAGGTATTTGTAATTTTTGTAAAATATAATAGCCGTGGCGTACTCGTACAAATTGCAATAATTAAAAAAAAAAACCGTTATTCAGATTAATGACATCCATAGGGGTTAGTAAACAATTAAGAAAAACATATATCTATGTATCTAATACCTAAGTAAACTTACTATCTATCTATCTATTTTAAATTATTTAAGCAATTTATGCCCGTAAATTTAAAAAAATAAAATAAAATAATATATCAAAGATCGTTAGTGCCATGGAAGGTGGGTAGGCCTCTGGTGTGGGAGGCAACCCTTGCGCCATCCCATGTTCCAAGTACGGCGGGCTGAGCTGGCGCTGCCGCTGCGGCTGCTGAGACCCTTAAAAGGCGCAAATAGGTACTGTAACCTTATTGGTGATTACAGTTTTGAGCCGTTTGGGGTCGAAACGCTTGGGTCATGGGGTCCAAGTGCGCGTCTCCTTTTTAAGGAAATTTTACGCCGACTAATCGACACTTTGCGTGACCAGAGGGCTGGCTCGTTCTTTGCTCAAAGAATTAGCATTGCCATTCAACGTGGCAATGCTGCCAGTCTTCTGGGCACATTTCCGGATGACTGCGATGTGGAGGACGAAACTGAAACTAGCAGCTAGCAGCTAGCGGCCGCCAGGGACGGATCTTGTGAAAAGGGCCCTAGGCAACAAAATATTTATAAAGTAAAAGTCATCTAAAATTGATAAATTTACGAAGATGAGAAGAGAGATTACACAGATTACACTTTAATAAAATTCTACCTTAAAAATTTTGAACTGGAATTTTAAATCGAATATTTTAACTTCGATTCTAAATACTGGAATCTGTCCAAACTCGGTCCAACGTCCACATAGAGCGTCATTGAGCTCTGATATTATTTTCAAGAGTGATACTCAATCCCTTAATTTTTTTTTAAATTTATTAATTTATGAATTTGGGTTTTTATAATAACTCTTCTGTAACTTTAGTTCTGAACACTCGAATCTGTTTAAACTTAGTTCAACGTCTACTTGGAGTGTCCTTAAGGTCTAATATTATTTGCAAGAGGGATACTCAATTCCTTCTATTTCTTTTTTAATTTATTAATTTATGAACTTGTATTTTTATGATAACTCTTCTGTAACTTTAGTCTTGAACACTCGAATCGATCCAAACTCGTTCCAACGTCTACTTAGAGTGTTATTGAGCTCTGATATTGTTTTCAAGAGGGATACTCAACCCCTTCTATTTTTTTATAATTTATTATTTTACGAATTTTTTACTTTTATCATAACTCTTCTGTAACTTTAGTTCTGAACACTCGAATCGGTTCAAACTTAGTTCAACGTCTACTTGAAGTGTCCTTAAAGTCTGATATTATTTTCAAGAGGGATACTCAACCCCTTCTATTTTTTTATAATTTATTATGTTAAGAATTTTGACTTTTATCATAACTCTTCTGTAACTTTAGTTCTGAACACTCGAATCGGTTCAAACTTAATTGAACGTCTACTTGGAGTGTCATTGAGCTCTGATATTATTTTCAAGAGGGATACTCAATCCCTTCTATTTTTTTATAATTTATTATGTTAAGAATTTTGACTTTTATCATAACTCTTCTGTAACTTTAGTTCTGAACACTCGAATCGGTTCAAACTTAGTTCAACGTCTACTTGAAGTGTCCTTAAAGTCTGATATTATTTTCAAGAGGGATACTCAACCCCTTCTATTTTTTTATAATTTATTATGTTAAGAATTTTGACTTTTATCATAACTCTTCTGTAACTTTAGTTCTGAACACTCGAATCGGTTCAAACTTAGTTGAACGTCTACTTGGAGTGTCTTTAAGGTCTGATATTATTTTCAAGAGGGATACTCAATTCCTTCTATTTTTTTTTTAATTATTAATCTAAGAATTTTGACTTTTATCATAACTCTTCTGTAACTTTAGTTCTGAACACTCGAATCGGTTCAAACTTAGTTCAACGTCTACTTGGAGTGTCCTTAAGGTCTGATATTATTTTCAAGAGGGATACTCAACCCCTTCTATTTTTTTATAATTTCTTATTTTACGAATTTTGACTTTTGTCATAACTCTTCTGTAACTTTAGTTCTGAACACTCGAATCTGTTCAAACTTAGTTCAACGTCTACTTGGAGTGTCCTTGAGGTATGATATTATTTTCAAGAGGGATACACAATTCCTTCTATTTTTTTTAAATTTATTAATTTATGAATTTGTATTTTTATGATAACTCTTCTGTAACTTTAGTCTTGAACACTCGAATCGATCCAAACTCGGTCCAACGTCTACTTAGAGTGTTATTGAGCTCTGATATTGTTTTCAAGAGGGATACTCAACCCCTTCTATTTTTTTATAATTTATTATTTTACGAATTTTGACTTTTATGATAACTCTTCTGTAACTTTAGTACTGAACACTCGAATCGGTTCAAACTTAGTTGAACGTCTACTTGGAGTGTCTTTAAGGTCTGATATTATTTTCAAGAGGGATACTCAATTGCTTCTATTTTTTTATAATTTATTATGTTACGAATTTTGACATTTATCATAACTCTTCTGTAACTTTAGTTCTGAACACTCGAATCGGTTCAAACTAAGTTCAACGTCTACTTGGAGTGTCCTTAAAGTCTGATATTATTTTCAAGAGGGATACTCAATCCCTTCTATTTTTTTATAATTTATTATGTTAAGAATTTTGACTTTTATCATAACTCTTCTGTAACTTTAGTTCTGAACACTCGAATCGGTTCAAACTTAGTTGAACGTCTACTTGGAGTGTCTTTAAGGTCTGATATTATTTTCAAGAGGGATACTCAATTGCTTCTATTTTTTTTTAAATTATTAATCTAAGAATTTTGACTTTTATCATAACCCTTCTGTAACTTTAGTTCTGAACACTCGAATCGGTTCAAACTTAGTTCAACGTCTACTTAGAGTGTCCTTAAAGTCTGATATTATTTTCAAGAGGGATACTCAACCCCTTTTATTTTTTTATAATTTATTATTTTACGAATTTTGACTTTTATCATAACTCTTCTGTAACTTTAGTTCTGAATACTCGAATCGATCCAAACTCGGTCCAACGTCTACTTAGAGTGTTATTGAGCTCTGATATTGTTTTCAAGAGGGATACTCAACCCCTTCTATTTTTTTATAATTTATTATTTTACGAATTTTTTACTTTTATCATAACTCTTCTGTAACTTTAGTTCTGAACACTCGAATCGGTTCAAACTTAGTTCAACGTCTACTTGAAGTGTCCTTAAAGTCTGATATTATTTTCAAGAGGGATACTCAACCCCTTCTATTTTTTTATAATTTATTATGTTAAGAATTTTGACTTTTATCATAACTCTTCTGTAACTTTAGTTCTGAACACTCGAATCGGTTCAAACTTAATTGAACGTCTACTTGGAGTGTCATTGAGCTCTGATATTATTTTCAAGAGGGATACTTAATCCCTTCTATTTTTTTATAATTTATTATGTTAAGAATTTTGACTTTTATCATAACTCTTCTGTAACTTTAGTTCTGAACACTCGAATCGGTTCAAACTTAGTTCAACGTCTACTTGAAGTGTCCTTAAAGTCTGATATTATTTTCAAGAGGGATACTCAACCCCTTCTATTTTTTTATAATTTATTATGTTAAGAATTTTGACTTTTATCATAACTCTTCTGTAACTTTAGTTCTGAACACTCGAATCGGTTCAAACTTAGTTGAACGTCTACTTGGAGTGTCTTTAAGGTCTGATATTATTTTCAAGAGGGATACTCAATTCCTTCTATTTTTTTTTTAATTATTAATCTAAGAATTTTGACTTTTATCATAACTCTTCTGTAACTTTAGTTCTGAACACTCGAATCGGTTCAAACTTAGTTCAACGTCTACTTGGAGTGTCCTTAAGGTCTGATATTATTTTCAAGAGGGATACTCAACCCCTTCTATTTTTTTATAATTTCTTATTTTACGAATTTTGACTTTTGTCATAACTCTTCTGTGACTTTAGTTCTGAACACTCGAATCTGTTCAAACTTAGTTCAACGTCTACTTGGAGTGTCCTTGAGGTATGATATTATTTTCAAGAGGGATACACAATTCCTTCTATTTTTTTTAAATTTATTAATTTATGAATTTGTATTTTTATGATAACTCTTCTGTAACTTTAGTCTTGAACACTCGAATCGATCCAAACTCGGTCCAACGTCTACTTAGAGTGTTATTGAGCTCTGATATTGTTTTCAAGAGGGATACTCAACCCCTTCTATTTTTTTATAATTTATTATTTTACGAATTTTGACTTTTATGATAACTCTTCTGTAACTTTAGTACTGAACACTCGAATCGGTTCAAACTTAGTTGAACGTCTACTTGGAGTGTCTTTAAGGTCTGATATTATTTTCAAGAGGGATACTCAATTGCTTCTATTTTTTTATAATTTATTATGTTAAGAATTTTGACATTTATCATAACTCTTCTGTAACTTTAGTTCTGAACACTCGAATCGGTTCAAACTAAGTTCAACGTCTACTTGGAGTGTCCTTAAAGTCTGATATTATTTTCAAGAGGGATACTCAATCCCTTCTATTTTTTTATAATTTATTATGTTAAGAATTTTGACTTTTATCATAACTCTTCTGTAACTTTAGTTCTGAACACTCGAATCGGTTCAAACTTAGTTGAACGTCTACTTGGAGTGTCTTTAAGGTCTGATATTATTTTCAAGAGGGATACTCAATTGCTTCTATTTTTTTTAAATTATTAATCTAAGAATTTTGACTTTTATCATAACCCTTCTGTAACTTTAGTTCTGAACACTCGAATCGGTTCAAACTTAGTTCAACGTCTACTTGGAGTTTCCTTAAAGTCTGATATTATTTTCAAGAGGGATACTTAACCCCTTTTATTTTTTTATAATTTATTATTTTACGAATTTTGACTTTTATCATAACTCTTCTGTAACTTTAGTTCTGAATACTCGAATCGGTTCAAACTTCGTTCAACGTCTACTTGGAGTGTCCTTAAGGTCTGATATTATTTGCAAGAGGGATACTCAATTCCTTCTATTTTTTTTTAATTTATAAATTTATTTTTGTATTTTTATGATAACTCTTCTGTAACTTTAGTCCTGAACAGTCGAATCGATCCAAACTCGGTCCAACGTCTACTTAGAGTGTTATTGAGCTCTGATATTGTTTTCAAGAGGGATACTCAACCCCTTCTATTTTTTTATAATTTATTATTTTACGAATTTTGACTTTTATCATAACTCTTGTGTAACTTTAGTTCTGAACACTCGAATCTGATCAAACTTAGTTCAACGTCTACATGGAGTGTCCTTGAGGTCTGATATTATTTTCAAGAGGGATACTCAATTCCTTCTATTTTTTTTTTTAAATTTATTAATTTATGAATTTGTATTTTTATGATAACTCTTCTGTAACTTTAGTCCTGAACACTCGAATCGATCCAAACTCGTTCCAACGTCTACTTAGTGTTATTGAGCTCTGATATTGTTTTCAAGAGGGATACTCAACCCCTTCTATTTTTTTATCATTTATTATTTTACGAATTTTTTACTTTTACAATAACTCTTCTGTAACTTTAGTTCTGAACACTCGAATCGGTTCAAACTTAGTTCAACGTCTACTTGAAGTGTTCTTAAAGTCTGATATTATTTTCAAGGGGGATACTCAACCCCTTCTATTTTTTTATAATTTATTATGTTAAGAATTTTGACTTTTATCATAACTCTTCTGTAACTTTAGTTCTGAACACTCGAATCGGTTCAAACTTAGTTCAACGTCTACTTGAAGTGTCATTGAGCTCTGATATTATTTTCAAGAGGGATACTCAATCCCTTCTATTTTTTTATAATTTATTATGTTAAGAATTTTGACTTTTATCATAACTCTTCTGTAACTTTAGTTCTGAACACTCGAATCGGTTCAAACTTAGTTGAACGTCTACTTGGAGTGTCTTTAAGGTCTCATATTATTTTCAAGAGGGATACTCAACCCCTTCTATTTTTTTATAATTTATTATTTTACGAATTTTGACTTTTATCATAACTCTTCTGTAACTTTAGTTCTGAATACTCGAATCGGTTCAAACTTAGTTCAACGTCTACATGGAGTGTCCTTGAGGTCTGATATTATTTTCAAGAGGGATACTCAATTCCTTCTATTTTTTTTTTTAAATTTATAAATCTAAGAATTTTGACTTTTATCATAACTCTTCTGTAACTTTAGTTCTGAACACTCGAATCGGTTCAAACTTAGTTCAACGTCTACTTGAAGTGTCCTTAAAGTCTGATATTATTTTCAAGAGGGATACTCAACCCCTTCTATTTTTTTATAATTTATTATGTTAAGAATTTTGACTTTTATCATAACTCTTCTGTAACTTTAGTTCTGAACACTCGAATCGGTTCAAACTTAATTGAACGTCTACTTGGAGTGTCATTGAGCTCTGATATTATTTTCAAGAGGGATACTTAATCCCTTCTATTTTTTTATAATTTATTATGTTAAGAATTTTGACTTTTATCATAACTCTTCTGTAACTTTAGTTCTGAACACTCGAATCGGTTCAAACTTAGTTCAACGTCTACTTGAAGTGTCCTTAAAGTCTGATATTATTTTCAAGAGGGATACTCAACCCCTTCTATTTTTTTATAATTTATTATGTTAAGAATTTTGACTTTTATCACAACTCTTCTGTAACTTTAGTTCTGAACACTCGAATCGGTTCAAACTTAGTTCAACGTCTACTTGGAGTGTCCTTAAAGTCTGATATTATTTTCAAGAGGGATACTCGACCCCTTTTATTTTTTTATAATTTATTATTTTACGAATTTTGACTTTTATCATAACTCTTCTGTAACTTTAGTTCTGAGTACTCGAATCGGTTCAAACTTCGTTCAACGTCTACTTGGAGTGTCCTTAAGGTCTGATATTATTTGCAAAAGGGATACTCAATTCCTTCTATTTTTTTTAAATTTATAAATTTATTTTTGTATTTTTATGATAACTCTTCTGTAACTTTAGTCCTGAACACTCGAATCGATCCAAACTCGGTCCAACGTCTACTTAGAGTGTTATTGAGCTCTGATATTGTTTTCAAGAGGGATCCTCAACCCCTTCTATTTTTTTATAATTTATTATTTTACGAATTTTGACTTTTATCATAACTCTTCTGTAACTTTAGTTCTGAACACTCGAATCTGATCAAACTTAGTTCAACGTCTACATGGAGTGTGCTTGAGGTCTGATATTATTTTCAAGAGGGATACTCAATTCCTTCTATTTTTTTTTTAAATTTATAAATCTAAGAATTTTGACTTTTATCATAACTCTTCTGTAACTTTAGTTCTGAACACTCGAATCGGTTCAAACTTAGTTCAACGTCTACTTGGAGTGTCATTGAGCTCTGATATTATTTTCAAGAGGGATACTCAATCCCTTCTATTTTTTTATAATTTATTATGTTTAGAATTTTGACTTTTATCATAACTCTTCTGTAACTTTAGTTCTGAACACTCGAATCGGTTCAAACTTAGTTTAACGTCTACTTGGAGTGTCTTTAAGGTCTGATATTATTTTTAAGAGGGATACTCAACCCCTTCTATTTTTTTATAATTTATTATTTTACGAATTTTGACTTTTATCATAACTCTTCTGTAACTTTAGTTCTGAATACTCGAATCGGTTCAAACTTAGTTCAACGTCTACTTGGAGTGTCCTTAAGGTCTGATATTATTTTCAAGATGGATACTCAACCCTTTCTATTTTTTTATAATTTATTATTTTACGAATTTTGACTTTTGTCATAACTCTTCTGTAACTTTAGTTCTGAACACTCGAATCGGTTCAAACTTAGTTCATCGTCTACTTAAAGGGTCATTGAGCTCTGATATTATTTGCAAGAGCGATACTCAATCCCTTCAATGTTTTTAAAATTAATTTTTTTTATGAATTTGGATTTTTATAATAAATCTTCTGTAACTTTAGTTCTGAACACTCGAATCTATTAAAACTTAGTTTAACGTCTACTTAGAATATCGTTGAGATCTGATATTATTGTCAAGAGGGATACTCAATCCCTTCTATTTTTTTATAATTACAGTTACAGAAGAGTTATGATAAAAGTCAAAATTTATGAATTAATAAATTAAAAAAAAATAGAAGAGATTGAGTATCCCTCTTGAAAATAATATTAGACCTCAATGACATTCTTAGTAGACGTTGAACTAAGTTTGAACAGATTCGAGTGTTCAGAACTAAAGTTACAGAAGAGTTATGATAAAAGTCAAAATTTATGAATTAATAAATTTAAAAAAAATGGAAGGAATTGAGTATCCCTCTTGCAAATAATATCAGACCTCAAGGACACTCCAAGTAGACGTTGGACCGAGTTTGGATCGATTCGAGTGTTCAGGATAAAAGTAACAGAAGAGTTATCATAAAATTCCAAATACATAAATAATAAATTAAAAAAAATAGAAGGGATTGAGTATCCCTCTTGAAAGTAATATCAGACCTCAATGACATTCTTAGTAGACGTTGTACTTAGTTTGAACAGATTCGAGTGTTCAGAACTAAAGTTACAGAAGAGTTATGATGAAAGTCAAAATTTATGAATTAATAAATTTAAAAAAAAATAAAAGGGATTGAGTATCCCTCTTGAAAATAATATCAGATCTCAATGACATTCTAAGTAGACGTTGAACTAAGTTTGAACAGATTCGAGTGTTCGTAGCTAAAGTTACAGAAGAGTTATCATAAAATTATAAATTTTTAAAAAATAGAAGGAATTGAGTATCCCTCTTGAAAATAATATCAGACCTCAATGACATTCTTAGTAGACGTTGAACTAAGTTTGAACAGATTCGAGTGTTCAGAACTAAAGTTACAGAAGAGTTATGATAAAAGTCAAAATTCGTAATATAATAAATTATAAAAAAATAGAAAGGATTAAGTATCCCTCTTGAAAATAATATCAGACCTCAAGGACACTCATAGTAGACGTTGAACTAAGTTTGAACAGATTCGAGTGTTCAGAACTAAAGTTACAGAAGAGTTATGATAAAAGTCAAAATTCGTAAAATAATAAATTATAAAAAAATAGAAGGGGTTGAGTATCCCTCTTGAAAGTAATATCAGACTTTAAGGACACTCCAAGTAGACGTTGAACTAAGTTTGAACAGATTCGAGTGTTCGTAACTACAGTTACAGAAGAGTTAACATAAAAATCCAAATTTATGAATTAATAAATTTAAAAAAAATAGAAGGAATTGAGTATCCCTCTTGCAAATAATATCAGACCTCAAGGACACTCCAAGTAGACGTTGGACCGAGTTTGGACTGATTCGAGTGTTCAGGATAAAAGTAACAGAAGAGTTATCATAAAATTCCAAATACATAAATTAATAAATTTAAAAAAATAGAAGGGATTGAGTATCCCTCTTGAAAATAATATCAGACCTCAAGGACACTCCAAGTAGACGTTGGACCGAGTTTGGATCGATTCGAGTGTTCAGGATAAAAGTAACAGAAGAGTTATCATAAAATTCCAAATACATAAATTAATAAATATAAAAATATAGAAGGGATTGAGTATCCCTCTTGAAAATAATATCAGACCTCAATGACATTCTTAGTAGACGTTGAACTAAGTTTGAACAGATTCGAGTGCTCAGAACTAAAGTTACAGAAGAGTTATGATAAAAGTCAAAATTCGTAATATAATAAATTATAAAAAAATAGAAGGGATTCAGTATCCCTCTTGAAAATAATATCAGACCTCAAGGACACTCCAAGTAGACGTTGTACTAAGTTTGAACAGATTCGAAAGTTCAGAACTAAAGTTACAGAAGAGTTATGATAAAAGTCAAAATTCGTAATATAATAAATTATAAAAAAATAGAAGGGATTAAGTATCCCTCTTGAAAATAATATCAGACCTCAAGGACACTCCAAGTAGACGTTGGACCGAGATTGGATCGATTCGAGTGTTCAGGATAAAAGTAACAGAAGAGTTATAGTAAAATTCCAAATACATAAATTAATAAATTTAAAAAAATAGAAGGGATTGAGTATCCCTCTTGAAAATAATATCAGACCTCAATGACATTCTTAGTAGACGTTGAACTAAGTTTGAACAAATTCGAGTGTTCAGAACTAAAGTTACAGAAGAGTTATGATAAAAGTCAAAATTCGTAATATAATAAATTATAAAAAAATAGAAGGGATTAAGTATCCCTATTGAAAATAATATCAGACCTCAAGGACACTCCAAGTAGACGTTGGACCGAGATTGGATCGATTCGAGTGTTCAGGATAAAAGTAACAGAAGAGTTATCATAAAATTCCAAATACATAAATTAATAAATTTAAAAAAAATAGAAGGGATTGAGTATCCCTCTTGAAAATAATATCAGACCTCAATGACATTCTTAGTAGACGTTGAACTAAGTTTGAACAGATTCGAGTGTTCAGAACTAAAGTTACAGAAGAGTTATGATAAAAGTCAAAATTCGTAATATAATAAATTATAAAAAAATAGAAGGGATTAAGTATCCCTCTTGAAAATAATATCAGACCTCAAAGATACTCCAAGTAGACGTTGAACTTAGTTTGAACAGATTCGAGTGTTCAGACTAAAGTTACAGAAGAGTTATGATAAAAGTCAGAATTCATGAATTAATAAATTTAAAAAAAAATAGAAGGGATTGAGTATCCCTCTTGAAAATAATATCAGATCTCAATGACATTCTAAGTAGACGTTGAACTAAGTTTGAACAGATTCGAGTGTTCGTAACTAAAGTTACAGAAGAGTTATCATAAAAATCCAAATCCATGAATTAATAAATTTTAAAAAAATAGAAGGAATTGAGTATCCCTCTTGCAAATAATATCAGACCTCAAGGACACTCCAAGCAGACGTTGAACTAAGTTTAAACAGATTCGAGTGTTCAGAACTAAAGTTACAGAAGACTTATCATAAAAATCTAAATACATAAATTAATAAATTTAAAAAAAATAGAAGGGATAGAGTATCCCTCTTGAAAATAATATCAGACCTCAAGGACACTCCAAGTAGTCGTTGGACCGATTCGAGTGTTCAGGATAAAAGTAACAGAAGAGTTATCATAAAATTCCAAATACATAAATTAATAAATTTAAAAAAATAGAAGGGATTGAGTATCCCTCTTGAAAATTATATCAGACCTCAATGACATTCTTAGTAGACGTTGAACTAAGTTTGAACAGATTCGAGTGCTCAGAACTAAAGTTACAGAAGAGTTATGATAAAAGTCAAAATTCGTAATATAATAAATTATAAAAAAATAGAAGAGGTTGAGTATCCCTCTTGAAAATAATATCAGACCTCAAGGACACTCCAAGTAGACGTTGAACTAAGTTTGAACAGATTCGAGTGTTCAGAACTAAAGTTAAAGAAGAGTTATCATAAAAATCCAAATTCATGAATTAATAAATTTAAAAAAAAATAGAAGGAATTGAGTATCCCTCTTGCAAATAATATCAGACCTCAAGGACACTCCAAGTAGACGTTGAACTAAGTTTGAACAGATTCGAGTGTTCAGAACTAAAGTTACAGAAGAGTTATCATAAAAATCCAAATACATAAATTAATAAATTTAAAAAAATAGAAGGGATTGAGTATCCCTCTTGAAAATAATATCAGACCTCAATGACATTCTTAGTAGACGTTGAACTAAGTTTGAACAGATTCGAGTGCTCAGAACTAAAGTTACAGAAGAGTTATGATAAAAGTCAAAATTCGTAATATAATAAATTATAAAAAAATAGAAGGGGTTGAGTATCCCTCTTGAAAATAATATCAGACCTCAAGGACACTCCAAGTAGACGTTGAATTAAGTTTGAACAGATTCGAGTGTTCAGAACTAAAGTTACAGAAGAGTTATGATAAAAGTCAAAATTCGTAATATAATAAATTATAAAAAAATAGAAGGAATTGAGTATCCCTCTTGCAAATAATATCAGAGCTCAATGACCCTTTAAGTAGACGTTGAACTATGTTTGAACCGATTCGAGTGTTCAGAACTAAAGTTACAGAAGAGTTATGATAAAAGTCAAAATTCGTAAAATAATAAATTATAAAAAAATAGAAGGGGTTGAGTATCCCTCTTGAAAGTAATATCAGACTTTAAGGACACTCCAAGTAGACGTTGAACTAAGTTTGAACAGATTCGAGTGTTCGTAACTACAGTTACAGAAGAGTTATCATAAAAATCCAAATTCATGAATTAATAAATTTAAAAAAAAAATAGAAGGAATTGAGTATCCCTCTTGCAAATAATATCAGACCTCAAGGACACTCCAAGTAGACGTTGAACTAAGTTTGAACAGATTCGAGTGTTCAGAACTAAAGTTAAAGAAGAGTTATCATAAAAATCCAAATTCATGAATTAATAAATTTAAAAAAAAATAGAAGGAATTGAGTATCCCTCTTGCAAATAATATCAGACCTCAAGGACACTCCAAGTAGACGTTGAACTAAGTTTGAACAGATTCGAGTGTTCAGAACTAAAGTTACAGAAGACTTATCATAAAAATCTAAATACATAAATTAATAAATTTAAAAAAAATAGAAGGGATAGAGTATCCCTCTTGAAAATAATATCAGACCTCAAGGACACTCCAATTAGTCGTTGGACCGATTCGAGTGTTCAGGATAAAAGTAACAGAAGAGTTATCATAAAATTCCAAATACATAAATTAATAAATTTAAAAAAATAGAAGGGATTGAGTATCCCTCTTGAAAATAATATCAGACCTCAATGACATTCTTAGTAGACGTTGAACTAAGTATGAACAGATTCGAGTGCTCAGAACTAAAGTTACAGAAGAGTTATGATAAAAGTCAAAATTCGTAATATAATAAATTATAAAAAAATAGAAGGGGTTGAGTATCCCTCTTGAAAATAATATCAGACCTCAAGGACACTCCAAGTAGACGTTGAACTAAGTTTGAACAGATTCGAGTGTTCAGAACTAAAGTTACAGAAGAGTTATGATAAAAGTCAAAATTCGTAATATAATAAATTAAAAAAAAATAGAAGGAATTGAGTATCCCTCTTGCAAATAATATCAGAGCTCAATGACCCTTTAAGTAGACGTTGAACTATGTTTGAACCGATTCGAGTGTTCAGAACTAAAGTTACAGAAGAGTTATGATAAAAGTCAAAATTCGTAAAATAATAAATTATAAAAAAATAGAAGGGGTTGAGTATCCCTCTTGAAAGTAATATCAGACTTTTAGGACACTCCAAGTAGACGTTGAACTAAGTTTGAACAGATTCGAGTGTTCGTAACTACAGTTACAGAAGAGTTATCATAAAAATCCAAATTCATGAATTAATAAATTTAAAAAAAAAATAGAAGGAATTGAGTATCCCTCTTGCAAATAATATCAGACCTCAAGGACACTCCAAGTAGACGTTGAACTAAGTTTGAACAGATTCGAGTGTTCAGAACTAAAGTTAAAGAAGAGTTATCATAAAAATCCAAATTCATGAATTAATAAATTTAAAAAAAAATAGAAGGAATTGAGTATCCCTCTTGCAAATAATATCAGACCTCAAGGACACTCCAAGTAGACGTTGAACTAAGTTTGAACAGATTCGAGTGTTCAGAACTAAAGTTACAGAAGACTTATCATAAAAATCTAAATACATAAATTAATAAATTTAAAAAAAATAGAAGGGATAGAGTATCCCTCTTGAAAATAATATCAGACCTCAAGGACACTCCAATTAGTCGTTGGACCGATTCGAGTGTTCAGGATAAAAGTAACAGAAGAGTTATCATAAAATTCCAAATACATAAATTAATAAATTTAAAAAAATAGAAGGGATTGAGTATCCCTCTTGAAAATAATATCAGACCTCAATGACATTCTTAGTAGACGTTGAACTAAGTATGAACAGATTCGAGTGCTCAGAACTAAAGTTACAGAAGAGTTATGATAAAAGTCAAAATTCGTAATATAATAAATTATAAAAAAATAGAAGGGGTTGAGTATCCCTCTTGAAAATAATATCAGACCTCAAGGACACTCCAAGTAGACGTTGAACTAAGTTTGAACAGATTCGAGTGTTCAAAACTAAAGTTACAGAAGAGTTATGATAAAAGTCAAAATTCGTAATATAATAAATTATAAAAAAATAGAAGGAATTGAGTATCCCTCTTGCAAATAATATCAGAGCTCAATGACCCTTTAAGTGGACGTTGAACTATGTTTGAACCGATTCGAGTGTTCAGAACTAAAGTTACAGAAGAGTTATGATAAAAGTCAAAATTCGTAAAATAATAAATTATAAAAAAATAGAAGGGGTTGAGTATCCCTCTTGAAAGTAATATCAGACTTTAAGGACACTCCAAGTAGACGTTGAACTAAGTTTGAACAGATTCGAGTGTTCGTAACTACAGTTACAGAAGAGTTATCATAAAAATCCAAATTCATGAATTAATAAATTTTAAAAAAAAATAGAAGGAATTGAGTATCCCTCTTGCAAATAATATCAGACCTCAAGGACACTCCAAGTAGACGTTGAACTAAGTTTGAACAGATTCGAGTGTTCAGAACTAAAGTTAAAGAAGAGTTATCATAAAAATCCAAATTCATGAATTAATAAATTTTAAAAAAAATAGAAGGAATTGAGTATCCCTCTTGCAAATAATATCAGACCTCAAGGACACTCCAAGTAGACGTTGAACTAAGTTTGAACAGATTCGAGTGTTCAGAACTAAAGTTACAGAAGAGTTATCATAAAAATCCAAATACATAAATTAATAAATTTAAAAAAATAGAAGGGATTGAGTATCCCTCTTGAAAATAATATCAGACCTCAATGACATTCTTAGTAGACGTTGAACTAAGTTTGAACAGATTCGAGTGCTCAGAACTAAAGTTACAGAAGAGTTATGATAAAAGTCAAAATTCGTAATATAATAAATTATAAAAAAATAGAAGGGGTTGAGTATCCCTCTTGAAAATAATATCAGACCTCAAGGACACTCCAAGTAGACGTTGAACTAAGTTTGAACAGATTCGAGTGTTCAGAACTAAAGTTACAGAAGAGTTATGATAAAAGTCAAAATTCGTAATATAATAAATTATAAAAAAATAGAAGGAATTGAGTATCCCTCTTGCAAATAATATCAGAGCTCAATGACCCTTTAAGTAGACGTTGAACTATGTTTGAACCGATTCGAGTGTTCAGAACTAAAGTTACAGAAGAGTTATGATAAAAGTCAAAATTCGTAAAATAATAAATTATAAAAAAATAGAAGGGGTTGAGTATCCCTCTTGAAAGTAATATCAGACTTTAAGGACACTCCAAGTAGACGTTGAACTAAGTTTGAACAGATTCGAGTGTTCGTAACTACAGTTACAGAAGAGTTATCATAAAAATCCAAATTCATGAATTAATAAATTTTTAAAAAAAATAGAAGGAATTGAGTATCCCTCTTGCAAATAATATCAGACCTCAAGGACACTCCAAGTAGACGTTGAACTAAGTTTGAACAGATTCGAGTGTTCAGAACTAAAGTTAAAGAAGAGTTATCATAAAAATCCAAATTCATGAATTAATAAATTTAAAAAAAAATAGAAGGAATTGAGTATCCCTCTTGCAAATAATATCAGACCTCAAGGACACTCCAAGTAGACGTTGAACTAAGTTTGAACAGATTCGAGTGTTCAGAACTAAAGTTAAAGAAGAGTTATCATAAAAATCCAAATTCATGAATTAATAAATTTAAAAAAAAATAGAAGGAATTGAGTATCCCTCTTGCAAATAATATCAGACCTCAAGGACACTCCAAGTAGACGTTGAACTAAGTTTGAACAGATTCGAGTGTTCAGAACTAAAGTTACAGAAGAGTTATCATAAAAATCCAAATACATAAATTAATAAATTTAAAAAAATAGAAGGGATTGAGTATCCCTCTTGAAAATAATATCAGACCTCAATGACATTCTTAGTAGACGTTGAACTAAGTTTGAACAGATTCGAGTGCTCAGAACTAAAGTTACAGAAGAGTTATGATAAAAGTCAAAATTCGTAATATAATAAATTATAAAAAAATAGAAGGGGTTGAGTATCCCTCTTGAAAATAATATCAGACCTCAAGGACACTCCAAGTAGACGTTGAACTAAGTTTGAACAGATTCGAGTGTTCAGAACTAAAGTTACAGAAGAGTTATGATAAAAGTCAAAATTCGTAATATAATAAATTATAAAAAAATAGAAGGAATTGAGTATCCCTCTTGCAAATAATATCAGAGCTCAATGACCCTTTAAGTAGACGTTGAACTATGTTTGAACCGATTCGAGTGTTCAGAACTAAAGTTACAGAAGAGTTATGATAAAAGTCAAAATTCGTAAAATAATAAATTATAAAAAAATAGAAGGGGTTGAGTATCCCTCTTGAAAGTAATATCAGACTTTAAGGACACTCCAAGTAGACGTTGAACTAAGTTTGAACAGATTCGAGTGTTCGTAACTACAGTTACAGAAGAGTTATCATAAAAATCCAAATTCATGAATTAATAAATTAAAAAAAAAAATAGAAGGAATTGAGTATCCCTCTTGCAAATAATATCAGACCTCAAGGACACTCCAAGTAGACGTTGAACTAAGTTTGAACAGATTCGAGTGTTCAGAACTAAAGTTAAAGAAGAGTTATCATAAAAATCCAAATTCATGAATTAATAAATTTAAAAAAAAATAGAAGGAATTGAGTATCCCTCTTGCAAATAATATCAGACCTCAAGGACACTCCAAGTAGACGTTGAACTAAGTTTGAACAGATTCGAGTGTTCAGAACTAAAGTTACAGAAGAGTTATCATAAAAATCCAAATACATAAATTAATAAATTTAAAAAAAATAGAAGGGATGGAGTATCCCTCTTGAAAATAATATCAGACCTAAAGGACACTCCAAGTAGACGTTGGACCGAGTTTGGATCGATTCGAGTGTTCAGGATAAAAGTAACAGAAGAGTTATCATAAAATTCCAAATACATAAATTAATAAATTTAAAAAAAATAGAAGGAATTGAGTATCCCTCTTGAAAATAATATCAGACCTCAATGACATTCTTAGTAGACGTTGAATTAAGTTTGACCCGATTCGAGTGTTCAGGACTAAAGTTACAGAAGACTTATGATAAAAGCCAAAATTCGTAACATAATAAATTATAAAAAAATAGGAGGGATAGAGTATCCCTCTTGAAAATTATATCAGACCTTAATGACCCTGTAAGTAGACGTTGGACCGAGTTTGGATCGATTCGAGTGTTCAGGATAAAAGTAACAGAAGAGTTATCATAAAAATCCAAATTCATAAATTGATAAATAAAAAAAAAAAAAGGGATTGAGTATCCCTCTTGAAAATAATATCAGACCTCAATGACACTCTAAGTAGACGTTGGATCAAATTTAAACCGATTCGAGTGTTTAGAACCAAAGTTACGGGGGATTAGTTTTAAAAATATTATTTAATTTGCAATTAAAATGTTTGGACTTATTACAGGAATCTTACCATCTTCGTAAATTTATTGTTTTAGCTATTGAAACAGTACCATACAGCTCTATTTAACTTTACATTGACAATTTGGTTCTGGGCCTAGGGACCCACACTAGATCCACCCTGACTGGTTTGGCTGCTAGCTTCAGTTTCATATGTGGAGGAGTATTTCGACGCCTGAGTGTACTTTGTGTTTTTGTATTACATTTATGTACATATTTAGGTTTTAGCATAGTTTAATTAGTATTTATGTATTTTATGTAAGAGAGTGTTTATATATCAAAGATAATGTCGTAAATAGTACTAAAATTGTCTATAATCATTATTTCTTTCACAAAGGTTAAAGTGCATTTAAAACATATTAGGAATCTAAAAAAAAAAATAGTCACGCCCGAGCTCGTATTCTTTATTCAAAAAATAAAAATATTCTAGAGTGACAGCTATTTCTCTACAAATTCGAAGGTGAAAATATATCTCCGTCTCACTAATCTAACCCTCACAACGCTCGCTGCAAATCTCAGCGCATACAGTTCACAGATTTCAAAAATAGAAACTCTTTTCTCACGTATTGCTCATAAAATACATTTCTCTGCTGCATTCAGGTTTCTGTAAATAAAATAGCTAGTTTCGGTTTAGATCGGAGGAATAAGCACGTTCTCGAGTGTTTGGCAAGATTTTTGAGTGAATTTCAGTGGCTGTTTTAATTATTCGCAAATTGATTCTATTGTGATATAAAATTGGTGTAGTTTAACACACATCTACACATCTGGATAATATGCGGAATCATTGACACAAGCGCGATTCCAGTAAAATGAAGCTGACGATGTCATTGTGGTATTGACTCCCTCAGCGAAGTTTGCTGAGAAGGCTGACGCGATACATTTGCTGCCAAATGTTGCAAAAACATTAGAATGTGCACCCACACTCTAATGAAAAATAAAGTGACTGTATACCGTATCAAAGACGAAATACTTGCTAAACTTGACACTGGCTGAATCCACAAACAGTGCGAAGCCAAAAGAAAAAAAAACACGTATTCGTTTGAAGGTTTCTTCTGTAGCGCTCTTTTAAGGTGAAAGCAATAGCCGGTGAAATTCAATATTACTTTTTTTTGTTTTTTCAGGTTAGAGTCATGTTGTGCGTTAATTAAAATATGATTGGCGGCCGTATTACATAATTATTTATTCATCATTAAAATCATCAATATAACCACCTCATTTCGTCTTATCCTATTGTATGGTCTTATTCTTATTATAAATATTTATAAATAGTTATTATTCATTTTTTTTTTATAATGGCGATGGAATGAAATATTTTTAAATTTGGAAATTTCTATTTTAGGTGACGAAAATTATTTTTAATTTGTTGCAAAGGCATTTTGTGTGTCTTTTAATACACTTAATGATAATGCGTGCAGTCATTATCTATGCTTATGTTATCCTTGTCTTATTAGCATGTTAATTAGCGAATAATGGCAACACTGCACTGTGACAGCTTCTGATGAATGATGCGGATTATGAATGCATTACATAATTTATAATGCATGTTATTAGGATAGACTTTTTGTTTTAATGTGACATCATGTAGATACATTAGGTACCAGGGTAATAGGGAATCTGCATGAACACAACGGGATAAAATACCAATTCTAATCAACCCCGATTATTTATATTTTTAGTAAAAAAAAATAATATTATTTTTTAATTAAAAATTAATTAATTAAAAAGTCATCGGGGTAAAATCGTTGTTCTAATCGACCCCGAAGTAGTTTTTAATTTTAAAAGTAATTAATTCATTTTTTTTTCACTAATAATGTTAGAATAACGATTTTATACAGTTTAAATAAAAAAAGTACTTAGACTTAAAAAAAAAATAGTTAAAATACGACGAAAAATTCTACCACTGGGGGGGTCCAGAATCATGTACTGGATCCATGGTATTAGTTTGTGCGTCGATGTCGGTGACACGGTGTGTATACGAACCTATCTACAATTAAAAATAAAATTTAGCAAATAAAAAAAATGCATACATACTTATTCCCTATAAATGCGCGGGATCCCGTTCAATTTACGACCGGGATTAATACCGCACGCTGCACACTAGATCCCGGTATTTCACGGTCTTGGTAATAACGATCTCGAAATACCGGGATATAATTATACACAGAAAGGTTGACTTGTAGAAAATGACTAAGGGATTAAGTCCGCCTCTATACTTTTGTGTGCATAAAAACAAGCAAGTACTAAAAGACTGAATTCACAGTTTATATTCTTTTCTTTTATTCCGTACCAAAAGAAGCATAAAAATCTCCTCACAAACCTCCACTAAATAACAACTATTATGCCCACGATTTCAACTGAATAATTGCCTACCGATCACATTTACCGTAAACATAAAACAAATCTGTCCTTTTGAAATCCTTGTATGAATTTTAAAGTCAGCTAAGCTGGCAGAATGCATACAGTGCGGGTTGGTGGAGGCTGGGGGCTTCAGCAGGGGCGTAGTTACCGGTGTACCAGCCATAAGAACAAGACGGAGCCCCCGAGCTGCCGGGGCCTCGACATTTAAAACCAAAATTATGTAAAACGCTATCCACAATCTCAAATGTATTTTCAAGGGTTAAGAGGTGATCCTTTTTCTTAAATAATCTTTATTTGTTATAATTGCAGCTTAACCTATTTGTTTTAGGATACTTCAATTGTCTAATTTCTACGGTAGCAAATTAACCCTAACCTTTCTCTTAGTAAAATCTCAATGAGAACAAGTTCTTTCATCCCCGTCAGGATACTTTAATTTTGAAGCTGGCTTCGCTCGTTTTTCATCTTCGTCTCTCATGCTTGTTTATGCTGTCCAATTCAAAACTCCAGGCCTTTTACTCTCCTTTTGAAGTTTGCCAAAGGCAGATGAAAAGGGCCCCCAATAAAGTTTTAAATAGGGCCTCAGGACCTATCTACGCCACTGGCTGGAGGTACACAGTTCTTCGTTAACAATAGATAAGAGGAGGCTGGAGTGCCCGGGGGTACTGAAGAGGGAAGCGGGGGAAAGAGAACGGTTCATTCATCAGAACTCTGCCTTGGGTCATGAGGTAGGGATTTGCAGAAGGCCTGCAAGGATGCACAGTCTTGGACTAATTAGAAAAAGTCTCTATGGATTTGTAATGAAAGAAAAGAAAGAAAGAAAGAAAAAAAATTGATTTGGTACAGTACAAGGCACAAACACAATATAGGGTAAACACGAAACAAAGTAAGCAAAAATGTAGTTGTGTTCCTCACGGCTGCACCAAAATAGGTCCAGTTCAGCATGAATGTCAGACAACTAGTGCAATAAACTAATGCAATTTTTTAACTTTTATCTGTCTGTCTGTTTGTTCCGGCTAATCTCCAAAAAGGCTTGACCGATTTTGGACTTCACTGGTAGATCGCTGATGATATAAGAATTTACTTAGGCTGTGCTGTTAAATAAGTTTGACATGAACAAAGTCGTGGGAAAGTTTAATCTAAACTAATTCAGCTTTTTTGTGAAGTTGATTTTCTGTGTCTCCATCTCTCAAGCTCTGACCGGGCTTCAAGAACCGCAGTCCAAAATTCTTCGTCAGCTTAAATGCATAGCGCGCCAGTTTTAGTTTCAGAGTTAATTAAAAAGTAAGTTTAGAGTGTAGCGTATGTTGAAACGCAGTTTGTTTTTAAGCAAAGAAAAGTTTTTTTTAACATTGCTCGGTGAAAACTCAAAGAGCTAGTTGCAAGTTATGAACCAACTGGCTGTGTTCTGCTGTTTTACAGTACTATCTTTTTTTTTCTTTTAAATTAAACCACGGTAATTTAAAAGAAAAAAAAAGATAGTACTGTTATTTCTTTATTCGTCATTTTAACTTATTAGATTAATTTAAAAAACAATAAAAAAAAAACATTAAAAATATAAAAAATACTGATGGGTAGTCCATCAGTGTCGAGGTACAGGTGATTAGGGCTCCAGAGACAGGTTCGTATTTGTAATGTAAATAATCCATTAGTATTTAAAGTTAAGACTTTTAGAAAAAAAAAATGTTTGTTTAAAGAAAGTCAGATTTAGATATTATTAATATGACAATAGTATCTAAAACCGACTATTTCATCATTTTTAACAAAAAAATACTAAAAATTTTAATTTTAATTCACTCTCCTGTAAAGTTTACTCAATGTCGCTTAGTAATTTTTGCCTTTCAAGCGTCAATATAGTTTTAATTTCAACCTGATACCTCCACACGTTCCCGAGATAAACGGTTTTGACAGACAGACAGACAGACAGACGGACAACAAAGTGATCCTATAAGGGTTCCGTTTTTTCCTTTTCAGGTACGGAACTCTAAAAGTGATTTGATTTGAATTAGGTATCCCTAAAAAGAAATCGGACTACCCGCGATTGCTGTGATGTTATTACAGCCTAAACTTCTACAAGAATAAAACTCAAGTGCGAAAAGTTTTTTTTAATCCGTTATAAATGTATATGGCGGCACACTTGGGCTGTTGTACTGCGTGTCGCGGGTTCGATAAACCGCACGGATTAAAAAATGTCATATCGATATAATACAAACCGCACGGATCAAAATATGTCATATCGATATAATATAAACCGCACGGATCAAAATATGTCATATCGATATAATATAAACCGCACGGATCAAAATATCTCATATCGATATAATATAAACCGCACGGATCAAAATATGTCCTATCGATACAATATAAACCGCACGAAACGACAACGACGACGACGACGACAACATTGCAACGACGACGATGACGATTGCGTCATTTCGCGCGAATAAACAGTTTTTCTTTCTTTTCTTTCTTTCTTTTCACGGATCAAATATGTCATATCGATAAAATTTTTCCATGTGTCCTGTGTCTGTGAGTTTATAAGTTTGAAACAAAGTTTTCTATAAAAAAAAATATTAGTTCCAGAGATAAGTAACTTATTCAAACAAAGAATCAAACCCTTAGCTTTTTTATATTAGTATGTACATTAATTTAAGTGGCCTATCTACACTATCAGACGGAATAGAGTGGATAGATTAATTTTATCGGTAATGTATATCGACTGTCGAGTACCTTCCTCAGATATGGTTGAGCAAAGCATTAATAAACTAATAACAATCATTGTACCGATAGTCGTGTCAGCCAATGGCTTAATAGCCACGAGTTTCGACTAACATGAGCTTGATAATTTACAAGTTACCCAATTTTGAAGCAAAATTACCTAATTTTGAATTGGGTAACTAAAAACTTGTTTATTTTGTACTAAACAACAGTTAATACTAAAAATAAATCTTTTTCTAAAAACCGCATTAACCCTTTAACGCACACTTTAACTTTTTTTAAAATTTATGATGATTTTAAGTGAAATTATATTCAGTACTGTTATTTATAATAATATGTAGTGATATATTTTTCAGAAAGTTGTTATTTTCCGAGAAAACCCAAAAAAACTAGTGGCCAGTATACTGACCACCGACCGTTCTGCATCAGTAACTCTCCCTGTATAATCACTGGCCTGTAAACTAGACACATAAAAACCGGTTGCTTTTTACGTAATAAAATGAAATTTCTGTGTATTTCATAATTAGTTTTTAATCAGTCTCCAAAAAAATAACATAATTAGCGTATCATTTCAAACAAAATTTTAGTATTTCTTCTTCTTAGTCTAAAAACATAAAAAAATCAATATCAAAGTGTTTTCTCCTCTAAATTATTAATAAATTAATCGAAAAATCAAAAATTACTATTGGTATTGTGGTGTTCAAAATTCAATAGAAAAGGATAATTTGGATAGGCGATGATAGCAGAGGCAGTGAGGGATGTGGCGGTGCTATTGGGGGTTGTGGTGAAGGCTGTGGTGGAGAAGCTGGTGGAGGAATTTGCGGAGATACAGATCCGTGTGGGAGTTCTGAAGAAGACTATGATTGATGACTATAACTACGGGTACTAAAGCTGCTAGTATTCGAGACAATATCGTCAAAACAATCATCAGCGTCGGAATCACCACCAATATCAGAATGGATGGCCTGGTCATCAGTAATGGCCATAATTTCTGCCCATTGATCTTCACTCAGTATCTCCAGATCCTGTGTGCTAAAATTCTTTCTAAAACAGCAGAAAAACTAGAATGAAAACACAATAACTATACGTCCCTACAAATCGACATTTTTCGATATGAAAAAAAAAACGCAAAAAATTACGATAATAAGCTATAACTACCGAACCCGTATATTTGTGCTTATTGCACTATTTTATCCTAAAAATAGACTATATACTTGGTATAAAATGATGTAATTGATAAGCATTAATCGAAATATATACTTATGAGACTACCTCCAACACACATGTGTAATTTCTAAGTTAGATTTTTTCAACACACCTGTCTGGTTTTAATGGCAAAATAACATTGTTTATTTTATGATACTCGATTATATTTGTACGCAATAAGAAAGTTTATACTATAACCAAATCGTTTTACTCACCTTTTTTACGAAGACATGTTTTTTCCTTGCACTACACACCGAAATACTTGACGTCTACTTGTGTTGACAACAAATACTAGTGCAGGTATGCGCAGTGGCCAGTTGACAGGCCACCGTAAAAAAAGGCGCCAATTTTGCATTGCATGTGACGTCCTTGAGCACTGGCTAGTTAAAAGGCCAGCGTGCTTTATTGGTTATCGTTTATGATCATAAGGTTCAACATTATTAAAAAAGTCTTTGAATTATCGACCTTAAAGTGATCGTCCAGTTTACTGGCCACTTTGTATGGGCCGTCCTATAAAGGGTTAAATCTATATATATAAATGCAAAATACCACTCACTGATTGATCATGAAATCTCAGAAACTATAACACCTACAAACTTAAAATTTGGCAGGTAGGTTCCTTATAGGGTGTAGACATTAGCTAAGAACGGATTTTATGAAACTCCACCCCTAAGGGGGTAAAACGGGGGTTGGAAGTTTGTATGGAGAAAGCTACTTCTAAGCGGGCGAAGCCGCTGGCAGAAGCTAGTTGGTTATAAAATGAGGCAGCAAAGAATTTCGGATATTGATAGATATGAGGAAGAGTGGGCACGTTGTGTGGGAATATCTTGCTGTCTCTTTTCTACGCGCGTATCCTAATGGCGGTGACGTCACATTGTAGTTTGTGCATCCTTTTTCTGTTACTTGACAGTACCCTTCAACCAGATTTGCAATGCTTATAAGTTGTAAATATTTACAATCAGTGATTATGGATAAAATAATCTATTTTTTTTTTTCAAATAATAATAAACAAAATGAGTCAAGTAGGTACCTTCCCAATTCCTTCGCGAGAAAACTGAATGTCGCCAGAGGGCTTTAATTTAAAAGGGCTATAATTAGTTACATACCTGGCCCAATTAACATCGATAATTAGTCCGCCTCTAATTTGTAGCCGCTTGAAAACCTAGGCGGGCGTAATGAAAAGCACTTGTAACCAGAGTGCGTATGAGTAAATCAGGGAGGGATGGGAAAATGGCGGCCTAAATTTCTTGCTTTACACATTAATTGAGCATTTTGGCGAAAATTTTCGCTTTATACAACGTTTGCCGTAGGTAAAGGAATAATAATTTATTGAATTAAAACATTTTGTACTTTCATACACTTACAAACAACACATAGAACAAACAGATATTAGAGAACAAGAACAATTAGAGTCTGAAGTAACAAGTAAGTATTTGTAATGAATCTGGTACCCAAGGAAAGATTTAACTTGTGTTATGGGTACCAGGATTCTCACGCTATTTTTACATTAAAAGAAAATCAGAAGGCAAAAAAATCCAAAGCCAAAAGCCTAAAGGTCAAAATCAAAATTGAACCTTTCATTTTGCTGCTTTCTACAATGCAGGGGAGACCAATATACAGTCTCCTCATGGATATGTCGTATTATGCGTTGCACAGGGGGGTTCCGAAATGGTCTTTTTACAGGTAACGGGGCCCCTTCTCTGATGGTAATCACAGGGGTGGTTTCAGTGAGGTAAAAATCCCACACTCCCCGGACTTATACCCAAAGTCCGGGCGCCTTTTGAAGGATTCTCCTCGAAAACAAAAAATAAAGTTAAATGCTTTCTAGTTACTCACTTATTCAACTGATATCTGAAAGTATTTGTAAAATTCAACACCAAAATTAATAATATTGTAGGTGAGTTTATTTCAACAATAATGAGACAAAGCCAGCTTCCTTCGGTTTCAGTCAATTATTTCGTTCGTCGTCCGGTTTCAGATAATTATTTTCGTTGGAATCTTACGCCGGATGAAAATATGATGAAATCAGAGCAATATTCGTTTTCAGTGAGGTTGATAAGCAAAGAGAATAACGGGAGATCAGAGGCCCTAGCGTGAGATCTTAAAGCGATCCATTTGACGATTTGATAAACTGATGATGAAGAGAGAAAGGGATGGCGCTATATAAGGTGTTTAGCCCCATACCTCTTTCTCGCTCCCACGACTAACATTTCAACATGTCTTGGTAAGGCCTCAGTTAGAAACATAGTGTTTAACTTTAAGGCCTGCACATTCGAGAGACAATCTTCGGCGTACTTTTTCGTCTTTCAAAAGAGGTTCCTTAATAACACATGGATGGATTAAAAGTACCTTACACAATATGTCTCCTCAACAACTGAGGATATAGATAGACTGAACTAGACATAAGTACCTACGGAGGAGTCCCCGAAAAAAACTAGAACTAACGTGACTTGGCGCAGCAACGCACAGAGCGAACTTTAGCGCATGAAAATATCCATTATACACCACTAATTTTTAATTAATACAAATACTTAAAGGGCTTATGAAAAAGGTCTTTATTTAAGTAAAGTCTCAATAAATAATATTTATAAACAGCAAAGTTATTAGCGTTTGTTTATATCCCAAAATGTCACTTAATTTATGGAAATGTTGTACAGGCTATTGATTTGAATGAATGAATGACAATCAACGCTTAGTATTTTCTAGTAGCAATTGTTATGAATGATTAATTCAATTATGAATTTACCAATTATGGCAAATTTTCGTGGTCAATTTTGGGGTTTCTTTTTGTTTACTTTTGACTACAAAAATATGATCAGTAACGGGTACGGATTGAGCTCCAATTTTTTTGTACTAATTATAAACTAGGATGTATATCGAGCCGAAATGTATTGATGAATCCAATATTCTCTTTTCAATAGGTAGTCTTCTTTTTTGCATAACGTAATCTGAGAATATTTGCTTCCATAGTTCTTTTTTTTTAGGTGGGAAATCATCCGATGACTTTTCCCGCACTAGGGTGTTAGACTTTTACTAACTAAAACCACACCTATGTTACTTCTTCGCATAGCGTTCCAGGTCACCGGGGTTCCCTTTCGGACAACCCATGGTGCTCTCCAGCGTACGCTTCACTGAATTTGCGAGCAAAAATATTCGCACGTCGCGCCGTGTGCATTGACCCCGTGGCAAATTTTTTGCGGACACTTTATTCACGATTTAAGGGTTTTTGTCCTCTGCAGTCAAAAGTCCGCGCAGGCCTATAAACTGTATCATACTCACGGTGTATCATGCTCTCATTTTTAGATAAAATCACCCATGAGTGGCCTTCACACTACTTAGATTCAAATAATGTCAGTCTAATTGTAATTCAGGGTCGTTTTGATAAGAATCTGTGTGTTTTACGACACAACCTCACAGTAAAACTGTTCATGTTTTGTCAAACTGTCACAAGGCTGAATTTTTTGACATAACATGTGAATATTGTAAAACGGATGCGCTGTTCCGTGCCTGATTCATTATCTGTTGTAGGTAATGATATTTTATATTTTTGTGATGATATTATTTAGCCATTATTCTTAAATTTCATACGTTTATAAACGAATGTTCATTTATAAAGCGGCGTGGGTTTGCGGACGGTGAGCCATTTTTTAATAAAAAAATTTAAGGTTAAATCATCCAATGACATCTGCCCTTCGTGTCAGACTTTTACTGACTAAAACCAACTCCTGTTCCTTCTTTGACCTCGTTCCAGACGGTGAGCCATGAGTAGCTCGCCGTCTGAACAAACCCGGATCGACGGCACGTTGTATTCCACGTGTGCCTCAAAGATATAATAAGCAAAATTGTAGAGGCCAGTTGAGGGCCGAGGCTGGCTAGGGCTGCGGATTATTTGAAGGGGTTAGAAAGAAAGAAAGAAAGAAAACACGTTACCGCACCTCTCACAATAAAGGGCAACTAAAGGAACACTCCAAAACCAACGTTTTAGTCAGTAAAATTCTAACACTGCCTCCCACTCCACCCACCGGGAGGAGATATTTGATGATTTCCTAAGTAAAACAAAAAACTGGGCAAGTGCGAGTCGGACTCGCGCACTGAGGGTTCCGTACAAACTCAGTTCAATTCCCGAATTGAGTTACCTACTGAAGATTTTTCCGAATCGCAAAAATGTTTTTTTTTTGTGACGTAGGTAGGTACTTCAAGTTCACAGTTTTCAGATTTATTCCTTTACTTGTGCTATAAGACCACGCTTCATGCCAAATTTCAGGGTTCTAGGCCAACGGAAAGTACCATGTGAATTTTGATTCCGTTGAGAGTATCGAAATATACGTTTTTTGCGACATAAACAGCCGCATTTTTTTTTGTCGTTAACTTAGAAATTTGTTTTTTTTTACCGGTTCAAGGGACTGCAGACCTGAGTATATGGTTTCAATTTCAACTCGATACCGCACGGATTCCCGACTTAAAGAGTTTTGACAGGCAGACAGACAGACAGGCGGACAACAAAGTGATCCTATAACAGTCAGTTTTTTCCTTTTGAGATACGGAACCCTAAAAAGTGACTGAAAAGTTGAAATGGAATTGTTTATCTTGGTATCGTCATGTGAAGAGGAGGGATTAAAGGCATGTTACTAAAAGAGTTGAGTAAGAGAGAGGCAACTTTCAAACTTCCACTCTCGTCACACCACACATCAATCTCAATACATATTTTCAACTCCGCTAATCTATTTTCATCTGTCTGTCATTGTACAGCCCCCGGGGTAGCCAAGTTGCAACCGTTTCGTTTCGATTCTCTTTTCGTTGATCGCCTCGAGTCGGCCACGCCTCCTATTCCTTAGTTCTGACCACGTGACTGAGTGTTGAGGTGACGTCAGACCAAAGGAATCGGAGGCGTGGCCGACTCGAGGCGAACGACGAAAAGAGAATCGAAACGAAGGTTGTAACTTGGTTAGGGGGACAGGTATCATTCCAGTTATAGGTATTATCCAAAAACAAATGTATTTATCTTAATAAGTAGTTACATATTCAGTCAGATGGTCGAATTAATGCATTTATTGAACCGTTAAGAGTTAGTACTGTTGTGAAATGAAAGCCGCTGTGATGTCACAATTGATTTGCCACGTGCTAATACTCATTCATAATTTCGTTTGTGTTTTTTTCTATGCACGTGAGAATTGCTACATTTTGACCTTAATATCCTTACCTTAATTTTGTTTTTGCTTTCGTGAGTAAGCCATCAAGGTTTACTACATTGAGGAAAAATCTGAGGAGTACCTACGAGATTTTAACCTTACTCCTACTACCTCGGAGGTTAGTATCAGCAGTTAGAAGGAATCCCGGGCATCGGGAGTCGCAGGGCGATTCTCGGCCCCCGTAGGCGCGGGCTTGTGGACGACGACCAATACGTAGCTCGCCGTTCGATAATGACCGAGGCCGAGTCGTCGACGGCGCTTAGTGTTCCACGCGCGCCTCAAAGACGCGTCAGCAAAACTGTTGGGGTCCAGTTGGGTCGATGCCCACTAGGGCCACGAGAATTTTGTAAGAGATACCGTGGTTCTGGAGCGCAATGGGCAACTGAAGGACACAGGTGGGTTTTAGTCAGTAAAAGCCTGACATGCCCTCTCACTCCACTCTTAAACGAGAAAAGTCATTGGATGATTTCCAACCTCAAAAAAAAATGTAGTCGCTGGCCCTCCTCAACCTTCACCTTCCTGTATTGCAAAGAGTATAATAGAAAATTGTTCCAAGGTAACATACTCCCGGGACAAAAGTATCTTACGTGCCATTCCAGGACAGCCTACACGTGTGCCAAATTTCATCCAATTCTGGTCAGCCATTCGAGAGTGAAGAAGTAACAAATAGGTATACACACTCACAAACTTAGAAAGAAAGAAAGAAAAACAGTTTATTTACGCGTAATGACGCAATCTTAAAACTAGCTAACAAAAATAATCAATAGATAGGGAAGATATGCGTCACATCCGCGCAAAACGGCCGAACGCTCAGCATAAAGCTGCGGCCTCACGCATAATGTGATGAGCTCACAGCGCTGGTTTTCACAACGGTGCAGTGTACAAAAAGATTTGAATAGAAAAAGGAAATAAAAATACATAATTATAAATAAAAAAATAAAAAAATAAGGTGACAACTACATTTATATAAAGTGGCAACACCACGACGCGCCCGTAGCACAATTTGAGCAACTTGGCATTTTTAATATTAGTATTATTTATTATAAGCTAGCATTTTTCGAAAATAGGGACTCATGTCCTGAAAAATACAATTTAATTCATTCAACAAAACACTGCTCTTTTATACCAACCCCTATTTTTCAAAGTTCATCCTTCGTTCTTTTGTTTTCAAGTACTTAGGTCCCATATTTTTCACAGTCCGCCGTCCTGCCCCATAGCGCCATAGATTACATTGAACTAACTAATGAGTTTCCGTACGCCGCATTCGCTGCTAATTACCTCGTATTTTATGTTTAAGTGCGAAAAATATTCACTGAGTATATTTGTTTAGAATATTCTTAAAGATACCATGGATAGATAAAGTGAGAATGAGTATATCCTGAGGAAGTTTGAAAGTGGCGCCAGTGAGTGAAAAGTTGAAAGGTGTAGCGACATCTATGGCGTCACATAAGAACTAATCCTGCATCGCGCAATCAAAGTTCTCCGCGCGATTGGAACATATAGAACAGCCCGAAATCATCTATCGGGCAGTAGCCCACCAGACATGACACCCGTCTGGCCGGAGGATCCTCCCTTTTCAACGGAGGTTTGCGGGACTTTACTCTCTGTTCCGCATACCCCTAAAAGGGAATCGTTTGTCTTGGTATGGTCATGTAAAGAGGAGGGATGAAACGCATGTTACTAAAAAAAATATGAGTATACATGTGGAGGAATGGAGAGGGAGAAGGAGACCTAAAAAAAGATGGATGGATTGTGTGAGGAGTGACATGAAAGAACAGGGAGTAAGTGATAGCGTGACGGGTAACAGGACAGAATGGAAGAAAACGTGTTGCGTCGACCCCAAATAACACGGGACAAGGGTAGAGAGATGATGACGATTTATAGCGATACCACTGAAATTCTACTTTAATATTGTGTCAAATTGGTGTCAGCCAGGTTTGATAGGAAGGGTACCGCCCTTCCTATCAAACCCGAAGTCGTAAAATATAGTAAAAGACAAGAACAATATTTTTTTTTTAAAAACTTTCATACAACGTCATCTAGTCCCAAACTAAGCAGAGTTTGTGCTATGAGTACTACAGATAAACATACTTATACATTTCTTAATAGACACATATTATAGATAAATTACACCCAGACACAACAAATTATCATGTTCATCACACAAACATTTGTCCTGGGCGGGAATCTACCCAGACCTCCGGTATAGCAGTCAGGTTCACTGACTACTAGACCAACAGGCCAGTCCAATCCATTTACCAAGCTTTTAAAATATGGTCAAGGATCACTACCTCTCCTCTTGAACATCATTAAGTAGATATTTATCTACATACATATATGTGTAATAGATATAGTAAATGTTGATACAAGTGGAGAAAGTTTGTCATTGCGACCGAGGCGGGATTTGCCCGAGCCGCAGGCGAGGGTGTTATGGAGCCGAGTGCTGCAGTGACAAATTCCACGTGTATGTCTGGCAGTTACCCAGACCAGTCACACCCATCTGGTCGGAGGATCCTCCCTTTTAAACGCAGGAATGTGGGATGTTTGTTTTTTTGTTTGTAGGAGGTTATCTCTGAAAGTACTGGTACGATTGCGAAAATTTTTCCATCGATAGAAAGCTGCTTTATTCCTGAGTGTCATAGGCTATATTTTATGTATGCGGGCGAAGCCGCGCGCAAAAGCTAGTATTTTATATATGTATATTATAAAGCCTTGCCTTTCAATAAGGGTATTAGCACAAATGTCTATGTCACACATCAGAAGTTAGTCCAAAATTTAATAGAACAAGTACCCTATTTAGTTAATCGATGGTTTATTTCAAGAAGTCCTTGAGGCGTGACAAATGACTGACATTAAGAAATCAATAGGTCAACGTAATATATGTAGACGATGACTGTGCACTTGTGTGATAGGAGGGTCTCGTGCCAGTTTGAACAGCCCTTGAGAACGCTTGGAGTATGAGTCATGTTACACTGGCTGCTATCAGCGGCTTCGCCCGCATGAAAGTACAAAAATGAGCTAAAGTTGTCAAAAAATAAAGGGCCTCTTTTGACATCTGTCAAAACGAATACTTAAATACGCAAAAAGAATACTCGCAATATATTTCATCATATTACTTAACGCGCCAAATAAATGTATTAAAAATGAGCTAAAGTTGTCAAAAAATAAAGGGCCTCTTTTGACATCTGTCAAAACGAATACTTAAATACGCAAAAAGAAAACTCGCAATATATTTCATCATATTACTTAACGCGCCAAATAAATGTATTATTGATATTTTTTATAAAACATTGTAATTAATTATAATTTTATTGTTTCTTTCAGTTTCGTTCCAAGTTAAATGAGCTAAAGTTGTCAAAAAATAAAGGGCCTCTTTTGACATCTGTCAAAACGAATACTTAAATACGCAAAAAGAATACTCGCAATATATTTCATCATATTACTTAACGCGCCAAATAAATGTATTATTGATATTTTTTATAAAACATTGTAATTAATTATAATTTTATTGTTTCTTTCAGTTTCGTTCCAAGTTACATTCTAGGGTATTTCTCAAATTTCAAAACGGGCCTTTTATTTTTTAACGAGTTTAATACTTAAATGTTGACGTTCCAACAAACAGTTGGAACTTCAACAATGTAGTACCCACACTAGAAATAACCGAGTCCGAGTGCTCATGCGCTTTTTCAAGAATTATCCAAACGGCTAGTTGATACTTTGCGTGACCCAAGGGTTGGCTTTTACTTCGGTCAGAGATTAAGCATTGCAGTTTTTTGGGTACACTTCCAGTCAACAGCGATGCGGAGGAATTTTTTGACGCCATATTTTAGGTAGGAGTTATTGTGTATATATTATGTAATTTTAATTAGTTGTTTTTTTTTTGTTCAAAATTAATATTATAATATTGTGAACTCAAATACACAATTTTTAAAAGAAGTTAGCCTAATATAATTTCAAATAGACTATGTACACAAACAAGCTTCTGCAAACACATTGACTATAAATAAATGGAATGGATATTTATTTAACCTACTGAATAAACGTTATCGTGTTAACTTAGAGTTGATAGTAGTGTTGATACAATGAATGACTTCTTTGATTTTGATTGATAAACTGTACTATATACACTACTTTTTGTTGATATTCTTAGTGTCAATACGGTGATTGATTGCTGATAAGCTGTCATAACGAAACTGAAAAAAAAAACCTTACATCTGTTGTTTTTGTGAACTGTTGTAAGTATATCCTGCAGTGTATTTTTTAGGGTTCCGTACCTGAAGGATACTAACGGAACCCTATTATTAAGCCTACGCGGTCCGTCCGTCCGTCGGTCTGTCTGTATTTTGATTTCTCGATTTTAATATTGTAGTACAGAACCCTATGTGTGTAAGTCCGAATCGGACTTGGCAAGTTTTTTGTTTACATAGGTATGCTTATTTGTAAGATAAACAAAGACGGCATCTGCCTACGAACAAAAACATGAGTTTTCGCATCAATCACACTTTGAAATGTGAGATGGTCAACGTCTATAAATGTAACAAAATAATTATTGTTATCATCGTGCTCATAGGGTCGCCACACACGGACCACCGACCACAACCACAAAACGCCGTCACGGCATATTTCCTGTAGGTTTCATACATTTTATATTGATTCACCGTACACGGTTGACGCCGGTGGCTGCCACACGCTACAAATCGCCGCTGCTCGCTTCTTGTGGCCCGCACCGGCCACTAAACGCCGATACAAAACGCCGTCACACGCCACTCGCGCATTTAAACCATCTTAGTCAGAGTCCATTATGATACTGCGCGTATTGGTTAAAAAAAGTGGCAGCCACCGACCACAAGTAGCTGTCGCGCGCTTCAGCATCCTTCGTGGCCGTTTCTAGCTTCTCGTGGTGGCGTTTGTGGCTGTGGCATGTGGCACAATGTGTGGCGACACTTAGTGCCCTCGTGGAGTGCTTTTATTAGTTAGCCTCTGTTGTATTGCTCGTTCAGCTCAAGGTAAAAGTTTTACTTCTGGCTTACTGTCACCTCCGTAACCAACCTTAACTAGTTAATCCTTTTTATTCCCTCATAAGCTATTTATCGTTCACCTAAGTCCGGCCAAGCCAATACGTGAGAAAACATCTGATCAAGTCACCGCCAGAGCAAATTGGATCGTGTCCCTAAATCCTTAAAGTTAGTTATGTCTTGCAGAACGGCCAAAGTTAGTTAGTATCAATTTTAGGAGCCATAACGTAGTTACGTTGGCCTAAAATTCACTTATTGCTACATTTTAGGGATGGCAATTCTTCCTTAAGACGATCGATTTTTGAATCGATTCGAAATGAAGTCTAAAGAATCGATTCAGTAGTAAATCGAGTTCTAGAAGAAAGGTTTCCTAAATATCGATCTGTTGAATACCGTGCAGTTACTGAGTCCTAAAGATCACGGTACAGGTGATACTACAGAACACATGTTTTAAATGACTAGTGAATATAATAATAAGAACATAAAATGTTGTAAACTCAATTACTATTGGGTTTACAACATTGTATCATACGAATTAACTTGAGGAAAACAGGTTCTTTGAAAGTTTTTAAATAATAATATGATTGCACAGAATCGATTAAAAATACAGAAATGATATTTATTTTGTAAATAGGTTATAAAAAAACATTTACACGTCAATTTCTTCGTTAGTTTAAATTAGATTAGGCCGGTGTTTTCTAGCTGACTACCATGAGAAGAAACACCGAAATAAACTCTGAGCTAAAAATTTCTTTTAAAGTGTATACAGCAAACATGTAATGGTCAAATCATATAAGAACCATGCAGATTAGTGTCTGAGATGGGCTTTTGAGAAAGAATTATACAGATTTGAGTGGACCTGTCCACTCAGTGCAAGCATTTGTCAGTATTCTTAGAGCTCAACTCAGTACCTACTACTTAGGAGTTTAATTCGATTTTCTTGACCTATAAAATTGTTTCTTCTATTAATCGATTTTTATCGCCATCCCTACTACATGTTACGTGTTTCTCTGCAGATAGCTGTCATATGTAATTTTAAGCTTGAGTGGCTCAGTTTTGTTAGTGTCCTGTAGCTAAATAACAAAAAACGAGCGATCCTTCGACTCTTTTTTATCTTAAAGAACGCTTTCAGTTCCTCTGTGACACATATTCTAGGTCCTTGAGGTCATCGGAGAATTTAAAACTTAGTATTCATATGCATTCCACATCGTTCTTTGATAAATCTTTCACGATACAAGCAGCGCGTTTGTGGAATGCATTACCCTTAGAAGTGAGGTGTTCCCAAACGCTACCGACTTTCAAAAAGATGGTGAAGGAGCATTACCTATCACTTTAATTTTTCTTCTCCTTTCTCTGTCGTATATTTTAATATTTATTAGTTTATTATTTGGTAATATACCTATTTATGTATTCTATGTATATGTATTTTATTATCTTTTTAAGTTGTTGTACACTGACAGCCCCAAATCTTTTCCTTTCGTTACAGTCCATCCAAAGGTTGACTGGTAGAAATTGCCCTGTGCAATAAGACCGCCTATTGTACACTTATTTTTTATAAATGTCTGTCCTGTAGTAAGTTAAGGTGTGCAACAAAGTAATAAATAAATAAATAATAAATAAACGAACCTTTGAATTTCGATCTGCCTCGCTTTTTCTTTTGGACACTGTATGCAGTTAAATAATAGTGTTGTACTACGAATAGGTATCTACCTGACCTTCACAACCCACTAACTTTGTGGGAAATCATCAAATACCATCTCCCGCTCTGAGTGGAGCGAGAGGGACTGACTAAAACGTGTGCGTACGCGCAGCGGAATGTTGTTGAATTTAAAGATTTTAATTATGCAGATATTTAGTGTATTACGTCGTATAATTGTGTATGGTAAAAAAAAATTTGTGCACGCAACCATTGTGGAGAAATTCACCAAAAACTGATTCCGCTGGGCGAACGTTGTCCTGGCGGAACTTTTTTTAATCCATAGACTTTAGAAGAAAAGAGATGTGTTCAAAAATTAGTGTGTATTTGTGTGTAATTGTGTATGTATGAATAAAACTAGTGCATGCATAAACTTCGGAGAAATTCAAGTTTCCGCTACGCGAACGTTTGGCCATTAGCTAGTTTTCATATAAAGCGCTTACATAGAGAACTGTAGATTTTTACATACGTTGTTCTGAATTTGTTTATATTTGTTTAAAAAACAGATTTAGAAAAAATCGTAGGGCTTAAAAGATAAAAATATAAACGTAAAATACGCTTATTAGGTCTTAGTTCTTAAAGTATGCACTTTGGGGTCTAGATTTTCATGTTTATACAAACCTTGTAAGTGTCTGCAACATGTTGCCAAGTATCAATGATGTTCCGTTAGTAACTAAAGAGTTATAGGACAAATTTACCATGAAAAGATCACTGTTTACAAAGCAGTCAAATATCACGACGTTCTGAAGGAATTGCATGGTAATATGTATGTCAATAATTAGTGTATTCATTCAACTATTCTTATGCAAAATTTCATGTCATTAAATTCAGTAATTAAAGAAAAACAATTATAATACTGACGAAGCATCGAAAACCTACATAACCCGACCAAGTTCGGATGGCTACCAAAAAGCGGCCGTGCCATATATCTAAGAAACGTTCTTAACCTTCCAATATAGTATTTATTAATATGGTACAGTTGCGTACACAAGCGTTAGGAAAAAATAAAACAATTGCATTTCTTGAATGAAAAATATTTTTTTAATAATAACGCCACTATCTACGATAAAAACAAATCTTCAATTAACAAGTACTTCTCTATTTAAATATCCGCGTACAAAAATATTTTTAATTACATATAATACTTAATTATGTAATTATAATAACGTTAACAAACGCTTGCAATGACAGCAATAGACTTAAATGTGTTTTAACTAAAATAGATTATGAACTAGCTTTTGCCCGCGACTTCGTTCGCGTGGATGACGAAACTTAGGGTAAGTATAATATTTAGCGCAGCGCGTTGTCTATTTTTTTACACAAGAATATTTTTGATCAATTCATAACTACAATACTTAGACTATTTAACTAAAGGATTAAGCGTACCGAACTTCGAACAAAATAATTCTGCATATTTTGGTGGGGTGCGGGAGAACACGCTCACATACGTCATAAGAAAAAAAAATCGATTCAAGAAGTAGTTTTTTTTAAGTTATTAGATTGTTTGATCCACTAAAGTTGCAAAGGGGAACGCTCGTGCATGCCTAGTCTATTGGTTAAATAGTGTAATAAGCTACAATATGATAAATATTTACCTAAACAGTAGTACATACTTACATGTGGTAAATATTTAATTTCCCTAAGGGGTCTATAGTTAGAATCCTGATCCGTGAAATCTTCAATAGAAATTAGCTGTATGAATTTTATTTGTCTTAAATAATATACATATTTAGATTATATCTCAAGTCTCAAGCGCATACTTAAATAAAGTACCTACGTAAATAGTACCTACTTTCTGTCATAGTCAAATACATTTAAAAAAGTAGGTGTACAAAAATAAATGACCTATAAATTATATCGAAACAACAATTGTATTATCACCTATACCAATTCAATACCGGTATTATACTGTAAATTTTGGGATGTTACCTAAATATATTGCACGGCCGCTTTTTTGTAGCCATCCGAACTTGGTCGGGTTATGTAGGTTTTCGATGCTTCGTCAGTATTATAATTGTTTTTCTTTAATTACTGAATTTAATGACATGAAATTTTGCATAAGAATAGTTGAATGAATACACTAATTATTGACATACATATTACCATGCAATTCCTTCAGAACGTCGTGATATTTGACTGCTTTGTAAACAGTGATCTGTTCATGGTAAATTTGTCCTATAACTCTTTAGTTACTAACGGAACATCATTGATACTTGGCAATATGTTGCAGACAGTTACAAGATTTGTATAAACGTGAAAATCTAGACCCCAAAATGCATACTTTAAGAACTAAGACCTAATAAGCGTATTTTACGTTTATATTTTTATCTTTTAAGCCCTACGATTTTTTCTAAATCTGTTTTTTAAACAAATATAAACAAATTCAAAACAACGTATGTAAAAATCTACAGTTCTCTATGTAAGCGCTTTATGTGAAAACTAGCTAATGGCCAAACGTTCGCGTAGCGGAAACTTGAATTTCTCCGAAGTTTATGCATGCACTAGTTTTATTCATACATACACAATTACACACAAATACACACTAATTTTTGGACACATCTCTTTTCTTCTAAAGTCTATGGATTAAAAAAAGTTCCGCCAGGACAACGTTCGCCCAGCGGAATCAGTTTTTGGTGAATTTCTCCACAATGGTTGCGTGCACAAATTTTTTTTTACCATACACAATTATACGACGTCATACACTAAATATCTGCATAATTAAAATCTTTAAATTCAACAACATTCCGCTGCGCGTACGCACACGACTAAAACCTACCTGTGTTCAGTTGCCCTTTGCGTTCCAGGGTCACGGTAACTCTTTCGAACATTCTCGCAGCCATCAGGCCATCGGCCTTACTGGAGCTTCGTTCATATTACTGACATAACGTGATGTCGACTCGGGCTTGATCCTTACGGCGAGCAATTAGTAGCTCGCTGTCATGTATATGTCATCATAACATCATTTTTCAGTGTGTGCATCCTTATTTTTAATTTATTTGACAGTTTTAATTTTAACCTTCCTAACTTACTTCACATTGAATGGATTTGAAAAACTCTATTTGTGATTTTGAATTTAAAATAATTTCTGTTACATTTAGTAATAATATTTTGCCAAATACCACGATTTTTCTTTTCGGTGGTTCTCTTTTCCCTCCAAAGTATTTGGCCCCAGTAGATGGCCACTTTTGTAGCAGCCTCAGTAGCGTTTTAAAAGTCCTCCAAATGATCTTATATCATTAAATCCTCCATGGGGTGCATAAAAGAATCCTCACCGAGCGGCGCACCCTGGACAGCACTCGGTAACGCAAAGTCTAGCTGACCAATCCTTTCACCAGGATAGTATATCCAAATTATCACGATGTTTAATTTATTTATACATTATTTAGTATATGCTAAACCTGAAAATATTAGTTTGTTCAGAATCAGTAACTGAATCGATTCCAATAATTTTTACACATATTTTTTCCCAAAAATATTTAAAAACCGGGCAAGTGCGCGAGTAAATTCCCGAATTAGCAATTTTTTTTTTGTGACGTCATTACAATTTTACAGTTTTCAGATTTTTTTCTTTACTTGTGCTATGAGACCTTGTTTTATGTCAAATTTCAGGATTCTAGGTCAACGGGAAGTGCCCTATGAATTTTGATTCCCTTGAGAGTGTCGAAATATACGTTTTTTGCAACAAATACGGCCTAATGTTATCGTAGAAGCGTGAAATTTTGCACAAGGTTTCCTTTTATGATATAGGCGAGCACTAAGAGAGAATTTTTCAAAGTTTAGACGCAAAGGAAAAGAATTGGGTCCAAAGTTTGTATGAAGATACCTACCTTACAGAAGCTATACTCCATCTGTTTAGGTAATTAACTAAAGGTAAATCTTGACATGTCTTTTATCTAAAAGTTGTCTATAATTTTTTTCCAAAAATGTTTACAATTTGATATTTAAGTACCTATACCGATGTTCGGTAACTAACTAAATTTAAATAATCTTTGTATGTCTTTTATACGATTTTTTTTTAATAAAAAGACATTGTTGGGGGCAGAGGATGTAAATAATTACACAACACAATGGTCACGCTTGAAAGGCCTCAGCCAATTTATTTAACACGTATAAAAATACAGACTTCACATAACACGTGTAAATATCGAGTCCTTTACGTACATACGCGTGACGCTAACTCACAAATAGTTCACAGTTACTTTACAATACTTCACTGACTCTAATACGTTAGATAACTTAGGAAATCTGGAAATCTAGGGCCGCTCCAGGAGCGTAGGGTGCCAAGACAAACTGTCGCAGTGACGCTTCGAGTCGAACTGCAGAGAGAGAACGTCGTCTTCAACGAAAGTGCAGCTTAAGTACTTTTTCAGCCGGTCGCAAGTCGTGGGAGAGAGTCCCTTTTCCTCTAGTCTATTTCCTAATCCTGTTGAGGCCGGCTGACGTTCACCTCCCGACCCCCCGCATACGGCAAGCACACCATTGGTCATCAATAGTGGCGTGATTTTCTCCATTGTAATCTACCAATAGAAACCCAGATTATTCTTAACGGTTTTTCTGTACTATTTACTTCTAAGAACCGCATTATGTACTTCTAAGAACCCAGTACATAGCCTTATATACTATCCCAGTAGCTGATTGGACAATAGTCTGGCCTCTGATAGGCTTGCTCTCTATTATGTACAGCGCCTATGTACATACATTACGCGTCTGTGAATGACGTAATGTTGCTTATATTTAGTGATTCTAAATTACATGCTCGTGTCCGTAACAGCCTCCCCCCGGCGTAGCAACGCGAGCCTAACTTCCATCGGCCAGGACAACGAGCCTTCTAACTGGGCGTCTGAAAACGCCTCCACGCGTCTGTACCTCAGCGCTGCGTATGACACCATCAGGTCCCTGTATGGTGCGCACTATCCTCCCATATGGCCATACATTTCGCGGCAGTTGACCATCCGCAATGACTACTATATTCCCCGGTGCGAGTTGCGTGCGTGAATCTCGGACGTCGCCGCGCGGTGTCAACGTTGGTAGGTATTCGTTTATCCAACGAGTCCAGAACTTGTCCGCTAGCGCCTGTGTTGCGCGCCATGTCTTTCGATCGGCGACGTCGCACTGCCCTGTAGTTGGTAGTCCAGTAGCCGAGCCTAATAAGAAGTGGTTCGGCGTGAGCGCCTCCTCGTCGCCAGGTTCAACACTTACGTGTGTGAGGGGTCGCGAATTGACGGTGTGCTCGATCTCGATTAGCAACGTGGAAAGTACCTCCTCCTTTGGTGCGCGTTCCTTCAACACGGCCGACAACGCCGACTTTACACTTCTTATTAGTCGTTCCCACGCGCCGCCCTGATTTGGGGCCCCGGGGTCAATGAACCGCCATTCCATATCTTGCTTAATTGCGAATTCATTGAGGTCATTCGCCCACTGCTTATATGCCTGTTGGATTTCAACATCGGCTCCTCGAAAATTAGTCCCGTTATCGGACATCATAGTTTTAGGCCATCCGCGCCTAGCCGCCATTCTTCTTAGCGCTAATATAGCTGAATCGATGTTCAAACTTGGCAACAACTCTATATGTATTGCTCGCGTGACAAGACAGGTGAACAACATACCCCATCGTTTTTCATGCCGTCTTCCTATTGTGACTGTCATTGGGCCGAAACAGTCTACTCCGCAACGGGTGAACGACCGCAGGTGGGTGTCCAATCGTTCAATAGGTAAGTTCCCTTTGACGGGCCGTATTGGCGGCTTCCTTCGTCGCTTACATGTCACGCAATCTCTTATCAGTGCGCGCACTGTCGGTCGAACCTTTAAAATCCAAAAGCGTTCCCTCGCTTTGTTCACTATATATTCACGTCCCGCGTGATGATCCCGTTCGTGAATCTGACGTAAATATAGTGACGTCATCGGATGTTTGCCTTCCAAGATGGGTGGGCACTTCCTATCTTGAGAAACGTTCGCGGCATTTATGCGACCGTTTAAACGAATGACGTCGTCTTGAAAAATCGGGTCCAATCGGTAGAGTCGACTGGTCCTGTCTACTCTCCTACCTACAGCGAGTCGCGCTATTTCCGCTGGAAAACACTCTCTCTGAGCCTCCCTTATCAGTAGCAGCTCGGCCTCCTGCTTGTGACGCAACGTCAACCGGGTAGCGCGTTTGCGGCATTTGTCGACGAACAGCAGGACATACGCAGTCGTTCGTAGTAATCGTTCGTATGACGAGAAACGAGTCGTGTCGACGAGGCTGGTGATGTGCGCTATGTGCGTGACGATCTCATCACCCCCCTCTCCCTGCGCGATCTCCGTTGGCCAGATGTGTTCTGGTCCGCCCAGGAAGAGGGGACCAGTGGACCATCTGCTGTCGCTTTCCAGTTGTATCACTTCGGGCCGAGTTGCGTCATCGGCTACTTTACTCGCGTACCCTTTTTCCTTGAGGTCATTGACCTGTGACACGTGTGCTTTTTTGAAGTCAGCTGACTTATCCATTTTCCTTTCAATGGTGTCGAGTCTACGAAAAGTCATATCGTGACTCGGTGGTAGGTGTGGCTCATCACTCCGCCACGGCAATCCTACCTCATGGTGACCGTTGACCAGCCGAGCAGTCTTCGTGAAAATATCCTGCGCCCGTTCGTCTGCCAGCACTGTTCTCGGCTGGTAAACTATCCCCTGAGCGTCGATCGAGATATGCGATGTGGTGAGGTCCTTTAACTCTTCGCAATCCTTGGATATTTCCTGTGGGTGCACGTGCAATGCTGTCCCGCTACTCGCCTCGAATTCAGTTACGCGCCGTGGTACCGTTCCGTGTACCACCCATCCTAGCTGCGTAAGTGAAGCGGCTGGCTCGTTCTGCCGTCCCGTGAGCAAAGTTCGCGACACTATCAAATGCCAATTATCGGCGCCTATCAATAGGCGTGGCTTCGCATTCTCGTAACACACGTCACGTGCAGGTATACGTTTCATGTGTTCGCAGCGTAGATAGCTCGCTTTCACGGTCTGACCGGTTATATTTAAACTTTTAACGGTACGCGCGCGTATGTTAAAATACTCTGAGCGTTTTCCCTTGATGTCTATTTCCACGCAACGACTGTCGTTCTCTTGTCGCGTGGCCGTAATCCCGTGGACGCGTAACGCTCGCTTAGTTCCTTTCGCGCCCATTTCGTTAGCTATCTCTTCGTCGAGTAGCGTAATAGTGGAGCCCTCGTCCAGTAACGCATGCGTCTCTATTTCCTTGCCGTCCGGCCCCCGCAACGTTACTGGGCACACTTTGAGTAACACCGCGCTTATCTCGCTGCCGGCATGGGCAGATGCGGTGGTCGCCGATTCTTCCCTCACGCTCCTGGTCCCACAGTCGGTGGAGGCGCTAGCCGCGTCCGACGTTCGGTCGGCGGTGTGGAGTAGCCTATGGTGCGATCTACGACATTCCTGCTCTCCGCACTTCCTCGCGGTACACTTGAATCGACGATGTTTACTCGCCAGACATTTGAAACATGCTCCAGTTTCCTTGGCCCATTCCCATCTTTGTTGGACCGTCATGTCACCAAGTTTCTTGCAGCTTGGCGTGGCATGTCCCTCGCCACAGCACAAGCACGTCTTCTTAGCCCTCTCTCTCTCGTCCTCGCCAGGTCGCTCGGCGGCGGCGTACGTTGCGGGTACGCGCGCTTTGTTTCTCCTAATGACCGCTTGTGCTCTGGCGGGAGCTTGCTGACGCGTCGCTTCCTTTGAAGTCGTAGTCACGGTCGACGAGTACGCGTATCTTACGGCCCGATCAGCTTCCCTCATTAGGTAGCGCGACAGCGTAACGATCTCCGCTTCCACGCGACTACCATGCTCTTGGGCGTAATCACACCAACGCGCGCGCATGTGTGGGCTGAGCTTCTCTACCACGTGTCTGGACAGCATTGGGTTTTGTAGGTACCCCCTATCATCCAGACACGATAGCACGCTGACGATGTTCTGCAGCTTTATCGCGAACGCGTTGAGTTCAGCGGCCGTCGTACCGAGTCGCGGTAATTTCCTTAAATCGTCGAGCGACTTGTCGATTATAATCTCGGGACGTCCGTAACACTGTTCGAGTGTATGCATTATCACGGCGGGGTCAGCAGCGGTGCAAAGTAGCGCGGACACGGTCTCTCTCGCTTCACCTTTCAGGCTGTTGCGTAGGCGCGCTAAGTTCTCTCCTCGTGAGAATCCATACTCTCGTGTCGAGTCTCGCATTGCTGACTTGAACAGCAACCACTCGTGCGGCGCTCCCGTGAAAATGGGCAACTCTATCGCTTGACGCGGCGGCGGTCGATAACGTGTCATCCTATTTAACGCGTCGGCTAGCTTATCGATATCTCGGGATCGAGATCGAGATCTATGTCGCGACCTAGGCGGTGACCGCGACCTAGGTTCGCGGGGCTCCTTATTCTCTACGCGGGGCGGCTCCTCCCTCGGAAAGTACGCGTGTTCTCGCTCCTCATACTGTGGCGTACGCGGCCTCGTAAATTCCTGCCTACCCCGGGCGCGCTCAGCTTCCTCCCCCCGTATGTGAACCGGGGCGGGTGCGCGTATCGCTGACGACGTTTGATCTATCGCAGTCAGCGATGGTAATTCCTCGTCCCCCGTAGGCTGCGCGCATTGCAGCCAATTATCGATTCGATTATCGGTGTCCGCGACGTCCTGGGCTATATCACTATCTCGATCTGTTTCCTCGCGAATGGTAGCTACATCTATCGCTAATCTCTTCTTAACCAGCTCGGCTTCGAGTTGCAACTCCTGGCGGCGTATCGCGGCGAGGCGCTCCTCAGCATGTAATTCTGCTTGCCTAATGCGCAGTACAGCACTAGCGGTGGATTGGCGCGATCGTACGGATTGGACGGGCGACCTACTATTTATCCTATCAACGGCGGGCGCGGGCGCTGGGATGGCGGTCGCGGCGGCGGCTGACGTTATAGCATCCATCGTAGTGTTCTCGGCTGTCGGCGCGTTCGTAGGCACTGTTGCAGGAACTGGTACAGACGCGGGAATCGTAACGCGGGGGTTAGCGCGTGATAATATTGTCGCGCGGGACGACGGTGACGCGGGGGGGTCTTCAAACACGCGGGCTTGCGTATCTTCGTTCTTCTGGCTTCTTGTAGTCGGCATCCTTCCTCCTCGTTTGGCACCCTAGCTCTATCAATGCCCTAGCGGCCCTATCAGACCTACCGGAGGGCCCTATGAGAGGGATACGCTCCGGCAGGGATGGAAAATGTGCAGGAAATGGAAAGGTGGGGACTACCCTGCAGAGAACTACACGCGCTACGAGGTGCTCAGCAACCGGTGGGAACGACCGGTTGCCTCGGCAGTGCCTACAGTCCGGCCCTCGCAACGTGCGCAGCCTTACAGGCGCAGTAGTGCTGTTCAACCACGTTTGGTTGGCGACACCGCACAATATGTCGCACCGCCTTGAAACGGCGTTAACTCAGGCACGCACCTTTGACACCGTTAGGTGGCACGTACCTGAGCCGCGGTCCACCCGCTTAAAAGGTTCTTGACGCGACGGCGTAAAGGACCCGTGGATCCCTCTCTGCAGCTCGACACGACGGCTTGACACGATGACTTGACACGACGGCTCGACACGACGCTGGCGGCTCGAAGTTCCCGACGTGGCGACAATCCTAAGCACCTACTGGGTCGGACTTGCTGCGTTCCTGTGTTCCTTTTCAATCTTCAGAATAGGTATTCTTCGTAACGTGACTTGCTGCGTTCCTTTTCCCACTTGAAGCGTTCCTTTTCAATCTTGAAAGCTTTCCTCTTCTTTCTTGAAAATAGGTTTCTTCGAAACGTAACTTGCCGCGTTCCTATTCTTACTTGCAGCGTTCCTGTTCGAGCTTGAAGCGTTCCCTTCTTCAATCTTCGACACCCAACTGTATTTCTTCACGTCTCCCCAAAGACGCACAATAAGCCGCTCGATATTCCTTACCAAAGGACCAATATCCGGCTCTCGAAGGACCAAAGTTCCTCTGTTGGGGGCAGAGGATGTAAATAATTACACAACACAATGGTCACGCTTGAAAGGCCTCAGCCAATTTATTTAACACGTATAAAAATACAGACTTCACATAACACGTGTAAATATCGAGTCCTTTACGTACATACGCGTGACGCTAACTCACAAATAGTTCACAGTTACTTTACAATACTTCACTGACTCTAATACGTTAGATAACTTAGGAAATCTGGAAATCTAGGGCCGCTCCAGGAGCGTAGGGTGCCAAGACAAACTGTCGCAGTGACGCTTCGAGTCGAACTGCAGAGAGAGAACGTCGTCTTCAACGAAAGTGCAGCTTAAGTACTTTTTCAGCCGGTCGCAAGTCGTGGGAGAGAGTCCCTTTTCCTCTAGTCTATTTCCTAATCCTGTTGAGGCCGGCTGACGTTCACCTCCCGACCCCCCGCATACGGCAAGCACACCATTGGTCATCAATAGTGGCGTGATTTTCTCCATTGTAATCTACCAATAGAAACCCAGATTATTCTTAACGGTTTTTCTGTACTATTTACTTCTAAGAACCGCATTATGTACTTCTAAGAACCCAGTACATAGCCTTATATACTATCCCAGTAGCTGATTGGACAATAGTCTGGCCTCTGATAGGCTTGCTCTCTATTATGTACAGCGCCTATGTACATACATTACGCGTCTGTGAATGACGTAATGTTGCTTATATTTAGTGATTCTAAATTACATGCTCGTGTCCGTAACAGACATATTAAGATTGTTTACGTTTAGTTAACTACTTAAACCGATGGAGTATAGTTGTTTATACTCCGGTCTGTAGTAGCGTATTGGATTACCTACGATCACGCGCCTATGTTGTTAATATGGTTTTTATAAACATTAAACATAATGGTTCAACATCGTCTTGTTAGTTCAACTCTCTATCTTGTTATAATATTCTTATACAAGAAAATAAAACGAAAAATATAATTTACTCAGAAGTACTTTAAAATAATATTTTAACCCGGTTTAAAGTGGACGGACACTCCCGCCTATAGTCGTAATTCTTATGTGTCTGGCTGAATGTCGAACAGATAGACAGCTATTGCCTGCGACTTATACAATTTAACTTAATCTATATTTTTCTTAATATTATAAAGCTGAAAAGTTTGGTTGTTTGTTATGAACGCGGTAAACTCGGGAAATACTGATCTGATATATATATGAAAACTGTTTAAATATTCAATAGTCCATTTATTGAGGGAGGCTATATTTATCTCGGTATTTCCACGGAAACGAGAAAAACGCGGGTGAAACCGCGGGGCACAGCTAGTATTCTTATATAAACTGTTTTTTTTCTCCTCTTTATTTTTTAGGGACTTTAATCTCAAAGAGCATGTCAGCCCCATCGTAACCTAAACTAAGTTTGCAATAACAACTTAACTAAGGGCGGAATTCACCAATAAAACTAATCGCGTTTTAACGTTTGGCTCGCATAATCGCGTTTAGCCGCTGTCACTAGTGTCACTTGTAAAAATACAACAAAAGAAAAATACAGACAAGTGACACTAATGACAGCGGCTAAACGCGATTATGCGAGCCAAACGTTAAAACGCGATTGGTTTTAATGGTGAATTCCGCCCTTAATAATCAGCACAATTGATTAAATATTTTATTACCAAGGTTAACAGCATCACTTCTAGGATCAGTCAGAATTTAAAAAAAAACCTATATCAATTTTATTGATCTTTCGCAATTTTGCCAGTAGCTCCCTACCCTTGCCCCTTGCATTCTTGAGATAAACTGTTTATAATGCTTGTTAAATTGTTACAGGTACATTCGTGGTTTTAATAAGGGTCTACACATCTCGGATACAATTCTTCTATCTACCTCAGAGTTACCTGCCTTGGTAAGAAGAGTAATAAAATCTACCATTTAAACTGGCCTGACTGACTTAGTTTAGTGGTTAGTGGCCCTGACTGCTAAGCCGGAGGTCGTGGGTTCGATTCTTATCCAAGACAAATGTTTATGTGATGAGCACAATTATTTGTTCTGTGCCTGGGTGTAATTTATCTATAATGTGTATGTATTTAGAAATATATAAAATTTAAATATGTTTGTCAGTTGTTTAGTTCTCATACCAGAAGCTCTGCTTAGTTTGTGACTTGATGGTGTTGTGTGAAAGTTGTAGAATATTATATATTTAAGCGGAAAATTAACAGAGAAATTTAATTTGTAAAAGACACAACCCTATCTTTGCTGTCGTGCAGTCGGATAAATACACACATAAAATAATAATACTTTTGCAATATGCATACTTATGAGTTCATTATCAAGGGCCAATGTTCACGCAAAATAGCAGATTTACAGTGGTTACCGGCTAGTTTTACATAAAATGTTTTGATTTCAATAGAAACCTGTGTGTGTGTGTGTATACAAGATATCTGTGTTTCCAAAATAATAGTATACGGGTTGGTTCTTTTTTATTTTTGATAGGTTCGCGCTTGACCGCTATCTAACCTGATGAAAAGCGACGATGCGGTCGACGATGGAGCGCGCTTACCTAGAAGCAACCTATTCACTCTTGACTTAAAGATTCCCGGGTTCTAGCCATCAGGAAACACAGATTCCGGCAAGGACTTCCACTCCTTAGCTGTACGCACAATGAATGTGTTCCCAAAACGTTTTATGCGTATAGGTGGGATGTCCACCATGTACCGCTGACGCATCGCCTGGTGGTCCGATGAGTCTTAACTCCTTAAATATGCAGGTGTACCTATGTTTACTTGGGGGACTCCAGAATTAAGATCATGTTTTTACCTATCTGTTGTCTGGTAGATATCACTGTCATACCTGTATACACCTGTGTATACCTACTCATAGGTTTAGGTTTATTTATGAGTTGTGTTACTTTTTCAGTGTACAAAACAGTTTATTTTATTATATTCTATCGTTACGTACTTAATACTGAAGAAGTTATCTGAGATAACAGCAATATATCAGTCTCCATGACTACCTACTCGCCCGAGTCTTCAAGTCAGCTAACACATAATTAAAACTTTAATTATGAAGTTGTTTCTCAAAAGTTTTCCATTATTCTCACTCAGTTTATTTCCCAAGTTTAGCAGATAAATTAACAAAGTTCTCTGACGTCATTATACTTTTAATTAGAAAAAAAAAAGTAATTTGTGCCGTCGAGATGGCAGCGAAAATTTATTTTTTGTATGCTGTCGTAATAAAAATGGCGACATTTTGTTATGATGAGTTTGGCAAACGGGTGTAAAAGTAAATTAACTTTGAAGGACAGATAACTTGGGCGGAAATTGAAAAGTTTTCACTTAGGATCTGTTTTATAATCTGTTTTTTTGCCTGCGGGATTGTTCGAAAGTGTCATCGTGGCCTTGAAACGCAAAGGGCAACTGAAGGAACACGGATGGGCTTTAGTCAGTAAAGTTCTGACACTCCTTCTCTTCCCACATAAGTTATTTGGCTTTTTCACACCCAAAACAATGGCCAAAAGAACAAAATTGCATTAAATTAAGCGCTCACTGACTTATACAGATATAACTATTAAGTATTTAATTTCGACAAAGGTTAACCCCTTATCACTTCAATATTATTTAATCAATGCCATACTGCAGGTGAAATTCCAAAGTAATAGCTATAACTGTATGCGTACATATGTATCTAATTTCACGTGTAATAACAATCAGTTATTTACCGCAAGCAGTTACCGCCAAAATTCTAACTGACAGCTGTCAAAACGAACTGTCATCGATCTAATAATATCCTGACATTCTCGACACCATCACTAAAGGGTGGCCAAGCGCTTACTAGAGAGGCTGTCGACATTTGCCAAGTGTCACTTGGACGCAGCTTCGGCACTGGATTTAATACAATGCTTTTGAAATCTGTGTAATGTAAAAGTACAAAATAAGATACAAGTTATGGATTCGTGGTGTGAGTAATAAATGTTTATAATTATCTATATTTGCTGACCTTTTTATAGGCACCTACGTGCATAAAAATAATCGATATCTACTGCATATTTGCGTGTTTGCGTGCTGGGTCACATTATATAGCTTCGATACTATATATTTTTTTATTATATAAACAATTCTTATCGAATTACAAACACACTATCTTTATGTTTAAATGGGCGATGACCATTAATTTGACATTAGCACGTTCACTGTTAATTTTAATAACTTTATTTATACCTAATTGTACTTTGTAATTTTGTATAATCTACATAACACGAAGGCGACAAATAAAGTTTTTGTTTGAGTCAAAGCTTGCATGTCAATGGGCTCCAAACTTTGTTAAAATATGCGAGTGACCTCTGTTTTCCTATTATCGGCCTACCACCTTCCATCGCACGACATCACTCGCGTATCCCTGTACTTAGCAATTCCCAAAACTATCCGAAGGGATCTTCAGATGATGAAGATTAATTACTCCGGGGATCCCTTAAGGCTCCCTAAAATAGTTACCTTTGTCACAAGTTAGGCGTGTATTCTCGAAATCGCGATAAACGATTATCGGTATTTATAGATTATGTTAGGCGATTAGTTTGGCGTGGCGTAATTTATTCGATTATCACAGGAATTATAGGGATGTAGAGTTGATTTACAATGGTTTGTTGGTTGTAGCATTAATTTCCCCGAGGGCAGAGTGCGCTTGAGAACGTTGTTCAAAGGAGTTGGCTTGATAATTACATGTATCATTATTATGTAGGCTGCTATTATTATAATATGATGTGGCTTATATGATTTTCCTAACACGATGTGGAAATCCGAGAGATTATTCAAAGCTAATTTCGTTCGAGTTATTTATATATACCTACTGGTAAACAGACTTCATGTATTGAATTAAAGAAAAATCTCTTGAAAGATCTTGTTTTATAGAATGCCTCTTTATCTAAACACGTCAAGGAAAAAATACACATAAAAAATAACAGATAAGTTTAACGACTTACCAGAATTTTGCAAAACAAATATATAATATATACCTGTAATTTTTTTATTGAAATTTGGTATTTAAATAATGATAAGATCGTTATTTATTTAAATAACAAAATCAATAAAAAAAATAAACTTAAAATATTTACTTTAACTGCTCCAGCTGCTGCTGCTGCTCTGGGTAGAGCAAAAGGGTGTGTCAGACTTTTCCTGACTGAATTCCACCCGTGTTTATACAGTTGCCCTTTAGTTTCAAATGTTTCACACACTGGAATACATACAGCCACAGCTCTGTAGTCCGGGGGCCCCGTATCATTAATACGGCTGATACGGCGCTAGCTCCGCCCCTGCCTTAAACCCATTTTTGCATACCTCTATACATATAGGTACTCGATATAATAGCAAACGAAGACGATTGTTAAAGAATCGCCATACTTAAGTGGCAGTGGGCAGGGTACAATTCTCGCAGGAAATATAGTCGATGGAGCTGAAAGGTAGTGTAGGTCCAGAGAGTTGCGACCGCGTACCGGTAGACGCAGCGTTGGAAGGCCTCCCACAAGGTGGCCCGACGACCTGGTGAGAGTTGCGGGAATATGATACCGGACCGATTTGTGTGGTCACGCTTGCGGGAGGCCTATATCCAGTAGTTCGGCTGAAATGATAACAGATACTTGATAATAAATGTACATGATAATATATTAGTTAGTAAGTAGATAACAAGCATTGATTCAGCGACTGTTCTGAAACATAAACAATGGCTGTGTGTGTCAATCATAATCGCATCAGGCAAGTTATCAGCGCGGATGTTAACAATGAGTAGTGGGCGTAGTGACATGCGGTTATCGGTTACGAGACATGTGGCAGAGGAGGGACAGAAGGTTTGCACTCAGCGCAACAATTTTATTTTTGCTAAAAAATTGGGAGTACAGTGTGTCTGTGCATAAACCAACAGTTCACTGGTAGAGAAAGCCTAAGGCATTAAATACACATCAGTATTTGTGAGCACATAGATAAAGAATCAAATCGTACCCTTATTGCAAAAACCAACTAAATGCACCAAGATTTTTGTAAATCAATATAAAAAAGAACTACGTTACCAGCCGTAACTAAGCGAAGTTAGTCTATTTAGCTTATTGCTATAGTCTGTCTGTATGTCTGATATTTTAAGTTTATCATATATAGTTATAGTTTCAGTTTTTATGGTGAGTATGTATTAAATAGTGTCAATCACTATCACAACACTAACGCGTATCTTTTGATTCGTTTATCGCTTATTTTTTTTTTACTAGTTTTAGTGATGAAAAACTGCGAGTGTGGAAAAAATATAACAGTAATAACCAATTTAATCTATTTTATCAATGGAAACCTCAAAATATTACGTACTATAATTATAGTCCATTTCATTATAATATAACGAAAATAGATAACGCCTGACAAAAATATACTAGCAATGCTTCTATACGTATCTTCGTTCAGTTACGGTTTAAAGGCCTGCTACTTTTTGCTATTGATTCCTCGTACCTATTGGCCTCTAACATATAACCTAGGTTTCATTTCTGGCGAAAAGAAAAAAGTAAAACATGCCAATAGTTCGCATTGGCCTTTGGCACAAGGTTTCCCTTTATGATGTAAACGAGCACTAACGAGAGGTTTTTGAAAATTCAACTTTTAAAGGGGTTAAAAAGAGGAAATTCATTTGAATGCAATATTGTATTCCTTGGAACTTAGCATAAATAGTAACCGAAGTAAATAAGCAAGGTTTTCATTATTCGTTTTTCAAAACTACCCCTATATAATGATTTAGGGGGTGTTAAAGGTTGTATGGGGGAATCTTATTCCTTGGGTTAATTAGCTTGAAAATTGCTAAAAATTCTAATCATACAACTCATAATGAATAGGTAGTTAAAGACTGTCATTATTACTTTTCCAAAACTTTCCTAAAAATATGGTTTAATGGGTGTTAAAGCATTTATGAAAATGTCGCGAACGAAGTTGCTAGCAAAGTGCTAGTATATAAATAAATAAATACGAAGGTATGTACACCATTTTCATTCAATGATTGAGCGTGGCACGTTCTCCGCGCTCTCGTTCTACCCAGAGTTGGATAAATTATTAAACGCTTTCCCATCCAAAAAAAAAAAATGCCATCATCTACTACACCTGTCTGTCTCATATCTGTCTGAAAGTTTGTTCTTCAATTAAAAAACAGTATGTTTAAAAATGTGCCAAATAATGACCATATTAACCATAGATATTGGTTGCCAAGCTACCATAAGTAAAACTTCTAGTGTCCACTCCCGTTCTAACCATCACATAATCCATCTAGCGTGTCTATGGCCTTCTCGCAAACAAAAAAAAGGTATTTTATTTTAATTAACGATGGATTTGAAAACTGAAGATGTGGCCTCGGCCTAGAATCGAAAGCAAAGACCATATTTATAAATAAGACTATGGCTGCATGGCTTTGCCTTTCCTTGTCAAAATGGGAAGAAGAAAAAATAAAGTATTTTATTTTAAGACTGTTGCCCATTTAAAATGCGCTACCGTTCTGAAATTGAAATATTCCTTCCATGTAAGCTAAAACATGATGCATCATCGATTCACTAAAACGTGCAATTATTACACTGACATGGAACGCTGCTAGTCGCTTTAACGAAAACGCTTTCAAGTAATATATCGCCAAGTTCGAAGTAAAGGGTTCTTATGCTTTGGCATGCGCAATTTGTAACTGTAGCACGCTAAGCGATCTGGAACGTTTTCGCTCTGTAAAGTTATGGAAGTGAGTGCAGGTGAATTATTTGTTCTTTATTTGAAACGAATTTTAACATTTCTGTCTACGTGAAAACAACAGAGCATGCGAATTAGCACACGTCTGTACCTAAGGGTGCCTGCGTTCATACTAATATCTTAGATTCAAAAGTATTCGAATAGGACTTTTCCACAAGATGTGTTTTTTTCTGGTTTTTTTTTTGCTTTGCCCCTTTGTTTTGAAAGTATGTGTTTCGTTTCTGATACAGACTACAGTCACTTTGTTTTCTTTTCGAATGTAACACATTCTAATGTTTTTACAGTATCTGGCAGAAAATGTTTCGAGTCATCCTTCTCGGCAAGCTTCGCTGAGGTAGTCAACACTTCAATATTTCATTTCCAAATCGCACCTGTTTCAATGATTCCACGTATCTTCAAAAAGTCTAGACATTTGTGATATAAAACTACATCAATTTTATATCAGAATATTCACTAAGAAACTGTCACTGAAATTCGCTCGAAAAAATTCGCCAAAAAACCCACACGATGTTCTCCATCGTTTTGAAAATAGATAATAAATGGGAATTTTGTTACTGTTTTTTTTTAAGGTAGGTGACTAATGAGTTCTCCCGTTCTAGGGTGGGGCAAGAGGGCGTGTCAGACTTTTACTGTCTAAAACCACTCCTATGTTCATCCCTTTCATATAATTACTAGCTTCTGCCAGAGGTTTCGCCCGCGTGAAAATAGGTTTCTCCATGCAAACTTCCAACCCCCGTTTGGGTGGAGTTTCGTAAAATCCGTTCTTAGCGGATGTCTACACCCTATAAGTAACCTACCTGCCAAATTTTAAGTTTGTATGTGTTATAGTTTCTGAGATTTCGTGATTAATCAGTGAGTGGTATTTCACTTTTATATATATAGATAGAAGACTAGCTTCTGCCAGCGGCTTCGCCCGCGTAAAAGTCAATTTCTCCATACAAACTTCCAACCCCGTTTCACCCCCTTGGAGTTTCGTAAAATCCGTTCTTAGCGGATGTCTACACCCTATAAGGAACCTACCTGCCAAATTTTAAATTTGTAGGTGTTATAGTTTCTGATATTTCGTGATTAATCAGTTTGTGGTATTTCGCTTTTATATATATAGATATCGTAATCATAATCAAAAGTGGGCCTTCTGCAAATAATTTGTCCAATCGTTGTAAGTGTTATCTACTGTTTGCTTTCTACTATGTCGGTTTATGTTGAACCTGTCACGATTTCAATTACATTATAATGTCATGTTGTTATACATGTAACTGTGCGTATAGTTTCATTATTCATTGAGCGGAACGAAGGTGGAATATTGCTCCATTTCTAGAGGGTCTACTTTTGAAATTGGTATTTATTTATTTATATATACTTTATTGTATACCTACCGAAATACAAAAACACTCGTTGGATTAATGCGATGCAAGCGGTTAAAGGGTTAATTATTGGTTTAGCTTCCTGTACACATGTACTTTTGGAGTCTTTCTTCCTCTGCAGAAGCCTGTCTTTTTAAGAGAGCCCTTCCCGGTCCACCTATCGTCAACGTGAGCATCGCTGTAAAACTTGTTTTTGCATCCAACGCTATTTCTGAAAAAGAGGCTACGCGAAAAAAGAGATAGCTGAACGATCGGTTGGTATTCGGTAACTTCCGTAGCTCACTCAAATGTTTCACAATACTTGTTTCCGGAAATATGTGTTTTTTTTAAGCATGAGATTTAGCATAGTTTAATTCTTATCCGACTACAGCAAAGCCAAAGGAGGGTTATGATTTTGACAGGCTATGTATGTATGTGTGTATGTTCATCTGTTCCCTCATAGTCGGAAATTGACAAATGAGTTATCGTTAGAACCGTTTTAATCGTCCGCTACGTGACGTGTCACAAAACTCAATGTCGTTCCCTCTAGCGGAAAAAAGTCATGTTTAAAAAAAAAACGTTAATATGAATACACCGTGTTTGATATCATTTGAAAGGGCTTCACTTGTACTTATCAAAAATATCATCAAAATTCAACTTGACGCCCTAAGTAATTAAAAAATTCGATGTCAATAACACCAATATAGTTTAACCTTTTGAGTACGGTAATTAGAGACACAATAGAAAGACAATGGGCGAGCGAACGTTCGCTTGGGGTATAATATATAAAATAATAAAAAGTAAAAAACTAAACACGACTACGACAAAAAAAAAAGTCGCTGAAAAAGTATGAAACACTGGAGAAACAATTTTTTTTTAGATCTTATTTTTTATTTTGTTAATATTTTTGGCTTGGATACTAAGTCCTTTAAGCTGGGTCTTCGTATGAATAGTTAATTTGTTTACTATTAAAATATGGATGTACACAAACTAATGTTTTTATAGTACATGGCAGCAAATATATCGGAGTCGACTTTCACGGAAAAGTTCGCTGAGGTAGTCAGCACTACAATAAAATTCTCAGCTCCATTTTACCGATATCGCGCCTGTTTCAATGATTCCACGTATTTTCCAGTTGCACAGACAGTTGAGATAAAAAACTACACCAATCACACAATATCCACTAGGAATCAGTTTGCGAATAATTAAAACAGGCACTAAAGTTCACTTGAAGAAATCCCGCCAAAAACTCCCTTTTTTTCTCGACTTCTGATCCTTGCTATAAAAATAAATCTTAAGTGGTCAGGCCAAAAAAAGTTAGGTAGCACTGATTCAAAGCACATATATAACGACACAATTTCCTTAGGCTAACTAAGTTTTTTCACTTTTAAATCCAAGATGGCTACCGAAAGACGCGCCACTGCAGATCTCACCAAATTGGTTTAATTAACTCAAGAATAAGATTGTAAACAATGTTTCTGGAGTTTATATTATTATTCATAAATTATTCTAAGCACCATAATCTGTTTATTTGGGCTGGCTTAGCTGCCGTCCTCATCTTGAGTTGAGCCTTTCATAATCTCTAGCCGTGGGTGGGTTGTTATTTGACTTATTTAGAACTAAGTTCTATCAGCGGCTTTGTCCGTGGGAAAATAGAAAATTATCGCAAGGAAACATTCTTCCGGGTTCAATCCTCTGGTCTACCTGTGTTGCAAATTTTATCCAATTCGTTCAGCCGTTTGAACGCGAAGGATTGAAATGCATACACTCATACATAAACATTTTCAGCTCTATAGGTAATCTACACTAATATATATCTTCTATATATATAGGTATATAAAAGAAAGTCGTGTTAGTTACGCTATTTATAACTCAAGAACGGCTGAACCGATTTGGCTGAAAGTTGGTGGGGAGGTAGCTTAGAACCAGGAGACGGATATAGGATACTTTTTTTTTGAGTAGGGTAGTGTAGGATAGAGTTGGGTAGAGTAGGATATAGTAGTCAGTTGACGGGAGCGAAGCCGCGGGCAAAAGCTAGTCTATATATATAAAAGAAAGTCGTGTTAGTTACACTATTTATAACTCAAGAACGGCTGAACCGATTTGGCTGAAAATTGGTGGGGAGGCTCAGAACCAGGAGACGGACATAGGATTTAAACTTTTTATCGAGTAGGGTAGACTAGGGTAGAGTGAGGTAAGAAGGGTAAAATTGGGTAGAGCAGAATATAGTAGTCAGTTGACGGGAGCGAAGCCGCGGGCAAAAGCAGTATATAATAAGGAAGTAAAGTTTTTTAAATCTCTGAAAGTACTGGTCCGATTGCTAAAATTTTTTCACCGATAGAAAGCTGCTTTATTCCTGAGTGACATAGGTTATATTTTATGTATGAGACCGATGCGCCCAGATCGGCGTACGTGGCACACGTGTGCGCAGTGTAGTTCTGCCTTGATTTTTAGACCTTTGATAGTAGTTATAGATAGTCAGAAGGGTGGTTTATGAAGATCAGATGATGCAGTATGCAGCTGCATTCAGCTCTACTGGAAGTCGACACCAACATAATTGGGTAAAGGCTAACACACAGGCAACATTTTTATGCAGTCGGGTATAACCCCGTGCGAAAAGATAGACCAGCAGGCTTAGCCAAGTTGATAATCTACAATCGTTAACGCTAGTAGAAAGCTTCAAATGTATGGGAATGACGTCATCTCAACGTTAAGTCACTTGGTCAGAACAAACAAATAGGAGGGACGTTACCGATTGTAGAAAGAGATTCGAAACGAAATGGCCGTAACTTGGCTAGACCGGCAGATATTTAAAGACAAATAAATAAATATTATCCCTACTACCTTTAACTTACAAATCAGTACATATCCGTGGTGTTACCAGACTAAATAAAGCCGTCTTCAACGCGTGTATTAAGTGTTATTAATACATTAATTCTTCAACACAACGGTTGAATGCGACCACCGAGATTATCCGATAACTATGAATATTTTAACGTTAATAATGGTAAATTAATTTGCTGTTTACGTGGTTTATATAGAACCTACCAGAAATATAATGCTGATTGACATGTCCAAAGCAATCAAACACGAAATTGAAGCACAAATTTCTTTATTTCGTCGTAATGATAAAATATTTATATTCTTTAGAACTTATATTTTATATACCTACATTAATTTTATAACAGCACGCATTTCAGCAAATATGTTTTATTTTTTATTAACACACCAACGTCATTTTTAACTTTCGAATACAAACCTGTCAAACTAAGTATTCTAAAATCGAATGCCTTTTCAAATAGAGCTATTATTTTTAAAGGGTAAGGATGTGGCGACAGAAATCGAATTTTAAATCGATTAGTGGTGATCGGAATCGACTTATAAAAGCGATTCGGGGAATCGCATTACGGGATAAACGATGGTGCGTCTTAACCTCTTGAACGTTCGCGAACATTCCACGAAATGCCCTACGCGTCGAGGATTTTTCGATTATTCTTTTTTTTTGGTTTGACCTTGAGAAAAACGCAAATTTCGTGGTTATATTGATAATTATATGCAATAAATTATACCTTCCCGGAAAGCCCATTAGTTTTCCTATCGAACTGTGTAAGATTATAAATAAATGAAACTGACCTGACTTCGTAGCGACGAGATAAATTGGCATTTTGAAAATTTTCTTACACATAACCTTTAACTTTCTCACATTACACCAAAACCACACACATATTCTCGAAAAAAACACTTGAATACGATAGTCCATACATTTGCGCAAAAACAATGTTACTCATATCACATCAAATTACAATAATTACACGACACAATAACTATTTCCGCAACTCAACAAGAAGCGCGGCGCGCAGCGCGCGGCGGCACGCGAAATGTAAACAAACACTGTCTGTACTATCTATAGGTAATGTTCACGACTGTGGCGCCATTTTTACCGGTTTATTTTCTTTCAACAACGATTATGATAACAATATGCAATTTTATCACTTTGTAGTAACTTCATTATGTTTATAGGTAAATAAACTAACAACTTATGTAGATTTCAAAGCATTTCGAGATAAATTTTGCACTAAAACAAGTCGAAACACGACGGCCATGACGGAAAAAAATACGCATCTTCACAAGTTTCGTCACTTTTTCACTGGCATATTTATTACTTTTCCAAAAACAAACACTTGCAACGTAATCTACACTTATTTCTCAGTAATTCTATATAAATCTTATAAGATTACTCATCGTTTTCTAATTGGAAACATGATTTTCATCCCGACGCAACCACGCAACAATTGCTCCCAAAAAGTGACAGCTAGCTGAATGACGGATCACTTTATTTTTTTTCAATCTTCTTCATTCTATGTATCGATATTGCCAATGGAAAATATTTTAATAGAAAGCGAATGAACTATTCTGTTCAATCAAATAAAAAACGGGTTGCAACTTGAAAATATACGTCACAGAAAAAATATCCAATCGGTGCAAGTCACTCTCGTACACCTGGGTGTACCAATGGCGCGATGGGCACTCAAATCTCTCGTACACCCGGTTGTTCGAGAAACGCGCGAGAGGTTAACTGATCTCCTTCGTCTTGAAGGCTTTCCAAAGGGTGCATTTGTTACACTGTAACATTATTGTACGACCCTTATTTGTTATTTGTCGGGAAACGGAAATATACCTGTTTATAGCAGATTTCTTAACTAGCATGTTAAAGGCGGCAAACTGAGTACTAGAAGATAAAGAATGTTAGATTTTCAGGTTAAAATGCAGAGTTTATCAGATACGCAACTTAAGCTGTTGATCCCCGCATTAACGCCGGCGTTCACGCGCCATTGTCTTACTATTGTGTCTCTAATTACGCACTCAAAAGGTTAAAGTCTAAAATCTTCGCATTTTTGTTTGTGTGCAGATCCAAATGACTAAATACCAGTTTAGTAAATTATCAACAAAATTAATAACTCTATTCTTAGATATTAATTACAGAATTCTCATTATCATAATAAACATGGCAACTCTATTTTTGTCACAGTAAATACCAACTTCAGCTGTTAAATTAATAAAAAGCAATCTCGGACGAATCTCGTTTTGTATTTTTTGTTACGTTTCTGCGATACTTTCATAAAAGTCCGTAGGTATTATCCCTTGTTTAAAATTTGAAAAAGTCTCGGCTCGTTTCAAAATTTCATTCACCGACGTTCAGTAAATCGCTTAGGCACATTGTACAGTGCTTCATATAGCAATAGCGACGTCATTTTTTAGGCTTTTATTCACTGACGAAACCAAAGCTTTTGGCATTCCCTATAAAACGCGGTGAAGCACTTTAAAAAAAAAAACATGCTTTACATTCGCTTTTAGTTAGAGCGACTGTGTATAATCTGTGAGCCAGGTATTTTTTTTATTGTTCTTATTCTATGGTTTGAGTAAACAAGAGGCTGAATGGCTCTGTAAGCTGCGTTCTTTTCATTTTGTTTAATAAAAACATTTTGCAACCATGTTTTTCTTTGATAGTTTTTAGAAAATTAAAAAGACTGAGTGAAAATGCAGTGCATAAATTCACACTACTAGACTACTCTTGGCACTTAAAAGTTGACCCTACCTACAATATTTTCTGAAGCAACGAAACAAGCCGTAATGACGTCCACCCTCCAATGTTGCCAGCGAAAAATATGAGAAGCGGACATACCATAGACAAAAAAACTCGTTTGCAAACTCCTCTTGAACACAGTGACAATATTGAAAGCTTTTTATATGTCAACGGTGGCGAGTACTCTTGTGAAGTATTTGCTCTAGTACGCGAACTTCAGAGGGCTACGGATTTCATTACGGCTGGTTGTGTTACTGGCTGGGAGAGTAAATATCTGTTTGCAGTCGGTACAGGGTATTTGAATTTTAAATATTGAATGCATTAAGGTCTGCCAATAAATTCTGGCCTGAATATTGTATGTGTGATTCCTTCTTGGATATCTATATTGGGTTTATATATCCAGTTTTGGTAGAATTATTCCTATTATCTTAACATGAGGTTTAAGAATTCGTTCAGTTCAAAAATATGTTCGTACAAGAAATAATTTTATTTAGGAAAAACTTACTGTGGTTTGTTTACCAGAAACTCAATAAACAGATATTATTTGTATAAACATTTTATCTTTACAATATATTAGCCCTGGCTGTATATATTTGTTGTCTTGACAGCTGTCAGAGCGAAGACGTAGTGCGTGAACTAGTGAGCAGATATTTATTTATATTTCATTATCTAGAGTACATTAGGACACCACACTTACCAAATATAATTCAACTGTGTCATACATCTTCTTAGTTAGTTAATATTTAAATCATTTATGTACATATGTTTTGTTATTTACAAAAATAAATTACACACATTGCTCAACGTATATTTTTTTTTTTGGATAGGCCCGCGTTTGACCACTATCTCACCTGACGGTAAGCGATGATGTGGCCGCCGATGGACCACGCTTGCCTAGAAGTAACCTATTCACTTTTGACTTAAAGACCCCATAGGTTGTAGCTATCGGGAAATACTGACTCTTGAGAATTCCAGTCTTATAATGAATGTGTTCCCAAAATGCTTTGTTTATTGTTTGTGTTTTTTTTTTGTCGTTATATTAAGTAAGTCGTTACTACTGCCATTAGATTGTGTACTTTAGATACTATCTAAGATCTTGTCAGAACTCAGAAGCACAAATAACGTCTGCAAACCATAGATAGTAAAATCCATATCTCTCTATAAACAAATATGGTAAAGGCATGATGGCATAAGAAAATAGAAGTATAGATCTTTATACTCCTTTCATTCTATCTTTCCTGAAAATGGCCGAAACTACTCCCTTTCGATAAAGCAATTACTTTGAGGATTTAGCCCGTCCACGAGCGTCATCGTACTTTACAAACTTATATCAAATACTGCCATTATTCCGCCGATTCGCCCGCTTTGAGCCGAGTGAAAAGTTTTTAAATCAATGAGAAAGTTAGAGTTGATCCGCCGTGAGTCTTTTTAGGCGGCTATTTCTAAAAGGGGATTAATTAAAAGTCTAGAGCTGCCTATTCTGTAGGTATTATCTAATCTTTGTGACATAGTAGAAGCGTTTTAACATCAAAGGTTAGCCGCGTTTCAGAAGGATTATATTTTCCAATACACTTTACTGTTTTATTGTTTTATGTAGGCACGCAATTTATTGTTTTACGCACTAGTGTGGAAAAGTGCGCGAGCACACCCTCGCCACAATTTATTGTATCAGGCTGGCTGGATGCCGCGCAACCCCCACGAGTCGCTGTTCAACCTCCGTTTATATATTTCTACGTAAGAGTCATAACTCATCCTACATTATAAAATTGTAAATCTATGCGTAGATACATGTATTGGATGTTAGTCAATTATGCCTCAACATCATTCTGTACAGATTGGAATGAAACTTGGTCCACGATTAGATCGTAACTTGGAAATACGATAGGATGCTTTTTAACCCAGTAATAAGTTCTCGGGGGCTAATTTTTGAATTAGTTAATCTTATTAGTAGGTATTTGACTAGGCAGGTATCTTATTTTGTAAATTAGAATCTAATATTTTATTGGTTTGATACACGTTTGGAAGGTCAAACTCAGACGAAGAGATTTCGTAGAAAAAAGGGAGGCATTTGTGATTTGCCCAGCTGTGGGACTGAAATCATTACAATGACCGTGACTTTGAAAGGACACAACAGAGTCGCATGTTAAATAAATTCCTTCAAATCGGAATTATCGCTTAATTTTTTTTAAATAAATCGTTTCTCGTCCTCCTTCTTATCTCGGCAGTATTTTTTTTACTTTTGCCTCAAATTTCCCTCTTTAGTCCTCTTTTGTGTATTTGCTTTCTTAATCTTCATATTTAAATTTTTTGTAGTAGTACCTAAACTGTATGTACTATGCACAATGTTTAATTTTATAATTGTACAGACATTTGCTTTTTAGGGTTCTGGACTGAAGGGTAACCTTTGGAACCCACTTACTAAACCCCTGGCTATACGTCCGTATGTTTTTCACCGAGCTATATCTTATTAACCGTACCTAATAGTTAAATATTTCACAAAATGTGTATTTCTTTTACCGCTAAAACAATAAATAAAATCCCCCTTTTGATTAAAAAACGTGATTTTTCAGTTTATAGTACAAAACCCATGTGCGAGTCCGACTCACACTTGACTGATTCATGTCTTTTCGCTTCGACAAATGCTGAAACGTAATTGGCAGAATTATTTTCGGGCCTGACATTTGGCTGGGCCATCCAATCAGCGCGCTTGGAGAGTGACAGCCGTTAATCGGCAGGCGATGACGAGGGGAAACGATTGGAAGCTTACGACCTTAATAGTTCTTGGATACTTTCTCTAATAAAAGAAGATTTATGTTAAATTAACTCTTGTTGAAGTGTTGAGATGGCAGTTACAAATTGTAAAATGCCTTTGATGTGTTTGCGAGGTCAAATACCCCTTCCCTTAGTTATTTTTCATCTAGATCGACTAATATTTAACATAAGTCAAATGAAGTAGTGGTGCCCCAGTGGTAACCGTAACGAGGAAACCGGCATGTCCTAGAATCAAAACCTTCGAAAACCAACGATATCCACCTACCCGCAACGGGCCCGCATGGTGGATCACAACTCATTCCCTCTCCTAATGAGGAGACCTGCAGTGAGATTAAGGTAAGTCAAAACCATAATTTCAAAACTAAACTATTTCTAAATCGCCTCACAGAATTAACATAAAACAAACGAAATGTGGGCAGAGCTATCCAAATTATTCAGTCTAACTCTATAGACTACGGGTAGTGAGTACAACTGTTATTTGAGCTGGCAACTCCGAACGTTCGAAACTTGAAACTGTTGAGCGTTGAGCATTGAATAGTTTCGGAAGCTAACTGTATTGTCGTGTCAATATGATTTGGCCTTTGAAAGCTGGAGAGGATTAGTGTAAGCGTCTTTAGAAATAGGAGATTATTTGACTGTTTGAGAAGCGTTTATTGACGTTTTTGGGTTTGTTGTATGATATAGTTATTTGTGATAATAACGAAAGCATTTTCGACATTCAAACTTACTAAGTAGTTGATATTTTCTTGTTCTATTCACCCTTTTTCGGGGAACGAACTTCTCCCGTTCTGGCCGGCTGGTTACACTCATTCCTGATTAATGAATTAAGAATTTGATGCGTTCATCGTTTAAGTCAAACTCTAACCTAAAAAAAATTAAGCATTCAAGTAGGATTTGATTAATTCCATAAAGTTTTTTTACTTCTACGTTTACTTCAGTATACTTTTAATGCTATCTGTAGGTTGGTCTCTTTTATCTACGCTATGGAGAGTTTTCGGCGGGATTTTTTCCTAGTAGATATTGTTATGTAAAATTGGCGTAGTTTTCTATCTTTATGGTCCACACAACTCCACAACATATGGAATCATTGAAACAGTCGTGATCTCGGTAAACTGGCGCTGAGAATTTGATTGTATCATGAACTAACTACTTCAGCGAAGCTTGCTGAGAAGGCTGACTCGAGACATTTGCTGCCAAATACTGCAAAAGCATTAGAATGTGTTACATCCGCATTCTAATGGAAAACAGGGTTACTGGTAACTCGACGTGTTTAAATGCAACCAATTAAGCCACCAAATGTTCTACCAGTAACAGTAACCCTGTATATCTATATTCTTATGGTAAACAAAGAAACTATTGATACGGAGACGTGGCTTAAAAGACTTCGTATCCAAGCCAAAAACATTACGAAAAAAATTATCAAAAAGAAAAAATTATTAAATGCAAAAAGAAAAAACAGATTGAGAATCTCATTCACATTAATAAAGTTTACGGCGGCGACGTTTGAATTCAATTTCAAAATTCGAACGCCGTTTTGTTTGATGTTCTCTTTTTGAACGCACATCGAATCGAATCCTTAATTAATACAACTTTTAATTGAACAAATTTTCAGTTAAAAATAGTAGGAACATTAACACCTGATTTGTTAATCGTTTATGTTCCGCTTGGATACCATTAAACTTTCTAATTCCCTTAAAACGGAACAGAAAACCCGGAAACTGTAGTTTGGCATAGTTTTAGTTCAGTTTGTAGCATTACTGTGACCACGGTTTATTTGGACTGTGTGGTTAGAGTAAACTTTAATTTACTGTTATTAAATTTGTTATGTTTTTACAGTTTTGTCAGTTAAACAATAGTTAAATAATTATGTAATATTATTTTCTGATAGTCTTATCAGTGGCATGTCCGGTTATAATTCTACGTGGTGGTTTACAAGTGGGTATATTACTTACCAGACCTACCAAATATACGCAAAAAAAAACATAAAAATCAATCAGATTACAAACACTAGCACGTGATTTTTATATTCTATGGTGCGTTTACATGTGGGCCCAGCTTTAGCCAATCGCCAGCTAGGCTAGGCAAGGCTAGGGATGGCGGTGGGCCGAGGCTGGGCCCACGTGTAAATGGGGTATTAGATTACGCAGTTCCTTTTTACATAGGTACATTAAAATCTTTCCTCTAACGAAAAAAAATTGGGAGTCTAATATATATCTATATTGTAGCCTTATTACGTTTGGTACGCAACTGTATTACAAAGAAAATTACGTGGAGCACAACGCAAAAGAATTTGAGAAAAATCCCTAAATGCGGTTAAATACCTCTGCGTGGCAGAAAACATGCGTACCGTTTACCACACATTACATGAAAAACGCTGAAATAAATGTCTGTAAAACACCTTTACTGAAACGTTATTTACAGAGATAGCAATTTATCAAACGCAAGCAAAATGCGGTGTAGACGGGAGACGAAAGGTGGATCGAGTGGCGTCTAAGTGGGAAATAATATTGGTCGTATAGCAGTAACTAATTAAAAAAAATAATTAAAAATTCAAATATTTTTTCAATACACTTACTCGAAAACCCGCTTTTATCCCACCGCTTTTAGGCACGCAATAGACTGTTTTCCGCACTAGTGCAGAAAAGTCCGCGGACTCTCCCCCGCCTTAATGTTATTAAACTTATCGTATCAGGCTGGGCGCGCGTCGACCCCCGCGAGTCGCCGGTCAACCCCCGTTTATAGATAGATAGATAGATATATTCTTTATTGTACACCAAAAATACAAATTACATTAGGAACTTAAAATTAATAGGGTGTCACAATGGGTGGTCTTATCCCTAAAAGCTATTTTTTACAGACAACCTTTGGATGGATTTAGATTAATTTTTTCGACATTTCGATTTTTTTTTTATTAATTTCTTCGTGTTTTGAAAAAAGTCGTTTGATACACGTGCAAATCTATCACTGCAGCCCTCGGCTCCATAACACCTCTCCTGCGGCTCGTGCGAATTCCACCTCGGTCACACTGACAAACTTTCTGCGCTTGTATCAAAATGTACTATTATTTCACATAGGCCTACATGGGCACTTATAAAACGTCAGAACCTAGTGCAGTAAGATGGGTAGATAAAGAGAAGCCTTTTTTAAGGTGCGAATCATCCAATGACATCTCTCGCTCTGGGGCGGAGCAGAGCGTGTCTGACTTCTACTGACTAAAACCCACGCTTATGTTCTTTCTTTGCCTTGTGTTCCAGACCTTGAGTTACCTTTCGGAAGTCAACACATAGAGGTAAAGAGAAGCCTATCGTTTAGTATTTCTGAGAGGTATTTTGTTTCTTCTCTATAGGTAACGACTAAATGGAATCATGCAATTGCTTCTGACGTGTTCACCGTATCAATAAGCTAAGTCAACTTTCTGATATGCTGTTTTTCGAATAATATTTTTCAGAATCTTAATCTGTAGATTCTACTTACCTATAAGAAAAACTTGTGAGTTTATGTTACTAGATATTGTTCAGAAATTAATAATAATAATATTCTACAACTTTTACACATCGCCATCTAGTCCCAAACATAATAGCGTAGCATAAGCATAATCAGCCTTTTAATGTTCCCACTGCTGGGACTGGGAATCCATCACCGGAGCCAAGTGCGGGTTGGCGGTGAATGTCACATGTCTTCAAATTTTTGGTTCTAGGACATGCCGGTTTCCTCACGATGTTTTCCTTCACCGTTTTGAGAGCAGTGGTGATGAAATAAATTACCTACACAAAGTAATGCGCCTGGCTTGGTTTGAACCCGCGTCCTACAACTCGTAAGTCGGGGCCGTTACCACTCGGTCACCACTGTTCTCCAAAAATAATAATCTATATATATAAAAGAAGAAACTGACTGACTGACATATCAACGCACAGCCGAAACTATAAGGCCTAGAAGCGTGAAATTTTGCACATGTCTTTCTTTTATGACGTAGGCGAGCTCTAAGAGAGGATTTTACAAAATTCACCCCCTAAGGGGATGAAACGGGGGTTCAAAGTTTGTATGGAGAAACCTACTTTCATGCGGGCGAAGCTGCGGGCAGAAGCTAGTATAATATAATTCTCATAGCTGTACGATTCGTGGCCGGCCTTCTATGAATGTAAGGCTACGTGTAGTCTCTAGGGCAACAAATCAACCAATTTGAAATGAAAATATATAGAAGGATCGCTTTTTTTTTGTTGTATAACTTTTTCCTCCCTTTTTGTGACCATTTAGGATTAAAATAACCTTTCTTGTATGAGCAGTATCTATTGTTAACAAGGAAACCACAGCATATAATAATTACATGGAACTTTTTTTTTAATAAACCATAAAGTACATATGCATACCTTTTTTGGGGAAACCTCAAAAGTAGACCAAACGATGCTAAGGTTTTGCACAAAAAGACAGGAGTGTGTGTGATTTTTACCTCACTAAAACAACCCTGGTAATCAAAACCAGCACTTGGCTGGACCTCCGTGACCTCTTGAAAGATGATCCGGAACCCTCGCTGTACAAAGCCTGTTAGGCACATCGCATGAAAAAAAAAGAAAGAAAGAAAAGAGAAAATAGGTCTCCCTTGGGCCTTGCCATGCACGGCAGCACGGGATCACTGCCACAATCTTTCCTGGGGTTACTCCATGAGCGTACAGTCGACACCGCCACCGGCCCACGTTGAAAACCAGCGCAGTGAGCTCATCGCATTATGGGTGAGGCCGCAGCTTTAAGCTGAGCGTTCGACCGTTTTGCGCGGATGTGACGCATATCTTCCCTATCTATTGATTATGTTTGTTAGCTAGTTTTAAGATTGCGTTATTTCGCGTAAATAAAACTGTTTTTCTTACTTTCTTTCTTTTCATACCTGCCGGCCACATGCCAATCATACCGGCTCTTTTGTTTAGGTGGGTAATCATCAAATGACTTAGCCCACTCACACTCCAGGCCCACGGTAATCCTTTAAAAAATTCGGCGGATCTTACTGAGCCTTTGTCTCTCTTTTTGAGGTCATTCAGTTTCAAAATAACCTTTCAGTGGTAACCTTTAATTAGGTTCAGTACCTATTGTTAACAAGGAAACAGCAACCGCGGAAAGGAAATTTGAATGTACCAGGATAATTAATTAATCTAAATTCAGTTCCAGTCTCCATTTTAATCATTGATGTAAGCAGGAAGCAAGAATCGATTTGCACCTTACAACACCAATTTACAATTGAGGACCGTATCAAAGGAACACTGTTAATAAAGCCATTATATTCTGGTCCTTTGTACGCTTTGTTTGATAGAAATAAAACATTAGGGGATCATGATCCTTGAGGTATTTCGCCGTTTTACAAATCGGTGTGGGTTTAGATTAAAAATGTTGAAGGTGCTAGTGGTGGAGGGTCGTGATTCGAGATGGCCTAGTGGCTAAGGCACTCGCCTCTCATTTACGTGGTTGCGTATTCGAAACCAGTCAAGTACCAATGTGAATTTTTCAAATTTACTATTGACACCCCGTGCCAACACATCGACAAGCCGTAGATCCCGGTTGTCATTCATAGATCTTTGACAGTTGTTACAGGTAGTGAGACACCAGAAAGTCTGACCATCGGTCTAACCAACGAGTCTCATGTTCCCCAGTAACTGGGTTGTGGTTTGATAGGCAAATAAAACACAGGTATTCAGTCGCATCTGGTCAGACTGGAAACAGATGCTAGGCTAGTTAGGAAAAGGTTAAGGAGATGATGATGGTACCCAGTTACCACCGTCATCATCAGGTGGAGGCCGAGATAAGGTTAGTCTCCAAAACTGTTTGATTCTTCTTCGTAACATTATAACTATTCATAGCTGGTTAGCAAAAATTGCTCAGTAGATTGCTGGCGAGCTTCTGAATTGAGTGTTGCACGTCTCAAACCTCAAGCACTTAAGTAGTGCCAAATTTTGATAGTTTTTATAATCACACAACTTCAAATGCTTAAATCACCGAGTCGTCGATGGCGCGTAGTGTACTATTGGCGCCTTAAGGAGATGTCAGCAAAACCGTAGAGGCCCAGCAAGGTCGAAGCCTACTGGGGCCATGGGTTGTGCGAAAGAGAACCCCAGGGCCCTGGAACGAAGGCAAAGAAGGAACAGGAGTGAATTTTAGTCAGTAAAAGTCTGACACGCCCTCCCGCTCCGCCCAAGTGTATTGTACTGTTAAATTCGCTAGTATTGTTTAGTAACACCTATCATCGAGTCGCTTTTGCATAGTACGGCACTTGATAGACAATTTTACAAAAATATTATGTTAAGTAAGTGATGATAAATGATATTTATTTTGCAAATAGGTTTAATAAAACACTTTTACACGTAAATTTTTTTTTTCGCCATTTTAATCTAGATGAGGCCGGTGTTTCCTAGCTGAATACCTAAGTTGGTAACTATATTAAAAAACCGGGCAAGTGCGAGTCGGACTCGCGCACTGAGGGTTCCGTACAATTTACCTATGAAAACAGTTCAAAATTCGAATCGAGTCTAAAAGATTCTTACGAATAGCAAAAAAGTTTTTTTTTTGTGACGCAAATATACCTACTTATGCTATGAGACCTTGCTTGATGCCAAATTTCAGTATTCTAGGACAACGGGAAGTACCCTATGAATTTTGATTTTTTGAGTCGTATAAGTTTTTTGCAACATAAACGGCCGTATCTTTTTGTTTCGTTAACTTATAAATTTGATTTTTTCACAGCTTCAAGGGACCGCAGACTTGAGTATATGGTTTTAATTTCAACTCGATACCTCCACACGTTCCCGAGATAAAGAGTGTCTTGACAGACGAGACAGACAGACGGACAACAAAGTGATCCTATAAAGGTTCCGTTTTTCCTTATTTATACCAAATATTGTTAGTTATTCCTTTTAATTAAATTTTTTTTTTTTCTCAAATAAGTATATTTTCATTTCACAAAATCTCGCTGCGGAAAATAACGAAGCTTACTACAAACATCATCTCTATAATTCACTGGAGCTTTGTAGAAAATTGCTCGCGAAAATAGCGTCGATTTAGCTCAACTAGAATGTGTGAAAATCTTGAGTAAGAACTTTTTCGTGAACGCCGAACAAGAGTTTAAAACTGGGCTGTATGGAGTTGTCGCTTGAGTTGCGAGAAAAAAGAAAATTTTCAGGCATCCATCTTGTTTGCCGAACGACGTAAGTTTGTCGTTGCGGACGACTTTACTATTACTTTTGTTGAATATTGCAATTTAAAGTTTAGATAAGTTTTCTTTCTATGGAAAGAAAGAAGTAAGAAAATCATTCATTTGTGATTGGCACAGGACAACAACAATAAAATATATATTTTTTAAACTAAACTATAAATAACTACATGGGTATTAATTTTTATTTATAACGCTTGGTTCCTACTAGTATTTTATCATTTCACTTCATATGACATTGTATTCTATTTGATGACATTTTATCATTTTTATGACATTTTATTATTTGTACGACATGGTATTATTTCGAGCATGACATTGTATATTTTTATGATATTATATTTTATTTTTGTATGACATTGTATTGACATTTTTTTATGATATTGAATTCGAATCTATAATCTAATCTATTTTATCTGAATTTTAATGACATATCATTTAAGTTGAACGATTAAGTTAATGAGCTGACAATTTTTTACTTTTTTAATATTCTCCTTATTTACTATAAATTATATATTTTGCATGCTGTAAGGCAAAATGTATTGGGACAATCAACAATTATAACACCTTATCTGTATACCTACATTATTAGCAAATAAATGATTATTATTATTTTTATATTTTACTAAAATCTACCGTATCTAACAGGTACTTATGAGAGATTAGAAAAAAAAAACGGAAGGCCAGAACGCAGTGTTAGAATACTTCCTAAAAGGTGGACCGATGACCTGGTAAGGGTCGCGGGAATCTGATGGATGCGAGACGCAAAGGAACGGTCGTTGTAGTGACAGCCTATGTCCAGTAGGTAGTGGACGTCTTTCAGCTAAAATGATGAATAAAGAACTGCGAAAGCCAATTAAAAAAGTGTTCATGAAATAGGTACAAAAAAAATTGTAAAAAAATCGTTGAAACATGTAATTTCGAAAAAATTTATTTAACGAAATGAAAACCTGTTATTTATACTTCGAAATGAATACCATAGTGTTATTTTTTAACATTATTAACATGAATTCCGATGCTTTGCAGCGTCGGAATTTATTTAATTGAAAAGTAATCACTATGAGAAATTGAAGAGGTATTCATTTCTCTTATTTTGAATGAATATTTTCCAGCATCAGTTCTGAATGACGATGAAATAATGATTGAAAAAATGTATTGTGAGCTGAGATCAAAAGGCTGAAAAACAACTGAAATTGATCATGGCACACTCATGATACCTATTGTAATTTTTTTTGAATGTTTTGTGAAATTAATTTTCGGAAATTTTTGGCTGTTTACGTTTTGTTTTGTTCTAAGTGTGTAATTATGATAACTTAACAATCCTCATACCCAAGGTACATATTTTTAATAAATGTTGCAGTGCATAATTAAATATTCTTAAAGGGAAATTTAAGTAGTCGTCGTAAAAGCGCATTTAACCCAGTTTACCACGGATCGAAACAAGTAGTTTTTTTTTTTAAATAATAATAATTTTTCAATACACTTACTCGAAAACCCGCTCTTATCCCTACCGCTTCTAGGCACGCGATTTACTGTTTTCCGCACTAGTGTGGAAAAGTGCGTGGGCTCGCCCCCTTCATCGTTTATTTTATGTAACGTATCAGGCTGGGCACTCAGCGACCCCCACAAGTCACGCGTCAAGTCCGTTGATTTATTTCCTCAAAAGTGTATTTAAAAACGTCGTTTCATACACGTGGAAATTTGTCACTGCAGCACCCGGATCCATAACTCCCTCTCCGGCAACTCGGGCGAATTTCGCCTCGGTCGCGATGACAAACTTTCTTCACTTATTAAAATGTACCTATATCTGACTCAGATACTAAACAAATCCATATTTTAGTTTATCATAAGAGCTTTGTAACATGGAAAATGTATAAAAATATGAAATGTGCATGTAATACAGACGTAAAAACAAACAACTTTTTTGGAAACTGAACCAATAATTTTCAGCTACCGACATGCTGCAGATTAAGCCCATAAATACTAAAATGTCAAACTTATAATGTATCCAAAGTGATTTATAAGGCGATAACCGAGCAATCAATACAATATATAATTACTTTTAACTGTAATTTAAACATTTAAATCGAGTAGTTAACTGGAAAAGCGATTAATTTCATGATTGATAACACAGATTTAAATACTTATAGGGAATTAAATTACCCATTAAAGCGTTGGAATCGCAGTTAAGTGGCTAAAGTGCAAAAGGTGGTGGATTAAAATAGCAAACAATGTTTTATAAAAATAGCAACAGTCGAAAACAAAATAATTTAAGAAAAAAAAATACAGGTCAGTAATACATATCGGCGGCAGCGATCTCTCGCGCCGGGCCTTGTTACAGGCCATGGTCCGGAGCGAGGAGGAGTGGCAGGCGGTCGCCTCCTTCTGCGAAGCAGTAATGCTAGCAAAGGAGGAGGCCGCACGTGCACGCGTGAGGCAATGGCCCTCGCGCCCCAGCCGTCGGGATTCCGATCCCAATTTCCGGCCACCGTAGGCGCGGGCTTGCGGACGGCGACCAATGGGTAGTTCGCCGTCCGATCGTCCGGAAACCGTCCGGACCGAGCCTAAGTCGTCGACGGCGCGTAGTGTTCCACGCGCACCTCAAGGAGATGTCAGGAACCGTAGGGGCCCAGCAGGGTCGAAGCCTACTGGGCCCTGGGTGATGCGAAAGAGATCCCCGGGGTCCTGGAACAATGGCAAAGAAGGAACTGGAGTGGGTTTTTAGTCAGTAAAAGTCTGACACTATCTCCCGATCCGCCCAAGAGCGAGAATGTCATTAGATGATTTTCCCACCCGAAAAAAAGTTCAGATAGATAACATAATATTAGCCTTATAGTGTTCCCACTGTTGGGACTCAGGCCTCCTCTCGGAATGGGCCGTAAACCACCACTCCGGCCTAAGTGTCACATATCCTCAATTTTTTTTTGCTCTAGGATATGCCGGCCGGGTTCCTCGTCATGTTTTCCTTTATCGTTTTGAGAGCGGTGGTGAAGCTGTCCCCTACGGTTTCTCCCGCGTCTTTCGTTAGTGCTCCGCTCCTTTTAGTCTTAGCGTGATATTAATAGCCTAGCTATAAAATGGTATAATAATATAATAATAATATTCCACAACTATCACACAACGCCATCTAGTCCCAAGCTAAGCAGAGCTTGTGTTATGGGTACTAGACAACTGATGAACATACTTATATATTTCTAAATACATACATATATAGATAAATTACACCCAGACACAGAACAAATGATCGTGCTCATCACACAAACATTTGTCCTGGGTGGGAATCGAACCCACGACCTCCGGCATAGCAGTCAGGGTCACTAACCACTAGACCAACAGGCCAGTCAGCTAAATGGGCTATCCAACACTTAAAAGATTATTTTTTTTTTAATTCGAACCAGTTCAAACAACTGAACAAACTCTTAAGCTTCATAATATTAGTATATATTAAATCCACAAGCTAGATATTTAGCCATATATCACAGTTTTCAATGAAGCCAGTCTACGAATAACTCAAGCGGAAATGCCATTAGAAGTTATCGAGCCAAGGGGTTGAAAGGTGCTCTTGTGTAGAACTATTCACCATTTGCACTAACCCTTGTGCATAGTTTAAGGGGATAATAACGGCATGCTGTAGACCTGAAGACTATGACTTTCACTCCTATATTGGATTCCTGAGTGATATTAAAGTTGAGCATACATTATGCTGGGTACTAGAATAGCATGTTCGAGTAAGAGGCATTTAGTTGTGAGTGAAAAATTTTAGTAGAGCAGTTTTCATGCCGTTTTTACGACGTGAAAGCTGCTCTACTAAAATTTATATTAATTAATGTTACAGGGTGACTGGTTAGTTCCTGTCCATCTTTTAAGAGGAGAAATTTAGTAAGACTAACTCAGTGCATTTATGTTCGTAACTCGACAAAATTGGAGTGATAGCTGATATTTTCTGTGATTTCAGGTTTGTTATATTCACTGAAATGAAATAATGTATTTCCTAGGAATATAGGTACAAAAATATGGTGTTAGGCAAATCATTTATAAAAATGAAGAAAAGCAAGGGCCCAAGGACACTCCCTTGGGGTACACCGCAAGTTGTGTTCAATGTTCAATGCATAGGTTAATTATAAAACTTAGGACGGGTGCAATCTTAAGCGACATTAATTTTAAAATTTTAGTAGATATTTCATCATATATATACCATGGCTATTGGTATTTTTTAATTCAATAATGGTTTTGAAAATTTCTATAACATCCGTCGGTGCCATAAAAAGGGTTTTTGGGAAGTGATTTTTAAGACATAAAGCACTACCGTTTGCATTATTTTCTGCAGGATGTATCTATAAAATAATAATTGAAAGCCGTAGCTACGTCTTTAGGATTGTTAATTGTTTCATCATCGATAAAAATTTAAAAGTTAGATTTACACCTATTAATTAGTTTCCAGGTAGCTTTAGTTTTATTTTCTGCACTGTTGATAATATTACTGTTTTTAGACTTTTGTGTCACACATATTACTTTTTTAATCCTCTCGAATATTATTTATTTTCTATATTTGGTTATCGCCTATACAACCGTAACATCTCTCTTTTTTGCTTACTACAGTTTCTACTCTTGGTGTCTTTTATGAGTTTACTTGTTAGTGAACACATCCACGATATAACAGTAATTCCTAGTATGGCAATTTATTTTTGGTATCACGTGTGTTGGGTGTGTGTGTGTGTGTGCGTGTATATTTGTTACTTCTTCACACTCGAACGGCTGTACGACTTTGGATGTACACGGGTAGTCCATGACCTGGAATAGCACATAGGATACTTTTTGTCCCGAGAATATGTTCCCTTAGAACAATTTTCTATTTTAACACGAGCGAAGCCGCTTGCAGCAGCTAGCGAAGTAATAAACGCCATTAAGGCCACGTTGATGTTATAAGGAAGGGTAAATCTGCCCAAATGTCATTATTTGCTTACCGCCTCTAGGTATCCGAATCTCATAACAATCGGACCCACATTGATTGATTGAATTTCCAGCTTCTCGTACATCTTATCAGTGTGTAGATCATCTGGATTAGGAAATAAGTTTTCGATTCACTTACTAGAAAACCCACTCTCAACCTTACTGGTTTTAGGCACGCTATTTACTGTTTTTCGCACTAGTGCGGAAAAGTGCGTATGGTCGACCACGCCACAATTTTTACATTTATCGTATCAGACTGGGCACTAAGCGACCCATACAGGTCGCGCGTCAATCCCCTTTTATTTATATCTTCGTAGGTGTATTGAAAAACGTCGTTTGATACATGTGGAAAGTCACTGCAGCCCTCGGCCGCAATGCCGCAACTTTGTCCACTTGTATCAATCAACATGCTATTTTCGCATTTTACAGGTCAATGTGTGTTGTATGTTGATGAAAAAATAATTAGCGGCCGTAACACATGTTTATTTGCGGAATCATAAATTCATTAATGCAACCTTCTCAGTTCGTCTAACCCTAAAGTCAAGTAACAGAACAAGGATTCATATACCTATATATATAAACTGAACTGTGACGTCACCACCACACTCCCACTGTTCCTTATACAAATATTTGAAATGCTATTTGCTGCTTCATTTTATTACCAAATTTGATGCTGATCAGAAAAAAAAGGGCAAATGCGAGTCGGACTCGCGTACTGAGGGTTCCACACAAACTTACCTATGAAAACAGTTCGATTCCCGAATTGAGTTGCAAAGATTTTTACGAATTGTAAAAAAAGGTTTTTTTTGTGACGTAACTACAAATTTACCGTTTTCAGATTTATTCCTATATCTTTAATATAATACCTTGCTTTATGCCAAATTTCAGGATTCTGGGTCAACGGGAAGTACCCTATAAATTTTGATTCCTTTGAGAGTGTTGAAATGTACGCTTTTTGCGACTTAAACGGCCGTATTTTCTTTTTCCGTTGAATTGGAAGTTTGATTTTTTCACAGCTTCAAGGGGCCTCCGACTGAGTATATGGTTTTAATTTCAACTCGACGCCTCCACGCGTTTCTGAGATAAAGGGTCTTGACAGACAGATAGACAGACTGACAGACAGACTGACAGACAGACTGACAGACAGACAGACAGACAGACAGACGGACGGACAACAAAGTGATCCTAAAAGGGTTCCGTTTTTTTTCCTTTTGATGTACGGAACCCTAAAAATGTTTAAGTATTATAAAATAATGTTTTTTTTCTTTTAATTGATATAAACTAGTGCTTGACTGCCATGCCACCTGATTGTAAGTAGTGATGTAATCGTTGAAGCGCACTAGTTTGTTGTATTAATGATAATGTTTTTGATTATTACAAAACTCTTTGTCTGTATTATAATTTACCACTTATTATTTTTCTGAAATTTACTATTCATCATCATCATCATCATTTCAGCCGATAGACGTCCACTGCTGGACATAGGCCTCCCCCAAACGTCGCCACAGCGAACGATCCTGTGCGTCTCGCATCCATCGGATTCCCGCAACCTTCACCAGGTCATCGGTCCACCTTGTAGGGGGCCTTCCGACACTGCGTCTTCCGGTACGCGGTCGCCACTCCAGAACCTTTCGGCCCCAACGGCCATCCGTTCTGCGAGCAATGTGCCCTGCCCATTGCCACTTTAGTTTGGCGATTCTTCGCGCTATGTCGGCAACCTTGGTTCTCCTGCGGATATCTTCATTTCTGATTCGATCACGCAAGGAAACTCCGAGCATAGCCCTTTCCATTGCCCTTTGGGTGACTTTGAGCCTTCTGATGAGGCCCATTGTGAGCGTCCACGTTTCGGAACCATATGTCATCACTGGCAACACGCACTGGTCATAGACTTTCGTCTTGAGACACTGTGGTATATTGGATGAGAAGATACCGCGCAGCTTCCCGAACGCTGCCCAGCCGAGTTGGATTCGACGGTTGACCTCTTTCTCGAAATTAGATCTACCCAACTGGACTGTCTGTCCAAGGTAGACGTAATCGTCTACAACTTCGAGTGCAGAGTCTCCGATCTTGATCGGAGTGGGTGCTACATGGTTATTTACCATGACTTTGGTTTTGTCCATGTTCATTTTAAGACCCACTCTTTCGGAAGCTCTACTGAGGTCATTGAGCATTGTGCTGAGCTCTTCCGTAGTTTCAGCCATGACTACTATGTCGTCGGCAAACCGAAGATGAGTGATGTACTCGCCATTGACATTAATGCCCAATCCACCCCAGTCCAGAACCTTGAAGACATCCTCCATTGCGGCCGTGAATAGTTTCGGAGAAATGACGTCTCCCTGCCTCACACCCCGCTGCAGGAGGATAGGTTTCGAGGTCTGGTCCTGCAGTCTGACTGACATAGTGGCGTTTTCGTACAAACACTTCAGCACTTCGATGTACCGATAGTCAATCTGGCACCGTTGGAGAGACTGCAGCACAGCCCAAGTCTCGATCGAATCAAAGGCTTTCTCGTAATCCACAAACGTTAAGCAGAGAGGCAGATTATATTCCTCGGTCTTCTGTATAACCTGCCGTAGCGTGTGTATGTGGTCTATGGTGCTAAAGCCTTTTCGGAATCCGGCTTGTTCGGGAGGCTGGAAGTCGTCGAACCTGCGCGCGAGACGGTTCGTGATGACTCTGGAAAACAGCTTGTAGACATGGCTCAGAAGTGAGATGGGCCTATAATTCTTGAGCAGGGCCTTGTCGCCCTTCTTAAAGAAGAGTACCACCACACTTCCGCTCCATGCCTGCGGTGTTTTTCCCTCGAATATGACGGAATCAAACAGCTTCTGAAGGGCCTTAAGGATCGGTTTACCACCCGCCTTCAGGAGTTCGGCTGTAATTCCGTCATCACCCGGTGCCTTGTTGTTATTAAGCTGCTTCAGAGCCATCCTAATCTCGTACAGGCTGACGTCCGGGATATCTTCGGTATAGTGTCGGGTCAACCTAGCTCTTGGGTCGTTTGCTAGATTCGTAGTGGGTTTTGTGATTGACGTGTATAACTGTCCATAAAAAGCCTCGATCTCTCCCAGAAGCTCCGATTTGGCGGATATGACTCTGCCATCTTCGGTCTTCAGTTTCGTGAGCTGGCTCTGCCCAATAGACAGATCTCTTGCAAACACCTTGGAGCCCTTATTTCGCTCAATCGCGTCTTTAATTTTTCCAGTATTAAAGTGACGGATATCGCGTTTCAAGGACTTAGAGATCCGTTTATTGAGCAGCCGATATGTGCACGCATCGTCTGAAGACTGCAGAATCATCTCACGCCTTTCCTTCATAAGCTGGAGAGTTCGATCTGTGAGCCTCTTGCTCTTATTTGAACGAGTCTTATAGAATTTAGACCCAACCGTATGGACAGTTTCCACGAACCCATCGTTGTATTCGTCCACAGAGCTTCTTAGGCATTCGAAATGATTTTGAAGTTCGAGCTGAAAGCTCTCGGAGTTATGGATCTGGATCTGTGCAGGACGGAGCGTAGACTTCATCAGTCGAGATCTTTCAAGCTTGACATTGATATTCAATGTGCCTCTTACCATGCGGTGATCACTTCCGGTTTTCACCGCATTGATCACAGAGACATCATTGAATATTTGCTTCTTCGTCGACATGATGAAGTCAATCTCATTTTTTGTTACACCATCAGGGCTTTGCCAGGTCCACTTCCTATGCTCACGCTTTCTGAAGAAGGAGTTCATCATGTAGAGGCCCTCCCTCTCCATAAAGCTGGCCAGTAGGTGTCCCCGGTGGTTCCTACGTCCAAATCCAAATTGCCCCACTCGCAGCTCGTCACCGTCTCGTTTGCCCAGTTTCGCATTAAAGTCCCCCATGACCACGGTGAAGTGAGTCTTATAACCATGTATGGCTCTGGATACATCCTCATACATGGTCTCTACTTCGTCATCGGGGTGTGTCGAGGTCGGAGCGTAAACCTGTATGACCTTCAGCGAATATCTTGCTGATATTCTGAGTATAAGGTACGCCACCCTGGTCGACACGCTCTCGATCTTCACCACATTGTTCACAAGGGACCTGTGGACGATAAACCCGACACCACCTTGGGACTGCTGGTCCCCCTCCCGAAAATAGAGCAGGCTACCAGATTTTAGGATTATCGTGTCCTCCCCCTGTCTTCGGACTTCGGATAATCCCACAATACTCCATCGTAACCTGCTCAACTCCTCCTCAAGCTCGGCAATCTTCTCATCGGACCGGAGTGTACGCGTGTTGTACGTCGCCAGGTCCAGTCGTCGACGGTTGATCGATCCCACCCGGAGATTCTTAGCACCCCAGACCCCAGGGCTGCGCCCACGCCCGTCCACGCTAGCACAACCGCTGGAGTCACCGGGCACGTGGGGCCTGTTTTTTGTTGCATTATGCATTTGAGGGGGTTTGGACCATAACCCGCCACGCTGGTCCAGTGCGTGTTGGCGGGTCGCCATAGCCTCGTTCGTTTATCAGCAGGGTGCACCACGTGCAGGTGAGGTTGGCTTGGGTCCCGATAGGTGTTGATTGGGACCCCGTATACACCCCATTAAATAAAAAATTAAATTTACTATTGTGGAAATTTACTATTGTTATTATTATAATTTGATAACAAAAAAGTCGATATCTTCACATCAATTAACTCGAAGACTTACTTATTTCAGAAAACTCAGCAAAAATTGTAAAGTAATACCTATTCTCCCCTTGTATACTTCCAACCGCACGTCGCCAACAATTTGACATTGACAGCCTTATGTCTTCACTGTAAGGATGTTTTTCGCTTTTAAAGAGATCTGTTGATTGTACTTTCAGTAATTTGATAGACTCTCAGCAAGTACTTTGCGGTCTCTTGAAGACTGAAGGACCCTTTCTACGTTAGAACCGAGAGTTCTTAGATGCGTAAACTTATAGGTCGTTGTTTTAACCTACTTTTCGAAGATTGAGAAGAGAAAGGGACATTTTTTATTTTGATATAAGCATATTGTCTCACAAAGTATATACACATTTACAAAAAAAAAAAAAACTCTTAGCCCAGGGCGTGGTGTTCCGTCGCTTCCGCGGACAAGTGCCACAGAACAGCACAAAGTGAACAAGTGCTGTGTGAAGTGTTACTAACATAGTCATAAGTCTTATTTATTAACAATAAATTGTATTTCATTTACTTTTTATATGTTAGTCTGTAAGGTATTTATCTATGGGCCAAGATGCCTGAAAATAAATGATTTATTACCATTTTATTACTATTATTATTTAAAAAAATATATGACCACTATTTGACCTGATGGTAAGCGATGATAGATATAAGAGCGAATATATTACCTATTCGCTCTTTTAATATATTTTTTAATAGTTTAGTATATTTTATTTTATTCTTTCATTATCTATATATTATCTAATGCGTATCTGTGTTCCGTGAGTGTGTCCGTGGCATCACCAGCCCCTATCAGAATACCAGCGCTGCGTTATTTAACTTTTCGCAGCATATGCTGAGATAGGAGCCTTTTTGGCCTCGCACAGGTCTTTTATTTTTATCTTTTAATATTGTTTTCTTTTATTTATTTCTTTATTTTAAGTTAAGTGTTCATAGATTAAGTACTTACTTTTTATTTTTTGTTATTTGTCCTGTGTCTCAAATAAATGTTTTCTTTCTTTTTATTTCTTTCTTTCTCTTGACTTAAATACCAATAGGTTGTTGTTATTAGGAAACACAGTTTGCCCAAATAGGGATTATTGTACCGATACTTTGCAGTGACGTAACGCCTCCCACGCAGAGCAGTGGTGGCCGAGTGGTAAAGGCCCCGACTTACGAATTGTAGGTCGCGGGTTCAAACCCAGTCAGACACATTACTTTGTGTAATTTATTTCATCACCACTGCTCTCAAAACGGTGAAGGAAAACATCGTGAGGAAACCGGCATGTCCTAGAACCAAAAATTCGAAGACATGTGACATCCACCAACCAGCACTGGGCCCGCGTGGTGGATTACGGCCCATCTCCTCTCCTAGAGAGAAGAGGCCTGAGTCCCAGCAGTGGGAACATTAAAAGGCTGAATATGTATGTATGTATGTATGACGTAACGCCTCCCACGAGGTGAACCGATGGCTTGGTGAAAGAATGCGGAGGTCTACTTTCTGTAGACGTCTCTCAGCTGAAATGATGATTACTATGATGAATTTTGTGCAAGTTAGTGACATATTTATATTACCTTTTGTTACGTAAAGGCCATCGCAGATAGAGGTCTAATGACCGCCTGAGTCGCCGTTATCTTTGCGTTAGTACAAAAAAGTTGAGCAAATCGAGAGAAAAGCCAAATTTTGTTACAGTCTTTATTAGTTATAAAAGCTGAGCACAAAAGTTTCTATGTAAGAACAAATTATACTAACGCACAGAAAATTCTGGCAAACTAAATAAGCTTTTAGTTTGACTCAGAACTGCTAATTCTCTTAATGGAAACCGTCTGGCAATAAATATACCTTATTTTAGGCTAAGTTAAAAATAGACCTTATTTTAGGCTAAGATAAAAAGTACACCAGGGTTGTGGGTGGTTTCAAAGAGGCACCGTGGCCCAGAAAAAAAGAAAAACAAATTTATTTATGCGAAATGGCGCAATCTTAAAATTAGCTTGACATTATTTTTAGAATATGCGAAACCTCAATACGGTTTGTTGAGAATCAGTAACGGAATCCATTTCAATAATTTACACCATGTTATATTTTTTTCCAAAAATATTTAAAAAAAGGTCACAAGTTGGACACCGAGCGATATTAAGTTCAACACAGGTCACGGCAGGTCATAGTGGGCATTAGGCGCCAGCGCACAGCTGGGTGAGAGAGCAAATCAACCCCTCAGTCGCCCGAATGACCCGGTGACCATGTATTTGTGCGGACAACCAGGTAACCCAACAAGCTTATAACTTTGTGATTTTTCATGATACATATGAAATTTTGTACATAGATTCTTTACATAAAAATACTAGACACGTGTTTTGGGTTTCGCGTATACTAAGACGAATGTTGTATAGGGAAAATATGCGTCTGTAAATGCGTAAATAATGCGACGAAACCACAGCGCTGGTTTTCAGCGTGGACCGCTGACGGTGACGACACAAAGACGTAGGAACAGTACAGTGTAACTTTAAGGAACGCAAAGAGCAACTGAAGAAACACGGGTGGGTTTTAGTCAGTACAAGTCTGGCAATCCCTCTCACTTCATCATAGCGGGAGAAAATATTTGATGGTTTCTAACCCTCGCTCTTCTACAAGCGTAAAACGTCTGCATGACTGCCGTCTTATGAGTTTATACTCTAATAGCTGCTGCCATGGCTTCGGTCGTGTGAATACAGAAAATGGTCCCAAGGAAACATATTCCCACCATGGTTAGCCGTGGTCTATCCTTGTGTCAAATTTCATCCAAATCCGTTCAGCCGTTCGAGCATGAAGAAGTAGCAAACATACATACACACACACACAAACATTCACCTTTACATTATTATTATTAGTATGAAGTATGACGAATTAAGCGAGAAAGAACTACACTAGACCGGCGCACACGTGGACCACGCCTGATTTGTACATATGGGCGCGTTGCGTGGCGTGGATCTTATGTAGCTCTGCAAGTCTAGTTGCCATATAAAATGTATGGAGACCGACGCGCCCAGATCGGCGTACGTGGCACACGGGTGCGCAGTGTAGTTCAGCAGGGTCGAAGCCTACTGGGGCCACGGGTAGTGTGAAAGCGAAACCCGGGGCCCCGGGATGAAGGCAAAGAAGGAACAGGAGTGGTTTTTTGGTCAGTAAAAGTCTGACACTATCTCCCGCCCCGCCCAAGAAAAAAAAAAGTGTAGTTCTACCTTTACTCCTGTATCGTAACTGCGTTCACAAACATGTAAACTCCCTACCTACCTAACGTGTGTCTTTGTATAAGGATCGTTATGACAAGAGTCATAAGGGCGATTACAAAACGCGAACGCGATTCAATGAAGTATGCTCTAATGCGATCAGCGTGCGGCAATGGTGATAAAAAGGTTCAAACCCAGCCAGGCGGATTACTTTGTGTAATTTATTTCATCACCATGGCTCTAAAAACTGTGAAGGAAAACATCGTGAGAAAACCGACATGTGCTGTAGAAGAAAAAAAAAATTGGAACACTAAACTCGTTAAAAAATAAAAGCCCCGTTTTGACATTTGAGTAATACCCTAGAATGTAACTTGGAACGAAACTGAAAGAAACAATAAAATAATAATTAATTACATAGCGCATTAAAAAAATACATTCTTACATTTTTTTGTAACGTTAAATATGATGGAATATGTTTCAAGTATTATTTTTGCGTAATTAAGTATTCGTTTTGACAGATGTCAAAACTTTAGTGATTTTGTTTTGGTAGCGTTGGCGGTGCAGGATGGTTCCCGCACTGTGTCCGCGTGATGGGATACGGCCCATTCTCTCCTAGATAGGAGGCCTGAGTCCCAGCAGTGGGAACATTCATAATTATCTCCCTAACCTTTTCCTGTGGATAAATTATTAGGCTGTTTACGTATGTACCTATGTTATGTCACAGAATAAGTATGGTTATGTAAGTGAAACGGGTATAAGTCACTACAATTTTACAAAAAGCCTAGCTAAGTAGTCCCATACAGTCTGGAATAATTTAGTCAGACATCTTTTACCAAGACAAAGTGGAGGCTATAAATTCGCAGACGAATTGCCTTGCTGATCTGGGATAGACGAAAACCGTCTTCACTTGTATATTTATATGTGAACTGTGGGTAGGAATGGATATTTTAAAAGTAAAAAAAAAAATATACAGACGACTAAATTCAGCCTCGTAAATTCAACCTAAAAGATTGAATTCAGTCGTATTCGAAAATGTAGCTATCGAAACGTCCGGCACTGTAACTCAATCGCATATGATGGTTGACAATTTTTTACGCCTGACATGCATTTTGCATGTATTTGAATGAATAACTATGTTAATTTTGGATTTATTCATTCGATGTACATTATGTCCATAGTCGATGCCCTCGATATCTGTTTGATTTTTAAGTATAGAATGTATTTAGTTTTTAGCATAGTAGTAATTTTATTTTTTATTACAATACAGATGTCACACATTCAAATGTATCGAGTTCTCGAGGCTTCTCGGCAAGATTAGTGAATCTTGCCGAGAAGCGTGAATTGTTTGTTAACACTTGTGTGTGTAATTTCGAAAATCATATTTTTTTTTTAATTTTGATAACTCGCTACAATGAAAGTTTTTTTTTCATGTGGTTCTAGTAGATGTTTATTTAGTAAAACTAGGCAGACCACAGCTGCTATCAAATATTCCGGTTTACTATGAATACTAAAATACTTGAACCCATGGGCGGTTGGCATCCGGGGTTAGAACACCGTGCAAAATAGATATTAAAGCGTTATCGGTCTGTAAGGTAAAATGATGACGGCCCGAAATAATTTCGGATCCTCGATAACTTGCCGATAGTTTAATATTGGATTTCTTGCTGATGCTACCCATAAATTTGCTTTCAATATGATTTGGGTAAATGTAGACTTTGTACGATTTTGTCTGTCTGTCAATCTATCGGTCTGTTTGTCACAGATTCTTTTTTTTAGTAACTAGATGTAGTGTATAATTATCTACGGGTCGTGGGGCTCTATGGACCCGGGTTTATTGTAGTGTTGACTACCTCAGAAAAGTTTGCCGAGAAGGTTGACTTGATACATTTGCTGCCAAATACTACAAAAACATTAGAATATGTACATCCATACTCTAATGGTAAACAAATGAACTATTCATACAAAGACATGGCTTAAAAGACTTAGTATCCAAACCAAAAACATTAACTACAAAAAAATGTGTACCTAAGTCTTTTCAATGCTTAAACGAATATTTGTTTGATTAATTTACTTTTACTGTTGAAAGAAACAGGAAAACATGATTCCGTTTTAAGGAAGAGAGTTGTGATTAAATTCGTGTACCTTCGAACTGCGTCCCACGCATGAGGAAATGTCACAACTGCGCCCTACTTTACTTACAAACAATACTAGAACTAAACTGTTACATAATAGAAAAAAAGTCATTAGCAACCAGCTACAGATCCATTTTCACTGAGATTTTATCGCCATTAAATCATTACTAAAGAGAAAACGATGCACGGGATTTTGCCATTTCTTCTCTTAGTAATAGAGACTGTATTTCTTTCTCCAGATCTTATGCTCTGGTTAAACATTTGCCGCAAGCAGTTTTCCTGAGGATGTTAAGATGATTGACAGGCTTAGTGTGATCTCATCCGTCTCTCTAGGCTGACGTCATCAGGGCTTCGAGGCAGTCTTAACCGGCGCGATAAGGCCTCATTAGTTTCGTAATCTTATGTTTTTTGAGGAAAACGCTGCTTAAGGCCTTATCTGGCTATCGAACCTTTTTAGTCTCGGATTTATCGCTTACCTACTAGCTTTGGCGAAAGAAGTCGCTTGCGTGTAAATGGGAAAATATCCTAAAATAAATTAATCACACTTTTTTATTTTTATTTTTGATAGGCTCGCGTTTGACCACTATTTCACCTGATGGTAAGCGATGATGTGGCCGACGATGGAACACGCTTGCCTAGAAGTAACCTATTCACTCTTGACTTAAAGACCCCTAGGTTGTAGCTATCAGGAAATACAGACTCCGGCAGGGAATTTTACTCCTTAGCTTAAAGCATAATGAATGTGTTCCCAAAACGCTTTGTACGTATGGGATGTCCACCATGTACCGATGGCGCAACACCATGCGTCTAGTAGTCCGATGATGGAACGGACATGACAATTGTACTATAAAAGCAATTTGTGAGTGTGTTTGTATGTCTATTATCTACTCCTTCACGTTCGAATGGCTAGATGGATTTCGATGAAACTTGGTACATAGGTATACCATATCCTAGTATAGCACATATGATACTTTTTATCTCGGGAATTACCTTGGGACAATTTTCTATTTTCTTTCGGGCAACACCGCTAGCTACAGCTAGTAAATAATAATAATCAGCCTTGTAATGTTACCATTGCTGGACTCGGGACTCCGTTCTAGGAGAGAGAATGGGCCGTAATACACCACGCGGGCCCAGTGCGGGTTGGTGGATGTCACGTGACTTCGATTTTTTGGTTCTAGATGATGGTTTCGCCACGATGTTTTCCAAAACCATTTTTGAGGACAGTGGTGGTGAAATAAACTACACAAAATAATGTATTTGCCTCGGTTTGAAGCCATGGCCTACAACTCGTAAGTCGGAGTCATTACTGCTAGGCCACCACTGCTCTCGAGCTTAATGCGGGGATTAAAAGTATTACCTATATGTCCTATTCCAGGTTTATCCAAGTTTTTATCGTTCAGTTTAAAGATCAAAACTTAAGACACATCGTTAAACAATCTTTCGCATAAGTATTGATTTCACGGTCAGCCGCTTTTCGCTTTAGGTCACAACAAGTCTAACTTAACCTTTAAGCTTCAATTAGGTTAATCTATTCTAAACGGCAGATTAACCAGCGGTGTGACTGACAGCTGCTCAGTTTTAGGCCGAACTACTCTCTACTTTGGAAACAAAAGTATTATACTATACTTCGGAAACTTTGAACAATTTGCACTCCTCAAACCACTTTAGGTCGGGTCGTTTAGTAACAAGTACTCTCCGAGGTATAGTAAGAAGACATAGTTTTCGAACAACAGTCACATTTCCCCCTAACTACATATTTTTATGGCCTGTAAAAAACGTTTAGGGAACTGTATTTTGTGTGGCAACACTGATGGTGTTGTCAGTTGCGAATATTTATGAAGGAGTGGTAATAAAGTAGTAGCGTTGGTATGATGTGGTCTTCTATTTGGCGCAAAGGCTTTTCTTTTAGGTTTTATTATGCGGTAGACAAATTGCTGTCGAAACTTAGGAGGTTTTGCGTGCTTACAGTTTTAGTAGCTTTTAGGTAATAATAGGTGCCTACGTACGTATTGGGTAGATTTTGGCGAAATTTTTTCTTGTGAAGTTCAATAGCTGTTGTGATGTGAAATTAGTGTAGTTTTGTATCGTAAGTGTGTACGTAACTGGACAATAAGTGCAATCATTGAAACAGGAAAAAAGGTGCGATCTGGGTAAAATGGAACTGAGAATGAAATGAAAAGGGCTGACTCGATATATTTGCTGCCAAACACTGCAAAAATTTGGAACGTGTAAAATCCGCATTCTAAAGGAAAACAAAGTTAGGTACTTTATTCTGTATCAATCATTTTCTAAACACAAACCATTTGAAAACAAAATAATATAAGAATAAAATGTACGTCAGTAATATATGTACCTAATGCAGAAACTGTATTGAAATATAGTTAGAAATAATTGTATCGAAATATTATTTGCAATACACTTACTCGAAATCCCTCTATAACAGAGGGTTTTCGAGTAAGTACCTACTACCCTACCACTTTTAGGCACGCAATTTATTCTGCACTAGTGCGGAAAAGTGCTGGCGCTTAGCCCCGCCTCAATTTATTCTATTTATCCTATCAAGCTGAGCGCTAAGCGATCCCCACGAGTCTTCAGTAAACCCTCGTAATTCATAATTTATATCTTCATAAGTGTATTTAAAAACATCGTTAGATATACGTGGAAATTTGTCTCCATAATACCCTCGCCTGTGGCTCAGGCGTATTCCGCGTCAGTCGCAATGACAAACTTTCTCCACTTGTATCAAAATGTACTATTTTTTTTCGTCAGTTTTTTTTGGTACAGTTTCGGTTCCGCCTGCAAATCGTGTTTTGGTCACTCACTAATAATAACCACCTTGAAAGTAATGAAACCTAAACAAGCGTAATTGCTAAGCAACAAATTTATCAGCTCTTTTTAATTAGTATTGTTATTTCTCACTACTTCTAATTAATATCCCCCCACCACCACTAACATCTCTGTGAAACCGTTCAATAAGTTCAATTCATTCATTCAGTTCAATCAAGATCTTAGTAACATTCCCATTCGTTCACCAGCTGGGCTGCTCAATCGTAAAACCATTAATTTCCAAGACATTTCCAAGTTTAGATTTTCATCTGAATGAAAAATGAATCGACGCAAATCTTACTTTTGAGAACCTAATGTTGCTAGTATATTTTATTTATCGTTCGTGTTTCTATATCTGCGAGCTAAATTGAAGTTTAACAAGTTGTGTTTAGGTTTAAATTTGATTGTTTTTTTGTGTGTTGTGAATGCTTTTAGTGTTGCCTGTTTTTAGAAATGAAAGATGAGGATTTGTAAGGGTGTGATGGTATCTTTAGGGTATTTCTAAGTGTGTTGATTTGATGATAAATGAAAGTTGTCTTGTTCTTTACGACGGTGATAATACATTGTATCACTCGCAGGCCGAGATAAGAAAAACTCGAATTTATGAGCGAAATGCCGACGAGAAATATTAGCCCTGTCAGCGCTTCTTAATCCTAACCATTCTTCTCTTAGGGGGGATGCAAGATAGCCCGCGAGATGTCACGTGAATTTTCTAAATTTTTTTTGCATTTTGCTGGCCAGTGATAAGTTGTATGTTGATTATAATGATTGGTAGACGTAATATCGTCCCTTAGTTTACAACACCGCTTAAGTCGAAAATTGGCGGTTTTCACATTTGAATGCCTTTAGATGGAGCTGCTCATTGCGCGTCTAACCATTGGTCACATGATATAGATTTCAGCCAATCAGAAGCTATAATTCGACAAGTAGTGATAGCGTGCAAATCGGGTGGCCTCTCAACACCACACGGTTTTTTTTCGTTTCCTGTAGATAAAGTTGGTAAAAATGACTTATGCGGTGTTGTTAATTAAGGGACAGTATGTATATTTATTTATGGAATTATAATCATTAAAATCATCTTTACAACCCTCTCACTTGGTTCTTACCCTATAGAATAACTTTTTCATGATTGGTTTATTCAATATTTAGACTGGCCTATTGGTCTAGTGGTTAGTGGCCCTGACAGCTATGCCGGAGGACGTGGGTTCGATTTCCACCCAGGTGCCCAAGTCTGCTATTTTTATAAATTCGTCATTCCAACACGATAATTCATAATGATCGATCATTGATCGGTCAGTGGTCTCGTAATAGAGTTATGGTAGAATGACAATATCAAGCTAATATGCTTGATAAAATAGCTTGCTTTTAATAAAAAGCAGTGACTGCACAATGACGTTCTAATGGTAGGTCACTAATCAAAGGAACTGTCAAAATTTTAGCAGATTACCGAATACGTCAGACATTAATTTGTCAATATGTACGAGATTACCATTCTGTGCCCCTTCTTTCAATGGAGTGCCAGTGGTTGATCCTTGGAAAGTCATAATGATGCCATTATATTAGTAGATTACCAAACTTGTCAAAATCAACAATTATGAAATCAATGATAGACCATTCTGACACTATTGTATTAGCAGACTTGAGGTCCTGGACAAATGTTTGGGTAATGAGCATGATCATTTGTACTGTGTCTGGGTGTAATTTATCGGTATGTCGCAGGGATATGATAAAAACAGAGATTTGGTCAATTCCCTAAGTGATTTGATGAAATCACGGAGGATGTTAAAATAACAACACTATTTTATCATTTCCCTGAACAAATCTAGGGATTTCACAAATACCAGAACTGGTACCATCATACTACACCTACTGGTTAGATATATATTTTTTATGCTTATTCCGTATTTTCACCGAAGCCTGCCCAAATTAATTTTGTTTCATTGTAAAAGTTAAATGCGACCAATAGATTAAATGTGCCATAAATATCAAAGGTCAAGGCAAAATCTATAAAAGGCCAGTCTATTATACATCAGACCAAACACAGTTGAAAAACACGCATTTTTCCTTCTCCATTTTATCGGACCCACGTGAGGGTTGGTTGTAATTAGTGTTGTGGCACGTGTATTAGCGGTCAATCGAGGCGATTAAAGGGCGATAACATAACACTTGAACTAACAGAGGTTCAAGTGAAAAACAAGGACATTAGCGCCCCTTTTTAGGGTTCCGTACCTCAAAAGGAAAAAACGGAACCCTTATAGGATCACTTTGTTGTCCGTCCGTCTGTCTGTCTGTCTGTCTGTCTGTCAAGACCCTTCATCTCGAGAACGCGTATCGAGTTGAAATTAAAACCATATACTTAGGTCTGCGGTCCCTTGAAGCTGTGGAAAAATTCAAACTTCTAATTTAATAGGAAAAAAAATGGCCGTCTATGTCGCAAAAAACGTATATTTCGACACTCAAGGGAACTAAAATTCTAGAGTACTTTCCGTTGACCCAGAATCCTGAAATTTTGCATAAAGCAAGGTCTTATATTTTTTTCTTCTTTTATTTTTTAAAGTTAGTAGTATTGTAATAGAGTTTAGTGTTATTTTAGCTTTTTAGTTTAATGTTAGTGTAAGATTATGACTTTTTTCAATTATTATTATTTTTTCTCGGTTTGGAAACCACTATTGTATTAGGTTCCGCCTGTAAAGATAGTGTGTGTATATTTAATAATAATAAATAAATAAAAAAGTATAGAAATAAATCTTAACAGAAACAAAAAATTTGTTGTTACGTCACAAATTCGAAAAAACTTCGAGGCTCTAATCAGGAATTGGACTCTTTACATAAGTAAGTTTGCACGGAACCCTCAGGCGCGAGTCCGACTCGCACTTGCCCAGTTTTTTTGAGTTGGGAAATCATCAAGTAACTTCTACTGCACTAGGTGGAGCGAGAGGACGTGTCAAACTTTTACTGACTAAAACTCACCTGAGTTTTTTGAGTAGCCCTTTGCGGTCCAGGGCCGCAGCAGGCAAATTGTTCCAGTCCCTCGATTGTCTCTTGCATAAGCATAATCAGCCTTTTAATGTTCCCACTGCATGCCGGTTTCCTCACGATGTTTTCCTTCACCGTTTTGAGAGCAGTGGTGATGAGATAAATTACACAAAGTAATACGCCTGATTGGGTTTGAACACGCGACCTGTTACTCGTAAGTCGGTACCATTGGTACTGTGCCACCACTGCTCTTGCCTTTATAATATTAGTTTGATTTTCAGCCACACACCTGCAAAAACTCACCAAATTACCCTTTCTAATTAACTCCATATTCAACACACTCCAGTCTAATAGCCGTAATAGATGATCCAATAAACGCGACCCTCACCAAAAACATGAATTTCGAGTATTACCATCATAATGTAAACTTGCTAAGAGAGATTTTACCAAGTCCTCTCTAAAAGATCCTTAGTGTATCCTTCAGCTGTAGTGTTCTAATGGACAGTCTTGGGTGTGTTCTTGTGATGGCACAGTTTTGAGAGGAACCCTGAATGTATAATTTGGACGCGGAAATTATGGGTGAGGGTGTGACTATACTTTATTTGTGGTGTTGGCTTAAGTGGCTTAACGTCTCAAGGAGTTTGTGGAACTTTTGCATTATTTAGTGGGGTAATATTGAGACTATTATCTAGCTCTTCACAATGTATTGCGTCAAGGTTTTTGAAGATGTCTTACTCATTTTGATTAGCGGTGTCTCGATCGTCATCATTATTTGTACCGTTGGATTATTCATTTTTCGAATTTAGTCTTGCGTGTTTTTTAATCTTACTTATACCGCCATCTATACAAACATATGGGTACATATAAATAAAGAACTGTCGGTTTGTAATATAAAAATATTTAAAATATCAAAGTATATTCGATAATTATAACAAAAATGTTTTTTTTTTTTACATTTCGGTCTAACGGCCTGACTGTTTGTTCCAGATAATCTCTGGTCTAAACGGCTGGATGGATTTTGACGGGATTTTTATTGGTAGATAGCTGATGTTATAAATAATAACTTAGGCCACTTTTATAAACGAACTGGATTCCGCTGAAAAAAAAAACTTTTAAATTGTGTCCAGTTGGCATTGTAATGTTTTACGAATCTGACGCGGACGAAGTCGCGGGTATCAGCTAGTTTCCAATAAACACACAACTCGTAAGCCAAACTTTAAATTATTTTACCAAACTGTTCATATAAAACTGAAGCACCAAACTATATTGATATGCCAAAACTAATCTAATTCATTCCATTTAAACGTGTCCACATTCTGATGCTGATTTAGGACACAAAGAAAAACATTCCGTTACTATTTAAGCAAATTAAATATTCGTGGAAGTTGGGACAACGTCCCTTTAAATTAAGTCTAAGGGCGAATGGGCAGAGGTCACAAACAGTTCACATGGAGATGAATTACTCAAATAAGGTTCCTCACGCTACTTCATAGGATGTCACACGTCTGATAGTGAATTCGTCTGTGTTATTTGGTTGTCAAATGAGAAAACCTTTATTAACAGTTTGGGCTTCAAACTGCCAGCTATAGTTAAGGGGATGCAACTCGACATACATTTTCACTGTTTTTCATAAAACCACTCTTACGCGATTATGACGTTACTACACATTTTTCATTAGAAATTTTGGAAACACAGTATCTTGTGGATATTATCTAGGCTGCTATTAAAATCAATTTATAAATTTGTGTAAAACTAATCCAGTAAAGACCTCTGAAAGTCCGCTATTTTGTATGAACTTTGACACTTCATAATTTGCTAAAAATTAAAAAAGTCAAAAAGTATAACAATAGAAGCCTTGCTTAATCAAGATTCTGAATGACGACAATTTTTTTCAGAAACTTTTAAGGGTTTAAAAAAACACGTATTTCCTGGAACAAGTTTTGTGAAATATTCGAGTTAATCACGAAATTACCGAATGCCAACAGAGTTTTCAGGCGTTATCTCTCTTTTTTTTGGATTGCGTTAGATGAAGCAATAAGCTTATAAACCATGCTCGATGTTGACGATAGGCGAGTGGAAAAGGAGCCTCTTAACCGTATCATTCAAGACGACCACGACCTCGAGAAAATTAACAAACCTAGGATAGTAATAGTAGTGATAATAGTGTAATAATAATGATACAATACTTGTAACGGTTTTTGAATTTACCGCTCTAAGGTGGAGCATAGGGCGCGTTAGACTTTTCCTGAGTAAAAGCCACCTGGCTCTAGCGAGCATCGCGCGAAATACTGCGCCATTGACGACTTGGATTCGGTCCTTACCAGACGGCCGGACGGCAAGCTCGTCGTCCGCAAGCGCCCGCCTGACGCCCGGGGCGACTCTTGTGACAGCGGCTGGGGCGTGAGGATGTCCGTTACCTCATGAATCGGCCGTCTCCTTTACTAGTATTACTGCTTTGCAGGAGGCGACCTCAATCCATTCCCTCTCGCTCCAGATCATGACCTGAACCAGGACCCGTAGCGATACGTCGCCGCCGAAAAGTATTAACGGTAACGTCCAATCTATATATATAAAAGTGAAATACCACTCACTGATTAATCACAAAATCTCAGAAACTATAACACCTATAAACTTAAAATTTGGCAGGTAGGTTCCTTATAGGGCGTAGGCATCCGCTAAGAACGGATTTTACTAAACTCGGGTGGAGTTTAAGAGTGTAAAACGTGGGTAGGAACTTTGTATGGAGAAATCGACTTTTACGCGGGCGATGCCGCTGGTAGAAACTAGTTCTTTGTAAACACTTGATTGACTTGACTGGCCTGTTGGTCTAGTGGTTAGTGGCCCTGACTGCTATGCCGGAGGTCGTGGGTTCGATTCCCACCCAAGACAAATATTTGTGTGATGAGCACGATCCTTTGTTCTGTGTCTGGGTGTAATTTAACTATAATATGTATGTATTTAGAAATATATAAGTATGTTTATCAGTTGTCTAGTATTCATAGCACAAGCTCTGCTTAGTTTGAGACTAGATGGCGTTGTGTGATAGTTGTGGAATATTATTAATACTTAAAAAAAATCAGTTTGGTATTGCCAAAGAAAAAAAAATCGTGCAAGCCCCGCTTCAAACAAATCTACAAAAGAAAACAACACACTGTCTTAACCCCCAAAAGCAGTATAAAGAAGTACTGCATCTTGCAATAATTAATCCACTGCAGACATGTAGTTGAGATGAATCTTGATAGCGGTAATAAAATAAACAGCTTCATTTATGTGGGTCTCTTTTATTGCGGGGACATTAACTAAAAGGGTCCCCGGGTAGTGTTGAGAGCCATGTGACGTCACGTTTATCCGTTTGATGTATTTTAGTTATCGCACAAAGTTTGTCGTTCGAGTGAATGAGATCCACGCAATCAGTCGGCGGAAATTGTGCCCCTAACTTTGCCTCTTCCAGTTCCCCGGACTTTGGCACCTCCTTTGATCCTTTTAGCATTTGATGAGGAAATCAATATCGACGTTTTGTTTCAAGATTACGGAAACGTTTGGGTAGGTAGTATAATAACAATATAATAGTTTCCTTGGTCGTTGGGGAAGAAAGGTTGTGGAGTGGCGACCACGTACCGGAAGACGCAGCGTTGGAAGGCCTCCCACAAGGTGGACTGATGACCTGGTGAGGATCGCGGGAATCCGATGAACGCGAGACGTACAGGACCGGTCGTTATGGCGACGCTTGGGGGAGGACTATGTCCAACAGTAGACGTCTTTCGGCTGAAATGATGATAATGATGTGATGAGGATTCTATTGTCCTTTCCACAACAGGTGTAATTACGCATGATTAGCGCGAAACTAGCAAGAATAAACTAGCAAAAAAAAAATCTCCATGGTCTAAAGTTACTAAATCTAAATGACATCCTTTATTACATGCAGCTACAATTATATGCAACTGCGTGGGTAGAGAGCAGTGGTGGCTGAGTGGTAACGGCCCCGACTTACGAGTTGTAGGTCGCGGGTTCAAACCCAGCCAGGCGCATTACTTTGTGTAACTTATTTCATCACCACTGCTCTCAAAACGGTGAAGGAAAACATCGTGAGGAAACCGGCATGTCCTAGAACCAAAAATTCGAAGACATGTGACATTCAACAACCCGCACTGGGCCCGCGTGGTGGATTACGGCCCATCCCCTCTCCTAGAGAGGGTCGCCTGAGTCCCAGCAGTGGGAACATTAAAAGGCTGATTATGCTATGCTATGCTATATGCGTGGGTAGAGGATTTGTCAGACGCTATAGAGGATGTAAACCGAGATTCGGATGCTATCAACGATTAATCTGATCGATTTGGGGTGTCTGTAAACCCCTCAAAGTAATATATAATAATAATAATAATATTCCAAAACTATCACACAACGCCTTCTAGTCCCAAAATAAGCAGAGCTTATGCTATAAGTGCTAGACAACTGAGAAATATACTTATATATTTCTAAATACACGCATACCTATTAAAGATAAATTACACACAGACACAGAACAAATGATCATTCTCATAACACAAACATTTATCTTGGGTGGGAATCACCCACGACCTCCGACATAGCACTTGGGGCCACTAACCACTAGACCAACAGGCCAGTCAAAATTATGGGAAATCAACCAAAAAACTTATTTGTGTTGTGAGCAGACTTGATATTGCCAGTTAACCAAACATACTAAAAATAAATTACTCTGATTTTCACGAAAAACAATGAGAAAAGGAAAACGCGTTTTAGTTGAGTTATATAAGGCTCAGCAAAATACTCAAGACTTATGGCTTAGAAGATTAGTCTTCGTAATAACAACGGAAACTTCTTGAAGCCCTAATAACAACTGGGATTTATCTCGCCAAGACGAGCCAAAACATACTATTTCATTTATATAGAGGGCAGCTAAGGGTAGAATTTCGATGGTTAGACGGGAAGAAAAGTGTAGTCACTGCCTTTCAATATTGGCATAATATTAGTATGTATAATATACTTATATAGGGTGACTGGTAATTAGTGACCGATACTTAAAAACATGATTGTACTCATGATTACAAACAACTTTCTCAAAGAAACTTTTTTTATATTCTCATTAGTTTTATCACAATAATAAAACAGCTGTTTAAATACGCGCGCGCGCCTGCGACCGGCGACCGCTCAGCTGTTAGCCGCGAGACACTGTCGTACTTACAATTGTGATAGAACACCCGCGCAGCTTGCAAACCCATAGGTGTACGTACCTAATCAGTGAATGTACCTACAAACTAGTGAGTATATAAAAAAAGTTTCTTTGGGAAAGTTGTTTGTAATCATGAGTACAATCACGTATTTAAGTATCGGTCACTAATTACCGGTCAACCTATAGACTTAATTGTGTAGGTTTATATTGTGCACTGGATCCTACCCTCGAATATATTCTTTCTCTATAACTCAAAGGTTTGTTGGGAGAAAACTTTTTGTTAAGTTTGTACATGAATTGACAATCACTGTCATAGAGAATTAAAAAACAGTGAAATAATGGAAGCATTAATTGTCCGAATAATGGTACCTATGGCTAGAAAAAAAAACGATTAAAAGCAAGTCGTTTAACTTAAATGATTTTATTAAAGACAAGAAATTATAAGTGACAAACTGCAAAAGAATATTTTTTGTTGAATATGGAATTGAATTGTGAAGGGGATGTAACTCGACATACGTTTTCACTGTTTTTCATACAACCGCTCTTACGCGATTAAATGATAAAACGGTAAATGATATTTATTTTGTAAATATGTTTAAAAAAACACTTTTACACGTCAATTTTTTTTTCGTCATTTTTAAACTAGATGAGGCCGGTGTTTCCTAGCTCAAAGTCTCTTTTAAAGTCCATACAGTAAATATGTAATGGTCAAATCACATGAGAACCATGCAGATTTGTCTGAAATGGTATTTTGAAGAAAGAACCATACAGATTTGAGTGGACCTGTCCAATCAGTGCAAGCATTTGTCAGTATCCGTAAAGCTCAACTCAGGACTACTAAGGAGCTCAACGATTATGACGTTACGTACTACACATTTTTCATTAGATATTTTGGAAACACAGTATCTTGTGGATATTATCTAGACTTCTATTAAAATGAATTTATAAATTTGTGTCACATTTCATAATTTACTCAAAAATTTAAAAAGTCAAAAAAGTATAACAATAGAAGCCTTGAAATTTAATCAAGATTCTAAATAACAACAATTTTTTTCATAAACTTTTAAGGGTTTTAAAAAAAAACACGTATTTCCTGGAACAAGTTTAGTAAAATATTCGAGTCGAATCACGGAGTTACCGAATGCTAACAGAGTTTTTAGACATTATCTCTCTTTTTTCGCGTTGCCTTTTCGTCAAACATTGCGTTGGATTGCGATAATCAACTAAAAGAAAAAAAAATAATGTGCGGGCTCACCGTACACTGATGATAATCGCGTGCTCAACTTTACAATCAAAAGTTGTCTCCAAAATTTTCCAATTTATTCGGTTGATGGTATCTCCAAAAATGACGTCACTCAGTCCCCATCTTGAATGATGAATAGGGTCCGAGCAATCGAATTACTTATCCAACATTTAGTTTCCCTCCTTAGTTATTTCTCTGAGTTTTCCTTGTTCTTCTAGTTCTCGTTAACACCTAAATAGGGGTGTCTAAATGAGGTTTGTGGAGGAGCTTTCTTGTATTTTCTGTAATAGTTCACGAGTCGAGGAATTTCATTTAAATATGTAACAAAACGTCAATCAATCTACTTAACGTTTTCCCAGCTGAATTTTTATTTATTTATTTCTCTAACTGTTATTGTTGTTTTTGAACATAATTTGCAGAAGAATGCTGCGTTCTACAGTTTTTAGCTAACCACATAGGGCGAATTATGTATGTACTTAATTATGTGTATAATATTCAGTTTCTAGTCCCTTAATTTCATAGCAAATGGATCCTTGTTATATTAAAAGCAATACACGGACATTTTCAGTGCGATTCTAAATCTTAATAATAGTAACTGTCAACCCTACGGATGTGTGGCGGACAATGGCGCTCCATAGACATCCATTTTGGGCCAGCCAACAATGGACACACTTTTCTATACATAGGTACATTACTTACAATAATTAAGTTGCTTATATTATTATGAATAGTGGTCGAAATAGCTGTAACTTACTATATAATAATCTATATATATAAAAGGAGAAACTGACTGACTGACATATCAACGCACAGCCAAAACTGCTAGGACTAGAAGCGTTTAGAAATTTTGCATTAGGACGTAGGACTTTTATGACGTAGGTGAGCACTAAGAAAGGATTTTCCAAAATTCAACCCCTAATGGGATTTTTTTTTTGTGGAAAATCAAAAGCCCACTACTGTTCCTTCTTTGCCTTTCATACCAGGGCCGGGTTTTCCTTTCAAAAGCGAACCCATGGCCCCAGTAGGCTTCGACCCTGCTGGGTCCCTACGGCTTGCTGACATCCCCTTGAGGCGCGCGTGGGACACTACGCGGCGCCGTCGACGACTTGGGCTTGGTCCAAGGCTGAACAGGGGCGCCTAAAGTTTGTATGGTGAAACCTACATACACGCGGTTGAAGCTGCTGTCAGAAGCTAGACATAATGAGAGATTACCTGAATTAGTACATGAGATAGTTTAACTTTCCAGTAGTACGTTCCGTGAAACCGCGCACCGGAAGGCGCAGCGTCGGAAGGCCTCCCACAAGGTGGACCGACGACCTGGTGAGAGTCGCGAGAGTGCGGTGGATGCGAGACACACAGGATCGGTCGTTGTGGAGACGCTTGGGGGAGGCCTATGTCCAGCAGTGGACGTCTTTCGGCTGAAATGATGATGATGATGACGATCCGTGAGATATTTTTTACGAGGCCGCTTGCAGAACTAATTACCAAATAGACACTGATTGACATTTAAGTATATTGGTTACTTACTTTTTCTTTTTGACGATGTGAAATCATCAAATATCTTCTTCTGCTCTGGTTGAAGCGAGAGGGAATATCAGACTATTACTGAATAAAACCGTGTTCCTTCAATTGCCCTTTGTGTTCTAAGGTTGCGGTAACTCTTTTGAACAATTTCGCAGCCGTGGCAGCGTATTGGTTACTTGAAAAGATTCTTAATTTATTATTAGATTAACTTTCCAGTTCTGGTTACCAACGGAACCATTAAATTGATTAAATTTCTTCATTTGAAAGAGAATCTGGCCTGTCAGTTTAATTTCTTATCATCCACATTCTCATGTTTAATCAATTTGTTTGGGGTGGGCGCAATATATCTTACCCCCTACCCCCCCCCCCCCCTTATGTACCTTCTTTTTGTAAACATTTACAGTACCTAGTCACATCCAATCAATTAATTGCTTAGCTTATAGTTTAGGTACTGGTAAATCATATTTTAAGTAGATTTTTTTTTTCGGTTGGAAAAACATCCAATGACAACTCCCGCCCTTGGGCGGAGATTGAGGGTGTGTCAGACTTTTATTTTTATAGGGAAATATACACACATGTACATACATTAATAAGAAAAACTACTGTTTACGCACTTAAAACCAAAATTCATAAATATGTTAAAGTTGAAGCTGACGTTTATCTGTATTGGTAGAAAAATGGTTGAAAAAAAACATTAGTTGAGTTTTCACTAACAGGCTTTAACAAAATAAATTATATTGGCATTCATTTTACTTTGCTATCTATATGTAATAATATTAGCTGACCATATAAATTATCAAAGCAAAAAATGGGGGCTAAGTTAGGTTAGAAAATTGTCTGCGACCAATATTTTTTTTTAGACCTACAAATTAGGTCAAAGGAGGAGGCCGCACGCGTGAGGCAACGGTCCTCACGCCCCAGCCGCCACCGGGATTCCGATCCCGATTTCCGGCCACCGTAGGCGCAGGCTTGCGAAGGGCGAGCAATGGGTAGCTCGCCGTCCGACCGTCCGGTAACCGTCCGGACCGAGCCCAAGTTGTCGAGGGCGCGTACTGTTCCACGCGCTCCTCAAGGAGATGTCAACAAACCGTAGGGTCCCAGCAGGGCCGTAGCATACTGGGGCCAAGGGTCTGCTTCTGAAAGGAAGACTCGGCCCTGGTACGAAAGGCAACGAAGGAACAGGAGTGGGTTTTTAGTCAGTAAAAGTCTGACACTATCTCGCGCTCCGTCCAAGAGCAGGGATGTAATTGGATGATTTTCCCACCGAAAAAAAACCTACAATAAAAGAGAAACTCATTATGATATTTTTGTTCCAGGTAAGGAAAATCATTTATTCACAACGGTACAGTGGACACCTGAAATTGATCAACAAGTAAGTCAACACAAGATACATAATAAAGCTAGAATTACATTAGACCGACGCACACGTGTAACACGCCTGATTTGTACGTAGAACAACGTCGCGTGGCGTTGCGTGGCGCGTATCAAGTGTAGCCCTACAAGTCTAGTTGCCATATAAAATGTATGGAGACCGACGCGCCCAGATCGGCGTACGTGGCACACGTGTGCGCAGTGTAGTTCTATCTTAAATTGACAACTCGGTTGCCGCAACGGTTGAAGGATGCTGCGCTGCGTGATTCCAGCACAGAACAATTAATATTTATATGACGTACAGATGATTTTCTGGGTCTAGGTATCCTCTGTGATTTTTACATGTGTTTGTGAACGCACCTACAATGCAAATGCAATTCGTAGTGTGGGGCTAGAATTTCGTACAAAACTTTTATTTTATTTAATCTGCGATCAGTGGTAGACTATAATCAGATAAGTTAAAGTATAGATATTTTATGTACACTATGTGTATATTATGTATATAGCACACTTTTGCTCTTTTCAGTCGATTGATTTGAAGCATACTGAAGATTTATTTGCGTTCCAACGCTAGTCTTAAACACACAACACAATCACATACACACGCACCCTCCATCACACACAGACAAATACACACCTACTCACATACAACATGCACACTACACAGTTTTTTTATTATCTTTTGTTTTATTGTAAAGTAGAAACTTATTTGCATCGTACCAACTGTAATCACACCAAAAAGGAACAACCGTATCCGATGTAACAGCAGAACACTCACTTCTAAGTCACAGGTCTCACCTAGTTTAGGAGGCAGGGTCCTAATATTAGAAGATACCTTCCAAATTAAATGTATATATGTAAGTCTTGATTTTGTGAGGAAGGTTAATTGTTTTAATAATAAAGTTATTATTATACTTGTCAATGGGTTGGGATGAAGCTTTAAAGCTAGGACTACATTCGACCGACGCACACGTGTAACACGCCTGATTTGTACGTAGAACGACGTCGCGTGGCGTCGTGTGGCGTGGATCAAGTGTAGCTTTACAAGTTTAGTTACCATATAAAATGTATGGAGACCGACGCGCCCAGATCGTCATGTGTGTCACACGTGTGGGCAGTGTAGTTCTACCTTAATCGTTTTACGTAATTATTATCTCTGCATTTTTTAGCTTCTTCAATGACAGTCTTCTTAATAAATTGTCACAAATAAATAAATGAAGTGGAACATAGAACAGTCAACGTGTAGACTGTACCTAAACGTTATTTGAAGGCTTACCTCATCTGAAAATAACTTTCAGCGTGGGTTGTCTCGTACCTATTTCGTAGAAAATATCTTTGATTTCCGTTGCCTTAAGTATTTTTCCAGACAATTTTCTTTATTTTTCCATTCGTCGCCGGATTTAACCTTGATATTAGAATTTCATAAAGAGCAGAAAAGGGTATAGAACTAAAGTGACATAACATTCAATATAGTCATCATCCTCATTTTGTATTGGGTAGTAGAATATTTTTTTTTTATTTTTTTATTTTTTGAAAAAGTAAGTTTATTCAAAAATTGCAAATAGAAAAAAAAACAAAAACGTTCTAAATTAAGTAAGTTAGAAATCTTTCCAATCTAGTGAAAGAACAAAGTGTCACTGTGTAACTAAAATGTGACGTCACTGCTATTAGTTTACTCAAGTACAAAAGAGACAGCAAGACGTTCTTACCATGGCAATACTGTTCCTCATATTAATATTTTAAATGCTTATTTCGTTTTCATTTATGAAATTAAGCAGAATTTATTATTTAATTATGATTCTTTTTTCAAATAAACGTTTATTTTCTCTTTTATTTATTGTACAGAAAATATTCGATTTTATTTACTCTTTCATCAGGATAAAACTGGTATATCTCTGTCTCTTTCTATCTTAATTTTTCTATAAAGACATCATCATCTTCCTGCCTTTGTCCCGTGTTATTTGGTGTCGACGCTTTTTCTTCCATTCTATCCTGTCACCCGTCACACTATCACCAACCCCTTTTACTTTCATATCACTTCTCACACCATCCATCCATCTTTTTTTGGCCTCTCTCTCCTTATATAAATTACAGAAAAATCAAAATTACGTTAGGGCGAACATAGAACCAATTTCGAACCCCGTAAACAAAACCATTTCTCAACGCACGCGGTTAAGCTTTCCTGTATTTAAAAACTTATCATCGCGTCGGAAATACTCGTTATCACCAATCGTAACTGAAGTACCTATCTCTGAATAATTTAATAATAAGTATATTCACGCATCCGTATCGCATTCATATGTTCGCTGAATTTATCATGTAGGTTACAGATAACAAACGTTCACTAGCATTCAACTAATATCGTTTCCTCTAACTAAAAATAGAACCAGCTGTGTTATAACGTTGTCATTAACAGATTTCATACTTAGGACTATTTTGCTCTACGAATTTTCGAAAGCATATATGGCCTTGAAATACTAAGGGCAACAGATTCCCTCTCGATATCCAGATATTCGCAGGAGAACCAATGTTGCCAACATAGCCCGAAAATCGCCAAAATTAAGTAGCAGTGGGCAGGGCACATTGTTCGCAAAACAGATGTATAGCGTTGCGTCATCGGTACATGGTGGACATCCTACCCATACGTACAAAGCGTTTTGGGAACATATTCATTATGCGTACAGCTAAGGAGTGGAATTCCCTGCCGGAGTCTATATTTCCTGATAGCTACAACCTAGGGCCAAGTGTCTTTATGTCAAGCGTGAATAGGTTACTTACTTCTAGGCAAGCGAATCGTATATTTCGATACTCTCAAGAGAATTAAAATTCATAGGCTACTTCCCGTTGACCCAAAATCCTGAAATTTTGCATGAAGCAAGGTCCTATAGCACAGGTATAGGAATAAACTTGAAAACATTAAATTTTATGTTATGTCACAAAAAAAAATCGGAAAAATCTTCGAGACTCATTCGGGTATTGAACTATTTACATAGGTAAGTCTGTACGGAACCCTCAGTGCGCGATTCCGAAACACACTTACCCAGTTTTTTATTTACCTATATGTATTGTTCTTACAAATACAGTGACCGAGATATTTGTAATATAATATAAAGTGATTTAAAAGAGTCCATGGAGTTTCTTGCACATTCTTCTCCTGCAATTAATTATCTTCCTTTTTCTGACTAACTACTTCTTGACAAATTAAAAGTAAATGGTTTAATTGAAAGAAATGAAAAGAAATTGATTGATTATTGGAGGATATGACTTAGAACTACGCATTTTGCCACCAGAATTATTTATGACAGTAAAACTTTCTTCGCTGAATCACTTCCTTCCAAAATACAATTCTAAATTCAACTTACACATTCTCATTGATAAACCCGAACATAGCCACAACGTATCTTAGACTGTTGCTTCCACTTGCGGCTACCATCCACTTGGTTGAAGTCATTACGGCTAATGGCTATGTACAAACTGGAGGTCTAATAGCTGTAAAGTCCATCAATTAATTCAGGTTAAAGGTACATGTGTGTTTATTTACTCCCCCAATTCGTAATTTCGTAGTTACGTCAAAGTAATCGTTTATTGGGTACAATAAGCGTAGGACATTAGGTTTTGTATATGCGAAACCTAATAGGACATTAGGCTTTGTATATGCGAAACCCGAAACACGTGTCTAGTATTTTTATGTAAAGAATCTATATACAAAATTTCATAACTGTATCATGAAAAATCACAAAGTTATAAGCTTGTTAGTTACCTGGTTGACCGCACAAATACATAGTCACCGGGCCATCCAGGCAACTAAGGGGTTGTTTTGCTCCCGCATCCAGCTGTGCGCTGACATTTAATGCCCGCAATGACCTGCCATGTACTGTTTTGTACTTAGTGTCGGTGGTGTCCAACTTTCGACTTTTTTTAAATATTTTTGGGAAAAAATATAACATGGTGTAAAAATTATTGCAATCGATTCAGTTACTGATTCTGAACAAACTATATTCAGGTTCCGCATAGGTATACTAAAAATAATGTTATATACGAGAAGAGGACGAGGAGGAGGAGAGGGGGGGTGGAGGAAAGAGTTAAAAATCTTTCAAATTCTCGGCTTTTCTCTCTACTATAATATGCTTGTACTAACTTCTGCCAGCGCGTGATGGTAGGTTTCTCCATACAAACTTTGGACCCCTATTTCTCCCTTTAGGATGATAATTTTGAAAAATCCTCTTTTTGTGCTCGCCTACGTCATAAAAGGAAACCTTGTGCTAAATTTCACGCTCCTAGGGCCTGTACGTTTCGGCTGTGCATTGATATGTCAGTCAGTCAGTTTTTTTTTATATATAAAGATTAAACCTTAATCTTTCTTATGAATCACTCTGTCTATTAGTGAAAACCGCATGAAAATTCGGTCAGCAGTTTTCACGAGAAACACTAACACGCGTCATAATTATACCTACTGGTGATTCAGTATTTCCTCTCCACATCGCAGTGACTACAGGCACAAAATAGATAGGTACAGAAGTCAATCTACATCAAAGCGCGCTCGAGCAACACATCTCGGCTCAATTCAGCTCAATGCAAGCTCGAGTGCTATCCGTTTGAGACACGCGTCTGTGAACTTTTTTGTAGAAAAATGGATAAAAAAAAAACCTTATTCTAACTGTTCAGTGGACGGTTGTTTAAATTCAACATTAAACAGTGAATTGACGTTTTTTAGGTTACCAGTTCTTTCAGAGAGGTAAGTAGATTTTTGCCTGTATTTTGATGGTTTGTTTTAACGTAACACAAAACAGGCCCCGCGCCTTTCATGAAAGACAAGATGATTTTTTGGTCATGCTATATTTTTACAATTCAGATTGGGTAAGCATTTATCACTGCGCCCGGTCGCACTAAGACAGTTCGGCGCCACGCGCTGACCCTAGCGCGATCGCCGAGCGTAGGTATGAAAAGTGAAGTACATACATGAGATTGACTTCTGACAGTTGCGTAATTATTAATAGATTATAAAATTCTATGTAAATGAGAATGATATATATCATAACAATAGCTGCAAAATACTGACAACCTGACAGTGAACTGTTCTAAATACACCGCATTGTAGACTAAACATTAAACAATTGTTATATAGAAATAAACAAAGTTGACTTATAAATGAAAAATAGTTATGATATGTAAATAGTTCAATTCCCGAATGGAGTTTAGAAGATTTTTCGAATCGCAAAAAAAGTATATTTTTTTTGTGACGTTACAACAAATTTTCAGTTTTCAGATTTATTCCTATATCTTTACTATATGACCTTGCTTTATGATAAATTTTAGGATTCTAGGTCAACGGGAAGTACCCTATGAATTTTGATTCCCTTGAGATTGTCGAAATATACGTTTTTCGCGACATAAACGGCCGTAGCTTTTTTTTTCGTTAACTTAGAAGTTTGATTTTTTCACAGCTTCAAGGAACCGCAGACCTTAGTACCTATATGGTTTTAACTTCAACTCGATACCTCCACGCGTTTCCGAGATAAAGGATCTTGACAGACAGACAGACTAACGGACAACTAAGTGATCCTATAAGGGTTCCGTTTTTTCCTTTTGAGGTACGGAACCCTATAAATAGCGACTGCAAGTCTAGTTCACAAGCAATATTAGTTCTAGTTAGCACATTGTGTCCTACTGTTGGACAAAGGCTTCCTTCTCCCTTTTCCATACACGTCTGTCCTCGGCCATAGCGCACACACGCAAGCAATACAGAGTAAACAAGTTCGTTAAGGAGTCGGAGGAGGGTCGTTTAGGAGGTAAAAGTGTACTCCATGCTCATCCATAGGGGAGGTCCCCCAGTACCTACCGGAAATTTAAAGACCGGAAGTTCTTAGTCATTCTAACGGCCCGTTCACGACCTTGCCGCTGTGAGCGGTAACTAAGCGCGGGGCGGCGAGCGGTAAGATCAAAAGTATGAAAATGTCTGAAACATGCCACGAGACGCCGCTCATAGCGCCGCGCGTCCGTTTACCGATGCCGCGCCGCTCGACGCGCCGCTCGCCGCTAAGACCGAAGTCGTGATCAGGCCGTTATATTTGTTTAGCATAAGTAAACCTTTAGAAATTGTCCGGTCAGAAAAGTGTCCTCTAATTTTGAACAGGTAAAGCAGGAACATAAAATGATTTTTAAATAGAATTCAGTTTGAGTTACACTTTTTCTAATTTTTTTTTAGTAAGGAACTGTTTTTAGTAATTTTTGTGTAGTTATCCTTATTTTGGAATGTCATCTGAAAAATATGTCCTAAGGGACATTAGAAGCGACCGGCACAACGAAAATGGTTTTTATAATAATAATAATTAAAAATGGTTATCTAATAAAAATTACATCACAATATAATAAAACCATTTATCTTCGCATTACGAACATACTTTGTTAGGTTCAGTCAATAGGTTATTTTTCAATTACACATCTTACAAAGTTTCTCGAAACAAAAGTGTTGCTCATCAAAAAATGGCGGTATTCAAACAAATAGCTAAATATTTTTTTATTTTTTTTACTACACAAAGAAATGTACAATACCCGAAAGCAGAAACATTAATTTATTAAAACTAAGCACCTAACCAAAAGCTTTTAACCTAACATACAAAATAGTCCTCACACAATTATTCATTCTTCATGTCAGTCCCTAAAAAGTATAATTATGTATTTTCCTCAAAACACTGAGTGACCAAAGAGGTCCTTCTGAATGAAATGCATGGGACCATGACATTACGAGGGGAAGAAATGTAAGCATGACCTTCCCTGAAGGTCGACGGTCTGAGTGAATCGTTGACGGAGTGCGACTGCGGCCTCATAGACATGGAGAATGAACTGAGCTTATGCAGATTCTTAAGCCGTCATCTCCACAAGACTGCACGATATTATCGTCCTTCCACTCATCGTCTCCACCCGGCGATATACATACGTATTGTCTCAGCGATTTGCGACACTCATGTGTATAATGTCAATTCAAAGCGATTATCTTGCTTGTGGAGTCGGTTCCTTAGATAAAGAGACATTACTGCCAAAATATTTGGGATGGACCACCTGACATTACGGTAGAGAATATCGACCCCATATGGATTTCGAAACACTCTTTGACAATCGTTATCGCTAATGGAATGTCATTTTGTCCAAAGACTCGAGTAAGACGTGATTACAGGCTGATAAGTGTTGGAGATTTACAAAGAATTCTTACTGAAACACGTTTGCAGGATCGTTCACTTAGACTGCGGGATTATTCAAAAGAGACACTAGCCCGACGCAAAGGGCAACTGAAAGAACACAGGTGGGTTTTAGTCAGCAAAAGCCAGATACGCCTTCTCGCTTCACCCAAAGTGGGAGAACTTATTCGATGATTTCCCATCAAAAAAAGGGTCCTTTGTCACTTCAACCTACGAAAAGGAGACAGGTAAAGTCAATTTTATGACGGTGCTAATTTTATACTCAGTCTATTCTCCTTGTCTATGCGCGCCCTACTTGTGAAGGGGACCGAACGAACGAATGATTTTCGAGGAGGGACGGTGTAAATCGTTCACGAGCGAATAAACTATCTTGTCAAAGGTGAGGTATTGACTTGAAGCAGTTGAGGCGATAACTGAATTGCCTCCCAGAGGCTGTTTACGCATTTTTGGGTTTACGCCACCTCTGATCTTTATTGACACTGCCTTTCTATCACATTGAAATCTTCTGTATACTGGAATCATTCGTGCGTAGCCGCTTTTCTACAAAGGAGAGAAAGGAGATGGTCTTGTTAGTGTACTCGGTATTATTCGCAAGTGGTATTGCTGAGCATAAAGTCAAAGTAAGTCAGTTAAGTCTGGGTTAGTCAAAGTGTTATTTAATCTGGCATTTCCTTGCAGCCGCCGGTTACGTTTGGATTTGTGTCCAATTGGTGGTAATAGGCAAACTCAAAGCATTTATATCAAATAAACGATTTACTTTTAAATTGTCAAGAAGTTGGTTAATCAAAAAAATTATGCTAATGGTACATTCCAAAGCGTATATCTCTAACTCCATAGACACTCTTTTAAATCATGTTAAGTAGATATTATAGAAATTCTGTTTACATTTCTTGTGGCATTTATTATGTGAGAACAATGTCGATAAATAAATTTAAAAACAAAATCTCAAAATATAGAAACGTTCCCGAACATGCCGCGTGTATCAGCACCACTCAGCTAAACAATTTTGATAGGAACTTTATGATTCAACACACGTGCTACCATCAGCGACACATTTGAGTGAGCATGACTTACTCTCAACTGTCATGCTGGTTGTGTCGAACAAGTACCTAATAACATAAATTACTAATAACATAAATTGCTCCTTGATACTTCACCATTGATAAAATTTGAAATACTTTTACATTATGTAATTAGTACTGCTTAATGTAACAAACATTATTTATCGATGATTCACACACTAACTTTTTTTGGTTGATTGAATGCTTTTGAGAAGCCAAAATAAAAAAAAACTGGACAAAAGCGAGTCGGACTCGTGCACTGAGGGTTCCGTACGAACTTACCTATGTAAATAGTTCAATTCCCAATGGAGTCTCGAAGATTTTTTCAAATTGACGTAACATCAAAACTGTTTTCAGATTTATTCCTATAACTGTGCTATAAGACCTTGCTTAATGCTAAATTTCAGGATTCTGGGTCAAGGGGAAGTACTCTATGAGTTTTGATTCCCTTGAGATTGTCGAAATATACTTTTTTGCGACATAAACGGCCGTATGTTTCTTTTTTCGTTAACTTAGATGTCTAATTTTGCACAGTTTCAAGGGACTGCAGACTCAAGTACATGGTTTTAATTTCAACTCCATACCTCCACGCGTTCCCGAGATAAAGGGTCTTGACAGACAGACGGACAACAAAGTGATCCTATAAGGGTTCCCTTTTTTCCTTTTAAGGTACAGAACGCTAAAAAATCGAATGTCATTATGTAGATCCTATTGTTATCGAAACTCATACCTTTTGCTATACCGTTAGAATAAAGCTAGAACTACATTAGACCGACGCACACGTTGACCACGCCTCATTTGTACGTACAACGACACGTCGCGTGGCGTGGATCTAATGTAGCTCTACAAGTCTAGTTGCCATATAAAATGTATGGAGACCGACGCGCCCAGATGTACGTGGCACACGTGTGTGGTTTTATGAAAGCATCTAGCTATTGCCAGCCGCTTCGCCTGCGTAACAGAAGAAAGCATCCGCCCGGGATTATACCTATCCTATATGCTATTCCAGGACATGATGAGAAACACAACGCACATTGTCTCGAGCCTAATCATTATTGGACGGTGAGCTGTCCATTGCTCCCCGTCCGCAATCACGTGCCTACAGTAGGCGGGAATCGTCCTTAGACTCAAGTCGGGACATCGCTTGGGCGTGAGGATTATATGTTCACCTCTACCTCCTTTCTCTTCTCCTTTGGGGAAAACATTCTTGATAGATGTTGTATATATACATTTATGTAGGTAGGTACCTAATTTTCATTATTAGCTACGAACGAAACTCGTTCGAATGATGTACAAATTATAACCGTTCCAAATTAGAACCTTTCTTCGAACCGTAAATAGGAACCGGCTTTTCAATTTATCGGTTCACAAGTTTGATGTGATTTCCTTATTTAGGAATTCTATTTCATGTATCGTCTATAATATAAATCAGGAAAGCCTTTCAAAATTATTGGGACATGACATGTACGTTACGAAGGACATAATATTTAGATCGAAAATATAATATATTTGAGATGTTTTTTTCCTACACGTCAAAGCAATCTATTTTACTTATTTTTATGCTGATATCGGTCTAGGGAGTTCCATTTATTTAAGTACTTAAAGTTAATGCTTCACGAAGGTACAGGGTGGACTTCATCTCTATCTTTTGTCAGGTAGTCCAGTGCCTGGGGCGTTAAAATCATCAAAACCTTGGATAACGGTTACTGTAGATAAAATTTGAAAAACAAATAATTATGGTATGTATGTTTAACTAATACTTTATTAATATGTAGGTATAAAAAAGTTTACCTATTAAAAAATTGTGGTCTTGATTTTGAAAAAAAAAATGTTTATTACAATGGTTTAGCTAGTATCTCTGGAACCACTAGTTCGAATTAAAAAATCATTTTAGTGTTGGTAGCCTATTTATCGAGGAAGTCTATAAACTATATAACATCACGCTACGACCGAAAGGAGTGGAATACTGACCAAAGACACTGGTGACATATAAAGGTGCTATTCGAACCTCGGCTGCAGGCTGCGGGTGCAGGCAGCACATGTGGCGGCTGCACGAAGCTGGCTGCAGCTGCAGGACTGTAGTAATGTAGTGGTATGGATTTTTGTGAAAACCATTCCGAACGCGGCTGCGGCCGCACGTGCTGCCGGCTACGAGTGCTGCCGCGACCTGCAGACGCAGGTGATCGCAGACCTGTATTGCGGCCGCAAATCGATGCGCACGTAGGTACGTCAGTCCAACATGTTTAGACAACTCAGAAATAATCGCTACTCGGAGCCGATAGCGCTCATATTGGATTGAATCGTAGATTTGTTACTGGCAGCACGTGCAGCCAGCCTCGGAACCACTCCCGGCTGCGGATGCAGGCAACGACTGCGTGTCATGCGTGTGCTACCTGCATTTGCAGCCCGCAGCCGAGTTTCGAATGGCACTTTAAGGCTGTAAAATGTATTTGTGTTTCAAAATTAAGTTAACGTACTCGTACCTGAATACATGTAAAAATCATAACCCTCCGTAGTCGGGTAAAAATACAAAATTTTTGGTTATTTGAACATGCAGATTATTGCCCACTTCAAATATTTTCTTCGGCTTCAGATATCTGAGTGATAGGTGATATTGAAGCAATTATTTTCGCTACATTGTACACTTGCTTTCTTTACGTTGGTAATACTTTATCGTCCTTTTGTTTTGTTTGTTAATGTTCATTTTGTAGTTTATTTGTTTCTTGTTAAAGAACTGCGTAAACTGTGTCTCTCCCCACGTAAATGAGTACGTAAAATAAATGTTACAAGATCATATTCATTAGTCTGCCCGAGTCTGTGTTCCCTGATAGCTACAACCTAGGGGTCTTTAAGTCAAGAGTGAATAGGTTACTTCTAGGCAAGCGTGCTCCATCGTCGGCCACATCATCGCTTACCATCAGGTGAGATGGTGGTCAAACGCGAGCCTATCAATAATAAAAAAAAAAAAAAAATAAAAAAACAATTATCTTTTCAACACCATCTCATGGACTCCTAGGAAACGTTAAAGAGAGGCGAGTTTACACTTTACAGTCGGTACATTGCGTCAAAAGATTTATTACCGCTACGGGTCTATTTCGCTTGATATATTATTCAAATGGATTCTGAACGAATTCAATATTTCCAGGAAATTCTGTCATTAGATTTTGTCGCTTACTTGTCTTCGCTATCTTGCCATTTTAAAGAAATATATTATTGAAAATGTCACTTTTAAATGTAATGTGGAATATATTTCTTCTTTTCACGTCTGTCAGATAATCCGCTAACTCTTCCATAATTTAGCAACGGATTTTGTTACATTGTTGTTTTAATGTTTTTTACTAAAAAAATAACAATAAACGAAGAAGATTTATGTATATGTCGAAGCCATTTCGTATAATACGCCGTATTACAAGTTGACGCGCCAGATTGAAAAACGTCGCTTTAATAATAATGCGGACAATCCGACATATACCAACTTCCACATTCGAGACCATTTTCACTTGCCTGCACCATCACAGAAATCTCTAGCCCAACCATTGCGAGGTTGTTCGAAAGAGTTACCCTGGAACTTGCAAAGGGCAACTGAAGGATCACTGTGGTTTTTAGTCAGTAAAAGTCTGATACTGTCTCTCGCTCCTCCCAGAGCGGGAGAAGTCACATAATGATTTTCTACGTAAGTACAACAAAAGCCACCGTACCCATTTCAATCATTCATTGTAATATTTCCTCTTTACCATCGACCCAAATTCCTTCACCATAGAATCACAAGTGATGCTGTAACTCCATTAAACTTGGTTCGAGTTCTAATAACGACTCGAAGTATCCCAGGAAGGTACGTAAACCTTTCAAGTTATGAACTTTACACCAAGTTGCTGTACTTATTTATATTATAACTTATTTATTTGAGAGCCAATGCAATGAACATTATATTTAACGTCTTTGCTAACTTCGGTGGAACTTGTAGCGTTAAGTTGCAGAACCAATAAAGTGTGTAAGTTATACTGTGGTTTTTTTTTTAGGTGGGAAACCATCTAAATGACTTTCTTCGCCTTGTGTTCCAGGGCCCCGGGTATTCCTTTCAGAAGCGAAACCATGGCCCCAGTAGGCTTCGGCCCTGCTGGGTCCCTACGGTTTTGCTGACATCTCATTGAGGAGCGAGTGGAACATTACGCGCCATCGATGACTCCGGCTCGGTTCGGACGGTTACCGGACGGTCAGCTACCCGGTGGCTGGAAATCCGGATCGGGGTCCGCGGCTGGGGCGTGCAAAAGCTGGGGCGTGCGAAGGAGGCGATACTGATACTGCGATGGAGCAAGCTTTGTTGAGCTCGATTCTACTTTTAATGCAAAGTTTTATATTTCAGATATCTGTACCGATATTTATCTAAATAAATAAAATAAAAGTCGTCCCATAGGGTGTTAGTATTGCCAGTAAACTTAAATATCTATGTTAGTTAGTAACACTTAAGGCTCAGACATACAATCCGCGCGGTGGATTATGGCCCATTTCCTCTCCTAGAGAGAAGCCTGAGTCCCAGTAGTGGGAATACTATAAGTTTGATTATAATAATATTAAATCATTTATTTGCAGGCATCTTAGCCCATAGATACATACCTTACAGACTAACATGTATATGTCGTAGGATAATTTGATACTTCGAATCTTCGCGAAAATCCTAGGGGTTTTGCGAAAACGCGGATAATTAGACATAGGCGAAAAATTATCAAATCTTACTGGACAAAGTCAGGATTTTTGCGAAAATACTCGTTATTATAGCAATATTGCGAAACGAAACGCTGGCTGTTATGAAATAAGAACGCTGATTGGTCGGTCAGCGCGTTCAATAAGAGATCGTCTCTGATTGGTTGACGTCTTAAATGTCAATCATTTGTTGCCGCACGTTATTTGTTTACGTTTGTGTCTGAGTTAAATTGCAGAAGTGTTTTGTTTTTTATCGTAAATAGTGTACCTACTTGGACTTAAATAAAGTGGTAAATAAAAGTGCTACACGGATGTACATAGTGTCATATATCATAAAAGTCTTAGTCAACCACTCAACAACAACAATGCTTTCGAGATTGGTTTAGCGGTGTTTTGTTTGTCATTGTGTTAAAAGTGGACTATAAAATTGGACTTGAACTAAGAAACGGTGTGAATAGGAGGTTTGGTTTTCATATAATTATGACAGATTCGACAGAGAATGATGTTCAACCTTCAGCAGAATCGGAGAATTTGGAGGTTATCTCCGATAAAGACAAATTTTACATAGAGTTAAGAAAGTTTTACGATAATAGAGTTGACGGTACAACTAAACCAGAATGGACTAAAGAACGCGTAAATGCTGTAATAAATTCAATTGAAAAATTTAAAACTGCGAGTGTACTTAAGCAACCAAAAACACAACAACAGTATAGAAATGCAAAAAAATACGACGTGATGAGTGTAGGTGAAGAAAAACTTCTGATACTGAGAAGAAAGGATCTTAACTCTCCTGTTGTACAAGTACCTTCAACAGATATGTACTATGATATTCTTCTGCAGGCGCACATATCAACTGGGCATGGAGGACGCGACAAACTGAAATATAACCTAAAGCAACAATATGTGATACCGGTACCGATTATGATATTGTTCCTCAACTTGTGTAAGATCTGTCTGAATAAAAAAAGTTGCCCAAAAACAGGAATTGTTGTACGCCCCATAATTTCTCAAGACTTTAACAAACGTGGGCAGGTAGATTTAATTGATCTCCAGTCAACTCCTAGCCACAATTACAAATGGATTTTAAACTATCAAGACCACCTCACTAAGTTCTGCTTTCCCAGACCTTTAACCAGTAAAAAAGCAACTGAAGTAGCCATGGCTCTTTTAAAAATATTCTTAGAAGTGGGTGCGCCAATGATTTTACAGAGTGATAATGGCAAGGAATTTACTGCCAGCATAATAAAAGAGCTAATCACATTGTGGCCTGCATGCAAGATAGTGAATGGACGTCCCCGACATCCTCAAAGTCAAGGTTTGTTTGCAAGTTTTGCACTATCCCGCTTACCGCTATGCATTTTTCTTTCACCCAAAGGTTGCCTGGTAGAGATTGCTACCTTAGCAATAAGGCCACCTATGTTGTACTGTCTTTTGTTGTTATCTGTTGTTTTGTATTTTTTTTTATGTGCAATAAAGTATTTTTCTCTTTTTTAGGTTCGGTAGAAAGGTGCAATCAGGATGTTGAGAACATGTTGCGTTCCTGGATGTCCGACAATAACTCAACTGAATGGTCACTGGGATGCTATTTCGTTCAGTTCCAGAAAAATTCTCAATTCACAATAGGACGTTCACCATACAAAGCCTTGTTTGGTCACGATCCTGTAATTGGCCTGTCTTCAACTTATTTGCCTATAGATACATTGTCAAAATTAGAAAATGAAGAAGACTTACAACAGGTTTTAATTAATGAAAATCCTCCTCGCACTGAAGATATTCAAGACGAGCGAAATGCAGGTTGTAGAAATGAAGAAGACTTACAACAGGTTTTAATTAATGAAAATCCTCCTCGCACTGAAGATATTCAAGACGAGCGTAATGCAGGTTGTAGAAATGAATCCAAAGTTGAAAATGCAATCCTTTTCTATGAGCAGCTTTCCGAAACCACAAATCAGTATGTTTCCACTGATCAAAAAATGACTATCCGAACACAAACTTCAACACAATCTACCCCTCTTTCATCTATGACACATCATCATCTTCCTGCCCTTGTCCCGTGTTATTTGGGGTCGGCGCAACACGTTTTTTTCATCTATGACACAATATAAAAAAAAATCTGCAAATAACATTACAATTTTAGAAGATGTAATAATTGTCCCAGCAAGTACAACAAAAACGATCTGTCTTGATAACAATATCGCTATAAATGACACAAATTCCCACACAAATGTACAACAACAACATTCCAATAATATTGTTGCTACTGAAGTTAAATGTTGTATTTGCCAAATTACCACATCCGATTCACTCAAATGTTCAAAATGCCAACAAGTGATTCACGGCGCATGTGGAGTGTCTGAAGTTAGAGAAGGTAGTAGTTCTTCTAATGTTAAATGTAACTTATGCTGGCAAGAAGATTCTATTAAGAAAGAAAGAACAAGTTCGCATGAAAATTTAAAAAGAGCAGCTGCGACTATGTGTACTACATCCAACAAAAAATTTAAAGAAATAGATGTAGGTGCTACAATTTTGGTTGATGTTTCGAAGTACGATCGTGCACCCTTAGATAACAAAAACATTACAGGACGAGTAATTGATAAGAAGAATGGTTTGTTTCAAGTTGGTACCTCCGTTGGTATAATTAAAGATTGGCTACCAAGAAACGCACTTCAAATATCTCCAGGAGCTCAATTTACCGGCCCCGTTCCCGAGGTAGTATTACCTATTCGTGGTATTTCCTCACAACTATCACCATTCGGCGGACAAGGGTTTAAGCAATGTCATTGCAAGAAATCAAGCAAACAATGTTCCTCAAATAAGTGTGCTTGTAAAAAGCACGGTTTGCTTTGTAATTCCAAATGTCATAAATCTTTGAATTGTTGTAACAAGTAAAGTCTTACTAATAATTTCATATTACTATTTACTAAACGCAGCTGTGCTTGCATTGCAACTCCAATGTTGCAGGTCCATGCAACTCAGCGTAAGTTTCACATTAGTGACGTATTTAATTATCTTTTGTTCTGTGATTATTCGCTTTTCAAATTTTTTTCTAGTTATCTTTTAATTTCTTTGAATAAGTCTATTTTTTCCTATTTTTGCTAATTCAATAATAATTTGTTGTAGTTATTTTGTTCACTATAAGTGAACCAGAATGTGATAATAATTTTGCCTCAATATATCTTAAGTTTAGCTGTATAAGAGAAGAGAAGGCTGATGAATGAGTGATTTTATCTCAAGACTTTAATTCACAAGACTGATCAATTCAATTGTTGCACTATTAAACTAATTGTTTACCTAACCAGTTTCATCCAATTTATGGATTACACCCTAAAATTGGATCATTTTTTTTTACTACGACTGAGATCTCCTATTGTCTGTAGAAAACAACATACATACTAAAATTTTCAATAAAAAGTTTATAAAAATCAATTTAGTGATTTTTCTTTCTCACCTATTCTAAACCTTCATAACTCTATGATACAATACTTGAAGTTAATCATCGGCAAACTAGGAACCAATTAGAAGTCAGCCAGCAAAATTGTAGCCAATCAGTGTTGAGCACATCAAATCTTACTATAGTAACGAGTATTTTCGCAAAAATCCTGACTTTGTCCAGTAAGATTTGATAATTTTTCGCCTATGTCTAATTATCCGCGTTTTCGCAAAACCCCTAGGATTTTCGCGAAGATTCGAAGTATCAAATTATCCTACGACATATATAAAGTAAATTAAGTTCAATTTATTGTTAATAAATAAGACTCATGACTATGTTAGTAACACTTCCCACTGCATTATGCTTTGCTTATGTACCTGTGTACCTGTTTCTTCTAACGGCATCATTTTTTCTTGCTTATCTGTTACCTACCTGGCATTCCTGTATGATATTATTTATTTCCTGTTCACTCAGCTTTATTGATAAATTGACTCCTCCAAAACACAGGTTTTTTTCCATATCTTGATCCTGCTTAATGCTATTCTAACGAAGATTTGCGAGGTGGCGAAAAGCCGGGAGAAATACAGACTAATGTGATCACATCATTTTCCGCGCCACGCTTAGTGTGGTTCTGGTGGAAAACGGCAAACAACACAAAAAACTGAGATATGTATGTCAGTGACGCTAAAGAGGAAAGCGTGCGAGGGATGCGAGCGAGGAATGTGTCTGTCCGCGCACAGCTGAATTGAGTCCGCTACGCTGCTACGCATCTTCGCGCCGCTCAGCTTCACACCCTTTGGCCGCCCTTTTCTGTTAGTTTCATTTCATTTGTCTGACGATGTCTAGCTGACATTAATCAACAGCTTCTATCTGTTATGCCACCGAGTAAACTAGAGTAGGTATTTGGAGATATGCGGAAAAGGGAGGATCCTCCGACCAGACGGGTGTTATGTCTGGTGGGCAACTGCCCGGCAGATGATTTCGGGCTGTTCTGTATGTCCATATCGCGCGGAGAAGTTTAATTGCGCGATGCAGGATTAGTTCTTATGTGACGCCATAGATTTCGCTACAGGTACCTAGTGGTGCCAGCAACTTACATCGTTCGTTAGGAATGGCCCTCAATAGCCGAGACGCGTGTGGAAAAGGCAGAGGCCTTTATCCAGCCGTGGGACATAGTAGGCTAACTACTGCTACTTTCAGTCCCATGTCATTATCGCCCAATGTAAAAACGGCGTTTCAAAGCGCAGCTATGCAGTCTCGTTCTGCATAAGCTCCTCACACAGCTTTGACAGAGCCTGGTGGGATTTTTCTAGCTCCCAAAATGTCACTCCCATCTTTACCTTGACTACTTCTGTTTTCTGATTGATGCGTCTACAGATATCGCTAAGTATTCGCTATTATAAATACCGGCACGAATCTTTAGCGCTCGGTGAAAAAGTGGGGATCGCTTTGCGCATCGTAAACATCGGCGAGCCAATCACTGTACAAGGATTGCATTGCCCGCCCCCGCGTCTCACTTCATACCACTAAAGAGACCCGATATTTCATTTCTGCGCAAGTGGAAGTCAACGCTAAAGATCCATGCCGGTATTTGTAATTACCCTTTTAATGTTGCCACTGTAGGGATTCAAGGCTCCAGCCGCCGTGCCGTAATCCACTACGCAGGCCCAGTGCTGGTCGGTAGATGTCACATGTCTTCGAATTTTTAGTTCTACGACATGCCAGTTTCCTCACGATGTTTTCCTTCACCGTTTTGAGAGCAGCGGCGTTGAAATAAATTTAAAATTACACAAAGTAATGCGTCTGGCTGGGTTTGAACCTGCGACCTACAACTCGTAAGTCGGGACAGTTACCCACTGGGTCGTTACTGCTCTCCTCCGCCGCTGATTAGTTACACGGTAACTTCGGTGATCAGTCATGCATTATCTCTGTTAGGGGATGATATTCGTCCCTTTTTGTCGGGTAAATTATGTGGGTGCTAGCTGATTATTGCTGTTTAAATTTGCCTGTTGATGTTTGCTCGACAAGAGGGAGGAGGGGGGGTTATGGTTAGACATTGTTGGGTTATTATGAAGCCGTGTAATGTGGAGTGGTTGATCATAATTTTGTGGTTTAGGGATGTGTGTTACTGTGTGACAGTGATGGAGCTATTTAAGACATCCCTTTTTGAGGATTTCATATCTGAAGGGTCCCAATGGGGCTCTATTACTAAGCCTTTGCTGTCCGTCCGTCTGTCAGCGGGCTGTATCTCATTAACCGTGGGAGATAGAGAATTGAATTTTTTACAGAATGCGTATTACTATTGCCACTACAACAACAAATAATAAAATTAAAGATAGTTTCCGTACAAGAAACGCTATTTTGCCGTTATTTTTTAATCGATTTTATGATTGTAGTACGGAACCCTTCGTGTGCGTATCCGACCCGCACTGGACCAGTTTTTTACACCAACAGTGATCGCTTCAAAATATATTAATACGATTATTTTTTCATGAGTAAGAAGTATGTATTTAAGATGAAGGTTAAAAAATATGAAAATATATTATTGCTAGGTACTTAAGATAATGCTCATATTTATTCCAATACTTGTATCTACATCCTATTTGTTAGTCAAATGATAGAAAATTTCTCTTCAATATTATCTTGCAGCAAAATAAATTATTCACAATTTCAAAGCACTCCAAATATTTTCAAACATGTTATCTAATTCCGCTTTGATTCAGCAGTAATGGGATTTTCGGACACATTCAAAGTCTGGCTTTCACTGCAATATTTGCATATCCCGTGGGTTCACTCGAGTTAACTCAAACAACCTTCTCTTATTCTCATGCATACGACATTAAAAGCATTTTAAATATTAAAGCCAAAAAGTAAGTGACTCGTGGTGTACAAAGCATTTTCCCTATGTATTTATCTTCCATTAAAGTATTGGGAAGTTATTACAGTAGCATAAGTAATATTTATTAGAAAGTTAGAAATAATAATTATTATTAATAGTCTTACCATAGTTCTTGGCAACCAGTCCACTTAGCATAGCATAGCATAGTCGGCCTTATAATGGGCCGTAATCCACCACGCGGGCCCAGTGCGTGTTGGTGGATGTCACATGTCTTCGAATTTTTGGTTTTAGGACATGCCGGTTTCTTCACGATGTTTTCCTTTACCGTTTTGAGAGCAGTGGTGATGAAATAATTTACACAAAGTAATGCGCCTGGTTGTGTTTGAACCCGCGACCTACAACTCATGAGTCGGGACCGTTACCACTCGGCCACCAGTCCACTTAAATCTCCCAAAACTATAGCCTTATATCTTTATTTTCCATATGTCGCAATAGTTTCCCACCAACTGAGGGTTGTCCTTGGGTGCTCTAGCATAGTGCGTTCCGGGATAATCGTCGGTTGGTATCACGTTCCATAAAAATTATCTAAATAGCCTCTGCATGTTGGCTTCGGCCCCTCGTACGCCTTCCAAAGGTCCAGGACCTGAGAGTCTTGAAATAAATAAATGTATAATTAATAAAGTTCGTGAAAGAAGAGAGAGAAATGATTAAGTATCTCGACTTAGCACACGAGGTTGTCGACATATAGAATGTGGACAGCTATCATTGTGCCGATTGCCGTATCTAACAACCGCCTGATCGCCAAAAGCCACGACGACCATCAGTCAAAGCTGTCGTTGTGCGTTTGGATCAACGGTCTGATACAGTAGGCAGTACTTGCTACAGCGCGCATTGTGAAGAGATTTCTGTCTCTGGAAGCCTAACTACCAGTTAAATAGGCCCTGCTTCCGACATGGTATGACTGCATTTTTTATATTTTTAAATAGTTTTCATGAGCTGCTTTTAAAAGAGTAAATGGTGTAATTGTTAGGCAAGGGTGTTGTGTTTCTTGATCTAGTGATTAAAAGCAACCGCCCCCTAGCCAAGTTACGACCGTTTCGTTTGATTATCTTATGTCAAACGCCTCGAGTAGGCCACGCTTCCGATTCCTTAGTTCTGATCACGTTACTGAGCGTTGAGATCACGTCAGAACAACGGAATCGGAGGCGTGGCGTACTCGAGGCGTTCGACGCAAGAGAATCGAAACAAAACAGTCGCATCTTGGCTAGGGGGGCAGATACCTTAAGCATGACGTTCAATTTCCACGTCGGGCAGTGTTGTTGGGTAGTAGTGCTCATCAAAATAGTTGGTGCCAATAGATAGTGGTCAAACGCTAGTCTGTCTATACCTAATAAAAAAAAAACGGGTAAGTCGGACTCGCGCACTGAGGGTTCCGTACAAACTTACCTATGTAACTAGTGCAATTTCTGATTAGAGTTACTAATTTTTTTCCGAATCGCAATTTTCTTTTTGTGACTTGAAATAAATTTAACCGTTTTTCAGATTTATTCCTATACCTGTGCTATAAGACCTTGCTTCATGCCAAATTTAAGGATTCAGGGTCAACGGTAAGTACCCTACGAATTTTGATTTCCTTGAGAGTGTCGAAATATACGTTTTTTGCAACATAAACGGCCGTATCTTTTTTTTTCGTTAACTTAGAACTTTAATTTTTTTTACACCTATAAGGGACCGCAGACCTGAGTATAATATGGTTTTAATTTCGACTCGATACCTCCACACGTTCCCGAGATAAAGGGTCTTGATAGACAGACGGACAACAAAGTGATCCTATAAGGGTTCCGTTTTTTCCTTTTGAGGTACGAAACCCTAAAAAGAAAAATATATAATATATTCGCCCTCTGTTACATAGGTATTTATAATAGGTGTATGCTAAACGGCTGCGGCGGAAAAAATATTGTATGAAATTTGCCATTTGACAATATCACATTGGATTTTTATCCGGAGTGTGTTCCCATGGGATAATTTTATACTTTCACGCGATCAAAACTACTTTAGCAAATTCAGTTTGAAGGACTAACAAACATGTACACACACTCACTAACTTTCGACTTTATAATATTACTATCTTCTGCCAACGGCGTCGCCCGCGTGAAAATCGGTTTCTCCATACAAACTTTGGACCCCCGTTTCATCCCCTTAGGGGGTGAATTTCGGAAAATCTGTTCTTAGCGGATGTCTACACTCTATAAGAAACCTACCTGCCAAATTTTAAGTTTGTAGGTGTTATAGTTTCTGAGATTTCGTGATTAATCAGTGAGTGGTATTTCGCTTTTATATATATAGATTTTGATAGGCTCTCGTTTGATCACCAACTCACCTGATGGTAAGCGATGATATAATCAACGATGGAGCACGCTTGCCTAGAAGTAGTAACATATTCATTCGTGACTTAAATAGCTGCAACCTAGGGGTTGTAGCTAATGGGAAACATAGACTCCGACAAAGAATTCCACTCCTTAACTTTACACCAGATGAAAGTTTTCCCAAAACGTTTTGTGCGTAGGTACAACCAAACTAGACTAGCCAAAGCAACTCCCAATTCTTAATCTAGAACCCAAATTAAACTAACGAACAAGAGCCTAAGAATACATCCAATTTCCATGTTAGGTACAAATTCCGTCGTTCCAACCAGGCCATCTCATTACAATAGGGGCGAGACGGTCAGAAGTTTGCACATGTAAATAAATGTTCTAGAAAAGGGCCTCAATAACTTTTAGAGATAACAAACATAGTGGAGACGTTGATTGCTCTGTAGCCTTCTGAACTTGGAGGGACTTTAATAAAGAGCTCATTTACATGAAGAAAACTTTTTCCATGCGAGTAAGGTTACCAGGCGTTCGGATAAAGCTGGACAGAGCCAGGCTTTTCAGTTGTGTGTGCAACCGATTAGATGGCGTCCGGCCTATCCTGCTATTGTTATGCATTTTAAAATTGCCCTTTTTGGGGCTTCGTACCTCGGTCAGCAAAAACGGAACCTCTATAGGATCACTTTGTTGTCCGTCTGTCAAGACCCTTTTTCTCAAGAATGCGTGATCATCATCATCATCATCGTTTCAGCCGAAAAACGTCTCTGGTTGGACATAGGCCTCCCCCAAATGACGCCACAACAAATAGTCCTGGGCGTCTCGCATCCATCGGTTTCCCGCGACTCTCACCAAGTCATCGGTCCACCTTGTGGAAGTCCTTCCAACGCTGCGTCTTCCGGTGCGCGGTCATCACTCCAGAACCTTTCAACCCGATGGACATCTAAATTTAGCACGAAGCATGGTCTTATAGAGCAGTGGTGGCCGAGCGGTAACGGCCCCGACTTACGAGTTGTAGGACGCGGGTTCAAACCCAACCAGGCGCATTACTTTGTGTAATTTATTTGATCACCACTGCTCTCAAAACGGTGAAGGAAAACATCGTGAGGAAACCGGCATGTCCTATAACCAAAAATTCGAAGACATGTGACATTCACCAACCCGCACTGGGCCTGCGTGGTGGATTATGGCCCATTCCTTCTCTAAGAGAGAGGAGGCCTGAGTCCCAGCAGTGGGAACATTAAAAGGCTGCTTATGCTATGGTCTTATAGCACAAGTAAAGGAAAAAGTCTGAAAACCATAAATTTGTAGTTACGACACAAAATAATTCTTCGAGATTAGATTCTAGAATCGAACTATGTAAATCATAGGCAAGTTTGTACGGAAGCTTCGATGCCCAAGTCCGACTCGCACTTGACTGGTTTTTTTCTTACGTTTGTCATGTGATGGTTTAGGGATTCGCCCGCCTCACCTTGTGTCACTAGTGCACAAGCGAGCGGAATGAATATTGAAATATTTGAAGAATTATAAAAAAAAAGACTGATTGAATACATTTTATTGTTGTTTCATTACAAATTAAGATGTTATGGTAAATAATAAAAATACCTTGTTTTACTTTTAAACATTGTCGTGATTTACTAAGACCAAAATTTAACTGTTTCCTGTCTTTTTATCTAAATGTCCGACTAAATTAACTTGTCTGTCCGGCTTTTCGGTTTTAAGACGTGGCAACCCTACATAAGAATGTCGTAGGTGAGACTTCTCGTCGGTTATCTTAGCTGTGTTTTTATACTCAAGCAAGAAAACTCTATAACATTAGGCTTAAACATTCTGTCAGCGTTTTTCTGGTGTTCGTGACAGTTGATTGTGGTAATCTAATCTATCCCTAGAAAAAAAACAGTAGTCTATCAACAAGGGAGAATTCATGTTCCTCATCTCCGACTTGCCTATATTAGCTAACCGTAGTGAACACTGACAAGGAACAGAGCTCCCACCTCTCTCTTTATTGGCTGGTTTAAGTGATGATTGAGAGAGCAGTGATGGCCAAGTGGTAACGGCCCCGACTTATGAGTTGTAGGTCGCGGGTTCAAACCCAGCCAGGCGTGCATTACTTTGTGTAATTTATTTCATCACCACTGCTTTAAAAACGGTGAAGGAAAACATCGTGAGGAAACCGGCATGTCCTAGAACCAAAAATTCGAAGACATGTGACATCCACCAACCCGCACTGGGCCCGCGTGGTGGATTACGGCCCATTCCCTCTCCTAGAGAGGAGGCCTGAGTCCCAACAGTGGGAACATTATAAGGCGGACTATGCTATGCTATGCTAAGTGATGATTTGCAAGAGCAAGCGAGCCAGCGCTGGGTGTTTGACGCCCAGTATATAATGCTGAGGTGGTAAACCTTTCGATGCGGGCATACTCAGCGCAATTTAATTGTATCACTAGCTGCTGCAAGCGGCTTCGCCCGTGTCATAGTAAAAATTATCGTAAGGGAACATACTTCCAGAATAAAAAGTATCGTTTGACCATTCGAACATGAAGAATTGTTTTTTTTTTTTTTTTTGTTGGTTTGAAAATCATCTAATGACAAATCGCGCTCTTGGGCGGTGCGAGAAATAGTGTCAGACTTTTACTGACTAAAAACCCACTCCTGTTCCTTCTTTGCCTTCATCCCGGGGCCCCGGGTTTCGCTTTCACACTACCCGTGGATGAAGAATTGTGTTACGGGCGCGTCGTGGTGTTGTGACTTTATGTAAATGTATTTGTCACCATAATTATTTTTTTTTTTAATTTATTTTATTTTTTAATTATAATTCATATGTATTTTTATTTTCTTTCCAAATCTTTTTGTACACTGCACCGTTCCCGTCTTTAGGCGACACCGCCACCGGCTAACGCTGAAAACCAGCGCTGTGAGCTCATCGAATTATGCGTGAGGCCGCAGCTTTATGCTGAGGATGTGACGCATAATATATCATCTATTGATTATGTTTGTTAGCTAGTTTTAAGATTGCGTCATTTCGCGTAAATATACTGTTTCTTTCTTTCTTTCTTAAGAACTAACAGACAAACAAATAATACACACCCACAAATCTTTGCTTTTATAATATTAGTGTGATTATTTATATTTTTATACTTTTACTTTTTATTATGCGGTCGCTGTGGTCGAAATTGGCTAGATGGCACCATTATCATCATTATCATATTTTGAGATTATCATGTTATTGGCTTATCTGCGCCTATCTTTTTCAAAGTCAAAGCGATGGTCGCCTTTCTTAGTAATCTATTCTATTCTATTCTTTTGAGATTCATCTATTCGAGGCGATTTACTCGTTTCGTAAACCATGATAAAGGAACCAGACCCCAAAAAAAAAAAACGCAAAATTTCCAAATTGAATGAGAATACCCATGGTTCTGTTAATCTATACATTTAATACATTCTATACTAATATTTTAAAGCAGTTTGTTTGATTAAACGCACTAATCTCAGGTACTACTGGTTCAAATTATGACAACATAGCGGAAACATTTTCATTTGACGGTATACGTTTGGCTGACTGTACGTCATCAACACACATTAACTCCATAATTATTTAACTAATGCAACACTGTCTTGTGGGGAGTCAAACCCACGTAACGCGAGTTTAACCCTTCGTTAGACAGATCACTTAAGAGCGCTCAACTCACGATACTATTATATGATATTACATATTTCTCGACATGTTTTGGAAACACAAATATTTTGTGTTTTTTATTGAAAACTATGAAAATCTGCTATTTAACTTTGGCCCATAATAATGCGCTTACAAATTGAAAAAGTAAAGAAAATATATTTATAGAAACCTTGCACATTTATTTGAGATTATACTTAAATGACGATTTGCAGAAACTTTTAAGGTTTTTAAAAAAGCACCCTAGAACAAGTTTTGTGAAATATTCGAGTGTGTGTCGGAATTACCGAATACCAACTGAGCGTTAAGGCGTTACCTCCCTTTTTTCGCGTTGCCTCTTTATCAAACATTGCATTGGATTACGTTAGATGACACAAAAAGCTTTTAAACCATGCTCACTTTGACGATAGACATATCGGGAAGGGTCTTAACGCAGGTTAGGGCGGATGGTATAGGGTTTTTTTTTAGATGGGAAATCATCTAATGACATCTCCCGCCCTTTCACGTCAGACTTTTACTGACTAAAACCCACTCCTGTTCCTTATTTGCCTGCGTTCCAGGGCCCTGGGGTTCTCTTTCGCATCACCCATGGCCCGAGTAGGCTTCGACCCTGCTGGGCCCTACGGTTTTGCTGACATCTCCTTGAGGCGCGCGTAGAACACTACGCGCCGTTGATAACTTGGGCTCGGTCCGGACGGTTACCGGACGGTCGGACGGCGAGCTCCCATTGCTCGCCTTCCGCAAGCCAGCGCCTACGGTGGCTGGGGTGTGAAAGTCATTCCCTCGTACGTGCGGCCGCCTCCTTTGCTAGCATTACTGCTTCGCAGAAGGAGGCGACCGCCTGCCACTCCTCCTCGCTCCGGACCATGGCCTGTACCAAGGCCCGGCGAACACGGCGGTGCTCTGCCCAGGCGGGTCACACCTCTACCGTATGGTCCACCGTGATGGTATAGGGTTACATTATTAAGAAAATGGCCAGAAAGTACATTAGTATCTGTACTAATATTATGCAGTTGAAGGGTTTGTTTGGTGGAACGTGATAATTTCAGAGACTGCTGCTTTTCGAATTGAAGAAAGCTTTTAGTGTTGGTAGCATTTATCGAGGAAGCCTATTGGCTAGTGATGTAACGAATGTCAGATTTCTCACATTTGCGAATGCGAATGCGAATATTCAAATTCAATATTCGCGAATGCGAATGCGAATATTGACTTTCAAATAAAGTGCGCGCAAAATGTCATACAGGTTTGACATTTCATGTCAGCCAATTTTACACCGAACATAGCACAGCCGTTACATACTGATTGTACGAAGCTAATCACATTAAGTTCATTCGAAAAGATTTGTTACGATTTGAGGTTTGTTAGTATTATTGTATTTGTTAAATTTAAGTTATATAAAAACATGACTATGACTCCAAAACTCGCTAACACGTTGTTTTACAACAAATTTGTTACACTAAAAATGTGATATACAAGTTGAGTGATAGAAAAATATTAGAGTAAATATAAAATAGTTAAATCATATTAGTTGTATTGTCATTCTATTTACATTCAATCAATATAATTATTTCCTTTTTTTTTGTCAAAAAATGTGCGAATATTTGCGAATGCGAATGCGAATATTCGTTACCTCACTGCACTATTGGCTACATAAAATCACGCTACAACCCACTGAGGCGGAGCAGTACCTAACTAAAGATGCGGATGAAACCGCAGGGGACAGCTAGTCGCTAAGTTGAGGGTAGTCCATAACTCTCGGTATGATATGAAATTGAAACTAGGAAACTGGGAACTCGTAAAGTGGGACGTGACTTTGATCATGGTTACAAATAGCTTAATTTATACGAGTAACAATACCAGTAAAAGCTGACCCGGCATTTTATGAAAACTCCGTACTACGCTGGGTCAGTTTAAGGTCATAGTGCTCCTTCTGACTTGGCCATACTGTAGGCTCAGCAAACTGCAAAGTTCATGGCATTGAGCAATATTATAGCATGGGAGTAGTTATGGCCGTGTGTCTTAAAAAATAGTGTTTCTGATTTTATTTCTTTTTTATTCAACACCGACTTTTCAAATTAAAATTATTTGTATTTATCTTCTAAAAGATTTTTTACATTGTAATGTTTTTTTTGTCCAAGTCATACATTCGTTTTTTTTTTGTTTTTTTTTTTTAACGTTTTGTCAATAATTTTGTAAGACGCAAAACTTGGTCCAACTGGGTAAATGACTTAGTACCATTATAAACATACAACATTTATGTAACATAATAAACGTATGTACTATAAACGAAGTTTAATAACAATCGCCTACTGAATCAATTTCAACTACTATTTACAAAGTTTTTTCAGGTAATTTTGTAATTTTTTAATGCTAAAATAATTCTTGAGAATTATTTTAGGAGTAAAAAATTACCTATTTCGATCAATTCTTGATAAACCTTCATTACGTCACCAGCGTGTTAGTGTGTGCGTGAGTAGACCAATACAGATGCACTACCCATAGGTACCCATTGGTTGGGCATCGAAGCACTACATTTAGTGTTTCGATGCCCATATTATTTTGCCTACTATTAGGATAACTAATTTCTTAAAAACACTTATGTTATAATTAAATTTTCTAATGGGGTATGTAAGGGTGTGAATTATGATGAACGGACCGAGCCCAGTCGTAAACAGCGCGTAGTGATCCACGCGCTCCTCAAAGAGATGTCAGCAAACTGTAGGGGCCCAGCAAGGCCGATGACCGCTAGCTAGGACCGCGGGGAATTTCTGAAAAGGAAACCCATAGTCCTAGATCGCAAAGAGCAACTGAAGGACAGGTGTGGTTTTAGTCAGTAAAAGTCTGACACGCCCTCCAAGTCCAAGTCACTGAATTTCCAACCTAAAAAAAAGGTGTGAATTATTCCAGTTACATATTGTAGGTAAGTATATTTAAAAAAAAATACTACTAAATTCATTCCTCAATAGACAACTCACCGTTCGTAACCGATTTCGTTTCTACTACAAACAAGATTTAACGATTTTTTTTATCCCTAAAGAGGTTACATTTGTCACGCAAGTTGATAGATACGGAAGTTCGTCATTTTTACCGATGAGAAATCCCATCGCCCGAACGGTCGCAGGGTTCGGGTTGTCTGTTTGAAATACTCTTTGAATTCATTCCCACCTCGTTTCTTTACCCATCATTTTCTTAGAGCCCTCAAGGCAAATCAATCACATCCTTACAGCGACTAAAATCAATCGTCTTTAAAACAATAATCGGACCGACTGTATTAATATTTTTAAGTCTCCGTCTCCAGCTCCTTTCGGCGATTTTAATCTCAGATAATCCATTATCTCGTCAAAATTTGTTTCAACAAGTTCGCAACTTTTTCTAACAAACGTATAGAAACATGACAGAGTTTGTTTCTTATTTACAAAGCCAAATAAGTTCGAAGGCATTACAAGAGGATTAATCTTGCGACAGCACAAAATTTTCCGATATATTTTGAATCATATTATGTTAAGACTTCTTTATTTACAGTCGAAATAAAGCTTTGGAAACTGTATAGGATTTTTTATTTAAAACAGAAGATATGACGGGGTTTTTTAGTCTTTATTTGGCCTCAACGATGTCATATCAAAGGGGCTCTAGAAGAAGTAACATTATCCAAAATCCGTGTCTAAAACATATTCAGGCGGAAGAAACGCCCGGGTGTCACCATTGTGCGGACCGCCCGGAGGACACGGTGGAGCATACGTTGGAGATGTCCCCGCTTGGGTGGAGCCCCGCCGTGGCCTCGTGCCTGCCGGACCCTGTTTCAGGCCATGGTACGGAGCAAGAGGGAATGAGATGCGGTTGCTTCCTTCTGCCAAACAGTAATGCTTACGAAAGAGATTCCGCGACCTTGAGGGAACGGACATCCTCAAGCCTCAGCCACCGCGACAGGAGACATTCTGGGCATCGAGAGTCGCAGTAACACTTACAAACGATAGGAACTAATACAAACAGAAGAGCACATTTATTTCAAAATAAATCTCTGGATGAGAGCAGACCTTCTGGGGTTAAAATGTCCAAAATGTACCAGATGTTGTTGTTGTTGTTGATGTGTTGAAATTCCACGTGGTCAATACAAAACATTTTGTGTTTTTTACAATCATTATTGCCGAGACAATGTTAGTAGGTCATGGTATGGTGTCCATAATAATATTTTTATATCTCCAAGACAAGTTAAGGTACACAAGATTCTAATAAACGTTTACAACAATAGCGACCCAAGGAACAGGAGCGGGTTTTTAGTCAGTAAAAGTCTGACACTATCTCTCACTCCGCCCAAGAGCGGGATTTGTCATAAGATGATTTCCCCATCTATAAAAAAAAAAAGTACCGCAAATTTTCTTACAAAGAACCAAAAAGATACTACACGTAACATCTGTGGATGGTTTACAAAATAAAAGTATTCTATTTTGTTAGTCGTATTCAATATATCCCAACATTCAAATAGGCTTCTATGTTCCCCCCGTTTCCATGACAAATGTGTTCAATATGCCAGCGCGTTCTCTCAAGTGGCTGCCTCAGGTAATCTACACGAATGTGAAATTAGACGGGCGATCATGGATCCGTTGTGAAAAGAGGATAGTGCTATGCTTCCTGTATAGCTCCGTCTCTTTCTAACAACGAAATCATAATGGTTGTATGACTCCTTTCGAGAACCGTGTGAGTTACAGCTATTGTAAGGAGTGATGTCTAAGCTTCTAAATAAGATGTTAAGCTTGTAAGGCAATGTTATGTAGATACATATTTTGTAGGACTTATGAGTGCCATGTTCATTCGTACAGACGTCATGTTATGGAAATTTTACTTTAGTACTTACGAGTGTTAAGTATACAACGTGGAGAAGACAATCAAGCTAACGACAAACTAAGGCCCTGCCATCAACTTATATCGATGGGCCCTGCCACGAGCTCAGTCAATATAAGTTTTCAGGATAATAAAAGCTGCTTCTAACCTGGTGCTGCTGAATTCCTGTATTTTGTCTGAAACTACTGCCCATCTACCATTTCTCCCTTCCCCTTTAGATGTATAGATCACTGTTCAGTACATTATTGTTTAAACAAGGAAACTGCAAACTCCTAACATTTGCTCCACCCCCTAAAACTAGCAGGCAAAGTAAGAGCAAACCATTTGTTAACCAAATACTTTCATCTCTAAAGAATGTTCTGACAACTCCTACAGTGCAACTTGCACGTTCAGCCATTTTGATTTATGTTCCGTTTTCAAAAGCCGTTGAGAAGTTTCGCTGCTTGCGGCTAACAAAGTACTGTATAGTCTGTGGTGTACTTTAAATTAAGAACTAAATTTAAATTAGGAACGTTACTCTCTTAATAGTGATGTCGCTGATTTTAGCTCCTCGAGAATGCTAGTGTGGAATTTGTTGCTTTTAGTATTATTTTGTTTTACATTGTATTATGCCAAAGTTTATCTACATGCAAGTTTTATCTACATTGTGCTCACATAATAGAAGCGACAAGAAAGATGTAACCAAGATTTATGTAACTCATCATATTATTTAAAAGACATGGGCACTTCCATGGAGTTTCTTGCACGTTCTTCTCCATAGAGATCTACGCTTTGGAACGTACAATTTAGCTTCACTTGATTTTGATTGACCGACATTTTGTCAATTCAAAAGTGCCTATAATTGGTCTATTTGAAACAAATGTTTCTGATTTCAAACTAAAGCATTATCATTTGGGAAGCCTTTTCTTAACTTAAGGTCGGTTTCAGTGTAAATGGATGTAGCTGAGTAGGTACTGTGACATCGAAAGGAGATCGCATGAGCTATTTTCTTAATAAGCTAGCGGACTGGCTTGATAAATATACAATGCGTTCCAAATAAGAATAGGATCGATTGCAATGTTGTGACGTCACGTCATACTGTCAAATCGAAGAATTATCTAGGTGAGCAAAACAAGAAATTTTTAAAATTTATTTATTTACGAACTGTGAACGAAAAAAGTTTAATCAGAATCCAGTTCTTCAATTTTGCTCATCTCTGAGTTCTTAATTTTTTCCCAATTTCTTGCGATTTGACAGTATGACGTGACGTCACAACATGGGAATCGATCATATTCTTATTTGGAACGCATTGTACTTTTAAGGATTTTGAATTTCAAGAATAAAGACAATTTGATAGGAAAAAAGAATTGTGTTGATTTTTTTCAGTAGTGAAGTGACTTTTGATTTAAAAAACTTTTTAGAAAAAAAAAATAACCGACTTCACTAAAAAAAACACTAAAAGGATCAAAATAACTTTAATTTCGGAAGTCGGTGTTTCTCGGTATTGTTTGTTTCTTATTTAACACCGACTTCCGAAATTAAAGTTATTTTGATCCTTTTAGTGTTTTTTTTTGGTGAAGTCGGTTATTTTTTTTTTCTAAAAAGTTTTTATTTCACACTTTTTAGTTGCGATACACTTATAAACAGAGTGCCTATTTCTCATGACAATTCCAATTAACCCAAATACTGCTAGGTTACATTGTTTTATTATAAAGTTCCTGTGTCTACCTTCCTCCTTCCGGCTCCATCATCAGATCAGTTCGATAGTACCTTATAGCCAAAGAGCATCTCACGACAATTCTAATAAGCCCAAACACGGCTAGGATACATTGATTAATTACGGAGTTCCTGTGCCTACCTTCCGGCTCCATCATCAGATCAGTTCGATAGTACCTTATAGCCAAAGTGCTAACCATGACAATTCTAATAAGTCCAAACACGGCTAGGTTACATTGATTAATTACGGAGTTCCAGTGCCTACCTTCCGGCTCCATCATCATCATCAGATCACTTCGATGATACCATTTTCAACGTAACTATTCAGAATCATTGATTTATTTGTATTGTCATAGTCGCTTAACTATATCTTCATTGTGATATCTATTTGAGTATGAAGTTCCGTTGACCATTTCTGGTCTTCTTCATCAGTTCCACTTCATCAAATGTTACTTTTTGACTGTAAATGCTTAAGTTCTTGATGAAAATACTAAAATTACCATAGGGTTGCCTATAATTTTTGAGGAGTTCCCTCGATTCCTCATGGATTCCATCATCAGAACTGGATTTTGAAAAAAATGGGACCAATCTGGAAGCATATCCTATAAAGGGAAAAAAAAATTTTGCAAATCGGTCCATAAACGACGGAGTTCTGAGGTAACAAACATAAAAAAAAAAATGATGATAAAAAAAAAAAAAAATACAACCGAATTGATAACCTCCTCCTTTTTTTTGAAGTCGGTTAAAAAGAAAGTAATTTTATTAGAGCTGAAGAAAATATAAGTTATTACTGCGACGCCCGGTCCTTTATCTTTTCCAAACATACACCCCGGACCCAAGGCCTACCAGAGCTAGACCAATACAGTACTATTGATTGATATAAATCGACTGCAAAAATTGAAAGTGTATTCCCGAAAAAAATAAAATTGAAAATCTTGTAAAAGAACTTGTTACGAACTCGTTAATATTTTATGATGCAAACCACTTTTTTCCACAACCAAAAAGTCCAGCTGTGTGATTTATCCAAAAGGAAAAATACTTTTTTAAATTAGCAAAAGTTACAAAAATCTTCGTCGACTAGCACAAAATAATATAAAAACTTTTTAGAAAAAAAAAATAACCGACTTCACTAAAAAAAACACTAAAAGGATCAAAATAACTTTAATTTCGGATGTCGGTGTTTCTCGGTATTGTTTGTTTCTTATTTAACACCGACTTCCGAAATTAAAGTTATTTTGATCCTTTTAGTGTTTTTTTTAGTGAAGTCGGTTATTTTTTTTTTCTAAAAAGTTTTTATTTCACACTTTTTAGTTGCGATACACTTATAAACAGAGTGCCTATTTCTAATGACAATTCCAATTAACCCAAATACTGCTAGGTTACATTGTTTTATTATAAAGTTGCTGTGCCTACCTTCCTCCTTCCGGCTCCATCATCAGATCAGTTCGATAGTACCTTATAGCCAAAGAGCATCTCACGACAATTCTAATAAGCCCAAACACGGCTAGGATACATTGATTAATTACGGAGTTCCTGTGCCTACCTTCCGGCTCCATCATCAGATCAGTTCGATAGTACCTTATAGCCAAAGTGCATCTCATGACAATTCTAATGAGTCCAAACACGGCTAGGTTACATTGATTAATTACGGAGTTCCAGTGCCTACCTTCCGGCTCCATCATCATCATCAGATCACTTCGATGATACCATTTTCAACGTAACTATTCAGAATCATTCATTTATTTGTATTGTCATAGTCGCATATCTATATCTTCAATGTGATATCTATTTGAGTATGAAGTTCCGTTGACCATTTCTGGTCTTCTTCATCAGTTCCACTTCATCAAATGTTACTTTTTGACTGTAAATGCTTAAGTTCTTGATGAAAATACTAAAATTACCATAGGGTTGCCTATAATTTTTGAGGAGTTCCCTCGATTCCTCATGGATTCCATCATCAGAACTGGATTTTGAAAAAAATGGGACCAATCTGGAAGCATATCCTATAAAGGGAAAAAAAAATTTTGCAAATCGGTCCATAAACGACGGAGTTCTGAGGTAACACACATAAAAAAAAAAAAAAAAAAAAATGATGATAAAAAAAAAAAAAAAAAAAATACAACCGAATTGATAACCTCCTCCTTTTTTTGAAGTCGGTTAAAAAACCAAGTAACATTTTGGCCTGCAATGCTTAAAAGCTAAAAGCCGACGACAATGTCCGCTTGCATGCTACACTGACATGAATCCGAAGCGACAGGCCGATGGTCGCTAGATAGCAAAAGATTACCACTGTGTTGCATAAGAAGCTATGCCGATGGGCGGGAAACACGACCCTTGGTAAAAAAAATATGCTGCTTGGTAAATTCTATTTAGAAAACGGTTTGTTTAGTCTAGGGATGGCGATTCTTCCTGAAAATGATCGATTTTTGAATCGATTCGGAGCGAGGTCTGAATAATCGATTAAGTAATAAATAGAGTTACAAAAGATCGATCCGTTAGTTAATTTGCAGGTACCGAGTCCTAAATAGCATGGTACAGATTATCCTATAGGACTCTAGCTCACTTACTGTAAGTGAGCTAGAATCCTGTACGTAGTTAGTCTACTTCTAAATTCTCCAAACCACGAATACACGGAGCTGCGACATGCTGCTTCATCATTAAATACCAATTGAAGTCTCTGGTCTCTCTTGTTGACTTAAGCCACAACGAAAATCATAAAAAATCATTGAACGAAAATGTTCACGAGTTAAATTCATTTTGATAGCGACACACAATCTTTGAATGGACGCCACAATAAAAAAACAAATGACAATTTCGCAAATTAAAAAGTAACATACTCGCAAAAAGTTTCCAATTCGAAAAAATTCTATAATTGTTTTTTCATTTTTTTATTTTAAGTGGCCAGATCCAGAGACTTTTAGTATTTCCCATAATATAAAAAATTACCCGAGGAAAATAAGTGATTTGAACGTTTTTAAATAATAACATGGTTACATTCCGCAGGGTAAAAATCAAATCTTGATATCAAGTTCCTAATATCGATTCATCATCATTCATTAGATGATTTACCCACCCGAAAAAAAAAAAAAAGTTCCTAATATCGATTTCAAAAATCAATTTTATTGACCTATAAAATCGATTCTTCGATTTCGATCGATCTCATATCGCTGTCCTTAGTTTAGTCCTAAATCGTTGGGGTGTTTTACAGGATGTATTTTGAAGAGTGTACTATTGGAAAATCCGATGTACGGCGAGTGTCCACCTTTGCATTGTTGACACCTCTACAATCCATACTAAGCGTTTCGCCTCGACGTTTATACCGCGTACATCGACGGACTGGAACACCGTCCGATTATAATATGAGTCTTCAAGGCTAGAGTAAATAGTAAATAGGCTCTTAATAAACTAGTACGCTTCACATCGCTTCGCTTCGCATCACTGTTCACCATCAGGTGGGATAGCACTAGTCTGTATCATTAAAAAAAAGAAGATTTTTCAACCGTTCCTGCCAGCGCTAAGTCACTGTTCGAAAGATTCACCGTGGCCCTGGAACGCAAAATGGCAACTAAAGGAACTCGGGTAGGTTTCAGTCAGTACCTAAAAGTCTGACTCTCTCGGACATCAAATTACTCTCGCTACACTCGGGACGGGAAAAATAGAAAAGAAATTAGGAAACCTGTTGTACTGTGTTCGTTGTAAAAAAGAGTTGCCTAGCAAATCGACAACTCGGGCTACTGTTATATCCATGGGTAGTCCGAAAGGAAACCCCGGAGTCCAGGAACGCAACGCTAAAAAGGAACAAAGGTATGCTTTTAGTCAATAAAAGTCAAACACGCTTTGACCGAGAGCGAGAAAAATCATTGGATGATTTCCCACTTCAGCAAAAGGCTACTGTTATATATGCTGTATTCAAACAAACAGCATCGATTAAAAATAAAAATGGAAACAAATTAATTTTGTTCTATTGTTGAATTAGCAATACAATTAGACACTACGAACTATGTTAATAGTAATGAAGTTTATCAAACAATATTGGTTACATTTCAACACGTGCAGTGTGTACACCGCGCTGCGATGTTTTCATAACTTTTTAGTCGTATGCGCATTGGAGCATGACAAGTGTTAGGTCATAATATTGTACATTTGTGTTTTATTTTGTAACAGTACGATCGTTACCGCTTCTATTGCTAACTAGCATCTGCCAGCGGCTTCGCCCGCGAAAGTAGAATACTACATTTTGATACAATTGGAGAAAGTTCGTCATTGCGACCGAGGATCTATAACACATGTAGCGACATCTATGGCGTCACATAAGAACTAATCCTGCATCGCGCAATCAAAGTTCTCCGCGCGATATAGAATATATACGACAGCCCGAAATCATCAATCGGGCAGTACCCCACCAGACATAACACCCGTCCGGTTGGAGGATCCTCCCTTTTCAACGGAGGTATGTGGGGCTTTACTCTCTGTTCCACATATCCCTAAACACCCTTATTCCGATTCTTTCGGAATACGGGTGTTATAGATCCGAGTACTGCAGTGACCCACGTGTATTAAGCGACGTTTTTCTAAACACGAAGAAATAAATAAACAGGGGTTGACGTGTGTCTCGTGGGGGCCGCTTAGCGCCCAGCCTGGTACGATAAATACAATCAATTGTGGCGGGGGAAGCTCGCGCACTTTTTCGCACTAGGGCTGAAAACAGTTAGTTGCGTGCGGGCTTTCGAGTAAGTGTATTGAAAAATATACAGCCTTTATCACTCACTGATAAATTAGGATTATAGGACGGTTATAGTTAAGACCATGATAATATGATGCGGTGTCGTGGTGGATGTCTTAAATAGGTACTTATATAAAATGTAGGAAAGTAGTAGTGGCTCAGTGGTAAAAGTCCCGACTTACGAGAATTGTAGGTCGTGGCTTCAAACCCAGCCAGGCGCGTTATTTTGTGTAAGTAATTTATTTCTTCACCACTGCCCTCAAAACGGTGATGGAAAACATTGTGAGGAAACCGGAATGTCTTAGAACTAAAAAATCGAAGACATGTGACATCCATCAACCCGCACTGGGTTTCCTATGGTAGATTTTACAGATTGGTTTTTGGAGAGTGTGCGCGGGAATTGCATTACTTGATTACGCCATCTCATTTCTACCATCGGACAACCCGACGTACGGCGAGTATCCACCCTGACGTTGTTGATACGGTCCGGACTAAGCGTTTCGCCTCGTCGTTTATACCGCGTACATCGAAAGACAGGAACAATTTGCCCGCTGCGATCTTCCCATCCGATTATAATTTGGGAGGCTTCAAGGCTAGAGTGAATAGGCTCTTAATAAACTAGAGCGCGTCACCATCAACGATTGCATCACTGCTTACCATCAGGTGCGATCGCAGTTCAGCACTAGTTTATATCAAAAAAAAAAAAAAATACGGCCAATTCCCGCTCTTAGAGAAGAGGCCTGAGTTTCAACTGTGGGTACATTATAAGACTGATTGTGCTATAGTCATATTCCACGACTTAATAAATACTACTAGCTGTTACTAGTGGCTTACCCCGCGTGAAATTAGAAAATTGTCCCACGAGAACATAGTCCCGGTATAAAAAGTGCCCACCCTCACGCCCCAGGCGCCGGAATCCCGATCCCGATTTCCTGCCACCGTAGGCGCGTGCTTGCGGACGGCGAGCAGTGTGTCGCCGACCGGTAACCGACCGGACCAAGCCCAAGTCGTCGACGGAGCGTAGTCTTCCAGCGCGCCTCAAGGAGACGTCAGCAAAACTGTAGGGGCCCAGCACTGTCGAAGCCTACTGGGGCCATGGGTTGTGCGAAAGAGAACCCCAGGGCCCTGGAGCGAAGGCAAAGAAGAAACAGGAACGGGTTTTAGCCAGTATAAGCCTGACTAGTCATTAAATAATTTCCCACCTAAAAAAGGGTAAAGTGTCCTGTGTGCTATTCCTGGACATCTTCTACTCGTGTACCAAGTTTAATTGGGATCATAAACACACACACACAGTCACAAACTTTCACTTTTCTATTATTAGTGTAATAATAGTAAGAATATTTATAAATGGATCACATACAAAAAAAATTGATTACTATAATATTAGTTTTATTTTTTTCAAGGATGAATGATAATATCTAAATGTAATGAGAAATTAGGTCACACTAATAAATTATACAGAAGCTCTAATATAATAATAATCCAATCAACACTAGTAATATTAATTCAGTAGTAATTTTCTTAATGACATTCAGAAATTATCATGATAACTATTACATTTAGCAAGACGCATGAAGATGCGTATGAACTAGTATTTGGCTATATTCCATCCGTAGTATGATTAGGACATTTAAAAAATGGTTACAATACAAACTTTTTATAATAAAAACCGAAACGTAAAACTATATTTACCAATGGGAAACTTAAAATATCAGACATACAGTATTTTTATTTAAAAAAGATAACGCCCGATAACAAACTATAGCAATATACTGAATAGTCTCTAACTTCGTTTGGTTACGGTTGGTAGACATAATTCTTTTGGCTATTGATTTATCATACAGATTTTAAGATATGGCCAAGGTTTCACTTTATGCGAAAAGAAAAAAAATACATACCAGCAATGTATGGGAAAAGTTTCATTCCCATTTGATTAGCAACCGTAACAAATATGCCTTTACTGAGTTATAATCATTAAAATCAATACAACCCTCTCAGTACAGCTAACCCTATTTAGTAACTTTTTCATGAAATAACCGTTCAATAGGATTTGACGAACTGAGAGGGTTGTACTGATGAATTTAATAATTATAATTCCGTAAATAATTACTTGTTTCGGTCGCAAATCATATTTTAGTGAATATACAACCTGTCACTGACATACAAAATGGAAAAACTTAAGAAAATTTAATTTCGCGGGCTGCCTCGTGAGCAATTCACTTTAATGTTTATTTCTTTTTCGTTTTCTTCATGTGCCAGTTCTAGACCCTCTTAAAGAGGTACTTATGAAAGACACTCTACAGTACATAGCACTTATGTACAAGCCAACTTTCATAGTACATGTCTTATATAATCATCATCATCATTTCAGCCGAAATACGTCCACTGTTGGACAAAGGCCTCCCCCAAATATCGCCACAACGAACGGTTCTGTGCGTCTCGTATCCATTGAATTGCGGCTACTCTCACCAGATCATCGGTCCACCTTGTTGGAAGCTTTCCAACACTGCGTCTTCCGGAGCGCGGTCGCCACTCAAAAACTTTTCGGCCCCATCGAACGTCTGTTCTACGAGCAATGTGCCCTGCCCACTGCCACTTAAGTTCGGCGATTCTTCGGGTTATGTTGGCGACCTTGGTTCTCCTGCGGATATCTCTTTCATGATGCGATCACGCAAGGAAACTCCAAGCATAGCCCTTTCCATCGCCATTTGGGTGTCTTTAAGCATTCTAATGAGGTCCATTGGAAGCAATGACGTTTCAGTTCTTGTATAATATGACAACTATAAAAATTATTGCTTCAAAACCAACAAGACAACATATATGAACGGCAACACAAATAGCTCTCCAATGTAGTCATTTAAATTCCACACAAGAAAATCATCACACGAGAACAATAATTTAGTTAAAAATAACTGCCTGTACAAACAGTTGACTTTCTACCACAAATCCCAAGATAACGTTCAAAATTATCATGATAAAAGAAACCAACTTCTCCAAACTCCAAAAATAAATAATTTTCTTTAATTTATTAAAATGTCTTTCGTGGCAGCCAGGGCTTTAATTCTGAGGGACACAGAAATTATACAGAAAAGTTTCGCGTATAAAAAAGGCCTGACTTTAGGCCCTAGGCTGTATACTTGGCCTTGCCATATTTTAAAATGAGTTTTGTCTGACTGAATGGCTGAAATTAAGCTCATTTGGGAACAGGTGTTCGTTTAGTTTGAAACTTTGGAAGGCCATTTTACAGTGCTTTCAAGTTTATTTAGCGAGTTCAAAAACTAAGCTAGAGTAGGTTTCATTATACTGCCTAAATGTTTAAGTGTCTACTAAAAGAAGTTACCCTATTATAATAATAATATTCCACAACTTTCTCACAACGCCATCTAGTCCCAAACTAAACAGAGCTTGTGCTATGACTACTAGGCAACTGATAACCATACATATATGTTTCTAAATACATACATATTATAGATAAATTACACCCAGACACAGACCAAATGATCGTGCTCATCACACAAACATTTGTCTTGGGTGGGAATCGAACCCACGACATTCGGCATAGCAGTCAGGGTCACAGACTTGTAAAACAGCACAATGCCATTTGGTCAGAAGTTTTTTTGCGCTGAACCTTTATTCTTTTTCATACGTAACATTAATTACACTCTTAAACCCACCTATGTTTTTTCACTTGTCCTTTGCGTTTTAGGGCGTAGGTAATTCTTTCGAACAATCCCATAGCCCTAGTAAGCGCCGGTGATACCCTCTCGCACCACCCAGAGCGAGAGGACTTATTTAACGATTTCCGTCATCAAAAAAAAAATCGTTTCGTAAATCACTTCCTTAATTTCTTTAACCTGGCTACTCCAAGTCCTCTTATTCATCTTTCCATCTATAATCTAAAGAATCTCAAGGCAAAATCTGAAGAAATCAATCTCAAAGTGTACGCTAGAGTACCTCGGGAACTAGTTCAACAACCCTCCACTCTCAGAACACTAGTATGCGACCTCCTTTGTCAACTACCTTATATCTTTATTATAGAGCGCTGTGGCCACTACTGGTGACAACACTACAGGTCCCTATAGAGAAAGTGACATAGATAACGATTGTCGATGGTTTTTGGCGGGATTTTTTCGTGTGAAGTTCAGTGGTTGTTTTAATTATTCACAAATTGATTCATAGTGGATTTTGTGATGTATTTTTTTTTATTTTTTTTTTATTGGGGCAAAAAACAGTTACATGCTAGAGAAAATACAAAAAAAAAACCTTAAAACTAGATGCACAAACATGTAACCTACTCCAATGTCCACCTCTTGACATTTGAATAAAAGAAGTGAAGGACTGTGGTGAGATTTTACAGAATACAGTGCCTTCTGCGAAAGCTTCATGTATAACAAACTAATTTCTATAATCATAATTAATATATTAGATAATTTAATTTAATTATTCTTAATTCCATTTAATTTACATAAATATTTTTATTTAATTCAATTCAGAAAACTTTATTGTAATTCAATTTAATTCAACATTATTTATTTTAATTCAATACAATATAATTTAAAATGTAATGAATACAATTTATTTTATTAGAATTAATGTCTACTCAATTCAGTCTAATTGTTATTCCATTTGATTAATTTCTATTTAATTCAGTTTAAATTAGTTTGTTTTAATTTATCTTTCTCCTAAATATGTGTAGTTCTGTCTACACAACTGGACGATATGTGTAATTATTGAAACAGGCGCGATCTCGATAAAATTTAGATGATAATTTTATTATAGCTTATTGATTAACTCAACGAAGCTTTTGCTGAAGGCTAACTAGATTAAATTCGCTGCTAAATACTGCAAAAACATTAGGTAGGTAAATTCAAACTCTAATGGTAAACCGGGTTACTGTATCTTGTATAAAAACTTAACTATTTTTATTTTGACTTTTTTTCAGCCCTCGCCACTGCGTCTTTGTCAAAACTTTCGAACATTTCATGTCTGTAAGTGTCACTACTAACACATAGACGTCCCGTGGCAATAATGACTATGTCAGCTGAAAGCAGCCTTACAATGTTCCCAGTGCTGGGAACTAGGCTTCCTCTCTCGGAGAGAGAATGAGTCGTAATCCACCACGTGGGCCTAGTGCAGATTGGTGGATATCATTTGTCTTCGAATTTTTTAGTTCGGCCATGCTGGTTTTCTTCATTCATTTCATAATTTCAGCCGAAAGACGTCCACTGTTGGATATAATGTATCTTACTATAGTAAGTCGAGGCTGTTACCACTAGGCCACCACCACACAAACTTGTGCTCAGTGCCATTGTGTGTCCTCTGTTGCTTTTAGCGATGTCGTCTTTAGTCGTTGCGCGGCATTCTCGACTTTATGGTTTTTATTATCTATTCTCCTACATTAGCTGTCATTTTATATCTATCGAAGATAGAAATAAAGATCAAGCTCAACATTTTTTTCATACTCATTCCGACATTTTCCGTCTGAGAGACTTCAAAGCTTAGGACGAAGGCATTGTTCAAATCATACCAATACTATAAAGGCGAAAGTTTGTCTGTGTATGTTTATTACTCCTTCATGCTCACACGGTTGAACGAATTTGGACCATCCTACCTGTGTGCCACATTTCACCAAAATCCATTTACACTTTCGTTTTTACTTATCATACATTTTCTTTATCCCGAAAATATGTTCATATGGAATAATTTTCTACTTCCGAGCGGGCAAAATCATTAGCAAAAGCTAGCATAATAATAAAACATGGTACAAGTAGAACGAAAATTTATGATCCATGCAAATGAGAAGTCCAAAGAATCTGGAGCAAAACGTCTGAAGCTTTTAGTACAGACGATATTAACCCATTTAACAAAACATAATTTATGTCCCCATCATACAAGATACACACCACATGTACGAACACAATTGAAACAAATACTCCAGAATAACTCCTAATTTTCTACTCTATATATTTTGTGCCTTTTCTGCCTGATTTAACTGTTTGCCATGGTAATGTAAGGGGTGGTCCAACCCCGCGATTTCACGTACGTATATACGCACCGGGTGCTGATTTATTACCTGGCTCGTGTAAGGCTCTGTATAGACCGGCGACATTACGACTTTTTGTATCGTTTTATCCGGTAAAAGGTAGACAGAATTTGCGGCCAACTACAGAATGCTGATTTGTTGGAAAAAGCTTTTGTTGTGTAACTTTTGTATGTCTATTCTGGTTTAGTTCCTTTGAGGAAGTTAACGAGGTTTCTCTTTACAGCTTTTGTGTTTGTGCCTTTTATTGCGCGATGTTTGCCGTGTGGTCGGCGTTTACTGAAAGAAAATCATTAGGAAACAATTAAGCTCAGTTCTTTTGTATAAAAAGTTCCTACTCGTGTTGCAATGATTTATATTAACTACATTACACGTTTTCATTAGAAATTTCTAGATCGTTAAAATAAGTACCACACATAACTTTGGTGTTGAATATTATGGCTAATAGACAGTAAAAACAATAAAAAAGCAGTATAAAAATAATTTGAAATATTAATATTGGGTATAATTAATGATAGGTATGTCCATAGTCCATCAAGGTCACCGATAACAAATCGGTATATATATATATTCAATTTCCCATCGATGGCGGGAATCAAAACAGGTGGACCTGCCTTCATGTACTCCATTATTTTATAGTCTAAGTTAATCAGTAGTTCGAAGTGGTCGTTTTATAAAACGAAACTCCAACGTATTTTATTGCAGCAATCGATTGAAACTTCTAGAAATCAAGTGAAAATAAATAACAAGCGACAATTACCAAGCTAGTTACATGTAAGTATTTCTATTTCCAATAAGTCCCGAAGGTGACATTCAAATTCAATTATATTATGACTAGTGATTTGATAAACCGATAATTGAATTAGTATAAAAATAACGATCGGAATCCCGCAAGGTAGTTTACGGGGCCCGCTTCTATTTCTTCCTTAAATTAACTATATGTGTCATAATGATATAAGCTGACTTTTAATATAACATAAGATAAGCTGTTTTTTTATTATTATGAATACTCCCTTAATTATAGATCGTCTGTATAAGAAAGGACTAAAAAGGGGGTATTAAAAGTCACTTTAAATTTTATTTTTAAAGAAGCAATGAAAAATGGTTCTCAATATTAAAAGCGATAAATTACAGCAGAAATATACGAGTATTTAGTCTGTGGCACCTAAGGGTTGCATGACAGTTGGTTATCATGCAACAAGTAGATAATGTATCGGTTATTAGACCACTAATATTAATCAGACATGCAATATTATCGGTGTTCAAGGAAATGTGGGCCATTGTTATGTTTGTGACCTTTATAGTTCAGTCACTTCTTTAGTATTGTTGTGAGGTATAGCCAATACCAATTTATAGTACTTTTCGGCAAGGACGTAGAGGCTCATTATTTTTTTAATATATAAACTAGCTTGTGTCAGCGGCTTCACACGCGTAAAAGTAGAACATATATACATATGTCACTCAGTGATAAAACAACATTCTACTGGTGAAAGAATTTTTAAAATCGGTCTAGTATTTTTTGAGTTTTTAACTACAAACTAAAATATCTTTCCTCGTTATAATATTACTATAGATACAAAGGTCCACAATCTTTACCCATTTACTGGGTTATGAAGGTTAGATTGGCAACTGCTACATGTAAATTTCTGCTATCCAGCTGCATTCGGTTGGACAGGAAACCGACCCCAACATAGCTGGGAAAAGGCAGACAGACATTTAGATTAAATAGTCAATAAGAATTCTTTACGTGACAGAAGTAAGCTTGCAGCTGTCCAAGTTGTATGTTTCTTGACTCTCCTACTAATGACTTAAGATGACGATGATGTCCCCTAGCTGGGCCAAAGGGCGTCCACAGTACTCACTACCCCTGTTATGTAAAAAAGACATTTAATTGCTCAACCACTGCATCAAAGGCACCATCTACAAGAAAATATTTAAAGAATGAAGTGCGCAAACGATTGCACACTTCATTCTTTAAATAACATCATCTTCTTTCTTCATTATTTAGCTGTAAGTCCTCCATGTACTAAATAAATAAATAAATATTTTCTTACCAGTTTGTGACCGGTATACACGCACGATTTTTACCTTTTAAGTCGCCACAAAAGGTAAAAATCGTGCGTGTATACCGGTCCATATGAAACGAACTTTATGTATTTGATATACTGCTTTCTCTCTCTCACGTAACCGATGCGTTTTGTTTCCCTACTGCGGTCACAGGGAGGTAATGATTTTCACAATAGGTTACCCTCGATGTAACATAAGAGAGTCAACTTGCGGTTACCAGGTTAAGTATTGAAAGAAAGAAAGAAAATCATTTTGTTTTGCGGGAAATGACGCAATCTTAGGACTAACTGTTAGTCTGTGGTTAGTGGCCCTGACTGCTATTCCGGAGTTCGTGGGTTCGATTCCCACCCAAGACAAATGTTTGTGTGATGAGCACGGTTATTTTTTCTGTGTCTGGGTGTAATTTATCTATAACTAGCTTTTGTCCGTGACTTCGTCCGCGTAGAAATTGGGAATATTTGTAAAGTGCAAGTACATTAGGAGGCTGTTTAAGATACATCACGCTATTACCATTTGCCCTACTGGAGCAGTCAAAACTATGGCACTGTTTTTTTTTTCGGTGGGAAAATCATTTAATGACAAATCACGCTCTTGGGCGGAGCGTGAGATAGTGTCAGACTTTTACTGACTAAAAACCCACTCCTGTTCCTTCGTTGCCCTTCGTACCAGGGCCGAGTCTTCCTTTTAGAATCAGACCCTTGGCCCCAGTAGGCTTCGGCACTGATCACGTTATTGTCAAGAAATTTAACTCCGAGTCTGGTTCCCCTAGTTTTTGGAGTAAAATAATGGATTTAACCATTTTAATTAGAGCGAATGTGGGGGAAGGTCACTCGGAGTTAGTGAATTCAGGAATTCTTCAGGGTAATGTACCGCATCTTCTTGATCCATTACATTATCAATGGAAATGTAGTTGATGCTTATCTCCTCGCTATAATTTCTAGCCACGAATATTGCCCTTTGACACATCCACTAGTAGTCTTTATTTTCAATTAAGGCAATTATTAAGACAAGTATTACGTTCAAAACAAAATACTTAGATAAGGATTAATATTAAACACCTTCGTAAATAATGCAATATTTTTGGACAAATTTTGTAACCATAAAAAAGGTTATAGTGAGCCAATCTTAAAAGATAGACACATGCTGTCTTGGACTTTTTTTAGAACTTTTAAAGAGGAACAATTTTGTAGTACATAATTTTTGTGTAACTTTAACCGTTTACGCAGCGCACGCAACGGAAGCTCTCAAATGGAATCATTTTCCCCCGTTTTTGAATTTTTTTTTTGTCGATATTCTGCTCCTATAAGTCATAGCGTAATGTTATATAGCCTATAGCCTTCCTCGATAAATGGGCTATCATACACTGAAAGATTTTTTCAAATCGGACTAGTAGTTCCTGAGATTAGCGCGTTCAACCAAACAAACTCTTCAGCTTTATAATATTATAATATATAGTATAGATTATGAATGTATTTAGAAATATATACGTATGTTTATTAGTTGTCTAGTACTCACAGCACAAGCTCTGCTTAGTTTGGGACTAGATGGCGTTTTGTGATAGTAAACGTACTTTAAACATTCTATAGAAAAGGCATGCGCCACATCTGTCACATGCGTATTGGTGTTTTTTTATATTTTTTTTATTTGGAAGATATGGTGAGCTTATCTTGGTTGGGAGGTACATTGTTATCCTTATGGGATTTGAACGTAGTGATATAAAGGGAGATTTAGGGGATTTAAAGAATAGACGAAAATAAACAAGGAAATATTTGTATTGTTATTTCGTTCTCGAACAGTTATTTTTTTTTAATTGTTTACCAGCTGGAGACATAAGAGTGACCTGTATCTGAAAAATAATATAAGGGATATTTTTAACTGTGCATCAAAAAATTTATTCTTCACTAAAAATATTAATTGCACACCAAATATATTACCTATTTTGATAAATTTCGTCACTAGCGTGATTGTGAGTGTGTGCTATAACGAAACCGATGCTCTACCAATATACTGCGTCGATGCTCACATGGACATAACATTATCAAAATTGGGTTATGATGGAGCGACATAGTGAATATTGTGACAAAGCTCCTTAATAAAGATTAAAAAAAAAAATACCTACAATTAGAATTACTATGCATTTAAGTAAAATTTCAGTGCTTATATTATTATGATTATTACTTAATTTTCTAATTAAGGTGTGTGCATTATTCCATTCACAAGTCTTACATGAAAGCAGATAAGTGATGTACATATTTCTTCACATTTATTTACCAAGGCATGCATCGTATATGCGGCCAAATATAACCAGAAATCCTTAAATATTATAGTACTCAAAACATAAACTAGAAAAATACGAAAACATTTCTATTTTTCGCAGTAGCTGCTCACGACATATGTATAGCCGAGTTGCCAGTCATAAATAATGTATGTAGCGTTCCCAAAGAGTTGGCTATTTCCACAAATATTATTTTATGTGTGTGCATCGGACGTAATACGCTTTTGCAAAATAGATGTCCTGAGTTAACCTCGTTTTAGAGTTGCGGGATCCTCCCAAAGAATTACCGCAGCCTTGGTAGTTTGATGTCTTCTCACCCCCCAAAAAAATGGGTCAAGGGAGATACTCCAGAGTAGTTAGAAAGCAGTGGTTGCCGAGTAGTAATGGTCCCGGCGAAAGAGTTGTAGATCGCGGGTTCAAACCCAGCCATGCGCATTACTTTTTGTAATTTATTTCATCACCACTGCTCTTAAAACGGTGAAGGAAAACATCGTGAGAAAACCGGCATGTCCAAGAATCAAAAATTCGAAGATATGTGACATCCACCAATTCGCACCGGGCCCAAGTGGTGGAATACGGTCCATTGCCTTTCCTAAAAAGAAGGTCCGACTCAGAGCATTGAGAACATACGGCTGATTATTCTTTTATGTGCACCAAGGTAGCCCGCCAAATCCAAATTTTCTTTTTTTTTTGTATTTTGCAGTTCAGTCAAGTTGTATGTTGACCCTATTGAATGAGTTTTCCATGAAACATTTATTCAATAGGGTAAGATGAACTGAGAGTTGTATTGATAATTTTCTTCTTCTTCCTGCTCTTATCCCATATTATGGTCGGCGCATCATGTTTTTTTCTTCCATTCTGTCCGTCACACTATCACTAACTCCCTTTTCTTTCATATCACTCCTCACACAATCCATCCATCTTTTCTTGGCCTCCCTCTCCCTCTCCATCCATCTCAGTATACTCAAAACTCTTTTAGTAACGTGCGTTTCATCCGTTTCGATGATTTTAATGATAATAATTCCAAAAATAAATACGTGTTACGCTCGCAAATCATATTTTAATCATCATACAGCTTGACTCTGATCTGAAAAATACAAATACTTAAAAAATAGAATATAATCTATATAAAAGGAGAAACTGACTGACTGACATATCAACGCACAGCCGAAACTACAGGGCCTAGGAGCGTGAAATTTTGCACAAGGTTTCCTTTTATGACGTAGGCGAGTACTAAGAGTGGATTTTCCAAAATTCACCGGCGCGGGCGCACGCCAATACTTTATCCAACGTTACAAGTTATGACTGAAATATGTATTGGGCAGTAGAAGCTGCCGTGGCATACTTCGACGTAACGTGGCAAGGCATTGGAATACCGCGTTCTCTAAGCGGTTAGTGTACGTTAACTTGTGACTAAATCCTTTGCCAAGCCGTCCCGATCTGCGTAGGCCTTGAGCAAGTATTAATTTTTACCGTAGTAAGCGTAGACAAAAGTTGTTTTTACCGTCTTGCTACGCCGTAGCAGTCACGATGACGTAGCTGCTACGCAGGCCTACGCTTTCGTAGCGAGCGAGTGATTAATTCAATGAGTTATTATTTTAACATTTCACGTTCATCGGACGCATATTCTGACTGCAGATACCTATGAATAATTAATTAATTGAATAATTAAAATAGTTACATTTAGTTCTGGATGGAGTTTTAAAATTAGTTTAGTGTTTGCTAGCGCTACGGCCACGCATGATGTTCGATTTCAGAGACGGGGACGGGGAGGATTACGACATTGATCCAGCAATGGGCAATGTGGTATTGGCTTTTCTGTTTACTTTTCAGCACCAGTCAGGCATCTAGACTTTTGCCTGGTGGATGGCAATTATAATAGATTTGCCTCCATAGTATGAAACCTGGATAACTGAATTCAAGGAATTTAAACAGTTTTCTTAATAGCAAAGTTCAAAGTGACGTTGTCTCATTTACAGAGGACCCCGTGATGAAATTCGAATGTTTGCAAGCAAACGTGTCGCTACCTGGCCTTCTTTTTTCTTTACCCCCGTTTTACCCCCTTAGGAATGGAGTTTCTTAGCGGATGTCTACACCCTTTAAGGAACGCACATGCCAAATTTTAAGTTTGTAGGTGTTATAGTTTCTGAGATTTCGTGATTAATCAGTGAGTGGTATTTCGCTTTTATTATAGATTTAATGGAGCGTAATACGCTAACAAGCGGTTCAACCTAAAATGAACATTTAGTAAGATAAGAACATTAGAATAATTATCATATTTCCGACTTCCCGGTTTGTTATAGAGGCGTGTCGTGTCATGTTTAAATAGTTTTCAAACAACGTTCCCAAGTGACTAACTCGGTAAAAGTTAATCATACGACTAAATTAGTTTCCAGTAGGAAGGCATTTAATAAAGCTTTCAAATTTATATTCACTTACAAACTTTAGATGAATCTAAAGTTTATGTTTCCACGTGTTCTTGTGTTCTTAACTTTAGTTTGGTTTAATTTGAAGTCGTATTAACATACTGGTTCTTACCCGCGACTTTCTTTTGCGTGTAGTTTAAGTACAATATCATTTTTTAAGGGTTCCGTACCTCAAAAGGAAAAAGGAACCCTTATAGGATCACTTTGTTATCAGTCTGTATGTCTGTCTGTCAAGACCCTTTATCTCAAGAACGCGTAAAGCTATCAAGTTGAAATTAAAACCATATACTCAAGTCTGCGGTCCCTTGAAGCTTTGAAAAAATCAAACTACTAAGTTAATGAAAAAAAAATATACGGTCGTTTATGTAGCAAAAAACGTTTATTCCACACTCTCAAGGCAATCAAAATTTATAGGGCACTTCCCGTTTACCCATACGTCACAAAAAAAAACTTTTTTTGTGGTTCGAAAAAATCTTCGAGTCTCCATTCGGGAATTGAACTATTTACGTGGGTAAGTTTGTACGGAACCCTCACTGCGCGAGTTCGACTTGCAATTGCCCAGTTTTTTAAAAGAGTAACCATGGAATTTATTGCCGGTTCTTTTCCATAGGAAACGACTAATTTGGAACCGTGCACTAGTTTCTGACGTTTTATAAGTGCCCAAAAAATGTTTTGAATTACTCTTCTGTTTTGGGGCAATCGTATCAAAAAATATCATCCCTCGCTTTATTAGGTCTATTTTTTCATCCTTAGGATATATATTATTTGTCTTTCGTGGGAGAAGCAGATAATATCCTAAGTTACTCCTTGTAACGTCAGCTAGTCTGTAAAAATCCCATCAAAACCGTTTCGGAGATTAGCCGGAACAGACAAAAAAGGTCCCAGTAAGGCCCGTGCCTCACTAGGACCTTTTTTGTCTGTTTTGGCTACGCCAAGGCGATACTGAAAATGCATGCAGCTCTATAGTGTATACCTCACCTGGCCACTGTTGGCCACGCAGTCGACAATACATATTTTGACGTTATGACCTGGCCACGCTGCCATGGCGCCCTAGTGAGGCACGGCCCTAACAACTGTCAAAGCTATACGCTAAGCCACTAAGCTATTACGTATAAAAAACTACCTCAGCTTCACAAGCTAAGCTGATTTATTTGTTGTAACTTATATCAGCCATTTGTGTACGACCGACTTCAGAAAAAAGCGCACCTATCTGAGCATGTCGTGTCTTCAATATCGCCAAGATAAATAAATACTGTGATCATCAATCACTTTCGATGAGTTATTATACCGTCATTTTCTCAAAACATTTTTACGAAGATTGATTTGCTAGAAAGAACGACTATGTCGAAAAGATGGTGGGTCGAGCGAGACCGAATTAATTCACCTAGCGAAGACACTAGAGGGGTGTTTAGACTCAAAGGTGGACTACAAGAGTATAGTGATAACTGAAGTAAGAATATGACATCTACTATATAAAAATAAGTCGGGTTTTTCTTCCTGACGCTATAACTCCAGAACGCACGAACCGATTTCCACGGTTTTGCATTCGTTGGAAAGGTCTCGGGCTCCGTGAGGTTTATAGCGTAGGGTAGAGTAGGGTAGGGTAGAGTAGAGTAGGGTAGAGTAGGATAGAGTTGGGTAGAGTAGGATAGGCGGTACAAAGTTCGCCGGGTCAGCTAGTTTTTAATAAATTTAATGAATACTGTATTAATAATTGCACACCACAAGTTATGGTAGAATGTATATGGGCCTCATTTAAATTAAGATCATACTACTTTGTACACGTACATTCTGGCAAATAAATAAATAATTATTATAAGCCTCACGCCTTGGCCCCCGCCCCGGGTGTCAGGAGTCCCACGGCGATTCCTAGTTACCGTAGGTGCGGGTTTGCGGACGGCGAGCAATGGGTAACTCGCCGTCCGGTAAGGACCTGGCTCGGGACGACGGCGCGTTGTGTTCCATACGCACCTCAAAGAGAAGGTTGACAGGACCCGTGAATTGTTTGAAAGATGTTACCATGGCCCTCAAAGGCATCTGAAGAAAATCTGAGAGTTTTAGACAGTAAAAGTCTGACACTGGGGGCTTTGCTCAGTAGTAGGTTGATACAGATTGACTATAGTCAGTAACAAGATTTAAGTAATCTATAATAATGTAGCAATTTACGAAAAAAAATTAAGACTTCTTTTTTAGAGTTCCGTGCCCAAAGGGTAAAATCGGGACCCTATTATTAAGACTCCGCTGTGCGTCTGTCTGTCACCAGGCTATATCTCATTAACCGCGATAGTTAGACAGTTGAAATATTCACAGATGATGTCTTTCTGTTGCCGCTATAACAACAAATACACGTATAAAAACAGAATTAAATAAATTGTTTAAGTTGGATGTAGGGTAATGGTACGAAATCCTTCATGCGTGAATCCGACTCCGAGATTTGGGCGGATTTTTTTTTTATATTTTGAAAATGTTGACGCAAATGAGATCACAACCTAAGGAGAAAGAAAACTTTTACCGCCAAGCTTAGCTAAAAACCAAAACTCCCTTAATCGAAAATCAATTACTAACATTTAAAAAACCGGCCAAGTGCGAGTCGGACTCGCGCACTGAGGGTTCCGTACAAACTTACTTATGAAAACAGTTCAATTCCCCAATTGAGTTACGAAGATTTTCCGAATATATTTTTGTGACGTAACTACAAATTTTAAGTTTTCAATTCTTTTCCTATACTTGTCAGGATTCTAGGTCAAAGGGAATGAATTTATATTCCCTATTTGAATTTATATATGAATTTTGATTCCCTTGAGAGTGTCAAAATATACGTTTTTTACGACATAAACGGCCGTATCTTTTTTTTTCGTTAACTCAGAAGTTTGATATTTTTCACAGCTTCAAGGGACCGCTGACTTACGTTATGGTTTTAATTTCAACTCGATACCTCCTCGCGTTCGCAAGATAAAGGGTCTTGACAGGCAGACAGACGTACAACAAAGTAATCCTATAAGGGTTCCGTTTTTCCTTTTGAGGTACGGAACCATAAAAAACGTGTGAAAACTAATTCCTTCCGGCATCATTACTTTAAAATGACTCCTTGTTGCGTGACCGGCAAGGCGCGGAGCTTTCCTTCCCAATTTATTATTATATTTATTTCTTGTATCATTTCAGCAGCGGTCGTTAGCGACTGAAGATAAGAAGCATTAGGTGATTGAATTAATATTCTCTTTTGTTTATTACCTACTTTTAGGGAATTGCTTTGGAAAAGGTTTTTTTGGTGATAAAGTTTTTTTTATTAGGGTTTAACAAATACTTGTAGTTTTTGGGGATTAACAGCTTATTCATTGGGATTGTTCGTTAATTCTCAAGCTGGTACTGTCATCTTGAAGTGTAGTGTAGTGACAGTTCAGAAGTACTTTGTAAATGTCGTAAAGATTACTGTTATTTGAGTATTCAGCAACAAGTGTAGTTTTTTTTTTAATCTCTCTAAAAAAGACTTTACATGCTGTAAATACTTAAAGTTTCTTTCTTTCTTCATCTGCATATTATACTAGCTTCTGCCAGCGGCTTCGCCCACGTGAAAGTAGGTTTTTCCATACAAATTTTGGACCCCCGTTTCATTCCCTTAGGGGGTGAATTTTGGAAAGTCCTCACTTAGTGCTTGCCTACGTCATAAAAGGAAACCTTGTGCAAAATCGCACGCTCTTAGTCCAAGCAGTTTCGGCTGCGAGTTGATATGTCATTCAGTCAGTTTCTCCTTTTAATATATAGATAAAAGGCAAAAGTTCTGACTCACTCACTAACTCATTAACGCCCAGTCCAAACACTTGGACTTAGAACGTTAAAATTTTGCACAGAGGATCCTTTTATGATGCATACTAAGAGGAAGAAAGGATTTTTCAAAATTCAATCCCTAGGAGTATGAAACGGGGGTCCAAAGTTTGTATGGAAAAATCTATTTTCACGCGGGCGAAACCGCTGGCAGGAGTTGGTTCAAATTTAATAAGTTTGTGTCTAAAAAACTGGTCAATTGCGAGTCGTCCTCGCGCACTGAGTGTTCCGTACAAACTACAATTCCCGAATGGAGTCTCGAAGATTTTTCTAATTGTAAAAAAAGTAAAAGTATTTTTTTTAATATTTGTTGTGTATGTACCTAACCACAAATTTACTGTTTTCAGATTTATTTCTATACCTGTGCTATAAGACATTGCTTTATGCCAAATTTCAGGATTTTGAGTCAACGGGAAGTACCTACCCTATAAATTTTGATTCCTTTGAGAGTATCGAAATATACGTTGTTTTGCGACATAAACGGCCGTATCTTTTCAATTCGTTAACTTAGAAGTTTTATTTTTTCACAGCTTCAAGGAACCGCAGACTTTAGCATATTGTTTTAATTATAACTCGATACTTCCACGCGTTCTCGAGATGAAGGGTTTTGACAGACAGGCAGACAGACAGACGGACAACAAAGCGATCCTATAAGGGTTTCGTTGTTTCCTTTTGAGGTACGGAACCCTAAAAAACACTAGAAATGCATTTTTTGTGGGTGAAAAATCGTCAAATAACGGCTCCCGCTCTTGGTGGAGCAAGGGTGTCAGACTTGTACTGACTGAACCCATCCGGGTGCCTTCAGTTGCCCTTTGCGTTCCAATGCTGTTGTGACCCTCTTAAACAATCCTGCAGTAGGGTTGCAGGATTGTTTAAGAGGGTCCATACAGGTACTTACTACTAGTTATGCCTCATATGTTATTATAACAACGCATCGCAAATATGTGTAAACATGTTATACTCAAAACATTATACTAACACATTATTGCAATATGAATCTTATTCCTAAGCTTTTTTTTTTTTTTTTTTGTTGCCGAGGTGGGAAATCCTCCCCTTCGCCTGGGGCAGGCGAAGGGGTCTGTCACAGGCCCCTCTCTGTTGTCTCTGTTGCTCTCTGTTGTGTGTTGTCTGTTGTTGTCTCTGGTGGGGGGGGGAAGGGGTGTGTATTCCTAAGCTAACCTAACAATCTGGTGTTATGATTGGTATTCTAAACAGCTTTACTTTCCAAACATAATATAATAATATTGTACTTCAAGTACTAAGTCACAACAATCATTGAGTTGTAGAGATATTGTGTCAAGTGAAGAAATTATTCTCACTGAGAACTTAGGCGTGACTAACATTTATTTATTTATTTATTATTAGGCTTTTCAACAATAAGCACGCTAATACATCACAATTCGCACAATACCAACTTACGTCTAAGCGCCTCATCACCTACAGAAAAGCACAGCATGCACTACATTATGCGCAGTTAATAACCTAACTAATTGTGTATAAACATACATGGTTTCGAAATAAGAAAGTTAAAACGACTTCTTCTTCCTTGTCGGTATCACTCTTGACAGAGTGGTCGTGGTCATCACTTCAGGTGTTGGTGGCAAGCTTCACAACACGCCGCCAATCCTCTCTGATGGCCGCCTTCCTCGTGCATTTGTGCAGTGATGATGAGCCATTTGCTGCCGCTTTAATCTGGTCAGTCCACCTCATAGGCGACCTTCCTCGTGGCCTGGTACCCTCAACCTTTCCCTAAACTACAAGACGCTCAATAGCCGACGACTTAAATTAATCTTAATTAAAATTATTTAAATTAAATTAAATTTGATCACAATAAGTTCGATTTCAATATTATATAAGATTGGGTAAACATTAGGTTTTTTTACATCATTAACATTTTTTTAACCTAGGTTATTTTAGTGCCAAGATATATACAACATTATTTTTAGTGGCGAAATCTGAATATAGTTTGTTCGGAATCAGTAACTGAATCAATACCAATAACATTTACACCATGTTATATTTTTTCCCAAATGTATTTAAGAAGGCCACAAAGTTGGACATCGCTGACACTAAGCACAACACAGGTCACAGCAGGTCATAGCAGGCATTAGGCGCTAACAAAACAACCCCTTAGTCGCCCGGAGGGCACGGTGTCCATATATTTGTGTGATACAGTTATAAAATTTTGTACATAGATTCTTTACATAAAAATATTAGACACGTGTTTCGGGTTTCGCATATACTAAAACTCGTGTTGTAAATAGCATTGTCTGTAGTTGTTTATCGGTAAAAATATTGTTTCTGTCTCTGATAGTGAAAATAGATCTTCTGCCGCATTGGTAATGTGTTTTTTTATTTTAAGTGGGAAAGAATCTAATGACTTCTCCCGCTCTGGGTAGAGCGAGAGGGAACGTCAGACTTTTTACTGACTAAAACCCCCCCGCCTGAGAGTGAGAGTGTTTAGGGTCCCGTTGGCACCTTTCGGGTACGGAACCTTAAAGAGAGACAAAAAGAACTACCTAATTTTATTAATCAATGGTAGAATTTGTCAATGGTGCAAGCAATTAAGTTATTCATTTATTTTATATTATTGTTTTTCCTCGTTTACACAAGTGATACGCTAGTATTATTTTTTATTATTATTTCTGATAAGTATTACTATCAGTACAAGGAAACTGAATTTATTAACAGTTGAAACAGTGTTGTGTCGTGTAGTTGTTGATCACTTGCTGTGTTGTGTTTTGTGTAAATATTTAACTATTGTTTAATGTTTTTTTTTTTTCATTTATTACTTATCTCAAAAAATTTTGACATCGATGTCTAGTTTTTGTAATACGCTCAAACTTGCTTTATAAATAAGGTCAAGCTTCTGATATTCTCACGTAAGTAAATATTTCATTTCTTATGGGAATTAACTTATCTCAAACCTCGTATTGATTATACACGGACTAATATTATAAAATATGCGAAAGTATGTTTGTTACTTCTTCGGGCTCGAACGGCTGAAAAGAATTCGATGAAACTTGGTAGACAGGTAGACCATCTCTTGGTATAGTACGTAGAATATTTTTTTGTCTAGGGTGTATCTTTCCTTGAGTCAATTTCCTACTTTCAGGCAAGCAAAGCCGTTGGTAACAGGCAGTTGAGAAATATTTCATTTATTTATTTATGTACACACAAACAATTAAAAATGAAAAGAACAACAGCAGATAGTAGAGCACAAAGGTACTGCTTATTTCAAATGAAATTTCTTCCAGCAGACCTGCGACAGGAGAGTTGGATGAGAGATGTAGACACAGTGTATACAAATAAATTAGAAACTTAAAAATCTACTAAATTATCTAAATTCTTCAAAACTGTGATTGAAATATTTAAATGTTAGCAACTTAGCACATCACATAGGGTAGGGCGGGGCTAGTTGAGCAATTTTTCACTTGAGCGGATATAGCTCCTCAATAATAAGTCTCAATGAGTTGTTATGCAGCTTGATGGATTAGTAATTTATCCCTTAGCAAAAGTTTCCATAGTAGTTTTTTTGTAACAAGTCGAATTTAAGAGCTACAGCTGTTTAAATGCTGAAAGTCAAGTACGCTCAATGTACCCCATAGGTGAGGTAAGTTGAGCAAGGGTATTGGGCAAGTTGAGCACTAAGAATATCTAACCAAACTATGGGTTCAATTTTGACTAGAGATGAAGTAAAATATGTGTTTGACAATCAGCTCTTTATTTATTTAATAATAATATTTTAGTGACAGAACAACAAAACTTAAAGTAATTTTCTTTGAATAATTAACCAAAACTAGAATCAACAAAACATTAACGTATCTTAAAATTAACTTGAGCATTAGATTCAGTCTTTCTGTTTAAAATCAGAGTTAAATGTTTATATTATTAGCTTATATCTTAAAAAAAATAATTAGATCTTTGGAACTTAATGGTCATTGTCACTATAGCTCAACTAACCTCAACCCGGAATTTTAAAACAAAATCGAGGTTATAAAAAAATCGTAAGAATTATACCCAGAACCTCTCTAAATATCAAAAGTACAATAATTCTCTGGAAGATTAATACTTACCTCATTGAAAACAGATGACAATTGACTAATACAGACGAAAACTTGCGGTAAACGACGTTTTTACTTTTTGGTCACATAATAAACAAAACGCTCGGGCGCTTCACTTGTTCGTCCAGGCGCCTCTAGCGATCGCGTGGTGATTACCCCTCCTGCGACTCCTTCTTTCCGCCAAACGATGCCTATACGTACGGTGAATAGTTTGCGAGATATTTCGATTGCCCAACTTGCCCCTATGCTCAACTAGCCCCGCCCTACCCTACCATTTAAAAATATAATAAAAAAATAGTAGTCCACCGCTGGCGGGGGACACTGTCCATGCTATCGATAGTTAGGGCTCCAGAGACAGGAACCTCCTCACAATACGAGGCCTATCGTTTGTCTGTCTATCTGTTCGCGATATACTCAACTACTGAACGGATTTTCATACGGTTTTCATCAACAGACAGACTGCAAGCATCAACACAGCTCAAACCACTTAATTGATTACGCTAAAAGGGACGTACATTGTTATTATGTACTAAGAAAGGATATCCTAAAATTCATGAAACGGGGGCTCCATAGTCCGACAGGCCTGTTGGTCTAGTGGTCAGTGTCAAGTAGGTACTCATAGCACAAACTCTGCTTAGTTTGGGACCAGATGGCGTTGTGTGATATTTGTGGAATATTATTATTATTATTTAATTTATTTATTAATGTATCATATAAATTATATTTTTAAATATTACAATAAAAAAATAAAATGATAAATAGTAGCCCACCGGCATCGGGAACAGGGTCCAAGCTACCGGTGGTCAGGGCTCCTGAGAGAGGAATCTCCTAACAATGCGCGCCGTGTCAGGAGTACTGCTTTCTGGATCAGGCCCTTGATGCAGCTGCCTAACGAGAGCCTCGTTAGATGTTGTATATCTCCTTATTATTATTACAGTTTGTAAGGAAAAACGTATTTACACGCGGAGGAAGCCAGTGTCGGAAGCTATTAAATGAATAAAATGGAAGCCAGCTTACCATTACCGGTTCATAAATCCAGAGCCAGGGCTGCTAGTAACGTCACCCTTTGCACCTAATTCTAGTCATTTATCTTCCTAAACTTACTATAGACTAAATCTACCGTTTATAACATGTAAAATGGTCCCGAATGTCAGTTCGATCTTTCAAGATATCTCTGGGGACTGTCAGCGACATAGACTTGATAATTATGTCTAGTGGGATATTATTATTATTATAAAGTTATTTGGGTATTTGCATGTGCCTATTTTGTACAATATTTTATACTAAACAACAAATAACACTAAAAAAATATTTTTCTGATAACAGCAAAATAGTAAATATCAAAATAAATTAAATTAACAGTTTACTGGGATATTCACAAATATAATATATTCCACAACTATCACACAACACCGTCTAGTCCCAAGCTAAGCAGAGCTTGTGTTATGAGTACTAGACAACTAGGTTAATAAATAAAGCAAACAAAATAGGAATTAGCAATCCTAATATTGGTTTGGGGAACAATAGAAGAATCTTCGCAAAATTTAATCAAGATTCTAAATAACGACCATTTTTTTCAAAAACTTTATGGGTTTAAAAAAACTCGTATATCCTGGACCAAGTTTTGTAAAATATTCGAGTAAATCAATGCCAACAGTTTTCAGGCGTTTTCTCTCTTTTTTAGCATTGCCTTTTCAAACATCGCGTTGGATTGCGTTAGATGAAGAAACAAGCTTTTAAACCATGCTCGATGTTGACGAGAGGCGAGTGAAAAAGGACCCTCTTAACTCAAAGTGGAGTTTTCTTCCAGCAAACCATTGACTGATAAGAGAGATCACAATAGAGGGTAGGATCCAAAGTACAATTTAAAAAATACAAATAATACGAATAAAATAATATATAACTATACATACATACCTAGATAAACACAAACGTACTTATTTATTATATATATACTAGTTTTTGACTGGCCTGTTGGTCTAGTGGTTAGTGGCCCTGACTGCTATGCCGGAGGTCGTGGGTTCGATTCCCACCCGGGACAAATGTTTGTGTGATGAGTACGATCATTTGTTCTGTGTCTGGGTGTAATTTATCTATATATGTATGTATTTAGAAATATATAAGTATGTTTATCAGTTGTCTAGTACCCATAACACAAGCTCTGCTTAGCTTGGGACTAGACAGCGTTGTGTGATAGTTGTGGAATATTGTGGAATATTATTATTGTGGAATATTAGTTGATGCAGCAAACGTTGTTCTCCCGGAAGGTAAGAAATAGCCTTCGAGCTATTCAGAACATTGGGTTTTTTTCATTACGAAATGCTCAGCAGTAGCCCGGAGTTTAGAAGCTGGAGAAACCGTGCTTCAGAAAGCGAGTTAAGCTGGTGTCGAATTGCCGTACCAACGGACTATGAGAGTAAAGGAACTGAGAGTGCACCTTTATTATAGGCGCAAGCGAGCAATGGGTAGCTCGCCGTCCGACCGTCCGGTAACCGTCCGGACCGAGCCCAATTCGTCAAAAGCGCGTAGTGTTCCACGCGCGCCTCCAGGAGATGTCAGCAACTGTAGGGGCCCAACAGGGTCGAAGCATACTGGGGCCGAGGGTCCAATTCTGAAAGGAAGATTCGGCCCTGGTATGAAAGGCAACGAAGGAACAGGGGTGGGTTTTTAGTCAGTAAAAGTCTGACACACCCTCTCGCTCCGCCCAAGGGCGGGGGATGTCATTGGATGATTTTCCCACCGAAAAAAAAAACCATGTTTGCGCACACACTTATCCACTATAATATCGCCTGCGTACTTGTTTTATCTCTGTTGAAATTAGCCACCGTGATCAAAATTTGGTCGTTAGTATGATATTTATATTACCTATATTAGTTCGTATTTTTAGTCTAGTTTATTTTTAACAACAAGATCTGAATGACCTAAGAACTCGACCTAAGTTTTCTTTATCAATCTTGTCGTAATCCTAGTTCCACGAATTTTTAACTCGTCATTTGCGTATCCGTACACAATGCTACATAAAAATAGAAAACAGAACTTCTAAAGCAAAGTAATTTAGAGAAATTACGATAAAAATTGAAAACTCGCGAACGATTCTTTGTGACTTTACCAAACATGGATCTAATAATAGGGCACTGTTATAGAATGGATAAGTCAACCTTCTAGACTTCATACAACGAGCGAATACACGCACACAGCACACACGGTTCATGTACAATGAATACAAGCGCACTCGCGACCGGCATTTGTTTGAGATTGATAAACGTCTACCGACTACGTCTACGTGATAATAATATAATAATTATTTATTTGCGTAAATAAGGTAGGACAGAAGATTGACAACATAAATAAAATTGATCCCTTAGGCAGTGGTCCGACCGCCGACGATGAACGAGAAACGAGTAGAACTAGAAACTATAAACGAGTTGGCGATCAGCGGGAAGCGACTGTGTAGTTTCGATAGTATTGTCACCGGGCTATAAGCGAGTGTGCAAGTGCGACGAGCGATTACTCGCGGCACTCGCCCGCGGTCGCTCACAGTGTGGCTAACGTAAGCGATTTGTCGCCATTTAGAAATGATCAAGCGAGCGAGCATCGCTGAACGAGTATCGCTGAGCGAGCTTATTTTTGAAATCTCGTAGCTCAGCGACAATAGCGATAAAGCGAGTCGTCGCCGGCAGTGTGAACAGTCAGAGAGCAACTTTTAATATATGCATCTCTTTCGTTTACACGGAATGTACATTTATTGTGCATTTCTTGAGAGAGAAAATCGCTGATATTTAGTCGTTTTCTCGCTGGTGGTCGGACCACTGCCTTATTATTCCTATAATTTCGGCGTGCAAATATGAAACATATACTTAGTTTAAATTAAATTAATTTTTGATTATAATCATGCACTCATTACACAGATTTACATTCCATTAAAATTAAAATTGTATCCTTGAATTAAAAAATGTCAGTATAATAATGGAAGCTAATAAAAATAATAATCATAAATGTCAATAATAATCATGTCGATCGTAATCATGTCAATAATAATCGTTTGAAATAATAATAATTTAAAAACAGCGCAATGTCAAAAACTTTTTTCAATCAAAAACCTCCTCCAGATAACCGTAGAGGTAACTTTATAGGAGAAAGAAAAAACTACGCCCTGTAGAATTTTATTACACAACTTAGTAATATTTTAGTTTTCAATTTGGATACGTTTTCAGAATAATTTTATTTATATATATACCTATTTCAAGTTATTTTCGTGAAAACGTCAAGTAGTATTTACAAGTTTTTTTGCAAAGACACGCGTTTTTTATGAGGGTCTCATAAATCAATCATTGATGGTATTACGAATCCCTTTAATTTATGTTTCCATACACTAAAAACAAAATAAACAAGAAAATTCGTTTTGCTGGTGTTTATTCATTGTCAAATGTCAATAAATAATTATTTATAATTGTGTCGTATAATCGTTAAAATACAGAAAACAAAAATCGACACTTAATTTGATGGCAATGGATTAAAATGAACTTGAAGCTTTATTACAAATAGGGTGTCTTCTGTATTTATCTATTCTGTGGTACAGTCGAGTTCGGCAGTACATTACGTATGCGGCTGGTGTCCGATGCCAATAGAACTTCTTTTCCACCCGAAGGTACCGCTCCTGTGAGACTACCAGATTATGTACACCGAGGAACAGTATTGTGATCAGAACTGGAGTCAAGAACCAGTAAATATGGGAGTAATGGGTATCTTGGATATTGTGACTTGCTGTTATTGGACAATGTCTTTGAATATCGTCATAATTTTGATATGGCAAAGATAATCATGCACCTGTGTGATTTATATTTAGCTCGCCGTCCGATCGTCCGGTAACCGTCCGGACCGAGCCCAAGTCGTCCATGGCACGTAGTGTTCCACGCGCACCTCAAGAATATGTCAGCAACCGTAAGGGCCCAGCAGGTTCGAAACCTACTGGGGCCATGGGTGATGCGAAAGAGATCCCCGGGGCCCTAGAAAAATGGCAAAGAATGAACAGGAGTGGCTTTTTAGTCAGTGAAAGTCTGACACTATCTGACAAAATATAGCCTATGTCACTCAGGAATACTCGTCCGGACCGAGCCCATGTTGTCGACGGCGCGTATTGTTCCACGCGCGCCTCAGGGAGATGTCAGCAAATTGTAGGGGCCCAGCATGGTCGAAGCCTACTGGGGCCATGGGTAGTGTGAAAATGAAACCCGGGGCCCTGGGACGAAGGCAACGAAGGAACAGGAGTGGGTTTTTAGTCAGTAAAAGTCTGAAACTATCTCCCGCTCCGCCCAAGAGCGGGATTTGTCATTAGATGATTTTCCCACCTAAAAAAAAAAAAATTGATTGTCATTTTTCTGCTTGGCCAAATTTAATTGACAATGCGATAGCAAAATTATTTTGTATCTCACTTTTTTTTTGTATTTTGACACTTCTGTGTCTCATAAATATGCTATGTGGTTTCAGAACGAATATAGCAGACACAGAAATATGCTGTAAATTATTGACTGGGAGATATAACATATGAGAATATAGTATTGGGATTTATAGGCACGTATTCACTATGCGACAATCGTTACGTTACATTGTGTCTGAGAAAATGGCAAACCTATCCTAACATTCTTCAACGTCGCTGGAGATAAGTTTGGAAAGCTATCAAAAGTCGCTCGACGGTGTATTGCAATTGTCGTACTGTGAATACACAGCTTTATCAACAATTGCCGCTGACAAAGCTACAAAATAGGGAAGTTTTATACCGTTATGTATATAATTCTTCTGTGAAAATACAATTGGACCCCGGTAGGCGGCGCTACAATCGGGTATCTACTATTTTTTTTTATAAAATGTTGCCTGTTTTCGGACAAGACTCGTCTGCGCGGCCCCAAAAGTCCCGTTATAAAATGGTTAACTTGTGCCAGCGATTACGCCTGCCTGAAAGTAAGTTTCTCCATACAAACTTTGGACCTCCGTTTCATACCCATTGGGGGTGAATTTTGATAAATCCTTGGTTATTCTTTGTATACATTATAGAAGGAATCTTTATGCAAAATTTCAACGTTCTAAGGGTTTAGGCAGGGCCGTGATAAGTCAATAAGTGAGTCAGCACTTGCCTTTTATATGTAAGTACACGTTTAATATGAAGGTTATTTTTGGCGTTTAGTGTAGGTAATGCGTAATATCAGCGTGCCACATTTAGTGTGAATTAAAACCGTGTTGAGAACTGAATGAATTATGGTTTTCCTTCATCACGCATTAGGTACGTTAAATTTATTTTAGTACTGAGTTATCGGGACTCAGCATCGTTACTATGTTGGCATTCAAAATTCTCTTAGCAACTACAACAATGTAATTAATTTGAAGGGTTTTCAGAAATTGGATCAATATCTAAATTACCTTCACCAAACATTACAGGTAAGTTCGGTTGTAATATAATTAAAGAACATTGATGAATAGACAAGGTACTCGAATATTCAGAATTTGATGTTGCGTATCGGGGTGCCAACTGAAAATCAGCGCTGGGTGTCTAACGCCCAGCAAATGCTGAGGTGGTCACCCTTTCGGTGCGGGCACGCTTGGCTCACTTTGTACTTTGTTCTTTTTTACTTTGTGTTTATAACCGTTGTGCTGTGTCTGTCCCGAATAAAAGTATTTCTATTCATTCTATTCTAAACATAAGGCTACATAACCAGCCTTATAATGTTCCCACTGCTGGGCCTCAAGCCTCCTCTCTAGGAGGGGATGGCAGGGGCCGTAATCCGCCACGCGTGCCAAGTGCGGATGGGTGGATGTCATGTCTTCGAATTTGATTCTAGGAAATGCCGGTGTCCTCACGATGTGTTTCTTCATCGCTCTGAGAACAGTAATTTATTTATTTATTTACAAGCACTTGTACAATGTTACGGAGGATGTTTAAGGCGTTGTACAGTAGAAACTTACTAACTAAAAAATACATTTAATAAAACAATAATAACCTAATAACAAATCCATACACATTGAAGAAAAAAAAACTAACATATAATTTAGAAATAAAAAGTAAATACATATACATTACCACTAAAATAATATATCCCACAAAACAAATGAAACAATGTTTACTTATTTTTCATCCATCTTCTCACAAAACTTTAAACATTCACGACACACATCTATCCATCTCCCAGCAAACAAGTCACACTCCGGTGTTAGAGTGTAATGATGAAATATTACAAGAAGTAAAGCGCCTGCTGGCGTTTGAACTGGGTTTGAACCCACAACGTACAACCACTGCTTTCAAGAGCAACCAGAACAGCTTTGGCCCAAAATAACATATATTTAAACTATCCAGCAACAATAATAAAATCTATCAAAATTATAATACGAGTGGAGAGGTGTACGAAGAGGCTAGGTGATCCAGATTTGGTTAAGACCAATCTAGAAAGCCTGGAGCACAGGCCTTATTTGAGCAAGGAAAGACAAAGAAATGTCATCAGCAAATAAAACGCTTACGGCATCTAATTTTTTAGGGAGATCATTTATGTAAATAAGAAATAATATGCATCCGAGTACGCTACCTTGTGGGATTGGTTTATTTACAGTAGTCACTTCCGATTTAACATTAGCGATTTCCCCAGTACTATGATTATAGTGCTCAATTTCTACATATTGTGAACGGTTTTCGAAGTAAGAAGTAAACCATTTATGAGCTATGCCACGTACACCTATTTCGTCCAGTTTATTCAAGAGGATGTTATATTGAACTCTATCGTATGCTTTACTCATGTCTAGAAGAATACCTATAGCGTATTTCTTTTCATTGATTATATTTAAGATCTGTTGCACATATCTATAAACCGCATTTGTTGTTGATTTATTTTTCCTGCATCCATTTTGGCTGTCATTAAATATATTGAATGTCCCGCAGAAAGAATACAGGCGTGACGACATAGCAGTTTCTAAAATTTTTGAGAAGGTAGGCAAAAGTGCTATGGGGCGATAGTTATTACAGTCAGTCTGCAATTCTTTTTTATGGATTGATTTGATTACCGAGGTCTTAAGTAAACAAACGAAGTTATTAAAATAATATAGGCTTGGTGTGTAAGTACGTATATAAATATCACTAACTGCTACCACAAATCAATCAAACAAATCCCGCTCTTGGGTGGAGCAGGAGATAGTGTCAGACTTTTACTGACTAAAAACCCACTCCTGTTCCTTTGTTGCCTTCGTCCCAGGGCCCCGGGTTTCGTTTTCACACTACCCATACGCTCGGGTAAAGGTAGAAAATTATCTTAAGTGAACATACTTCTGGGATAAAAAGTAACCTATATTCTATTCCTGGATATGGTCTACCCGTGTGCTAAATTACATTATCATCCGTTCAGGCGTTTAAGTGTGAAGAAGTATCAAACATACACATGACACATACAAGCTTTAGGATTTATAATATTAGTGTGCCATATACCAATCCAGTCGGTTTTGTACTGAAAGACAACATATTTACAGTTTCAGTTAGTTATTTAGGCTTGTCAAAAATACTTAGAGCTCCAATTTTATGGAAGAATTTGTGTTAGTTTTTGTTTTGTTTGTGAATACTAACCTTATCAAATGATAAAGTTTTCCTTCTTATTTATTTCATATTTTTACCGTATGCAGAAATTATCCTTCCCTGTTTTATTTTTCCCTAACTCCAACCATTCAGTTATTTAATGACCGAACTTGAAAATAAAAACAGCAATGCTTTTAAAAATTCACACATTTATTAATAAAATTCAAAGATATAAAACTTTTAACAGTCTATTCGAGGGACTGAAAAAATATAAAGAATTTTTTAAGTTTGTTTACTGCAAAGTTCTAAAAAGTATCTTTCTTTCCGGCGTCGGACGTGGTAGGTACCACAGACCATTGAAACGCCTCGGTGGCGACTGCTGGATACAACATTTTCAATCGAACATAAGACATTGTCATTACGAAATTCTCAATACGACATTCTCAATACGACATCCTCAATACGACATTCTCATTAAGACATTCTCAATACGACATCCTCAACACGATATCCTCAATACGATATTCTCAATACGACATCCTTAATACGAAATTGTCATAACGACATTTTCAATTCGATATTGTTGATACGATATTATTGATACGACATTGTTAATACGATATTCTCAATACGACATTTTTAATACTGCATTCTCAACTCTTTACATAAAAAACCAAGCATGTCAATGAGTGTCACCATTACTCATAGATATTGACGGCTCGTGATAATATTGACTAAGGTTATGACAGCCAGGCTGCGGGATTGTTCGAGAGAGTTACCGTGACCCTGGCTCGCAAAAGGCTACTGAAGGAACACACGTGAGTTTTAGTCAGTAAAAGTCTGACACGCCCTCTCGCTAAAACTAAAGCGGGAGAAAGTTAAGATTTCCCACATCAAAAAAAAGGTTATGACAGCAAAATGATCAGGTGTCCAAATTAAAATGGAACTGTTCAGGCCACATGTACTGCATGTTGAAACCGAATTGAGCAAAAGAGCGTACACCATCGTAGAACATATCATCGCTTGCTTCTTTCTTATGCTCGCGTATGATAGTGGTCCAACGCAAACCTAACAATAATAAAAAAATATTTAAAAAAGTCGCCACTAATCGGATTCTGGGTTCCTACCTAGACGATGGTCAGACGCAGCAAAATACAAAGAATATCCAGAACGGACGAAAGGGGGAAGGTCTTGCCCTGCAGTGGGACACAACAAGCTCCAAAGCAAATGGTGTCTTCAATAACCTGAAGAACGGTTTAGATCTGGAGAGGGAGCGCAGGATCATGTATACCCATAGGGCCAACAATGCTATGCGTATCATCATCATCATCATTTCAGCCGATAGACGTCCACTGCTGGACATAGGCCTCCCCCAAATGTCGCCACAACGAACGGTCCTGTGCGTCTCGCATCCATCGGATTCCCGCAACCTTCACCAGGCCATCGGTCAACCTTGTAGGGGGCCTTCCAACACTGCGTCTTCCGGTACGCGGTCGCCACTCCAGAACCTTTCGGCCCCAACGGCCATCTGTTCTGCGAGCAATGTGCCCTGCCCATTGCCACTTAAGTTTGGCGATTCTTCGTGCTATGTCGGTAACCTTGGTTCTCCTGCGGATATCTTCATTTCTGATTTGCGTATCTAATTTTAAAATGCATTCAGGCTTTAATTACGACTGCCACGCTTATGCAGAACATCAGGAATGTTTGCCAACGCGCGCACCGACAACTTTGGCCGCAGTATGGCGTAAAAACTTTGCCTTGATGTTTCGCAAGTTGCGTGACGGTCCTACACTCGATAGCTGCCTACATACATACGTGCATAGTCCGCTTGTGCGTACACTGGTCGATTGTAAAGTACTAACGTAGGTTTTGTTACTAAAACAGTGAACCTTTGTAATCTTAATCTGTAAGTAAATAATTATTATGACTTGACTGGCCTGTTGGTCTAGTAGTTAGTGGTCGTGAGTTCGATTCCCACCCAAGATAAATGTTTGTATGAGTATGATGAGCACGATCATTTGTTCTGTGTTTGGGTGTAATTTATCTATAATATTTAAGTATCTAGAAATATATAAGTATGTTTATCATTTGTCTAGTACTCATAGCACAAGCTCTTCTTAGTTTGGGACTAGAAAGAAAGAAAAAAAAAACTGTTTATTCGCGCGAAATGACGCAATCTTAAAACTAGCAAACAAACATCATCAATTGATAGGGAAGACTAGATGGCATAATGTGAAAGTTTTGGAATATTATTATTATTATAGTAACTGCCAGAGCTGCATTCCTTGGTCTATGTGGGTAGCTGTAGAGACCGAATCTCGGTTCAGACGCAATGCGGTAACCAACCGTCTAGATAGGTCTATATAGTCAGTTCATACAGAATATATCGCGCCGTATATTTTGTTGTTGTTTTGTCATTCATATTTATACTGGTTTTTATATTTTTCGGGGAATATGACTATGTTTTATTGATGGATTGGGAAAATACACGTTTTTGATAAGTAAAAATTATTATCGTTAATTTTTTGCTTTTGGTTAAGTTAGTCAAGGTTTTCGGTTAGTCTCCGTTGACTTGAATTCAAATAAGATTTAAAAAAAACAATTTAAAATAGGAACAGCCTTGTAGAGGATGAGATTGTCCGTCCACCAGCAAAAAATTAAGAAATCCATTGGCCCATTCCCTCTCCTAAAGAGGAGGCTTGAGTCCAAGTAGTGGGAATATTAAAAGGCTGATTATGCTTATTATTTATTGCAACCTAAACAAAGAAAACAAATATACATACAAACATTGCAAGTTACAGTCGGCGACAGGAGACATGGAAAGGATTTGGCGTGGTGGGGGAAACTTCGTGCTTCAAGCTTCGTAAAAAAAAAATGGTCGACTACTTTTATGATTATTTTATCAGTATTCTATGGTTATTGCCATAATTTGTTTTTAAACAAATACCGGTTTTAAAAATAGTCAAAAAAAGCAAAAGGAATTCGTGAAATATAATACCTAAGCGTTATAAATAATATATGTAAAGGTTTTGAAGATAAATCGAAACATTTCGAAACATCGAAAGTATTTTGGTTATTGTTAGGTTTCATAGGTGGAACACTAAAAAAACGTCATTTTGAGGATTTCAATAATAACAGTTATTGCACTTTTTAACCGACTTCAAAAAGGAGGAGCTTATATGTTCGGCTGTATGTATTTTTCCACCGGAAGCCTAGGTCATTCATTGCGCAGATTGAGAGCCATTAATATTAATAACATCTTTCAACTTTTTTCTAAGCTTTTGTGTTGTGGACAGCTGATTCATTATGTGATAATTATGGTATACAGGTTCTTATCACGGACTAGTCAAAAGTATAGATGTCTGTGATCGTTTATTTGTATTCATTTTTTTTTTTCGGTGTTTTAAATACAGTATTCAGTTCAGAACTTTTACCTTCCTTGACTATACGTCTACACATGTCTTATCTACTGCTGAGTAAATAAAAGATTTTTATTTAGTGGTTTTATTAGTTCTACAACCCACTAAGAACACGTAGTGAGGGATAATAGGGGTCATAGAATTATCGAGAAAACGTCGGGTTTACAAAAGTACCACCTCGGCCTACCCTTCCAAATAGGAGAGCCGTGACGTGTTCGTGTTTCGAGAATAAAAACGTGTAAGCTGGCGTAAATAAGAGGGATCGAGTTGGCATTAAAAGGGTCTACTTAGTTACCTACACATAAACGTATTGAGCGAGCCTACATACTTTAGTGAATGGATGCCCCTCGATTTTTACTCGTCTGCTCTAGAAAAAGAGGAATATTTTTACATAAAACTATTAATTCGCTATAACCTGCAGCTTCGGGCACGTCATAGTAGAAAATTGTCACAAGGGAACACCCGTGTGCCAAATTTCTCTCAAATCCGTTCAGCCTTTCGATTGCGAACGTGAACACACTTACAAATGTTCGTATTGTCACGCGGGCAAAACCACTGTGCATTTGCTAGTAAATATTTTTTATTGTCTATTTCTTCCATTTAATTTGGATCAATAGTCATAGTCTTTTTCTTCACAATACAGACGCTACCATTTCAGGCCAAATTACCAATTTTCACTAATTATTTCATACATTGGTGGACATCCCATTCCCACCCATACGCACAAAACGTTTTGGGAACACATTCATTGTGCGTAAAACTAAGGATTGAAATTCCCTGACGAAGTCGTACGTTTCCTGTTGGCTTCAACCTAGGAGTCTTATTATAGGTTACTCCTAGGCAAGCGTGCTCTACTATCGACTACGTCATTGCATACCATCAGGTGAGATAGTGGTCAAGCACGAGTCTATCAATAATAAAAAAAAACCGGGCAAGTGCGAGTCGGACTCGCGCTTTGAGTGTTCCGTACAAACTTACCTATGAAAAGTTTTTTTTTTTCGGGTGGGATAATCATCTAATGACATCCCCGCTCTTGGGCGGAGCGGGAGATAGTGTCAGACTTTTACTGACTAAAAACCCACTCCTGTTCCTTCTTTGCCATTTTTCCAGGGCCCCGGGGATCACTTTCGCATCACCCATGGCCCCAGTAGGCCTCGACCCTGCTGGGCCCCTACGGTTGCTGACATCTCCCTGAGGCGCGCGTGGAACACTACGCGCCGTCGACGACTTGGGCTCGGTCCGGACAGTTACCGGACGATCGGACAACGAGCCACCCATTGCTCGCCGTCCGCAAGGCCGCGCCTACGGTGGCCGGAAATCGGGATCGGAATCCCGGCGGCGGTTAGGGCGTGAGGACCGTTGTCTCACGCGATCGGCCGCCTCCTTTGCTAGCATTACTGCTTCGCAGAAGGAGGCGACCTCCTGCCACTCCTCCTTACTCCGGACCATGGCCTGTACCAATGCCCGGCGCGAGAGATCACTGCCGCCGATCGCGAGGACGAGGACACGGCGTTGCTCTGCCCAGGCGGGGCACACCTCTAACTAATAGAAACTTATAAACTAAAAAAACCGGGCAAGTGCGAGTCGAACTCGCGCACTGAGGGTTCCGTACAAACTTACCTATGAAAACAGTTCAATTCCCGAATTAAATTACGAAGATTTTTCCGAAACGCAATTTTTTTTTTGTGGTCTACAAATTTACAGTTTTCAGATTTTTTCCTATACTTGTGCTATGAGACCTTGCTTCATGCCAAATTTCAGGATTCTAGGTCAACGGTAGTACCCTATGAATTTTGGTTCCCTTAACAGTGTCGAAAAACACGTTTTTTGCGACATAAACGGCCGTATCTTATTTTTTCGTTAACTCAGAAATTTTATTTTTTTCACAGCTTCAAGGGACCGCAGACCTGGGTATATGGTTTTAATTTCAACTCGATACTTCCACGCGTTCCCGAGATAAAGGGTCTTGACACACAGACAGACGAATGGACAACTAAGTGATCCTATAAGGGTTCCGATTTTACTTTTTGAGGTGCGGCGGAACCTTAAAAAATACTTCTTACTTTGAAACGCTTTAATTTTTTTTTTTTCTATTTCAGGTAACATATCAAAATTGAAGTCCCACTCATTACCTGCACCCAGTGGCCAGTCGTTCGTTAAAGGTAAAAAGATTTGAAAAAAAAAACCTATAAATAAAATATTCGTCCCGTTAAAGTTGGGTTGGGACGTCTGGCAAAGCGACGTCCAAATCATTTTTAAAGCCTCTCGGCCAAATACTTTTAAATATTTATGTTGTTTGAGGAAACCACACTCACTAGGAATGAATTATTCTGGTTTTTTTGTCAATCTGTATCTTGTTAGTAGGATTTATTATATACTAGCTGTCTCCCGCGGTTTTAGCTGCGTTTTAGGCACTGCTCCTATTCAATGGGTTGTAGCATGATGCTATAATAATATAGCATATACAATTGAGTATTTGCCTACCCTTATTTTTTTTTTAATCTTAATTCTTAATTATTTATGGTGAACAACACTTAATAGGGGGGTCCTTTTTCACTCGCCTATCGTCAACATCGAGCATGGTTTAAAAGCTTGTTACTTCATTTAACGCAATCCAACGCGATGTTTGACGAAAAGGCAACGCGAAAAAAGAGTGTTAGCATTCGGTAATTCCGTGATCTACTCGAATATTTTACAAAACTAGGTCCAGGATATACGTGTTTTTTTTAACCCTTAAAATTTTTTGAAAAAAAATTGTCGTCATTCAGAATCTTGATTAAATTTGCAAGGCTTCTATTGTTATACTTTTTGACTTTTTTATATTTTGAGTAAATTATGAAGTCTCAAAATTCATGCAAAATAGTAGATCTTTACTGGTATTACATTCAGTATGTGCAGCCTCATACTGAAATTTGACAGATTCCCCTTCCAAGAGATTTGAAAGGTTTCTAACTTGATTAATAAAGAACGAATTTGAAAATTTCTTTATTAATTAATTCTTTATGCACACAAAAGTACTGAGGCGGACTTAATGCATTAAGGCATTTTCTACCAGTCAACCGCAGAGACAAATTGTGGTAGGTGTTGTGGCTTTTGCGATTTTGGATAAAGTTAATTTTTGGTACAAACAATAAAAAAAAATGAGTCAAGTACCTACCCAATTTGTTATGAACCTTGCCCATACAGAATAACGACTGGTAGTTCCAGAGTTTAGAGCGGATAAATAAACGAAAATAACGATTTCGCTTTGTTATATTGGTATAGACAGATTACTAAATGTTTTTTTAATCATCAAATGACTCTTCCCGCTTTAGGTGGCGCGAGAGGGCGTATCAGACTTTTACTGCCTAAAACCCATCTGTATTCTTTCAGCTACTCTTTGCGGGCCTGGGGCCCATCGTACCTGGGGCCCATCATTTCTGCAGCACTTTTCTCGTTCAACCGTAACATTTAACATAATAATACCTACGTAACCGAGTGTAGAAATAACGTTATATAGTAACATTTTCTCATTCTTATTTGACTCTGCCATCTAAACACAGTTCTTTATTCAACAAAAGCTAAAGATAAGTAGCTAAAACCATATTTTCACACGAAAATTTATGATATCTTAACATCTTTACGAAAATAAGTATCAATTTAAGCGTTCTGGAGGCCGTTATGGTGATAAATGCGGTGATATTTGGCCTAATGTGGCTGCGAAGGCACTAGGGTACGGTGGTCGGCAAACTTGCGATATTGCGCGCCTGACACTAACGATTTTCTTGCCTAACTTCTTTGTTACAAAGTTCTGCTGCGAAATTTACGAAATTTTTCATGATTTCAACATTTATGGAGTTTTTAATATTTTCAGGATTTTTTTTTAAATAAGCATAATCAGTCTCATAATGTTCCCACTGCTAGAACTCAGGTCTCCTCTCTATGAAAAGCAATGGGCCGTAATCCACCACGTGGGCCCAATGCGGTTTGGTAGATGTCACAGGTTTTAAAATATTTGGTTCTAGGATATGCCAGTTTCCTCATGATGTTTTCTTTCACCGTTTTGGAAGCAGTGGTGATGAAATAAATTAAAGGAAGTAGGTGTTTTTTAGTGCTTCAACACTAAAATACTCTGCCACTTTTTCTATATTTTTTTATATCTCTACTACTCTATCTATTTTTCTTCTGAAGATAATAAAACTGATAAAACATATAAATTTTGACGACATTGCATTGGTAGAACTCGAAGCAAGGGCTTGAGATACATTCATACAAACTTCCATTTTTGTGACGTTAGTGAGATCTAAACTAAATATTAAAACGAACAAAACAGATTTCTCAAATTTTCTCTCCAATACACCATATTTTCATAAACCCGTTTCAGTTGACCGATGTAACCACCTTTCAGAACTCGTAACTCATAGCGACCGGGCTCACATGGCGGCGGCGAAAGCCCGCATTTTCATATGAAACTGCTGTAAATCTTAAATATTATTTATCGCTGAAACTGAATGGTGTTGAAACACTAGCGTCTTACGGTTCTGGTGGTGGCGTTATTAATTATTATATATCTGGGGAAACTAGTTTTCATGTTTTGGATTGGAATTTAAGAGATAGAATTTTTCTACTCAAATACTAGTTTCTAGCTTCTTTCTTCAAGGTGGACCGACGACCTGGTGAGAGTCGCGGGGTGGATGCGAGACGCACAGGATCGGTTGTTGTGGCGACGCTTGGGGGAGGCCTATGCCCAACAGTGGACGTCTTTCGGCTGAAATGATGATGATGATGACTAGCTTCTAACAATTTCACGTGTGTGAACGTAGTTAATTATTCCCAGAGAACATACCCCCGCGATAAAAAAATATCTATTCCACGACATACACCATGACCAAAACCACCACCATGAGTCATGGCCATGTTCCAAGACTTTGACTTTGACTTTGACATAGCTTACCCATGTGGCTTTCAACGAAATTCGTTTAGCTATTTGATCGAAAAGAAGTAACTAACATACAGACAACTTTCGTCTTTATAGAGTGATGTACTCGTATTTTTTGTTTTAATAATATCTTGAGTGAGGTACAAATAAATACTTTTTCTCTTCATCTACTTAAACAGAAAGATATCATTTTCAAAAATGTTCCTCTCATTAAAAACCCCGTCCTCAGACATCAAGTACCTAGAACTATAATTAGCATTCCATGTAACATGGAGGGCCAAACGTCTAAAGTTTGTAACCTCATATTACATTAGCTCAATATTCCATTAAAATTCCCAGCGTATGTAAAGTGCTTTTACGACAGCACTAGTACTTTGATATTCAGGTCCCAATTACCCTCTTCAAACGTCGTGTAACATGGCACTCGAGGAAAAATATTTAGACGGCTAATAAGGCTCAGTGACCTTTTAAGAAGCCATGCCTTTTCGTGGGCGTATTGTCAAAGACTTTCAGTAATTACATAATTCTAATTAATTCTTCTTATTTGTACAATCCTTGTGGAGTGGTCATGGGTCGTTTGATAAGTTGGTTGTGGTTTTTACGAGACTTCTCCATCTCTCTCTATTCGTCGCCCTGTGTCACAGTATAGATAAGATATGGAACAGTATGGAAACTACCTACAAATATTTGAAACGCCACACTCACACAAACATACGCATCGACGAGACTCCTAAGCGTTTCTCGCGGTCCTGTCAGTAGCGAATGCCGCCTAGGAGTCTCGTCGATGCGTATGTTAGTGTGAGTGAGCCGTTTCGAACATTTGTAGGCAGTTTCCGTACTGTTCCATATCTTATCTATACTGTGCCTGTGTGTACATTTGATAAGGGACCACTTCGAGGATGATTTAATGAGGTCTGTGTGCTGAGTGTGAATTATTTTTACGTTAACGTGATATAACGTTTACCGCGTTTGGCTCTCTGATTGGCTAAGAGCTTGGAGCGGGCCAATCGGAGCGCCGAACGTCAAAAACGTGTCGATAAAAAAAATAACGACCAAAAAAAAAAACTGGGCAAGTGCGAGTCGCACTCGCGCACTGAGGGCTAAGTACAAACTTACCTATGTAAATAGTTCAATACCCGAATGGAGTCTTAAAGATTTTTCCGATTCGCAAAAAAACTATTTGTGATGTAACAAAATATTTACTGTTTTCAGATTTATTCCTATATCTATTCTATAAGACCTTGCTTCATGCCAAATTTCAGGATTCTGGGTCAACGGGAAGTACCCTATGAATTTTTATTCCCTTGAAAGTGTCGAAATATATGTTTTTTGCGACATAAACATCTTTTTTTTTTCGTTAACATAGAAGTTTGATTTTTTCACATCTTCAAGGTACCCACAAACTTGAGTATATGGTTTTAACTTCAACTTGATACCTCCATGCGTTCCCGAGATAAAGGGTTTTGACAGACAGACGGACAACAAAGTGATCCTATAAGGGTTCCGTTTCTTCCTATTGAGGTACGGAACCCTAAAAACATCATAAAAGTGTGTCAAACATTTATTTACTTGCGCATAAAAAACGTCGTTCCAAAGCTTAGACGAAATGAGTAAAAAGCGATGAATATTTAAGAGGGAGCTCTCGCATATACGAAAAGGCCGCAATAGCTTAGGATAAAGTTTTTGTTTGTTTAAGTTGACAGGCACGGGCTTACCTGACCACTGCCACCGCAATAACACATATGTGACAATGAATAAACATATAAAGAAGGTCCAGCGTGCAATTATTATTATTATTACACATATGTGACAATGAATAAAAATAAAAAGAAGGTCCAGCGTGCAATTATTATTATTATTATTATTACGCCTCGTGCGTGGACCACATCTTGAAATAGTGGTCAACCACCGTCTCAATTGATGTGTTCGACAATAGATCACGCTTGCCTAGAAGTAACTTTTTTTTTAAATCAGGTGAGATAGTGGTCAAGCGCGAACCTATCAAGAATAAAAAAAAAACTTTATTAAGGGGCTTTGTCACATTATTGACTATGTCGCTCCATCATAGCCTAGAATTTTAAATTATTTTAAATTATTGTAATTTATTTTATATAGAACTCTTAAATTCACCTGTTTCTAACTATCGCTTCGATCATCTTTCCATCTATATGGAAGGAGAAAGTAACTGACATATCAACGCACAGCCGAACCTACTGGGACTAGGAGCGTGAAATTTTGCACATGGCTTCCTTTTATGATGTAGGCGACCACTAAGAGAGTAAAATTCACCCCCTAAGGAGATGAAACGAGGTGGATTGGCCTCGCTGGAGAAGCCACTGCATTTCTCTGAAACTAACTTAGAAGAAACCCTGTGACCCTCAACGGTAGGAAAGACACAAACACTCATCTGGGAGTTAATCAGGAGTTGACGGGATTTACCGGCGACGGAGCACGTCAGTCGCACGCTGGTGCTGGCCGTCAGTTGTTACCACGAACTCAAAGATTTTCAGCACTACTCAACAGGTCACGCAGGATTGATCGTAAGCTAATCAGTCAGTGAACTTCTAGCGAGGCATTAGTTTTACATGGGAAATTGATTTATTTTTTCACGAGCACGAGGCGACCATGACTCGTAATTTTTTTAAATGTTTTTTGAGTTCTTATTGGCGCGCGCGCGTCGACCAATGGGGAGCCGTACACGCGAGTTTGCTCAGTCCATGATGGCGGTAAATTTGAATTACGGAGGGAAACATTTTGGATAGGAAAATAAATCGGGACTTGTTTGATGCCCGTATATCACCCGTATTGTTTCATCATCTTGTTTCAAAGTTTGTTTGGAGAATCCCACTTTCACGCGGTTGAAACCACTAGCAAAAGATATAGAAATACCTAATATTTGTGTGCCCGTTACATGACTATCACTTCTAATCACTGACAAATATGTTAAACTAGCTATCTTTTGCGATTTTACCCGCGGTTTTAGTTACTACTCCACTGCAGTGTGTTGTAGCGTGTTGTTATTTAAGGTAGAACTACACTGCGCACACGTGTGCCACGTACGCCGATCTGGTCGCATCTGTACGCGTCTCCATACATTTTATATGGAAACTAGACATGTAGAGCTACACTAGATCAACGCCACGTGACGTCGCGTCGTTCTACGTACAAATCAGGCGTGGTCCACGTGTCTAATGTAGTTCTAGCTTTAGCCTATATATAGCCTTCTTTGATAAATAGGCTATGTTACACTTAAAACGTTTTTTCAATTCGAACCAGTTGAAATTAACGCGAAACAAACAAACTCTTTTTCAGCTTTATACTAGATACCAGTGTATTTTCTGACCATCTTCTGAATAATGTAACTCTGTAGGTACCATCCGCCCTAACCTGCGTTAAGTGATCTGTCTAACGAAGGGTTAAACTCGCGTTACGTGGGTTTGACTCCCCCCCACAAGACAGCTCAGTGTTGCTTAACTTAAATATGGAGTTAATGTGTGTTGATGACGTACAGTCAACAAAACGTGTGCCGTCATAAGATAACGTTTTCGCTGTGTTGTTAGTTTTCATTTCTACTGCGTGCTTATTACATTTTTTGGGCCAATACTAATATTTATATATATATGTCGTGGCCAGATAATAGAAAATGATCACGTCATGATATGGCCAACTAAAACTGGCCAGATCGTATAAACGTTAACATTTGATGATATGTCAATCCTCGTTTGGCCAAATCATTGATGTAGGATTTCAATGATAATAAATTTTCTAAAGAAAATAGGCCAACCAAAGATTGAAATATCATCAAACTTTAACGTTTAAAAAACGATCTGGCCAGTTTTACTTGGCCATTTCATGAAGTGATAAATTTCTATGATCTGGCCACGACTTATATATATATTTAGTAGGTAGACACGAAAAGGCATATGACCGGGTACCTCGTGAGGTTCTGTGGTGGGCCCTTAAGGAGAAAGGTGTGCCTGGGAAGTATGTGCAGTTGATCCGAGCGATGTACAGCCAATGCAGTACCCAAGTCCGGTCTGCAGTGGGCAACACTGGCAGCTTCAGTGTGGCTGTCGGCTTACATCAAGGGTCGGCCCTCAGCCCTTACCTCTTCCTGATGATAATGGACGCTCTGACGTCGGGCATCCAGGAAGAGGCTCCCTGGTGTATGCTGTTTGCCGATGACATTGTGCTGGTTGCTGAGAGTGGCCTAGAGGTCCAAAGCAAATTGGAGGTGTGGTGGCACAGACTGGAGAGTGTTGGCTTAAAATTGAGCAGAACGAAAACCGAGTACTTGTTCTGTGATTTCGGTGGTCTCTCCGGTCCTATGCCCTTAGCTCTCGCTGGAACGCCCATACCAATCTGCTCCGACTTTCGGTACCTCGGGTCGCTTATCCAAGGAGATGGCGAGGTAGACCGAGACGTATCAAATCGGATCAATTCAGGATGGATGAAATGGCGACAGGTCACTGGAACAATTTGTGACCCACGGATGCCCCCCAAGTTGAAGGGTAAAATCTACAAGTCCGTGATAAGACCTGTCATACTGTATGGATCAGAATGTTGGGCTGTGAAAAAGACGGATGAAAAAAGATTGCATGTAGCGGAGATGAGAATGTTGAGATGGATGTGTGGTGTGACGAGAATGGATAAAGTGAGAAATGAGTATATTAGAGGAAGTTTGAAAGTGGCGCCAGTGACTGAAAAGTTGAAAGGGAATCGTTTGTCTTGGTATGGTCATGTAAAGAGGAGAGATGAAACGCATGTTACTAAAAGAGTTATGAGTATACATGTGGATGGGTGGAGAGGGAGAGGGAGGCCAAAGAAAAGATGGATGGATTGTGTGAACAGTGATATGAAAGAAAAGGAAGTTAGTGATAGCATGACGGTTGACAGGATAGAATGGAAGAAAAAAACATGTTGTGCCGACCCCAAATAAGATGGGACAAGGGCAGGAAGATGATGATGAGGTACAGTCCGATATTTATTTGGATAAGAAATTAAACATAAATAGAACAAGAAAAATAAAAACACAACTTATTAAAACTACATATTCACAATAACTCCTACATAATATGGCGTCAAAAAATTTCTCCGCGTCACTGTCGACTGGAAGTGTACTCAAAAGACTGGCGGCATCGGCATTGCCACGTTGTATGGCAATGCTTAATCTCTGACCGAGGTAAAAGCCAGCCCTTGGGTCACGCGAAGTGTCAACACTAATATTATAAAAGTGAAAGTTTGTACTATATTTTAGATTGTATATGTGTCTGTATGTTTGTTGCTCCTTCACGCTCCAATGGCTGTACGGATTTAGATAAAATTTAGCAGGCGGATAAGCCATGTACTAAATCGGAAACTAAAAGCTACTTACTACCTGCTGGTAGCGGCTTCGCCCGAGTAAAGGTGCATTCTCACACATCAGTCACCGTCAAGTCACGTCACCGGCCAGGTTAAAAAAAAATTTTTCTTTACTCCTAGTATGATTTTGTTCCCACACGTCAGTCACCGGCACGTGATCTATCAATGACGTCACCGGTCAGGCACGTCAAATAATATTTCCATACAAGTATCATACTTTTATCCCCACACACCCGGGACCGTCACGTCTCAGTTCAGTCAGCGTCGTGCTACAGTCATTGCGTGGCATTTTATCCGTCAGGGCAGTATCTGTTCTGTAGCGTGACACACACCTAATCACTGACCAACCCGTAACTTGACTGATGTATGTAGTGTTAGTGGGTCGCGGCCTTGTAGAAAAACAAATAAAAATTCACTGGTTCTTATTTTTATTAAGAAAAACTTGTAACAAAAATGAATACGTCCTCTCCCTAACGTTCCAAAAGTCGCCATTCTCCGCCATCTTTTCTATTGTCCCTTTCATACCCTTCTTTTCTCTCGCTCTTACACTTTTACGCTTCGTTTCACACATCATTCGTACGTTCCTTTTATCCATCCTACATGTATGTGTTAAATGATTCAGTCAAACCGGCGACGTGACTGATGAACGACGTGACGGTGACTGGTGTTTGTGGATACGTACACAAACCGTCACCGATCCGTCGTCGGTGACTTGACGGTGACTTGACGGTGACTGATGTCTGAGAATGCACCTTAATAGTAGAAAATTATCCTAAGGGAACATACACGCGGGTTAAAAAGTACCCTGTGTGCTATTTCAGTATATGGTCTACCCGTGTGCCAATTTTCATCCAAATCCCTTTGAGTGTGAAGAAGTAACAAATATACACCACTATTTTTTAATTAGTACAAAAAAATGGGCACTATACGTACCCGTTATTGATCATATTTGTGTAACCAAAAGTAAAAAAAGAAAACAGGGCAAGTGCGAGTCGGACTCGCGCACTGAGGGTTCCGTAAAAACTTATCTTTGAAAACAGTTCAATTACCAAATCCAGTTACGAAGATTTTTCCGAATCACAAAAAAAGTTTTTTTTGTGACGTAACGACAAATTTATATTTTTCAGATTTTTTTCTTATAATTGTGCTAGGAGACCTTGCTTCATACCAAACTTCAGGATTCTAGGTCAACGGAAAGTACCCTATGAATTTTGATTTCCCTTGAGAGTGTCGAAATACACGTTTTTTTGCGACATAAACGGCTGTATCTGTTTTTTTTTTTTTTTGTTAACTCAGAAGTTTAATTTTATCACTGCATCAAGGGACCGTAGACTTAAGAATATGATTTTAATCTCAAGTCAATACCTCCTCGCGTTCCCGAGATTCTTGACGGACAGACAGACGGACAACAAACACATTATGATCATTCCAAAGTAGGTGATATTCATTTGAGTTTTGTCTATTTCAGAGTGTTGTTTAATTATTTTTTTCCGTCAAACGACACCACAGCTCTTGTCCATTGCCATATCACTTTCCGCGGCAAAAGAGGGTAACACAAGTAACGTTATATGGCAAGGAAAATGCCTTGTTTTACCCCAATATTGTATCGGTAAATGTGCCGATATCTGTGATTGTACGAATCCAGTGAAAGCTTTAGAGGTCGTTTTAGGATTTCAATTTAAGAGGACTATAGGCAGAGTAGCCCGCGAAATTCGAATTTTCTTAAGTTTTTTTGCATTTTGCAGGTCAATGTCTGACATAGACCCACACATACACATATTTTGATGAACTTAGATCCTGATCTAAGTTCATGTGTGTGTGTGTGTGTGATTTACGACCGAAACACGTATCCATTTACGGAATTTAATCATTAAAATCATCAATATAACCCTCTCAGTTCAGCCAACTCTATTAAATGACATTTTTCGGTTTCCTCACGATGTTTTCCTTCATCGTTTTGAGAGTAGTGGTTATGAAATAAATTACATACCTATAGTAAAGCGCCTGCCGGAGAACATACGAAATATGTAGGTATAACTCGTAAATTGGAGCTGGTACCACTAGATTACTTTTACTCTGACGGCTGAACATGACGCGGGCACGAATATTATAAGTATTAGTAGTGATGTTTCTGAATGTTGATCAGAATGTTGTGCTTTGAAAAAAACGGATGAAAAAAGGTTGCACGCAGCGGAGATGAGAATGTTAAGATGGATGTGTGAAAAAAGAGTTATGAGGTTACATGTCGATGGATGGAGAGGGAGAGGGAGGCCAAAGAAAAGATGGATGGATTGTGTGAGAAATGATATGAAAGAAAAGGGAGTTAGTGATAGTGTGACCAGTGACAGGATAGAATGGAAGAAAAAAACTTGTTGCGCCGACCCCAAATAAAACTTGTTGCGCCGACCCCAACTAAAACATGTTGCGCCGACCTCAAATAAAACGTGATGCACCGACCCCAAATGAAACGGGACAAGGGCAGGAAGATAACGATGAGTAGTGATGTTTCTGCTTGCAACCGGGGTGGCGAACCGTGCTATTTACCTTTAGTTACTATAGGTACAACTCTCCAGATTCCTCGGTTCGATCGTAACATCTGTGTGGGAGACCCTTGTAAGCTGTTGATCCCCGCACTAACGCCGGCGTTAACGCACCATTGTCTTTCTATTGTGTCTCTAATTAAATTGAGCTGGACGGAGTGTAGCGGAGAAAATCAGTGAAAAATGGCAAGTGTATAGCGACATCTATGGCGTCATATATGAACTAAACTACGATATCCTGCATTGCGCAATTAGAGTTCTCTACGCGATTTAAACACATACAACAGACCGAAAGCATCTCTCGGGCAGTTCCCTGGATCAGACATAACACCCTGTCTCATAGGAGGATCCTCCCTTTTCAACGAAGGTATGTGGGACTTACACATACCTCCAAAACTCTGTACCGCATACCTCCAAAAGATTTCATTGAAGCGGAGTGGGGCAGAGTGGAGTTAAGCTACCCTCAGCTTCGTGCTCTCCGCTCGGCACCCGACTCCATTCTGTCGAATTTCGAGCACTGATTAGAATTCACGGTTAGCTCTTCTTCACTCCGCCCAGGACCGTGTCAATGGAAACGCCTACGTAGTCTCCAAAATATAACAAAAACACCCACGCTTGTAATTGGAAAGAATGCCTAGGAAAATTGTTAGCAACGTTGGCTAAATGGTATTTAAATTTATTTTACCACCACGCCATGTGTTTGCTTTTAGTTCTGAAAGCCAATTAAAAATGGCTTATGTACGGTTGTGGCTGACTTCAAAGAGAATGGTTGATTTTGTTTTAGAGGTTGTTTTAGGTCCGATATTTTGTTTGTTTATAGAGTGTCGTTTTTTTTCTTTTTAGGCAATGACTTCATCCGCTCTAGGGGAGGTGGCGTGTCTTTGACTGACTAAAACCCACTTATTTAACCCCCGAGGTTTCATTTCGGGCTACCCGTAGTACCCATGGTCCAAGTAGGCTTCGGCTCTGCTGGGCCCCAGTTTTGCTAACATCTTTTTGAAGCGCGCGTGGTGCTCTACGCGCCGTCGACTCCTTAACTGCTTCGCAGAAGGAGGCGACTGCCTACCATGCCTCCTCGTCGCTGCCGCCGATCGCTTCCACGAGGACACGGTGGTGCTCCGTCCTAGGAGGGCACATCGCCACCGTATGTTCCACCGTAGTTGAATGCAGATAAGATCGAAAAATGTAAAAACCTCGGATGCCGTTTCCACTGGATGGATATTCGTAAAACCTTTTCGATTGCACTGTTACAGCGTCCAACCCAGGATATAACGTTATTACACATATATTTCTTTAGATATTTTGGAAACACAGGTATCTTGTGGACATTATCTAGGTTTCTATTAAAATCAACACATAAATCAGTTAAAAACTAATCCAGTAAAGTCCTTTAAAAATCTGCTATGTGACGTGAACTTTAGCTCTTGATAATGTACTCTTAAAATAAATTATTTAATCGAGATTCGACACAGCGTATGTTTACGTAAATTGGAGTCATTAACACTAGACCACCATTGCTCTCCAAGAACTACACTAAGTTTTATTATTCCTTTATGTACTTCAACTCTTGTAAAAGCATCCGTTTTTTTTCTTCCTGCCCTTATCCCATATCACTTGGGGTCGGCGCAACACGTTTTTTTCTTCCATTCTGTCCTGTCACCCGTCACACTATCACTTACTCCTTTTTCTTTCATATCACTCCTCACACAATTCATCCATCTTTTCTTTGGCCTTCCTCTCTCTCTCCGTTCATCTACATGTATAATCAGAACTTTTTTAGCAACATGCGCTTCATCCCTCCTCTTCACATGACCATACCAAGACAAACGATTGCCTTTCAACTTTTAAGTCACTGGTGCCACTTTCAAACTTCCTCTAATATACTAATTTCTCACTTTATCCATTCTCGTCACACCACACATCCATCTCAATATTCTCATCTCCGCTACATGCAATCTTTTTTCATCCATCTTTTTCACAGCTCGTTTTTCGTAAAAGCATCCATTATAGAATTATATATCAAAACTATAAGAGTCAGCTGAACGTTAAATCCATTTTCAGAATTAACAGGGTTTTCGTCAACTTTTCCCCTGTACACATTAGTTTTGGGCGCAAGCTGTGGACTTTGTTCGTTCCATTACCGACTGCGGTTGGGTAAACGCTTGCTTTTACTATTTAATTCACGTTCCGTCTGCCACAGAAGTCCAGAGGTAACGAGTTGTTCGAAGTTAGCATCAGTTGCATGTGAATAAAAAATCACTCGGTTGTTTCCGACGAATTTGCGGGTTAAGGTAGTTTGTTTCTCTTTCATGGTTTTGTTTTCTCGTTCACTTTTCCTAATGATGCGTCCAGATCTGGCGAATACGCTTTTCATGTTCGTACGCGCCGTGCGCGAAATGCACGCGCGCCGTTCGCAAGCGGCTCGTGAGCAGCTCGCGAGCGACACGTGAGCGGTTCGCGAGCGGCGCATTCACCAGGTCTGGACACACCATAAAGTTCGTTTTGAATTATTTCAAACTTCTGTCTACTGTCACTGAATACCTAATTGTACATACCATTACCTTTTTTTGGTAAGAAATCATAAGGAACTAAACCCGCGAGAGAGAGTGTCAGACTTTTACTGACTAAGACCCACCTGTGTTCCCTCAATTGCCCTTTGCTTTCCAGGGCATACGTTAAGTCTTTCAAACAATCCTACAGGCCTGGCAGGTATCGGCTCTAGAGGGCCCCATCGGTTTTGTCAACCTCTCTTTGAGGCACGCGTGAAACACGATGCGCCGCCAACCTGGGCCTGGTCCTTATAGACCGGCGAGTTATTACTCGCCGTTCGCAAGCCCGCGGCTTTGGTGGCCGGAAGTCAACCTGGGCGTCTCTTGCGGTGTCTGTGGCGCGGGCTTGAGGATTGTCTCCTCCTCGCGCTTTCCGTCACCTCCTTCGCTTGCGTTGTCTTGATGCGCTTAAGGCATGCCAGTATTTACTGATCAATATTCTGTTGTCCACATCCCAATTTATTTGTAATCAGAGCAGCAAGTCTTCTCCCGTACATCTTTGTTTCTTGCGATTAAGAACACATTCATTATGTATACTGTTAAAGAGTGAAATTCCCTACCGGAGTCTCTGTTTCCTAGTAAAAACCTAGGGATTTTTAGGTCAAGTGTGAATAGTTTACTTCTAGGCAAGCACGTTCCAACGACTACAACATCATCACTTACTATCAGGTGTGCAAGCGCGAGCCTATCAATAAGAAGAAAAACCTCCTTTCTTTCCATATCACCTTCCATACAAACCCCGCAAGATGGTTTGTATGGAAGGTGGTCTTTGATCTTCCCCTTCTTTTTTAATGTTTGTAAATCCTCATTGATGTCCTCCACCCCGGGAAAGACGCTGGGATCTGTCAGATTCTTAGTCACTAAAACCATTCTGTGTTCTGCAGCCTAGTTTGCAGCCTGGGTGCTGGAGAGCTTGTTCATTTCTTTTTGCTCCTTCAGCCAGGTATTTGCCCGCATGATTAATGCGGACCTCGTCATCCTCTGCGGTCGCGTGCAACCGCATTCCTCTACAGCGGTGCGCAAAACCGGCCTTGGGTTTCACTGTTTAGGCAGCAGATTCTCCCAGGCCTACAGTTCACAGTCTACGGTGGTTAGAGATCGTTCAGCTTTTAATTTTCCCCTACCTCTTAAACCAATTACATTCATGCCCAAAACTGAACCAATACCGACTCTTACCAGTAATTAACTACTTTGTGTATCAAGTACAAATAAACGGACATTTATCAATAGGCACTAAAGATCGTTCACAAAACTATTCGTCAAACAAAAACGATAAACTCGGAACTGAAAACTGCACACTGCACCCTCCGAACATTTTAATCCATCAGGAAACAAAAAAACCAAACTGTTTGCAAAAACTGAGCATCGTCTGAAACCTACTTTCGAAAACAATGAATCATTTGAATCTCAAACGAAAAGGAAACGCTGATGTCCCGAACTAGTCCAAGTAATTGCATTTTATCTAATAAAACCCCATTGTTCGGAGCATGTTTGTTTGCTCAAGACGAATAAGACCCAAGGGACTTATCTAGAGGCAAATGGTCGGGAGGGAAACCTTTTATATCCAACGATTTAGTAGGAAAAGTCTTTGTAAGAAGTGTTTTAGGTGGCTGTTAGTGTCTAAAGGCAGAGAGGTAGACTATTTGAGAGATATGAGGATGAAATAAAAAGAATTGCGGGAAGCGGTTGGGTGATTAAATCAACAGATACAGATGAGAAAGATATGGAAAATAGGGACTCATAATTTAGATCCATGAATTGAAAAATATAAGTTAAATATTTTAAGCATGTTATATAGTTGCAAATAATAAATCTATAATTATGACCGCCAATGGTCTTACAGCCAAAAATCTCGACGACTATCTGTCGAAGTTGTTGCTGCGAGGTTGGATCAAGGGCTTGATATACTCGTAGAAGGCAGTACCTACACCTTGATACGGCTCGCATTGTGAGGAGGTTCCTGTCTCCGGAGCCCTAACCAGCAGTAGCTTGGACTCTGCTTCGAAACCGATACATATTTTTAAGACACACATAAAAAACTTTTTTTTTGTGTCTTAAAAATATGTATATGTACAAAATGAATATACGGAACAAAAAAATGTCTACTAACAGCCTACAGTGTGTCTACTGATTCATGATTGCCTAATAGACTATCTTTCAAACAATCATTTCTTTCACAGTCTATGTTGACAAATCGTACTTACTTAAATCCACGACAAAGCTTCTGTCTTTGAGAGCACTGTTTTGTCTTGAGTACAAGCGATGTCTCATTATGATCAAAAGTCGATCTTAACTTTGATTTGTTTTCATGTTTTATCTTAGTCTTTTTATCTATTCTGTGCCCATTGTTGGGCCAGTGTTTCTGTTTGCCGAATACGGTAGAATTGAACTCTCTGGCTCCATCGAGCGGCAAACGAATCGTGAAGCAAGTGATATTGCAATTGTTTGAGTTCAATTGGTATTCGTAAGACGTATTTCCGGAGGAAATCTTTGAGACGGATGAATTGTTTCAAAATTCTCGCTGAATTTGAGTAGAGAAGACAGACATTTTTTTATTGAGTCGAACGTCTGACAATGTTCTGTCTAAATGAGACGTGCTTATCGGAATTTCGAAATCAATCTTTTTCTTTGCGTGCCAAATTAAATACGACACGATTCGTTAGACATTCAGCTTGTCTATAACAGAAAGAAGACAAAAAAATGTAAATATTACACATTTGAATAAGAGAATCAATGAATTTTTTCGCACAAGCGCGAATCAAATAAGTATACCGTGTACCATGTGTCGCAAACGTAAATCAAAAAGCTTCGCAACAGGCGAGATTGGGCATTGTGTTCTGATCAAATGACGGGAGATAATCAATCCTCGATGAATTTATTCGAATTATTCGATGCCGGCCAGATAGGTCTCCGTTTGACTTGCTAATGAATCGATCACCCTCTGTTTGTGAGGTTCATGTTCCAATTTCGATGTTAAAGTGAGCTATTTGCATTTTTGTTTGACCAAAATGAAGATATAAATCTTTTCCTGATTTATTTGACTTACTGTCTACAATGTATTTTTGTCTGACTACGCCATAGTCAGCTTATACTGATGCTATGACTCGGGCCTCCACTCCGTCGGAGGGAGTGGGCTGATCCACCATGCAGGCACCAAGCGAGTTTGTCGATGCCACACATGTTTGAATTTTGGTTCTAGATCATACTGGTTTTCTTACAATATTTTTCTCTCCTGTTATTACTTCGAATTTAACCAAATAAGATTTCGTCAAAATTTCTAGGCTCTGTGATGTCCTGCCAGGCATGCGGGATTGTTCGAAAGAGTCACCGCGGCCCTATGACGCAAAGGGCAACTGAAGGAGCACAGGTTGATTTTAGTCAATAAAAGACACTCCCTCTCTTCCCGCCTGGACCGAAAGCAGTTATTCGAAGATTTTCCACCCAAAAATAGGCTCTGTGACGTCATAAGAAAACCAGTATGGCTGACATTGTCGTAAAAACATATTTTTCAACAATTCACTTTATTTCTTTTGTTAAGAAAAGCCTCTTTGTTTCTCTCTATTGGAATATTTATCTATTAAATTATATATTTTGTATCAATAAGGGTCTGGGCATCTGATATTGAGAGCTATTTCTGTATCGTAATGAGTATAAGCCTCTCTGAAGGCAGCAGCCTAAGTTCTACGTAAGTACTGTTAAAGAAGAGATTGTTTCGTCTTTGCTTTTATATTTAGAGTGCTATTTATAATGTTGAAGTCTTTAAAGAGTAAGAAAATAGACTATTAATTTATTTAAACTAATATTATTAGAAGAAAGATTTTACATTATTGTTTTTTTGATGAATAAATTCTAAACTACCTACTGAACCGATTTCATTAAATCTTTCACCTCGAGTGACATCGGATATATATTTTGTACGTGGGCGAATCCGCTGGCAGAAGCTAGTTTTTAGGGTTCCGTAGCCAAATGGCAAAAAACGGAACCCTTATAGATTCGTCATGTGTCTGTCTGTCCCTCCTTATGTCACAGCCACTTTTTTCCGAAACTATAAGAGCTATACTGTTGAAACTTGGTAAGTAGATGTATTCTGTGAACCGCATTAAGATTTTTACAAAAAATAGAAAAAAAAAACAATAAGTTTTGGGGGTTCCCTATACTTAGAACTGAAACTCAAAATTTTTTTTCTTCAAACCCATACGTGTGGGGTATCTATGGATAGGTCTTCAAAAATGATATTGAGGTTTCTATTATCATTTTTTTATATACTGAATAGTTTGCGCGAGAGACACTTCCAAAGTGGTAAAATGTGTGTCCCCCCCTCCGTAACTTCTAAAATAAGAGAATGATAAAACTAAAAAAAATATATGATGTTCATTATCTTATAAACTTCCACCGAAAATTGGTTTGAACGAGATCTAGTAAGTAGTTTTTTTTTAATACGTCATAAATCGTAAACCGCAATTTACCTTTCAAGTTTGTACGGAACCCTCAGCACTTGCCCAGTTTTTAACATACAGAATGCTAGATACGAGATATCTCGTAGATTATTCATTTACCTCCACATCTACGAGAAAACTCGTAGTAGGTATCGTATCTCTATCCTACGGTGGCCGGAAATCGGGATCGGAATCCCGGCGGCGGTTGGGGCGTAAAGGCCTTTGCCTCACGCGATCGGCCGCCACCTTTGCTAGCATTACTGCTTCGCAGAAGGAGGCGACTGCCTGCCACTCCTCCTCGCTCCGGATCATGGCCTGTACCAAGGCCCGGCGCGAGAGATCGCTGCCGCTGATCGCCCCCACGAGGACACGGCGGCGGCGGTGTGTTTTATGGCACTGCTCGGGAGTTAGGGCCTTAATAGTTATCGTAGCTTTTTATCCAGTAAATGGCCAAGATTCTTTAGCGGCACGTCATGACTGCTTCATTATATTATTATTAATTATATAATAAATAAAAAAAAAAATATTATTTATTAAGTTTAGTATATATAATTTTTTTTATTTGTTTTATTATTATTATTTGTTTGATAGCTCGTTCGCCAATGAAGGTTCATCACTCCTGTTCTAGGTTGTTAAGAGGCTCCTTTTCCACTCGCCTATCGTCAACATCGAGTATGGTTTAAAAGCTTGTTGCTTCATTTAACGCAATCCAACGCGGTGTTTGATGAAGAGGCAATGCTAAAAAAGAGAGATAACGCCTGAAAACTCTGTTGGCATTCGGTAATTCCGTGATTTACTCGAATATTTCACAAAACTTGTTACAAGAAATACGTGTTTTATTTAAACCCTTAAAAGTTTTTGAAAAAAGAAGAGTTACCCCTATACTCGTAAGTAGGTAATATTATTCTAAAAAAAAAACATCCTTGTTTTGACAGCCATATGAATGTAAAGCAAACAAAAATAACAAGTTTTTCAAGTAAACAAGACGATATCCATTTTGTTGTAAAATTAGCAAGGCATTGTTTTTTTAAACTGGCTTTCACTAGGGGATTCTCTCGTGATTGTCGAAATTTGTCCCACGGGACCGTACCTACTGAAATAAAAAGCCCGTTTTCAAAATTTTATTCCAATTCTTTTAGACATTGGGACGCAATTGATAAGCTAATTTTAAACTAGATCCATCAAGACTTTTATATTTAAAATATATGTAGCGACATCTAAAGCGTCACATAAGAACTAATCCTGCATCGCGCAATTAAAGTTCTCCGCGCGATTAGAACATATAGAACAGTCTGAAATCATCTATCGGGCAGTTCCCTTTTCAACGGAGGTTTGCGGGACTTTACGCCCTGTTCCACATACCTCCAAATATATATCAGTAGGATCTACCCTTTGTTATTATTGTTAGGCCCTCCTTGACCACTGTCTTACCTGATGGGAAACCACGATGTGGTGGAAGATGGAGCTTGCTTGTCTGGAGGTAACCTATCCTACTCTTGACTTAAGGACCCTCCGTCTGTAGCTATCAGGAAACATAGACTGCGGCAGGGAATTCCACTCCTTAGCTATACGCACAATGAATTTGTTTCCAAAACGTTTTGAGCGTATGGATACGATGTCCACCATGTACCGGTGGCGTACCGCCATATATCTGGTAATTCGTAGATGGAACCGTATTAACGGCATTTAGTTTTTCAATTCCGATGCATACTCCTCGAAATGCGCCGGTAGAATACCAACAGACTAGCAACTCAGCGTCGAAGCTCGACGAGTGCACCAATGATCTTCTTGGCTCGTTTTTCAATTGACTCAAGCGCATCATGCTGGTATCTGGCAGATTCGTCCTAAAGATGCAGTAATCCGTGCACGATCCTACCTTGATAATGTTTGAGGTTCAGTTTCGGCGTGAAGTACTGTCTACCTCTTTGCTAGCATTCCCATCTTTTTTACAGCCAGCTAAACCTTTGCCTCGAATCCAAAACATTGTCTTATGACAGTTCCGATTTTCCTATTTATCTCCAAGCTGTTCAGAATCTCAGACGTCTGAATTATGTTAATATCTCCGTGTCTGGCACAGAATATTAATATTTATAGTATGTCAGTCAATTCAGTACGTTCAGCATGGCGGGTGGCAAGCCAATGAAGCGCGAACGGGAGGTTTCCACAAGTCACGCCGCGCCTTGAACGTTACGCGTCGGTAAGCATATCGTCTCTAAACGCACACGATTTTAATATGTTATCGCGACGAGCGTATGTTGTGTTGGAGAAAAGTATAAAAAGGGAATTTTCTGTAAAGTGAAAATGTTTGTTATCGTCTGGTTGGATGGATGAAAATCTGGGGCAAATTATTTATTAATAATTAATTATACTATATAGAAAAATACAGACTTTCTTTTCGAGTTGAGAAATCATTAAATAAAAGAGAGTGACAGACTTATACTCACTAAAACCCACATTGTATGTATTATTTCAGTTGCCATTTGCGTTCCAGGGTCAGAAAATTACACACTGAGTTGCATAGGCTACTTTTTATTTCGCAAAAGCATAGGGTTGTAATGCGATGGGTCACAGGAGCTAGTAAAAAAATGGGCAGTTCGCCGTGCGGCCGTCAACAAAAGCTGGGGCTACACTAGACCACGATGCGAACGGTGATACATGGGCGATTAATACAAATAATTGAAATTCACGTTTATGGCTACACTGTACGCCAAATATTACAGCGATATTTGATTTTTGTAAGCTATTGGAACAACAGAACTGTAATCATAGCATCGGCTACATCAAATTATCAGCGAAAGCGAAATTAAAGTGAATTTATTAGGTAATTTCTCACTTACGCGACAAGTTCAACAGTTCTACTTAATATGTCTGTGGTTACATTACGCGTATCGTCAACGGCGACAGGCATTGATCGCTGATGGAAACGCTCGTAAGTAATATTATGTGGTTACACTACTTGAGCGAATTTAAATCAAAGGGTCGAATTTTTTGCGTAAAGTTCAAAATAACAATTTTAGAGGGTTCGCTGTCTAGTGGCTACATTATCGCGCTAAAGATGGCGATCGCTCACTTCGCGGCGACGCGTTCAAATCAGTTTGTTTTGATCGCTCGTCGAAAGAACATTTTTGTCTAAACTAAATGTTGAATTGTTTGTGTCCGAAGTAATATTTCTGGAAATTGACGCAGGCCTTTATTTATTTCATGAATCCAACACAATCTCTTTTTCAAAAATAATTCGTACTTAAGAGTTTTCTATTCTAGCAAAAACACAAGGTTTGGTTTTAACAAAGCTATTCAAATAATACACGTCTTCACAAAGACGACAACGACTGGGCGATTGCCGAACCAAACGAGCTCCCCCCGCGCGCGTCGTGTACTTCGCCTCTGTACCGCTTCTAAGTAGCAGCCTTATCGCGATTAGTAATAATGCGAATTCGCTGTCTTTCTCCTTTTACAGTGTACCCGCATGAATTGCTCATCTAATTCGTTGTAAAGCATATTTGCGATCTAGCCAAATCATCGCCAAATTTTCACTTCTAATGTAGCCACACCATATATAGCTCCTTTCGCTCTTCCGAACGCATCGCAAATCGCTGGGCACTGTAGCATCAGCCTTAAGGTCGTGAATTCTGGAATCTAGGCTGGCATTAGAATTTGCAGAACCACTTTTTTGTTCCCATAAACGTAATATGTGAACGACAGGTGTGGTTTTAGTCAGTAAAAGTGTCCTCTCTATTTGGCTCCACTATATTAATATCTGCCCCCCTAGCCAAGTTACAACCGTTTCCTCGACCTCGAGTAGGCCACGCCTCTGATTCCTTTATTCTGACGTCATCTCAACGCTCATTCACGTGGTCAGAACAAAGAAATAGGAGGCGTGGCCGACTTGAGGCGATCAACGAAAAGAGAATCGAAACGAAACTTTTGTAACTTGGCTAGGGGGGTTGCAAGGCTAGCTAGGAAAATTCCTTTCCTAGCTAGCCTTGCAACCCCCCGTTTACTCTTTATGTCGAATGTACCTACGTCTTTTTTGCTATTATTTGATAGGCTAGTGCTTGATTGATCTATAAGTTGTATTTTTCATGTCGGTGAATGGTTAATCGTATTTATTATTAAAAACTTTATTGTACACCTCCTAATGTGGACAAGATAAACATTTGTAAAAACTAAGTATACAATAGGCGGTCTTATCGTATACGGCAATCTCTTACAGATAAGCTTAGGATGGGCTGAATGAAAGGAGATAGATCTGGGGCGATCAGTGTAGAAATATCATAAATAATATTAATTACACATAATAATAAAAATACATAGTACTTTTTTATATAATACTACTTTTAGTTTATTCTGTGTTTCGTGAGTGTGTCCGTGACATCACCAGACCCTATCTTCTGAAAAATAAAAAAATCATAGGCAGCGCCTAGTTTTCTTACTAGCGCTGTGAATTTTATTTTTTTTACTATCGTAGGAACGCCAAAAAGGCTCCTTTAGCATTGTATTTTCATTTTAAGTTACTCGTTAGAGATTAGTTAACTTTTTAATTTCATTAGGTATGTTGTTTGTCTTGTATGAGTCTCAAATAAATTACTTTTCTTTCTTTTTAACGTGAAAACCAGCGTTAGACACTGACTGTCTGACATTCATGCTAAACTTGACTTATTTTGGTGTAGCCGTGACGCACCAATTGTATTTTTTTTCTTTTTTTGTTTCGTGTTTACCTACCTATTTTGTGTGTACCTTGTGTTGTGCCAAATAGCTTAATTTTCTTTCTTTCTTTTGAAGGTAAAAGAGTGGATTCTGTTCTTCGGCTTGTTTCTCAATCATCTTTGCAGTCTACTTCTACTTTTTAAACAGACAGGTAATTTAACGTTTATAACTTTTTTTTAAAGATGAAAATCATCCAATGAGTTCTCGCGCTCTTGTGTGGAACGAGAGAGCGTGTTAGAGTTTTACTGTTTAGTCAGTAAAACTCAAGAATGGCAATTGAAAGACAGAGGTGGGCCACCTCTGTCTTTCAATATATATTTATATTGAATTTTGGAAACAAAATCGCTAATATAATGCCATTTTGTCTATCTTTAGGTGTACCTATAAATCTTAATGACAATATTATTTAATTGTTTTACTATCTGAGAATTGTTGTCAAAGTTGGTAAACAATAAATTTTCCTGCCATCTACAGTCGATTTAGCAAGAATCTCATTGTTATAGCCGTGACGACGCTTTCGGAAAATTGAACGGAACCACGTACATGAGGAGTGTGTGAACATATTTTCATAGTAAATATGGAAAACTGAAAGATGTGAGAAGCGAAGCAGATGTTTCATGTTCTGAAGGACGTGCTTTCGTATCTGTCTCGGCTAGCTCATGTTCCTTTGTTTCAAACCTACCTAGTACCTAGGTACTCGTATGTTTTCGACTATATTTCAAACTGAACACTATAGAGTTGTTACTTTTCATTCTCGCTTGAAATATACAACAGGTCCGTCTAAAATAGTATTTTTACAACCCCACTAAAAACTTAAATGTGTTTTTTTTACTGGTAGTTTAAATGTGAAAGTATGTTTGTTCGTCAGTCACACCTCGTCGATTTGGATAAACCATAGAAATATCTTTTTTATATTTATGGGATAAACCGTCGTACTTGGGTAGATTATGACCTGGACCCCTAGCCAAGTTACGACCGTTTCGTTTTGATTCTCTTGCGTCAAACGCCTCGAGTAGACGCCTCCGATTCCTTTATTCTGACCACGTGACTGAGCGTTGAGATGACGTCAGAACTAAGGAATCGGAGGCGTGGCTTACTCGAGGCGTTCGACGCAATAGAATCGAAAATAAACGGTCGTAACTTGGCTAGGGGGGCTGGATTAGCGTATTGTGTTGCACGCTCGCCTCCACGAGATTTCACCAAGATGAAGAGGCCCTCGCAAAAGGGCAACAGAAAGAACACTGTAGTTTTTAGTCAGTAAAAGTCTAACATTATGGCGGGAGAAGTCATTTGATGACTTCCCACGGAAAAAAAAGGATCCCTGTAGTACATCAAAAGATTTATAGCGGGAATTTTTCGAAATAGTTACCGTACCCTCCAACGCAAAGGGCAACTAGTAGAGAACACTAAAAGTCTGACACCACCTCTCTCTCACTTCACCCAGAGCGGAAGAAGATATTTCATGATTTTTCACCAAAATAAAATGAGTAAAAATCTTTATGCTGCCTACGCCGCGGGCAAAGCAAATTTAGATAATAAAATACATCTCATTTCACGGTAAAATATCCTCTATAAACCTCTATAAGTAAAAGGCCCCCGTAAAGCCGGGTACAGACTGCTATAACGTAACATGCAAGGTAACACGAAATTAGCTGTTCATAAGTATGGACGCAGCGCGCACACGAACCGAGCATGAATAGTTAGGCCCTAAAAGTGCAATTGCACTCAGCCGATGCTAAAGTGTCTAAAATTTATTTGTAAAAGAGGGTCAATGGTTTATGACTGATTTAATTTGTAGCATAGAACCTAAAGTACTGATTAAACCAGTTGTAGACCATTGAACGTATATTACAAAGCAATTTTAGACACTTTAGCATCAGTAGAGTGCAACTGCACTTTTGACCTCTGACTGTACCTACTTACATAGTTGAAATGCTCTGTTCGCGCGCGTAGTGTGCATGGTTCGCGTGCGTAAGGCGTTCACACGATGGATATTCTGTTACATTGCATGATACATTGCGACAATTTGGACGGCAATTACCGCACCCTGGAAGGCAAAGGACAACTAGTAGAGAACACTAAAAGTCTGACACCAGTTCTCTCTCACTTCACCCATAGCGGAAGAAGTTATAGTTAAGATAGACACGTACAATGGTCCACATAGGACTAAGTGCGGAAACCATAACTACCTAAATAGAATATCCTCTATAAGTAAAAGGCCCCCCTTCAAGCCGGGTAGAGTCTGTTGTAACGTAACATGCAAGGTAACACGAAAGGAGCTGTTCATAAGTGTGGACGCAGCGCGCGCACGAACCGAGCATGTACCTACTCACATAGTTGAAATGCTCTGTTCGCACACTGTGGATATTCTGTTACATTGCGACAATGTAGACGGTAAATTCCTTATTAACGTGTTACATTTCATGTTACGTTATAGCCGTCTGTACCGGGCTTTACAACCAAAACACAATTTTTTCGCTCCATATCCGCTCCTTAACTGGCCATTCGTGCTTAATTACATCGTGTTCGCGTAAACGAAACGCACCTTAACATCGGCGATGTGATTCCTTACGATGTTAAGCATCATTGATCTTAACTGCCAGGACATAACTGCCTTTGTACCATAGAGTAGCGGAGAATGGCAGGTTAAAGAGGAGTCTCGGGTCCATGATTCAAGATTCTTCCGTGCGGGGGCAGAATATAGACGCGTATTACGAGGACTGGACTCGGGCGAGGTCTTAGCCCTGCAGTGGGACAGTATGACTAGAAAAAAAACCGGCCAAGTGCGAGTCAGACTCGCGCACGAGGGGTCCCGTCCGCAGCAAAAAACGGCAAAAAAATCATGTTTGTTGTGTGGGAGCCCCCTTAATATTTACTTTATTCCGTTTTATAGTATTTATTTTGTTGTTATAGCGGCAATAGAAATATATTACATCATCTGTGAAAATTTCAACTGTCTAACTATCACGGTTCGTGAGACTGGTAACAGACGGACAGCGGAGTCTTAGTAATAGGGTCTCTTTTTACCCATTGGGTACGGAACCCTAAAAAGGGCAGGAACTTGATGCCACCACCACGCTCATTTGAGATTCATTAATATTGAAAAAGCATTAATTTGGCGCTTCTATACTTAACGGTTCAGGGCTAGCCCCCTTCCCCCCTCTAGCTCTGAACCTGTATTGTCAGCTGTCAACACGATGTCGCCATTTTCTCGTACAACGACGCAATTCACGTTTTAACTTTCGATCCGACGGAATCAATCGATAACTAGGTAGCATTTGAGACTAAGTAAAATATAGACCCAATCTTTAATTATCTATACTCAAAATATTTTTCTGGGTTTGGGAGTAAAAACTTTAAAAAAGAAACAAACAGTTAAACTCGTTAAAAAATAAAAGGCCCGTTTTGACATTTAAGAAATACCCCAGAATGTAACTTGGAACGAAACTGAAAGAAACAATAAAATAATAATTAATTACAATACATATAGTGTTTTAAAAAAATACATACTTTTTTGGCGCGTTAAATAATATAGTATGATGGAATATATTGCGAGCATTCTTTTTGCGTATTTAAGTATTCGTTTTGACAGATGTCAAAACGGGACTTTTATTTATTGACAACTTTACTTACATGGATGTCTTGTAAAAACGCTGACAGCGTGGAAACTCTGTGCTCTGTGTGCTCTATAAACCGATTTCTCGGCAAGTCAGGAAACGCTTAAATGAAGCGAAAGGGAACAAGGGTCTGAATTTCCGAGTCCTAGATTCCGGTAACAAGCAGTTACTGACTGTTATCAAAGACTTGATTTCTAGATGTCTACATTTCGTTACACGAATTGATTTGAATTAAAGAGCAATCTAACTGAGGAATTTGGAAGCAACTTCTTTAAATATACTTTTGGTTTGGATACCAAGTCCTTTAAGCCATGTCTTTGTTTACCATTGGAATACGAATGTAACACATTATAATGTTTTTGCAGTATTTGGCAGCAAATATATCGAGTCAGCAATCTCGGCAAGCTTCATTTTGCAGAGATCGCGCCTGTTTCAAAGATTCTACATGTTGTCCAGTATAATTTTGTATCTCAAGTACCAATTATACTTCACAATATCTACTAGGAATCAATTTGCGTGCAATTAAAACCGCCACTGAAATTCACTCAAAAAAATCCCGCAAAAAACGGCAGCCATTTTGAAATTCCATTATCACAGACTCACAAGACAGTTGAATCAATAGTTTTGATAGTAAGTTTCAGAGACAGACCGGCTGCAAAATATTATTTTAGATTGATATTCATCTTCAGGATAAACATGTTCCGTTGATAGTGATAAGTTCTAAGTTCAAACACCTAGTTCTTCACAGTTGAGCCCGCATTCACTTTGATAAAACTGAATATACTGGAAAATAGACTTCATAATTTTTGTTTGTGCTACGCTCATCTCTGATACAAACACTTTCTTGTGATGGTTTATTGGTGGTTTTTATCGAATGAATTTTGGCGGCTGATTTAATTATTTGCGAATTGATTCTTAAGGGATGTGTTTATGTGAAATTGGTGTCGTTTTGTGTTTTAAGTGTTTAAAAGAAAGAAAGAAAAATATTTTATTACGCAACTGGACAATATGTGAAATCATAGAAACCGGTGCGTTCTCGGTAAAATAGTGCTGAGAATTTAACTAGTATTGACTGTCTTATTACCTCGACGCTTACCGAGATGACTGGCTTGAAACTAATGAAAAGTAAAGTGGCTGTAGTCTGAAACATTAAGAAAATAAAAATGAATGTATTTGGCACAACACAAACAATAGTTAAGTAAACGCGAAACAAAAAAAAAGCAAAAATACAATTGTATGCCTCACGGCTGCACCAAAATGGGTCCAGTGCAGCATGAATGCCAGACAACTATTGCCTGACACTGATTGTTAACTGAACCTGTGGTTGTGACGTAACGGACGTAAAACAGTTTTGTAGTGTAATATTGTATAGCGGTGATGCACCGCTATAATCCGTTCCGCTTATCTCCGCTCCGCTTTGTTTCGCGCAGCTCATTTTAGTTCTGCTTCGCCCATCTCTTCCGATGTAAAAATGGCCTAATCGAGTGTAAGAATGACCTCGTTGTATTTGTATCACCGTGTCTATCTATAATATTATAATTCACAATTCAATTTTGTCCCTTTGTATACTTCCAATATTGATACCAGGTACTCATAGTATATTGCATTTCACGAGCGAACTTCAACCATTGTAAATTGAACCTTATAGTATCGCTAATAAAAACGGTTATAGCTATACATACAATAGAATGATTATTGTGGACCATCTTTCTCTTCAAACAAATATGGGAATTCCTTTTAGTTTACGATACTGTATAAATATTTTTCACTGACTGTTTGATAGTTATATTTGTTTAGGCAAATAGGTTTAAACCGTGAAGTAAAAGGATGTAATTACATGGAATTTATGTAAAGCATACGAAATAGTAAATTTTGATACAAATGGAGAAACTTTGTCGTTGCTACCAAGACGGAATTGACGCAGGCGAGGGTGTTATGGAGCCAAGTTTCTGCAGTAACAAAATCCCACGTGTATCAAACGACGTATTTCAATACACTTACGAAGAATAGAATATATTGATACAATTGAAGAAAGTTTGTCATTGCGATCGAGGCGGAATTAGCCCTCGCCACAGGTTTTTACTTTTTTAATTATACTTACCAAGAAATAAACGGAGTTTTGACAGATGACACGTGGGGGCTGCATGACGCCTAGTAGGCTTTTGGGCTATAAGATATACAATAAATTGTGGCGGAACGAGTTTGCGCACTTTTCCGCACTAGTGCGGAAAACAGTCCATTGCGCGCCGAAAAGCGGTAGGGGTAGGAGCGGCTTTTCGAGTAATTGCATTGAAAATGTATTTAGGTCTCGTTCGAAACCGGACTAGCCTGTAAATTGGATTTAGTTTGTTTTTCTCTTCGCTTTATATAAACTCAGTCGATCACATAAAAAGAGGTTTCCGGAAAAGTTTTGCTCTTTCACTAAAGTTTGTTAAAGATAACGTGGATGCAGCCAATGAAGTTTCTATCTGCAAGTATCTGCAAGTTTATATCTGAGAAACGGAAATGCGAGATATCTTCAATCCTATCGACTTCACGGTAGGAAAGACGGTTACCTTTCGGTAATACACGATTTAATATAAAGTCAGTTTTTAGGGTTCCGTGCCCAAACGATAAAAACGGGACCGTATTGATATCTCTCCGCTGTCCGTCTGTCTGACACCTGGCTGTCTTTCATGAACCGTAATGAATTTTATCTGTGGGCCTTAGTTGCCTGACAATAAAGAAATAATAATAATAATAGCTAGACAGTTTTAACAGACGATGTATTTCTGTTGCCGCTATAAAAACAATTACTAAAAACAGAATACAGTAAATATTGAAGTGCCATACAACAAACGTGATTTTTTTGCCGTTTTTTGATACAGACGGTACGGAACCCTTCATGCGCGAGTCCGACCGCACTTGGCCGGTTTTTTTTAGTGAAATATCTTCAAATAACTTCTTCCGCTCTGGGTAGAGCAAGAGGGAACGTCAGACTTTTACTGACTAAAATCCATCTGTGTTCCTTCAGTTGCCCATGCTCTACGTTCCAGAGCCGCAGTTACTCTTTCAAACGTACTGAAGTTGCCTGGCAGCTATATATAAAAGGTATTATTTATATAAAAACTAAGAAGGCTAAAACTTCGTCTTTCAAAGTTGTCTATTTTTTTTTTCTGTACGCCCAAACTTGTAGCTACGTATAATAAACTTGCTAAGTTATCACTTAACCCCCAAAAGGGTTGTTCACAAGTTATATCTTGCGGTATCGTCCGTCCAATCTGAATAACAAATAGGCTGGTCCATTTACAGCCTCTGACTTAGTGATGAGTTGGGAGATAATAAAGGATTTTGGTTAATTCTAAGCTCATCAATGAACAGTCGACGACATATATTGTGAACATTTTTGAAGTAAAAACTTATTTACGCGGTTGTGAAGCGACGCGGCGCGACCAACCGCACGTGGGTGCAATGCGGCGATGAGTGAAGCGAAGCGGGGTTGCGAACAGATGGTTTGATATTTTTGGAGCTATATAGTGTGTATAGCTCTATCTCTATTTATTGCTCACAATCAATAACACATAATAACATAAATAAATACAAACACAAATCAATGGACGACATAATTCTCCGCCTCGTGAATTCCAATATTTATTAATGAAATCAAATCCCTAACCACAGCAAACAAACACCGCTCCAAATAACGTCATCAAATTACCGAAAAAATAAACAATCGGCGACAATTTGACTAAAACGAGAAGCAATTTAATGCAAAACAATTCAAGGGAGATGAAAAATGGCATTGCAAATCGACACAGCGCCAACCAAACCTAATTTGCATGAAGAAATTCAAAAAGTTGCCATTGACCGCGCCGTGGAAAGTTTTATTACAAATGGCAAACATTTTAGGCTCGGGACTAACGGGCTACCGACCACAGCCACTGGTGGCCAGCGACAGGGACTTAACATACTTTTTCATATATTTTGTATAGACGCGCCGCACACGTGTAGCCGGTGGTCACTCGCTACAGCAGTGTCCGCTACTGACCACTTGTAGACTTGTGGTCGCTACAGCGCCACCTGCCACTGTCGCACTGCTCCACCCCCGACACAGTTGACCGTTAGACGTTCGACGTATCGCACGCGTCACCATGGAGCACGACGCCTCAATGGAAACTTTCTGTGTCGGAGTCCATCATCCACCAGTCCATCGTAAAACTGCGGTTTATAAAATTTGGCGGCTTCCGAACACCGGTGGCTGTCGCTGGCTTATAACACTGTTACAAATGTAGCAGTAGCGCGCGACAGCCACCTGTGGTGGTAGTTGTCGGTGGCCCGTTTGCACCGAGCCTTAGGGAAGCGACATTCAAAATGGCCGACTCCCCCATTTCTTTTATTCCATAATCTGTAATTACGTTTGTTAGATAAATTTTAAAACCGAATTTGAGAACGTTTTAATTCCGGTAGGAAATGTTTTGGCTAAATTAGGCGGCACAGGTGTGCGGAAATATGGCGGAATAAATATGTCGTACTGATTGCAGTTTAATTATGGTAAATCTTATTAGAAATTGTGGAAGCCATATACACGCTTAGAAATCTAAATATATTTTAATTTTAACACAACCTACAACAAGCCTACAACCAACCTTTGAATTGATTTCAAATCACGTTGAAAATAGAATGGAAAAAGTTTCATTATACACTGATTCTATTTTAAGAGTAGTTAATGGTATTGTTTATGGTTCTGTGAATGTCATCCATTGTTTTGCAGTCATTAGCACTATGTGACTTAGTAGTAACCCTTACACTGGAATAATTGTTTTGGGTCGTAATCATTTTCAGGAAATTGTCTTATCCAGAATTAGTCTACCAAATTACCGGCCCACTACAACCGGATTTTAGAAATATATGGGTAGCTGTCAAACTGACAAAGAAGAAAGTGCCATAGACTAGTCGACTTGACATTGACAGGTAAGCAACGGCTAATTAAGAAGCTGTCAAACCCTCTTTCGATTTTCGTTCGTGTTACTATTTGACATTAGGACTTCGAAACTTCTTTCATTCAATATTGTGTGTCATTTTCATTCAAATTTTGTTTACCTACCGTTATTAGTTAGTTTGTTGTACATTATTTATGAATTTTATTTTAGTAATGGTAAATGGTTAATAAAAAAAAGCTGGTTTAACATTAGAATTTTCATAACATTTGATTATTATAATAAGAAAACGTTTCATTTTTCTGACTAATTGCGACATCGGATAATTTTGTGTACTCAAACGGCTGAATGGATACAAATGTTTGGCACACGGCCAGAAATCGCATATAGGATACTTTTATCCCAAAAGTATGTTCTCTTAGGACATTTTTAACTTTGACAAAAGTGAAACCGCTTGCTGAAGCAAATAAAAAAAAATCAACTGCCGTGCGGTCGAAAGTTCTGGAAAAAATCAACTGCAGTGCGATCGAAAGTGCTAGAAAAAACTCATTGTATATAAAATAGGTTGTTATCAGTTTTCCTTCTCGATTTATTGAGAAAAATTACATAACGGACTATCCCAATTACGATATGGCGGGTCGCCAAGCATTGCACGACATATTCAGAATAACAATGCAGGCCCAATCGAATCATTCATTTCCGACGATAAATACTTTACTATGTTATGTGATTACCACGAAACGAGCTTCTTTTTAATGAGTCTTGTACTCGATATCCAATGTTTTGCCCTTTTATTGCTCACTCATTTACGTTATTCATGTCTCAATGTTTTTTTTTTTGCGTATTTTGTGACAGATTTGTATAGATAGATAGATATAATCTATAATGTACTTACACCATAAAAAAATACAGTAAAAGCTTAAAATTAATACAGTGTCACTATGGGTAAAATAAATTCAAAATGGTGGTCGAAACTACATACATCAATCTTGTCTATGCGTTTATTTCGCACTAAACTGTACACTGGAGCTTAACCTACAATAATATAAAAAGCATACATAATATAGAATCATATTATTTACGCTAATTAAAATTCAAAATATTTTATTTCAATTAGGCTTACACTGGCACTTAGGTATACAACGTCAGAAGCAATTGATTGTTTCACTCAACAGATACTCTTTAAAAAATATATATTTTTATCTATAATATTTATTTTATTTTATATTTTATTTCATTCTATAGGCATAACAAACAGCAGTATACAATACAATAATATCGGCACTTAGTCAATATTAGTTATTATTATTTGACATTGTTATGTACATAATTATTTGTTTTCATATTTTATGTAACATTCTTTAAATGACTTGTAAGAATCCCTTACCAATAAATTACTATGACTATGACTATGACTATTAGTAACATATACACTACTAACGACGTTATCCACAGAATTATTATACAAAATAGCTGGCTGTTAAAACACAATACCGATTAAATTTAATTGTTAGGAAGAAATAGAAGGATAGAAATAAAAAAATAGAATAAAGAGAGCAGTGATGGCCGAGTGGTAACGGCCCCGACTTACGAGTTGTAGGTCGCGAGTTCAAACCCAGCCAGGCGCATTACTTTGTGTAATATTTATTTCATCACCACTGCTCTCAAAGCGGTGAAGGAAAACATCGTGAGGAAACCGGCATGTCCTAGAACCAAAAAATTCGAAGACATCTGATATTCACCAATTCGCAACTCAATTCGTCTTCGCACTGGGCCCGCGTGGTGGATTACGGCCCATTCCCTCTATTAGAGAGAGGAGGCCTGAGTCCCAGCAGTGGAAACATTAAAAGGCTGATTATGCTATATAAATAATAATAAATAAAAAAAGTAATCGAGCTCTATATGGATTGCGTAAGCAGTAATAATAGCAGTATAGTAGTGATATTATAGGATTAATAACAATGTTGACTACAAAATAATAGGTACTGGCCAAATATGTACAATAAAAAAGTGGATCGATATTAAAAAAAATCGTTAAATAAATAAATCAATCTATGAGTCCATGGAGTATAAAATGTTTTCGCATTCATATTATAAAAAGAATCTGTATAAAAAAAGCTATTAATAATTGTTCAGATTTAATTAAATCACAAATGAATTTACTCAGTGGTCTGAAAAATGCTTAAATAGCAAATGGTAATTATGAATTTGATTAAGCACACAAAACGGTTATCCATACCCAAACCAACAGTCACAGATTAATGATGATAAAATAAAACAACATTTTGTATTCAAACAGTTATTACGAATAATAATTTATTCAGCGGTTTCGCCCGATTTTTTAATATGAGCCAAATCCGTCAATATGAAATAACCCGGCTTAACTCAAATGATTTTCACGTTTTAACAAATGAAGCTGGATTTTAAGTGTGTTATTATCAATGCAAACGATATCGACAATGATTGGAGAGAGGTTTAATATCGAATTCGCGCCGTCCAATCTGTTATCGAGATCAGAGTTTTATTCAATTTCGGCAAAACATAATTTATGCGAAACTTGCTCGGAATGGATGTTTGCTTAATAAATTGGACCCGATCCAATAAATAGCAAATTAGAAATTGAATTACGCTGTTAATGGTTTAGGTAAAGTGTAGCTTTAATATTAATAAGTTAGACACTTTATTTATATAGAATTATTTGATTGGATTTGATAGCGGTCGTTACTTCAAATTTAGTATTTAAATCACAGGCCATCGATGACCCGCCACCTAAAGAAAGAATAAAGCTTTGGGAAGAGCATCACCTACCACCATCCGACTTCTTGAAACCCCAAGAACATCTCCCGTCTGGACGCGATTTGCAGTGGTCTATATGGAGAGCACTAAATCGGTTGCGAACCCAGGTAGGCCGCTGCAAACACAACTTGGCAAAATGGGGTTTTATAGACCCGTCGGATACTCAATGTGAGTGCGGTGCTCCTGTTCAAAACATGAGCCACATACTAGAATGCCCCAAGTGCCCATAGACCTGCACTTTGGAGGATTTGATGAGTGCTACCGATGCTGCTATTAATGTAGCCACCTATTGGGCCCAAACAGTTTGACGAGTTTACCATCGAATCGATAAGAAGAAGAAGTATTTAAATTGCAGTAAATAGTGATAGAATTCACACTACAATTGCTATAGGATGGTGCGCGTGACAGCTGTCAGATTTATACAATGTAGCTACGTGTCCTTTTCACACATTTTCGACCTGTTGTGTAACCCATGCTATGTAAAAAGACCTTAGTCGTTTCAGGCAAGTTATAACATTTTTATTTTTTCTTCTTTTCGGCTTCGCACGGCTTGTGCATTAAGCCAATGTCATGTTTATATTTTATTATAAATCAAAGTTAGGGAAACAAAAATACTAATAAAGTTTTTAGTTTAAAACCGAATTTAGGAAAGGATGGTTATATAGGATCAGTATAGACAGTGAAGACAAACACTTTACTATCAAAGACAGAACTTCAATGCAACCACAGTGTAACATCAAAACTTTGCAACAGATAACAAAAAATTATCACGAACCACAGACAATCACAAACCGTTGTGCAAACTCGTTGCTCGACAATGTCCTGTCTATGGTAAACAGCAAGTTCATTTGTATTTTGCAGGCTGACAACTCTATCGCTATCGACTGACTTAGCTGTGAAATCCCAGGATATTGGTATTATTGTGCAGATGACGTGTGCGGGTTAGGGCAACATGGATCATGTAGATTGGCGTCGGGTTATATGGCATTATAGGTGGTTAATGTTTGCATTCATGATTGGTATTCAGGCTTTTGATTTGAGGTGTAGTTCTTGTGTTGCGAAGAAGAATAATGTTAAAATAATATGCTTTAATAGGTATAATCGTTTATTTATTAGGATCGCGAACATTACAGATTGCATGAGATGCACTGGGAATTTACAGATGTACCTGTAAATTCCCAGTGCCAGTGCCAATGTACACATTTAATAATACTATTCAAGGCCCTGCCACATCTCAATAAAGCCCTCACCAAAAAACTCAAGGCTGGACAGAGGCGGCCTGCGCCTGGTGACGGGGACCATCACCGGACACTGCACACTGAATAAGCACCTCCACACAATAGGCATCACAGACAGTCCCCTGTGCAGAGCATGTTTGGAGGGAGAGGAGATAACTGCACATACACGCTCCTAGACTGCACAGGTGTCACTGAAATACGCACACGAACCTTAGGATCCCCGAACTCCCTTATTGATGCCCTGAAAACCCTAAGAGGCCTTATCTGTTTTTTGAGAGAGGTGGGCTGGTTTGAATAAGCCCACATAAGGTTATGGCCGCCTTGGCCCACGTACAATGGTCCACATAGGATTAAGTGCGGAAACCATACCCAAATAGATAGATAGATAGATACTATTCAAGTGCTGCAACACTTAGAGACAATCACTACATAAACATAAAGGATTTGATCTTAAAACACATAAGATGTTTCGTTCTATTATAAATTGATTTATTTAAACCTTAGATTGTTGTAGACGGACCCCAATGTTACTCTTTTAAATACTAGGTAACACTTTATTGTGATAGGAAAGAAAATCTAAGATTTAAAAATCTCGTGTCACAGTGTTTGTTATCAAATTTTTCCGAAACGTCTTGACCGATTTTTATGTTTGTTTTGTGTATATTTAGTAGGTCTGAGAATAGGTCGTAGGCTTTTTTTTTTACTCTCCTACCCCTCGCCCTCCATTTGTTTTCTTTGATAATTTGTACGGCAGAGCAACGTTTGCCGAGTGCACAATAGATAATGTTAAACTCAAAACAGTAATTTCTTTGTTAATCTCTTCAGAAACGAACTAAGACGAAGACTAACTACAAACACTACCAAACTTTTTTTTATTTTTATTCCAGATTTTATTAAGGGGCTTTTGTCCAAAAAGGATATGTCAGCCCCATCGTACCTTATACCAATTACTTCACATACATACCTATATTAACTAATACATAACCTAACATACACCACACATATTAAATAGAACGAATCACTGCTGAGAGACCGCTATCAAACGACATAGTCTTATGGCCGCCTCCGATTTCGGTTTTGCTAAAATGCTTTGGATTAGACCTACATCGAATCTATTTAATTTTTGTTCGCTCAGCAATGATTCGCGTTCGTCTTTATTTCGGACACATTCCATCAGCAAATGTTGCACATCTTCAATTTGATTGCAAGTTACACAATTAGGTGAATCAGTCTTATTCATTAAGTATGCAAACTTTGCTGATGGATAGTGTCCGGATCTAAGTCTAAGGGCTAATTTCACATAGTTTCTACCCAATTTGGTGTCATCAAACCAGGGTACACGAGGAAGCTCACCCTGTATAGTTTTATCCCATATGCCTTTATCTACCGATTCACTATCAAAATGATTTTTCCAGTTATTACGGCATATCATTTTAAGTTTATTGAACATTGTTTTCTTTGTTTACATTTTGTCTCAAGCCCAGATGAATAGGGTATAGATACAAATACACACAACACTACACTACACCAACACCCGCCCGGAAGACACGGTGGAGCACACAGTAGATGTGTGCCTCGCTTGGGCAGAGCACCGCCATGTTCTCGTGGCAGAGATCGGTGGCAACGATCTCTCGCGCCAGGCCTTGGTACAGGCCAGAAGCGAGGAGGAGTGGCTGGCGGTCGCCTCCTTCTGCGAAGCAGTAATGTTAGCAAAGGAGGAGGCTGCACGTGCACGCGCGAGGGAGCGGCCCTCACGCCCCAGCCGCCGGGATCCCGATCCCGATTTCCGGCCACCGTAGGCGCGGGCTTGCGGACGGCGAGCAATGGGTAACTCGCCGTCCGACCGTCCGGTAACCGTCCGGACCGAGCCCAAGTCGTCGACGGCGCGTACTGTTCCACGCGCGCTCAAGGAGATGTCAGCAAATCATAGAGGCCCAGCAGGGTCGAAACCTACGGGGGCCAAGAGTCTGCTTCTGAAAGGAAGACTCGGCCCTGGTATGAAAGGCAACGAAGGAACAGGAGTGGGTTTTTAGTCAGTAAAAGTCTGACACTCCCTCTCGCTCCGCCCAAGAGCGCGGGATGTCATTGGATGATTTTCCCACCGAAAAAAAAAACCACCAACACACCAACACTACTACTTACAAATTTCATCTCAGATCTTGGATATATATGTACATATATCAGTAATCATATAACAGGAGTACAAAGAGCTAATTAACATTTCACAACGTCGGTTGCTGGAACCGGGTGTCGAGAGATGACATTAAAATGCAGACGACGATAACGCGACATGGCTGCTGAAAATATTATGAAACTTTCGAAGGGTCACATTAAAGTTGTGAGAAGATGGTTTATTATTTAATGGTTTTGAGTTTCACAGTTATGTCTTGGCCGATTTTTTTTTTTCGTTAGGGTTGACAGTCTTTTTTATTTATTAAAGCTTCATGCAACATAAATGTACAAAGGCGGACTTAATGCCTTAGGCATCCTCTACCAGTCAACCAAGGGTGGTGAAGAGAAAATACGGCAGGTGCATAAAAAAAGTAAAGATTATTAAGAAAATAAGGGTACACAAGTACCTATGTTTATATACCTACAAAGTAAACATACATCATCATCATCATCATTTCAGCCGAAAGACGTCCACTGCTGGACATAGGCCTCCCCCAAGCGTCGCCACAGCGAACGGTCCTGTGCGTCTCGCATCCATCGGACTCCCGCAACCGTTACCAAGTCATCGGTCCACCTTGTAGGAGGCCTTCCAACGCTACGTCTTCCGGTACGTGGTCGCCATTCCAGAACCTTTCGGCCCCAACGGCCATCTGTTCTGCGAGCAATGTGCCCTGCCCATTGCCACTTTAGTTTGGCGATTCTTCGTGCTATGTCGGCAACCTTGGTTCTCCTGCGGATATCCTCATTCCTGATTCGATCACGCAAGGAAACTCCGAGCATAGCCCTCTCCATTGCCCTTTGGGTGACTTTAAGCCTTCTAATGAGGCCCATTGTAAGCGACCACGTTTCGGAGCCATATGTCATCACTGGCAACACGCACTGGTCATAGACTTTCGTCTTGAGACACTGTGGTATATTGGACGAGAAGATACCGCGCAGCTTCCCGAACGCTGCCCAGCCGAGTCGGATTCGACGATTGATCTCTTTCTCGAAGTTAGACCTTCCCAACTGGACCATCTGTCCCAGGTAAACGTAGTCGTCTACAACTTCGAGTGTAGAGTCCCCTACCTTGATAGGAGTGGGTGCTACATGGCTGTTTACCATGACTTTGGTTTTGTCCATGTTCATTTTAAGTCCCACTCTTTCGGAAGCTCTACTGAGGTCACCAAGCTTTGTACTGAGCTCCTCCGTAGTCTCAGCCATGACTACTATGTCGTCGGCAAACCGAAGGTGAGTGATGTACTCGCCATTGACATTAATGCCTAGCCCTCTCCATTCCAAAACCTTGAAGACATCCTCCATTGCTGCCGTGAACAGTTTCGGAGAAATAACGTCTCCCTGCCTCACACCCCGCTGCAAGAGGATAGGTTTCGAGGTCTGGTCTTGTAGTCGGACTGACATAGTGGCGTTTTTGTACAAACACTTCAGCACTTCGATATACCGATAGTCAATTTGGCACCGTTGGAGAGACTGCAGTACAGCCCAAGTTTCAATCGAATCAAAGGCTTTCTCGTAGTCCACAAACGCTAAGCAGAGAGGCTGATTATACTCCTCAGTCTTCTGTATAACCTGCCGCAGCGTATGTATGTGGTCCACGGTGCTGAAGCCTTTTCGAAATCCGGCTTGTTCGGGAGGCTGGAAGTCGTCGAACCTGCGCGCGAGACGATTCGTGATGACTCTGGAAAACAGCTTGTAGACATGGCTCAGAAGCGAGATGGGCCTATAATTCTTAAGCAGGGCATTATCGCCCTTCTTAAAGAAGAGTACCACCACGCCCCTGCTCCACGCCTGTGGCGTTTTTCCCTCGAGTATGACGGAATCAAATAGCTTCTGAAGGGCCTTAAGGACCGGTTTTCCACCCGCCTTCAGGAGTTCGGCCGTAATTCCGTCCTCACCCGACGCCTTGTTATTTTTTAGCTGCTTCAGAGCCATCCTAATCTCGTACAGGCTGACGTCCGGGATATCTTCGGTATAGTGTCGAGTCAATCTAGCTCTTGGGTCGTTTACTAGATTTACAGCGTAAGTAAACATACATGTGTATTTAATATATATTTATATAAAGTAAAAGAAAGAGGTTTTCGAGACGACTCCACTATTCGCAGTCGTTACGATTGCTTCTCTTGAGCTATTAGGTAATTTTCACGTTGTATCTTAACCTTGAGGCCGTAATAATATCGACAGGACAACAAGTGTACAAAAATTTTTTGAGTGGCTCCAACCATTTTTTTTGGAGTGGTATATTTTCAAAGAACTTTTCGCGCTCTAGGTGGAGTAGTAGGGTGTTACAGACTTGCTGACTAAATTCCAACTGTGTTCCTTCAGTTACCCTTTGCGTTCCAGGGCCATGGTAACTCTTTCGAATACTGCCGCAGTCCTAACAGGCATCGGCCATGCTAGGCCCCGTCATTTTGCTGACAATAGGGTATTTTAGTCTCTATGAGAAAAAAATCTAAAATATATTATTAAGATAGCTTAGGCAAAAAGTAGTCGGTAAGTGTTAGTGTAGTAGTTCATAAAATAACAAAATAAATTTTAAAATTCAATCCAAAGTTTTCAGTCTTTTTTATGTTCTTTATCACTATGAAATAGTAGCCACCATGCTATTACGTCATTAGGCTGTGTAAACTAAAGTGACAGCTGTCAACTGTCAACTGATCGGCCATACTGAGTGAATGTGAGCGCATTTGCTTACACAGCCAACTGACGTCACGAACTCACGACCACTGCGTTCTGCATTTTCGTTAAATTTCGCGCGTAATTTGAAAATGTAAATTTTAAATGCATTTTTAGGGTACTTAGCGATTGAATAAGAATTTTGTGATTTTTTTTTTAGTGGTTTATTAGCACTATAGAATCTAATTGAGACAAATTTCAAAAATGAGTGTAAAACCCTATTCTCAAAGTCTACGCTAGAGGAGCCGAGCACGAGTGGAGCACGAGCCGAGCACCTTCGTGTAGTATGGACCGACTTACAAGCCTCGAACGAGCGCGCTTCAAGCGTTTAGTTCATGCTCGACTGTGCTCCGCCTAATGCCTGTTTTTTGACGAACACAAAGGCTGTGACAAAGGGCTTCGTATCACGTCCGAGGACTGTGAACGTTGGAGGCTCGTTGTACGTCCACACTTGACACCGCTAGTAGAGCTGCTCGGCTTGTGCTCAGCTCGTGCTCGACTCCTCTAGACTAGACCCACATTTAGTGACGCTCGTGAAACACAACGCGCCGGCTCGATTATGATCCTTACCGTCCGTACTCCCACATGTTTTCGGCTTTATTTGGAAAAACCTTTCGCGGAATGTCACGGTTATATATTTTTTTGGACAAATAAATATGTTTCTTTTTTAGTTATATATTTTCCTGTTTCCTGTCAGTCCGACAGTCGTCACGTTTTCATTAATTTCCTTTTCCTTCATAATAATATCATTCTTCATAGAATCCACACGTCTTTTTTATTCATCTCTCCCTTCATCCATCAACATTTATTTCGTAACCAACTCACTTGAATATATATTAACACCTAAGAATTCCATCATCGAAGCTTTAAATTCTTGAGCGAGTTGCTGGTCTGTCGATTTTCTACCGGTTGCATTTCGGGGAGTGTGCGTCGGAATTGCATAACTTAATTCCATCAAGCCCGTTCCTTCATCGGACCACCAGACGTACGGCGTAATGCGTCGCTGGTACATGGTGCACACCTAACCTATACACTCAAAACGTTTTGGGAACACATTCATTGTAGTACAGCTAAGGAGTGGAATTTCCTGCCGAAGTCTGTGCTTCCTGATTGATAGCGACAACCGTATTTAAGTCCAGAGTGAACGGGCTACTTCTAAACAAGCGTGCTCCATCGTCGACCAAATTATCGCTTACCAACAGGTGAGATAGTGGTCAAGCGCAAATTATCTATAATAAAATATAAATAATGGGTGGAGCAAGAGGGCGTGGCAAACTTGTGCGGACTAAAACCCTGTGTCGTTTAGTTGCCCTTAGCGTTCTAGGGCCGCGGTAACTTTCAAAAAATCCCGCAGTCCACACCTAGGAATGTCTTTGATACAGTTTAATTCCTAGATCTTTATAAGTTCTTATTAAGGAGCTACAGGAGCTAATCGTGGATTTTATAATGTGTAAAAGTATAATTATGATCCACTGCCGTGTTTTGACTGGCCTGTTGGTCTAGTGGTTACTGGCCCTGTATGCCGGAGGTCGTGGGTTCAATTCGAGCACGATCATTTGTTCTGTGTCTGGGTGTAATTTATCTATAATATGTATGTAGAAATACATAAGTATGTTTATTAGCTGTCTAGTACTCATAACACAAGCTCTGCTTAGCTTGAGACTAGACAGCGTTGTGTGATAGTTGTGGAATATTATTATTACGATCTACTGCAGTAAACAGAATCAGAATAATATACAGTGGACCCCCGGTAATCCGGCCCCTGTCTAATCCGGCACCCCCTGTAATCCAACATGGTCTATTATTTATTATTGAATATTTTTTTTATAATATGTATGTACATTTGTTTGTACTCAATTATTTCCTAATGTAAAGTTATTGCATATTTTTTGTAAGTTCTATAGCATTAATGACGTTAATCTATATATATAAAAGGAGAAACTGACTGACTGACATATCAACGCACAGCCAAAACTACTGGGACTAGAAACCTGAAATTTTGCACAAGGCTTCCTTTTATGAAGTAGGCGAGCACTAAGAAAGAATTTTCTAAAATTCAGCTCCTAAGAGGATGAAACGGGGGTCTAAAATTTGTATGAAGAAACCTACTTTCACGCGGGCGAAGCCGTTGGCAGAAGCTAGTTTTATAATAAAACGTAAGCTTTCTATTGTGTTGTTTAATTTACTAAATTTGACATTCTTAATGAAGTATGATTTGTACTTCAGAGTACATATATATAATATAAAAAATCTTATCGTTGGATCTGTAATTTGTCGGATTACAAGGTACTCTTTTGTAAAAAAATTCGGATTATAGGGGGTCTTAGGCAGTACTCTATAATCCGACAAATTCGATAGTTCGACACTGCCCTGCAAAATGTTTGTCGGACTACCGGGGGTCCACTGTATATTATTCTTTAGGATAAATGCTAGATAGATAGTGTTCAAAACAATTAAACTAATTTAGTACGATAGAAAAAAAATCACGAAGATATGTCTAAAAATGATTTTATTGATTAAAACCCGGTCTGATATACATACAATCATTCTGACTGTTTATCAGATTATTCTACAAGCAACGTTTTACCGTTATTGTATTTTAATTTTATAATCGAATCTGTAGATTTTTAGTTAATCGATAAATAAGCTGTATTTGTAAACATTGTGTATAAAATAGAATAGAATGAACTTTATTGTACACCAAAGAAATAACACAACTTATACATAAACACCATCTCTTCATCTCTTTCTTCTTTTCTTCATCTCTTTTGTATGCCATCCAAGAGTGGCTACGCTTTAGGTGCTATATTCCTCTTAAGGGCATGCAACTCGACATACCTACATTTTCACTGTTTTTCATACAACCGCGACCGCTCTTACGCGATTATGACGTTATTTACACACTTTTCATTGGATATTTTGGAAACACAGTATCTTGTGGATATTACCTAGGTTTCTATTGAAATCAATTTGTAAATTTGTGTTAAACTAATCCAGTAAAGACCTCTGAAAATCTGATATTTGTAATGTTTTTTTTTTTTAATAATATACTCAAAAATTAAAGAGTCAAAAAAATATAACTATAGAAACCTTGCTTTAATCAAAATATTCAACAATTTTTCAATCACAACAATTTTTTTCAAATACTTTTAATTAATCATTTTATTTCGAGCTTGCACTTATAAAGGGGTTAGTAACAATATTTGCTTAAAAACTATGTTAGTACCTAGCCATAAAATTCCAGTTCTAAATAATATTATTATCAAATTCAGTTCATTACATTTCAAATTAAATACATTCAATCAAACATGTCAAAAACACCACAAATCAAATTAAACTAATTGAAATTTAAACAAAATAAATACATAAATTAAATTTAGTCTACTTTCCTATTTAAGGGTTTAATAAAAAACGTATTTCCTGGAACAAGTTTTGTAAAATATTCATGTAAATCTCGGAATTACCGAATGCTAACAGAGTTTTCAGGCGTTATCTCTCTTTTTTCGCGTTGCCTCTTCATCTCATCGCGTTGGATTGCGTTAGATGAAGTAACAAGCTTCGAAACCATGCTCGATGTTGACGATAGGCGAGTGAAAAAGGATCCTCTTAAATTCCATGTTCACGATTGTGTCTAAAAATATCTTAAATCTTTTCATGAAACATAACAAAAGACGAGTATAATTTATTACGAGATCGCATCTGGCCGGCTTACAGCGAAAGAAGATATAGTTTTAAAAATTGCAGTGCATTCCTTCCACCCATTTTGTAACTAATCCATCCATTTTACAAGAAAATCTTAGTGCTACTAACGTGGGTATTATATTTTTAGCAAAGAACATTTTTCGCTAACCTACTTTGGTCACAGGAACACGAATGGTTTACTCGGTTTTGATATAAGAGAGGCTGTTTGGTATATTAGACATAATTGGACGAATATTTTTTTTTTTAAGATATAATCTAGTGCTTGACTACGATCCCGCCTAATTAATTATTATTAATCATTTTATTTCGAGCTTGCACTCATATAGGGGTTAGTAACAATATTTGCTTAAAAACTATGTTAGTACCTATCCATAAAATTCCAGTTCTAAATATTATTATTATCAAATTCAGTTCATTACAATTCAAATTAAATAAATTCAATAAAACATGTCAAAAACACCACAAATTAAATTAAACTAATTGAAATTAAAACAAAATAAATACATAAATTAAATTTAGTCTACTTTCCTATTAAAATGCGCATCCACTTGTTTTGGAATGGGCAATCCAATCTATCGGCAATCATTTGCAGGATGCTATTACTGCTGCCCTGCAGGCGCCGTTGCAAAGACGCAGCTCTCTTACGGATGACTGCATGAAAGCCATCAGTACGCGTCTCTGCAAACATTCCAGAATGTAGACAACTAAATTATAATCGGACGGGAAGACCGCAGCAGGCAAATCATTGTTCTTATCTTTCGATGTACGCTGCTACATATAATGTCATCATCATCATCTCAGCCGAAAGACGTCCACTGTTGGACCGTTGTCCAACAGTGATACATCAGATAGTTTAAGTCATGGTATTTGCTAAAATTAGACATTCCACTTAAAAAAAAAACACTTTATTGGACTCAGTCGAATTATTGCCTCAAAATACACCTAATTCTTGGGGCCATGGGTTAAGTGAAAGTGAATCCAGGGGGCCCTGGAACAAAGGCAAAGAAAGAACAGGAGTGGGTTTTAGTCAGTATAAGTCTGATACGCCCTCACGTTCCGCCCAAGAGCGAAAGAAGTCATTGGATGATTTTCCACCATATAAAAACCTAATTCTTACTGTTCATGACTTTAACGTTATAGCGACCGCAGACTTAAACACTATATAAGTATAGCGCTATAACTCTTTACCATGGAGTGTGTCAGGAATGAGTCTGAAAGAAGTTCGTTAATTAATGAATTAAATATAAATAAGCTAGATTTAGGTATATTTAACGTTATTCTAACCAAACCAATGTCGCCAGAAGCTATTTTAGTTTACTCACTAGTTACTCTGTAATTGTGATGTATTTGGGTAAGGCTACGATGGAACTGATATAACAATTTGTTAAAAGTTCCTTAAATAAATAAATTAAAAAAAAAAACTTTACCATGGGAGCGAAGCCGACGGATAAAGCTAGTATTATTAATATAAACCAAAATAATTACTTAAACAAAATGCCGCTGCTAAAATAAGCCTAATAAATTAATGTTAACAATGCTAATAAAGTAGAAAATAAACCTTTAAGCTTGCCTACTAAATCTTACCGGTACTAAACTTTACAACCTCGAGATGTCCGAGAAATACTACCGCGTTTTAAAATGTATCATGTCCTGTCTTTCTTTCTTTCTCATTTTGGTTCTATTGCTATCTCTTTCGCTTTAACGAAGATTTTATCGCGGTTACTTTGTGATTTCTTAACCCCTCGCGCGTATAGGAGTATAATTATTACGTAATTGCGCGTTTTTACGTAAAATCACCAAGAAAAAAAATCTCTTACTTATTGCGGTTTACGATTTATGACGTATTAAAAAAAACTACTTACTAGATCTCGTTCAAACCAATTTTCGGTGGAAGTTTGCATGGTAATGTACATCATATATTTTTTTTAGTTTTATCATTCTCTTATTTTATAAGTTACGGGGTGGGGGGGGCAAATTTTACCACTTTGGAAGTTTCTCTCGCGCAAACTATTCAGTATAGAAAAAAATGATATTAGAAACCTCAATATCATTTTTGAAGGCCCATCCATAGATACCCCACACGTGGGTTTGATAAAAAAAAAATTTGAGTTTCAGTTCGAAGTATGGGGAACCCCCAAAATTTATTGTTTTTTTTATATTTTTGTGTGATAATGTTAATGTGGTTCACAGAATACATCTACTCACCAATTTTCAATAGTATAGTTTTTATAGTTTCGGAAAAAAGTGTCGGTGACATACGGACGGACAGACAGACAGACATGACGAATCTATAAGGGTTCCGTTTTTTGCTATTGGCTACGGAACCCTAAAAACGAAGATATGGAGACCAACATTTTCAGTCGAATAAATTTCGTACACCCGTGTGTACAAAACGACAATTAACCTTTTGAGTGCGTAATTAGAGAAACAATAGTAAGACAATGGCGCGTGAACGCCGGCGTTAATGCGGGGATCAACAGCTTAAGCGTTTTTCCAGGTCACTCAAGTTGTACAGACGTATGTACAATCGGCACTCGAGGGAATCATACGGCAAGGGAAATAGCTAAGTATAACATGTATTTTTATCGATTGAAGTAGCAACTGAATCTATACCTATTTGAATGATCAATTGGTTAAAAATATTAGGTACTTTTGCATGAAAATCATCGAGATGGCAATGTGTTTTATTTATTACACAAAAACACTTAAAAACGAAAATAACAAATACAGATAGAAGAGTACAAATGTGTTGCTTTATTTCAAAATAAATTTTATCCCAGCTGACCTACGACAGGAGATTCTGATTAGAGATGTAAAAAAATAGATTATGAAACTTCAAATAGACTAATAACTAAACATACACTGAAATAATAATTAATTAGTCTATTGCTTGGTCTTTGTTTATTATTTACACACCGAATAATATCTACATACTATGTAAAATTGAAAGTACTCAACTAGTTACATAATTTAATTTATAAATAAAATAAAAATGCCTGTGTTTGAAGAGCAACATTGAAATAAAGCCTTTCTCTAGTCTTTTTGAAGTGCATACAGTTAACATAGACAATAGTCAGATCATATAGAACCATGTACCATGCACTCATAATGCGACCTCTTTTCACTACATAGTTTCTCCTAAAGATAACTTTTATGACGCACTATTTCCTGACATTCTAACTTCCATACATTTTTTATGGACAACCATTGACGACTGTCTCTCACCTGACGCTAACCAATGACGCATTTAAAGACGTAACACGCACACCCAAGTAACCTTTACCACAACTAAATTCAAACGTCGAATTTAAAACTTAGAAATAATAAATGAGACAGTTGAAAATTGGGAATCAAAAATCTCCAATCCGTTGTTAACCTTTGCATGTATGACGTATCGACAGTAGCATATTACTGAGTCGTTGCAGGAAGCCAGACAGACTGACAGACAATCCTATTGCCCTATATGCATTATTTACAAGCGCACTTCAGAATCGTAGGAAACTAGATTACTCGGTGAGAGCTCGTTAGTGGTTAGAGGTTAAGTTTTATTGTGTTGGCAATAGTGAACATAGAGGGACGTGTTTGTGGTTGTGATGGATATTGCATGGAATTAATAAATACAACGGTTGTTGTTCTGTTTGTGACTAAGACTTAATTTGATTACAAGGTGAGATAGTTTTTTTTTTATTTGTGTTAAATGTGCGATCAGCGTTTGGCACTATGAGCAACCACTTATAATTTATGTCTTGTTTTTTGTTTTTAAGGTATGCGCCATGTTTGACGTAAATAAACTCTTTTTCTTTCAAATTTGGTTAGTGCACTGTGTCATTTTGAGTGTGTCCCCCGCCGGGAACGTCTGCTCATCGTCTATCTATATGATTTCCTTTCGCTTGAGACGCTTTACGCATCGTGAGCTAGCACAGCTCACGAATTCGGGTGCTTCTTTAGCTTCACCCGGTATTTCAAGGTGACGTTTTGGATTTCCTTCTTTATCGCGAGCATTTTCAGATGTTCGTGAATTTTCTGGTTGCTCACATACCATGGGACATTGCTGATCATTCAGAGTATTATGTTTTTCATTCTCTGCAAGCATGATAGATGAGGTAGATGGAAAATATTTTTGCTTGTTTTAAAAAATAATCAGTGTAGCGAAGCTGTTTTGAACAAGTTTAAGTCGGGACCCAGTGAATAATTGTGTCTCGTAACCTGTTCTACATAATATGTATTATCATCATTATAATAATTTCTATATCAGTTATAACTCTTTTTTATGTTAAAGATACGATTTCAATTTCATCACAGTGAAACTGAAATCATTTTAAGTCCTAGAGATTATAGAAAAATAAAATAAATGCCTGCCAGCGCAGCTGGATTGTTCGGAAGAGTTACCGCGCCCTGGAATGCAAAGGGCAACCGAAGGAACACAAGTGGGTTTTAGTCTATAAGACTGAAACGCCCTCTCGTTCCACCCAGAGCGCGAAATTTGATGATTTCCCACCCTTCAAAAAAGAACAAAGGTTTACCTACTCTTGTGGTTACCTACAGTTTTGCAAGGATCCATACTGTTCCAAATTTAAAACCAAGTAGGTACAACAACAAGTCACAACTTCACACTTAGCAATTTCGCAACAAAGTTCATTTGTCGCCTTTATTTCTAAACAAATAGTCGTTGTGAAAAGCTTGTCGTCTAAATCAAAGTGGGGAAAGAAAAACTTCAACAGTCCACGTTTTAAAACAAGGGGGAAACACGTTATTTTCCCCCCATTGTACGTGGCTCGCCCGAGGTCTTGTGCCTGACATTCATTGTGCACTAGGCTGTGAATAGTCTTATCGTTAAAAATAGTAAGTTTTAAGGGACTCGGTTTTGTTTTTATTGTACCTAGAGAAAATTGTGGTTTGTTATTGTTGTTAGATAATGGTTTGTTGGTTTAAGAGTTTAGGAAAAATACCTATTATAAATAAGAACAGGAACGTCTCATCTGTCAAATGTTACTTGAAAAGTACGGCTTGCAAAGAAATAACACATTTTGATACAAGTGCAGAAAGTTTGTCATTGCGACCGAGGCGGAATTCGCAGGCGTTCGAGTGTATTATGGAGCCAAGGGCTGCAGTGACAAATTTGCACGTGTATCAAACGACTTTTTTCAAAACACTTACGAAGAAATGAATAAACGGTGCTTGACCGGCGACTCGTTGGGGTCGACGCGCGCTCAGCCTGATTCGATAAATGTAATAAAATTTTGGCGGGAGAGAGCACGCGCACTTTTCTGCACTAGTGCGGAAAACAGTCTAAAAGCGTTGGGATAAGAGCGGATTTTCGAGTAAGTGTATTGAAAAGTCTTTGTTTGGTGCGAAACTTTTTCAGAATGGAAACGTTATTGCGGTGAGCAGTCCATTTTATCCTCAGTAAACCCCTACAGCATCACATCTCAGGAGCGTTAATCTTTTTACGGTGCTTTTGTTGGATCGTTACCCTACGATCCATCAGTGTCCTTTAAAAAAAAACCGACCAAGTGCGAGTCGAACTCGCGTACGAAGTGTTCCGTACCTTCCGTAGCGAAAAACGGCAAAAAATCACGTTTGTTGTATGGGAGCCCCCTTAAATATTTATTTTATTCTGTATTTGTTGTTATATCATTTCAGCCGAAAGACGTCCACTGCTGGACATAGGGCTTCCCCAAGTGTCGCCACAATGAACGGTCCTGTGCGTCTCGCATCCATCGAACTCCCGCAACCGCTACAAAGTCATCGGTTCGCCTTGTAGGAGGCCTTCCAACGCTACGTCTTCCGGTACGTGGTCGCCATTCCAGAACCTTTCGGCCATAACGGCCATCCGTTCTGCGAGCAATATGCCCTGCCTATTGCCACTTAAATTTGGCGATTCTTCGAGCTATGTCGGTGACCTTGGTTCTCCTGCGGATATCCTCATCCCTGATTCGATCACGCAAGAAAACTTCGAGCATAGCCCTTTCCATTGCCCTTTGGGTGTCTTTAAGTCTTCTTTGTTGTTATAGCAGCAACAGAAATACATCATCTGTGAAAATTTCAACCGTTTAATTATCACGGTTCATGAAATACAGCCTAATGACAGACAGACAGACAGACGGACAGCGGAGTCTTAGTAATAAGGTCCCATTTTACCCTATAGGTACGGAACCCTAAAAAGTGACAGATATTTTCACACGGCCCATTAAACCTGCAAAATATTTAGATACCTATAAAATTCATCTTCAATAAATTATCCCTAACAAATTCTAATTCCAATACGTAAGGTGTCCCACAAGTGAATAATAGATAGGGATCGTTTCTGTAGGGCCTTGTGAACGGCGCAGGTGGTGCCATCTGTCACCTTACCCGTAAACTGATCGGCCAACATTATTTGAATTAAATGATAAATGATATTTTGCAAATTGGTTTTTTAAAAACACTTTTACACGTCAATTTTTTGTCAATTTAAACTAGATGACGCCGGTGTTTCCTAGCTGACTACACTGAGAAGAAACACCGAAACAAACTCAGGAGTCAAAGTCTCTTTTAAAGTCCATACAGCAAACATGTAATGTTCAAATCATATGAGAACCATGCAGGTTGGAGTCTGAGATGGTCTTTTGAAGAAAGAACCTCCGGACCTGTCCAGGTCCAGTCAGTGTAAGCATTTGACATTATTCCTGTGGCTCAACTCAAAACTACTAAGGAGCTCAACGACTTGACGAACAATACCAAAGAAAGGACATTTAATTTTTTGACAATTAAATCTTATTGTGTGCCCAATATTTCCTGCAGTTTTTTTTATTATGGCTAGGCTCGCGTTTGATCACTATCTCACCTGATGGCAAGCGAAGATGTAGCACGCTTACCTAGAAGCAACCTATTCACCCTTGGCTTCGATATCTATAGGTATAACGGAAAGGTTGCTTATTTTCGATATTTACAGACCACTTTATGAACAACTTCTTATTTACGTTCTTGGATAAATACCCTATAAATAAAACGCTCAATATTTTATAATCTATGCGTTTAACCGAAACACAGACTCCGGCAGGGAATTCCACTCCATAGCTGAACGCACGCAGTTGTAATGTTGTAATAACTTTAACAATATCTAGTTTACAGGATGTAATGGAAATGAGTGATCATATTTTAGTTACTGCTTCTGCTCATAGTAATAAACAACAATCAATTCCTAAAAAAACTGGGCCTACCATATTAATTTTGATTAGCTGATGACCAGATTGTACGAAAACTCGAGGTATTCCACTTTGGGCACCCACTAAAATGGCACCCGAGTGAATGGCACCTGTCTTAGGAATTAAAAAAAATTATAATTATATTGCTCTTTTTTTGTATGAGCCAGTGTCAATTTTAGAAAGCATCTAAATACTTGTTCCACAGTCACTTTGATTTCAATTATAATGTTTATGCTAATGTCTCGAGTCAACCTTCGTAAGCTTCGCTAAGGTAGTCAATAAAATTCCCAGCTTCATTTTACTGAGATCACACCTTTTTCGTTGATTCTACAATTTCTCCAGTTATGTACATAGTTGAGACACAAAACTACACCAATTTTACCTCACAAAATCCACTTGTAATTAATTAGCGAATAACGAAAACAGCCATTGACATTCACTTGAAAAAATTCAGCTAAAAACTCACGGTGTCGTGTTAACTTCAGTTTAACCATACATTTTTCAAAGGAGTAGCTTTATTCCGTGTAATAACATAATAATGAAAGGGGACAATTCAAAGAAAAATAGAAGTATTTATTAAAAATACGCTGAAAACCAGCGCCGTAGACTCATCGCATTTTGCGTGTGGTCACGGCGTTATGCTGAGCGTCTTGCCGTTTTGCGCGGATGTGGCGCATATTTTTTCACATAATATACTTATAATTTGTTAGTTCTAAATTTTCGCCTTGTTCCGCCAAATAAAATGATTTTCTTTCTTTCTTCTTTCTTTCCAAAATACTTGAAGTGAGTAATTAATTTTGATGACAGTCTCAAACGTTATATTGCTGACAAGAATGCACCCTAAAATCCAAAGAAATACCTCCATACTCAATACTACTTTAATGAAATACCAATCTTCATCGGTCTTTATCGGAAAAGACCACATGAAACTTGCAACAACAAGGCATTAGAAACCAAACTCTGTCTTCTTCAAATAAAGTTTAATTTTCTTTGTCTTTTTTGAGGAAGACTACGTGAAACTTTTGACACAACAAGCCATAAGAAAATAAACTCTTGTCTTTTATTACAAAGTTTAATTTGCTTTGTCAGGTTGTCAGTGTTTCGGACATTTTCATTTGCGAATTCCTTGTATCTTTTTCTTGTTCGTGATTGATAGCTACTTTAATGTTTTGATGAGATTCCTCTGCTGTTGAAAGAAATGTACTTCACATGTTTTCTGTTACTTTTTATGTTGGATTAAATAACTGTACGAGATTCTTTGTACTTAAAGTACTCATGGGTTTTTTTTCTTGGTAAGAAAATAATATGGACATTCCATTATAATTTGTTGACGTTTTGATTAGATTTATTTATTTTATCCTTATTTTCAAATTAACCTCTTCTAGAAGATTATCTGGATGAGGATAATTTAGACGATTTTTTTTCTTACCCGATCGTCTCTTTGGTGACAAAATTGGTTAACCTAAGTCTGTACCAGAGAAACGATTAACTTCGTTATTAAAAGAATTGCTTCTGCCAGCGGCTCCGCCCGCGTCAAAGTTTGTTTCTCCATACAAACTTTGGACCACTGTTTCATCCCTTTAAGGGATGAATTTTTAAAATTTCTCTCTTAGTGCTCAAATAAAAAACAATGTTTTTTTTTATAATTTAGAGCCATGTGGACCTGTCAAGACACTAATGAGATGCGTGCACACGTCAAGATTGCGTGTTTTTAGAAGAATATTGTGGCAAACTACATTTTCGCACTGAAAAAAGAAAAAGTGCTCTCCTCTGTACCTTCAGTTTCAATCATTTTAGTGTAGGTACGTAATGTATATATAGGGTGACTGTCAATTAGTGTACGATACCTACTTAAACACGCGATTGTGCTCATCATAACAAACAATTTTTATTATGGGAGCAAAGCCGAAATCGCGAAAAAAATATCAGCTGTACATTAGGCAAACATAAATGTACTGAACAGCTGATTTTTTTTCGCGATTTCAGGTTTGTTCCCATAGTAAAACTTGTTGGTTATCATGAGCACAATCACGTGTTTAAGTATCGGACACTAATTAACAGTCACCCTATATAATACTATAGTATTATTTGAAGAATAAAATATGATGCCACTAACTGCTGCTATCGGGTTCGTCTGCGTATAATTATTATTACTTCCCACCTTAAGGCGTACCTATAGTCCCTTGAACATAATCGTACTGCCGCCTAGACGGCATACAAACTTTCGCCTATATAATATTAGTGTAATAGCAAAGAGAATTAACTATTGTCAATCCAAGATATAAGCTATCGGGCTTGCTGACGACGAGCAATGGGTAGCTCGTCGTCCGGCCGTCGCGTAACCATCCGGACCGAACCCGAGTCGTCAACGGCGCGTAGTATTCCACGCGCTTCTCAAAAAGATGTCAGCAAAGCGTAGCGGCCCAGCAGGGCCGAAACCCGGGATCCTAGAACGCCAGGCAAAGAAGAAATATAGATGTGGTTTTTAATCAGTTAAAATCTGAAGGCCGACGCTATGTTAAGCGGGCGCTCGCGCGGTCCAGTTCAAAAGTGCTCCGTCGCGGTGACCCGCGCGGGCACCCGTCGCGCGGAGCCGCGCTCCGCGCCTGTTTTGCTACGTAATAATTAATACATTAAAGTTCTCAACCGACACGACTACATGCACACCGTTAAAGTTGAAATAGCGACACTGCGCTGGTATAATCAGGTTTCTGCTACGGGGACCGTCGCACACGACACAAGCGCGACCTCACGCGAGGCGTGCCGCGCGTGCGTCCGCTTAACGCAGCGTTGGCCCTGATACGCGTACGCGCGACGTTCTCCAGCCTTAAAAAAAAGTAAACCTATCCTGGTACGAAATGCCATCCATATCTGTTCAGCCGTTTGAGCGTGAATGAATAACAAACTTAGGTACACATACAAGTCACACACCATCACCATTACACACACACACATAATCTTTTGCCTTTATAATATTAATGTGATTAAATCCTTGTTATTCTCAACATAATCATTATTTTTCCAAGTTATCAGCCGAACCAGCACGCAATGTAATCAACAAAAACTATAACACCCAACAATGAAAGCTCGTCATTATCTTTTACACTCCAAAAACTACGTAAAATAACAGTTTAATAAATATTAATGATGACGGCGAGGGAATTATATCAGGGACCCTACCACGCGCTCTTAAGGGGGTGCAACTCGACATACAATTGCACTGTTTTTCATACAACCGCTCTTACGCGATTATGACGTTATTACACATTTTTCATTAGATATTTTGGAAACACAGTATCTTGTGATTGTGAATGTGGGCTTCTATTGAAATTAATTTATAAATTTGTGTAAAACTAATCCAGTAAATACCTCTGAAAATCTGCATGACCTTTGACACTTCATAATTTACTCAAAAATTTAAAAAGTCAAAAAAGTATAACAATAGAAGTCTTGCAAATTTAATCAAGATTTTAAAGGTTAATAAAAAAAACACGTATATCCTGGACCAAGTTTTGAAAAATATTCGAGTAAATCACAGAATTACCGAATGCTAACAGTCTTCAGGCGTTATCTTTCTTTTTTCGCGTTGCCTTTTCGTCAAACATCGCAGAGGATTGCGTTAGATGAAGCAACAAGCTTTTAAACCATGCTCGATGTTGACGATAGGCGAGTGGAAAAGGACCCTCTTAACACGATCTATTTGACGACTTGACCTGAACTGTTAAAGGGATGGAGCTACCGCTAGTTGGTTTTACTACCTACCACAGGCACCAGCGATCCACAACCAAAAGAAATGGTTCTTAGTGTAAAATTGTCTGTATTTTTTGGCTTGTAGTGAGAAATAATCGTTTTTTAGGGTTTTTTATTGAAAGGGCAAAAACGGGACCCTATTACTAAGACTCCGCTGTCCGTCTGACTGTCTGTCCGTCTGTCAACAGGCTGTATCTCATGAACCGTGATAGACAGTTGAAATTTTCACAGATGATGCATTTCTATTGCCGCTATAACAACAAATACTACAAAAAAATAAAAAAAATATTTAAGTGGGTTCCCATACAACAAACGTATTTTTTTTGCTACGAATCCCTTCGTGTCCGAGTCCGACTCGTATTTGGCAGGTTTTTATTAAATATCTCCATCCCTCTTTCACTGCGTTGGATGGCCTACAAGGTGGACCGATGACCTGGTAAGGGTTGTGGGAATCCGATGGATGCGAGACGCACAAGGCCGTTCTTGTGGCGACAATCTGGGGAGGCCTATGTCCAAAAGTGGACGTTTTTCAGCTGAAATGATGATCCCTCTTTCTCGCTCGTTCGCCTGAGATTTTAACACGTTATGGTAGGGCCCCAGGCAGCGTAGTGGCGACCACAGCGCTGTGATTAACGTAAATGATGGAGTAAAACAGACCCGCAATCATTTTATTGCGAGCTGTGGAAACATAATGGAAAAATCTGCTATAAAAGTAAAAACGTGAGCTCTATATTTCTTAATGAGTAGCTGTAAGGCCTACTGTATAAGGACGCTTAGCTTCATAGACGCGTATTCGTCACTATACGCTTGGTGTACGCCTGCGTGAAGCTTACATACAAAACTCTGTCGACGAACTACGAAACTAAACGTCAGTGGACTTTAGGTTTAAGTTGTTTTTTAGGGTTCCGTACCTCAAAAGGAAAAAAGCGGAACCCTTATAGGATCATTTTGTTGTCCTTCCGTCCGTCTGTCTGTCTGTCTGTTTGTCAAGATCTTTTATCTCGAGAATGCGTGGAGATATCGAGTTGAAATTAAAACCATATACTCAGGTCTGCGGTTCCTTGAAGCTGTGAAAAAATCAAACATAACGAAAAAAAAGATACGTTTATGTCGCAAAAAACGTGTATTTCAACACTCTCAAATCAAAATTCATAGGGTACTTCCCGTTGACCTAGAATCCTGAAATTTGGCATGAATCAAGGTCTCATAACACAAGTATAGGAAAAAATCTAAAAACTGTAAATTTGTAGTTACGTCACAAAAAAAAAAAAAACTTTTTTTTTGCGATTCGGAAAAATCTTCGTAACTCAATTCGGGAATTGAAGTGTTTTCATAGGTAAGTTTGTACGGAACCTTTAGTGCGCGAGTCGGACTCGCACTTGCCCAGTTTTTTTTTTTAATTTACCCCTAAGGGAAGGCTATATAGTCTTTCAATCATATTGCCCATTCATACGTCCATGTTTTCTTGCGTGATAACATTTTAATATTAGAATAAGGATGTAACTCATTCTTATGTTTTTGTAGCAAATGTATCGAGTCAGCCTTCTTGGCAAACATCACTGACGTAAGGCTTCTTGGTCAACACTACAATAAAATACTCAGTTCCATTTTACCGAAATCGTGGGTTTTAATGATTCCACATGCTGTCTAGTTGAGCAGACACTTGAGATACAAAACTACACAAATTTTCATCACAATATACATTAGAAATCAATTTGCGAAAAATTTTAACAGCCACTGAACTTCATTCGAAAAAATCTCGCAATAAACTACACTGTAAGTTGAATTCTATAATGTCGTACCACACTGCGTGTCGAAATGCACGTTTTTTGCGACATAAACGGCCGTATCTTTTTTTTTCGTTAATTTACAAGTTTGATTTTTTCATAGCTTCAAGGGACCGCAGACCTTAGCATATGGTTTTAATTTCAACTCGATACCGCCACGCGTTTTCGAGATAAAGGGTCTTGATAGACAGACAGACAGACAGACGGACGGACAACAAAGTGATCATATAAGGATTACGTTTTTTCCTTTTGAACCCTAAAAAAAATATGTGTACTTACCTGTAACTGCCTACGTAGTTATTTTAGAGAAGTATTTCAAATAAAAATAATAAAAATAATGAAACGAACACAATAGTCAGTTACTGTAAAAGTATAGTTGCAACTGTTTGTATTTTCTCTTTGAAATTTTCCATGTCGCGTTATTAAATTTTTCTTTAAACTGAGTTTAAAAACCTCGGGTCAAAGGAGCGCCATCTATTGTTTGAAAAGGGAACTAAATCCACGAACGTTTCATTTTCCGCTCTAAGGAGGTCGATTGTCCTTCAGACCGGAACGCTGTAATGCAGTTTTATTTGCCTCTGGACTTGCACACGTAATCCTAGCGTCGCCGTCGCCAGCCAGCCGGATCTGATCTCATTTTACTGCTTGCTGTGCCGCACTGTTCAAAGACTTCATGTTTAGTTTTATAATGTGATTCTTACTTGTTTTTATAATGTTCTTTCTAACGAATTTCGGACATTGCGGAATGTTCTGGGTCAATAAAATTAGGCCACCTACCAAACCCCTTGTCGTGTTTGTGTTTCAAAATATTTTTTCTTTTTATGCATTGTCTGTTAATTCTTGAAAAAGATAATGCTTTTTTAAATTAGTCAACTTAATTTTTTCTGCAATATACATGAAAAACCAAAACCTAACCATTTTAATTGTTTTTTAATCAGCGACGATGTAAATTTTCTTTAGTAAGAGTTGTTTATGAGAAGAAGAATGTAATAGTTGAGTATGATATCTATTTTTTATTACCCGGTTAAAAAAAAATACTGTCAGCTGAAGTGTCAAAATATCACCGCTCAATTATTTTGGCGCCCTTCCAACTTATTTTTTCTGTGTCAAGGGAAATAAGATTGTTCAGCCAGTAAGTTGGCAGAACGTGACCTCCGACGTTTTACCTGGACACGCTAATTATTCACAGGGTATATTGTATCGGCAGCGACTAGAGACGGGAGTTTTTGGCGGGATTTCTTCGAATGAAACTCAGTAGCTGTTTTAATTATTCGCAAATTGATTCCCAGTGGATATTGTGATGTAAAATTAGTGTAGTTTTGTATCTCAAGTGTCTGCGCAACTGGACAATATGTGGAATCATTGAAATAGGCACGATCTCGGTAAAATGGAGCTGGGAATTTAATAGTAGTGTTGACTACCGCAGCGTGCATATTGTACAGCGCGCCCACATATTGTCTAGTTGTGCAGACACTTGAGATACTAAACTACAACAATTTTAAATTACAATATCCACTAAGTTTTATTTATGTTGTTTTCTATTGTACACTGAATTCTACTTTTGAATGTGATCTCTCTCTATCACTAGGAGAAAACTCTTTGTTGAGTTAAACTCGCTTTAGATATATTCTTAAATTCTTTGTCTATATCTTTATATTTTATTTTCTTTCTTTCTTATATTCTTATTCATTAATGTGTACTTTGTTAAGTTTAATGTACAATATATAAATAAACCAAAAATAAAATACATTTATTTCAGACTGGAATAATGTCCACGTAATGTTAGTAACAAAGGTCTTAAAAATTGTGTGAGGCCGCGTTCCCACTATGTCGTAACGGTTAATTTATCATCGGACGACTATCGTCTCTAGCTGTTCCCATTATAACGACTGTTTTTCTTGGCCGCGATAGATTGTCGCAATAATGACACAACCTTACCATCATGGATTAGTCTTGTAATTTTTTTATCGTTTTACGACTGTCGTGCTTGCCGTTCCCATTATTATGACAATCTGTTGTCACAGCAAAAAAAAGTCGTAGGCGACAGTTAATCGTATCGTCCTATATGTGAACACCTCCATTTAAATATATAAGCCACGTCACTTATATAAAACTACACGATTATCTGTCGTCACGACAAAGTGGGAACGCAGCTTTAGTATTGCAGCATTCATAATTAACACATTCACATTAAATTCAATAAAATAGTTACAATAATAATGTCATAAATTTAAATAAAACAAAACAAAAATAGAAATATGAAAAGAAATAAAAAATTACGATTAAATTGCGAATAATAAAAACAGCCACTGAACTTCAGTCCAAAAAATTTACGTAGGTACCTATAAAATAAATAAATAGTATGGAAAGTTGTGACAACGCCATCTTTATCCACTTCGATGGTCTATGGTGCCCTTCCTAATTGGAGTTCCTTGTTACCTCGGCTTCGATTGTTATTCATTGTTACTTTAACTTAAGTTGCTAAGCTGCTTAAGAAATGTATTGTTAGATCTCTGACCTTTGTTCATGTTTGATATCTTTATTAATTCACTAATTAGTCCCGTTCTTTGTTACAGGTAAGTTGGCGAAATGTTGGTGGAAATAGAAGATTACAATCAAAGGTCGAATTCAACAGAATCGTAAACTTTTACTCAGAATCAAACTAATAAGGGTACCTACTCGTACATCAATAGGGTCTTCATAAGTCTTTAAATAAGGGTTGGTACATCAATAGGGTCGTCATAAGTCATTAATTCTCCTTGAGGCACCAATGGAACACTACGTGCCGTCGACAACAGTAACTTGGGCTCGGTCCGGACGGCTACCGGACGACCGGACAGCGTGCTACCCATTGCTCGTCGGTAGAAAATTGAGTTATGAAATGGTTACAAACTATTCTCGAAAATTGGACTTCAAAACTCAAAATAAATCAAAACATTTTTTAACATTATACTGAGATCGCGCTAGTTGCTGTTGTTGACAATACCGTACCTATTGTCTAGTTCTGTAGACACTTGAGATACAAAATACCGCCAATTTAAAATCAAAATATTCACCAGGAATCAATTCGCAAAAGAATTAAAACTGCCATTGAACTTCACTCTAATAAATTCCGCCAGAAAACCAGATTTGACGTTTAATCGTCTTTATGCTTTTTTCGGTAGGCAAAGGTCACCTCCGCGTTCTTCCAAGAATTCTAATTTGATTCGATTTTAATTTAATTTCCTTAACTTTACGAAGTATCCAGAGCAAAGTACTTCCCACCTAATTGTGTCGTCCGCTTCTGGGAAACCTTCTCAACTTCTCTAATAACTTTAACACGTCCTGAAATGCATATCAGATCTTATGGTTCGTGGGAATCTGGACTGTTTGGCTTTGATGTAGACGACTACTGTGTGTAAGAAGTATGTGATAATAAGCTTAATGTCCAGAAGCCCTACCACGAGCTCCTAACGCGATACATTTAACGACCTAAACTGAACTGTTAATGTTCCACTAGTCGATACTATTTCCATACAAATTTTGGCGGGGTTTTACTCCACAGTTTGACATTGTACATCTAAAATAAAACATGATATGGTTTTATCTTATTATTAATTTGGTCTGTGCGGAAACAGAAAAACAAAAAAAAATTGCCATTAAAAAATTATGATTTATACTTTAGGTGTAAAAAAGTAACAAAAATCGTATAAAATCTCCAAAACGAAGTCGGTACCGACTAAGCTTTATTACCGAAGAGTTCTATACAATTTATTTGTACTTTGTGTTTGTTTTTGTTTTGTTTATTTGTTGTTTTTTTTTTTGTTTTTTTTTTATTTATGCAGTGGTTTTTTCATAAAACTCGATTTTCCAAAGCACTGCTCTCAGATTTTACGAACCGTCTAATTTCATTTCAGTTCGAAACGGTGTTCGTGTGCGTGCGAACAATACGTTGTGCATATAGACTAGCGTCTAACTGCTCATACTTGATATTATCGCTGTCGGACACAATGTCAGATGCGACATCGACTTTTTGCCTCACCCATCAGCGAGTTCGAGCCCGCGACTAGTTCAGCCTTAAAGGGATAGAGCTATATAGGGTTTATAGCTCCATTCCTCTTTTTCGAGCGTACGCTTTTTTTTTTCGATGGGAATTTCATCTGAGAGATAGTGTCAGACTTTTACTGACTAAAAACCCACTCCTGTTCCTTCGTTGCCTTTCGTACCAGGGCCGAGTCTTCCTTTCAGACCCAGTAGGCTTCGACCATGCTGGGCCCCTACGGTTTGCTGACATCTCCTTGGGGCGCGCGTGGGACAGTACGCGTCGTCGACGACTTGGGCTCGGTCCGGACGGTTACCGGACAGTCGGACGGCGAGCTACCCATTGCTCGCCATCCACAAACCCGCGCCTACGGTAGCCGGAAATCGGAATCGGAATCCCGGCGGCGGTTGGGGTTAGCATTACTGCTTCGCAGAAGGAGGTGACCGCCTGCCACTCCTCCACGCTCTGGACCATGGCCTGTACCAAAGCCCGGCGCGAGAGATCGCCACCGCCGATCGCCCCCACGAGGACACGGCGTTGTTCTGCCCAAGCGTGGCACACCTCCACCGTGTGCTCCACCGTGTCCTCCGGGCTTCTTGCTCGCACGCTTGACATTTTAACATGCCATGGTAAGGCCCCGGACCTGGTATGCCAGTTCTGTCAACGGGTTTGTGGTAGACCTGAAACAGTTTTAAGTGTTTCAACATTGTGTAAAATACGGGTTAGAAATAGTTTTCGCAAGTAATCTTTACTACGAGATAAAAGGAGAAACTGACGGACTGATATATCAACGCACAGCCAAAACTACTGGGACAAGAAGCGTGAAATTTTGCATAGGGTTTCCTTTTTTTTTTCTATTCTTGATAGGTTCGCGCTTGACCGCTATCTCACCTGATGGAAAGCGACGATGCGGTCGACGATGGAGCGCGCTTACCTAGAAGTAACCTATTCACTCATGACTTAGATTCCCGGGTTGTAGCCATCAGGTTTTATTACGTAGGCGAGCACTAAGAGAGGATTTTTCAAAATTCACCACTTAAGGAAATGAAACGGGGTTTCAAAGTTTGTATGGAGAACCTATTATTACGCGGGTGAATCCGCTGGCAAAGGCTAGTCTGAAATAAGACATAATGAACGATTTTAAACGAGTGGCTGCGTTCTCTTTAGATTGAATGGTTCATGAGAATCTGGACCGTTCAGCTTTGATGTTGATGAGTTAGTACTATACTATGTGATAATACGCTGAATGTCTTAGTATGCGCGTATTTTCGAATACATTCATTGCTTTTAGTAGAACAATCGGTTCGTGTAATAAATGTAAAACTATCTTCAGTGTTGCACTAAATGTGGGGGAGAATTGGGTATCAAAACCAGAGCAGTGGTTTTCTAGAATTCTGAAAATACGACAGAAGTATGCTGTTGATCATCATAATTATTTATATATTATTTATATCAGATACATCCTGTTTTGGTGTATTATGTTAGTAGAACTTAAAACTAGGTTAGTAACATTGCTCATTAAAATAAAATATAGAATAAAATAAAATCAATTCATAAACCTATACATTTAACTGTGTACCCGCTTGCCGCAGCTCCAGACCTGCAGCTGTGCAAACGAGTCCACTGCCCCAGGAAGGGGCAATCTGGCTTATCAGCTATCACCCTCAAAATGCTGTTGGTGCTCCCCCGAATCCTAAGCATCAGGGATGCTATTCTCGTTCGCATAATAGCTTGAAAGCTATCTATATGTGCTTCAGCAAACATGCCCGATGCGCTACAGAAACGCTGACCGCGATAATGTACCAAGCCTTTTTCCTACTCGCTAGCTTGTGATTGGTTTCCAAAATACCCGTGTTTTAAATGGAGTGACTGCCTATCAGACCACAGCCCAGTTACTGGACAAGACGATACTCCTTGGATAGACTTTTGATATGTAACAATAATTTTGTACAATCTCTGGCCAGATTTTTTTGTCTTAACTTGAAAGCTTATCTATTCAGAAATTAAGCTATATTAATCTTCATCATCGTCATCATTTCAGCCGAAAGATGTCCACTGTTGGGCATAGGCTTCCCCCAAGTGTCGCCACAATGAATGGTCCTGTGCGTCTCGCATCCATCGGATTCCCGCAACCCTTACCAGGTCATTGGTCCACCTTGTAGAAGGCGTTCCAACGCGGATCCGGAAAACGTAGCGACGCCAGGGTGTCGCCACTGTGTGGACCGCCCGGAGGACACGGTGGAGCACACGGTGTAGGAGTGCCCCGCTTGGGCAGAGCAACGCCGTGTTCTTGAGGGGGCGATCGGCGGCGGTGATCTCTCGCGCCGGGCCTTGGTACAGGCCATGGTCCGGAGCGAGGAGGAGTGGCAAGCGGACGCCTCCTTCTGCGAAGCAGTAATGCTAGCAAAGGAGGCGGCCGATCACGTGAGGCAACGGTCCTCACGCCCCAACCGCCGCCGGGATTCCGATCCCGATTTCCGGCCACCGTAGACGCGGGCTTGCGGACGGCGAGCAATGGGTAGCCCGCCGTCCGACCGTCCGGTAACCGTCCGGACTGAGCCCAAGTCGTCGACGGCGCGTATTGTTCCACGCGCGCCTCAGGGAGATATCAGCAAATCGTAGGGGCCCAGCAGGGTCGAAGCCTACTGGGGCCACGGGTAGTGTGAAAGTGAAACCCGGGGCCCTGGCACGAAGGCAACGAAGGAACAGGAGTGGGTTTTTAGTCAGTAAAAGTCTGACACTATCTCGCGCTCCGCCCAATACTATTCTTTTTTTCGACTGATATTTTGTCCGTGGTCCGCCCAGTACTATCTCGGACGGCTCTATCTGTTGCTTCATTCTCGTCTTCGGTACAGGTAATGGTGCACGGCCGAGCGTGCATCATTACCCGTACCGAAGACGTTCATCGTCTAGCTAGAAGTAAATTTACAACATGCAGTATTAATTACTATCTTACTCGTACCTTAAACACTAGCAGGCTGATTGAAGCTATTGTACTTGATCTAGATCCCTGTCCATCTACCTGGCCATTTCACAACTATGTTCGAGTCAGCTTCTAGTCCAATCAGGTGCACCTGTACATATAAATTATAATATTTTTATCAAACATAATTAGTAATTAAGCACGCAGTATGTAAGTAGGAAATTTACTTATTTGTCGGTCGATCAGTGTGCATTACTCTTCTCACACTTCGCCACTTTTTCGAGTCCATCAAATGAGCATGAGCACCCATGAGGTTTTCTAAAAGCCGGCGCCCCTGTATAGAACTCTACACCTCAATATACACGTTCTGAACACGTCTTCCCTACCGCTAATATCCACCGTATATCCTGTACACAGCTTAGCTCAACTCAAGCAAATAGCACAAAGCGCTAACCAAACACAATTCTAGCCTAATGTGCCGTGATGACGTAAGCAAGGCGGAGTGTAGACTAACGAGTGTGTTGCCATGTTCTTCCAGCTAAATCTTCCATTGTACCGTTTATATTGTACGTTTTAACCGCGGTTTACAGTTGAGAATTTTAGAAGACATGTTTTAAAGTGGAAATTTTATACAAAATATTTTTATTTCACATAGGCCTACACGGGCACTTATAAAATGTCAGAAGCTAGTGCGCGGTTTCAATTGGTCCTTTTTTTATTATTATTGATAGGCTCGCGTTTGACCACTATCTCACCTGATGGTAAGCGATGATGTGGCCGACGATGGAGCACGCTTGCCTAGAAGTAACCTATTCACTCTTGACTTAAAGACCCCTAGGTTGTAGCTATCAGGAAACACAGACTCCGGCAGGGAATTCCACTCCTTAGCTGTACGCATTATGAATGTGTTTCCAAAACGCTTTGTTTGTGGTCCTATGCAGAAGAACCTCCAAAGAAACGAAACTCCACGAATAGTACCGGTGAACAGCTAGTTATCATTACTATAATCTTTTTAACCGACTTCAAAAAAAGGAGGAGGTTATTCAATCCGGTTGTATTTTTTTTTATCATTATTATTTTTTTATGTTTGTTACCTCAGAACTCCGTCGTTTATGGACCGACTTGCAAAATTTTTTTCTCCCCGTATAGGATATGCTTCCAGATTGGTCCCATTTTTTTCAAAATCCAGTTCTGATGATGGGATCCATGAGGAATCGAGGGAACTCCTCAAATATTATAGGAAACCATATAGTGATTTTGGTATTTTCATCGAGAACTTAAGCATTTACAGTCAAAAAGTAACATTTGATGAAGTGGAACTGATGAAGAAGACCAGAAATGGTCAACGGAACTTCATATTCACTTTGATATCACAATGAAGGTAGTTAAGCGACTATGACAATACAAATAAATGAATGGTTCTGAATAGTTACGTTACGTTGAAAATGGTATCATCGAAGTGATCTGATGATGATGATGGAGCCGGAAGGTAGGCACTGGAACTCCGTAATTAATCAATGTAACCTAGCCGTGTTTGGACTTATTAGAATCGTCATGAGATGCACTTTGGCTATAAGGTACTATCGAACTGATCTGATGATGGAGCCGGAAGGTAGGCATAGGAACTCCGTAATTAATCAAAGTATCCTAGCCGTGTTTGGGCTTATTAGAATGGTCATGAGATGCACTTTGGCTATAAGGTACTATCGAACTGATCTGATGATGGAGCAGGATGGTAGGCATAGGGACTCCGTAATTAATCAATGTATCCTAGCAGTGTTTGGGCTTATTAGAATTGTCATGAGATGCACTTTGGCTATAAGATACTATCGAATTGATCTGGTGATGGAGCCGGAAGGTGAAAGGTAGACACAGGAACTTTCTAATAAAACAATGTAACCTTGCAGTGTTTTGGGTTAATTGGAATCGTCATGAGAAATAGGCACTCTGTTTATAAGTGGTTCGCAACTAAAAAGTGTAAAATAAAGACTTTTTACAAAAAAAAAATAACCGACTTCACTAAAAAAAAACACTAAAAGGATCAAAATAACTTTAATTTCGGAAGTCGGTGTTATATAAGAAACAAACAATACCGAGAAACACCGACTTCCGAAATTAATTCATTAACGCTCAGGCGGTAGCCGGCGCCCGGAAGCCATTGTCTTACTATTGTGTCTCTAATTACGCACGTCAAAAGGTTAAAGTTATTTTGATCCTTTTAGTGTTTTTTTTTAGTGAAGTCGGTTATTTTTTTTTTTGTAAAAAGTTTTTCTTCCTGCCCTTATCCCATAATACTTGGGGTCCCTTTTCTTTCATATCACTCCTCACACAATCCATCCATCTTTGCTTTGGCCTCCCTCTCCCTCTCCTTCTCCATCCATCAACATTCACTGAACACACACTCTGAACTCTTTTATTAACATGCGGTTCATCCCTCCTCTTCACAAGACCAGAAACGAAAAAACAAACGATTTCCTTTCAACTTTTATTATTACTATAATCACACTAATATTATGAAGGCAAAAGTTTGTGAGTGTGCGCGTGCGTGTGTGAATGTATGTTTGTTACTTATTCACGCTCGAACGGCTGAACGGATTTTGATGAGGTTTGGTATACGGGTAGCCCAAGTCCTGGAATAGTACAGAGATTTTTTTATTCCAGGATCATGTTCCCTTGGGACAATTTTCTATTTTAACACAAGTGAAGGTATAGATGGATGTTGTTAATCCAAAACAAAGATATTTTATCTATTACGGGTTGTTTCCGGAAATTGGTTGGCGTGCGATGTGAAGGGATTAGAAACGTGTTGTGAGGAAAGGTTGAGAAAGAATGTGAATGACTTGAAGAGTAGAGAACGATCAAAGAAACGAAAGTTACCATTCCATTTGAGCAAATAACACAAAGCGTAAACCAAACACAATTCGTGTCTAATCTACCGTAGGTGACGCCATCGAATGTGTTGCCTTGTTCCTCGAGACAAATCCCTCATTGTTCTGAATTAAATATCTGGTTATATTGTGCGGTGCGGTGAGAGGTTAGATCAGATGTGAACTGGACCTATTTTGGTGCAGCCGTGAGGCACACAACTATATTTTTTGTTTCATCACATCCACTGCTGGACATAGGCCTCTCCCAAATGTCGCCACAATGAACGGTCCTGTGCGTCTCGCATCCATCGCATTCCCGCAACCTTCACCAGGTTATCGGTCCATCTTGTAGGGGGCCTTCCAACACTGCGTCTTCCGGCACGTGGTCACCAAACCAGAACCTTTCAGCCCCAACGGCCATTTGTTCTGCGAGCAATGTGCCCTGCCCATTGCCACTTAAGTTTGGCGATTCTTCGTGCTATGTCGGCAACCTTGGTTTTCCTGCGGATATCTTCATTTCTGATTCGATCACGCAAAGAAACTCCGAGCATAGCCCTTTCCATTGCCCTTTACCACCGCGTTTCGGAACCATATTACGTCATCACTGACAACACGCACTGGTCATAGACTTTCGTCTTGAGACACTGTGGTATATTGTATTTTGTTTCATGATAACTAAATATTGTTTTTGTCCCTTATGCTGTACCAAATAAATTCTTTTTTTTCTCTTTTCTTTATATAATTAATTCTACCTTTGGAAAACTAGGTATTGTCCTCATACATCTTATATAGGGCCCAGTTAGTTTACTAACTGCAAATAATTTTATGATCGCAAAAAACGTAATGATTTTGTGATGTTACTACATAGCTACTACGGATTTTTTTTCTTTACTGGTTCTCAAGGCATTGCTTCTTGTTGAATGTCATGATTGTAGGTTAACGATACACTGTAAACGGAGCATAAACAGCCTTATCTTTAGATTGCGTAAACTTAAACTTTTTTCAGTGATCCAAGTAGGGGTAGCCTCAAGTCTACTATTGCAATAGTGTCATTGATTTCATAATTGTTGATTTTGACAAGTTTGGTAATCTACTAATACAATAGCGTCATTATGATTTGGTCCAATGGTCAACCACTGACACTCCATTGAAAGAAATGGCATAGAATGGTAATCTAGTACATAATGACAAATGAATGTCTGACGCAATATGGTAATCTGCTAAAATTTTGACAGATCCTGTGATCAGTGACCTACCATTAGAACGTCATTGTGCAGTCATTGCTTTTAATAAGCTCGATGTTGACATTCTACCACAATTCTACCATTGACCAATCAATGATCGATCATTATGAAGTAGTAGATTACGAACTTTTAGCAAAATGACAATGGGATTATGTTGGAATGATGAATTTATAAAAATAGCAGACTTGGGCCCCTGGGGGCCTCACCATGACGTGTCAGAATATCAAGCATGCAAACGAGAAAGACGGATGGAGCTGTACACCCTAGATAGCTCCATCCTCCCTTTAACAGTTCAGTTTAGCTTGTCAAATGGATCGCGTTAAGCTCGTAGTAGGCTCTCTGAGTATTTAATATTAATTTCCGTTTGATACCTCCACGTGTTCTTGAGAAAAAGGGTCTTGACAGACAGACAACAATGTGATCCTATAAAGGTTCCAAAAATTCTAAAATATATAGAACTATAAAGGTTCTAAAAAGGTTCCATTTTGCCGAATGAGGTACGAAACTCTAAATATGTTCCAATCCGAGGTATACCTGTGTTCCAATAAAACTGTTTAGCCATTGAGGCGTGATTAATTAACAGACATCCACACATGGTACCATAGTATCATCGTACTGCATGGTACCATAGTGGACAAGAAGTAAGATTAATTAAAAGAGGTTGGCGATCCGAGATCCATTAAGCGAAGAATTGATTTTATGGGTCAAGAAAAACGATTTAACAAATGGTTCGATTCCGTGTATCGATCTTACACACTTGAAATTGAGATTCGATTTTCTCCCGCTGAATGCAAACAATTTTAATGAAAATGGTGGACTCTCCGAATTGTTTAGTTTGTCATAATAAAATAGAAGATGTCCATCACCTTCTGTTGGAGTGTGTCAGGAATGAGTCTGAAAGAAGTTCGTTAATTAATGAATTAAATATAAATAAGGTAGATTTAGGTATATTTAACGTTATTCTAACCAAACCAATGTCGCCAGAAGCTATTTTAGTTTACTCACTAGTTACTCTGTAATTGTGATGTATTTGGGTAAGGCTACGATGGAACTGATATAACAATTTGTTAAAAGTTCCTTAAATAAATAAATAAAAAAAAAAAAGTTTGAAGCTCCTATTTTCCTCAAGCTAATTTTTATGTGAATGTTGTACCTACACCCGATTACTCACCAGTCATGAAACACATGACGTTGTAAGATCAACTGTACCGACTCAGTACTGGCAGGTTAACCAACGGATCTATCTTTAGGAATTCGATTTATTATTGAATCGATTCTTTAGACTTTGATCGAATTTATTCAAACATCGACCTTCGAATCAACGAATGGTACAGGTACCGGCACGGATCTTGAGCGCTCGGCGAAAGAGTGGGGATCGCTTTACGCATCGTATATCTACAATGGCAAAAAAATAATGTACACCTATTTTTGTATATATATTTATTGTATATATATAGGTGTACATTTAAAAAAAAAAACGCGTACGCAACGCGATCCCCACTCTTTCGCCGAGCGCTCAAGATCCGTGCCGGTACCTGTACCATTCGTTGATTCGAAGGTCGATGACCTATAGCTTAAATTGAATATAGTATTCCTTAACACAGAAGGTTAGCACAGCAGTTAAAACGTGGAAATTGAGGGCATTTAATTACGTTAATGGATCATAAACTAGAGATCGCTAACTCGTCGTAAACGGAGTTAAATTACGAGACATATGAACTGACTCGTAACTCACGATTATTTGCGTTTGTTTAATTAATACAAGACACAATATTAGGACAATATTTGCACCGCCATTTTGAGTGTTTGCTTACTTAGTATGTACCCAATTAGACCACTCTTAGGGCACGTGACTCGATTGCTTTGTCCTAATGGATTAATTTAGAAAGAGTCAGTAATCGTATTTTTCAGGTCGGCTTATTCAGGTCCATTGATTAGAAGAAAGAAAGAGAGAAAGGCCCTTGGCTTTTTTATGTTTCGATCTTTCTTTTGTATAGTCGGAAAGAAAACACACCTCATCGAGTCTTTGCAAAATTGTGTAACCTATAGATTTGTAATCTTATGTATTATCTTTTATATTGCTATATATTTTATTATTTATGTATAATATATTTTAATGTATTTTATTATTTTCCTAGCAGACGCACCCCTTTTTTTTAGTTTAAGTTCTTATAGTCCCTACAAAGGTTGTCTGGTAGGTATCGGTATCGCTGTCAGCGATAAGACTGCCATTGTGACCATTGAGGTAAGTTTGTGTAAAAATTACGTTACTGTTTTGGTTTAGGTAGACAAAGGTTTATCCATTCTATTCTTTTTATATGAAAGCGAACTCTTACAACGTTTAAACTCCATCCCCTCAAAAGGTGCCAATAAAAAACCCGTTTAATACCCCTAAACCAAAACTTACGATGGCGGCAGCGGGTACCAGCAGCAAATTGCTGAATTCTACCAATGCATGTGGGTACTTCACAAGCGACAGCTGTGACTTTTAATATAACTTAGTGCAACGTACACCGGCGTTCCGCTTTAACGCTGCGCTGTAATCCCTTTGTAGGTGTCTAGTAGTAAAAAAAAGTGGATAGTGCTTTTTTGGCTTTATTGTCAGATTTTGCGCTGGCTATTTTTTTGTTTTGGTCGTTTTTTGTTGATTTTTGGAGTGGCTGTTATATTAGTTATATAGATGATGTAGTGTTATCGTTCCACTTGTTATTATTTATGTGAATTGTCATAGATAAAGCTTGTTATGTTGCTATGTTGTTGCTTGCTATGTCCAAAAGTGCTTTCTAAATAGAAAGAAAAAATTTATATTCATGCCTTTTTATATAAACTCACACAACAGACCAAAAAGGCCTCGCATAGATTATTATTTTACTTTAGGTTTACTTTTTTATTATTTTATTCTATTTTTTATTAATCTAAGTAGAGCCGATGTCGACTATTCTGCAAATGTTTAAAGTAAATTGGAAAAGCAAGTGTGTATGTATGTGTAACTCATCATCATCATCATTTGAGCCGAAAGACGTCCACTGCTGGACATAGTCCTCCCCCAAGCGTCGCCACAGCGAACGGTCCTGTGCGTCTCGCATCCATCGGACTCCCGCAACCGCCATCAAGTCATCGGTCCACCTTGTAAGAGGCCTTCCAACGCTACGTCTTCCGGATTCGTCTACGTCTTCTTTTCTGTATGTGTAACTGTAGACCTAAAATTCTTCGGTTGATACAATTAAACTTGATGAGTTAGTATTGTCATCGCATCGCAAGCCTTTTAATGTTCCCACTGCTGGGACTCAGGCCTCCTCTCTCTAGGAAAGGGGAGGGAGGGAGTTAGTATTGTACTGAGACTCATCTTCCTGCCCTTGTCCCGTTTCATTTGGGATCGGCGCAACACGTTTTTTTCTTCCATTCTGCCCTGTCATTCGTCATGCTATCACTAACTTCCTTTTCTTTTCTTTCCTAATTCTCATACAATCCATCCATCTTTTCTTTGGTCTCCCTCTCCCTCTCGATCCATCCACATGTAAACTCATAACTCTTTTAGTAACATGCGTTTCATCCCTCCTCTTTACTTGACCATACCATTATTGTACTGAGACTAACAAAAAGTAAAAATACAGGCGCCTAACTCATAAGCTGAGATATTTAAAACAATAAATAAACGCAGCACTGGTTTCTATTATGGCCCGCTATGATACCACGGACACACACGGAACGTACATTTTGATAAGACCCTTCGTCACTGCTATGTCTATACCATTTTAAACTCCAATAGCCTTGATTTAAACTCCAAGAAATGTCCTTGAAGCCCCTAAAGCCTCCGAACCGCATGCATGCTAAAAGCCACAAGACATGGCTCCGGGGACATCAGCAAATACAATCACACTAGACCTGCTAATTATCCCCCCAAGTGTACCAAACTAAGTCCTCGACAATACAAACGTAGCCAAAAGTCAACAAACTGACGTAAATTGCCGGAACTTCAAACTTGATTCTAAAGTTAGAAGCATGATGAAGTGCTGACGCGATGTCTTGCGTTTCTGAGTTTTTAGGGTTCAGTACACGAAAGGTGCCAACGGGACCTTATTACTAAATCTCCGTTTTCCGTCCGTCTGTCTGTCAGCGAGCTCTATCTTATAAACCGTAAGACGTAGAAAGTTGAAATTTTCACAGAATGTGTATTTCTATTGCGGCTACAACAACAAATAATAAAATTAAAATTAAGTTAGAAATTAAAGGGGTTCCTTTCCTATAAAAGAAACGCTATTCTCTTGGCGTTTTTTTTTTTTTTTTTTTTGCTCGATTTTAATATTGTAGTATGGAACCCTTCGTGTGCAAGTCCGACTCGCACTTGACCAGTTTTTTATAGCTATAATTATGTTAAATAAATTTTTTTGACACATTTTTGTAGAGAAAGTTTCACAGCCTCGTTGGTTTTGTGATGAGGAACGCAACTTTGCTAATGTAATTGGTATTTTCTTTCAGGACATTGGTTGAAAAGATGTCCAAATTGCCTTCTTCCTATTGAAGTCATCATCGTCAATGTTTCAGCCGAAAGACGTCCAGTGTTGGACATAGGCCTCCCCCAAGTGTCGCCATAATGACCGGTCCTGTGCGTCTCACATCCATCGGATTCCCGCGACCCTCACCAGGTCATCGGTCCACCTTGGGAGAGGCCGCGCCAACGCTGCGTCTTCCGGTAGTCTTCCTAATGAAGTGTTTAATAGATAAAATAGTAAAATATTGTACACCAAAACAATTTTACGGCGTTGCTGACATCTCTTTGAGACTAGTGTGGGTTCGCGGTGTCGATTATACTCACACTCGGTCCTAACCGGAAGGCTGGACGGCGAGCTACACATTGCTCGTCGTCCGCGAACCCGCACCTACGGTGGCCGGGGATGGGGATTACTCTGCGACTCCCGAGGGTGGGACATGGACTTCAATTTACAGCAGTACCTATGTATAATTCAAACGCGTCCTTCCAAAGTGGAGTTTATTGTACTTAATTTTACCTAAATATTACATTGTCGACACTATAGGTCTATTGTAAGGAAACAATTATTTTAAGAATTATATTTTTTTGTATATGACTGTTTAACGCCAAAAAAAAAAAAAACAACACTTACATTTTTTAAAGAAATTATTTTGACAATTTCAGAAAATATTCCTACGAGCACAAAGTGGAAGGCCCTCCAAACTTATTCTTGAGAGGAGGTTTTTTTAATGTAAGCCTCTTTTCGCGAACCTCTCTTATAAACACTTATGTGGGTTGATAAATTACTTTTTCTTTGTGGTCGCCATGTGCTTTAGGGGAGTGGTATGAAATCCTTTTGAGATATACTTTCTTTGACGTTTGATCAATGAGTTTTTGGTATAAGATGTTTTATGATTTTATTGTTAACGGGATAGTGTTTTGACTGTACCGTTTTTTTATTTTTTCGGTGCAAATATCATCCAATGACATCCCCCGCTCTTGGGCGGAGCGAGAGATAGTGTCAGACTTTTACTGACTAAAAACCAACTCCTGTTCCTTCGTTGCCTTTCATACCAAGGCCGAGTCTTCCTTTCAGAATCAGACCCTTGGCCCAGTAGGCTTCGACCGTTTCTCAAGGGATGTCAGCAACCGTAGGGGCCCCCTACGGTTGCTGACATCTCTTTGAAGCGCGCGTGGAACACTACGCGCCGTCAACGACTTGGGCTCGATCCGGACGGTTACCGGATGGTCGGACGGCGAGCTACCCATTGCTCGCCGTCCGCGAGCCCGCGCCTACGGTGGCCGGAAATCGGGTTCGGAATCCCGGCGGCTGGGACGCGAGGGCCGTTGCCTCGCGCGTGCACGTGCGGCCTCGTCCTTTGCTATCGTTACTGCTTCGCAGAAGGAGGCGACCGCCTGCCACTCCTTGCTCCGGATCATGGCCTGTACCAAGGCCCGGCTCGAGAGATCGCCGCCGCCGATCGCCCCCACGAGGACACGGCGGTGCTCTAACCAGGCGGGGCACACTTCCACCGTATGCTTCACTGTGTCCTCCGGGCGGTCCACTCAATGGTGACACCCGGGCGTTTCTTCTGCACAAATCCGGTGCAGGAACCTGCGTCATGCGGAAGGTGAGGACGCCTTGAGGTCTTTCCAGCTACGCCTCAAAGAGGGGTCTTACCGCCATAATTATGGCGTGCCTTTGACTATGTATGTTTTTTCGTCATGGAAATCGCGGTAATTGTATTAATTTACAGAATTTTAAAATGAGGTCTTTCCAGCTACGCCTCAAAGACGGGACTTACCGCCATAATTATGGCGTGCCTTTGACTATGTGTGTTTTTTCGTCATGGAAATCGCGGTAATTGTATTAATTTACAGAATTTTAAAATCTATAGCTTTTTTTTTAATCGGAATTGTTTCATTGTCCCAAAATAAAATATCAAAAATATTTTTATTTCACATAGGCATAAATGGGCACTTATAAAACATCAGAAGCTAGTGCACGGTTCCAAGTTGATCGTTTCCTATGGAGAAGAACCGGCAAGAAACTCCATGGTTACTCTTTTAAAAAAATGGTTTTCTTACAATATTTCCATATTACAGTATTAATAGATATTAGGTAAGAACAGTGCAGACCAGTCAATATTGTACCCAAAAGAACAATAAAAATAATCATATTAAAAAAAAAAGTGAGTCGTAATAGGAAGTAATCAAGAATTCGCGGAGTCTACAGTGTTCTCACATTCACATTATAAAAAAGAGGCTATATAAAAAAAAGCAAGAAACATAATATGAATAATTATAACTATCAATTAATAAGAATTAAAGAATTTAAGTTAGTTGAAGTCTAAATAATTTTAAAAAAATATAACCGAATTGAATAACCTCCTTCTTTTTTTGAAGTCGGTTAAAAATATAAATATTGCAAAAGCAATGTGTTAAAAAAAATATATGTAGGTAAGTATATATTAAAAATCTATTGGGATACTTAACCAAAATATTGCCAACCTAATCAAATTAGAAGTTGCCATCAAACGTTATTAAACGTCTGCTAATATCTTTCGCATGTGGTTTTAAGAACCAATGAAAACAAGAATTACGTTCTCATTTATGAGATGAGTTTTCAGAAGTAATAACGTGAAATGAGTTGAAACTTGGCAGACTACGTAGGTTCTTAGTTAGTTAGCTATTGTTATTCAAATTTGGTACTAGTTTCGTAGTTACCGATGTGCCACTACGAAGCTACGGTGGTACAGTCACCAAAATTTCCTTGCAACTATAAAATTGTGTAATAGTATTGCCCTCCCTCCCACAAGGTGAACCGACGACGTGAGAGTCGTGGGAATGCGGTGGATGCGAGACGCACAGGATCGGTCGTTGTGGATACGCTTGGGGGAGGCCTATGCCCAACAGTGGACGTCTTTCAGCTGAAATGATGATGATGATTACGTTGTTTCATTGAAGCATGACAATACCGGTCATTATTCTTTCGTAGTAAAAGTCTGTGAAAAAATTTAAGGATCTCGCTTTCGTGATCCACAAATTATTTACAATTAAGTCTACTAAATAATAATTAATAATTCGAATTTAGAATAAAGCCTTTTAAAACATCTTTCTGGACGGCATTATTATAAATTCGACTGATTTTGTATCTCAAGTTTCGTTATTAATTAATTAAAATAATTAATCAAAAATGTAATTAAATGTGGTAGTTCAATGATTGCTTTTGTCGCTGTAATGCGTAACGACTTTAGTAAGTACAAGTTCACTAAGCGCTTTTCCGGCCGACGCTGAAAACCAGCGCCGTAGACTCATCGCATTTTGCGTGTGGTCACGGCATTATGCTGAGCGTTCGGCCGTTTTGCGCTGATGTGGCGCATATTTCTTTCACATAGTGTGCTTATAATTTTTTAGTTCTAAATTTGCGCCTTGTTCCGCCAAATAAAATGTTTTTCTTTCTTTCTTCTTTCTTGTACGACACAAAACCCATACATTTTTTATTAAAGACTGGAAATCATCAAATAACTTCTCCCGTTTTAGGGTGGAGCGAGAAGTCAGACTTTTACAGATTAAAACACGCCTATGTTCCTTCATTTACCTTTAGCGTTCTAGGGCAACAGTAACTCTCAAATATTCCCGTAGATGAACACATACATGTTTTAAGAAATACTTGAAGTTACTTCCCTGGTTACTTATCTCTTTTGGTGACCGTACCTAGCTTACGTGCCTTGGTATGCGTGCGTCGTAGTGTCGTAATAGGCGATTAAAGGATCATATTAGATGTATGGGTAGCATTATCTAATTTCCAGTAATTTCCCGTTAGCTGTTACGATATGCTGCTTAAACCTGGGATTAGTAATGAATGACCGATTAGTAAAATTAACTGGTTTTATTTGACAGTCGCGGCTATACTTGAGCTCTTAAGGTGGGTCTACGCTAAAGGTGCCGAGCACGAGTGGAGCACGAGCCGAGCTCATATTCGTGTAGCGTGTGTGCGCGTGTGTGTGTGTGTGTGTCATGTTCGTGTGCTCGTGCTCGGCTCCTCTCGAGTCGGTCTACACTACACGAATTTGAGCTCGACTCGTGCTCGGCTCCTTTAGCGTAGACTCACCTTAACAGTTGCAAAATATGACATGGAAAAGGAACCGAATAGGCATTGCAAAATGGCTGTTTGCCAAACGATTTTTCGACTTACGAGTTGTAGGTTGTGAGTTCAAACCCAGCCAGGCACATTACTTTGTGTAATTTCTTTTCATCACCACTGCTCTGAAAACGGTGAAGGAAAACATCGCTGCATCGTGTGGAAATCGGCACGTCCTAGAACCAAACATTCGAAATCATGTGACGTCTACCAAGCTACACTGGGCTCGCATGGTGGATTACGGCCCACTCCCTCTCCTACAGAGGAGGCCTGAGTCCCAGCAGTGAAAACATCATAAGACTGAATATGCTATGCTATGCTAATTAAGCAGTGGTGGCCGAGTGGTAACGGCCCCGACTTACGAGCTGTAGGTTGCGGGTTCAAACCCAGCCAGGCGCTTTACTTTGTGTAATTTATTTCATCACCACTGCTCTCAAAACGGTGAAGGAAAACATCGTGAGGAAACCGGCATGTCCTAGAACCAAAAATTCGAAGACATGTGAGATCCACCAACCCGCACTTGGCCCGTGTGGTGGATTACGGCCCATTCCCTCTCCCAGAGAGGAGGCCTAAGTCCCAACAGTGGGAACATGATAAGGCCGACTATGCTATGCTATGCTAATTAAAAAAATAAATTCGTCCGTTCGTTAGTTTCATTCTTATGTTCTCTACTATACCTATACAAAACTATAAATATGTAGGTATGTGTGTGTGTATATGTCGTGGCCAGATCATAGAAATTGATCACTTCATAATATGGCCAACTAAAACTGGCCAGATCGTATAAACGTTAACATTTGATGATATGTCAATCCTCGTATGGCCATATCATTGATGCAGGATTTCTAAGGTAATTAAAGGTGTAAAGAAAGTAGGCCAAACGAGGATCGAAATATCATCAAACTTTGATGTTGAAAACGATCTGACCACCCACACTACCTATATTAGTCACTCCTTCACGCTCGTTGGATGAAATTTTGCACATCTATAGACCATGTTCTGTAATAAAGACTTTTTATCCCAGGGGCACCCCGGGAGTATGTTCCCTAGGGATACTTTCACGCGGCCAAAATACCTGCAAAAACTAAAATAGAAAATTAATCAATAAATCAGTACGTCTCGTTTTCCTACCACACAATAACTGGTAATACTGAATTCGTAGGCGTAGGCCTTATAACGATATAAAGTGCTTAGACGGGATCGATTTTATTACTATCACATCGGGAAACTATAAAATCGTCGCCAAAGTATGTCGATAAAATATAATGCAGGCCTAAACCTTGAATAGAATCATAACTGAATTTATATGGAATGTGTAGTGACGACTAGCTGTCTCCCACGGTTTCATTCGCGTCTTTTGTCACTACACCGCTCACGTGGGCCGTAGCGTGATGTTAAAATATATAATTATAAATTATAACCAACACTTACAACGCAAAAATACTTTTTTAATTTGTACTTAAAAAAACAAAATAAGAAACAAGTTTCTGATATTAGCGCAATCAAACAAACTAACATGTTAGCTTTATAATATTATTTGTATGTCATCATCATCATCATCATCATCATCTTCCTGCCCTTGTCCCGTGTTATTTGGGGTCGGCGCCACACGTTTTTTTTCTTCGATTCTGCCCTGTTACTCGTCATGCTATCACTAACTTCCTTTTCTTTCATATCACTCTTCACACAATCCATCCATTGTATTTGTATAGTTAATGATTGCATCTCTGCTTACCATCAGGTGGGATCGCAGTCAAGCACTGGTTGTTATATAAGAATTAAAAAAAAAAAAAAACTATACTTACTAATATTAGCTTTTATTTGTTTTTCGAATAGCACATAGCATTTTATCCTGAGAATAATTATGTTCTTTTGGGATAATTTTCTAGTTTTGCCCCGGGCGGAGCCATTACCAGAAACTAGTTTGTAATTGGAAAGGAAAAGATGACGTATACATTTATGAAGGTTACGATACAGTTTTCTCAGTAGTAGCTAATGGTTTCATAGACTGGTATTAAATGAGTTTCTAAATGAGCTGTTTCTAGACTTTATAAAATGAGTCATTACCTATAAATCGATAAAGACTGAGTCTTTGGGAGAAGCATTAGTATTCTTATGAATAGCTGCTCTGGTGTGGTTATTATTTCTAAGAGACATATTTGTTTATTTATTTATTTTTATGTGCACACAAACACTTAAAAATGAGAAGAACAAAAGGAGATAGAAGAGCACAAAGGTACTGCTTATTTCAAATTTTTTTTTCCTGCAGACCTGTGACAGGAGAGTTGGATGAGAGATGTAGACACAGTGTATACAAATAAGTTAGAAAATTAAAAATATACTATATTATCTAAATTAAATTATATAATACATAATTATGTATATCAATAACAGTATATAAAACATATAAATAGATTCAATATATAAACTAAATTATAAAAAATATATAACTTTAAAATATAACTTTACTAGATGGTAGAGAGGTAATGTATTATGATAAGAAAGAGAAAATATGTATTGTGTCTCACAAGTTATTCAAATTAATAGTAGGTAAGTACATACGAAATAATAAAATAGATTAATAATCTGTGCGAGGCTAAAAAGGAGTTTATCTCAGCTCATGCTACCATATTCGAAAAAAAAAATAACGCAGCGCTGGTTTTCCTGTAATTCTGTAGTCCTGCTGTAATTCCACGGACACATAGAACGTGTTTTTTTTTACTTACAACTTTTTTACCAGTTACCTCCCAAAACCACCATAACTGAAACTTCTTAAAAAAAATCCTTTATGCAAAACACGCAAACTGGCGCTTAGATGTTCTTTCTAAAAAAGGTCGATATATCACGAGAAAAACAATTGACATGAGATTTAAAGAGATTAGAGCGGCTATCAGGAGAAATGTCTTAGAAAATCTGTCATCCTATGCCTCAGTGACGCCATCTAGCTTTGAATAGAAAACACGCGAATTTTTGTCAAAATAAATTATAAAACTATCGCTCGGTAGGTGGCCAGAGGCTTTACCATATGTTAAAATTTCAGTCATACGAGCGAAAAAGAGTGATAATGAGAGTGAGCGACTTATTACCACTCGGTTACAAGTATCGTATTACGATTTTGTTCGCTATGTCCTGTCTATTGGTAGTAGGTATATATTTAATGTCTTTGTTAACAACTAATTTAGCCAAACCTAACCTCAATCCAAAGATACCAGATAACCATCGACAATATTAACCAAATTATTTCTAAATCTACCAACAAGTAATTGAGGCAACATAAATTAAATCGGCTAGTATTTTAGTGTCCACAATAGTAGTTATAGTTCTGTAGTAGTTTCGAAGCTGGGTATTAGTACCTACTGCTTCCAAACCATAGAGCATTGAAAAACTTAGGCGGCAAAATGTAAGTTTTGGCGGGTTTTTTTTCAAGTGAAGTTCAGTGGCTGTTTTAATTATTTACAAATTCAACGCCAGAAAGTCTGATCATCAGTCTATCCAAGTAATATCGAGTTGCTCAGTAACTGGGTTGTCGAGGTCATCCAATGACATCCCCGGCTCTTGGGCGGAGCGCGAGATAGTGTCAGACTTTTACTGACTAAAACCCACTCCTGTTCCTTCGTTGCCTTTAGTACCAGGGCGGAGTCTTCCTTTCAGAAGCAGACCCTTGGCCCCAGTAGGCTTCGACCCTGCTGGGCCCCTACGGTTTGCTGACATCTCCTTGAGGCGCGCGTGGAACAGTACGCGCCGTAGATTGCCGAAGTCTAATAGGCAGTTGCTCCATGTAAAACGCATGTATTCAGCCACATCCTGTTAGACTGGAACCCGACTCCAAGCTAGTTGGGAAAGGGTTAGGGAGATGATGATGTTTTAGGAGAAATTAGCGAATAAACCGACAGACACGGAAAGCGACTTTATTTTATACTACATAGATATGCCGCCTCTAGTCTTAAAGGCGCGGCGTTCCGCGCTCTGTGTCCCAAACAGTTCAGAGTCAGCCCCGGTTTGATTGTACTATTCATACTAACTATGCGCTCTGGCCGGAATCGTTGAATCAATTATAATTATTATCGAATTAGTTTTGGTAGTAGAACTTTGTCTGCTATGATACTTACTGGAGGACAATTGAAATTGTGGAGCTGGTTGGAAATTTAAATAGAAGTATGGAATTCAGGACTAGCAAATTCCGTATTTTTTTTTTTCAATTCTATAAAATTGCGATCGTCTGACATGCGACAGCCATGTCTGGCCCAATCCCACTTAAGAATAGCAGCTTTTCGGGTAACATCTGTTCCTTACATGATCCGAAATTCGAACCCCCCAAAAGTGAATTAAAAGAGCCACTTATTGAGTCTCATGGTGACAGACCAAGACGAAAGGGGAGAAATGAACTTGACCTTTACCAGAGAGACTGACCCGCAATGGCAGAAGACAAACTTGAGTTGAAAAAGGAGAGGGAGGCCTTCGCCCAGCATTGAGACATAATGAGCTAATTAGATTAGATAGAAAATTGCGATCAGTTTTAACGGAGATTACATTTTACAAACAGTAAATTTTATCTTTTTATAATCAACTAGCTCCTGCCAGCGGCTATGCCCGCGTGAAAATAGATTTCTCCATACCAATTTTGGATCCCCGTTTCATCCCCTTAGGGGGTGAATTTTAGAAAATACTCTCTTAGTGCTCGCCTACGTCATATAAGGAAACCTTGTGCAAAATTTCACGCTCCTAATCCCAGTAGTTTCGGCTGTGCGTTGATATGTCAGTTTCTCCTTTTATGTATATAGATTACAGGCATTTTAATAGTGGGAATACACTAGTAAAATGCCTATAAATTATAAAGAAGTAATCTGTTTGTAAATTTTACACTAGTCGTAAGAATTCATCTAATAAAAGTAGTTGTTTTACGTTGACATTTCTGTGAACGTCGTCCAGTTTAAATCCAGTTAAATTTTAACTGCTGCGTAATAAGCTCGACACAATCCTAACGCACTTCATAATAAAGTTAAATGAACACGGATGCAGAACACACAAAACATTAATGTTAATGGGTGCCACACTCAATGCGGTGTACCTATTTTAACACTGGGAACTAGGGATGTATCAAGCGGAACTTTGTGGCCGTCTCCGCAAGTCTCCGCAAGTGTGGACTTCCTCTAGAAATCGTACCTCCGCAAGTGTAGAATTCCGCAACAAGTCATTTCTCCGCAATCAAGGAATTCTCCTAGTATTCGTACCTCCGCAAGTGCGGAATTCCGCTAGAATTTGCGCTTCCGCGAGTGCGGAATTCAGCAAGAAATCACGGCACCGCATCTGTATGTTTTTATTCAGACTTACTAAAATTCTTTACTAGGATCAAAATAACTTTAATTTCGGAATTCGGTGTTTCTCGGTATTGTTTGTTTCTTATTTAACACCGTCTTCCGAAATTAAAGTTATTTTGATCCTTTTAGTGTTTTTTTTAGTGAAGTCGGTTATTTTTTTTTTGTTATAAGTTTTTTATTTCACACTTTTTAGTTGCGATACACTTATAAACAGAGTGCCTATTTCTCATGATGATTCTATTTAACCCAAACACTACAAGGTTACATTGTTTTATTATGAAGTTCCTGTGTCTATCTTCCACCTTCCGGCTCCATCATCAGATCAGTTCGATAGTACCTTATAGCCAAAGTGCATCTCATGACAATTCAAATAAGCCCAAACACGGCTAGGATACATTGATTAATTACGGAGTTCCTGTGCCTACCTTCCGGCTCCATAATCAGATCAGTTTGATAGTACCTTATAGCCAAAGTGCATCTCATGACAATTCTAATAAGTCCAAACACGGCTAGGTTACATTGATTAATTACGGAGTTTCAGTGCCTACCTTCCGGCTCCATCGTCATCATCAGATCACTTCGATGATACCATTTTCAACGTAACTATTTAGAACCATTCATTTATTTGTATTGTCATAGTCGCTTAACTATCTTCATTGTGATATCTATGTGAGTATGAAGTTCCGTTAACCATTTCTGGTCTTCTTCATCAGTTCCACTTTATCATATGTTACTTTTTGACTGTAAATGCTTAAGTTCTCGATGAAAATACCAAAATCACTATATGGTTGCCTATAATACTTGAGGAGTTCCTTCGATTGCTCATGGATCCCATCATCAGAACTGGATTTTGAATAAAATGGGACCAATCTGAAAGCATATCCTATAAGGGGAAAAAAAAATTGCAAATCGGTCCGTAAACGACGGAGTTCTGAGGTAACAAACATAAAAAAAAAACATACAACCGAATTGATAACCTCCTCCTTTTTTGAAGTCGGTTAAAAAAAAGATGCTAATTGCACATTCCAAAGCGTAGATCTCTATGGAGAAGAATGTGCAAGAAACTCCATGGATACTCTTTTCATTCATGTTTTGTAATTAAAAATATCTCTGTTACACGTTTATTGTCGCTCTTATGTGAGAACAATGTCAAAAAAGTAAAAATAAAAACTAAATATAGATATTAAAATAGCAACTGGCAGCTAAGAGATGACCAGCCTCAACTGACAGCGCCCGTTCACGGACATGACGCGAATATTAGCACCACTCACCTCAACCATTTTGATTGAAGGGAACCGAATGATCCAACACACACCATCAGTGAGACATTTGAGTGAGCATGACAAACTCTTAACTGCCATGCTCATTTATTTCAAACAAGTCCAATAGCTCAATAGCTCCATGGTACTCACATTTACAAACTTTGAAAAAAATGCTTCTACATTATACAATAGTAACTACAATAGTATTTTACAAATTAAAAAAAAAAAAAAATTTCAAAACTAATCAATTTGTACACAACGTGAGCAATTGTTTTAGGAGCCAGATTTATTTTAGGAGCCGCTAACAAATCGTTCGAGGCAAAAAAAAAAACAAAATCAATTTTTTTGTGAAAGACATAATTTGATTTATTTTGTAGGTAAATAAGCCTCTTTTTTATTTGTTTTTCTTAGTTTTTGCCTAAAAAAGGCGAAGGCTAACAGATGGCTGTTAGGCACATATCTCACTAGGACATCAGTGGTAGCGCAAGCAGATTCTTTTTTCTTACATTTTGCCCCACACTAGGCATGAATCTACCGTGAGTGCGTTCACACACATGTAAACTAGGTATCTCGCCAGAATCGAAGCAACTATCTGTAAGCCATACATATTGGGCACGCCACAATTATGGCGGTAAGACCTCCTCTTTGAGGCGTGGTTGGAAAGAGCTAACGGCGTCCTCACCTTCCGCATGACGCAGGTTCTCACCGAACACGGTAAGTTCGGGAAGTTCCTGCACCGGATTCGTGCGAAAGTGACGCCCGGGTGTCGCCACTGTGTGGACCGCCCGAAGGACACGGTGGAACTCACGGTAGAGGTATGTCCCGCTTGGGCAGAGCACCGCCGTGTCCTCGTGGGGGCGATCGGCGGCGGCGATCTCTCGCGCCGGGCCTTGGTACAGGCCATGGTCCGGAGCGAGGAGGAGTGGCAGGCGGTCGCCTCCTTCTGCGAAGCAGTAATGCTAGCAAAGGAGGCGGCCGTCCGCGCGAGGCAGCGGTCCTCTCGCCCCAGCCGCCGGGATTCCGATCCCGATTACAGGCCACCGTAGGCGCGGGCTTGCGAACGGCGAGCAATGGGTGGCTCGCCGTCCGACCGTCCGGTAACCGTCCGGACCGAGCCCAAGTCGTCAACGGCGCGTACTGTTCCACGCGCGCCTCAGGGAGATGTCACCAAATCGTAGGGGCCCAGCAAGGTGGAAGCCTACTGGGGCCACGGGTAGTGTGAAAGTGCAGGGCCCCGGGTTTCACTTTCACACTACCCGTGGCCCCAGTAGTCGGACGAAGGCAAAGAAGGAACAGGAGTGGGTTTTTAGTCAGTAAAAGTCTGGAATTATCTCCAGCTCCGCCCAAGAGCGGGATTAGTCATTAGATGATTCTCCCACTTAAAAAAAAAGCCACCTAACCGATCGGCGCAGCGCTATGGGGGGTACCTCTCCTGACCAATTCGTGTACAATTTTAAGCAGCGTGACCATGTTGGCACCTTTATGTTGTCCTAATGAGACTATGCTTTAACCCCCACAACTGCGAAGTTCCGCACTCCGCCCCCACTAAATAGCCTCCGTCACACCACAACCAGAAACGTCCGCAGCGAATCGCGGTGCAGCGTCGCGAATCGTGCGGGTTCGCAGTGAATGCGGCTGTGACGTCATCGTTGGCAAGCGTGCGTTGCAGACGGGCTAATCTCTGGTGTATTGTTTTGCATAAATTGGCATATGTAGGTTTTTTGGGCTGTTTTTTTTTTGTCAGCTTTTGTAAAAATATGGTGCTATTCAGGAACAAAAGCTTTTCCGTCAAATACGAAGGCTTTTCCATAAATAAATAATAAAACGAGCAATGGAGCGCAGCATTCTGGATGTCAAAAGAGCCGACAGAATGAGGAACACCACGCTGCGTCAAAAGACGGGGATTACAGACGTAGGAAAAAAGGCTGCCAGGCTAAAATGGAATTGGGTGGGTCACATCAGCTGCATGCACTCTGACTGACCGTTGGGCCAGACTCTCCACAAATTGGGTGCCTGAAGATGGACGACTCCGCCGAGGTCGACCTGGGAAGAGGTGGCGAGACGACCTAGATGCCTACCGCAAGGACTGGTTCGAGGTGGCTCAAGAAAAAAATACCTGGAAGAAGTTGGGAGAGGCTTTTGCCCAGCAGTGGACAGTATAGGGAGACCAAAGAAAAGATGGATGGATTGTGTGAACAGTGATATGAAAGAAAAGGAAGTTAGTGATAGCATGACGGTTGACAGGATAGAATGGAAGGAAAAAACGTGTTGCGCTGACCCCAAATAAGATGGGACAAGGGCAGGAAGATGATGGACAGTATAAACTATTAAAAAAAAAAAAAACGTTTCCATATATCTTTCCAAAACTTGTTCACAAAATTATTATATCGTGAAATTAGAAGTTACAACCTTTGTGGCGCATAGGGTCGATATTGTTAAACCCAGATTAGATGACATAACAGACCAACCGATGTTCCTGCATTTGAAGCTTAAACTAATAACGGCTATGTAATCCGCAGAGCTTTGGCACTGCGCCAATAGAAAATATACAAGTTAAATTACATATTTTTTGCCCAAGTATATTATCAAATAAATATTTGCTGTATAAGCTTCATTTGTTGGTTTCTGTCTTAAAGATAAAATATGGCGTTTATTTTGTTAGATAACTTATTCTGGAGGCCAGAATGTGAGTCACAAATTACTATTGAAAAAAAATTGTATTTCGCCGCAGTATTTTTTTTTAATTGATATAAACCAGTGCTTGACTGCGATCCCACCTGATGGTAAGCAGTGAAGCAATCATTGATGGTGAGGCGCACTAGTTTATTAAGAGCCTATTCACTCTAGCCTTGAAGGCACCTAAATTATAGTTGGACGGGAAGACCGCAGCAGGCAAATTGTTCCAGTCCTTTGATGTACGTGGTATAAACGACGAAGCGAAACGCTTAGTCCGGACCGTTGAAGTTTCATATTCTATCTAGTATGCAAAATCGTTTAAGGCACCTAAATTATAGTTGGACGGGAAGACCGCAGCAGGCAAATTGTTCCAGTCCTTCGATGTACGCGGTATAAACGACGAAGCGAAACGCTTAGTCTGGACCGTTGAAGTTTCATATTCTATCTAGTATGTAAAAATCGCTTGACTATATTTTTTGACATTATTGTGTATATTTCGTTTGTCTGAGAATAGGTCGCAGGCTATTTTTTACGTTCTTACCTCCAATTTTTGTCCTCTTTGATAATTTATTATTTTATGGCGGAACAGCGTTTGCCGAGACAGCTAGTAATATAAAATGTAAAATGTAATAGTAATGATAGTTCTCATTTTCTGATTTTCCACTTCAAAATAGTACATTATGTGACTAGGGGATAAAGCATGTCTTAGAGTCGCGGACTGCATGTTGGATTCCGAACGAAACGAAGGTTACTAAGTTTTAATCCCGAGTGCAGTGAGGAATTTATACAATTAACTCCCGAGCACTACCAAAACACATAACTCAAATCCTTAATTCCATTCCTGTAATAACAAAATATTATTATTATATCAAGCTTATACTATCTCACTGCTGGGCAAAGGCCTCCCTCGGCAGTTATGTCCAGCCCAGTCCCACTTATGCTTGACAGCCTTCTAGTAGTAGTATTAGTAGTTCTTCAAGTTCGTTCCATCATCGGACCACTAGACGTACGGCGTTGCGCCACCGGTACATGGTAGACATCCCACCCATACGCGTTTTGAGAACACATTTATTGTGCGTACAGCCAAGGAGTGGAATTCCTTGCCAGAGTCTGTGTTTCCGGATAGCTACAACTTAGGGGTGCTACTTCTAGGCAAACGTGTTCCATCGTCGACCACATCATTGCTTACCATCAGGTGAGGTGGTGGTCAAACGCGAGCCTATCATTGATAAAAAAATAAAAAACCACGTCAATGATCTTCGTTTTGGAGCGTAGTATACTGACCCTTTAATGCTGCTTGTCTTTACACTCACAGAACAGTAAAAGAATACAATGTTTTATTTGGTGACGTCCATATTCTAGTCACATACATTGCCTGTCCATTTTACTGTACCCCTGTGCCATTAATTTCCTCATGTCTATAATGGAAGGTCGCTACCCACTATCCATTGACATCCGTCCGAAGCAATCGGAAGTGTTACCATTGACGGAGCCGGGAAACTACCCGACCCGCCAGCATTTTGGACTGACACTCCGATGCAGACGAACTTGTTAGATGCTCGGTATATGCGAATACGAACATATTTTTTACCCGACCGCCCCTGAAAGAAGGTAATGTTTTTACCAACTTTTATTTAGGTTGCTTGATTATTTAATGTAGGTCCCACTCCTCTAAATCATTTTTTTTTATAATTATCACCAGCGAATTACATTGAAGGACTGGAACAATTTGCCTGCTGCGGTCTTCCTGTCGAATTATAACTTACGTGTCTTCAAAGATAGAGTGAATAGGCTCTTAATAAACTAGTGCGTTTCGCCATCAACGATTGCAGCACCGCTTACCATCAGGTGGAATCGCAGTCAAGCACTAGTTTGTCTTTAAAAAAAATTGACATACACATACATACATAAAAGTTTGGATGACAATATGCGGTTGTTAGTGATGCCATTCTAATCCAGAAAAATAGTGATCTAATTATTAATTAAACTTTGGGTAACAAATAAAATGGTTTCCTAAGAATTAGCATAGCATGATTGTTTTTTTGTGGGTCATTATTTGTGTGTGGTGGTGGATTAAGGCCCATTCCCTCTCCTAGAGAGGAGGCCTAAGTCCTAAGAGTTATTGAAATCAACATAGCTTGGCTTTAAAACGTTTTTTTAAATAAATAATTGTCATTTTTGTGGTGTTTTTTAATAACTTCAACATGGATGCCTACATCCTCGGGCTGCGGGGTATTTCGAATTAGTCACCACGTGGAATGTAAAGGGCAACTGAAGGAACACAGTTGGGTTTTAGGTATTAATAGTCTGACACTCCCTCTCGCTTCACCCGGAGCGGGAAAAGTTATTTGATGATTTCCCATCTCAAAAAGAAAAGTTTTTTTTTTATTATTAATGATAGGCTCGCGTTTGACCACCATCTCACCTGGTGGTAAGCGATGATGTGGTCGACGATGGAGCACGCTTACCTAGAAGTAGCCTATTCACTCTTGACTTAAAGACCCCTAAGTTGTAGCTATCAGGAAACACAGACTCCGGCAAGGAATTCCACTCCTTGGCTGTACGCATAATAAATGTGTTCTCAAAACGTCTTGTGCGTATGGGTGGGATGTCTACCATGTACCGGTGCCGCAACGCCGTACGTCTAGTGGTCCGATGACGCCGCCGTACGTCTAGTGGTCAGATCTAAACTGATTCTCCTCCTTCATCTCGCACTAAAAAACCTTTAGCGTAGACCTTAAGGTGTATGCTCAAGGGTAGCCCAGGAAATTCGAATTTCTGTGCGTTTTTTTTTTTTGCAATTTGTAGTTCAGTATCGAATAGTAAAGTTAAAAGAATATATTTGCGGTAATTACATCAACATCATCATTTCAGCCGAAAAACGTCCTGACTGTTGAACATAGGCCACCCACAAGTGTCGCCACAACGAACAGTGATGACACATATGTATTTATACTCGTTTACTTATGCTTTTCCGCCCCATATACTTTTCTACTCTTATATGCTTTTCCACCCTAAAACAAAATGCCTTCATCCTTATGATTTCCTACAAAGCAACATTAACGAAACCGGAAGAGGACGGACGATCCGATGCAGACCAACTTGCAAAGTGCTCGCAATATCCCGCAGTGAGTGATGTACCTTAGAAGTGTTAAATTGGCAAACGCAATATGGTCCAGCCTTAGTTTAGAGTTCAACTAACTCGACAGAATTGCTATATAGTCCGGTCAATTTAGACATTCGAAGGTGCATAAAATCCCAACAAGCTGAAAATCAGTAAAATTGTTCAAAACATAATTATAAATAATATTTAGAAGTTCCCTATCATTCCCGTGTATGGAAAAAAAAATATTCAAGGTCAAAGGTCAAAAAAATGAGTTTTTCGCGATTTTCAGCAAAACGGTAAGTTTTATCATAAAAGTACCTTAGACAAAAATTGTAGATCATAAAGTTATCTATAAAAAATGTACCAATACTTTTTTCCTACGTTATAGATATAACGATTCAAAAAGTTATAAAAGTTGTTATCGTCATAATATGCACACGTTTCCACGCTATGAGGTAATGTACTTAGGGCGTTTTTTTTTACGTGGCTTCCCCAGTAGGCCTACTCCACTCCACGGGTCAGTTGTGATCCTGTTTAATGTGAAACTATTGCAAAATAACGGAAATTTTCAAAGATTGGAAAAGATAAAAGCGATGTAAATTAAAAAAAAAAGTGGTGAAGTTCATTCGCCTGCTTTTATGTACCTTCATTCTCATTTTTTGGTCTAGATTGACCGGACTATATAGGGTTCCTAGAAACCTATACAACTACAGCTCTTGTCAATTTGCATATCGGAGTTATTGGCGGTACGGTCAGCTTAACACAACAAATAAACAGCAGATCAGTGCTTGAGCCTCTGATCTGCTAAAACAGAAATTTCTTCTAATTAACGTTAACGGTTCCGTTTTAGGGTACCGTACCTCAAAAGGAAGAAAACTGGGCAAAGCGAGTCGGACTCGCGCACTGAGGGTTTCGTACAAACCTACCTATGTAAACAGTTCAATTCCTGAATGGAGTTTCGAAGATATTTCAGAATCGCAAAAATAAAAATTGTGACGTAACAACAAATTACTGTTTTCAGATTTATTCATATAAGGCCTTGCTTTATACAAAATTTCAGGATTCTGGGTCAACGGTAATTACCCTATGAATTTTGATTTCCTTGAGAGTGTAGAAATATACGTTTTTTGCGACATAAACGACCGTATCTTGTTTTTTTCGTTAACTTAGAAATGCATTTTTTCACAGCATCAAGGAACCGCAGACTTGACTATATGGTTTTAATTTCAACTCGATACCTCCACGCGTTCCCGAGATAAAGGGTCTTGACAGACAGACAGACGGACGGACAACAAAGTGATCCTATAAGGGTTCCGTTTTTTTCCTTTTGAGTTATGGAACCGTAAAAACACACACGCACACACACGTACACGCACTTGCCCAGTGTTTTCTGATGGAAAACCGTCAAATAACTTCTCCAGCTCTAAATAGAGTGAGAGGGAATGTCAGACTTTCACTGACTAAAACTTATACGTGTTCCTTCCGCCGCCGCGGTGACTCTTTCATACATTCCCACAGCTGTTCCTTAATTTGTCTTTTTAAGTTGTTTTTCGTGGCCAACATCTCTTTGTCTTCATATACGTACGTTAGCAATGACTACTGTTAAAGCCGGCAACTTGTATTATGTAGGTACATAGTTGAGATGTAATGGAGGTCCGATTCCGATTCTAAAACTTCGGAACTTCTAAATGGTTTTGCACCTTCGGTTCCGATACATTTTAATTGGAACTTATGTCGAAGGTACAAACAAGATTATTTGTCGCGCGGGGTATATCCCTTCCCCCAAGCTTTCGTCGATTAATTACTCTTTCACTAAGGGGTTTTTAAGTCAAGAGTGAATAGGTTAATTCTAGGCAAGCTTGCTCCATCGTCGGCCACATCATCGCTCACCATCAGTGGTCAAACGCGAGCCTATCAATAATAAAAAAAAACTTGTTGTTTTGTTTTGTATTTAGAATGTTGTGAGTTCGCTCTTCATTTATACTTATTCTATTTTTTTTGTAGTTTTAGTAGTGTTTCATTCAACGCTTTTACCTCGGATATCGGTTCCGATACCGACAAACCAAACTTAAAAAACTCTGCTTCTGTATTCGGTTCCGATATAACCACTTCTGTTAAATCCCTACTTACATAGTAAGGATATTCTGATCGGATTAGTCGCGGAATAGTTCGATGGGCTTAAGTTTATCGCTGGCGTATTATAAACTCTAGGGACCCTAGGGATACTGTTTTCCTACTAGATAGGAGATAATCTTGACACAGCATAATATTTTTTTAAGGGGTTTTTTTAGGTGAGAAATCATTTAATAACTTCTCCCGCTCTGGGTGGAGCGAAAGGGCGTGTCAGACTTTTACTGACTAAAACCACACCTGTGTCCTTCAGTTGCCCTTTGCGTTCTAGGACTACGGGTTTCCTCTTCAGAATTTCCCCGCGGTCCTAAGAGGCATCGGCCCCGCTGCCCTGCGGTCAAAAGTAACCAGAGTAGAGTAGAGTCGCTACTCCAACCGTTCAAAAATGCATCGAGTTGCAACCCAGGATCGTTCTTTTATCATTCGAGCTACCCTAGAGTTAACCCAACTAACTCTAACTCCGAGCAGGGTAGGTTGGTGTAAGCGGCCATATGTGACACTTGCTTGACATTGACAGTTGAACTCTACGTTCGCGTTCAAAAATGTGAGCGTAGAGTATCTACCCTGATGACGTCATTAGAGTTACCTCTAACCTCATTTTTGAACGCAGGGCTCCCCTACGGTTTGCTGACATCTCTTTGAGGAGCGTGTGGTTCACTACCTACGCGCTATTGACGACTGGGTTTGGTCCGGTCGATTACCGGACGGCGAGCTCCCCATTGTTCAAAGTCCGCAAGCCCGCGTCTACCGTGGCTGATAGTCGGGATGGAAATCATTAAATACATTCTCCCGTTTTAGATTGAGCGAAAGTTATGACTAAAAAAACCCAGTCGTGTCCCTCCAGTTGCATTTTCCGTTCCAAGGCTGCAGTGACTCTTTCGACCATCCCCGCAGCGTGTCGATATCAATAAAACCTTCATGCCAAACAGTCGTTAGGTATATTTTGTATCCCAGGAGTATGTTCCCTTGCAATAATTTTCTAGGTCAAAGCGGGCGGTGCCGCTGGAAAAAGCTAGTCTAAACTCATATTATAAAGAGGTACTTAAAGTTTGCTTTTTTTATAAGAGGTAATCTCTTAAAGTACTGGTCCAATATGCGTATGGTTGAGCAGTGGTGGCCGAGTGATAACGGCCCCGACTTACGAGTTGTTGGTCGCGGGTTCAAACCCAGCCAGGCGCATTACTTTGTGTAATTTATTTCATCACCACTGCTCTCAAAACGGTGAAGGGAAACCGGCATGTCCTAGAACCAAAAATTCGAAGACATGTGACATCCACCAACCCGCACTGGGCCCACGTGGTGGATTACGGCTCCTAGAGAGAAGGCCTGAGTCCCAGCAGTGTGAACATTAAAAGGCTGATTGTGCTATGCTCATGCTTACTGGTAAAATTGCTAAAATTTTTACACCGATAGAAAGCTGCTTTATTCCTGAGTGGCATAGGCTATATTTTATGTACGCGGGTGAAGCCGCGGGCAAAAGGTAGTTGGACAATAAAAATAAACAAATAACAAAACGTTTTGAGAACACATTTATTGTGCGTACAGCCAAGGAGTGGAATTCCTTGCCGGAGTCTGTGTTTCCTGATAGCTACAACATAGGGGTCTTTAAGTCAAGAGTGAATAGGCTACTTCTAGGCAAGCGTGCTCCATCGTCGACCACATCATCGCTTACCATCAGGTGAGATGGTGGTCAAACGCGAGCCTAAAAAAAAATCCCGAATCAATCATTCTTTGAAGATGAATAAAATAAGCTTTATTACCGAGTGTGTGTAGCCAGACGAACAAGTCATAAACTCATAACCTCGTGATTTGTACTTTGTGGTTGTTTTGAACAAGATCTTAGGATATCGAACTGCGGTCAGGTTCTTAACGGCTCATCTTTTATGATGTGGGGTTCCTCCAAACTACGGTTCTTTTAGATTTGTAGCGACATCTATCTCGCTACAGAGAAACTTATATAATATATATAATATAATATTCACACAACTATCACACAACGCCGTCTAGTCCCGAGCTAAACAGAGCTTGTGTTATGAGTACTAGACAACTGATAAACATACTTAAATATATCTAAATACATACATATTATAGATAAATTACACCCAGACACAGAACAAATGATTGTGCTCATCACACAAACATTTGTCCTGGGTGGGAATCGAACCCACGACCTCCGGCATAGCAGTCAGGGCCACTAACCACTAGACCAACAGGCCAGTCAGCCACTTAATTACAAAATGCATCGCGATGTCAGAGTTCTACGTGCGATTACAACAGTCCAAAATTAACTATCGGGCAGTCGCCTGGGCCAGACATAACACTTGTCTGGACGGATACCTCTAAAAATTATACATAACATGAATCGTAATAACTGCCTAGTTGGTTTCGTACTGGCAAGTGCGACTTCTGAACGTTGGGGTCTTTGGTTCAAATCCTAGTTCGGATAAAAAATGTTATCGGGTTTTCCCTTTCCGAATTACTTTATAGCTGCCCGGAATGTGGAAGTTCGTGATATGATACGCGTGGATGTGAAGCGCGAACGGTCGAATGAATTCGTTTTTCGATGAATTTGATGTTCGATTCGAACTACATTCCTCCGGTTCACATGTCCATAGTGTGGACTCATCATCATCATTTCAGCCGAAAGACATCCACTGTTGGACATAGGCCTCCCCCAAGTATCGCCATAATGACCGGTCCTGTGCGTCTCGATCCATCGGATGCCCGCGACCCTCACCAGGTCATCGGTCCACCTTGTGGGAGGCCTTCCAACGCTGCGTCCTCCGGTACGTGGTCGCCATTCCAAAACCTTTCGTACCCATCGACCATCTGTTCTGCGCACTGCCGCTTAAGTTTGGCGATTCTATGGGCTATGTCGGTAACCTGTGGCCTACAATAAATCATCTATTATGTTAAAAAAAAAAAATAGGATTAGCCAAACAACAACAAAAACTTCAAACAACTTCAAGGCGGATGTTTCACTCCTATACAACTCAAAACTATAGAGTTCCTTCAATATTACACTAGGTGGTGACAAAACCTTTATCTATGCTCATTTACCCACCACCGGGACAGTTTTCAGACCAAGTTTTGCTGGCACCCAGCCAGATCGTATTCCACAATAATTATACTTGTTCGAAAGCACTGCGGCTGTATATTATCGGGATTTGCACTGAATTCCCAATTGTTTACAACGCTATGTTGAAGTTTAAGACAGCTAAATATTTAGGAGAAAATCGGAGAGTGGTATCGAAGAGCGAAAAGTTATGTAGTGACATCTATGGCGTCACATAAGAACTAATCCGGCATGGCGCTATTAAAGTTCTCCGCGTGATTAGAACATATAGAAGCCCGAAATCATCTATCGGGCAGTTGCCCACCAGACATAACACCCAGGACCACTAACAGGATCCTCCCTTTTCAACGGAGGTATGTGGGGCTTTACTCTCTGTTCTACATACCTCCAAAGTTACATGGAAATCGGTGTGGTCATTGTGTGGGCTGCAGAATTGTTGGAAAGAATTACCGTGGCCCTGGAATGCAAAAGAACAATCGGCAAAGCGGTGGGTTTTGCCCAGTAAAAGTCTGACAAGCCCTCTAACTCGACCCAGAGCGAAGAGCATTATTTGATGATATTCCACTTTAGAAAAAGGTCTAAACTAATTCGTGTCTTGCACTGAAATAGTACATTTTGATACAAGTGCGGAAAGTTTGTCATTGCGACCGAGGCGGAATTTGCACGAGCCGTAGGCGAGTGTGTTATGGAGCCGAGGGCTGCAGTGACAAATTTGCACGTGTATCAAACGACTTTTTTCAATACACTTACAAAATGAATAAACGGGGGTTGACCGGTGACTCGTGAGGGTCGACTCGCGCCCAGCCTGATATGATAAATGTAGCGGGGAGAGCTCGCGCACTTTTCTGCACTAGTGCGGAAAACGGTCTATTGCGTGCCAAAAAGCGGTGGGATAAGAGCGAGTTTTCGAGTAAGTGTATTGAAAAACCTATAACCAAGACTCATAGCTTGATCATCTGGTTTTCACTGACCAAGTTTTATGAGAACCTTGAGAACGTCTGTCGCCAACTTCTTAACTTTTGATATTAAGAATAGTTTGCCCTATAATGTGGGACATCAATATTACCGACATTTGTCAAAGTTTGAAAGTTTGGTCTTATGTCCCTCTACTGGGAAAGAAAGGTCAACGAATTAGGAAACAGTGTTACGTATTGTTTACGCGATTCGGGCGAGATATTACGTACGAACTATGTATTTAAAATTCGGCTGGTGCAGTGGGTGTGATTGACGAGCCGTAGGAGAAAATAGGTCTCGTCTCTTAACCCTTTAACCGCTTGCGTCGGATTAATCCGACGAGCGTTTTCGTGTCCTACTCGCTAGGATCGTGTGTTTGCGACTGGGTACTCCCATCTCTGAGTGACTCCCATCTCGACTGGCCTGTTGGTATAGTGGTTAGTGGCCCTGACTGCTACGCCGGAGGTCGTTGGTTCGATTCCCACCCAGGACAAATGTTTGAGTGATGAGCACGATCATTTGTTCTGTGTCTGGGTGTAATTTACCTATAATATGTATGTATTTAGAAATATATAAGTATGTTTATCAGTTGTCTAGTACTCATAACACAAGCTCTGCTTAGCTTGGGACTAGACGGCGTTGTGTGATAGTTGTGGAATATTATTATTATTATTATCTCGCTGAGCTCTTCAATCCCCATAGGTGAGATAAGAGCTGACGAGATGGAGTATTTGGTTGTGGATGTGCGACTCTGGCGGGTGAGTGTTTGTCGGATATATTCGACATTCACGGTTAAAAAGAAGGTTGGCACAATACCGGGTTAGTCTTCAGCGCTGATTAGCACGCACGATGCCACTGTTTTCAGGACACTGACACGTCTTATCTTTGTGGTCTGGTTTCCGCACATAGTCTTTATCGGACTATTGTGCGTGGGCCATGGCGGCCTTTAGGTACTCCAACCAGCCCACCTTATTCCAGAAACAGATGAGTCTTCAGTTTGCTCAGGGCGTCCATCAGTGAATTCGGTGCAGACACTGGCACGTAATTTCACTCGATTTGGGTAGTCTAGTCCCTCTCGCTCACACAAGTGTGACAGGAAAGTACAGGAAAGGGATGGGTTAGGAATGCAAGAACTAGTCCAAAAAATGAATTTATCGCGTATAAAAAACAGCGTCACCACGTATTGTGTAGACATTTTAAATGCAGGGTACGAATTAAATTAAATGGCGAAAAAGGCTACCCGTGTTATTTTATTAATATGTACTTTTAAGATTTCTTGGCGATTTTATTGCGAAACACGAGAAGTCTGCAAATTCCGCTGTTTATTTCTGACAGATTTATTTTTTGGCTTAAGTTTTTTTTTTTTTGTTTTGGTAATTGAGCCGGTTGCGGCTATTTTGCCAGTGTCACGTGGGGATTGGCTTAAGTTATATCATACTAGCTTTTATCAGCGACGTCACCCGCGTCAATGGCAGTTATCGCGGTCGTGAAGTCGAAAATGAAGTCAGAAAAATGTTAGCCTATGTCCTTACTTGCAGTACAAACTCAAATTCCAAATTTCATCAAAATCTATTCTGGAGTTAATCGTCGTATCAGACGAGAGACACTTTCACATTATTTATAATATTAGTACGGATTTCAAATAATAAGATTTTTTTACAACAACCAAATAGCAAATTAAATTGTAAAAGTCAAAGCTATCCACTTTCAAGGCTATCTATCAAAATAAATTGTTTTCTAATACTAATAAAGGAAAATCTGTCCGTCCCTTCTTTTTTGAACTCCAATAAATCGTAATAACGGATTGGCATAAAACCTTCAATATCGGATTCAGTTTATAGATAATTCAGAAATCTTTCTTTTTCGTTATTTTTGTGTATGATTGCTACTACGATTTATATTATATTATAGTAAAATATTAATCCAGTGTAAATAAATTAAACAAAAACGGGCCAAGTGCGAGTCGGACTCGCGTACGAAGGGTTTTGTACCACTATCTATACAACTTTTTTTACACAATATTTTATTCTGTTTTTAGTATTTGTTGTTATAGCGGCAACGTAAATACATCATCTGTGAAAATTTCTACTCTCTAGCTATCACGTTTAATGAGATACAGCATTGGAGTCTTAACAATAGGGTCCCATTTTTACCCTACCCAAAGGGTAAAAATGGGACCCTATTATCGGAATCCTAAAATAGACTTTATTGCTATTTTTTTTCGTAATACAAGGTTTATTTGCGTGCCTTAAGACTAGTTGTAGTTAAATAACGCCACGATCGGTTCAGTGGTTCAGCGATTGACTTTGGCTGCTACTGGAGTCTTACCATGACGTGTTAAAATGTCAAGCAAGCGAGCGAGAAAGAACCGTTCAGTTTACGTCGTCAAATGGATCGCATTAAGAGCTTGTGTCAGGGCACTGACAGGCTTCACGAAAATTAACCTACTATGTAGCCATTCATTCATCTTTGCTATTTTATATAAGTTGGCTAGTAGGTAACCGAATTTTTAATAGGATATCATCATCTTCCTGCCCTTGTCTCGTGTTATTTGGGGTCGGCGCAACACGTTTTTTTCTTCCATTCTGCCTTGTCACTCGTCATGCTATCACCAACTTCCTTTTCTTTCATATCACTCTTCACACAATCCATCCATCTTTTCTTTGGCCACCCTCTCCCTCTCCATCCATCCACATGTATACTCATAACTCTTTTAGTAACTTGCGTTTCATCTCTCCTCTTTACATGACCATACCAAGACAAACGATTCCCCTTCAACTTTTCAGTCACTGGCGCCACTTTCAAACTTCCTCTAATATACTCATTTCTCACTTTATCCATTCTCGTCACATCACACATTCATCTCAACATTCTCATCTCAGCTACATACAATCTTTTTTCATCCGTCTTTTTCACAGTCCAACATTCTGATCCATACAGTATGACAGGTCTTATCACGGACTTGTAGACTTTACCCTTCAACTTGGGGGGCCATCCGTGGGTCACAAGTTGTTTCAGTGACCTGTCGCCATTTCATCCACCCTGAATTGATCCGATGTGATACGTCTCGGTCTACCTCGCCATCTCCTTGGATAAGCGACCCGAGGTACCGAAAGTCGGAGCAGATTGCTATGGGCTTTCCAGCGAGAGCTAAGGGCATAGAACCGGAGAGACCGCCGAAGGATATAAGATTGATATATATGAATATAATATATTAAATTATTTTTAGTTAGAAGTTCTCATCATGTTATTTTTGTTCTAGGTAAGGAAAATCAGTAATTCGCAACTGTACACTTGACGCCTGAAATTGATCAACAAGTAAGTCTTTTCTCATAATTATCATTTCAGCCGAAAGACGTCCACTGTTGGACATAGGTCTCCCCCAGGTGTCACCATAACGACCGGTCCTTTGCGTATCGCATCTGTCGGATTTCCACGACCCTCACTGGGACATCGGTCCACCTTGGGAGATGTCTTCCAACACTGCGTCTTCTGGTACGTGGTCGCCTCTCCAGACCCTTTCGTCCCCATCAAACATCTGTTTGAGATATGTCGGTAACCTTGGTTCTCCTGCGGTTATCTTCATTTTTTCAATTGATCACGCAAGGAAACGCTGAGCACAGCCCTTTCCATTGCACTTTGAGTGACTTTAATCCTTCTGATGAGGCCCATTGTAAACGATTTTTTTATTTTTTTTATTAATGATAGGCTTGCGTTTGACCACCATCTCACCTGATGGTAAGCGATAATGTGGTCGACGATGGAGCACGCTTGCCTAGAAGTAGCCTATTCACTCTTGCCTTAAAGACCCCTAAGTTGTAGCTATCAGGAAACACAGACTCCGGCAAGGAATTCCACTCCTTGGCTGTACACATAATAAATGTGTTCTCAAAACGTTTTGTGCGTATGGGTGGGATGTCCACCATGTACCGGTGGCGCAACGCCGTACGTCTAGTGGTCCGATGATGGAACGGACTTGGCGGAATTAGATTGTGCAATTCCAGTGCACACTCCCCGAAATGTAAACGATAGAAAACCGACAGGCCAGCAATTCGGCGGCGATGTCCAAGGCTTTGGAGCTTCGACTCAACAAGTGCATCATTGCCAATGATCCTCTTGGCTCGCCTCTCAATCGACTCTAGCGCATCAAGCTGGTATTTGGCAGACCCGTCCCAAAGATGGGAGCAGTACTCCATACAAGATCGAACTTGCGCTTGATAAAGTTTTAGCAGCTGTTCCGGCGTGAAGTACCGTCTGACCTTCGCGAGGATTCCCAGCTTTTTTGCTGCCAGTTGAGCCTTCGATCAACGATCACGTTTCGGAGTCATATGTCATCACTTGCAACACGCACTGGTCATAGACTTTCGTCTTGAGACACTGTGGTATATTAAGGACCTCTTCACTAAATTATTGAGACAAAATAAACGTAATTACGGAGTTATATCGCAATATCGTCGCACACTACCCGCCATTTCCTAAACTATTAATATCGTCAATGTATTGACTGTTCTAACGAATCACCTGCGGAATCGGAACCGTTCGTACGTGATCGATGGATCTCGGAATAGCTTCGAAGTCCTACACAATCAGGGTTGCCAACGTCGTTTTAACAGTAGATTTATAGTTTAATTTTTTTGAAATCTCTCAATTTTTTTATTTTTTTTTAACTATAGGTACCACATAAAATAAAAGACAAGAAGAAGGAAACAGAAAAAAAAGGTGATCCTTATTTTTATAGAAATCTTTTTCAGCATAGCTACGAAAGAAGAGTTGGAAAAACTGGTTGGTTTTTATTTGAGACCTATAAATATACAGTTTATTATATGGAAAAACTGAGCAAGTGCAAGTCGGACTCGCGCACTGAGGGTTCCGTACAAACTTACCTAGTTCAATTCCCGAATTGATTTATGAAGATTTTTTTTTTATTCTTGATAGGTTCGCGCTTGGCCGCTATCTCAGATTTTTCTGAATCGCAAAAAAGTTTGTTTTGTGACGTATCTACAAATTTACAGTTTTCAGACTTTCCTATACTTGTGCTATGTGACCTTGCTTCTTGCCAAATTTCAGGAAACAGGAAGTACCCTATGAATTATGATTCCCTTGAGAGTGTGGAATTATACGTTTTTTGCGACATAAACGGCCGAATTTTTTTTTTTTCGTTAACTCAGAAATTTGATTTTTCCACAGCTTCAAGGGACCGCAGACCTGAGTACCTATATGGTTTTAATTTCAACTCGATACCTCCCCGCGTTCCCTAGATAAACGGTCTTGACAGACAGACAAACGGGCAACAAAATGATCCTATAAGGGTTCCGTTTTTTCCTTTTGAGGTACGGAACCCTAAAAATTTGATTTTAGATGTGATAATACCTGGAAATATGTTTTATATTATAATTATTGTATCTACCTACAACTTTGTACCTACCTTTAGGTGATATTTTTTGTTCATTAACTTGATTAGATGTTTGAATGCACAAGTCATTGACATATTTTTTTTTAAATCTATTACTAGCTTTTGCCAGGGGCTTCGCCCGCATGAAAGTCGTTTTCTCCATACAAACTTTGGACCCCCGTTTCATCCCCTTAGGGGGTGAATTTCGGAAAATCCGTTCTTAGCGGATGTCTACACCCTACAAGGAACCTACCTGCCAAATTTTAAGTTTGTAGGTGTTATAGTTTCTAAGATTTTGTGACTAATCAGTGAGTAGTATTTCGCTTTTATATATTTATATAGATTATTATAGATAGGCTTGGGCTTGAGCACAATCTCACCTGATGGAAAACGACGACGTAGTAGATATGGTCCGCTTACAGTTAAACACAGTTTTTTTTTTTTTATAATGTGTGCAGTTTCTCTTTATGATAAGACTGGCAACACTGAACAAAACAATCTATTCTAACCCAATGGACTCGTAGAGTCACAGATTAGTGTTTGATCGCTGGTTTGAAAGTGACCGATTAATAAATTGAAACTGAAACATTGAGCGCGTTTTGATGAGCGTTTCAATATGAACTGATTATTTCTGTCAATCTGCGTCAATGAAATGCTGATGGAGTTTTTAATATGTGGCGTTTGCTGACGTAAAGTTTTTAAACGGTTTATTTGCAATCTGAAGCAGAATAAAAGCTTTAAAACTTTTAATTGCTTTTAATATTGTAGCAAAATGTTAGTTTGTATTTGTATATTAAAGGGATGCAATTCGACATACATTTCCACTGTTTTTCATACAACCGCTCTTACGCGATTTTGACGTTATTACATATTTTTCTTTAGATATTTTGGAAACACAGTATCTTGTGGATATTATCTAGGCTTCTATTGAAATCAATTTATAAATTGATGTAAAACTAATCCAAAGACCACTGAAAATTTGCATGAATTTTGACACTTCATAATTTACTCAAAAATTTAAAAAGTCAAAAAGCCTTGCAAATTTAATCAAAATTCTGAATGACGACAATTTTTTTCAAAAACTTTTAAGGGTAATAAAACACGTATTTCCTGGAACAAGTTTTGTAAAATATTCGAGTAAATCACAGAATTACCGAATACTAACAGAGTTTTCAGGCGTTATCTTTCTTCTTTCGCGTTGCCTTTTCGTCAAACATCGCGTTGGATTGCGTTAGATGAAGTAAGCTTTTAAACCATGCTCGATGTTGACGATAGGCAAGTGGAAAAGGACCCTCTTAAATTTTAACGTTTCCATTCTGAATAATCTTTTTTTTCTGATTTGTGTATTATGCAATGAGAATCAATCACATAATAGCAAATCCAATTTTTACTAAGTACATCGTATGTGTAATAATTTACTGAGCATTTAATTTTTTAAATTATTAAAATCCGTCAAGAAATAGTGGATTTATTAAAGTTTTTCTGAACGGCTACTTGGAAACGCGCGCTATCGCTGGACTGTTTACGATGACGTCGTGCGACGAACGACTTGATCATATTCATTCGCCGGTGGAGGCCGATCATGACAGATGACGTCAAAGCGAGTCACTTCATTCTCGGGCGCGTTTCTGGAACTATTATACTAAAATTGCTGTATCTTCGTCATTTTTGGCTCGATTTAAATAATTTCTGCATAGTATTTACTGTTTTTTTTTAACACTATAAGTCTGCATACTCCACAAAAATCATGACTGATCCTCATTAGGTTGCGGGACTCATAACTTAAACCATCTATTAGAATGTAATAACGAACACAAATAATCGGAACCCCAATTACTTAGGACCAAAATATATAAAATAATAGTCAATTGTTTAGACAAAAGTTATGGGGTGGGCTACGTTCTAGTAATTAGACAATTAATTACAATCGTAGCAAGATCCGTTATTCGGGGGCGACGCGACCGGTAATTAAAGCAAACCAAAACACTGCAATTTATGGCAACACCGACACGTAAATTAACGCGAACGACCGCCCGCGACCTTTGTCAATGATGAAATGTTGCCACATTTTAAATCCCGAACTCCCGGAATTGAACCTTAATTTCCTTTATTATTGACTACCCACATTTTAATTGGTTTATTTTGCTTTATATAAAATGATCGTTTTGGGAAATAAATACGAAACCGCTTTATGAAGTTAACTGCGTATTTTTTTTTTTTTGTAGATATAATTGTTTGGGAACAATAGAAGCTTTGTCGTTATATAGAGAACGCCGTTTTTGTTCGTTTTATTAATATTGTTTTCCACCAAAAATTCCACCTTTGTAGGTACCGGTGTTGAATAAATGGGTTCATTGAAAGGTATATCATCAAAAATAACTCCTCCGAATAAGGGTTTAATTGAAAGGTATATCATCAAATAATTTCTCTCGCTCTCTGCAGAGCGAGAGGAAATGTCAGACTTTTACTGACTAAACCCCAACTGTGTTCCTTTCGAGGAGTGGCAGGCGGTCGCCACCTTCTGCGAAGCAGTAATGCTAGCAAAGGAGGAGGCTGCACGTGCGAGGCAATGGCCCTCGCGCCCCAGCCGCCGGGAGTCCGATCCCGATTTCCGGCCACCGTAGGCGCGGGCTTGCGGACGGTGAACAATAGGTAGCTCGCCGTCCGATCGTCCGGTAATCGTCCGGAACGGGCCCAAGTCGTCGACGTGCGCCTCAAGGACATGTCAGCAAACCGTAGGGGCCCAGCAAGGTCGAAGCCTACTGGGGCAAACGGTCTGATTCTGAAAGGAAGGCCCTGGTACGAAAGGCAACGTAGGAACAGGAGTGGGTTTTTAGTCAGTAAAAGTCTGACACTAACTCTCGCTCCGCCCAAGAGCGGGGATGTCATAAGATAATTTTCCCACCGAAAAAAAAATTAAAGTACAAAGGCGGGCATTCTGTACCAGTCAACCTAGGGTGGTAAAGAGACAATATGGTAGATGCATAAAAAAAATGTAATTTACTATGCGTTCCAAATAAGAATAGTAAAGTCAATAACCTCGATCTGTCAAAAGTTGATTGAAAAGTACGGTTTGCAAAGAAAACTTATTTGAGTATTAATATTGTTTTTTTTTTTATTACCGAGTCTCAGTTAAATCTAGGTGAAGTAAAAACGTTATTGTTTAATCTAAATTAGCTAACCATTAGCTGACCATGAGGTGCGCGTGGAACAGTACGCGCCGTCGACGACTTGGGCTCGGTCCGGACGGTTACCGGATGGTTGGACGGCGAGCTACCCATTGCTCGCCGCAAGCCCGCGCCTACGGTGGCCGGAAATCGGCCGCGTTTGTACTTTGTGTTGCATGAAGATTAAATAAATAAATAAATTCACGCGGGCGGAAGCTTTCTAAGAGAAACTAGCGTCACATGAAGGACAATAAAGAAGCTATAGAAAACATCTCAAATTTACCACTGTACCGTTTGAAATATTCTATTACAATTGATATAAAGAAACTACACCATCAAATCGCTCCAGCATCGATATTGCACACTATATCGGCACTTCTGAATCTATACTACGCCCATATTGGCTTTAAAGTTGCATTCGATTTCCCGAGCCAGCAATATACAATGTCCAATATCAGTGCATTGAATGAATGTAGATCTCTAGAACTTGAATCGATCCAATTCTGTTGATATCTTTTAAATCGAAAGTAAGATAAAGTTAATCGTTTTTTTTTTTAATGTTTATTTGTATAATTCAATAAAAACAGAGAGTAAGAGACCGGACGGTATGTCTTTATTTCCGTGGAAGATGGGTAGGCCTTAAGTGTGGGACGCTACCTGTGTCGACACTCTTGCGCCATGGTGCTGCCGCTGCGGCTGCGGAGAACTTCAAGCGGCGCAAATATAACAATCTCGTCGGCAGTTATATTTTTGAGCCGTTTGGGGTTGAAACTCTTGGGCCGTGGGGTCCGAGTGCTCATAAGCTTTTCAAAGAATTATCCAAACGCTTAGTAGACACTTCGCGTGACCCAATGGCTGGCTTTTACCTCGGTCAGAGATTAAGCATTGACATACAACGTGGCAATGCCGCCAGTCTTTTGGGTGGTGGTGGACGAGTGGTAACGGCCCCGATTTACGAGTTGTAGATCGCGGGTTCAAACCCAGCCAGGCGCATTACTTTGTATAATTTATTTCCTCACCACTGCTCTCAAAACGGTGAAGGAAAACATCGTGAGCAAACCGGCATGTCCTAGAACCAAAAATTCGAAGACATGTGACATCCACCAACACGCACTGGGCCCGCGTGGTGGATTACGGCCTATTCCCACTCCTCGAGAGGAGGCCTGAGTCCCAACAGTGGGAACATTATAAGGCCGACTATGCTATGCACAAAGCCATATTTAATCGGGCTGCCACTGAAGAAAGAAAGTACATTTATTTGGCACAACACAAGGCACACAAATAGATACTATTTATTAAAGCTATAAACGAGAAAAAAAGAAGCAAGAATAAAATAGAAAAAAAAAATATATCTAATAAAAACTGAAAAGTTATTACAGAGAAAGCTGTTTAAACCTCAACTACAGATTAATTACAATGAGTTCCGCAACACGTTTATATTGAAATGCCACTGTTACTGAAAATAATAAACCTCCATATATGAGATATTTTTTTTTTTAATTTTTGTTTATCTGTTACCTTTATAATTAGAACTTTAAAGCTAAAAAGGCCAGTAAACATTATGAGTCTTGCTCCGGATAGGTTTCAAAGTCCCGACACGTTTGTTAGCAAAACCATGTATAATTTTCCTCGGGGCTCTCGATAAATAAGATGTCACTTTAAATCTACCAATTTGGGAAAATTGAAAATAAAAATTCCCTTTAGAACTGATAAAAAATCCTGGTTAGTGGCCCTGACTGCTATGCCGGAGGTCGTAAGTTCGATTCCCACCCAAGGCAAATGTTTGTGTGATGAGCACGATCATTTGTTCTGTTTAGGTATAATTTGGCTGTATGTGTATATTTAGAACAATATAAGTATGTTTATCAGTTAGTTATCTAGTACTCATAACACAAGCGCTGTTTAGTTTGGGACTAGATAGCGTTCCGGAAGACGCAGCGTTGGAAGGCCTCCCACAAAGTGGACCGATGACCTGGTGAGGGTCGCGGGAATCCGATGGATGCGAGACGCACAGGACCGGTCATTGTGGCGACATTTGGGGGAGGCCTATGTCCAACAGTGGACGTCTTTCGGCTGAAATGATGATGATGATGATGAGATAGCGTTGTGCGAAAGTTGCAGAAAATTACTATTTTTTGTAATAAAATCGGTCAGTTCAGTATAAAATACATTAAATACATTGAGTAATAAATTGAATGGTCCAAGATATCAGTCAGTTAGAAAAATGACGCTGATTGCACATTCCAACGTAGGTCTCATGGAAAAGAATGTGCAAGAAACTCTATGGACACTCTTTTAAAATTATTTTGTTAATATTTCTGCAAGAGAAAAATTGTGCATCTTACCTCAACGGTTGTCGATCGAATAAGAGAGCTGTCACCCGCCACTATGTAACATCGACAGCTTTACTACAGGTAATCACAAATAAGTTTCGGTGTTGCCAACACAATTAGTCGATTGCAATTAATAATCGAATACAAAAAAAAGAAAATCTTGGTTACAAAAACAGAGTAAATAATCTGATTACTTATATATCAAATACTACTATTACTATTATCAGTCTGTAGTTTTACCGACCATAGAGCATACCTCTACATAATTTCCTTCCTAATGTTACCAGGGACTAGTTTTTATCGTGCTCATTTGCCATCTTCGGCAGCTACACAAGTAACAACAGCTAGCAGTATGTATATTATTTATTTTCCTCTCGTATGTTATCAGCTTTATTTATTGTCTTATATTTCCTTCTTTCTTTGCTGTCCATTACTGGTAATTGTGTTATTCCAAACTTCTGCTGAGGGATATGATCGCAGGAATTACTATGTGTATGTATTTTGCCTCTATAATAAGAAATAATTTTGGTGATAAGTACATAAGGCTTTGACTGACATCTAAAAATCCAAACTCAAGGTTTGCTAATGTGGTATGTAGTGCAGCACACTATGTCTTTAATTAACAGCCCCTTTAGCCAAGTTACAACCGTTTCATTTCGATTCTCTTTCGTCAATCGCCTCGAGTCGGCCACGCCTCCGATTCCTTTGTCCTGACGTCATCTCAACGCTCAGTCACGTGGTCAGAACAAAGGAATAGGAGGCGTGGCCGACTCGACGCAATCGACGAAAGAGAATTGAAACGAAACGGTCGTAACTTGGCTTGGCCTGCAGATTACGTTCGAAACACTAAACTGCGCTTCAAAACGCAATCGTTAATGTGACTCAAAAAGCTGCCCAACTCAAATGAGACTGGGCGGTATACATCTGCTGCATGACTGATAGGCTTGGTACGTTGACACGACGACACGTTGCCGCGGCAGACCACGAAGGATATGGCGGGATGATCTGGATGTGGTCTTTAAGAATTGGAAATAAGGAGCGAGAAATCAGTAAATTAAAGGATTGGATTGTAAATTAGAGGATTGGACTGCCGGACAAAGGCCTCTCGCCTTTGTCCGGCAGTGGCAATTTATATAATAATAAAGTAACTAAACTAATGAAATAACTTAACCCTTTCTATTAAAAAAAGAATGACAGAAATAGTCATGGCTATTAAATTTTAATTTATTGCCCGTCTGCCTCAGAAGGTACGAATTATTTTAAATAGATATTTTTTATGTGTGGAAAAATCATCTAATGACATCCCCCGCTCTTGGGCGGGGCGGGAGGGCGTGTCAGACTTTTACTGACTAAAAACCCACTCCTGTTCCTTCTTTGCCATTGTTCCAGGGCCCCGGGGATCTCTTTCGCATCACTCATGGCCCCAGTAGGCTTCGACCCTGCTGGGCCCCTATGGTTGCTGACATCTCCTTGAGGCGCGCGTGGAAACGTTTCGCTTAAATTTTTCTGCTAAAATATTGCAAATATAGTAGTTAAATAAATGGGCACATTTCCCTTGGCTCACTCTGCAATCTACCGTGATGAAATGCACTAACATTCCGTATATAACTGTTATTTTATATTCCACGGAATTTCCTTATGCATTTTATAAATCTTTATTCTGCAGGAAATGACAAGCCAATTAATGTTCTTAGTAGATAAAACAAAGCTTATAAAGCTAATTGCTAACTAGAAATTATTTTGTTAGAACACTTCCGAGAAATTATCTAGGCACTAGGTATAACTCTGGATGCTAATACTTGGTATAATTCTTGAAATTAATTCACACTACTATAAACAAACATAGAAGTCTTGTTTATCTTAATAATATATTTCGGCAAAATAATTTTAACGAGACATTACGAATAAACTGATGTAGTAGATATTCCGTCCGATTACAATTTATATATAATAGGCTCTTTATAAACTAGTACGATTTACCGTGAGCGATCGCATTACTGCTTACAATCAAGTGGGATCGCAGTAAAAAAAAATACCTGTAATTCTTAGAATTTATTTACTATAAACTGTTATAAAAAATATTATAAAGAAATTTGGAACTCAAGGCATATTCCACCTTTATTTCCAAAATTATTTTGACGAGAACTATATTTAAATTAATATAATTACCATGTTCATAATCTATATAAAACATGAAAAATGTTGCCACCTATGTGCAGATTTTGAAGCCATCCGACTGGCAAAATGAGGAGATGGTTTTAGACCATTAAAGTCAAAGTCAAATAATTTATTCGCATAATATGGGTAATGGTACATGAATGTTACATTATACAATATAACAGTAAAGATCCTCCTATTCACCATGTCTGGTATGCGAAACTTAAAATAATAATTAAAAGCAACTCTTAGCATTTAATCACATGAAATTACATACTAACTTAACTGGCTATTATTGCACTAACAGGAAACGATGCATAAAAAAAAACCAACAAATAAACAACATTAATATAATTCTTTTTTTGGCGTAGTACCTACTCATCACACGCCGGGTATCCACTACTAATAAATAATTCAATAGACACTACAATATAGTATCACTGCATTCCTTTTCTATATCATATTTCCGCTAAAAAACTTCACCGAGACCCTTGCAATTATTTTGTCTTAAAATGTTCAAACCATCTTACAAAATATCTACAAATACCATCTTAGCTTGCAGCTTCTAGGGTTGCCACAAAATTTTGTTTTATCATTGCGGAAGTCCGCAGCAATTACTTGGAGAGCTCCGATACCGCTTAACTTAATAAATCTTCCTAAACCCCGCCACCCTTTTTAACGCCAAACAAACAAAAAGATCATAAGTGAACAGTTTATTGTGCACCCTATTGACTGAGCATTAAAGATCAATTTATTTGTGATGGTTGTTTGTAAAATTTCGACATAAAATGAATTGGTTTGAGGTAACGGGGGAACTAAAATAAAATTTGTTTGCTTGTTAAAGTAAAGGATTACCCTATTATAAAGGTTTTTTTTTCAGTCAGCCTCAGAACAAAAGTCTATGGACCAATGCGTGTTGCCAGTGATGACATTCGGCTCGGAAACGTGTTCGCTCACAGTGGGCCTCATCAGAAAGCTTAGTCACTCAAAGCGCAATAGCTATGCTCCTAGTTTCCTTGCGTGATCGAATCAGAAATTAAGATAATCGCAGGAGAATCAAGGTTACCGACATAGCCCGAAGAATCGCCAAACTTAATTGGTAGAATAGATAGTTGATGGGGCCAAAAGGATTTGGAGTGGCGACCACGTTCCTAAAGATGGAACGTTGGAAGGCCTTCAAGCCTGCCTACAAGGAGCAGACGACGCGGTGACGTAGAGTTGAACCTTCAATGTAAAAATCATTTTTTTAGGGTTCCGTACCTCAAAAGGAAAAAACGGAACCCTTATATATGATCACTTTGTTGTCCGTCCGTCTGTCTGTCTGTCTGTCTGTCAAGACTCTTTATCTCGGGAACGCGTGGAGGTATCGATTTGAAATTAAAACCACATATTCAAGTCTGCGGTCTCTTAAAGCTGTGAAAAAATCAAACTTCTAAGTTTACAAAAAAAAACAGATACGGCCGTTTATATCTCAAAAAACGTGTATTTCGGCGCTCTCGAGGAAAACAAAATTCATAGGGTACTCCCCGTTGACTCAGAATCCTGAAATTTTGCTTAAAGCAAAGTTTTGTAGCACAGGTATAGGAATAAATCTAAAAACTGTAAATTTGTTTTTGCATTACAACAAAAAAAAAATTGCGATTCGGAAATATCTTCGAGACTCCATTCGGGAGTTTGTACGGAACCCTTATACCCTCATCGCTTACCATCAGGTGAGATATTGGTCAAACGCGAGCCTATCAATAATAATTAAAAAAAAAACCCTCAGAGCGCGAGTCCGACTTACACTTGCTCAGTTTTTTATAAAGACGTAGTGTTTCTTTTCGATTATTCTCCATAGGAAACGTCCAACTAGAACTTAGCTTCTGACGGTATAATAATAAGTGCCTATGTAGGCCTATGTTAAGTAAAATAATTCGATCGATTCGCTAGCTAATTAAAATAGAACCTAAAATATATGTGGCTTATTGATTCCCATCAACTCTGCAGCTTTTATTTATTGCCACGTTAATTAACCATATATTACACGCTTAACATGCGTATCAAATCAGTTCTGTTACAAACAATAAATTAATTAGTTGGCCATGTATGGATATTAACAGCTAGCCATGCTTGTTTATTGATCATGGCCGGACATTTGTCATCATAAAATATTATGCGTTTATGACATTATCTGTGAATACTGCATACTATGTAGTTGTCATGGGTTATGTGAAAGTAAACCCTGGGGCCTGGAACGAAGGTAAAGAAGGAACAGGAGTGGGTTTTAGTCAGTAAGACCGGGAGAAGTCATTGGATAATTTTCCAACTTAAAAAAAAAGTAATAATAATAATAGTTGTAGGAAGTTTTTGGCAGTAGTTCTTCGTTAGTAATTTATTTTGTTAACATGTAATTTATTGATAATTGTAATTATTTATTTTTCTTGCTTTTTTTTTTATTCCTCTTTTTTATAATGTGAATTTGAGAACACTGTAGACTCCGCGAATTCTTAGGTTACTTCCTATTACGACTCACTTTTTTTTTAATATGATTATTTTTATTGTGCTTTTGGGTACAATATTGACTGCAAGTCTACACTGTTCTTACATAATATCTATTAATACTATAATGAGAGAGTCGCGGGAGTGCGGTGGATGCGAGACGCACAGGATCGGTCGTTGTGGAGACGCTTGGGGGAGGCCTATGTCCAGCAGTGGGCGTCTTTCGGCTGAAATGATGATGATGAATACTGTAATATGAAAATATTGTAAACAACCACTTTTTTAAAAGAGTAACCATGTAGTTTCTTGCCGGTTCTTCTCCATAGGAAACGACCAATTTGGAACCGTGCACTAGTTTCTGACGTTTTATAAGTGCCCATGTAGGCCTAAAAACTTTTGACTTTGACTTTGAGTGATATTCAGTTTCTGTTATTTGCAAATTGATTAGCGTAAGCGTAAGCAAATTGATTAGGTACTAGTAGATATTGTGATGTAAAATTGGTGTAGTTTTGTTTCTAAATACCTGCGCAACTGGACAATATGTGGAATCATTGAAACAGGCGCGATCTCGGTAAAATGGAGCTGAGAATTTTATTGTAGTGTTGACTACCTCTGCGAAGTTTGACGTGAAGGTTGACTTGAAACTTAAGTACATTTGCTGCAAAAATCTACAAAAACATTAGAATGTGTAGTCATATTCTAATGGTAAACAAATTAACTATTCATACGAAGACATGGCTTAAAGGTACGTCTGTATAACTTGAATGACTTTGAAAAACGCTTAATTGTCGTTTTGTACATACGTTTGTACGAATTTTTTTTTGGGCGAAAATTTTGGCTTTCTGAAAAATCCAGAAAAAGTTTTTTTTGTTGATTTACGTAAATACGCTCAATTACTTATTAATAATACCCCGGGGCGCCCGAAAGGACAAACAAAAGAAGTTGTATGTTTATTTCACTAGCAATACAATAAACCTCCATCAGTCATCGGTCCATCTTGTGGAAGGCCTTCCAACTGTGTGGTTTTCGTCCAGAACCTTTCGGTGCCATCAACTATCTGTTTTGCGAACAATGTGCCCTGCCCACTGGCGCTTAAATTTGGCGATTCTCCGTGCTATGTCGGTAATTTTGGTTCTCCTACGAATACAAGCAACGCAGACGACGGGCGTTTGTAATCAATAAAACTCAAAAACTTCTGGACCGATTTAAAAAAAAAACATTCACAAGTAGAATACTACTTTATCTCTAACTGACGTAAGTTATAAGTAATATATATTATCTACTTTCGCGCTTACGAAGCTGCTTGCAGACGCTAGTAAAATAGAAAAAAAAGTAGTGATAAAAGCTTGCCTCAACAATAACCCCATCATTTACCAGCAATCCGGGCCACTCCATCAACGTCCACGGCGCGGCCAAAATGATAACCAACCGCTTTCTATTCACCCTCCGTCCTCACTGCCATCCCACAGGGATACCTCAACAAATAATAAACGAAACAATAAAAGCCGACATTATTACATTATCGCCGAAACAATCAGGAAGTTAATGCTAGCGCAACAACACAATTAATGATAATACTCAATATATTAATAATATATAATATAATATTCCACAACTATCACACAACGCCGTCTAGTCCCAAGCTAAGCAGAGCTTGTGTTATGAGTACTAGACAACTGATAAAAATACTTATATATTTCTAAATACATACATATATAGATAAATTACACCCAGACGCAGAACAAATGATCGTGCTCATCACACAAACATTTGTCCCGGGTGGAAATCGAACCCCCGACCTCCAGCATAGCAGTCAGGGCCACTAACCACTAGACCAACAGGCCAGTCAGTCAGTCAGTCATTGATAAACTACCTTTTGCACACGACTTCATTCTCGCAAATATCCGTCATTGTTTACACGTAGTCGAAGCCAGATAATAGCAGATAGTAATTATAAAAACGCTTTTATTTAAGAGCGTATAATCGTTAAAAAAAGCTCTGGGCGATCTACATTAATTTAAAACTACATAAAACAATCCAACTTTTTTTTTCTTTTTAGTTAAGAAATCATCCAATAACTTATCTCGCTCTAGGGTGGAGCGAAAAGGTGTGTCAGTCTTTTACTGACTAAAACCCAGCTATGTGCTTTAGCCTTTCAATTTCCTTGACCCTAGCGAGCATCGGCTCTATAAGGCCCTACATTTTTGCTGAGATCTCTTTGAGGCGTCGTCGACGACTCGCGCTCGGCCCTTTGCCCGACGGCCGGACGGCGAACTTCTCTGTACAGTGCAACGTGCACCCTGGTCTTTCTTTTCTGGTCAGAATGGAGGCCGATCCCTTCATAGCTTTTTTTTTAGGTGGGAAAATCATCTAATGATAAATCCCGCTCTTGGGCGGAACGGGAAATAGTGTCAGACTTTTACTGACTAAAAACCCACTCCTGTTCCTTCTTTGCCTTCGACTCAGGGCCCCGGGTTTCACTTTCACACTACCCGTGGCCCCAGTAGGCTTCGACCCTGCTGGGCCCCGCACGTGGAACAATACGCGCCGTCGTCGACTTGGGCTCGGTCCGGACGGTTACCGGACGGTCGGTCAGTAAGCTACCCATTGCTCGCTGTCCGTAAGCCCGCACCTACGGTGGCCGGTAATCGGGATCGGAATCCCCGGCGGCTGGGGCATCCCTTCATAGCTTGGGAAAAGGCTACCCGTGTTATTAATTATTTCAACGGACAAGTAAATTTAAGACACAATGACGTTATTTCGACTACACGCAAGCAAAGCCGAAACAAAAGCTAGTTAATCAATAAAATACAATTAACTCCTCATAGATTGTGTCTCGACTCAGTGCGCTTTAATTATCATCGATAAAAGTCACAAAGCAAAAACGTTTCTGTATCAACTGGACTGGAAATTGCAAAGGATTCATGCTGGATGAATAAATATCTATGGTTTTCAATTTAAACGAACTGGCGCCATTTTGTGGCCGCCATTTTGACAGGTAATCACATCAATCTAATAAAATATAAGGGTTTTGTTTTGTCTCGAAGGATTTGATTGAATTACGGATGGCGATAATAATAATGTTTTCAAGTAAAACATTATTATTATCGCCAGAACATAAAATTCAGACTTGAGTTACTATGGTTTTAATTTGAACTCGATACCTCCGCGCGTTCCCGAGATGAAGGGTCTTGACAGACAGACAGACAGACGGACAACAAAGTGATCCTATAAGGGTTCCGTTTTTGCCTTTTGAGGTACGGAACCCTAAAAACAACCTGTGTGTAACCTAATGGGATAGTAATATAAGGCTTTGAAAGTTGAATGCCATTGAGTTATTTTTTTTAATGATCTTACCTAATCTTATACATTTGTGCTTGTGTCCCCACACATATCTAGTTAATGTAACTTTTCAGTTGGAAAGTTAAGAATTTTTAGACCTTTTGCGAACCACAGATTTGAAACCGCTGCTCCAGGCGGTAAGCTTGCCAGTGCGTTTTCGTCCTTAAAATTATAGCAATATAATCTAATTAACCAATCTTCCCCACTTAGGGGAGCTAAATCGAAAACCCTCCCCCAAACTTAATTACATTCATAATTATTTTCCAATCCTCTCCTAGGGTAAACACGATCAAATTACGAACTCATTATTTCTTCTTACAATTATAATTACGCTTTCACGCAAAATATGAAAGGCGTGGCATATCCGTAAAATGAAAAACAAGATGTTGCTCTTCAGTAATTTCTTATGATTCTGCTATTGAACTCTAAGGGCTATATTTCACTGGGACACCATGGCGGCGCGACCAGTTGCGCCGCCATGGTGTCCGTAAGCTACCAAACTAGACACCATACAGACACCAGAGTCGCTACACCACACTGAGACAGTATCAAAATGGACCTTAGTGCACGCGTGCGAGTTGGTCGCGCCGCCATATTGGTTGCGCAACCACACGGACACCAGATGAGTAAGTCTCTATAGAGCTGTATACATTTTGTTGGTAGCGGCGACTGGTCGCGCCGCCATGGTGTCCCGGTGAAATATAGCCCCAAAGCGATTCATAATAAGTGAACCATTTTAGGAATGTAATGTCAAATAAGTAGACTATATTTAAAATAAACTGTCATATAGATGAATTGAACAATATGATTTTTTTACGGATAATAATAGCATAGTCGGCCTTATAATGTTCCCACTGTTGGGACTCAGGCCTCCTCTCTAGGAGAGGGAATGGGCCGTAATCCACCACGCGGGCCCAGTGCGGGTTGGTGGATGTCGCATGTCTTTAAATTTTTGGTTCTAGGACATGCCGGTTTCCTCACGATGTTTTCCTTCACCGTTTTGAGAGCAGTGGTTATGAAATAAATTACACAAAGTAATGGGCCTGGCTTCGTTTGAACCTGCAACCTACAACTCGTAAGTCGGGGCCGTTACCACTCGGCCACCACTGCTCACGGATAATAATATGAATTGCCAAATTATGACTATTTTGTGATTTGGAATATGATTCATATTATTTTATCCTAATACGATTCTACTAAAGTGGCCTTTTTAGACTCGCAGGAGTGGGACAAATAGGCAGAGGCGTAGCGTAGACTAATTTAGACGTGGGCGAAAGCTTGTCAGCGAGGCCTTTTTCTTTTATAAATTCGAAAACAAGACAGGGACACCGTCGCAACCCAGTTTTCGACCGTATCGTCGCTTACCATCAGATGTAATAGCGGTCAAACGCGAGCCTATAAATTATAAAACAAAACCCTCGTTGTTAAAAAGCCCTCGCACACTCAGGCCCCTTTGGGTGCGATGCCGTGAGCGAGGGACCACTTCGCCCACGCCTAGCTACGCTACTGCAGACATGCTAGGATTTTGAAGAAAATTTCAATTCCATCTCGTCATCGTACAATCGCAATGAACGGTGTTGAAAAATCAAAATGAAAGCCATCGTCATTGATTTGGTTCCTACGCTTTGTCACGCGCACTGGTGGTTCCGTACAAATTTACCTATGAAAACAGTTCGATTCAGTTCGAGTTACGAAGATAAAGTCACAAAAAAAAAACTCATTTTTGGCGATACGGAAATCGCCAAAAATGAGTTTTTTTTTTTTGTGACGTAACAACTAATTTATTTACAGTTTTCAGATATTTTCCTATACATGTGGTATGAGACCTTGCTTCATGCCAAATTTTAAGATTCTAGGTCAACGGGAAGTACCCTATGAATTTTGATTCCCTTGAGAGTGTCGAAATACACTTTTTTGCGACGTAAACGGCCGTATCTTTTTTTTTCGTTAACTCAGAAGTTTGAATTTTTCACAGCTTCAAGGGACCACAGACCTGAGTATGTGGTTTTAATTTCCACTTGATGCCTCCACGCGTTCCCGAGATAAAGGACGGACAACAAAGTGGATCGTATAAGGGTTCCGTATTTTCCTTTAGAGGTACGGAACCCTAAAAATGAGTCGAGTACCCAATAATGTCTTTTAAGTCAGAAAAGTGAGTTCTCTAAACTTATTGGAAGGTTTTACACCCTCGTTTGGTTTACGAGTCTCATTTACGACACGTAGGTATGCTATGTCGTACACGTGTATGAGATGTACTGATCATTTCGATTTTTATGTGAACACGTATGATGATGGGTGTTACGTTTTATTTGAGGCGAGATGTCTTGATTATTTCTTTGATTATCTTTTTCTGTGTCTGTTTGCAATTTATTTAGATGCTTCAGTCTTTCATTTGGTGACGTTTACAAAAGAAAAATTGGTTTTGCCAATGGCTTCGTCTGCCTGAATGTCGAAAATTATTCCTTCGGTAACGTATTGCCGGGCTTAAGTTATAGTAGCTTCAACCGTTGAAACGTCGTGTTTAACAAATATTTAAATATACAGGCTCTTACATTTTTTACCGACTTTATGAAGGAGGATGTTCTTAATTCGTCGGCATTTTTTTGTTATGTATGATCCCTGATTACTCGTTCATGCCTGGACCGATTTGAAAATTTTTTTTTTTTTTTGTTTGAAAGGGTATACTTGAAGGTGGAGCCATGATCCCAAGGTCAGGATGGGACGATGGGATCCTAAAGAAACCGAGATAACTCTTTCAAATTTTATAGGTCATGGTTACCTTGCTATAGAACTTGCGCACTATTTAGGTTTAGCTGAGGGGTGCTATAACTAAAATTACTAAAAAAAAACAGTTTGTTTTGTTTTTGGTAGGATATCCCTAAATATACTCAGCATATCGCAGGCCAAAGCTAGACATTGCCTTCCAAAAAGCGCCAAATTCTTGGGCCTTTGCGTCGACCGGCTCTCTTTTTAATGATTTTTTTAAAAAAATTTGTAGGAAATCATAAAATAACTTCTTATGCACTAGGTGGAGCAAATTTTTGTTTATTCAGTAAAAGCACGCGCCGTCGACGACTTGGGCTCGGTCCGGACGGTTACCGGACGGTCGGACGGCGAGCCACCCATTGCTCGTCGTCCGCAAGCCTGCGCCTACGATGGCCGGAAATCGGGATCGGAATCCCGGCGGCGATTGGGGCGTGAGGACCGTTGCCTCACGCGATCGGCCGCCTCCTTTGCTAGCATTACTGCTTCGCAGAAGGAGGCAAATGCTAACATTCAGAAAACGTGTGCAAGCAATGTCGAATTAAAAATAGCTTTTTTAGCACTTAACTCCTCAACGATCAAGCTCAGGTCCCTATCGGTCATTCTTCGTCTTTATTGACTTGTTATCCAATTCCAAAAGTTTTATCGTCTCTCTTACTGGGACCATCATCATAAATAAAATCGATTGTGTCGCGAGTGAAGCATTTTCCATAAAAATATTCTTAGAAAGGCACTAAGAAAAGAGTAGCGAAAACGAAGAAAAGGATTCTTAAAAAAAAAAATTCTATAGAATAAATTACAAGTTAATATTTACACTGAAATATAGAGAAGTGTTTTAACATTTTTCTCTGTTTTTAGAAGAAAGATATTCCTTTTTGACATTATCATTTTACTGTTTTTTCGAGCTTCATTTTTTATCATATTAAAATACCTGTTATTAATAATGTGATTTAGTGGGGGCGATCGCGGCGGCAACTTCTCCCCGGGTCCTGGTTCACGCCATGGTAGTCCGGTGCGAGAGGGAAGGGGATGCGTCGCCTCCGTAATGCTAGCAAATGAGATGGGTAGCTCACCGTCCGGCCGATCCGTTAGGACGGTCCCACACGTGCTTCAAAAAGAAGTCAGCAAATCCGTAGAGGGCCAGCAGGGCCGAACCCCGCTAGGGCCACGGGAAATTTCTGGAAAGGAAAACTGGTCCTAGAACGCAAAGGGCAACTGAAGGACACAGGTGTAATTTCAGTCAGTAAAAGTCTGATACGCTCTTTCGCTCCACCCAGAGTGGAAGAAGTCGTTGGATGATTGTGTATTTTATATGAGTGAGATTGAAATCACTTGTGATGAAAAAATTGGTAGGTAGGTATATTATTTGATTGTTTTCACAGTACCGCTCAACCATCGACGAACCAAGAAAAACATACTCCCCGAGTTGATTTTGCCTAATCGAGTGGAATGACCTTATTCATACAGTATTATTCTTTTTAACCGACTTCAAAAAAAAGGAGGAGGTTATCAATTCGGTTGTTTTTTTTTTTTTTTTTTTATCATTTTTTTTTTTTTTTTTTATGTGTGTTACCTCAGAACTCCGTCGTTTATGGACCGATTTGCAAAATTTTTTTTTCGTTTTATAGGATATGCTTCCAGATTGGTCCCATTTTTTTCAAAATCCAGTTCTGATGATGGAATCCATGAGGAATCGAGGGAACTCCTCAAAAATTATAGGCAACCCTATGGTAATTTTAGTACTTTCATCAAGAACTTAAGCATTTACAGTCAAAAAGTAACATTTGATGAAGTGGAACTGATGAAGAAGACCAGAAATGGTCAACGGAACTTCATACTCAAATAGATATCACAATGAAGATATAGTTAAGCGACTATGACAATACAAATAAATGAATGATTCTGAATAGTTACGTTGAAAATGGTATCATCGAAGTGATCTGATGATGATGATGGAGCCGGAAGGTAGGCACTGGAACTCCGTAATTAATCAATGTAACCTAGCCGTGTTTGGACTTATTAGAATTGTCATGGTTGGCACTTTGGCTATAAGGTACTATCGAACTGATCTGATGATGGAGCCGGAAGGTAGGCACAGGAACTCCGTAATTAATCAATGTATCCTAGCCGTGTTTGGGCTTATTAGAATTGTCGTGAGATGCTCTTTGGCTATAAGGTACTATCGAACTGATCTGATGATGGAGCCGGAAGGAGGAAGGTAGACACAGGAACTTTATAATAAAACAATGTAACCTAGCAGTATTTGGGTTAATTGGAATTGTCATGAGAAATAGGCGCTCTGTTTATAAGTGTATCGCAACTAAAAAGTGTGAAATAAAAACTTTTTAGAAAAAAAAAATAACCGACTTCACTAAAAAAAACACTAAAAGGATCAAAATAACTTTAATTTTGGAAGTCGGTGTTAAATAAGAAACAAACAATACTGAGAAACACCGACTTCCGAAATTAAAGTTATTTTGATCCTTTTAGTGTTTTTTTTAGTGAAGTCGGTTATTTTTTTTTTCTAAAAAGTTTTTTTTTTTATCAAACCATGAAACAAGACAATGTTAAAAAAAAAAATACAAGTTAGCCATATACATAAAGAACTTAATGTGATGTAGCTTCTATTATTCGTATTCTTTTCAACAAACTTTTTTAATTGATGGCTATAAAATGGAGTGCATGTTTTTATTGTGATTTTATTTTATTTCAACGTATTATTGGCGTCGTGATATTTTTATATTTATGAAAATGGCAATGGTATTTGACCCGAATAAAAAAAATAAAAAAAAAATCCTAGTACACCTTCTGCAGGAATCCGTCATATTGGATTTAGAATGACATCACTTTAGCTAAGTATGCATTGCCATCTAAACTTAACATAACTGCACAATTTTAGCTCAGTCGGTTAGGGGTAACGGTTTAAAAATTAACAAACATACAGATACAAACATTGCTAGTTAAATAAAAGCTTGTACAAACTCTTAGGTATATACTTAGTATAGTATTATTAGCATTACCGCTAGTTTTCTAGACACATTTCCTAATGACAGCGATGTGGAGGAGTACTTCCACACCTGAGTGTATTTTGTCTTTTTGTATTTATGTAGGTACATGGTTTAGTATAAATATTTAGTTTAGTAAATATTTAAGTCTTATGTATATAAATGGATTTAATAACTGTTGCAAATCTACACTAATATTAGGTGGTAATGTCTCAAAGTACTGGTCCGATTGCAAAAGTTTTTTCACCGATAGAAAGCTGTTTTATTCCTAAGTGACATAGCCTATATTTTATGTACGCGGGCAAAGCCGCGGGTAAAAGCTAATCTGTAATAATAATAATAAAAACCGGGCAAGTGTGAGTCGGTCTGGCGCACTGAGGGTTCCGTACAAACTTATCTATGAAAACCGTTCAATTCCCGAATTGAGTTACGAAGATTTATCCGTATCATAAAAAATGTTTTTTTTTTGATGTAACTACAAATTTACTAAATTTATTTTGTGCAATGAGACCTGCTCCATGCCAAATTTCAGGATTTTAGGTCAACGGGAACTACCCTATGAATTTTGATTCCCTTGAGAGTGTCGAAATATACGTTTTTTGCGACATAAACGGCCGTATATTTTCTTTTTGTTAACTCAGAAGTATGATTTTATCACAGCTTCAAGAGACCGCAGACCTGAGTATATGGTTTTAATTTCAACTCGAAATCTACACTCGTTCCCGAGATAAAGGGTCTTGACAGACAGACAACAAAGTGATCCTATAAGGGTTCCGTTTTCTCCTTTTGAGATACGGAACCCTTAAAAATAACTTACGTTGTTAATCACCACCTGAATCCACCTTTGTGGAAAGATAACTCTTAAAAATACATCCCACCCACATAATCGAAGAAGAAAATTTGGAAAATCGGATAAAAATTTCCCTATAGGTACCAAATACCTACAGGCTTTTTTATCGGATGAGGGCCCCCTGTTGACTTCAAATTGAATAGTAATCCGGGTTACTTTGCCGCGAAAATATTTGCACCGTTCTGTTTTCAACGATGGTTTTCATTCATCTGTTGTTTTTCCTAAGTTGTGAACTTCATGCCTTGTTATCGTACGGGACGGAACGTTGAATAATATTTTCGTACACCACGGAAGTGTTTTTCGAGTTTTTTTTTTTTTTTTTAGGATTCCGTCGGCAATAACAGAACTCTTATAGAGTCACTTTGTTGTTTGTCTATCGGTCCGTCAGAATTACTCAGATCTGCTTACCTCTTGAAGCAGTGAAAAAATCGAATTTCTAAATCAACGTAATGCAAAGTTAAGGCAATTTTTACTCCGTTAAAGATAAAGATGAGAGTTTTTGCATGCAAAATTAATGTTATGTCCGAACATATTTCACCCTCCTTCCTCTCCTCCTACCCTACCAAAAACTTCTTCTTTTTCTTTTTTTTTCTATTTTTTCTTTCCTTTTTTTCCCTTAAGACGTACAAACTTTTGAAGTTTACAATAATTTACAAAAGCTAAATTACAATAGGCACTTCAAAGTTGATTAATCAGTGAACAAATTAATAAAAGAAAAAAAATGTCAGATGAAAATAAGAAAAAATCACAAATAGTCATTAAAATGCATTAATAAATTAATTTAAAAAAATGTCAGAATAAAATGTCTAGGTAATAGGTCAATAAAATGCATTAATAAATTATTTAAAAAAAATCAGAATAAAATAAAAAATGTCAAACAGTAATTGATATGCATAATAGTCATAAATAATATCATTAATAGCACATCTAGGGGAAAAAATCTGAAAACTACAAATCGTAGTACATCACAAAATATATATATTTCCTAGCCTAGTTTTTATGCGCGGGAATTGCATGACTTGATTCCGCCATCTCATTTCTACCATCGGATAACCCGACGTACGGCGAGTATTCACCCTTACGTTGTTGAAACCTCTGCGGACCGGACTAAGCGTTTCGTCTCGCCGTTTGCACCGCGCACATCGAAGGACTGTAACAATTTGCCTGCTGCGGCTTTTCCGTCCGATTATAATTTAGGTGTCTGGCCAGGGCAAGAGTGAATAGGCTCTTAATAAGCTAGTGTGCCTCACCATCAACGATTGCATCACTGCTTACCATCACTAGTTTAAATCAATTAAACAGACATATACGAGTATATGTATTTACGTATTTACTTTTTTGGTGATTCGGTGAAATCTTCGAGAATCGATTCGGGAATCAAACTATTTACATAGGTATACCTTATAGAACCCTTGGTGCGCGCCACCAACCTCGCACAGAATGACATCACATTACGCGCTCGCGCTTTGCTCGAGTCCGACTCGCACTTGACTGAATTTTTTAATACTTAGCCAGGGGGCTAGGAGGGGTCCTACACCAGAAATTACTCCAGTATCTTAGTTGCGTTCATAATCATGTAAAATCACATACGCAGGACACCGATCATTGAAACTTTGCGGGGTAATTGATAAAATATACTCTTATCACTGTAGCCAACACTTCAGTTAATTTAAAATACACACTAGAATTGAGAGGAAAATTAGAATTTATCCTCCACTCTTTTGCAACTTGCTTCCCTACTTTTTAACCCTCCTTTTTAATTAATAGGGATGACTTCACCAGAACCTTGTTGATCGACCCGGAATTTTATGGAAAATTTTACTTAAAAAAAACCTCTTCAACAGTGTGATGAATTGGGAAGTTAACAATCCATTTAATCTGTGTCTGATTGAGTTCATCAATTTTTGCCCTAGTTTCCTCGAATTGAGCGATCAAGTCGCATATCGTGGTCGCTGCCAATTAGGACAACGGAGTAGGCACAATGCCAAAGGCTAAATGAATGAATGTGATTCTTTATGTTCCTGTAAGTTGGCACTCCTGGTTACTGGAAATATTTTAATCCATTGTGGAGATCGGTGACCTATTTTCCGAGACTTTTTAAGGTTCCGTACGTTAAGGATGCCAACGGAAACCTATTACTAAGCCTCCGCTGTCCGTCCGTCTGTATGTCTGTCGGTCCGTCTATCAGCGGGCTGTATCTCATAAACCGTTAGAGGTAGAGATTTGAAATTTTCACATAATGTGTAGTTCTATTGCCGCTACAACAACAAATAATAAAGTCAAAATTAAAGGGGGTCTCCCATGCAAGAAACGTTATTATTTTGTTGGCGTTTTTTATGGTACGAAATCCTTCGTCTGCGTGTCCGACTCGCACTTGGTTAGTTTTTATTATAAAAACCTTGTTTCATTAAACCTGTGTTTTCTACTTGACGTTATTTTGTTGCACATCAGCTTGTTTACTGAAGGTTTTCAGTTCACTAACGATATTGACCCACATAATGGCTGCCTGACTTACCTACAAAATGGCAAAGTTAGGCGCACGTTCATTGAATAAATAGTTTTTGATGGACCTCGTTTAGCGTCTCTACACTAGCTTCTGAAGTTTTATAAGTGCCCATGTAGGTTCCTATGTGAAATAGAAATATTTTTAATTACAAGATTGAAAATAGCAAAACAATAGAATAAATAAATATAGCAAAAAAAAAAATAGGTAACTTGTGTAGCGTAAGCATTCGCTTTTCACTCTGGAAAAGTAATGTAAATATTGTATTTACGTTAATTTTTTTAAGTTAAAATATTATTTGAAAACCCGCTCCTTTCCCTACCGTTTCTAGTCGCGTAATTTGCTGTTTTTCGCACCAGAGCAGGAAAAGTGCGCGAGCTCACCCTCGCCACAATTTATCACGTGTATCGTATCAGACTGGGCGCTAAGCGACCCCCACGACTCGCGCGTATTGTATGCATTGATGTCTTCTAGTGTATTGGAAATCGTCATTTGATACATGTAGCAGCACTCAGCTCCATAACACCTCCGCTGAATTCCACCTCGGTCGCAATGACAAATTTTCTCCACTTGTATCAAAATGTATATCTAGGGTTTTTTTATGTTTCTCAATTCACTTTTATTTTAAGGGTGTTAGTAAACTTCATACTATTATTTGAGGGCTTAAAATTGCATGATAATATTTTACTTTTGTGTTGGATCATTCAGTCCCCTTCAAAATGGTTGAGCTGAGTGGTGCTAATATACGTGTCACGTCCTTAACGGGCGCTGTCAGTTGAGACTGGTCTTCTCTTAGCTGCCAGTGGCTTATTTTAATATTTATATTTATATTATTATTTTTTTACTTTATTTATATTTGTCTCACATAATAGTAGCGTCAAGAAACATGTAACCGAGATATTTGTAATACATAACATGATTGAAAAGAGTGTCCATGGAGTTTCTTGCACATTCTTCTCCATAGAGATCTACGCTTTGGAATGTGCATCATTTTTCTGATTGACTGACTTCTTGACATTTCTAAAGCCTATAAATGGTTTATTTGAAATAAAATGCTTTGAATTACGCCTCTGTCACACTTTATTGTACTAATCGATTGTCGATAAAAACGAACGTGACAGCTACAATTTTTAAGTTGGCAACAAAAATAACGTCCGACATAATAAAGTCTCCAAGGAGGTGCATTAATGAGTCGGGACAAGTCTACAGAAAGGCTTCCCAGTCATCTTGAACTACTTACCGAGTTTGGCAGCCTGCCCAGTGAAGACGGAATTTTTAAGATGTCCAAAGCTACTAATAATTCATAGCTGAATCAATACCCTTTTGTAAGAACACTGCTGACTTCCTTTTGTACGTGTTTCATGCTCATGGGTCTTATTTTCCGTGTTTTTCTTTTGACAAGGCGCTCTTTTATAACTCGGAGTTTATTACTTTTAGTCAGCTGTTTTTTTTTAAATTATTTAAGCGATTTATTGAAAAATTCTATTGAAATTCATTACATTAATATTATAGAGGCAAAGTTTGTATGTATGTTTGTGTGTGTGTCTCTTGGGCGGAGCGGGGGATAGTGTCAAACTTTAACTGCCTAAAAACCCACTCCTTTTCCTTCGTTGCATTTCGTACCAGGGCCGAGTCTTCCTTTCAGAAGCAGACCCTTGGCCCCAGTAGGCTTCGACCCTGCTGGGCCCCTACGGTTTGCTGACATCTCCTTGAGGCGCGCGTGGAACAGTACGTGCCGTCGACGACTTGGGCTCGGTCCGGACGGTTACCGGACGGTCGGACAGCGAGCTACCCATTGCTCGCCGTCCGCAAGCCCGCGCCTACGGTGGCCGGAAATCGGGATCGGTGTTTTGTTACTCTTTCACGCTTAAATGGCAGATCGTATTTGAATGAAATCCGGAACTCGAGTAATCATGTCCTAGAATAGCAGACATGATACTTTCTATGCCGGAATTCCTTTTTGACAATTTTCTACTTCACGCTGTCATAACCGCTGGCAAGAACAAGTGCTATTTATATTGCCATGACAACATCATTTGTTATTGGTACAATTTTAAACGACTTATTTGTACATTTTGTTAACCGACTTCAAAAAAAAAGAGGAGGTTATCAATTCGGTTGTATTTTTTTAATTTTTTTTTTATCATTATTTTATTTTTATTTTTTTATGTTTGTTACCTCAGAACTGCGTCGTTTATGGACCGATTTGCAAATTTTTTTTCCCTTTATTGGATATGCTTCCAGATTGGTCCCATTTTTTTCAAAATCCAGTTCTGATGATGGAATCCATGAGGAATCGAGGGAACTCCTCAAAAATTATAGGCAACCCTATGGTAATGTTAGTATTTTCATCAAGAACATAAGCATTTACAGTCAAAAAGTAACATTTGATGAAGTGGAACTGATGAAGAAGACCAGAAATGGTCAACGGAACTTCATACTCAAATAGATATCACAATGAAGATATAGTTAAGCGACTATGACAATACAAATAAATGAATGATTCTGAATAGTTACGTTGAAAATGGTATCATCGAAGTGATCTGATGATGATGATGGAGCCGGAAGGTAGGCACTGGAACTCCGTAATTAATCAATGTAACCTAGCCGTGTTTGGACTTATTAGAACTGTCATGAGATGCACTTTGGCTATAAGGTACTATCGAACTGATCTGATGATGGAGCCGGAAGGTAGCAACAGGAACTCCGTAATTAATCAATGTATCCTAGCCGTGTTTGGGCTTATTAGAATTGTCGTGAGATGCTCTTTGGCTATAAGGTACTATCGAACTGATCTGATGATGGAGCCGGAAGGAGGAAGGTAGACACAGGAACTTTATAATAAAACAATGTAACCTAGCAGTATTTGGGTTAATTGGAATTGTCATGAGAAATAGGCACTCTGTTTATAAGTGTATCGCAACTAAAAAGTGTGAAATAAAAACTTTTTACAAAAAAAAAATAACCGACTTCACTAAAAAAAACACTAAAAGGATCAAAATAACTTTAATTTCGGAAGTCGGTGTTAAATAAGAAACAAACAATACTGAGAAACACAGACTTCCGAAATTAAAGTTATTTTGATCCTTTTAGTGTTTTTTTTAGTGAAGTCGGTTATTATTTTTTTTTTGAAAAAGTTTTTTTTTTATGTATGCTCACCGATTTCTCGGTCAATTGTGGACCGATTTTGATTTTTTTTTATTTTTTTTTATTGAAAGTTTATGCTTCCGAGTTGGTCCCATAGAAATATTGTTACGATCTGATCATGAACTTCGAAGATATGGAACAGAACTCCTCATAAGATCACAGCAGAACCGTCGTAAAAAGTAAAATTGCTTTGTTTATACCTACGTGTAGTCGATGACTGACTGAAAGTAGAGGCAGGCCTGGCGCACTTCTAACTATAGGTATAGAAATATGCCTACGCCCGCGGCCTCTCTTGCGAGGCTAAATTCGGTAGAGTGTCACACGCGTGTTCGATTTTCCGCTTGACCCGTGCTAACAAAAACTATTTTCGAATTCTTTATCGCGTTTTTATTTCAAGTATTTGCGACATTTTTCACGTAAACGAGTCAATGACCTTAAAGATCTTTCAATATAAGTAGACCTTCCAGTACTAGTGACTACCTTACTAATGCAAGGTCAACATAGACTGCAATTATATCTTACAAAATGTTAATTATTATGTATAATAACGTCTTAAACGACCTACCTTTTAAAAATTATATATGAACGCAAAGCTAACGACATACAAAACCAACAAAGTTATATGTATACACTTCATTTTAATTACCTATTTCATTTGTTTAGATACCTAACTAAATGTAAAATCTCTTGACACTTCTATGAGATGACTTATAAAAATATGTTTTAAAATATGGACATAAGTAAATAGGTAGAAATCAATTAGGTACCTATCTACCATATAATTTTAGAAAATCTGATTATATTTTATGTAGTAAAACGTAAGTAAGTACCTACCTATTTCACATTTTTCAAAAACACACAAGTCCTAACCCTATATCAAGAGCGGCCTGTTCAAAGGCGCATAATGGGCATAATAAAAGAGACTCTCGTCGCGCGGACTTACGGTGCATTTTGATTCGTTACGAGCGCCACTGGATCTGGTAGGCTAATAAAATCAAGGTCGTGTCCGTGCCGTGCAATGTATTATGAACATTAGCGTTGTTATTAGTAGGTTTAAATTCGTATGTTTGCTATCAAGGAGTGCAATTTCTGTACTTGTACTATTTCTTATTCTGTGGTAGAGGGGGAATATATCGAACTGATCTGATGATGAAGCCTGAAGTTAGGCACCGAAACTCTGTAATAAATTAATGTAATCTAACCGTGTTTGGGATTATTAGAATTGTCATGAGATGCACTCTGGCTATAAGGTATTTAAGTTTGGCTAAGGGGTACTTTTTAGTGGTGGTACCATAACTAAAAAGTGTAAAATAAAAAACTTTTTACAAAAAAATACAACCGACTTCAAAGTAAAAAAAAAACACTGAAAAGTGCAAAATAACTTTAATTTCGGAAGTCGGTGTTAAATAACGAAGAGACAAAACTATTATAGAAACACCGACTTCCGAAATTAAAGTTATTTTGCACTTTTCAGTGTTTTTTTTTTACTTTGAAGTCGGTTGTATTTTTTTGTAAAAAGTTTTTTTTTATTACTGTATCTTCTTCCAATATAATGTGTGTACAAAAATGATAAAATAAATAAATAAATATTCCTAAAAAGTAGCAACCCCAGATTATCTCGCTGACATTTAGATGTAATTTTCAATTTAATTTATTTCAATGCAATTTTTTAATTAGTTCTAATGTAATTTATGATATTATGTTTTTTTTTTAATTTTTATCTGATCATTACTTTTTTTATTATTTAGTGTTCAAATCATAGATATCCGTGGTTCAAATGCTGTGCACGCCTTACCATATTTTTTTTTTTTTTCAATTGCAAATCTATTTTTTCGTAAATGTATTGAGTCGTTGGTGTGTCAATATGTAGGTATATATACATAAATAAATTACAACCTACTCTACTAAAAGAACAATACTGTTATGGATTCTGTGTAATTTAATTCCCTTTGTTGCTTTTTCACTTCCAAACCAATCTTCTGACCGAAATATTTGAAATGTTATAAATCATTTAACATTAATGTAATTAGGCCGAACATCCAATGAGGCATTTTGGGGCATTAGCGAATTTTGGTAATGTCGGAAACCGTAAATTGAGTTAAGCGGCGGTAACACGGGCATTGCTTTGTGGAAATATTACGGAATTCTAAACTTGCTGATATACGTATTGGTCGTCTAGATAGCCTAAATTGCCATTCATTCGATCGTGCGAAATAGACGCTTTTGTGCGAAAATCGACTTACTGTTTCGGTTAGATGATATTAGAATTGTTTCGTACTGGTAGGAGGAGAATTAATAACAAAATTAGTGAAAGCAATCACTGATTTAATCCCGAACAGCAGGTGACGGCGACGCGGTAGTCTCAGAAGGAGATGTCGTGACGAATTGGACTCCTAAGTCTTACCTAAAGGTTTGATAAGAAGTAGTTAAGGACAGAAAATACTGGATGAATGGAAGGGACGCCTTTGCCCTGCAGTGGGACACAGGCTCATAAAAAAAGAGAATTTAAGTGAGCACAGCTGAAACTAATGGGACTTGGAGTGTGCAATTTTGCACAAGGTTTCCTTTTATGACGTAGGCGAACACTAAAAGAGGTTTTTTTTTTAATTTACCTCTTAAGAGGGCCGTTCTCCACTCGAATATTTGTATGTGTGTATCGTCAACCTGAGCATGGTTTAAAAGCTTGCCGGTTCATCCAACGCAATGTTTAACAAAAAGGCAACGCGAAAACAGGGAGATAATACCAGAAAGCTTTGCTGGCACTCGGTAATACCGTCATCCACTCGAATATTTCACAAAACTTGTTCCAGAAAATACGTGTTTCTTTAAAAACTGTAAAAGTTTTTGGAAAAAAAAATTGTCTTTCAAAATCTTGATTAAATTTGCAAGGTTTCTATCGTTATATTTTTTTGACTTTTTTAATTTTTGAGCACATTATGAAGGGTTTCATGGCAAATAGTAGATTTTCAGAGTTCTTTACTGGATTAGCTTTACACAAATTTATAAATTGATTTCAATACAAGCCTAAATAGATAAAGCACAAGATATCTGTGTTTCTAAAATATCTAATGAAAGAAATGTGTAATAACATCATAATCGCGTAAGAGCAGTTGTATGAAAAACAGTGAAAATGTGGTCCAAAATTTGTATGGAGAAACCTACTCTCACGCGGGCAAAGCCGTTCGCATAAGCTAGTTTTAATATAGAACAATCAACAAGGTACGTTCCGCATTGGACACGATCCCACGTCCATCCATTGACAAATTACTAATTACTCTGATGGACTCGCCTGGTACACAGTTGAGTGACGGCTCGACGACTGCCTGGCAGCTCATTCCATCGGCCAATATTAAAAAGTGATGTGCCTTCAAATTTGCAGCAAAGGGCCGTACGGCGCCGCGCTGATTTGTCAGCAACTGTAGGGGCCTAGCAGGGTCGAAGCCTACTGGGGCCAAGGGTCTGATTCTGAAAGGAAGACTCGGCCCTGGTACGAAAGGCAACGAAGGAACAGGAGTGGGTTTTTAGTCAGTAAAAGTCTGACACTATCTCCCGCCCCGCCCAAGGGCGGGGGATGTCATAAGATGATTTTCCCACCGGAAAAAAAAAAAAAAAAAATATAAATAAAAGACGCGCGACTGCAGCGCTACACTGCATCAGTTCAACAACATTATCATACTCGAACCTAGCGTTAACTTTTGCGGCTAATTTGAAGGACACTATCATGCTCATAATCTAATTTCATTATTACTCTATGGCTTGGAACAAAATGGGCTACAGGATCATTTAAAAGAATTCTAGTGCGCCTCACCATCAATGATTACATCACTGCTTACCATCAGGTGGGATCGCAGTCAAGCACTGGTTTATAACAATTAAAAAAAGAAAAAAAAAAAAGAATTATCTCAGCCCTAGAACGCAAAAGGCAAATGAAGGAACACCTGTGGGTTTTAGTCCGTAAAAGTTTGATATTCCCGTCGTTTATACCGCGTACATCAAAGGATTGGGACATTTTGCCTGCTGCGGTCTTCCCGTCCGATTATAATTTAGGTGTCTTCAAGGCTAGAGTGAATAAAAAAATCTAGAGGCTCTTAATAACCTAGTGCACCTCACCATCAAGGATTGCATCATTGCTTACCATCCGGTGGGATTGTAGTCAAACACTAGTTTATTTCAATTAAAAAAATTCCCTCTCATTCCACACAGAGTGGAATAATTTATTTGATTGTCACTCTCAAAAAAGACCTGGGAAAAATAATCATATTATTTTAAGCTATCTCCACATTACACATGTGTTTGATTCAAATAAAATAAATGCCTTTAGGCATCGTAAAACAGCAACTGACACTCAATTTAAATAAGCATAAATCTAGTCTGATTTAACCTCTCAGGCCCCAGTGTACCGAAAACGGTACACCTCGTATCACCTAACTTAAACCTTATTACGTAAAAATAAGGTTTAAGTTACGTAATATGAGGTTAATAAACAAATAAACAGAAGTGTCTATATCGTGCTTAGACTTCCAAATGTTCAGATTGGACTATAATTACGTATTCCGGATATATTCCCACGCACGCCATATTCAAACATGGAGGATTGCATACACGGACGCACCTGGGACACGCTGGATTGGCGCCAAAACTAATCCCCGTACAAAGATATATCGCCATTAGATACGGCTCAGATGAATTTTATTGTTTCATTTTTATATTGTTTTGAATAAAAATTATATTGAAATCTATGAACTCATCTAGAATTGATAATAATTCTTTTACGAGTGTTTTAGGCCCTTGCTCCCATTTAGTGCCACAAAACAGTGACTTTCTTTAGTCTACTCCTCGTGTGGCTGGGTCAACTTTATTCCTGAGTGACATAGGCTATATTTTATGTACACTGGTGAAGCCGCGGGCAAAGCTAGAGGGTCGAGTAGTATATTCAAACCGTAATTAGCCTTTTTTATGATAGCTAGGCGAAAACTTGCTAGCCGTTCAACGTCTCGTCGGCGACGGCTGGCGCTGAAAATCAGCGCTGTGGCTCTGTTCAATATTATGAGCCCTAGCATTTTACTGAGCGCTGGCCGTTTTGCGCGGATGTGTCGCATAACTCACTCTATGTATAAATTTGTTACAATGTTATATTTTTTCTCCGTTCGACCGTCCGGTAACCTTCCGGACCGAGCCCAAGTCGTCGACGGCGCGTGCTGTTCCACGCGCGCCTCAAGGAGATGTCAGCAACTGTAGGGGCCTAGCAGGGTCGAAGCCTACTGGGGCCAAGGGTCTGATTCTGAAAGGAAGACTCGGCCCTGGTACGAAAGGCAACGAAGGAACAGGAGTGCGTTTTTAGCCAGTAAAAGTCTGTCACTATCTCGCGCTCCGCCCAAGAGTGGGGGATGTCATAAGATGATTTACCCACCGAAAAAAAAAAGTTATGTGTCATGTTTGTCGTAAATAAACTCTTTTTCTTTCTTTTTGTTTCTTTTAGGTGGGAAGTCATCAAATAACTTTACCCGCTCTGTATTGAGGGAAAGGCAGTGACAGACTATTACTGACTAAAACTTACTGCGTTTCTGCAGTTACCCTGTACGTTCTAGAGCCACGATTACTCTTTCGAACAATCCTAGTACCTAATTAGGCTGTGTCTTCAATTTAATTCTTTTATTCGTCTTCATTTTATGACAAAAATACGGTACCTACACCATCGTGGCTTGAAAGGGACCCCTTGAAGTATCGACGACGTAACGCCTCCCCTTCCTTTCAAACGTTCCCTCAAAGTAAAAGTACTAAGTGCCGACACATTTGAGAAAACATGTTTTTTTCGAGATCGAGAGTACCTATTTGAGAGCAGATTCTAAGCGATATTTAATGGATTTCTGAAGCTTTATTTAGGTTCCTTTTTTGAAATCTTTCTTACTGGATGTTTATTTAATTAGAAGGCTTTTTTCGGAAAGGAAAACTTTCTTCATCCTTTTGAGGAAGAACGGCTTAAGCGACAGTGCGCATTTTGTAGAAAAAGGCTTTTTTCTTACAATATGATAGTATGTTTAATTAGGACTAAGTATTCTAATATATCAGTATTTTGGAAAAATATTAGTATCTAATAATAATAGTTTAGATGTGTTAGTATTTTACTAACACAATATTAATCAAGATACTATAATTAATTAATTTATTTATTTTATAATTTATGTACACACATAAATACAAAAGAAGATACATTGTTATAAAAATTGTACAAAGGTACTGCTTATTTCTAAAAGAAATGACTTCCAGCAGACAATAATAAAAATAAAAAAAATATTATTATTATCATAAATTAGGCAAGTAAAAGCCTCTTCCTGCAAAAAGCGCAAACCATTGCTTACAATATTTTTCCTGAAAAGGAGATATTACTTTGAGAGGTGTGCTGTTGTTAACACTTATAATAAAGAATTATATGTATAGATAAAAAGTCTAAAGACGGAACATTTCGCCATTATTCGAAATTAATAAGAATCTCGAAGTTGTAAAGCCTAAAACTATAAATCTATCAACCAGATAAAGACGCAAAAATGCTCGACTTTGAGCTGCTGCCGAAAAACTATTGATGTAAAACCAGGGATCTTATTCTTGGCCCCCAGGCAACGAAAAAAAAGAGAGATAACGCCTGAAAGCTGTGTTGGCATTCGGCAACTTCATAAAAATTTTTGTTCCTAGTGTAAACGTGCCCTTAGATTTCAAACATAAAAACAAAGCTAACGAGTCACCGCACATCGAGCGCGTCAACGCGTCGCACGGCGGTAGACAATACAACATTTTTAGCAATTACCTTCTTACTTTATACTAAATATAAACACTAAGATCCTACTACTCCTGGACAACAAAAAATGTAATCAAGTAATATTAGGTATTTATTTCTGTACAAGTGATTTGTAATCTTTAGAAAGAAATGAATTCAAACCGTAACTTCCGTCACTCACTCGAATATTTTGCAAGGCTTACTCCAGGACATATGTACGTGTTTTCTTGGTCTGTATTTCTTTCCTTTTTGTTTGGCTTTGCGACAGCATCAGCCAATCAAAAAATTAAGTCATAACTTCGCATGAATAATTCATTTGTTTACCATTAGGCTGTTGATCCCCGCATTAACGCCGGCGTTCACGCGCCATTGTCTTTCTATTGTGTCTCTCATTACGCACTCAAAAGGTTAGAATATGGATGTTTCCGGCCACCGTAGGCGCGGGCTTGCGGACGGCGAGTAATGGGTGGCTCGCCGTCCGACCGTCCGGTAACCGTCCGGACCGGCGCATACTGTTCCACGCGCGCCTCAGGGAGATGTCAGCAAATCGTAGGGGCCCAGCAGGGTCGAAGCCTACTGGGGCCACGGGTAGTGTGAAAGCGAAACCCAGGGCCCCAGGATGAAGGCAAAGGAGGAACAGGAGTGGGTTTTGGGTCAGTAAACGTCTGACACTATCTCTCGCTCCGCCCAAGAGCGGGATTTGTCATTGGAAAAAAATAAACATATTCTAATGTTTTTGTGGTATTTGGCAGCAAATGTTTCAAGTCAACCTTCTCGGCAAGCTTCGCTGCTGCAGCGGTTTCATTTGACCGATATCGCGCTTTTTTCAATGATTCCACATATTGTCCAGTTGCGCAGACACTTGAGATACAAAACTACACTATCATTAATTTTATAATTTTACATTACAATATCCACTAGGAATCAATTTGCAGACAATTGACTGGCCTGTTGGTCTAGTGGTTAGTGGATCTGACTGCTATGCCGGAGGTCGTGGGCTCGATTCCCACCCAGGACAAATGTTTGTGTGATGAGCACGATCATTTGTTCTGTGTCTGGGTGTGATTTATCTTAATATGTATGTATTTCTTATTCTGATTTCTGATAGTTGTGGAATATTATTATTATTCTATTTATTTATTTTTATATACAATATAATTACATTTTTAAATATTTCTTTAAAAAAACATTTAACAAAATCTTTCTAAAATATAAAAAATTGTTGTCCGCCGGTGTCGGGAACAGGGTCCAAGCTACCGGTGGTTAGGGCTCCAAAAACAGGAACCTACTCACAATGCGAGCCGTATCGAGGAGTACTGCCTTCTACATTAGGCCCTTGATCCAACCGCGCAACGACATCTTCTACAGATGGTCGTCGAAGCTTATTATTATAAGCGTAATTAGAGACACAATAGAAAGATAATAAGGGTTTTATGAGTAAACCAGCCTCTGAACTTCACTCGAAGTAACCCCGCCAAAAACTCCTTGGTCTGGTTATTGTTTATGCTTATTATTATTACGTCATGAAAAGGAAGTCGCTGGCAAACGCCAGTCTTTAATATCACAAGCCCATTCCCTCCTCACCTAACTGCAGTAACTAAATAATATTGTATTACTAACCAAGTTCTGCTCTGCATTTAACTGGCATGTCGACGGAGTGATTACATTAATTTATAATATGACCGCATAAGGACTCCGCTGAGGATCGTATGCGGGAGTAGAAGTGGGAGGCTGTAAGATGTGAAAGATTGTGTTGCAAGGAGTAGGAAGGAAAACGATGTAAATAATCACACTAATATTCCCACTGCTGAAACTCAGGCCTCCTCTCTAGGAAAGGGAATGGGCCGTAATCCACCACGCGGGCCCAGTGCGGGTTGGTGGATGTCACATGTCTTCGAATTTTTGGTTCCAGAACGTGCTGGTTTGTTAACGATGTTTTCCTTCACCACTTTGAGAGCAGTGGTGATGAAATACGTTAGACAAAGTAATGCGCCTGGCTGGGTTTGAACCCACGACCTAGATACAATTCGTAAGTCGGTGTAGTTACCATTGCTCATACACTAATATTATAATAGAGAAAATTTGCATCACCTTTGCTGATGATCTTCTTAGCTCGTTTCTCAATCGCCACTACAACCTCAATTTATTTAAGAGAAACCACCCCACCGCACAAGTTCGCGCGAAATTATAAAACCAACTTCGCTTCGCTCGTCGCCACACCGCACCCACGTGCGTTTGTTTGTTCCATTCGCACCGCTTCGCTTCCCAATCGCATTGAATCACCTACGTGGGACAGTGTGTAAGCTATAAAACTAGCTCTTCTAGTATTCATTCTACAACAGGGACACAGATTCACCTGCAATGCGTTATCGTGAACAAGTTTCCGTTTGCCTAAGTACCTTTCCACTTAACATAACATCTGGCAACTAGCATTTAAATAATAGGAACTGGCTAGAATTTGTTGTTCGACAGACTAATGGATATTGTAAGGTAGTTTTACTTCAGCTTCCAATGCTGCATTAGTAAGTACCTTGACAGACTTATGTAGATGGAGTAATGGAAGACGAAGTTTGGACAAGTTAAGTTGGGTCGTTATAAATGCTTGAGTATGGTAAACGGGATATTAGATGTAAGTGATTAGTTTTTAGGGTTCCACACCTCAAAAGGAAAATTTCGTAACTCAATTCGGGAATTGAACTCTTTTCATAGGTAAGTTTTTACGGAACCCTCAGTGCGCGAGTCCGACTCGCACTTGCCCGGTTTTTTATAACTTGAGCTTGGTTAGGTTTTTTTTTTTTTTTTAGGTGGGAAAATCATCTTATGACAAATCCCGCTCTTGGGCGGAGCGGAAAGTAGTGTCAGACTTTTACTGACTAAAAACCCACTCCTGTTCCTTCTTTGCCTTCGTCCCAGGGCCCCGGGTTTCGCTTTCACACTACCCGTGGCCCCAGTAGGCTTCGACCCTGTTGGGCCCCTACGATTTGCTGACATCTCCATGAGGCGCGCGTGGAACAATACGCGCCGTCGACGACTTGGGCTTGGTCCGGACGGTTACCGGAGCCACCCATTGCTCGCCGTCCGCAAGCCCTCGCCTACGGTGGCCGGAAATCGGGATCGGAATCCCGGCGGCGGTTGGGGCGTGAGGACCGTTGCCTCACGCGATCGGCCGCCTCCTTTGCTAGCATTACTGCTTCGCAGAAGGAGGCGACCGCCTGCCACTCTTCCTCGCTCCGGACCATGGCCTGTACCAAGGCCCGGCGCGAGAGATCGCCGCCGCCGATCGCCCCCACGAGGACACGGCGTTGCTCTGCCCAAGCGGGGCACACCTCCACCGTGTGCTCCACCGTGTCCTCCGGGCGGTCCGCACAGTGGCGACACCCGGGCGTCTCTTCCGCACGAATTCGGTGCAGGAACTTCCCGAACTTACCGTGTTCGGTGAGAACCTGCGTCATGCGGAAGGTGAGGACGCCGTGAGGTCTTTCCAACCACGCCTCAAAGAGGGGACTTACCGCCATAATTGTGGCGTGCCCAGCACTGGGTCGCGACAGTCGCTGTCGCCATTTCTCCATGAGAACCCGCCAGAGCTCTGTCCGCCATGCTGCGACTTGTCGCGGCAGCGGAGTTTCGCCCCGGCGTTGCATCTCCATGCGCAGATCGTGCATGTGAGCAAGGCCTGTTGCTACCAGATCCCATGGTGGCTGTCCAGCAAGGAGGCTCGCCGCTTCGCGGGAAATCGTCCGGTATCCTCGCACCATCCGTATGGCCATGACCCTCTGGCATGCGTTCAGCCGGGCCGCCGGCTGCTTCCGCAGCGCCGGCGCCCATACAGGTGCGCCATAAAGGGCCATGGACCGAACGATTCCTGCGTAGAGCCTCCGGCAGGAGGCGTCTGGACCCCCCAGGTTGGGCAGGAGCCGCCCGAGGGCAGCCCCAGTCCGATTTAGTTTGGGAGCCAGACGTCGGAAGTGCTCCTCGAAATCCCATCGGCTGTCGAGAACGAGTCCCAGGTACTTCATCGTCGACCCGACGCCGATGTGGACTCCTCCTACCGTTAGTTGGGAACCCGGTGGTGGCGCGTTCCGAGGACCGTGAAAGCACATGGCCTCGGACTTGTGCAATGCCACCTCGAGTCCCAACTCCTGGATCCTGCCCACGACTGTCGCAACCCCGTGTGTCGCTAGTTCGACCGCCGCCTGGTACGACTCTCCCCGCGCCAGGACCAGCGTGTCGTCTGCGTAGCAGACTACGCTGACCCCGTCAGGGAGGTCGCCGCGCAGCACGTAGTCGTATCCGATGTTCCACAAGGGCGGCCCTAGTACCGATCCCTGCGGAACACCGCACGACATCTCTCGGCGTTCCCACTCTCCCTGGTGACCAGGGTAGATGATGTACCTGTCCGACAGGTACGCCTCGACCACACGACAGAGGTAGTCGGGCGTCCGGTGATACCGGAGTGCCCTCCTAATGCTACTCCAAGGCAGGGAGTTGAAGGCGTTGGCGATGTCCAGAGACACCGCCACGACACACCTGCCCTGGGCCACCGCATCCCCCGTCGTGAGGGCTCGCACGCGCATGATGGCGTCCACCGTGGAGCGCCTCCTGCGAAAACCAAACTGGCCGTCCGCCAGATCCGGCCCCACCCGTGTTAGGTGCGCGACAAGGCGGTCTGCAATTACTCTTTCAAAGAGCTTGCCCACCTCGTCGAGCAGCACAATGGGCCGGTACGCGGACGGAGAGTCCGCAGGGCGCCCCGGCTTCGCGATGAGGACCAGTTTCCCAGTCTTCCAGCGAAGTGGGAACTGGCCCCTCTCCATGCATGCGCTGAAGAGCCCTCTTAGTCGAGGCCCGAGAGCCTCCATGGCCAGGACCCAGGCCTTCCCAGGCAAGCCATCGGGTCCTGGGGCGGTATTTTTGGCACTCAGCCTTCGTACCACCACTCTCATCTCTACCTCGGTCACCTCTGGAGCGTTGTCGTCGTCGTCGCCATCGTGGTCCGCGTCGGACACCGCTGGTGGCGGAGCCATGGGCGGGGGAGAGTGTTCCCCTCGCGTGGGGAACAGAGTGCTCACCACACCCTCCACAAGCTGAGGCCGGAGACTCTGCGTTAGCGGGGGAGCCCAGGGGCGGAGCTTGTCCCGCACCACCTTGTAGGGGCGTCCCCATGGGTCCCCGTTCAGAGTCCCCAGCCACACGTTGCGGGCCTCGAGTTTGGCCCGCCTTATCTCCGCTCGGAGGGTGCGCTTTGCCTCTCTGTATCCCTCGTACAGCTCCGCCTCTCTGGCCTCCGCATCCGGTGGACGGATACGGCGCCTGCGGTATCTGGCATACCGGCGTCGCGCGATATTGCATGCATTGCGCAGTGCCGCAATCTCCGGCGACCACCAGTATACCTGGCGCCGAGCACGTCCTGGATGGACTCGGGGCATTGCCGCGTCGCAGATTTGCGACACGGCCTCCCGGAACCACTCTGCCTCGACGTCGATGTCAACAGGCCTGTCCGGTGCTTGCACCCAGGCCTGTACCGTCGCGGCTTCCAGGAGGAGCTCCCGGTCCATCTGCCTCAGCGCCCACCGCGGACCACAAGGGTTCTGTCGGACCGGCGCGGTCGAGGTTTGGGCGGAGACGTCGAACCGGATGTACCGGTGGTCTGAGTACGTCTCCACCTCCTCCATAACACGCCAGTCGACGACACGCGGCGACAGAGCGGGGCTGGCGAACGAGATGTCCACCACTGAGTCACCCCGCATCCGCACACACGTGGGGACAGAACCCCGGTTTAGGACGACCAGGCCTGTCTCCAGAGCCCAGTCCTCCACCATCCGACCCCGCTGGTTCGTGAACCGGGAACCCCAAGCCAAGTTCTTGGCATTGAAGTCCCCGCACACGACCACGGGAAGGGAACCAAACCCAGCGACGACGGCTTTCAGCTCCATTAGGGAGATGTGAAGTTCACCGAGAGATCTGTTCGGGGACAGGTAGACGCCCACCACTGCAATGTCCCCGAACCGTGCTGCCACGCAACCCCGTCCCCTCGTGATAGCCTCAAGGGTAGGGGTACCGGCGGCGGCCGACGAAATTAGGGTCACCGAGCCGTCCAGGTCCCGCACCCAGTCTCCCCTGGGCAGGACATAGTACGGCTCGGAGACCACGGCGATATTGATCGACCACTGCGCCATGCTCTGGAGCAACAGATCCTGAGCGGGGGCGCAGTGGTTGATGTTCGCCTGGAGGAGACGCAATGGAGTCACTAGTGACAGTCCATTACAGTCTCCTCCCGAGCCCCCCGTGAGGACCCCACCGCGGCGGGTGCGGCGGCGACAGCGGCGGCAGCCAAGGAGGTGGCTGCGGCGGTGAGTACGTCCGGGTGGATGGGCCTCCGAACCTTGCCCTTGGCCTTGGCGGGGGGGTCGCAGGACCTGCTCCCAGCCCGGTGGTCGGCCGGCTTGCCTGCCGCCGCACATGCGTAGCAGTGCGGCGTTGCACGGCATTCAACGGCCTTGTGACCAGCCTGACCGCACTGGTAGCAGCGGTCACTGCGGTCCACCTCCGCGGCGCAATAGGCCCCCACGTGGTGCCCCACGTGACAGCGGTAGCACCGCAGAGGTCTGGGCTCCAGCAGTTTTACCTGCGCGGAGACCCAGCCCACCAAAAGCCTTCGGCCTTCGCCCGTGATGGCTTTGGCCGCCGACACGGGGCAGCTAACCGTAACGGCTCGCATGCCCGTGCTGTCAGCACGGATGGTACCCGCTCGCACTTGATCGGCCTGGCACCCTCCCGTCCTGACGACGGCGGCCACCACCTCATCCACCCTAACGGAGTCATCCAGGCCCATGATGCGCATGTCTATGCACTTTGTGGGCCTGGACACTCGGACCTCCTCGACGTCCAGGGACGCTCTGATCCTTGCGGCCAGGGCGTCCGCGGCAGAGCCACTGTCCGCACCAGGGACCTCCAATATTCGGGCCCCGGTTGCGGTGCGCCTCATTCGAAAGCCTTCAGAGGCTCCGAATTCGTCGAGGTGCTCCACCACCGCCTGCTTCGCCTTTGCCATGACCATGTCATAGTTCACGCCCTTCTTTTCCGCAGCTGGCTGTAGTGTAATCACTACAGCTGCGGAATTCGGGGCGCGAAGTCTGGCTGCCATGGCCCGCTTCCTACGCTGCTGTCGCCGCTCGCGCTTTTTCGCCGCTCTAGCTGCCTTGCCCGCCTTCCTGCTGGCGCCGACAACCGTCCATTCGGCGCCAACCGGGGGCATTTCAGATAGACGCGGCCTAGTCGCCGCCGCAACAGGAGCTCCTGCTGATTTAGCAGCATTGGCCGCCCCACCCTTCGGGGAAGGAGCAGTCTTCTCCTGCCGCTGCCGCTGCTTGGTCGCTGGGGCCAGCCTCGCAGGCTCCGACAACACGGCCCCGCGTCCAACTTGCCCCGACGGGCCCGCCTTGGGCGCAGCAGCCGCGGCCGCGGCGGCGGCGGCGTACGTCACCGCCCTCTTCTGGCCGGAGGCCGCAAGCGGGGGGCGCAGCACAATGCCCTCCAGGACAGCGAACTGCCGCTGGACCCGCTCTTGGAACTGCTGCTGCTGCTCCCGCTGCTGCTGCCGGAAGGCAGCCAGCTCTTGCCGCTGCAGGGTCAGCACCTCATTCTCTGGCTGGGGCAGGGGCTGCGACTGATCTTGCCCTTGCCTGCGTCCCCCCTTTGGCGCCACCTGGGGGCCAGTTCCACGGAGACCGGCTAGGTCCGCCTCGAGCCGCTCAATCCTCTTGTTGAGGGATTTTTTGAACGGCTCCAGGACGATCCCCAGTGCCTCGGTTATTGAGGTCGTGGCCTGGGCGATGGATCGCCTCTTGGAGACCTTCTCCCTCTTCTTGGCCACGCCTGTTATGGCAGCTGCCACGATCTCCGTGAACTTGGTCAGCGCCTCCTCCATGCCTTCTGGCTCACTGCCTGAAGGCTCCGGCTCCGAAGGGCCGGCCTGACCACTGGGTGCCTCGGGTTGGTGCCCCTCCCTGGCGATTTTGAGGGATCGCCGGGTCACTTCCTCGTTGGTGCGCCAGCTCCCCTTTCTCGTCTTTCGGCCCGCACCCCGTATAGCGGTGGAGATTTTGCGGGCCGATGCACCCAGTTCGTCATCGGAGGAAGTCCTCCGGCCATCCCCCAAGATGGGGCGTTTGAGGAACTGGGTCGTCCTCCTGGAGGTGAACTCTTCCACCTCCATTCTCTCTGAGTTGGGCGAAGACGCGGCAACGGAGTCCGACGCCGCGTCTCCGCTCACTTCCCTGAGGCCGAAGCTCCTGCCGGCCTCTGCAGGACCCACCGGCGCAGCGGACGTGCTGGGAACTGGTCCCAGGGACTCCACGCTACCGGAGAGTGAGCCACCCTGGCTCTCTGCGTCCACGAAGGACGGTAACAGATCCTTGTGGGATCTGGCGCACTCTTTGCCCCCCCCAGAGTACGAGGGGCAGACCAAGCTCTGCTTGGTGAGGGATTCTCCTCCTGCGATGCAGGCGGTACCCTCCTGGGGTAATAACTTTTTAAGATGTGCGTCCATGATAGTGCTGAACTCAGCTTTGCCTTTTTTGTGGGGTGGGGTCCCCGATAACCACGTTCGCCATCTTGGTCACGTCTGATAAACAGACGCGTACCCGAGGCGAACCCACTCTCCCGAAACCACTGTCCAAAAACACCAACAGCTGTTGGTGCCGATGCTTCTGGACAGCGCACCCTCCGTGGCGGTCCGTCTGGACTCCGCCTGTGTGTTCCTCTTGGTCTGGTCTCTCACTTGAGGCCTTCCGGCATGAGTAGCTCTACCGGCATAGCCCTCAAGATCACAGAGACACGCAAGCCCCACCACGACGACAACGTGGGAACACAGTTGGTGGGGAGCTTGGTTAGGTTGCGGATTTTAGGAAAAAACATGACGTTATAGGTATAGGAAAATATTACTTTAGTTGTTATTGATATTTGAAACATAGCATAATAAGAACCTTGTACCTATTCCTTCATAGGTATGTATGACAGACTTTTACTGACTAAAATCCAACTGTTTTCCATTAGTTGCGATTTACAGCCCAGGGCAACGGCTTCTCTAACGAATTTTTTTTTAAACATGTGAACTCATACACAAGACACCCAGACCCTGAACAACGATCTGCAGGCCATAAAATTTGCTCCATACTGGAATCGAACCTGCGACCCGCTGCGCAACAGCCAATCGCTCACACCACAAACCAGATCCCGCAGCCTTAATAAGCATCGCCACTAACGGGTCTCTCCATCGTGCTGACATATCTTTGAAACAGATACCATACCACCTGCCACAATACCATAATACCGTAATACCATAATACCATAATATCTACCATAATACCATAATGCCATAATACCATAATACCTGTCAATCAATGTTGCCATGATTTCGTTGATAGAATTGAATGTTTAGTGCTATTTGTCCTGTAACTCTCTCACTACTGAATCATGTTATCATTGAGCATTGACACATGTTAGTACGGTTCTTGTTACTCTCAATATGAGTAGACTCGGTTCATACCCCACCTGCTTGCCATACAAAATCTCGAACATTCTCTAGTTATCCCTAATGAAAACCCCAAACAGCCCTCCCACAATTGTTACCAGATTAACCCATTTCCGAAACAAATGAATAACTTAACATCGCCACAGAGCAACAAGACGGCTTAGCGGCCATTACTGGAGACATCACCGTCACAAACTTAAGACCAACCAAAGGTGTCAGTGATTGTCACCGTTTACTCATAAAAATTGACGGTCCGTCAATTTGAATAAAATCTTTTTTACATAGCATGGGTAGGATGACAACAGGATGAAAATATGCATCTTTAAGATGACAGAAAAGGATAGGTAGCTACATTATATGAATCCGACAGCTGTCACCCGCACCATTCTATATCAATTGTAGTGTAATTGTTTCATTATTACATATTTGCTTATTTTTAACTTAATCCATAATCGCAAATAAAAGAATTTTTTATATCCATTCAATATTAAGCAAGTTAGAAACCTTTACAATCTAGTGGAAGGGGAAACTGTCAAGGCACAGGAATAGGACGCACAAACTGAAATGATCGCCATTAGGTTACGTGTCTACAAATTAGATAGCGAGATGCCGTCCCACTTTTCCTCATACCAATATTTAAAATGCTAACTGCTTTATTTAATAACCAATTTTTATGCTATTTTCAGAAAAAGATTTCTTGTTGGTGGTTTTTGCTGTTTACCATAAAATACTTTATAAAAATGAACACAGGATAATAGCTACCCGATTCTAGCTGTGTCTATGACAGTCAAAACTTACTCTCAATGCTCATTGCAGGCACGAATATTAACTGATTGCGGGCCTAGTTTATTGCCACTGTAAAAACAAAATGGCATATCGTAGACGATCACAAACACAATGCCTGTGTATGACCCATCCGTTTTATTGCCCTGCATGCCCAACTACCTTTACCTTTCAGGATCAGAATAAGGCAAATTATAAAACTGTACCTACGAGCAGCCTTATTTTTGATTTACACGAAAAAAAAAGATTAGTACAGCTCAACTATGTCACTGCCGGTTTGGCAATTCCTAACTCTATGACATCTCCGATCTCAGGAGACGTTCCTCAATCCTCAACCGGATCTAACTCAATTAATCTGAATTATAAATCTAATTAGTCAATCTGACCTATATATTTTTTTAACCCTCTTGAATTATTAATGCAGGTTAACCAATTTTAATTCATAGATAATTATTCAGTAATTAATCAACCTTAATTATTGCTGATGAAATTCAGTTTGGTAAGTAATATTGGAAATTGAATTATGTAAGAGCGGCCAACCCGAGATACATTTCCATAGAACCGATCTTACGTGATTATGACGTTATTAAACATCTTTCTACAGATATTTTTGAAACAGATATCTTTTTTAATATTATTATTATTATTATCTAGGTTTCTATTGAAATCAAAACATAAGTTTGTGTTATACTAATCAAGAAAAGACCTCTGAAAATCTGCTATTTTGCGTGAACTTTGGCCCTACATAATTTACTCATAAATTAAAAAGTACCTAAAGAAAAAATATATATAGAAACCTTCCGTGTTTAATCCATATTTTGGATGATGAAAACTTTAACTTTTAATATTAGTTTTTTTTTTCTCGCTAACATAATTTTTAAGTCTCTTTGTGACTAACACGTGGACCTAAAGTTATCTCATCATCATCTTCCTGCTCTTGTCCCGTGTTATTTGGGGTCGGCGCAACACGTTTTTTCTTCCATTCTGCCCTGTCACTCGTCATGCTATCACTAACTTCCTTTTTTTTCATATCACTCTTCACACAATCCATCCATCTTTTCTTTGGTCTCCCTCTCCCTCTCCATCCATATGACGTTATTAAACATCTTTCTCCAGATATTTTAGAAACACTGATATCTTGTGGATATTATTATTATCTAGGTTTCTATTGAAATCAAAACATAAGTTTGTGTTATACTAATCAAGAAAAGACCTTGTTTTAGGTGGGAAAATCATCTAATGACAAATTCCGCTCTTAGGCGGAGCGAAAGATAGTGTCAGACTTTTACTGACTAAAAACCCACTCCTGTTCTTTCTTTGCCTTCGTCTCAGGGCCCCGGGTTTCACTTTCACACTACCCGTGGCCCCAGTAGTCTTCGACCCTGCTGGGCCCCTACAATTTGCTGACATCTCTCTGAGGCGCACGTGGAACAGTACGCGCCGTCGACGACTTGGGCTCGGTCCGGACGGTTACCGGACGGTCGGACGGCGAGCCCATTACTCGCCGTCCACAAGCCCGCGCATCATGAAAAGACCTCTGAAAATCTGCTATTTTGCGTGAACTTTGGCCCTACATAATTTACTCATAAATTAAAAAGTAAATAAACAATTTAAAAATTTCCGCGTTTAATCCATATTCTGGATGACGAAAACTTAAAAAAGATCTTTTAAGGTTTTAAAAAAAACACGTATTTCCAGGAACCAGTTTTGTGTTTTTCCCACTCGAATATTTATTCGAGTGAGTGACAGAATTACTGAATGCCAACAGAGCTTTCAGGTGTTTTCTCTCTTTTGTCGCATTTTCTCTTTGTCAAACATTGCGTTGGACGAAACAACAAGCTTTTAAACCATGCTTACGTTGATGATAGACGGTTCTGGAAGGCTAGTCAATTATAATAATAAAAAGGTGATCATTGTACTGATAGTCATGTCGGGCAATGGCTTAATAGCCAAGAGCCTCGACCAACACCTTAGGAGGCTTGCGTTAGGCGACTGGATCAAGGACTTGATTCAGAAAGCGGTACTCCTGGACACGGCTCGTATTGTTAGGAGGTTCCTTTCTCTGGAACGCTAACCGCCGGTAGTTGGACCCCATTCCCGATACCGGTGGGTATTTTTTATATTTTTTAAAGTTTTTTAAAAGAGATTGGTTTAAAAAAATATTTAAAAATGTACTTTATATGTGTTTATAATGAATAAAGGAAAAGGTGACATATTTTCTGTGTAGGAAGCAATGTCTAGTGTCAACCAGTTTCGCAGCCGACTGACCTTGTTCCACTAACGAGCGAAATTAATTTGAACATCACAATTACTAACACGCAACACACATTTTGTTTTGTAACAAATTGGATATTAATTAATTGCATTACCTGGCAGTAAATAATAGTACACGCAAAGCCACGAATAAAAAGAGATGGAGAAGTCTCGCAAAAGCCGCAACCAACCTACAAGACGATCCATGATCACGACCACTCCGCCAGGATTGTACGATTGAGAAGAAGTAGAATTACCTGGCAATAAATAATTAGTCGTCGGTTTTAGAAAAAGGCTAACACATAGATATTTAGTAAAGAAAGAAAGAAAAACATTTTATTTGGCGGAACAAGGCGCAAATTTAGAACTAACAAATTATAAGTATATTATGTGAAAGAAATATGCGCCACATCCGCGCAAAACGGCCGAACGCTCAGCATAATGCCGTGACCACACGCAAAATGCGATGCCGTTACCACACGCAAAATGCGATGAGTCTACGGCGCTGGTTTTCAGCGTGGGCCGGTAACGGTATCGACATAAAGAGGTCGGCACGGTATTGTGTAACAGGGACTATCCTACTTCCTTCTGTCAAGCAGTACCTAAGGAGGTGGAGGAAATCGTCAGAGAGAACATCCTCACGGACTCCACAGGGCGATACCCGGTCACTTTAGGCGCGGGTATACGGACGACGAGCAATGGGTAGCTCGCAGTCCGCTCGTCCTATAATGACCGAGCCCTAAAGAAATGTCAGCAAACTGTAGGGGGTGTAGCGCCAATGCCTGCGAGGACCATGGGGAAAAGGATCACAGGGATATTCGAGGTCCTAGATGCAAAAAGGCAACGGAAGGAGCATAGGTGTGGTTTTAGTCAGTGATAGTCTGACACACCCTCTCGCCTCGTTCTAGAGCTGGGAGAACTCATTAGATGATTTCAGAAGAACACGTTACTCATTACACCGCCATAGTCTAGTGAAAGGAATTTAAAGTTTTCCAAAAGTGCTTCATAACTTTATGAAAATTTCAACACGCACAAGTACAACTTCGGACTTGAGTGACGGTTAATTTACATTACCTCTTAAGCTTTAAGAAATAAAGTTTATTTTTCTGTGACAAGCAAAGCAATCTGAGGTAAAGTTTAGACTCCTTAATGAAGTCCAAAAATTAAGAATCGGAATTCGTTTTTAACAAGAAAAAGGAATTTCAAAATTCAGTACATTGCCTGTTGCGATTACCAGGAAAATTATTGGCGATTGTTGGTTCCTTGAATTTTTATAATAGAACAAAATTCATTAAATGAGGGATCCCAATGAGTAAAACCTCGTTTTTTAGGGTTCCATACCTCAAAAGGAAAAAAGGAACCCTTATAGGATCACTTTGTTGTCTGTCTGTCTGTCTGTCAAGATCCTTTATCTCGGGAACGCGTGGAGGTATCGAGCTGAAATTAAAACCATATACTCAGGTTTGCGGTCTCCTGAAGTTGTGAGAAAATTAATCTTTTAAGTTAATGAAAAAAAAAAGATACGGCCGTTTATGTCGCAAAAACGTTTATTTCGACACTCTCAAATTAATCAAAATTCTTAGGGTAGGTACTTCCTGTTGACCCAGAATCTTGAAATTTGGCATAATGCAAGGTCATACAGCACAGGTATAGGAATAAATCAAAAAATAGTAAATTTGTTGTTACTTACGTCACAAAAAAAAATTTTTTTTACTATTCAGCAAAATCTTTTAGACTCCATTCGGGAATTTAACTATTTAGATAGTTAAGGTAGTAACGAACCCTCAGTACGCGAGTCCAACTCGCACTTGCCCAGTTTTTTTATTAACAAATACGGTGCCAAGAATATAAAATAATTCATTCGTGTGCCCATAATTTGTCTCCCAAGTCGTTGTTATACGTAGCTATTACTGACTTGTACAGTTGTACCCAATATTTTTTAAAATATAAAACTAAAATTACCTAAAATATAAAACTTTCGTGTCGTGTCGCAGTGTGTGTTATTGAAGTGCTACGGCTTGACGAATTTTTATGAATTTTATTTTCGTACATTTATTTCGTAGGTTTAAGAATAGATAATAGGCTATTTTTTACCCCCAACCTAAATTTTTTTCTTTAAAAATTTGTTTCTCAGAATAACGTGCCAGGTCAGCTAGTTATTATAGGATATATATGTATATTTATATTATATAAGAGTTAGGGCCCTAGATTACAAATGGCAAATGAAGGAAAATAGGTGTGGTTTTAGTCAGTAAAAGTGTGACACGCGCTCCCGCACCGCCCTAGAGCGGGGGATGAATGGAAGTCATTTGATTTCTCACTTAAAAAAAAATCGAATTAAGCTACGCACATTTAGATTTTTTTGCCTTTTTAATTATATAGCTGTTTTCAGCGAGTTCGCCTACGTCAAAGTACTAAATTGTCCCATATGCGATACACCAAGGCATAGTCTACCCGTTTGTCAAAATTTCATCCAAATCCATTCAGCCGTTCGACCATAAAGAAGTAAAAAAGATACACAATTACACACCCACTAAATTTTGGTCTTTATAATAATAATATTAGTGTGATCTTACGGCCATAAATGCTTGGTTCTATAAAGTGACAGTGTTAAACAAGTTAAAGCTGGCTAGTGTGGCTCAAATTATTCCGAGATTAAAACTATCGTGGACAACTAAACTATGACATTAAATCCACTATAAGTACAGAACCCATTACTTACTTTAACGACGAGTTATAAAGGCTATTAGAACCCTCATAAAGTTTCATTATTTTTAATACTTTACGTAATTTCCTAAAGGTGTTAACCCTTATCTGCGGGTTGACACTTGAGAAGCAGTGTTGCCAGACGTAACTAATACTAAAAAGGGATATTACTTTTACTGGCTCATAAATTACGTCAGATTTTATGGTCTTATCATTTCTTTACTAATTTATGGCTTTTTCTTATTACAGGTAAGGTTCATGGGTGTTTTTGGCGATAAATTGGTGTTCCTATTGATTAACGTGTCAGTAAGTTAATAGTATCTTTTTATTTTATTACCGTCTTCAATAAGGAGGACGTTATTATAATCTGTCATAGTCCTTTTATTTTAATAACACGCATGGTTATAAGAAATCTTTTTGGTAACCCTGTGGACTAACCCTCCTTTGCTTGACTTTCAATGAATATCAAACTAAAAAGTTGTCAAACTTCGTCATGAATTTTCAGTGGTCTCAAAATGTATTTTCCAAAGTACAAAAGTTTTACGATTATGCATGATTTTCACCTTGTAGACACTTTATTCTCGCTTAGTTGAGAAAGCTATAACTTAAATCGACTTTTTCTTGAAGTTTGTAACATGGTCCATAAATTTAAACAGCAAGGATAACAATATAACCTTAAAGTATGCTTTTCACGATTATGATCTCAAATTGAAATCTCTCAGCTCATTATAAACCTTAAAAAAACTAATTCAGCTTTTGCACTGCTTTTAAAATATTATTTTATGATAATAGTCAATAACACATTACTTTTTCTTATTATGTAACATTTTATTCACTGGTAACATTATTTCAAATACCAAAATGGCGACTGTCAAAAGTGACATTTTTACGCGCCAAAGTTTCGCGCCAGTTCATAACAATATTGCGACATAGAGATACCTGCACGCATAGTTAGTTTTAATTAAACCCCTTTGTCGTGTGCCGACGCTTTAATCATTTAACTGAGCGTTATAAACGGCTTTTCATTTTCGAGAGACAACACACATGATGGGATTATCAAATTTTAATTTTTGTTTTATTTTTCGTTGTTTGTGTGGAAACATATTTTGTTTTATAGGGCTTAGAGTAGACATTCGTGTAGTAATGTTGGTTTTGTACTCGTACTTTACAGTTAGTGAATACAGGATTGCTTTTGCTGTCCAAATTATACAAAAATCTGTTAAGTCTGTGTTTACTACTAACTATAACCTAGAGGTCTATAAGTCAAGGTGAATAAGTTACTTCTAGGCAAGCGTGCTCCATCTTCCACCACACCATCGCTTACTATGTGAGATAGTGGTCAAATGTAAGTCTATCAATAATAATTAAAAAAACTACAGGAAAAATCACTCTAGTTTTTGCCCAATTTTTACTTGCCTGGGTAAGTTTACCAATTTTGGTTTCCCTTAAGAAAGTTAGTAGGAAAATAAAAACATTAAAAAATACAATAAGTCAAATCGGATCAACCATTCTCAAGTGATGCGATTACCAACCAACAATAATTCATCTGTATTTTAAAAAAGAGAAACTGACTGACTGACATCAACTTTCAGCCGAAACTACCTAACAGGACTAGAAGCCTGAAATTGTGCACAAGGTTTTCTTTTATGACGTAGGCGAGCACTAAGAGAGGGTTTTCCAAAATTCTCCCCCTAAGGGGATGAAACGGGGGTCCAAAGTTTGTATGGAGAGACCTACTTTCACGCGGGCGAAGCCGCTGTCAAAAGCTAGTTTATATATAAATATATACGTAGATAATAACTTCATTATTACTTGAAAGCTCTCGTAACTTTACCACAGGAAGCTAATAGACCATTCAAATGATTTGGGTCAATTAACATTCACAGCCTCTTTCCAATAAAAAAGAACCGTTTCCTTTCCGGCAAAAGTTTTGAAATTTGAAATTTACGGGTAGATTAAAACCTCCTTCATTAAACTTGGGGAAGCTCTTATAAAGTTCTACGGTCAATTCTTTTGCGCTCAGCTGTAATGAAACACACCATAAATTATTATTAAATATCTTCTCAACATGAACAGCAAATTTTTAGGTAGGAAGCGTCTAAATTTTTGGACGTTTTTTTTTTAAGTTGAGAATCCATCAATTTCAGAGATGGTTATACTTTTACTGACTAAAACTCAGTTGCGTTCTTTCAGTTGCCCTTTGAAAGAAAGAAAAATATTTTATTTGCGGGGAAATGAGCTTACAAAATATTATAAATACTCTAAGTATAGAAAAAATATGCGCCATGTCCACGCGAAACGGCCGCACGCTCAGCGTAATGCCGTGGCCACATGTATAATGCGACGAGTTGACAGCGCTGGTTTTCGGCGTGGCCCTGTGACGTTGCCGACACAAAGACGTCGTAACGGTATAGTGTGCGAATAGATTTGAATAGAATAAGGAAAAATAAATTTTAGATAAAGTTATCAATGAAAAAAAAGAGGGAATATAATTACATTTATATAAAGTGGCATTACTTCGCATCCATGGTATAGACGCGACGAAGGTAAAAGGATATGACGCAACGTCATTGTAATGAGACTGCGTAGAAATGGAAATTAATAATAATAATATTCCACAACTTTCACGCAACGCCATCTTGTCCCAAACTAAACAGAGCTTGTGCTATGAGTACTAGACAACTGATAAACATACTTATATATTTCTAAATACATACATATTATAAATTACACCACAGTCCACACACAGAACAAATGATAGAAATTACAACCCAGACACAGAACAAATGATCGTGCTCATCACACAAACATTTGTCTTGGGTGGAAATCAAACCCACTACCTCCGGCATAGCAGTCAGGGCCTCTAACCACTAGACCAACAGGCCAGTCAAAAAGATGTAATGCATGATTTTTGTTATGTACGAGTATGTGTTTTGTTTCTAGGCGATTTTTTGCATTCCAAAGCCCCGATGATTCTAGAAAAAAAATAATCCCATAGTTAATATTTCTGGACGATGGCGTTAAATTTTATTCCCAAATCTTTTATTCAAGTCGTTTACTGCTCTGCAGAAACTATAAATTCCATATGTCGAAACAGTATTTTGCAATATAGACAGTTTCTTTGTGGCCAGCTTTCAGTTATTGAGTCATTTCTATTCCGAACTCAGTGTGAGTAAGCTCCATGTTTCTTTCCTTTTCGAGAGAGTATCAGCTACTTATCATGCTTTAGTTTTTAAAAACTTGGCAACTGCGCAAAAGATAGCTGTCACGATTGATTTATGTAATATCTACGGGTTCTATCAAAAAATCCAGACGAATTACTGTCTTAGTTTATTTTTATCGGCTCACTAGCATTTTACTAGCGACTTCAAAATCAAAATTAAAAATATTTTTATTTCACATAGGCCTACATAAATAAAAATAAAAAAAACATTTATTTTTCCACATTGATGTAACACAGTACAGACAATATAATAAATGGAGTGCACTGGAGCCTAAACTAGGGTAGCACTGTATTTCAGGACTCCAGGTCTTCCTCCCGCGGCGAGTGAGTTCGTTACAATTCATTGGTGGATGCAATGTAATCAATGTATATATTATGTGTATATGCGTGAGTGCGTGTGTGTGTTGTGCATGTGTTATGGTGTGTTTGTGTATGTGTTATGGTGTGCCTGTGCGTGTGTGTGTTGTGTATGTGATGTGTGAGAGTTTGGTTGCTCGCGTCTGTTTATGAGAGTATGCATTATGTATGCTTGGTTATGCATGAGTATGCTTTGACTGCTCTTGAGTTACAACTGATAGAAACAAGTCTTTATTTAGAAATTATAAGTAGGAATCCCGTGTCATTATAATTTAAACTTAGGAGATATTTTTGGATAATATTTTTACAGTCAAGTGAGGTTTTTGAACATGGGCACTTATAAAACGTCAGAAGCTAGTGCACGGTTCCAAATTGGTCGTTTCCTATGGAGAAGAACCGGCAAGAAACTCCATAAAGACTCCATAAAGACATCGTTCGCGAGAATGATTGCATAAAAAATTCAACATCCTCTTAAACCGTGTTGTAAGGGTAGTTTTGGAAAATCAGTTTTAATTCAAATTTACCGATGACAAATTTATCTTTGACCTTTGTATCTGGACCCTAATTTTTTAGTTTTAATTTGACAGAATTAATTTATTGGAATGAGTTTTTTGTCTTATCTGTTTGGTATTTTTTTTTTGTGAGTTTTTAATTGTTCTACCTTTCACCTAGTTATATGTGCATGCTGTGGTCTCCTGTAACTGAAGGGGCACACATTAAAGGACCCTATGCCAAGTGATTTCTACTGTATCTGTGTGACCTTTGTTGGAGATCCAAATAAATAAATAGAAATATTATTGTCAGTTTTTATTATTAATTTGATTAAAATTTGTGCCAAGTTCCAAGTTTATTAACCCAAGGAATAAGGGTTCTCCCTTACAACCTTTAGTGTTGAACCAATCTGGGGAGTGTCCCCCAGATTGTTTTATAGAGATAGTTTTGAAAAAAGTATAATTAAAACCTTTTGTTTCAAGTATATGGGCCAAGAAAATAAAATTGTACAGACAAATAAATTTCCTTCTGGGATATAAATCCCTTTAAAAGTTAAATTTTCTAAATTCCCTTCTTAGTGTTCACCTACATCATTTTTACCCGACTACGGAGGGTTATGATTTTGACAGGCTATGTATGTATGTGAGTTTGTTCATCTGTTCCCTCATAGCTCCTAATCTACTTATCGGAACTTGACGTATGAGGTATCGTTAGAACCGTCTTAAATGTCCGCTGAACATAGGCTACGTGACGTGTCACAAAAATTGATATGGCGCCCTCTAGCGGACAAAAAGTAATGTGTTAAAAATAAATAGGGAGTAAAATACGCCGTGTTTGGTATCATTTGATAGGGCTTCACTTGTACATTTCCAATATATTGCTCAAATTTAAAGTGACGCCCTCTAGCGGACAAAAGGTCATGTTTAAAAAAAAATTAAGATAAATATACCGTGTTTGATATCATTTTAAAGGGCTTCGCTAGTACTTATCAAAAAATATCATCAAAATTCAATGTGGCGCCCTCTAGCAGACAAAAAGTATTGTATTAAAAAAAAAACGATAAATATGTCGTGTTTCGTATCATTTGAAAGGGCTTTACTTGTACATACCAAAATAAATAGTAAAGAAGCACAGTGATTTAACACCAAAATCTTTTAAATAAAAAAAAGTAAAAAACTAAAACCCGACTACGACAAAAAAAAATGACGCTGAAAAAGTATGAAACAAGATTTTCAAGATGCTGAAATAGACAAGGTAACTGGAAAAACAAGAATAGAACAAAAAGAAAAGCCGTAGTCACACGTTATTAAAGTGTTTCGATTATTACCTACCTATAACGTGTGACTACGGCTTTTCTTTTTGTTCTATTCTTGTTTTTCCAGTTACCTTGTCTATTTCAGCATCTTGAAAATCTTGTTTCATACTTTTTCAGCGTCATTTTTTTTTGTCGTAGTCGGGTTTTAGTTTTTTACTTTTTTTTATTGGACCCTGTGGTTTTGACTGTGCGTTAATTTGTCAGTCAATCAGCTTCTCATTTTATATACTTATAGATAAACTGCTCTCTTTGTTACGGCCATCTTTATAAGTAGTACTTTTAGTTCTAGGATATAAATAGAATTTTCTAAAGTCTTACATGTTATTGAAATACGTAGTTTTCAACGCTTCCAACACGTCTGATCCGACATTTGAGCAATATCGCCATATTGCTTGAAGTTCTTTTCAACTCGTGCGAAAGGAGATCGTGCTTTCGAATACGTAATTGTCTGCTGACATTGACTATCAGTATAAGGCTGTATATTTATGTACTGTTGTAAAGCTTTTGACTGAAAGTTTGTGAGATCTGTGTATTGTGTGTATATGTGATGTAATAAAACGAGAAATAATACCTTGTATTAGTTTTATTACTTGATTTTACAGTGTAACAGATTTACACCAGTGCATCTCTGTTCGCTCTCTCTTTTTGGTTTCCGTACAACCAAAAAGAGAGAGCGAACAGAGACCAGAGTAAAATGCAGTGATATTAATCTATGATAATAGAGTTGCTTACTAAAATTAAACGTATCAATTACTTAGTATATCAACAATAAGTCACCGTAAAATTATACATACCGTCAGATTATAATCTGTCTCGCGAAATTGTACAGTACTTAGTCATAAAACAATAGCGCAACTAAAATTATTACACTAACAACTAACAATGGTTCTCAAAGGCCGTTTGTCTTGGCTCCACGACCGTTTGCCAGTAACACCTATCTCCGAGTTAATTGTGCCACAAACTAGTCGTTACAGCTAGCCGGTCCCAGCTGCATCTCTTTTATTAAACCCCAGTTCCATGTTTCTTGCTTATTTTGCTTTGTATTGTATTAAAATGCTTAATGTTAGCAGAATTTTATCTCTAGACTGCAATGTACATGCAAACATAATTTGATAAATAATACTTGGCATATTCCAAGTACAAAAGCTATTTTCAAATTTAAAATGTAACGGTCTCGCTTCGAATTCTCTTTTCGAATTTAAAATTAAATCCGTCGTTCCATTTTCGTTTGATGTCGGCTGCAATTTTCAGCCAATATTGTCGAAAACCAGAGACATTCCCATTCGTTTTCCGAACGACATTGGAAACAAGCTAATTTGTGTATCAGTACAAATTCCCATGAGGGTCGTTTGGCAAGGAGCCATTTAAAAGTTTGCACATAATTTTTTCGTCTCGCCCCTTGGGTCCCACTGCTCTTGCCCTCGGACTTGCTGTTGGGCAATTAAACTTTTTGTCGGCGATAACTTCACTCGAGCAGGAATACATAAGCACGAAGGGTGAAAAGAAAGAAGAGACTGTATAAATAAATGAATTAAGAAAAGCATTCCGTATTTCATCGTAACTTTGATCGAAATTGAAACATCTGCAAATCCTTACAAATTCCTAAAGGGTATACTAAACAAAGAAACCTTTAATCAAATGCAGCGGTTCCCAACCTGTGGTTCACAAGAGCTAAAATATGATCCACGAAAGATTAAGTCCGTTCCATCACGGAACCACTAGACGTACGGCGTTGCGCCACCGCTACATGGTGGACAATGTAGACATCCCACCTATACATACAAAGCCTTTTGGAAACACATTAAATTTGCGTACAGCTATGGAATGGAATTCCCTGCCGGAGTCTGTGTTTCCTGTTTGCTAAAGCTCAAGCTTGAATAGCTGAAGAGTGAATAGGTTACTTCTAGGCAAGCGTGCACCATCGTCGGCCACATCGTCGCTTACCATCAGGTGAAAAAGTGGTCCAACGCGAACCTATCCATAATAAAAAATAAAATAAAAAACGAACTGGTTTTTCGTTTTAAAGAACACGTGGTACAAATTTTAAAGTAATCATAAAAAAATGTGGTCCCCGGTAAAAAAATGTTGGGAACTACTGATCTAAAGAAACCATTAAATAGTAGACCTTTGAAATCACGAGGATCTAATAATAGTCTTTTCACCGTACAAAATAAAAAAAAACTCATTTCAGTAAATCCTGAGCTAGTGGTGTTCTCCGAACGAAGTTTATACAACTATTTTATATGGCTCGCTTTTATTCGTCTGTTATAGCCTAACTTAGATACTTACTGCAATTTATATTTAAATATTTACAACGTTTTATTTACCCTTTTTGATTAATAGGACATTAACTGCGAAGTTTATTTCTAGAGCTTACTTTTACGACTATATTTAAGAGATTTCATACACACTTTAAGATGGATGCCTCTTCTTTTACGATATACATACATTGTTGCGTTTACACGTAAATAACACGGGACAAGGGCAGGAAGATCATGATGATGATACATTGTTGCGTTTAAAATTGTCTAGATAGTTTCGCCTCAGCGTCCTGTGGGTAATAAAAATTGGATTTGATGGTGAAACTTTTGAAGTCTGTTAGAACTATAGTGCTGATAGCGGATTCGCCCTCGTGATAGCAGAAAAATTGTCCCAAGGGAAGATACTCCGGGGATAAAAAGTGTCCTATGTGCTACTCAAGGATATGGTCTAACCCTATGCCAAACTTCATTCAAATCCAAAAGTAACAAATATCACACTCACAAACTTTCGCCTTTATAGGGTGTGTGATAATATATGAACCAAGGTTACCGACATAGCCCGAAGAATCGCCAAACTTAAGTGGGAGTGGGCAGGGCACATTGCTCGCTGAACAGATGGTCGATGGGGACGAAAGGTTCTGGAATGGAGACCACGTACCGGAAGACGCAGCGTTGGAAGGCCTCCCACAAGGTGGACCGATGACCTAGTGAGGGTCGCGGGAATCCGATGGATGCGAGACGCATAGGATCGGTCATTATGGCGACATTTGGGGAGGCCTATGTCTAACAATGGACGTCTTTCGGCTGAAAAGATGATGATGATGATATATGATCAAAATCAATTTTAACTGCGAAATTGGTTAGAAGTAATTTTGGCCATTCATCCACCGATAGAGCAGTGGTGGCCGAGTGGAAACGGCCCCGACTTACGAGTTGTAGGTCGCGGGTTCAAACCCAGCCAGGGGCATTACTTTGTGTAATTTATTTCATCACCACTGCTCTAAAAACGGTGAAGGAAAACATCGTGAGGAAACCGGCATGTCCTAGAACCAAAAATTCGGAGACATGTGACATTCACTAACTCGCACTGGGCCCGCGTGGTGGATTACGGCCCATTCCCTCTCCTACAGAGGAGGCCTGAGTCCCAGCAGTGGAAACATTATAAGCCGAAGGCCGACCATGCTATCCACCGATAGAAAACTTTGAAATTAATATTTACAACATTTACTCAAAAACATTTTAGATCGGTAGGTTTTTTTGTGACCATTTTTTAACAATACAACAAGCATTTTTGAGTAATTGGAAGTAACATAATATAATGATACAACAGAACAACTAACTCAATACATAGCTATGAACAAGAAACATTCCAAAACCGATCGAAACCTTTAAATATCTTCTAAAACACGTATGATCCCCTCTTTTTCATTTTAAAATAAACTTCGTCGAGCCAATTTTCTATCAGCGACTCATCCAATCACTTCAGAGATAGACTGCCAATCGATCACACGTCAACGAGCCTTTCTACCTTATTATCATAAAAAAACCTTCTTGCAAACCTACTTAACCTTTTTAAATATTCATGGCTGGATCCTACTCGGTCCATTTTCATTAGCGTCTAATAAATATGTACGCAATCTTAAGGTTGAGAAAATACGAATAAAAGTTACTTTTTTGGAAATCAGGGGATGTGTCATCTGCCGCAGTAGATGCCTCGGCCACAGTAGGCGGCGAGCAATGGGTAGCTCGCCATCCGACGGTCCGCTGAGGACCAAGCCTGAGTCGACGGCGATTTGTAGATGTGGATGGAGCCCACTAGACTAGGGCCGATGCCTGCTGGGGCTGCGAAAGACTTACCGTGGCCTTGGAACACAAAGGGTAACTTAGGAATATAGGTGGGTCTTAGTCAGTAAAAGTGTGACACTTCCGATCCGCCCAGAGCGAGAAAAGTTATTTTATTAAAGGGGAGGTCATCTGTTTCTTTGCACAGTTCTATATGAAGGTGTCAATGCTTGATTGTTTGAGGGACTGTAATAAAGACGACATGACGCTCGGTGCCTCTAATGGCTGCCATATGAGCATGTGGTGTGTGTTATAAGTTACAGACGGTTAACGTTTTGCTTTATTTTGTAGTTATTGTAACTAGAAACAAGTCAGCGGAATTTATATGCGCAACACATTTAAATAATGGCGCCCAACGCGGGACTTTGGCTTCTGTAAATCATTTGCAAAATACAGAGAGATACATGTATATCTAAATAGCCGCAACACAATTTCTAGTTAACAAACACTGCCAAGGAAATTTGATGTGATAATATTGCAAATTATCATTATGGAGGCTTATTGGCGCCCAGCGACAACCTGACCCGTCTATAATTTACACCGGACAGCCTCAATCCATTGTCAAGGGAAATTACCTAGACGTCGTCCGGTCACATCCACTCCGTCATGCGTCACGAATCTAGAGCCTTCGGGACACGGAATCAGATTGACTTGGCAAACCTCAGCTGATCGATTAACCTAATGACTTACTAAGCTGCGTCGTCGTTGGAGATAAATAGAAATAGGATAATTAATTAACTTTGTATGGGTATGTTATCGTGTGTGAGTGACTTACTTCAATTTCTATTTTTCATTACTTTTTTTTAATTATTTATCTACATTGTGTTCATAGAAGCGATAAGATATTTGTAACCAAGATATTATTAGATATTAAATCATATTATGAGTTACATATAACTCATGATATGAGAGTGTCCATGAAGTTTCTTGCACGTTCTTCTCCATAGAGATCTACGCTTTGTAACGAGTAATTTAACTTCCCTTTTTTGACTGACCGACATTTTGACAATTCAAATCTCTGTCTGTAAATGGTTTATTTGAAATAAACGTTTCTGATTTCTGTTCTTGTATAGTACTGAAGCAAAGCTAAGCTGAAGAGTGAATTTAAAAATGGATCCAATATATTCCAATTAAGATATAAAGTGACGACACTCGACGCCTGTTGGAGCGCGCTGCTGAGATTTTTCTCATTCTTGGTTCTTACAAAATATGAAAAATCGTGGCACAACAAAATTTTAATTTATTTGCAATCTTGAAAATACTTACATATTCCCTACACGACCTCCAAAAACAGCTTTCCATAATTTAAATCCTCAATTCGATTAAGGGTTGACGTTCGATAAAATAAATTTTCCGCTTTATTCAGGTAGGGTGGGTAGTTATATAAATTGTCCGTCAACAGCCCCCAAAGGATACCCTCCTGTTGTGATTACACGTCTGAAGCCGTTTTACTATTATGTACTCACTTATCAAGGCTATTTTGAAGCGAAAGCTTTCCGGCAAAGGTCTGAATTTGACTAAAAGCGTTTGCAAACAGTTTTTGTTGGATGATAGTTTCGTTTAACGCTGATTGAAGAAAGTTTTAAAGTGGTTTAGTTTGGTGCGATATTTTTTTTTGTCACCCGGTTATGATGGACCCGGATAGAATGGATTTTTCGGCTTTCTTGAAGGTCATCGTAATCTAGTGCTTGACTGCGGCCCCATCTGATGGTAAGCAGTGATGCAGTCGTTGATGGTGAAGCGCACTAGTTTATGAAGAGCCTGTAGCGACATCCATAACGCCACATAAGGATTACAAAAACTACGAAATCCTGCATAAATGCAATTAGAGTTCGCCGCGCGAAATGTATATAGACAAAAGCCCAAAATCATCTCTCGGGCAGTTGCCCAAACCAGACATAACACCCGTCTGGTTGGAGGATCCTCCCTTTTCAGCGGAGGTATATGGGACTTTACACCCTATTCCACATACCTCCAAAAGCCAATTCACTCTAGTCTTGAAGACACTTGAAGGGAATCTATATTTTCATACTTACTAATATAATAAAACTAAAGAGTTTCTTTTTGTTTTTTGGTTTGTGTAAACGCACAAATCTCTGGAACTACCAGGAATGGAAAAAATCTTTTGGTGTGTGGGATAGCCAGGTTCATCATTAATAGTTTAGTATATATAACATCACTCTACGAGTGACAGAAAGCGGAACAGTAACCAAAGACACGGGTGAAACCGCGAGGGACAGCTGTATCTAAAGACAATTGAATACATCAATCTCTGAAATAGCAACACCGAAGCTCTCATTGCCGTGTTGATTACAGGTGTCGAGTAACTCGATTTGGGGTCGAAATAAATCAAAACAGGAATGAACAGATATCAATCTAATCCCCAACCACCACAATAACGTGCGGCGAGAGTTTCAGAGAATTCCCGCTCAATTTTGATAAATGTATTCCACTGTTCCACCGTTGTATGATTCAATTCTATAGAATATTTGAATTAAGACCGTAGTTGGATCAGCGGGAAAGATGAATAATTGTGTTTGAATAAAGAATAAAAGGCCAACTCATTAAATATTCGCTGTATACACGAAAAACGTAACAGATGGGCTTGCAAAAAAATACACAATTAAAACGAAATGCTTTGTTACGTCCATACAATTTGTGCTTAGCAAAAACTTTAGAGTCCGGCCATGTACTGTTAAGCAATTATTTTATACATACAATTTGGGAGCTATACGGGCGGGATAAGTAAACGTTACCCTAACTCTACTGTGACCTAATCCCTGATAAATTCCCCGGTGCAGACAGGTTCGGATTAGAGAAAATCCTGGCGTTGTATCCTGATTGACCTTTTCCCATTCCACGGCTCTGTTCTACGCTTTTTTTTAAGGTGGAAAATCATCAAATGATTTCTCCTGTTCTAGAGTGGAAGGAGAGTGCGTGTCAGACTTTTACTGACTAAAACCACACCTATGTTCATTTAGTTGTTTTTTGCGTCCGAAACCACGAGGACCTAGCAGGCATCGATCTTCTCTCTGGATCTTCTTTCTGGACGCTTTTTTTTAGGTGGGGAATTATCCTATGACTTCTCCCACCCTTGGGCGGAGTAGGAGGGTCGTGTCAGATTTTTACTGAGTAAAATCCACTCCTGTATTCCTTCTTTGCCTTCGTTGCAGGGCCCCGGAGTTCACTTTCACATAACCCATGGCCCCAGTAGGCAGGACTTGAGGGGCGCGTAGAATTCAACGCGCCGTCAACGACACAGGCTCGATCTGAACGGACCGGACGGCCGAACGGCAAGCTACCCATTGCTCGCCTTCCGCAAGCCTACGCCTACAGCTGGGCGCCTTCGGTTTACTGACATATCTTTAAAGCACGCGTGGAACAAAACTCGCCGTTGACGATTCGGGCTTAAAGCAAGAGCGAGCGCACCTTTATTGCAGCCTTTCCTACGCCTGCAATAAAGGTTCTGAGAGGAACGAAATTTTCGTGTAACCTCACTTTAAAATTCAAAGGATGGTGGCTGTGGTCGCCCCATCTACACATGCAGGAACTTCCTGCAAAGGTTGAGTCTTTGAAATGGAAAAAATGTTAATTATCGCGTCTGATCGTCGGCATGTGGATCGCAGTTTGAACTAGACAAAGGACAGCCGGTGGCAGTTTATGGCCGATTGGTTTTCGATGACGCTACCTCCGAATTGTTTGCAGGCCTTGTTTTTTAAATCCAATTATAGAACAAGTTCAGTGCTTTCAAAAAGCTAGCGAACGTTAAAGCTATGGCCTCTCTAAAATCGTTTACTGAACTGATCTCGTATAAACTTTGAATAATACTAAATTCTAATATTTCGAACTGGAGAAGTATGTATATATGCGATTACTTGTAAGACTTCGAAATATCTTTCATTTTGTAGCGTCATAGCAAATCGGAACACTTGTGATAACTTGAAAACACCGGTTCCTTATCTACCGTATTTATTACCACTTGTGTTATGAAAGGTTTTATGGATTTCGATAAGTACATATTTACCTGCACCTATTTTATTTTATTCTTAGGGTTCCGTGTCCGTCCGTCCGACAAACAGACGAATTTGTCTGTATGTCCGTCTCTCAGCGGGCTGTATCTCCTCAACCGAAATCTCTCCGACCGAAAACCACTACATCTTAGGTAGTGAGTTACAACAAATAATTATAAAATTAAAATAAAGTCATTAAAGGGGGTTCACATACAAGAAACGATATTTTGACAGCCTTTTTTGCTCTTATTATTGTAGTACGGAACCCTTCGTATGTGAGTCAGGCTTGCACTTGGCCATTTTTTTTTTTTGCTATTGATAGGCTCGCGCTTGACTATTATCTCACCTGATAGTAAGCGATGAAGTGGTCGATGATGGGGCACGCTTACTTAGTAATCTCTTGACTTAAAGACCCCCGAGTTGTATCTACCAGGAAACAGACTCCTGTAAAGAATTCCACTCCTTAGCTGTGTATGCACAATGAATGTGTTCCCTAAATATTTTGTGCGTATGGGTGGGATGTCCATCATGTACCATTGGTGTCACCATGTATCATTTATTCCGTCATCATCATTCATCATCATTTCAGCCGAAAGACGTCCACTGTTGGACATAGGCCTCCCCCAAGAGTCGCCACAACGACCGATCCTGTGCGTCTCGCATCCACTGCATTCCCGCGACTCTCACCAGGTCGTCGGTTCAATTGTGGGAGGCCTTCCAAACTGGAATGATCCTACTTACTACAACTTATTCTGTCAGTTTTCTGTTATTCTGTAACCATTCAGATATCAATTTTGGATAGACGAATTTTTAACGAGTGATTCCCCCGGTTTCGTGGGGTGCATTTTCCATCTTTTCCAAAAAAAAGTCTTGCATTCAAACCTTGTCCTGACAATTTCGATAACATCAAAAAAACCGGTCAAGTGCGAGTCGGACTCGCGTACATTAGGTTCCTTACCATCGTAATTTTGTGTTCGTTTCTGACGCAAAGATAAGTAGAATTGATTTATAAACAAACTTAACCTCCCTGGCACCAGTGTAGTGAAAACGGTACACCTCGGTACAAGCTAACTTAAATCTTATTTTTACGTAATAAGGTTTTAGTTAGCTGGTACAAGGTGTAACGTTTTCGGTACACTGAGGCCTCAGAGGTTTACTTTGTAGTTGAAATAATATTCTTTCACAAAAAGGGAGCTAGCCTCCCTGGCCCAGTTGTGGGCTAATTGCATAGATAGATATTTAGAGGTATGAAGTCCCACATACCTACCCTTGTATGTGGTCCCATTGTGTCTGGTCCGGGCTACTACCCGATAGTTTATTTCGGGCTGTTGTATAATGTACAATACGAATGTAATAATTTTGTTTGATGCGGCATTTTGGGCGACGGTGGGTTGTATGTGTGTTGAAGGTTGGGAGATTCCTGATTTTTTATGCGTATGAGGTCGTTGTTGCTTGGGTATCGCTTCGGGCTGGTGGCCTCTTAACCCTGAAATTCTGACGGAATTTATTGTGATCGTTGAAAGGTGCTTTGGAGTGGCGCCATTTGCACGCGGAGTTGCCCAGAAGTATATATATAAATGTATAGCTGTTCGTTAGTCTCGCTAAAACTCGAGAACTGCTGGACCGATTTGGCTAATTTTGATTTTGAAAAATTCGTGATAGTCCAGGGAAGGTTTAAACGGTGAGAAAAAGTCAAACGAATACTACGCCATCTCTATCTCTATTAAAATGTCATTATAAAATTAATTATGCTGTAGATGGCGTTATCTATTAGGCGGTACGAAGTTCGCCGAGTCAGCTAGTAATGTATAACTATCAAACAAGGGCACGGACTTCATGTCCGTGGTTTAAATGTAAGGCAGGAGTGTGGTTTTAGTCAGTAGAAGTCTGACATTGCCCAGACTGGCTCATTTGTGAGGCAGCTTGGGCGTCCATGAGAATTTCCCACTCCTGCTGAAAAAAAAAATGTACAATACCAATAAATACCACGATACAAAACTTTGAATTTTAGTTCGTATGTGACGTCATACATGTCGCTACAGACATAAATAAACGGTACACATGCCAAATGGAAAACTGTTCCCTTGGTGATGGGTCTTATCATAACGTAATGGGACGTAACGTATGGCATATTATTATTTGATGCCAGTCCAGCGCTCTTGCATAAAATAGCCATCGCAATAAGAATTTGTTACTGTTATTTATGAAAGCGAAATGTTTTCGTCTCATTTAGCTTTATGATTGTTAGTAAGATGTTATGAAAGCTGTGTTTTGGTGGGGTACAAGATGTTTATTAGATGACACTGTTGGTGCAGTGGTTGAACGATGGGCTGGTGTGTTGCGGGTCGTGGGTTCGATTCCCGCACGGGACAAATATTTGTATGGCCTACAGATAGGTGTTCTGGATCTGGGTGTCTTGTGTATGTGTCATGCTCGTGAACGGGTGCCGTCGGTTGAGACTGGTCATCTCTTAGTTGCCAGTGGCTTAATTCAATTTCTCTTTTTTAAATTAGTTTTTTTTTTAAATCATTAAGTATTACTTATCTACATTGTGCTCTGATTATAGATTGTCAGACACATATTATAAGTGACAAGAAATAGGTAACCAAGATTTGGTCTATATGAAATAAACGTTTCTGATTTCTGTGAGTTTACATGTTCGTGAATGGACCCACGATATAGCAGGAGTTCCTAGTGTGGTGCACCGTTTTTAAATATATTTTTTTTGTTTAATTTTACTTTTTTTTTCTTGCATTTAGAGTTTTTTAAAATTTGTTCCAATAAATGTCTATTTATTGGAACAAAAATTTAATAGGTACACATCTTATGAAGCTAAAGTTGAGTATTTTTTTTGTTACTTATTAAAATAAGCTCAACAAAGAAATCAACGTATTTAAAAATTAATCCCTATTTCTCTTGGTCACGCCATAACTTTTTTTTGAGGGGGGGAATCATCAAACCGTTCTAGAAAGAAAGAAAAAAGAAAGAAAAACTGTTTATTCGCGCGAAATGACGCAATCTTAAACACACAAAAAACTCACGTGTGTCCTTCAGTTGCCCTTTCAAAATCAATTTGCGAATAATTAAAACAACCACTAAACTTCACTCGAAGAAATCCCACCAAAAAACCTACAAAAAAAGCTTTTTTTGTTAATATTTTTGGCTTGGATACTAATGTCTTTAAGCCATGTCGTCCTATGAATAGTTCATTAGTTTACCATTAGAATTCGGGTGCAAAACATTCTAATGTTTTTGTAGTATTTGACAGCAAATGTATCAAGTCAACCTTCTCGACAAACTTCACTGTCAACATTACAATGTAGTCAACACTACAATAAAATTCTCAGCTCCTTTTTACCGAGATCGCGCCTGTTTCAATGATTCCATTTATTGTCCAGTTGCGCAGACACTTGAGATACAAAACTACACCAATTTTACATCACAATATATCCACTAGAAATCAATTTCAGTTGTTCAGAACTTCAGTGGTTGTTTTAATTATTCGCTAATTAAAACAACCTCTGAACTTTACTCCAAGAAATCTCACCAAAAACCCCACAAGAAAAGCTTTCTTCGTCTTACCACAGAGCCAAATAATTAATTATTTGAGCGAACAAGCCGGGCCGATTGACCTCACACTTCAATAGTCTATGGGCCAATAAATTAACACCACTAAACGACACGCTTACACCATAGACAAACATGCAATATAGAGGCGTGCCTTGTTTAGACTGGCCAGTGGCCCTCCACACAATGGTGGGTAATACCTTAGTTGAAACTAGCAATGGCAAACTGAAGAATTTAGTACAACTTCATTGTGTAAAGTAGAAAAAATGTTGCTTTACCACTAGGCATATATTTTCTACTTTCTCGCAAGCGAAACCTCTGGCAGAAGCTAGTATGCGATACACAACATTCGTCTTAGTATATGCGAAACCCGAAACACGTGTCTAGTATTTTTATGTAAAGAATCTATGTACAAAATTTCATAACTGTGTAGCGACATCTATGACGTCACATAAGAACTAATCCTGCATCGCGCAATCAAAGTTCTCCGCGCGATTGGAACATATCTGAACAGCCCGAAATCATCTATCGGGCAGCTGCCCACCAGACATAACACCCGTCTGGTCGGAGGATCCTCCCTTTTCAACGGAGGTTTGCGGGACTTTACACTCTGTTCCGCATACCTCCAAACTGGTGACCCTCAACAATGAACGTCAGCGCAGCCTTCGTGCAGCTACTACTTCGTGACGTCATCATCACTTCCTCAAGCTTTCGAGCAGCGAGCCATACAGCCAGCACCCATGACTTCAAAGGGTATCCTGACCACCAACATGCCTACCTGGTCATACCTGGTCATAACCCTCAGCCTCATCGGCGACCATGGCGAAATACACTGCACCTTCGGCCAGTCACATGAAGAGCTACGAAGAACCTCTCCTGGTCGACGCCAGCAGTCAAGCCCTACGTCGCACAGCACCGCTCCGACTCACTGGAGCCAGCAGCGCTACTCCGACTCACTGGAGCCAGCAGCACTACTCCGACTCAATGGAGCCTGCAGCATCATCCCGACTCACTGGAACATCATCACCCCGACTCATTGGGGCATCATTCCGACTCACTGGGAAACCACCACCCCGACTCACTGGGGCATCATCACCCCGACTCACTGGGGCATCATCCCGACTCACTGGGACATAATCACCCCGACTCACTGGGGCATCATCCCGACTCACTGGGATAGCACCACCCCGACTCACTGGGGCATCACCGCAGACAGTTCCGACTCACCGAGAACTATGCGGAATTCGGTTCCGACCCACTGGAACCAACCTACCACTGGCCTGGCACGCATCAAGAAGCAGCAGGAACCATTGATCTACGATCTCCGGAGGGGAGTGATGTAGCGACATCTATGACGTCACATAAGAACTAATCCTGCATCGCGCAATCAAAGTTCTCCGCGCGATTGGAACATATCTGGACAGCCCGAAATCATCTATCGGGCAGCTGCCCACCAGACATAACACCCGTCTGGTCGGAGGATCCTCCCTTTTCAAACGAGGTTTGCGGGACTTTACTCTCTGTTCCGCATACCCCCAAAACTGTATCATGATCTGTACAAGTCACAAAGTTATGAGCTTGTTATCTTACCTGGTTGTCCGCACAAATACATGGTCACCGGGCCATCCGGGCGACTGAGGGTTGTTTTGCTACCACACCCAAAAAAAAGTATCTACCATCTTCATCTACATCTTCTAAAAGTTTTCTTTACTGCGAAAATAAGCCTAAAGATTTTAGAGTAGAGCTGAAATTGTCTTAAAATATTTTTTTGATAGAAAAATTAATAGATAGTTACTCAGCTTAAATTAAGCATTTTTTTTTATGTTACAAAATATAGTGGTTCAGAGCATGAGGGCATTTAAAGTACAGACAGACGCCTCTGCAAGCCAAGTTACGATAGTTTCGTGTCGAATCTCTTTCTACAATCGATAAAGCCTCAGCGTAAGTACCATTTATGCCATAAAACTAAAGGATATAGCGATGAACATTGTAGGAACGATTACATTTCATTCTGTCATTTTGAACAATGTGAACTCGGCTACGAATTTTGTTGAGATGATGTCATTCCCATACATTTTCTTCCAGCTTTAACGATTGTAGATTATCAACTTAGCTAAGCCTGCTGATCTTTTGAAGAATTCATGCTGACGTTATAAGCAACTTGTAATATATTTAGACACAATGGATCATTAAGCACTGGTTTTCCTGTATCAGAGGGAACCTCCTCCTCAAGATGTCAGATACACCCCCCCAGGGATAGATTACGTAAGACTGATGTGTCTACGCACCCTCTTGACAAATATCTGTGTTTGACGTCAGACTATTATTCATCTGAAGTCTGAACCATTGTACGTCTGTTAGACGTGTGTCTGAACTTTTCAGATTTATTCAGCTTGTTACTGAAGTTTAGAGAAGTGTTTTTTGTAACAAGAAAATGTACGTATTATTTTTATCTGTAGTAGGACCTACTTTCTGTACATCTTTCGGATTTAAATTATGTACAACATATTTTTTCGAAAACTCGCTCTTATACGTATTGCTTTTAGGCTCGCAATGTATTGTATTTTCAATTCAATTTATTCACAGAATTCTAGACATACTGACGTGATCGTCTTCCATTCTTCCACGTCACATCACAGTCAATCATTTCCAAAAGAGCGCAAAGAGTGCAAGGGACAGGAGACTAGGCCTGTGCAACAGTGTTACCCGCAAACACAGCGAAGAATGTATGTCTCCTGATGCGGCTATATTTAACTGGGGCACAAACTTGAGATACAATCAGTGAGGTCATTCCGCAAACTCTGTGATGCCTCAAGGAAGCTTCTGTGCTTCTAGCTGGGTTACTTAAAACCCCAAAGCACAAGGTTCTATGTATATTTATTTATCAAAATTTATTATTTATTTAAAAAGCACTGTTTAAAAGTGAGCCTTTGGGATTTTTCGGAAGAGTTACGGGGCCCTGGAACGCAAAGAGCTATCTGAAGGAAAATAGATAGGTTTTAGTCAATAAAAATCAGACAATCCCTCTCGCTCCATCCAAAGCAGGAGGAGGATTTCGATAACTAGTGGATAGTTAAAAAAAAAAAAAAATTGTCTTTTATTTTAAATTAACCTCTTAAAGAAAACTGCGTAGATAATCGAGTTTCATTTCCATTTTCCAATCACATGAACACGAAATCTTATTACCGACTCACTTAGAATTTTCTCCAGCTATTCCTAGTGAGATTTTCTTATCGAAACTGATTGGCACACGATTCTATTATCCAAAACACCGCAAATCCCCAGTTAACGTCTTTTGAAAATAGGAATTTGCTTTTACAGTTGACATTAAGAAAGCAATTGGCTGATTTTCTTCGCTGTTTTCAAAAACTGGCCAAGTGCGGGTCTGACTCGCACAGGAAAGGTTCCGTACTACAATATTAAAAACGAGCAAGAAAAAAAAACGGCGGCGTAAAAACTTTTCTTGTTTGGGAACCCCCTTTAATTTTTAACCGACTTCAAAAAGGAGGAGCTTCTATGTTCGGCTGAATGTATGTTTATTTATTTTTTTATGTATGTTCACCGATTTCTCGGTCAATTGTGGACCGATATTGATTTTTTTTTAAATAACGAAGTGACAAAACTATTATAGAAACACCGACTTCCGAAATTAAACTTATTTTGCACTTTTCAGTGTTTTTTTACATTGAAGTCGGTTGTGTTTTTTTTTTTTGTAAAAAGTTTTTTTTTACTTTATTTTGGTCTAGTGGCTAGAGCATGATATTTTTTTCTGTGTCTGTGTATAATTTATTTGTAATATGTATGTATTTAGAAATATATAAGTATGTTTATCACTTGTCTAGTACTCATAACACAAGCTCTGCTTTTGGGACTAGATGGCGGCTATAGAAATAAACATTCTGTGAAAATTTCAACTCTCTACCACACTGTTTATGATATGAAATACAGCCAGCTGACAGATGGACGTACAGACAGACGGACGGGTGGACAATGGTGGCTTAAAAATAGGGTCACGTTGGCACTCTTGCGTCCTCCTTGGGTCCTCCTTACGTCGTATTCCTCAACGCTGAGAGTCGTAACCTCCCTGCTTCATCACTTTCATGATATTCCTCCATCTGCTTCTGTCTCTGGTGGTGTGAAGATCTATATAAATGGAACAATTTGCCTGCTGCGGCCTTTCCGTCCAACCATAATTTAGGTGTCTTCAAGGCTAGAGTGAATAGGCTCTTAATAAACTAGTGCGCCTCACCATCAATGATTGCATCTCTGCATATCATCAGGTGGGATCGCAGTTAAGCACTGGTTTATAAATAATTTAAAAAAAAAGTCAACACCAACGTATTGGGCTGCGCCCACGGGTAAAGTAGATGGAAGTAAGGGGTACGGAACCCTAAAAAACGAAGGTAGGTGATGTCGTAAAGGCGATCGCACGTCCACGGAACCCAGGTACAATTTCGTTGTATAGCGGTTATCATGAACGTTCCAATTCCAACTTCGAGAAATTGGACTCGCTTTAAGTGCGAAATATATCCCGTTTCATATTTTTTATGGTGCCTAATAGCAGGCACTAGTGGAATTAAGTTATTTCTGGACATTAATAGTGGACATTAACCTGAATGGATGTCTGACAATGATTTATTGTTTTAACGCTTTGTAGACAATAACTTTTTTACAGTTTGACGTATTTGAGAGCTATTTTTGTTTATAATTGAGCTCACTGACTATTTCAAACAATGAATATAATTTGATGTCTATTAATGGAATGCTAAGTAGCATAATAGTCATACAGATATAACATAGAGATATTCAGAGCCTAAATAATAAGATACTATATTAAGGTTGAAAGAATTTCCCACGTTATTCGTAGATTGACTTCGGGAATAACGCAATATATTCGAATACTTAATAAACAATATATATTCCATTTTATTTGTTTCATGTTAAACGACCCAGATCTCTTCACAATATACCGTACATATTATAATATATCCTTCTTTTATCGAACATTATGTATATTCGATAACATAATAATGGTATATTTTTATAGGTACAGATGTTCTTATATAACTGAACACTTGAAAAAGATGTTTTTCTTTTTTATTTGCTTTGCTAAAGGTTTACGTTTCATCACTATCTCATGGTAGACGATGGAGCACCCATGCCTGGAAGTAACTTATTCACTCTTGACCTAAAGACTCCCAGGTTGTAGCTATCAGGAAAAACAGACTCCGGCAGGGAATTCTACTTCTATTCCTTTTTTCCAGCAGTTCAATTTTCTTAATGATCATTACTTTACTTCGATGTTAGGGTTCCGTACCCAGAACCATACCCGCCAACGGGATCTTACTACTAAGTCTCCAATGTCTGTCCGTCCGTCTGTCTGTCTGTTTGTCCGCCTATCAGCGCGCTGTATCTCATAAACCGTAAGAAATTAGAGTGTTGTAATTTTCACAGAATGTGTATTTCTATTGCCGCTACAACAAAAAATAATATAACGAAAATTAAGTTAAATTAAGAGGATTTCCCACCCAAGAAACGTTATTTGGTCGACTTTGTTACTCAATTTTATTATTATAATATGGAAACCTTCATGTGCGAGTATGACTCGCAATTGGCCAGTTTTTATATCATACAGAGATTACTAAAGACCAAAGAATTTTGATTCTAATTTGTTATAAGTAACAAACAGCGGGAAGGTAATCAATAAGTTCAGTCGGGAACATCACGATGCTCAATCAGCAAGCAACTGAAGATAGAAATAACAGACTTTCTTTCATTAGACATTTTCACTCGTATCTTTTCAATATTGTCCCTAAAAAAGCTAATAAAACGTAGCACTCAAAGTTATAACGAAACGCAATATTTACAGAAATGGCGTCATTTCAACGTCGCGGTTGCAAATATTCGTCCATAAAAAAATCGGGGCGCCTAAATTCTCGGCGTAAGCGTAAAACTCTCCGTTAGTAACATAAATTAATTAACAGTAGGAAGGCAGGTTGAAAAATAACGCTTGTTTTACGAATACTTTGACGAAGTTTTTTTTTTAATTGATATAAACTAGTGCTTGACTGCGATCCCACTTGATGGTAAGCAATGATGCAATCGTTGATGGTGAGGTGCACTAGTATTAACTTTATTATGAGCCTATTCACTCTTGCCTTGAAAACAACTAAATTATAATCAGACGGGAAGACCGCAACGGGCAAATTGTTCCAGTCCTTCGATGGACGCGGTATAAATGTAAAACGAATTCGAAAAACGACTGCCTCGATGGTCCAATAGTCCCAAGTGGTACTGCGGAGCATGATGTCTGAATCATCAAGTTAGAGTTACTTCATGATTTTGTACAACAAAAAGACTGGGAGTGGGAGTGTCAGACCTTTACTGACTAAAACCCACGTGTGTTCCGTCAATTACCTTGATCGTCCCGCGACTCAAGGCGTCGTCGACGTACGTCGCTGTTGTGTAATGTGGCTACTTTACGTTCAGCCGGATTATGGTGGCGATACGTTCTACAATGCGGCGCGGGCGTAGGGTGGCTTGCTAAAAAGCTTGGGCAGGGTCGACTAATCAATTTAGATTGTCCATTAGACTTCTTAAATGATAGCAGCTATTTTGGATAAAAATATATTACTGCTATCAGTGACTTACTTTTTTGGAGGACTCATTAATTTCGCTTTATTTTGACACCGTTGTCGATTGTCACGCAATATTTGTTGTTATACAGCGATTATTGGAACTAAAACTTTGAAAGCGGCGTATCGACAATGCACTCGTTTGTATATGGGCTTTACGTTTCTAAACCGTTTTGATGAGCACAAAGTGCGTATTCAGTGCGGCCTATTTTGTCTAAATGAATTGAAATCTAGCTGAATGTGAAGTAGCCGCCATTACATTACAGCGATGTTTTTCAATCCGGCGCGCTAACTTGTAATACGGCGTGTTCTCAAAATTCATAAGATAGGTACACTACTACCCCACCTTTCGAAGAATACAGACGCGAGTGAATATTATAATAATAATAATAATAATAATAAACATTTATTTCGGACCTTTCCGTCCATAGGTAACACATACAGCATTTACACAACATTATTAAAAACAACACACAACAGAAATACCAGATGTTAGTAACACAAAAAACTTAACAACTATGTTAGTAGACAGTATTTACAGGTGCATGAAGTTGGCTTAAGGACCAGATAATAGGACAATCCAGCTTATTGGCAATGACACTCAGGTGGCCATTGGTACTGGCCCGCACCCTGCGCAACAAAGATGCTGCTCGCTTGCGCCTGACCGCAGCGAAGCCGTCAGTCTGGGCATCCGCGAACATCCCTGAGGCACTACAGAAGCGAGGCAGCCCCAACAGCATCCTGAATGCATTGTTGTACTGGACGCGAAGAGCATTAACGGCTTTCATTATGCTAAATCGTATTTTTCGATTCAATACATACTCGTCAGATTTTCTCGCATATACCTTGATTTGATCAGAGTACCTTACTTGATTTGCTCGAGTCCTACGCATTCTTTGATTTCTATTATTCTTGTAATGCCGTGATCTTATTGGTTCGTCAGACTTCTTTTGGGAGTTGCGATTGCCTTTGATCCTTTTTCTGGCCTTCCTGACCTTCATTATGATTAAGGAGGCGTGGGTACATCAAGAAACTGCCGAACGAAGGCGGTGATTGAGAATTGACCTACCTACATTTAGAGGTGAATCATAGACTTCACGATAGGCGCGATTGGCTCAGATTGTGTGTTGCATTTTTAATTATTATCTCTCATTATGTTATTTTTGTTCTAGGTAAGGAAAATCATATTTATTCGCAACGGTACACTGGACGCCTGAAATTGATCAACAAGTAAGTCTTTGCACAAGATATATAATAAACTAGCTTATGCCCGCGGCTTCGCCCACATTCATAAAATATAGACTATATCACTCAGGAATAAAGCAGCTTTCTATCGGTGAGAAAATTTTTGAAATCGGATCAGTACTTTCAGAGATTACCTCCTACAAACAAAAAAACATAAAAACAAATAAACAAACTTTACCTCTTTGTAATATTAGTGGAGATTGACGACATGGTTGACGCAACGGTTGAGCATTGGCACTGCGTGTCGCGGGTTCGATTCCCGCAAGGAACAAATATTTGTACGACCTACAGATAAGATAAGAGCAGTGGTGGCCGAGTGAGAGCAGTGGTGGCCGAGTGAGAGCAGTGGTGGTCGAATGAGAGCAGTGGTGGCCGAGTGAGAGCAGTGGTGGCCGAGTGAGAGCAGTGGTGGCCGAGTGAGAGCAGTGGTGGCCGAGTGAGAGCAGTGGTGGCCGAGTGATAGCAGTGGTGGCCGAGTGATAGCAGTGGTGGCCGAGTGATAGCAGTGGTGGCCGAGTGAGAGCAGTGGTGGCCGAGTGAGAGCAGTGGTGGCCGAGTGGTAATGGCCTCGACTTACAAGTTGTAGGTCGCGGGTTCAAACCCAGCCAGGAGCATTACTTGTGTAATTCATTTCATCACCACTGCTCTCAAAACAGTGAAGGAAAACATCGTGAGGAAACCGGCATGTCCTAGAACCAAAAATTCGAAGACATGTAACATTCACCAACCCGCACTGGGCCCGCGTGGTGGATTACAGCCCATTCCCTCTCCTAGAGTGGAGGCCTGAGTCCCAGCAGTGAGAACATTAAAAAGGCTGGTTATGCTTATGCTATAGATAAGTGTTCAAGTTCTGGGTGTCTTGTAGATGTGAGTTTAAATGTTTGTGAATGTATCCACGACACAACAGTCATTACTAGTGTGGGTAAAATGTTTTTTTTTTAAACCGGTCGTTTTTGGATTGAGGGATTGTTCGAAAGAGTTACCATGGCCCCGGAACGCTTAGGGCAACTGAAAGAACACAGGTGGGTTTTAGTCAGTAAAAGTCTGAATTATCATGATTTCCCACATTAAAAAACTGGGTGAAAAAAAGGTGAAAACTGCATGAAAATCCGTTTAGTAGTTTTTGAGTTTATTGCGTTTATACAGACAGACACGGTGTGCGACTTTGTTTTATAATATGTAAGGACTAGCTACTGCCTGCGGCTTCGCCTGCTTAGAAGGGAACATACTTTCGGGATAAAAAGTATCCTATGTGCTAATCCAGGACGTGGGCTACCTGTGTACCAAGTTTCATTGAAATCCATTGAGCCGTTCGAGCGGACAGACAGACTTGGTCAGACATTCTGATAACGCCTGTTGAGTGATGTTAAAATAAAATCGATAAATACGTACATATACCAGAGACTGTTAATCGCTTGGCTATCAATAAATCGTCCAGACATTCCGTAGACACTCAATTACTTACATTTTAGCAGTCGCAGTCGGTCAATTGAGTAAAAAAAACATGTCATACGGGTCATACCGAGATTGGGTGTGTCAATTGGTAATTGACCACTGATTCACTCCTGTATGCGGATAATTTGAAATCGTTACAAGAACGGCAACTTAAACCTGTGGAGTTTTTTTTTTATGAACAGCGAGAAAAAATTACTCTAATTTTATAAAGGCGAAACTTGGTGAGTCTGCGCGTGTGATGTTTGTTACTTCGTCACGGCTCAACGGATTTGGATGAAATTCGGCACACGTGTAGACTATGGCCTGATTTTACATATTTATCCCGGGAGTATGTTTCCTGAAAACAATTTTCTATATTCACGCAGGTGAAATAGCCGGCAAAAGCTATAATCAATAATAAAATTTTAAAAAATAAAACGCAGTGGAGTACATTACCAAATGGGTGAAAATACTTATAAAATATGCTTATAATCACAGACCAGTTAACAGTTTGGCTGGAAAGACCACATGGCGTACTTACCTACCGCATGACGCAGGTCCTCACCGGACATGGTAAGTTCGGGAGGTTCCTGCACCGAATTCGTGCGGAAGAAACGCCTGGGTGCCGCCATTGTGTGGACCGTCCGGAGGACACGGTGGAGCATACGGTAGAGGTGTGCCCCACCTGGGCAGAGCAACGCCGTGTCCTCGTGGGGGCGATCGGCGGCAGTGATCTCTCGCGCCGGGCATTGGTACAGGCCATGGTCTAGAATGAGGAGAAGTGGCAGGCGGTCGCCTCCTTCTGCGAAGCAGTAATGCTAGCAAAGGAGGCGGCCGATCGCGTGAGGCAACGGTCCTCACGCCCTAACCGCCGCCGGGATTCCGATCCCGATTTCCGGCCACCGTAGGCGCGGGCTTGCGGACGGCGAGCAATGGGTGGCTCGCCGTCCGATCGTCCGGTAACCGTCCGGACCGAGCCCAAGTCGTCGACGGCGCGTATTGTTTCACGCGCGCCTCAGGGAGATGTCAGCAAATCGTAGGGGCCCAACAGGGCCGAAGCCTACCGGGGCCACGGGTAGTGTGAAAGTGAAACCCGGGGCCCTGGGACGATGGCAAGGAAGGAACAGGAGTGGGTTTTTAGTCAGTAAAAGTCTGACACTATTTTCCGCTCCGCCCAAGAGCGGGATTTGTCATAAGATGATTTTCCCACCTAAAAAAAAAAAACCTACAAAAAAAAAAACAAAAAAAAACAAAAAAAAAAAAAGACCAGTTAACAGTTAAGTAATGATATTGATGATTTTTTTTTTCTTTTAGTTGGGAAATCATCCAATGACTTCTCCCGCTCTTCAGCGGAGCGAGAGGAAATTGAAAACTGGTCTATGATATAGGAATATTGTATTATCAATTATTTTTAGGGTTCCGTACCTCAAAAGGAAAAAACGGAACCCTTATAGGATCACTTTGTTGTCCGTCTGTCAGTCGGTTGGTCGGTCTGTCTGTCTGTCTATCTATCTGTCAAGACCCTTTATCTCGGAAATGCGTGGAGATATCGAGGTGAAATTAAAACTGTATATTCGGGTCTGCCGTCCCTTGAAGCTGTGAAAAAAAATCAAAGTTCTAAGTCAACGAAAAAAAAAGATACGGCCGTTTATGTCGCAAAAAAACGTAGGTATATTTCGACACTCAAGGGAATCAAAATTCATATGGTACTTCCCGTTGACCCAGAATCCTGAAATTTGGCATGAAACAAGGTCTCATAGTACAAGTATAGGAAAAAATCTGAAAACTATAAATTTGTAGTTACGTAACAAACAAAAAACTTTTTTTGCGAGTCGGAAAAATCTTCGTAACTCAATTCAGGAATTGAACTGTTTTCATAGGTAAGTTTGTACAGAACCCTCTGTGTCTCACACACTGATTCTGGTTCGCACTTGCCTGGTTTTTTTTAAAGAGAACCCATGGAGTTTCTTGCTCGATCTTCTCCATTGGAAACGACCAATTGGAACCGTGCAATAGATTCTGACGTTTCATAAGTGTCCATAACCTATATGATTTTTGAGATTATTCGTACACACGTTTATATTATGTAACTATTAATGTTTAACTAAATTCTTATATTTTTCATGTAGATAAAATAAAAGAACTGACAAATGTAGTTCTGCATAATTTTAATGACCAAAACAAAATTTTCCCTGGAATACCTGTTTCATATGTGAAAATGTAGTGTAAAAATACTTAGAATTCTCTTAGCTAAGTACACAAAATTCCGTGAGTTTTAAAATTAAAACATTGTTACTTAAATATTTCGCGAGAATCCGATGGATGCGAGACGCGCAGGATCGGTCATTAAGGCGACACTTGGGGGAGGCCTATGTCCAGCAGTGGGAACATTAAAAGGCCGACTATGCTATCTACTACTCTCCAGACTTTTCTGCAGTTGGTCGAAAATTATCATTTTGGGGCGTTCATTCCTTGTTTAACTTTACTTTAAAATATTATATACATAAAACTATCATAAGATCTCTCCTGCTATCTCTAAGGCACACAATCTCCAATAAAACCTCGGTTACAAAGCTCTAAATTAAACTACACGAGCCGGAAAATGGTTCCTGTACCGATTCTCGATACCAGAGTCAATTTCTTTTCTTTCATTTTCACGAGGCAGTGGATAGGATCCCCAGGGACGCTATAAAAACGTTACTCGCCACTAAAACCTTATGATAGAGCTCTTTCCTATAAATCATGCTTCAATCGCCTTTCTTATAACGACAGATTTTAGTATTTGGTATATTGGATTTTTATTGAATATCATCGACTTGGAAAAGTTTTAAGGTGTTACTGAAAGGTTCAGCCATACTTTATAAACTGCTAGGTTCTGCCAGTGGTTTTGCCCGCGCGTGACAGTAGAAAATAATCCCCGTGATCATACTCCAGGGGAAAAAAGGCAGGTCTATCTATGTGCCACATTTCATCCAAATCCGCTCAGCCGTTTAAATGTGAAAAAGTAACACATACACACATACCAATATAAAAATAATTATAATATTGTAGCAGAACTTCTTTTAGTCCATAATTAAAACTCCTTAGTGTAGCGTTAATAAAAAACATTGTATCATAATGTCATGTCACTTCCCTTGTAAATTTTCACCTTCAAATATATTACGGATTTTTATTTTTGTTACCTATTAATTTATCTCCCATATCTCCTGCAAAACCCGCTTCAATATTAATAATTATAATATTAGCCTTTATAATATTAGTGTGACTTCAGCCCATGGAAATGAACAACTTTTTATTTTTCACGGAAGTCATTGACGATTTCTTCTTTTTTGCGAAATTACTTAAAAAAATTCTTAGGAAAAGTTGTTTAGCTTCGTAGGGAGAAGCCCTTGTTATTTTTTTTTAATAATATAAGCTAGTGCTTGACTACGATCCCACCTAATAATAAGCAGTGATGCAATCGTTGATGGTGAGGCGCACTAGTTTATTAAGAGCCTATTCACTCTAACCTTAAAGACACCTAAAATTATATTCCGACGAGAAGACCGCAGCAGACAAATTGTTTTAGTCCTTCGATGTACGACTGAAAACTTCCGATACACCCTATACACTACAAATTATTTCGCATAAAACGTGGTACTATTTTATTTCCTGTATTGACGTTCTAACAAAGCTATCGCGTTACAACTTCGTTCTGTAATTGTCCTTATCAAATTGTTCAAAGAGTAATTCAATTTTATTTTCTTAAACAATTCTTTGTTTTTCAGAAACAAACTATTTTTTTAAGTACAATTTCTTACTCAAAAGGACGCTGTTACAATTGTTACGTTAAATAAATACACAAATGAGCAAAAGCAAAGCGAAGAACACTACAAAACAAAGCTTTTTGCTGAAAGAGAAACAAACTTCAGCACAAAAGAGAAATGTAATTCTTATTGCATCTGACTTACCTTTTATATTTCACAGCTAAATTCGTCATCTATTCTTTTCCAGCCTTAATAAAGATAAAATCTAAAAGATAAGGGTAAAAGAAAAAAGGTACGCTCCGAAAGATATACGGATTGTTGGCCGTAAACAATCGGGGTGGCTGGGCATTTAATGTTTCAGATTTGGGTAAAAGAAACATTTGTGCGGAGTAAAATTGTGGGAACACTTCGAATAACGTTGGTTTGAATTTACTGGACTGTGTAGAGATATTACAAATTTGCTTTTTTCATAAATTTTCCTAGTGTTTTATCGGACGTGCGTAAACTCATTCAATTTTATAAACACTAAGACCATTGAGTCAGAGTGCTCATTAAATTGTTTGAAATATCATCACCAAACAGCTAGTCGAGTCTTCACGTGACGAGAGGGCTAGGGTTTTCTTTGGCCAACGAAACAACATTGCTATTCTACGTGGCAATGCTGCTAGCGAGCTGGGCTCTTTTCCCATTGACAGAGACGTGAATGAATTTTTTGAAGCACAATGTATTCTCTTTATGTGTTTATACATACGAGTATCTGTTATTTACTGTTTATAATTATACTAATAATTATTACCTATTTAAGTATTTTATAAGTATGTGAATTGAGATATTTATTTACTCTTTAGGTAAAATTGTGTAAATTCGAGTACTTTTATATCATTATACATTCTTTTAAAAACAAATGGTTAAAGTTCAACCGTATTATTATGTAAAATAAACCCGTAACTCATATTTAGGATATAGAAAAAAAAATATTGCTCCTCAAATGTAAATGTTAACGATATATATTTGAATCTGCTTTTGTTTGTAAATTCATTTCATTTTGGTGTTTCTGTAATTCTGGAAACAATTTTCATATTATAGGTAGGTACTTAAAATTCTGATATAATTGCTAATTAAAGTGTTTGGTTGTTTGGATGGTGTGTGTGTGGTGTAGGTACTCACTGGGTAGTGGTGAGTAAATAAAGGTCCTTGCTGAATCTCCAGGTATATTCCTCACACACAACGTTACAACACTGTAGATTAGAAGGCGCAAGCAAGCTAAGCACAAGCACGTATTATGTGACAGTTAGAACACAGTCTTTGCAAGTCTGCAATGAGTTAGCAGCGTAGGTCGTGACTGGTGAGAAACGAATATATCAACAACGTGGCGGTAGAAGGAAAACTGTCGCCGGCGCGTCATCGACAATGCGTGTGTCCAATGCGTCACGTCATTTTATACGTAGTGTTTAGTGTTAGTTTATATGTGTGTTGACAACTTGGAAATATATATCTAAATCTAAATATATAAAACTCAAAGGTGACTGACTGACATAGTGATCTATCAACGCACAGCCCAAACCACTGGAGGAATCAGGCTGAAATTTGGCATGCAGGTAGATGTTATGACGTAGGCATCCGCTAAGAAAGGATTTTGATAAATTCTACCCCCAAGGGGATAAAATAGGGGATGAAAGTTTGTAAACTTTGTCAATTTTAAACCGATCGGGCTGAGACTTTCCATGCCTATAGCTACTATGACGTAGGCATCCCCTAAGAAAAGATTTTGATAAATTCTACCCCCAAGGGGATAAAATAGGGGATGAAAGTTTGTGCCGCAAAAAATATACCTAATTACTAATAATACTTAACGCGAGCGAAGCCGCGGGCAAAAGCTAGTATAAATATATATTTATGTGTAAATTAATAGTTGTAGATGATTTATTGTTTACGTGTAGTGTGTAAACTGTGTAAATATATGTGAGTCGCCCACAAGTGTATTCTGGATACTAATTTAATTAGTAAGTGCACGTCTTTCTACATCTTCCTAACATATATATACTTCTATCCCCAGCGGTTTTAACCACGTCTTTGGTTACTACTCCGCTCCCGTGGCTCGTAGCGTGATGTTATGTAGCCTATACCCTTCCTCGATAAATAGGCTATTCAACATAAAAAGAACTGTCAATTAAATTCGAACCAGTAGCTCCTGAGATTAATACATTCAAACAAACAAACTTCATCTTTATATAATAACAGGCAAAAATACAACTGTGTGCATTATAATTATTTTTAAGTGTTTTACTTCAAATATGCCACTTTTATACTCTGTTCTATTCTATAACCATAATTTAGTTATGATTAGTTTCTTGCATTTTTTATTTTTATTTTTGATAGGCTCGCTTTTGACCAAATCTATCTCACCTGATGGTAAGCGATGATGTGGCCGACGATGGAGCACGCTTGCCTAGAAATAACCTATTCACTCTTGACTTACAGACCCCTAGGTTGTAGCTATCAGGGAACACAGACTCCGACAGGGAATTCCACTCCTTAGCTGTACGCATTATGAATGTGTTCCCAAAACGCTTTGTACGTATGGGTGGGATGTCCACCATGTACCGATGGCGCAAAAAAATAATAAACAAATACGCATATTCTTCTCCATAGAGATCTACGCTTTGGAATGTGCAATAAGCATCATTTTTTTCTGACTGACTGACTTCTTGACATTTCAAAAGTGCCTGTAAATGGTTTATTTGAAATAAAATGCTTTGAATCTTTGAATTGATTTAAAAGAGTGCTCACGGAGTATTTTGCACGTTCTTCTCCATAGACGTCTACGCTTTGAAACGTGCAAATAGCTTTATATTTTTAATAGTGGTTTAATTAATAAATGCTTTGATTATGGTTTCCAAAGCCCGGCTTATTGAATCCCTACAATATTAATGTCATTCTGTATCCTCCCACGACGCACTGAAGATTAAAAGTATCCTGTCTCTCCCTATCTCCCCCGTTTCCTCTTCTAATGAGACGTAATTAAAATTATACATAACTATATAAGAGCGTGTACCTACAAGCTTTTTGTTTGAGTTACTTTTCAATTTAATATAGTATTCTCTTAATTAAAGCGTCCTAATATTTGACATAGTATTTATTTGTTTATTATTATTTTAGCCATTTAGGCCTTATCGTTATCGAACACTTATAGATCATAAATAATTGATTTTATATGAACGAAGGACTTAGATAAAAATTGGCACACGTAGTAACATGTCCTAGAATAGGATATTGTTTACTATTTATTCCAGGAGTATTTAATCAGTAAGGGCTCGTCGTCCACGGACGCGTAACTTTCGCTCTTTAAACTTTTTTTTTTAAGGGTGGAAATTTTTTGAGGAGCGCGTGGATCACTACGCGCTGTTGACGACTGGGCTCGGTCCGATTAATTACCGGACGGCTGAACGGCGAGCTACCAATTGCTCGACGTCCGCAAACCCGCGCCTACCGTGGCTGGTAGTCTGGGTCGGAATCTCGGCGGCTGGGGCTTGAGGACGTTCGTTCCCTCACGTTGCGGCTTCCTCTTTGGCTAATATTAAAGGCGACCGCCTACCATTCCTCCTCACTCCGGACCATAGCCCGAACCAGGGCCTGGTGCGAAAGGTCGCTGCCGCCGATTGCCTCCACGAGGACACGGCGGTGCTCCGCCCAAGCGGGGCACACCTACACCGTATGCTCCACCGTGTCCTCCGGGCGGTCCACACAATGCTGAAACATGGGCGTTTCTTCCGCCTGAATCCGATGCAGGAACCTCCCGAACTTGCCATGTCCCAATACACCGTTCCAGCCACTCCTCAAAGAGGGGACTTACCACCGTGATTAGGGCGTGCCTATCGTTATACGCCCTTACGTATGACATGTGGGAATGGCAGGCGTCATGAAGCCTGCATGCAATAACGTAAGCACGATGTTCCCGCTTTGTCGACAGCGTTTTATTGTTTTGCATGCGTACACCACGCGTACGACGAATACGCGTCTATGAAGCCACGCGTCCGTAGACAGTAGTCCCGAGTTTGACACACCTTGTCGCTAGCAGAAATCATTGGATGACTTCCCACCTCAAAAAAAAAAGTTTAGACTGAACATTGTGATCGTTACAAAATTCGATCATGGCGTCGATAAATACCACACGAAATCGTTGGTAAATAAAAATAGAAGCTTACCTTAATGGAATCGGTAAATATCTTCACAAAAATACAAGGAAACAAAAACAATTTTCCGAGTCAACATAGAATTTTATTATCGAGTTTCCGACATGTTATCAAGTGTACATTACCTATTGACTCCATGTCAATACAATTAGAGTTATTTTATATGATAAAGATCTATAGTTTGGAAACTTTGGCCTTTTCAAACCAAAGGCTATTCACCTACAAATACTTATTTATTTAAAATGAAATAAGTACGATTAATTGAACGACGAATTTTTATTCGAACGCATGACTCAACCTATTCAATCACTTTGGTTTGATGATGAACCAAAGTGATTGAACAGGTTCATTTCAACAGAAAGACGTTCACTGTTGGACATAGGCCTCCCTCAAGCGTCGATCCATCGAATTCCCGCGACTCTCACCAGTTCACCTTGTGGGAGGCCTTCAGACGCTGCGTCGATCGACCATTACTCACTGCCCTGCCCGTCTCTCACTTCAAACCCTTTGGTTATGCTGATTCTATTCGCGATACATTATTTTTTTCGGCAGGTTGTTGTATTTCCTATTTCCATCCCTTTCCTGCACATACAGATCGCCCTTGTGTGAGCGACCCGCGTAATCGAGTATGGAATGACATTTCGATGAGAATCCCGCAATTTTAATGGCTGCTCTCTGCGTGTCGCGTTCTTTCAAAAAAATCGAAATTCGAGTGAAATCTAGTTGGTCTAAAAAAAAAGGTCTGCGGTCCTTTGAAGCTGCAAAAAAATCAAACTTCTAAGTTAACGAAAAAAAGAGATACGGCCGTTTATGTCGCAAAAAACGTATATTTCGACTTTCTTCTTCTCAAGGGAATCAAAATTCATATGGTACTTCCCGTTGACCTAGAATCCTGAAATTTGGCATGGAGCAAGGTCTCATAGAACAAGTATAGGAAAATATCTGAAAACAGTAAATTTGTAGTTACGTCACAAAAAAAAACTTTTCTTTCGATTTGGAAAAATCTTCGTAACTCAATTCGGGAATTGAACTGTTTTCATAAGTAATAGGTAAGATTGTACGGAACCCTCAGTGCGCAAGTCCGACTCGCACTTAACCGATTTTTTTTACATTGAAGTCGGTTGTATTTTTTTTGTAAAAAGTTTTTTAAATTATATAAACCAGTGCTTAACTGCGTTCCCACCTGATGGTAAGCAGTGATGCAATCGTTGATGGTGAATCGTACTAGTTTATTAAGAACCTATTCACCTATATTTTATCATGACTTGTCAATCCCATACCACGCACTAGCCGAATTTCAAATTGTTAGCAAGCTTTCGCCTGAACTACGTAAACACTTTATTCCTCTATTCACTCTATATTGTCTTATTTACGAATTTCAGGCGGGTCGCCTTCTATCCATCTAATTAAATAGAATTTATCACGATCCCTGAGATATATCTCAATCAGATACCAAACGTGTAACAATCGGATGAAATCTATATATATAAAAGCGAAATACCACTCACTGATTAATCACGAAATCTCAGAAACTATAACACATACAAACTTAAAATTTGGCAGGTAGGTTCCCTATAACGAATTTTCCGAAATTCACCCCCTAAGGGGATGAAACGGGGGTCCAAAGTTTGTATGGAAAAACCGACTTTCATGCGGGCGAAGCCGGTGGCAGAAGCTAGTATAACTATATATCTATGTATATACATCATGTAACATAGTAAACGTACATCTTGAAATTAGTTTTACAGGATGCATTTTGGAGAGTGTGCGCAGGAATTGCATGACTTGATTCCGCCATCTCATTTCTACCATCGGACAAGCCGACGAACGGAGAGTATCCACCCTTACGTTGTTGAAACCTCTACGGTACGGACCAAGCGTTTCGCCTCGTCGTTTATGCCGCGTACATCGAGGGACTGGAATAATTTGCCTGCTGCGGTCTTCCCGTCCGATTATAATTTGGGTCTCTTCAAGGCTAGAGTGAATAGGCTCTCAATAAATTAGTGCGCCTCACCATCTACGATTGCATTACCACTTACCATCAGGTGGGATCGCAGTCAAGCACTGGTTTATAACAATTAAAAAAAAAAAAAGTTTGTTCAGAATCGGCTACTGAATCGATTTCAGCTATTTTTAAAGTAGGTAATAATTACCTGTTTTGATAAATTCTTGATAAATCTTGATTTCGCCACTAGTGTTTGTGTGTGCCTGCGTAGTAGATACCAATACGATGCACTAGCAGTATAGTGCGTTGATTCCCATACTATTTGACTACAATTAGAATAACTTTCTTAAAAAAAAAAACACTACCTAAGTGCGTTTAAGTAAAGTTATTCCAGTGCTTGAATTATGATTGTAACCCTCCCTCGCGCGCGGGGGTATTATTATTACGTAATTGTGCGTTTTTTACGTAAAATCACAAAAAAAACAAAAAAAAATGTTTTTCAGGTTTCTTCCAGGAATAACGAAGATATAGAGACCAACATTTTCGGCTAAATAAATTTCGAATTTCTGTGTGTACAAAACGACAATTAAGCGTTTTTCAAGGTCATTTAAGTTGTACAACCGTATGTACAATCGGCGCTCGAGGGGCATTCACATATTAACCCTTCAATGCCCACTAACCGATTTCATTTTAAACCAAATCACAGTCCTACAGAAAAGGATAAACCAGTACCCGAATTAAATTAACGTAACATTTTAATATTCCAAGCCGTTGACGCGAAAGGAATTTCATTAAACGACTGAAAAAGCCGAAAGTGTTGAAAAAATCCACTCGGGTTAAAAAATTAAACATAAGAGGAAGGGAAAATTAAAATGATATTTCGGCAGCAGTAGAAGAGCTGGACTGGGGAAGTAATGCCGCTAGGCTTATTTCTACAAAATATACACAGCATAGCATAGTCGGCCTTATAATGTTCCCACTGTTGGGACTCGGGCCTCCTCTCTAGGAGAGGGAATGGGCCGTAATCCACCACGCGGGCCCAGTGCGATTTGGTGGATGTCACATGTCTTTGAATTTTTGGTTCTAGGACATGCCGGTTTCCTTACGATGTTTTCCTTCACCGTTTTGAGAGCAGTGGTGATGAAATAAATTACACAAAGTAATGCGCCTGGCTGGGTTTGAACCCGCAACCTACAACTCGTAAGTACCACTCGGCCACCACTGCTCTCTCATATAGACAGCATTAACTATAAATATACATAATAAACTCACATTCTGAAAGTAGTGCGTTAAAAACCGATTTCAACTATTTTAAAAATAGTTAATTTTTTATCTTAAAATAACCAAGAACATCGATATATAATGACCAAGAATAACATAACATAAAAAAATTACCATCTGTTCTGCGAGCAATGTGCTCTGCCCACTGTCAATTAAGTTTGGCGATTCTTCGGGCTATGTTGGCAACCAATCTCATGCGGATACATTCATTCTTGTTGCGAGCACGTACGGAAACTCCGAGCTTGGCCCTTTGATAGATGGTCGACGGGACCGAAAGGTACTAGGGTGGCGTCCGCATATCAGAATACGCAGCATTAGAAGGCCTACCACAAGGTGGACCGATGACTTGGTGAGGATTGCGGGAATTCAATGGGTACCAGACTCACAGGACCGTTCGTGGAGGTCACTTGGAGGAGGTCCAACAGTGGACATCTTTCGATGCAATGCTGATGATGTTAATGAAAAAAGTTTTGGTTTGGGAGTATAATACATGTATATTATAGTAGAGAAATGCCGAGAATTCTACCACTTGCGAAACCTGCTTGCGAAGCAGGGGATGGATCGTTAGTTATTAACTTATTAGATATCACAAAAGAGGTTGCCAAAAAAGTTTGCCAGCCAGGGTTACATAGCTCGTCTTACGTAAGCGTTGTTATGTCCGCTTAACATACACATATAGGTATGTGGGGTTGGTAGTTTAATATCTGGATGTTACTGGATATTGGTAGTAAGCTGTTTGAAGTGTTAGTGCAATATGATGGGCTGATTGAGCTGTATAGATAGAAAGATAGAGATGCTGTTTTTTTAGGTGGGGAAATCATCTAATGACCAATTCCGCTCTTGGGCGGAGCAGGAGATTGTGTCAGACTTTTACTGACTAAAAACACTCCTGTTCCTTCGTTGCCTTTCGTATCAGGGCCGAGTCTTCCTTTCAGAATCAGACCCTTGGCCACAGTAGGCTTCGACCCTGCTTGGCCCCTACGGTTTGCTGACATCTCCTTGAGGCGCGCGTGGTCAGTACGGTAGGTAGTAGGTCGTGAAACAGTACGTGCTGTCGACGACTTGGGCTCGGTCCGGACGGTTACCGGACGGTCGGTCGGTGACCTACCCATTGTTCGCCGTCCGCAAGCCCACGCCTACCGTGGCCGAAAATCGGGATCGGAATCCTGGCGGCGGTTGGGGCGTGAGGACCGTTGCCTCACGCGATCGGCCGCCTCCTTTGCTAGCATTACTGCTTCGCAGAAGGAGGCGACGGCCTGCCACTTCTCCTCGTTCCGGACCATGGCCTGTACCAAGGCCCGGCACGAGAGATTGCCGCCACCGATCGCCCCCACGAAGACACGACGTTGATATAGATGCTGTTGGAATTATTCACTCAATGGGTAGAGATATCGTTACTACGTACCACGAGTGATTTAAAAAAAAAAAGGTTTTAATCGCTTTTGGTTGTATTCGTGTCATTTTCTAAATAACTGACTGTTCCACAAAAAAGAAACAAAAAGGTTTTTAAAGTGAAAAGGTTTTTAGTACGAACAATTTTTCAGTAAGCGACATTGCAAACGGATGGCCACCTTGTTCAATTCAATTCAAAAACATTCTTCTATTAATTGAGAAAAAGAGATTGGCCTATTGGTCTAGTGGTTAGTGGCCCTGACTGCTATGCCAGAAGTCGTGGGTTCGATTCCCACCCAGGACAAATGTTTGTGTGATGAGCATGATCATTTGTTCTGTGTCTGGGTGCAATTTATAATATGTATGTATTTAGAAATATATAAGTATGTTTTATCAGTTGTCTAGTACTCATAACACAAGTTCTGCTTAGCTTGGGACTAGACAGCGTTGTGTGATAATTGTGGAATATTATAATTATTATTATTATTTTAAAAAATAAAAAACAGTCTATTAATTACTAGGTGTAGTAGCTTTGAAACTTTTTTTTACCAAAGCATACAAAGTACGATGCAAAACGAATAGAAGTGCCTGTAAAAAAAAAATGTACCTACTTTGTAATTCACGATGTCGTAAATCAGTTACGTGTTATAATAAATAAAAACTGGGCAAGTGCGAGTCGGACTTGCACCCTAAGGGTTCTTTACCAACTTACCCATGTAAATAGTTCAATTCCCGAATGGAGTCTCAAATATTTTTCCGAATCGCAATGTTTTTTTTTTGTGACGTAACAACAAATTTACTGTTTTCAGATTTATTTCTTTACCTGTGCTATAAGACCTTGCTTCATGGAAAATTTCTGGATTCTGGGTCCCTATGAATTTTGATTCCCTTGAGAGTGTCGAAATATACGTTTTTTTTTCGACATTAACAGTCATATCTTTTTCGTTCGTTAACTTAAAAGTTTGATTTTTCACAGCTTCAAGGGACCGCAGACTTGAGTATATATATGGTTTTAATTTTAACTCGATACCTTCACGCGTTCCCGAGATAAAGGGTCTTGACAGTCAGACAGACAAACAGACAGACAGACAGACAGAGGACAACAAAGTGATTATATAAGGGTTCCGTTTTTTCCTTTTGAGGTAAGGAACCCAAAAACTTCTTTGTACAATCCGTAACTATAAGATTTTTGAGAAATTTTTGTTCATTCGCTTCAAATCTAGGTAATTTTTGAGATCAACGTTACATCATACTACATTATAATTATGTAAGTAATTACAAATAAATGACAAAAAAAAACTTTTCTATAGCAATAACATAGAAAAGTTTTTTGTCATTTCACGGAACCAGTTCTGGTATTTTTTCAAATCCCTTGATTTTTTCAGGGAAATTATAAAATTCTGTTGTTGTTTTTTTTTTTTGAGCAGTGGTGGCCGAGTGGGGGAACACCCAAATACTCCGAAATATTTTATTCCGAATTTCGATGTTCCGATTTTCAAAAGTCCGAATTTCATAATACCTAAAAATTATAATGCCTATTATTAAAAATCACGAAATTTATTTTACCGAAAGTCGTAAATGCGATTTGTTAGTTTTCCGATTTTCATACGTTGGAAGAATCAAATGCTCGAAGGGTTCTCGGTCCGAAAAACGATATTCCGATTTTCAATACTTCGAATAAACTAAAAGTCAACATGTTGTGCTACAAAATTTAGTGACAGAAACGAATCGCTGCAAAACCGACTTCACGCAGTCTTGTTTGCCCTACCTCTAGAGTGTAATTTAAACCTGCGTAGGCGCGGAGGGGTTTTTTTTTTTTTTTTTTTTTTTTTTTCGGTGGGAAAATCATCTTATGACATCCCCCGCCCTTGGGCGGGGCGGGAGATAGTGTCAGACTTTTACTGACTAAAAACCCACTCCTGTTCCTTCATTGCCTTTCGTACCAGGGCCGAGTCTTCCTTTCAGAATCAGACCCTTGGCCCCAGTAGGCTTCGACCCTGCTAGGCCCCTACAGTTGCTGACATCTCCTTGAGGCGCGCGTGGAACAGCACGCGCCGTCGACGACCTGGGCTCGGTCCGGACGGTTACCGGACGGTCGGAAGGCGAGCCACCCATTGCTCGCCGTCCGCAAGCCCGCGCCTACGATGGCCGGAAATCGGGATCGGAATCCCGGCGGCGATTGGGGCGTGAGGACCGTTGCCTCACGCGATCGGCCGCCTCCTTTGCTAGCATTACTGCTTCGCAGAAGGAGGCGACCGCCTGCCACTCCTCCTCGCTCCGGACCATGGCCTGTACCAAGGCCCGGCGCGAGAGATCGCCGCCACCGATAGCCCCCACGAGGACACGGCGTTGCTCTGCCCAAGCGGGACACACCTCCACCGTGTGCTCCACCGTGTCCTCCGGGTGGTCCACACAATGGTGACACCCGGGCGTTTCTTCCGCACGAATCCGGTGCAGGAACCTCCCGAACTTACCATGTCCGGTGAGGACCTGCGTCATGCGGAAGGTAAGGACGCCGTGTTGCCTTTCCAGCCACTCCTCAAAGAGGGGACTTACCGCCATAATTATGGCGTGCCCAGCACTGGGTTGCGATAGTCGCTGTCGCCATTCCACCATGAGACCCCGCCGGAGCTCTGTCCGCCATGCCGCGACTTGTCGTGGCAGCGGAGTTTCGCCCCGACGTTGCATCTCCACGCGCAGATCGTGCATGCGTGCAAGGCCTGTTGCCACCAGGTCCCATGGTGGCTGGCCAGCAAGGAGGCTCGCCGCTTCGCGGGAAACCGTGCGGTATCCCCGCACCATCCGTATGGCCATGACCCTCTGGCACGCGTTCAGCTGGGCCGCCGGTCGCTTTCGCAGTGACGGCGCCCACACCGGCGCCCCATAAAGGGCCATGGACTGTACTATGCCAGCGTAGAGCCTCCGGCAGGAGGCGTTTGGACCCCCAAGGTTGGGCAGGAGCCGCTTGAGGGCAGCCCCATTCCGATTCAGTTTGGGAGCCAGACGTCGGAAGTGCTCCTCGAAATTCCACCGGCTGTCGAGGACGAGTCCCAGGTACTTCATCGTCGACCCGACGCCGATGTGAACTCCTCCTACCGTTAATTGGGAGCGCCGAGGCGGCGCGCTCCGAGGGCCGTGAAAACACATGGCCTCGGACTTTTGCAGTGCCACCTCGAGTCCCAACTGCTGGATCCTATCAACGACTATCGCAACCCCGCGTGTCGCTAATTCGACCGCCGCCTGGTACGACTCTCCCTGCGCCAGGACCAGCGTGTCGTCTGCGTAACAGACCACGCTGACCCCGTCAGGGAGGTCGCCGCGCAGCACGTAGTCGTAGCCGATGTTCCACAAGGGCGGTCCTAGTACCGATCCCTGCGGAACACCGCACGACATCTCTCGCCGTTTCCACTCTCCCTGGTGACCAGGGTAGATGATGTACCTGTCCGACAGGTAGGCCTCGATCATACGACAGAGGTAGTCGGGCACCCGGTGATACCGGAGTGCCCTCCTAATGCTACTCCAGGGCAGGGAATTGAAGGCGTTGGCGATGTCCAATGACACCGCCACGACACACCTGCCCTGGGACACCGCATCCCCCGTCGTGAGAGCTCGCAAGCGCAGGCGCGGAGGGGTAGGGCGGCCCGCGAGCTGAGGAGCAGGTGCTCCTTCGGCTTCGGTGCAGCTTCGGCTTGCTGGCCGGCAAAGCCGGCCAGCCTTAGCCGCGGCGACGGGCCTTCAAACCCCGCAGCGCCGGAGCCGTGACAGAAACAATGCTTGCTGCATTTTGTATGCCTGCTTGCATGCTGCATGCCTGCTTTCATGCTGCATGCCTGCTTGCATGTTGCATGCTTGCTTGCATGTTGCATGCCTGCTTGCATGTCGCATGCTTGCTTGCATGCTGCATGTCTGCTTGCACGCTGCATGCCTGCTTGCATGCTGCAATAAATCCCCTGCATGCTGGAAAACGCATCTGTCATTAGTTTTTTAATTCTACGAGCATTTATGTGTTTATTTGTTTTGCTATACAGTTTTATGAGGCGTTTTTATTTTGGAATTTTAGTAATCGGTATTTTAATAATCGGAATTCGTATTTTTGATGTTTCGAATTTTCATTAAGTCGGACTTTTCGTTATTCGATCTATTGAAACTCGGTATTTTGAGAATAGTATTTATAAAAGTTAGGAAAATTGAAATTTTGGAATTATAAAAATAGGAGTAATGATAAGTCGGAGTTGTTATATTCGGAATTATGAACCATTCGGAATTATTAAAATCGGTATTTTGAAATTCGTATTTTTGACTGTCGGAATAAAGTTTTTCGTATTTATGTAGTGTACCCGGCCGAGTGGTAACGGCCCCGACTTACGAGTTGTAGGTCGTGGGTTCAAACCCAGCCAGGCGTATTACTTTGTGTAATTTATTTCATCACCACTGCTCTCAAAACGGTGAAGGAAAACATCGTGAAGAAACCGGCATGTCCTAGAACCAAAAAAACGAAGACATGTGACATCCACCAACCCGCACTGGGCCGCGTGGTGAATTACGGCCCATTCCCTTTCCTAGAGAGGAGGCCTGAGTCCCAGCAGTGGGAACATTATAAAGCCGACTATGCTATGTTGTTATTTTAACATCCTCCGTGATTTGATCAAATCACTTAGAGAATTGATCAAATCCCTGTTTTTATCATATACCTGCGACATATAAATAAATTAAAAAGGTAGACTTGGTTGGGCAAATCTAGACTCTGGGCAGTTACTGATAAAGTTCAATAACTAAGGAATAGTTTTTGTCGTATTGTTATAGAGAAGTAGAAAGGTGCGCCATGACGATCGATTTCCTTTTAGCCCTAATTGATAGTGGAGTGCTTTTCTATTTGGATAACATGGTTTAGATTTAGATAAACTAATAAAAGTGCGATTCTGTTGCCATCGAAAGCAGAACTTGGATGAGTTTGAATCACAGTAATTTGGGGATTGGTACAAGAAACCTGCCTGCTGCGTCCTTCCCATCCGATTATAATTTGGGTGTCTTCAAGGCTAGAGTGAATAGGCTCTTAATAAACTAGTGAGCCTCACCATCAAAGATTGCATCACTGCGTACAGGTGGGATCGCAGTCAAGCACTAGTTTATATCAAATAAAAAAAAAGTGGTCCCATACCCAGCTGTGGGTGAAGTCAGGCTGTGGATGATAATGATGATGATGTTTTAATAGAAACAATCTGTATTAAATGGAGCATCGACTACTAACTCTATAAAAAACATCATTGTAGTTTTGTACTACAGGCAAGGTCTCGTCATTATAACGCATTATAATGGCAGGACAAGTATTATCGTTAAATTTCGTTATTCCGTGTAAGGTACATAAATTACAGGACAGGTACAAAATAGTACTAAATCGGTACTAAAAACATGTGGTCAAATCTTTTACTTAAAAAAGATTTAGTCCCGTCATTATGACGTTTATGATAAATACTATTATTACCTTCTACGTAACTGCAATTATGAAGCTACTATCATCATCATCATTTCAGACGAAAGACGTCCACTGTTGGACATAGGCCTCCCCCAAGTGTCGCCACAATGACCGGTCCCGTGCGTCTCGCACCCATCGGAATCCGGCGACTCTCACCAGGTCACCGGTCCACCTTGTGGGGAGGCCTTCCAACGCTGCATCTTTCGGTACGTCCAAAACCTTTCGTCCCCATCGACCATCTGTTCTGCGAGCAATGTGCCCAGCCCACTGCCACTTAAGTTTGGCGATTCTTTGGGCTATGTCTGTAACCTTTGTTCTTCTGCGGTAATCTTCATTTTTGATGTGATCACGCAAGGAAGCTACTATACTTGCCAGGATTGTGGGATTCTGTGGGATTGTTCGAAAGAGTTACCATGGCTCTAGACTGCATAAGGCAACAGGGTTTTAGTCAGTAAAAGTCTGATACTCCCTCTCGCACCACCTAGAGCAGGAAAAGTAACTTGATAATATCCCTAAAAAAAAATAAACAGCTTACTATACACAAAGGTAGAAGGGTATTATACACAAGTATTTATTTTCGCAATTCTGAAACCCACGCATGTAAATTATTTTATTATGCGAACCCACCGCCCACGGTTCGTTGCGGTCTCGATATTTTATGTGTTTTGCTAAAAATAGGCTTTATTTACTTACTTCTTGTGGACGTACGGAGTTACAGATTAGTTTTTTAAAAGGTTAGGTAACTGTAATGATATTGATGGCGTCGTTTTTATAATTAAGATACAACCGTTTATGTCGCAAAAAACGTGTATTTCGACACTCTCAAGAGAATTAAAATTCATAGGGTTACTTCCCATTGAACTAGAATCCTAATTTGGCATGAAGCAAGGTCTCATAGCACAAATATAGAAAAAATCTGATAACTGTAATTTTGTAGATACTTCACAAAAAAAAAACTTTTTTTGCGATTCGGAAAAATCTTTATAACTCAATTCGGGAATTGAACTGTTTACATAGGTAAGTTTGTACGGAACCCTCAGTGCGCGAGTTCGACTCGCACTTGCCCAGTTTTTCAACTTAAAGATTACAAGCTTATAGGTAGGTAGGTACTATCACAACATGAACCAAGACTAACATAATTAATATACAGCCAAAAAATCCCAAGTAGCAAAATATAGTCCTGTAGTTGTTCTATTAGCATACATTTTTTTGCCCTATAGAAATCCTACAAACGTTTATAGAACCGCATTTAGGCGCAGTTTATAGGACTATTACGCCCTGTGATCGTTGTGTTACAGTCCGGTCAAGTGTAGGTAGGTACTATCACAACAATAAACCAAGACCAGCATAATTAATATCCAGCCAAAAAATATTTCTATCCAGATCCATTAAACCTCCATTACAGTAGGTATACCCATCCAGATATCGCTTGCCGATTAATCGATTACTGTCCAGTACATTTAGCCGATTTTTCAGCAACACCCGTCGAGTAATGAATCGTAAAGGAGAGTGCGAATGGCAGCCTTTGACGGCGTACAACATTAATCAGGAGCTTCACTGAGGGCTACGGAACTAAGAAGTGATACGGGTTGGTATCACATCCGATACGTTGCCTACATAAATTCTTTGGACGTGAATTGTAGTTATTCATTATGGTCGATTCGGTGTCTATTTTTTCTTTTTTTCTTTTCGAACCTTGAGTCTATTTTTTCTTAGTTTCCCATCGGATATTTATCGTTTTGTGTCTTTAAATATGCGTCATTGTCATTTTAAAGGTGTACGAAACAGGGTGTTAAGTCCCGCGAACGAAGGCAAAGAAAGAACATAGAAGTGGGCTTTAGTCATTATAAGTCTTACACGCCCTCCTGCTCCACAAAAGAGCGGGAGAAGTGATTGGATGATTTCCTACCTAAAAAATAAGTCGAGCGAACATCCGTTGAAAAGGGAAGATCCTCCAATCAGACAGGTGTTGTATTTAGTTCATGCAAATGCCCGATAGTTGATTTCAGACTGTTGTATATGTTCTATTCGTGCTGAGAACTCTGATAACGCGATGCAGGATTTTGAATTTTAATTTTATGTGGCTGTATAGATGTCGCTACATTACTACTCACATTAACGTTTTAATGCGCTGATTACACACGGTCTATCACATACGGGTTTTTTGCAAATTCAAACACAATAAATTGGTAAAATCACTCGTTTATTCAAAATTATCAAACATAATATTTTTTTTACAATCATGAAACATTATTTTGAGACATATAATGTACTTATTCATGTTTTTAGGGTTCCGTAGCCAAATGGCAAAAAACGGAAACCTTATGGATTCGTCATGTCTGTCCGTCCGTATGTCACAGCCACTTTTTTCCGAAACTATAAGAACTATTCTGGTAAAACTTGGTAAGTAGATGTATTCTGTGAACCGCATTAAGATTTTTACACAAGAATAGAAAAAAAAACCATTAATTTTTGGGGGTTCCCCATACTTAGAACTGAAACTCAAAAACTTTTTTTCATCAAAAAAAATCTAAATGATATTGAAGTTTCTAATATCATTTTTTTCTAAACTGAATAGTTTGCGTGAGAGACACTTCCAAAGTGGTAAAATGTGTCCCCCCCCCCTGTAACATCTAAAATAAAAGAATGATAAAACTAAAAAAATATATGATGTACATTACCACCAACTTCCACCGAAAATTGGTTTGACTTACTAGAGGTAAGTAGTTTTTTTTTAATACGTCATAAATCGTAAACCGCAATTTACCTTTCAAGTTTGTACGGAACCCTCAGTGCGCGAGTCCGAATCGCACTTGCCCAGTTTTTTTTTACATTCTGTAAGGGTAGGGGTTGATATAACATCCGATACGGTTCTTTCTTTATTTCTCTGGCCGAGAATTGTGGCTACTTTACTACGGTTAGATTAGATTTTCCATTATTTTTATTTTCTAATCTAATCTTGAATTTATCTTTGGTATTGGTTTATCCGATTTATCAGATCTATGTTTTCTTTTTTTTTATACGCTAGCGCTTGTCCGTTATCTCACCTATTGGTAAGCGATGATATGGCCGATGATGGAACACGCTTACCAAGTCTTTCACATACATACTAGTGACCCGCCCGGCTTTGCACAGGTGATAGAAATATTTGAAATTCTCGGCTTTTTTCCATCACCTAAACCTTCCTCATAAATATTAGGGACAACCGCATTAAAATCCGTTCCTTGGTTTTTGAGTTTATGGCGAACAGACAGAAAAACGCGAGGGGAGCTTTTGTGTCCTTCAGTTGCCTATTTCTCTGTTTTTTTTCTTCGTATTTTGAATAGAGTAGAAAAAAAATCATTTTCTGAAAAAAATATTACTATGTAAATCGATGTTCGAAGTCTTAAATATGTTTTCGTGAAAAGAAGTTCTTGTAAATAACCTACCATTGAGTACATAACAATTTGCCACAAAATACATTTACGAGAAATCTTTCTTAAGTACACAATGGAACTGCTGAAATAGGATTGTCGATAGACTTACTTTTATTACCATTTGTGGCAATAACGTCTTATTGAATATAATTCTGCCGCTGTCCGGATAAGCCCGGGTGGAGTACAATCGGGTAGGGAACGCCCGGGTGGGGTACGCCCGGGTGGGGTACGCCCACCTTTTTAAATTCATGTCGGAATTATACGAGAATCATTCAAAGCCCGGGCCATGTTTGGATTGCGTTTCTACCATTACGACATGAGTTAGGTCGGTAGAGTGGGGTTTTAGTTTTGTTTGTCTTTCAAAGTTAGTAGTACGAGTTAGATTCGGTACCAGGAGAGGCACTTCCCATCAGTGGAGTTGGCAAATGGAGCAGAATTTAAGGTATTCGTTAGATGGTGTAAGGGGCTATCCATTTATTACGTAAGACGATTTTTACTAGTTTTTGAACCCCTCCCCCCTAAATAAGAAAAAATAAGAATAGGCTGACCCCTCCCCCCTGTTTAATATTTATTGCAGAAGAATCATAAGGAAAAAATGAATATACGTTTAGTTGGTTTGATGTTTATTTTTAAAAGTAACAATTTTTAGTAACGTTTACGAGTGTGTCGTTTATGCAAACAAGTAACGTCTAGTTCACAAGCGGGGCAGTGACGTTGCCATGGAAGTAGTTTACCTATACGCATCCGAGCGCATATCGGCACTCGCGTGGTTACCCGCGCTCTTTCAATTCTTAACTTTACGTATTTTTGTGATCTTATGTAAGAACAATCAAGATTCCCTCTCACCCCCTTGCAAGAAAAAATAAGACATGGTCGACCCCCTCCCCCCTAAATCGTCTTACGTAATAAATGAATGGCCCCTAACCAAATTTTTTCGGAAGGTAGGAAGTACAGGCAAATGTACACGTCATGTGAAGAAGGAACAGGGACCAAGCTACCAGTGTGGTAGCTTGGTCCCTGTTCCCGATGCCGGTGGGCTACTATTTTTTATATTTTTAAATGTTTTTTTTTAATATACTTTTTTAGAGAAATATTTAAAAATATAATATGTATAAATAGGAAATAAATTAAATAATAATATAATACTATACATACATAACTATAAACCAAATAAAACACATCTACAATAATATTAAATTCTGTAAATTGCTACTCAGCCCTCTTCCTCTCTCCTAATTTTGCTGTGTCGGACATAATTATGGTTCCATAGATGCGGAGTTGGTTAATTATTTTAACTTCAGGGCTAGCCAACGCAGCAAGCGACATCATCGAATAGTCTCTTACACGTATGGCAAGGCTTTATAATGAAAGGTCCGACTTGATGGATTACCCTATCGATGTCTTCTCCATGAGTTTCGCTTCATACAGACGCTGCCTATATAAACAGTGCGAATTATGTGCGTCTTTATATTTCGGTGTGTTTTGTCTTTGTAGTGTTCTAGATTTAGGTATTCTGGACACACTTTTTATTCTGTGTTTGTCTCTAATATTCATTTGGTCAATGTCATGCATACCTGTTATTTGCATGGCTACTGAAATGCCAATTTTAGATGTAAGTTTATTTGAGTTGTAAGTGACTGTGCTGGTGGTGTGCTTATTATAAATAAATAAATATCGACCCCCATATTGATCTTGACAATATTTTATATCATCTTATACATAATATGGAATGCAATAAAGTATTAGGTATCCTTTTAACAGTTCATTTTAAGTCGTCTTTGACTTCTATCGGATTTATTCAAGAGATTAATTTAATTAGTGTCTGTGCTCGGTGAGAAGTCAACGTTCATTGGTTGAATCTAATTTGCAGGAAGGCTATTGGAAATGCAAGGGTAGTGTTTTATAATTTAAAATTAGTTTTAGCTTTTATTATTACTCGCTTAGTATGCTGTGTGATGTGATTTTTTTATAAGCTAATTATAGGCACCTTCCTCTTTTTTTTTTGTTGTGAGAAATTATGTAATTCCTAAGACTTTATAAGTGCCCATGTATAAAAAAAAATAATTTGAATTGAATTTGAAAGCGAAGAAAGAATGAAAGCGAGAAACTACACTACACTTCAATATTTACATCTACATAAACATCACACATACATACTTTTTTTACGTCATTATGTTTTTTTTTGTCTTGGATTTATTGCATAAAACGATGCATGTAATTGGTAAAAGACACTGGCTCCTGGCACTATGCCTAGCGCATGAGTCAGGGCCTAACTATTTTTGTAAAACGTTAATTTATGTCAATAAAGAATGTATTATTATATTAATATTTAAACTGTGACAAACAAGTATATCAAACGACGTTTTTCAACATACTTGAAAATAAAAAGTGTGACTTCATAATATTTAGTAACTGTGATCAGGGAGGAAAGGACAACTCCGAAATGAATAACATTTTTTAAACGATTGTTCCAAAAAAAAAAGAGTATTGTTCTAAATCTCAACGCCAATGAAGTCGCGGGTTTATTTAAACAGCTGATTTATTTATACAAAGCTAAAAAAAACACGTTAAAGATTTTGCGTCGTATTCGATCCTATGCCAGAGAATAGGAATTGTTTGTGCCATATTGCACTTTTGTGTGTGTGTTTTAATAAATTTCACTTAGCTTTACTCCACCACTATGTCGCACTCTGGGACGGTTTACTTGAGGTACCGGAGTTTTACTTCAATGAAATTCTTGATATATATTATATAAAACTTTTTATTGTTCTACTCAACTAGACATTTCTTCGTTCTACTCAATTTTCAGACCTATTCTAGAACAACAAAATCCTTAAAAGTATATTTTACATGCCAGTTCGTTAACCTAACTCATGCGATCTCCTTTCGATATCACAGTACCTATGTTCTATAAGCTTCTCCTGCGTGGCAGACTAAGTTGTGCTCTAGACTAAGTAAGCAATGTAAGTGTAACACTAAGTAGGTAACAACAAGGCACTTATATTCAAGTTTTCCTTGCGACAGTTTTCGAACCAAAACGGGGAGGGTTGGCAAGTTCTAGAAAGTAAATTCGGTACCTAAGCAAAATATAAACATTTATTTAAAGCTGTCACTGCATTTTACTATAAAAAAAAAGTTTGTTGCCAAGCTCTCTCATTAATTTGATTTTTTTTTCTCTTGGTAATCATTTCGTATCTTCTCCCGCTCTGAAAGGCTCGAGAGGGCTTTTCAGACTTTTACTGTTTAAAATCCATCAGTGTTCCTTCATATGCCCCTTGCGTCCCAGGGTCGCGGTAACTCCGAACATTCCCGCAGTCCAGCTCATTCCTAACACGTCGACAATATCCATTATTAAAGTATAGAAATAAGTAGGTACTAACATAAAATGTGGACCAAAAGTTGTCTTAAATAAATAAATATTATTGTTATTATTATATATATTATCTGTATAAAGTACTATATGTATATATCTATGTGTAAAAAAAAAATCTCATCTCCGATCCATCACTTGATTAAATTGAACCAATATTAAGCTTGATCTTTGTAGTAATCCTTTATTAGCAATCCAATCAATTTAAAATCAATCCGGGAATATTTAAGTCAAGAGTGAATAAGTTACTTCTAGGTTAACGCGCTCCATCGTCGACCGCATCGTCGCTTTCCAAGCGGCCAAGCGCGAACCTATCAAGAATAAAAAAAAGCATTTTATAACTATTTAATAGCAAATAAAAGGCTTCGCGTAGAGAGAATACTTCCCATGCGCCACGCTTGGCATTCAAAGGGCTAAAAGAACTTTTTCTTTTTTTAAATGTAATAAAACTAGCACCAATACAACACAGGGTTACATAAACTAAGAAACCCGAACTTGCCACGTCTACGGCTCGTAAATAACGGTAACAGAACGGCTCCGGCCTGGCACAGGTAACAGCCGCCATTGTTCTCGTTTATAGCCGACGTCTGAACCGGCAGGCTACGTAGAGGGAGATATGTTGCAAGTTTATTTATTTTAAATTAATATAAACCAGTGCTTTACTGCGATCCCACCTGATGACAAGCAGTGATGCAATCATTGATGGTGAGGCGCACTAGTTTATTAAGAGTCTATTCACTCTAGCCTTAAAGACACCTAAATTATAGTTGGACGGGAAGACCGCAGCAGGCAAATTGTTCCAGTCCTTCGATGTACGTGGTATAAACGACGAAACGAAACGCTTAGTCCGGACCGTTGAAGTTTCAACAACGTAGCGTTAGTTTACTTTGAACTAGAGGATTTGGTTTTTGTATCGTATAATGGTTTATTATTAGGTATGTTATTTCTTTAGTTTGTGTATTAAGTTGTTTTTAGTTCATAAGATGAAAACTTGCTGGACTTCAAAGTCTCGTCGACGACGGCTGGCGCTGAAAATCAGCGCTGTGGATCTGTTCAGTAAATGACCCCCAGCATTTTGCTGAGCGCTGGCCGTTTTGCGCGGATGTGTCGCATAACTCACTCTATTGTATAGATTTGTTATGTGCCATATTTGTCGTCAATAAACTCTTTTGCTACCTTTCCTTCTTTGAAACGTGGTCGCTATTGTGAGCAACCACATCAACAGCATATAACATAAGCAACCTTATAATTTTCCGACTGCTGGGAACCAGGCTACGAGACGGAATGAGCCTTTATCTACCACTCAGGTCCAGTGCGAATTGGTGGATAATACATGTCTTCTTTAATTTTTGGTCGGTTGGTGGAGAGCAGTGGTGGGCCAGTGGTGTAGGCCCCGACTTACGAGTTATAAGTCGCGGATTCAGCCAGGAGAATTACTTTGTGTAATTCATTTCATCCCCACTGCTTTCAGTGAAGGAAAACATCGTGAGGAAACTGGCATGTCCACATCAACCAGCTTAATGTCATCCAAAGGGCAATGGAGAGGGCTGTGCTCGAAGTTCCCTTGCGTGACCGAATCAGGAATGAAAATATCCGCAGGAGAACCAAGTTTTTTGACATAGCCCGAAGAATCGCAAAATAAAATAGAATAAAGTCGTGTAGAATAGTTTTTCTTTCTAGTGTTTTTGTTCTAAGTACTATAAAGTAAACGTAACTGACAGTGGGCAGGGAACATTGCTCGCAGAACCAACGAAAGGTTCTGGAGTGGCAACCGCGCACCCAGAAGACGCAGCGTTGGAAGGCCTCCGGAAGGTGGACCGATAACCTGGTGAGGGTTGCGGGAATTCGATGGATGCGAGACGTATAGGAATGGTCATTGTGGTGACACTTGGGAGAGACCTGTGAATTCAGTAGTGGATATCTTTCGCCTAAAATGGTGATGGTCATAATTAAAGGATCCTTTTGTCCTTTCAGTCTGACCAGATTCACCTGGATTCCAGCTGAATTTGGTTATACTGGGCTGAAATCAGTCAGTCACTGTATAAAATGATGCCTGCAAGTTTGAGGGTAGATTTTGTGGCTTCTTCACGTACCAACTGTCAAAGATCTACTATATGGCCAGCCAGGATCTAACGGCTTAACGTGCTTGCCAAGGCACAGATATCTCGGTATGTATAAACGTTTACCAATCTACGGATCGACCTCAAAAGAGTTTAAAGAAGTGGTGAAATTGAATCGAAGTAAGGTTTAAAGTTCGTATGGAATGTAATGTAGAGATTTTTTCTACTGTATAAATGCGTATTTTCTAGTTACTTGCTCTTGGTTTAACACTACAGATTCTTGTAGCTCGTAGCACGATTCGTAGCTTATGTCGTAGCACTTGCTACGGCGTAGCTCTTACTGTGCTACGAGTCTACGAGTGACGCTACGTTTTGTCTACGAAAAGTGTTCTTGTGTGTAATATTAGTACTTTTGTCTCTAAATTAAATACTGATTGACATTACAGAAAAAAAAAATCATGATTGATTGATTGATGAATGATTGTGCTTTTCTGTGTATTAAATAAATCTATTTTCTTTATTTCTCTCCTACCTACTTAAAACTTCAATAAGCAAAAAGCTGTAAAAGCAGCAGTATAAATTTTCAAGAAGCAGTTTCCACTATAAAAACTTGATGTCTACCTGTAATGTACCAGGAAAAAGAAACTTCAAATCAACACGAAGCGATAAATATCCGGGCCCAAGGGGTGTATTGCTCTTTTCACGTTATTCTTCGACAAACTTATAACTAGTTACGAAAGAAACTTATCGCAACAGTTATTTAGCAGTCAGTCGACTAGAAAGTAGTTACCGGTGGTATTAATTGATTGTGTTATTGGAAAACGTAGTAAGTTAAACGATATTGGCTGGTTGAAAAGAAAGATGGCGGATGTTGGAGTGGGTTGGTACTGTATTGTTGGTTTATCTTTTTCGTGATAGTAGAAATTTTTTCCAAGGGAATACACACCCGGAATTAAAAAACTTCGCAAGTGCGAGTCGGTCTCGCTCACTGAGGGTTCCGTACAAACTTACCTACATATGTGAATAGTTCAATTCCCGAATGATTCTCGAAGATTTTTCATATCGTAAAAAAAGTTTTTTTTTTGTGACGTAATAACAATATTTTTATTTTCAGATTTATTCCTATATTTATACTATGTGACCTTGTGTTATGCCAAATTTCAGGATTCTGGGTCAACGGGAAGTACCCTACGAATTTTGATTCCTATGAGAGTGTCGAAATGCACGTTTTTTGTGACATAAACAGCCGTATCTTTGTTTTCGTTAACCTAGAAGTTTGATTTTTTCACAGCTTTAAGTGACTGCAGACCTGAGTATATGGTTTTAATTTCAACTCAATACCTCCACGCGTCCTCGAGATAAAGGGTCTTGACAGACAGACAGACAGACAGACAAAGTGATCCTATAAGGGTTCCGTTTTTTCCTTGAGATACGGAACCCTAAAAAAGTTCGAGTTTTGTTTTACAGTTCGTGCTGGTTTCAAATTCCCGCTTATATGGATACTAGCTACTGGAAAATTATCCCAAGAGAACATACGCCTGGGACATAAAGATATCCTACGTGCCATTCCAGGACATGGCTTACCTGTATTCCAAATCTATATACAACATTATTTTTAGTATATGTGAAACCTGAATATAGTTTGTTCAGAATCAGTAACTGAATCAATTCCAATAATTTTTACACAATGTTATATTTTTTCCCAAAAATATCTAAAAAAGGTCACAAGTTGGACACCACCGTCACTAAGTACAACACAGGTCACGGCAGGGCATAGCGGGCATTAGATGACAGGCCGGGTTCGGAAGTAAAACAACCCCTCAGTCGCCCTGATGGCCCAGTGACCAAGTATTTGTGCGGACAACCAGGTAGCATAACAAGCTTATAACTTTGAGATTTTTCATGATACAGTTATGAAATTTTGTACATCGATTCTTTACACAAAAATATTAGACACGTGTTTCGGGTTTCGCATATACTAAAATAAAACTAAGGTTGTATATAAAAAGAGAAACTGACTGACTGACATAACAACGCTCAGCCGAAACTACGGAGACTAGGAGCGTGAAACTTTGCACAAGGTTTCCTTTTATGACTTAGCTTAGGCGAGAACTAAGAGAGAATTTCTCAAAATTCACCCCCTAAGGGGATGACTAAGGGAGGTGTCCAAAGTTTGTATCGAGAAACCTACTTTCACGCCAGCGAAGCCGCTGGTAAAAGCTAGTCTGTCTATATTCATCCGTTTAACTGTTTAGTCAATTTTAGTTTAATTAAATATAATTTAATTCAATTTTGACATTAATATATTGTTGTAACGTAATGTAATTTTATTTATTTTTTTGTACTGTGTTTTTGTGTTGCTATTAATGATATAATTTTAATTGTTATTATTTATTTTTTCCTTTGACATTTTATCCGTTGAAATTAATTAACAAATATTGTGTTTTTAAATCAAATTTTTTACGTAGTGATTGTCTCTAAGTGTTGCAGCACTAGAATAGTTTTATGAAATGTATTTGTAAATTCCCAGTGCTTGTAATGTCGGTGAACTTAATAAATAAATGAATAAATAAATAACAAACATAGGTAAATACACTCACATACTTCGGGCTTTATAATTTTAGTGTAATAGTGTGTTCAGTTACTAGGTGTAAAGTACCTCTCGTTGTGTCGAATATATCTTTGCTACCTACCTTCTTAACACAAACTTTTCAACTTAACCTTTTTCTGCAAACCTTCTCGCCAACTAAACCAATATTATTCCAACATCAATCTTCGAGAATAAACCATTTTGTCAATTTATCAGTCCCGATCAACTGGCTCTATTAAATAACAATCAGTTTCACTTTATGCAATCTTTCTACCATTTTCTAGGGTATGGTAACGTCACACACCATCCCTCATGACTTATCACCTGTCCCTCCCAGGGTTTAACCCCAGGGGGCTATTTATGGGAAAGTCTGTCCCACAAAATTGCTGATTTTGATTTAGCGTAGTCATATCTTTTGAAAGTGGGTAAGACGAATAATATTTTATGGGTAGGGTTGCCAAATTTTATTAAAATATATAGAGTATAAATCTGATTTCAAAGGAAGTAAATAAAGAGTACGGACGTATAAAAAATAATATCATTTATTTAAAATTCTTTAAAGGTATTTTTTGGTATTTTTTGCAGCACATAACAATTTTTCTTTGTTTTTAAAAGAGTTATATGACTCTACAAATACAAATAATTTATTTTCTTTTCTCAAATTTGCACTACATCTAGTAGCTGAAGTGCCCTTTTAGACAAAATTGCCTATGTTAGGGCACTTCGCTCTTCCGAAACTAAAAATTACGCGATGTACCTAATAACAATTTATTTCAAATCAATGAAATTTCAACTCTAAACATTCTTACTCTCAGATTTCATAGAACAGAAGCTCAATTCTAATCAATTCAATGAAGCCCTGTTCCTCTCTTTCCACCCATTCATATTCATGAAAATAGTTGACTTTTTGTTTACAGTAATACACACACATCACACACACACACATCGGTATACATCATATATTTGTGTGACTAGCACTAGTATAGTAAAAAAGAGTATTTAAGCGTCCTCTATTGTTATCGATTACTAGCTTTTGCCAGCGGCTTCGCCCGCGTAAAAATAGTTTTCTCCATACGAATTTTGGACACCCATTTCATCCCCTTAGGGGTGAAGTTTCGTAAAATCCGTTCATAGCAGCTGTCTATAAGGAACGTACCTGCCAAATTTTAACTTTGTAGGTGTTATAGTTTCTGAGATTTCGTGATTAAGCAGTGAGTGGTATTTCGCTTTTATTTAGGGTAAAAGCTGGATAGTTGCCTCGGACGGATACATGCCTCAGTTTCAAATGCTCTATGTTAGACGTATTGACAGTGTTTCTTTTTGATCATAATTAAAAGCGTCCGCCGCGCAGGCCTAAGTGCCGCATAAGCCGTTGAAGTAGGCGCACGTGTTTTGTCCGTGTGAGAAAACATCTTCCGCGGCGATACTTTGACGAGCGCCAGAATTATATTGGTAAGTAATCTCTGATAAATATTTTTATAACTGAGTGCGATATCAGTCAAAAATTTATTTCTTTGAATGCATTAGAGTTTAAATTGCACTGTTTATTAGGTTTTATTGTTAAATATGTTTTATTTATTTCGTAAATAAAAAAGGCAAGTATCCGTATCAAATCGGATCGTTGCCCTACTGTCTTTTGCGGATTGTTGCCCTGCCCCCCCTGTGTTGATTAGGTAATAATTTAAGTTCTCTTAGTACTTAGTACATAATAAAGGATCTCAGTAAGTTATAAGGACTGAATACTTACTTAATAGAGGCTAATGCTAAAGTTAATTCTAATTTTGTTTATTGTTCTATCTTCAAAATAAATATAAAATTACATTTTTATTTTGGACACTTATTTACTATTTTGGAGTCTATTATTGTTATAAGTTAAATTTAATTATACTTAATAAAAGATTGTATTTAATAATAAAAACTGATTATTTAAATTAATATATAAGTTCATTTTTATTTGAAAAAAAAACAGACTGGCATCTATCTTTACATTGGGCAAGTATCCCCCGAACCATTTTTAACGTTAGGCTATCCGCTATAGTAGGCAACTATCCTCTTTTTTAGAGGTCATATTAAACTGGATTTACTCAAAATTTATAATATTCTAACATACCCTATTTATAAAAAGATTATACTTTTTATAAATAGGGTATGTTAGAAGATTAATGAACTATGTTTGAGAATACACTTTGAATAAAAAATGTATTGGTACACATTTTTTAAAGGAGCTTTTTAAAAAGTGTGGCAACTATCCAGCTTTTACCCTATATAAAGTGCCCCTACATGATACTTATAGAGTATAATACTCTATTTTGGAGTATGGCTGGCAGCCCTAATTATGGGTGAACTCGTATTTTATGTTTCAAGGTCCTTTGCTCATAATGGTTTAGGAAAAAGCATTTTATTTATAGGCAGATTACGTCTTTGTTACCTAACACAAATACATTGGTAGACAAATTGATTAATCGTCCTTGAGTGTTTTCTGTGTAAAGAAAAACAGTGTTATTTATTATACACTTAGTAATACACAGAAATTTTAGTATTATATCGCGTTCATTCAGTAATTCTTACTGTATAGTTATGCTTCATGTAAAAATACTTCTAAAACATAATCCTATTACGTCAGCGAACAAGCAAAGAAGATTAAAATATTATGTTTGCGTTACAAACCGCAGCGCATGAGTTGTGACCGCTAGCACTTGACCGCTGGGTTGAGGTCAATATTTGCTTTACACATAATTTTTCTGTATGATTGCTGGTAGTAGTATTATAAATATTCGTAAGGTAGGCGCCAGATAAATTTGGAGTAACGTACATTGCCCATTCCCTTGATTTTTTGACATTCTTTATTTAAAAAACGGGCATAATAGACATAAAACTGTCTTAAATCGACATCTATCGTAATCCTTTACATTTTTCGGGTACCTACGCATAGATATTAGGAAAAGGTATGGGATATCCGCTCAACCCTGTCGGCCATTTTGTTGCAAAAAAACTATCTTGTTTAGCGTCAAACTCCTAGAGCGCGCTATGTATATAAAAGGAGAAACTGACTGACATATCAACGCACAGCCGAAACTACTGAGACTAGGATTGTAAAATTTTGCGCAAGGTTTTTTTTTATGACATAGGCGAGCACCAAGTGAGGATTTCCGAAATTTCACCCCCTAAGGGGATGAAACGGGGCTCAAAACCTACTAACACGCAGGCGAAATCGCTGTCAGAAACTAGTTTAAATAAATATTTTAAAATGAATACTACAAAATTCAAAAAACATTTTTACAGTGGCAAATACATCTTGCGTATCACGTTCAGTATATCCATGTACGAAGAGCTTTTGGGTTGAACCCTTAAAAAAGGACTACAAAATAATTACTTCATCCTTATCTTTAGGGTAATTATAATTAAAATTCAGGAATTATCTTCCCAAAACCCAACTTACCAGAAAAAGTCCATTCTATCCGTTTAAAGGACTATGATGAGCATAATAAGTACTTTTACATCAAAAGGAGAACCATTAAACCTTTTTAACTAACTAATATCCTGGTAACCCCTTTGAATGATATTTCATTACTGGTCCTCTTCATCAGTACTGGATTAAGCCAGCTTGTAGCAAATTTTATTTATAAAATAAAAAATAAAAATGTTTATTTCAATTATCTACACATTAATTTTGCAAACATGAATTGGAGATGACCTTTTAAGCAAAAAGATGCTTGTGTTGGTGACTCCGCTCTTTCAATTAACCTTACATAATATATGCAATTGAAATCTAAACATTAGAAAAGAACAAAGACTAAAAGTAAAATAAAATACAAAAAAGGGAGCGCACTTGTGTGGTGTATGTGAGTGTGTGATGGTGTGTGTGTGTATGTATGTAGTTTATCTCGATAACGATTATATATATATGTACTACGCACTAGATTACGCGTGCCGAACACTCACTTCAATCGACTCAGGTGTAGTGTAATCCATACACCTTGAACATTATACTATGTTGAACGAAACGCGTAAGTGCCACGAAATTCATGGCGCTTAAAACATTTTAGAAAAAAGTATCCTCTAAAAGCTATCTTAGCGCGGTATGTTTTAATAGTTCTATTAAACGGCGTAATGCCAATGTAGCGCCACAGCGAAGTTTTGTTTTAACTTTTCAGTATTTTGACTATTTTTTTTGTATAGATAAAAGTATCGAACCCAAGCATGGCCGTGTCTCGCTAGAACTTAAACTGATTTCAACTCAACATTTTTAAATAATATGTATGTTTTTGCCAAAATAAATAATAATTATTATCGGCCTGTAATAGAAGGTAATAGGTATGCTACATATAAATAGTGGTATATTTTCATTGCTTTTGGCGGGCCACCCTTCCTTTAAATAAATATAACCCTGAATTTTCTGACCCTTTGTCCGTAAAATGGCGCTGAACCCTTTCGTGTGAATTTTTGAACCTTTCCGGGTAGTTCCGGGTATACAGTGAAATTATCCGGGTTCCGTCACATGTTTCACCGGAAATCAATTATTTGCTTAGAAAATGTTTTGTTTTTTAGCGTCTTTTTACCCTTTTTTTTGTTGGCAGTCATGTTGACCCTTACTTAGCGAAGATTGGTCGTTATTTTTTACGTTTCTCTAACCTTTAAAGTTTCCCTATTCTCAATTTCATTACTATGGGTCATCATCGATCGTAATGGAGTCCATCAAAATCCTTTTTTATGTTGTTAGTCGTAATGTAGTAATCTGATCAATTTGAAAGTAATGCACTTTCGACGAGTAACAAGTAAAAAAATGGTATCTGCAGTGTTGCTGTTTTCTGATTAAGACAAAAATATCATAATTCACAACATGGCAAATTTCCTTTCACATGTTAAAAGTGCAATCAATATTTGGATTTTTTTTTTAAGTTTTGAAATATGATATTTTTATAATAATAATATAATAATAATAATAATATTCCACAACTATCACACAACGCCGTCTAGTCCCAAGCTAAGCAGAGCTTGTGTTATGGGTAACTGATAAACATACTTATATATTTCTAAATACATACATATATAGATAAATTACACCCAGACACAGAACAAATGATCGTGCTCATCACACAAACATTTGTCCTGGGTGGGAATCGAACCCACGACCTCCGGCATAGCAGTCAGGGCCACTAGACCACTAACCACTAGACCAACAGGCCAGTCAATTTTATGTTTCTGCAATAGTCAGAAAATTACAAAGTCGCTACAACGCGACGGCTGGTTCTGTAAGTTTTGCATCCATCGGATTCCCGCGACCCTTCTCAGGTCATCAGTCTAACTTGTGGGAGGCCTTCCAATTCTGCATCTTTCGGTTCGCGGTCACCACTCCAGAATCTTTCGGCCCCATCGACCATCAGTTCTGCGAGCAACGTGCTCAGCCCACTAACACCACGCTGTTGCGGATATCTTCATTTCTGATTCGATCACGCTAGGAAACTCCAAGCTCTCTGCATTGCCCGTTAGGTGACTTAGGCCTTCTGTATGTGTGATATGTATATCTGTATAACGGCAAAGATGGACAAACACTGTCACAGCGTGTTGTGGACCTAAAGGGAAAAGACAAACAGGTAGACCACTGGAGAGATGCGAGGATAAAATAAAAAGAATTGCAGGAAGCGGCTGGATGATTAAAGCAACTGATAGAGATGTATGAAAAATCTTGGAGGAGGCCTTTACTCACATTTGAGATCCATGAACTAAAAAAAAAGTTAAATGTGTATTTAAAAAAAAGTTTAAAATTCATTGGTTAAACAAAAGGCTATAATAATAATGTGCGATCCATGAATGTATTAAATGCATCACAAAGGTACAAATGCGGACACTATACCTTAGGCATTACCTACCATTCATCCAATGGCGGAAGACAACATGACAAAAGTATAAAATAAAAATATTTTGTTTATAAAGAAAGGTTTTGTACCCTTTTTTTATAAACAATTTATTTTTATTTTAAGTGATTGTATACAATCACTTTTTGGAATATTTAAATACCATATATTTAAACTGCAAAAACGAATCCCACAACCACAAAAAGCCGCCACTATTTCCTGTAGGTTTCATACATTTTATATGGATTCGTCGCACACGGTTGACGTCGATAGCCGCCACATGCTACAAATCGCCGCTGCTCACTTCTTGTGGCCCGAACTGGCCACTAAACGCTTTTAAACCTTTAGAGGTATGTGGAACAGTGTAAAGTCCCGCAAACCTTCGTTGAAAAGGGAGGATCCTCCGACCAGACGTGTGTTATGTCTGGTGGGCAACTGCTCGGTAGATGATTTCGGGCTGTTCTATATGGTCAAATCGCACGGAGAACTTTAATTGCGCGATGCAGGATTAGTTCTTATTTGACGCCATAGATGTCGCTACAAACCTTCTTCGTCAGAGTCCATTATGATACTGCGCGTATGGAATAAAAAAAGTAGTAGCCACCGACCACAAGTGGCTGTCGCGTGCTTCAGCTTTCTTTATGGCTGCTTCTAGCTTCTCGTGGCGGCGTTTGTGTACCGTCTTTACCCACGGGATGTTTTGTAATAGTTACCGTGGCTGTGAAATGCAAAGGGCAACCGAAAGAAACAGGTATGGTTTTAGTCAGTAAAAGTCTGATACGCCCTCCCGCACCGCCCTAGTGCGGGAGAAGACAGGTCAAAAAAAAAATATGGCCGCTTTATACAAATTTTCCTAGAAAAGTAACCTGTCTATACTCATTACGAGCCCTATAATAAAACAGCATCACCGCTTACGTCTGCAGAATATCTATGTCTGCTTATACAGTTCGCCAAATAACGTCATTAAGGTAGCGACGCACGTTCCCAACCATTTTTTTCTCATCAGAAATAATTGCGCATTTTTAAATACGTTAATTTATTTTTGTACTTACCTCTTTGTCCTTATCGCTCTTTTGTTTTAATGGGAGGTTCGTGCTATATCCGTTACTGGCTTCTGCTAGCAGCTTCACCCACGTGAAAGGAGGATCCATACCATTAATAGGTCGAGGAGGAGTGGCAGGCGGTCACCTCCTTCTGCGAAGCAGTAATGCTAGCAAAGGAGGCGGCCGATCGCGTGAGGCAACGGTCCTCACGCCCCAACCGCCGCCGGGATTCCGATCCCGATTTCCGGCCACCGTAGGCGCGGGCTTGCGGACGGCTAGCAATGGGTAGCCCGCCATCCGACCGTCCGGTAACCGTCCGGACCGAGCTCAAGTCGTCGACGGCGCGTATTGTTCCACGCGCGCCTCAGGGAGATGTCAGCAAATCGTAGGGGCCCAGCAGGGTCGATGCCTATTGGGGCCATGGGTAGTGTGAAAACGAAACCCGGGGCCCTGGGACGAAGGCAACGAAGGAACAGGAGTGGGTTTTTAGTCAGTAAAAGTCTGACACTATCTCCCGCCTCGCCCAAGAGCGGGGGATGTCATAAGACAATTTTCCCACCGAAAAAAAAAAAAGTCATTAATAGGTCATTATCTAAAGTGAAAGAATTAACACAACGTAGACTGCTACGCCGGGCTAGTTTTCTGGTCTTACCAAAGATAAAAAAATGTTAATATTTGAAGGAGCACAGTCTTATAATAAAATACCCCCATTTATAAAAAAATCTACGCTCATTCAATACATTCAAGAACCAACTAGCACAATATGTAAGAAACAATTATAAAATATCTACTTAAAGACTGAATGCATTGGATGAGTTTAACAACTTACGTACGCGGTGACGAACCTTTGTTATATACATCGACTTATATGTACATATATATCGATGGTTATATATTAATTTAGTATAAGGATAAATTGTTCTCAAGTAAGTGACTTTGTGTCTTTTTTTGAGAAATAAATATCTTTAAACCTTAATAAAAACGTGTAAATTAAACCAGTTTTTATATTAAGCCATTTTTTTAGAATCTGGTACTACTAAGTATTCATAAGTTTGTTTTATGTATTATCTTTGTAAAAGTAATTGAAATAAATTATTATTATACAAACTGCACCCCCGTTTCGTCCTCTTTACTGGGGCCATGGGTTAACTTCTGAAAAGGAAACCCGTTGTCCTAGAACGCTAAAGGCAACTGAAGGAACATAGCTTTGATTTAAGGAAATTTAACACAGTGGTAGACTATATCCTGGAATAGGATATAGGACAGATTTTGTCCTGGGAGTATCCTTTAAGACAATTTTCTACTGACACGTGGGCGGAACCGCTGGTAAAAACTAGTAAAAAAAAAACAGGCAAGTGCGAGTCGGACTCGCGTACTGAGGGTTCCGTACAAACTTACCTATGAAAACAGTTCAATTCCCGAATTGAGTTATGAAGATTTTTCCGCAACGCAAAAAAAGTATTTTTTTTGGTGACGTAACTACAAATTTACAGTTTTCAGATTTTTTCCTATACTTGTATTATGAGACCTTGCTTCATGCCCAATTTCAGAATTCTAGGTAAATGGGAAGTAGTCTATGAATTTTGATTCCCTTGAGAGTGTCGAAATATACGTTTCTTTTTTTTTTCGTTAACTCGGAAGTTAATTTTTTTTCACAGCTTCAAGGTACCGTAGACTTGAGTACATGGTTTTAATTTCAACTCGATACCTCCACGCGTTCCCGAGATAAAGGGTCTTGACAGACAGACAGACAGACGGACAACAAAGTGACCCTATATAGATCTTGTGTTATGTGTACTAGACAACTGATAAACATACTTATATATTTCTAAATACATACATATTATAGATAAATTACACCCAGACACAGAACAAATGATCGTGCTCATCACACAAACATTTGTCCTGGGAGGGAATTGAACCCACGACCTCCGGCTTAGAAGTCAGGGCCACTAACCACTAGACCAACAGGCCAGTCATGTGAAGGTCGCCTTGTCATAACAAACACAGGAATAGATTACAATAAAAACCGCGCAGTGTATTGAAAACCAAAACATCCATCCTACAAGAAATTACCATAAACAGTCCATAAACATCAGATCAGATATTTTTATTTCGATTCGCAAACAAAAATTCATAAAAAGAAACATAAAACCAAATAACTATTTTTGTTTTACGTGGTAGGTACAGTAGACTGCAGTCAGTGGTAACAAAACAAGTATGAGTTGGCTTCTTATTCTTTGGAAACTCCTTACTACAAAAGGCCAGCTTAAGGTCAAAGTGTTACACTCGACGTGCGGTTGACTATACACTTATTTTACACAGAATTGTTAACTATAAAAAAATAATAGAAACATTGATAGTCTAGATTCAGTGAGTATTATTGAGGCAATCGGTGGCGGCGACCTCTCCCACCTGGCCTTGGTTTAGGCCATGGTCCGGACTGAGAGGGAATGGAGAAGGGACAGAAAGGAGATTGCCGCAACCGTGAGGGAACGGATATCGAGGGAAAGGGTAGCTCGCCGTCCAGCCATCCGGCAAGAACCGATCCCGACTCGTCGACGGCGCAAAGAGTTTTCAGCAAAACCGTAGGGTATCAGTTGTGCTGATTCCCGCTAGGGCCACGGGAAACTTTGAATTAAAGAGTTATCCTGAAACGAAAAGGGCAACTCAACCGCAGCCGCAGATGCGGTCGTACTCTTCTGCGTAATGCTAATGAACGAGGCGGCCACAGAAGTGAAAGAACATACATCGTCACCGCCCCGCCCCAGCCACCGCGAAAGGAAACGCCCCAGGCGTCGGGAATCGCAGTATTCGCAGTGCGATCTCCGGCCACCGCAGGCGCGCCAATGTGTAGCCCACCGTCCGCTTGTTCTATAAGGACCGAGCCCGAGTTGCCGACGGCACGTAGTGTTCCACGCGCGCCTCAACGAGATGTCAGCAAAACCGTAGGGGCCCAGCAGGGTCGAAGCCTGCTAGGGACATGGAAAAACTTCTGAAAAGGAAACTCGTAGTCCTAGAACGCAAAGGGCAACTAAAGGAACAGAGACGTGGTTTTACTCAATAAAAGTCTGACACACCACTCGCTCCGCCTTAAAGCAGGAGAAGGCATTTGATGATTATCGACCTCAAAAAAAGGGCCGATTTAATATTCAGTAATAAGTAGGTATTGCGGAAATCCGATGGATGCGAGACGCACAGGACCGGTCATTGTGGCGACATTTGGGGGAGGCCTATGTCCAACAGTAGACGTCTTTCGGCTGAAATGATGATGATGAATAAGTATTGTCGTATTAACAAATTATTTGTTCATTGTTTCAGTTAAGAATATAATGGCGCATCATACAAGAAGGCAGTGAAAAGAATGGGACAATTCCATCGGGCGCCTTCTCTGCTTATCACTTCCTCCGAGGTTGGTATCCCTTTGGAAAGCCTTATAAGTTAAGGGGATAGCCATATTACGAAAAGAGGGACAGAATAAGTCAAATCTGGAACTGACAAAATCGAGTACTGGAAAATGATTTATTTATTTAAACTTCATGTAGGTACAGTAATGGTACATAGGCAGAATAAAAAAATAAAAAAAAATTGAGTTCTTTCTTCTTCTGTTCAAGTCAATAATAAACTCCTTAGATTGTTTGGGTCCAGGGGGTGGCTACATTAATTGCAGCTTCGGTGACATTCACTGTGTTCTCCAAATTGCGAGTATATTTTTTTTTTTTTGATAGGTTCGCGTTTGACCACAATCTCACCTGATGGTAAGCGATGATGTGGCCGACGATGGAGCACGCTTGCCTAGAAGTAACCTATTCACTCTTGACTTAAAGACCCCCAGGGTTGTAGCTATCAGGGAACACAGACTCCGGCAGGGAATTCCACTCCTTAGCTGTACGAGTGTACGCATTATGAATGTGTTCCCAAAACGCTTTGTACGTATGGGTGGGATGTCCACCATGTACCGATGGCGCAAAGCCGTGCGTCTAGTGGTCCGATGATGGAACGGACTTGGTGGAATTAAATTGTGCAATTCCAACGTACACTCCCCGAAGTGTAATCGATAGAAAACCGACTGTTTTGAACAGGAGCACCGTACTCTCATTGGGTATCCGATGGGTCTGTAAAACCCTATTTCGCCAAGTTGTGTTTGCAGCGGCCTATCTGGGTTTCCAACCAATTTAGCGCTTTCTATAAAAGCCACTGCAATTTAAGCCCATTTATTATTCAGTTCCTAAATGATAGTCATTCATTTAGCTGATAAGTATTCGTATCAGCAAGAAATCTTTGGGGTTTTTTTAGGTGGTAAAATCATCTAATGACAAATCCCGCTCTTGGGCAGGGCGGGAGATAGTGTCAGACTTTTACCGACTGAAAACCCACTCCTGTTCCTTCGTTGTCTTTATTTATTTATTTATTTCTTTTTCTTTTATTTTTTTTGTCTTTCGTACCAGGGCCGAGTCTTCCTTTCTGAATCAGACCCTTGGCCCTAGTAGTCGACCCTGCTGGGCCCCTACGGTTTGCTTTAATCTCCTAATCTCCTTGAGGCGCGCGTGGTACGCGCCGTTGACGACTTGGGCTCGGTCCGGACGGTTATCGGACGGTCGGACGGCGAGCTAACCATTGCTCGCCGTCCGCAAGCCCGCGCCTACGGTGACCGAAGGGCTCTGGAGCCGCGACCGCGTACCGTAAGACGTAGAGTTGGAAGGCCTCCGACAAGGTGGACCGATGATCTTTCGAGGGTCGCAAGAATCCGATGCATGCGAGACGCTCAGGAACTGTCGTTGTAGTAACACTTTGAGGAGGCCTTTGTCCACCAGCGGACGCCTATTGGACTGAAATGATGATGATATCTTTGCATCTTTTTTGTGACTGAAGCTGGGAGAGAGAGAGTAAATTTGCATCTTTGACTGGCCTGTTGGTCTAGTGGTTCGTGTACCTGACTGCAATGCCGGACGTCGTGGATTCGATTCCTACCCTACCCAAGACAAATGTTTGTGTGATGAGCACGATCATTTGTTCTGTGTCTGGGTGTAATTTATCTATAATATGTGTGTATTTAGAAATATACAAGTATGTTTATCAGTTGTCTAGTACTCATAACACAAGATCTGCTTAGTTTGGGACTAGATGGCGTGGTATCATAGTTGTGGAATATTATTATACTAGCTGACCCAGCGAACTTTGTACCGCCATAACAGTCAATGAATTTTGTGATACCTTTTAGCTGAACTGTCAAAAGATAACGCCATCTACTGGCATTACCAGAAGCAGCATAATTTATTTTAAAATGACATTTTAATTAGAGATGGCGTTGAATTCGATTTTTTTTTTCGTGAATTTTTGCATTTTTTCTCACCGTTTAAACTTTTCCTGGACTATCAAAACTATTTCAAGACCAAAATGAGCCAAATCGGTCCAGCCGTTCTCGATTTTTAGCGAGACTAACGGACAGCTATTCATTTCTATGTATATCTAAGATCCCAGAGCTGTCAGACATAACTTATTTTCACATGGATGAAACCTTAGGTTCTCGGTAGCGTCTCATGTGCTTTGAATACCTGTGTACTTGTGGAGCTCCCCCTTGGGGAACTTTGGCAGGTACGAGGTGAGGAAGGGAACTAAAAATAACGAGTTACTTAACTTAATGTTTTATGGCTGATTTTTATATATGTTTTGTAGAATAAGTGTCAGACACTTTCCATGAACCAAAACTTCTGTCAGACGCTTTAAACACAAAAAGTAAATAAACTTTACTTATTTTTACATGTCTGATTTTAAATATGTTATTAAGGTAACTATTACAAAGTTATATTTCATTAGTCACACAAATTGTAGTAACATCCAGTCAGTGCATGAAATCGTCTCACTCGCTCTGAAACGCATGCGTGCTCTCGCGCTCATACTCTCGGCTGAATAATTTTTGTGTTTAGCGGATGTTATTTAAAAGTAGTTTGAATATAGATTATCTAACAATCCGGATATGCAACTAATAATATTTTATAAACATTGTTACCAAACAAGCTTTGTTCATTGCATACACGTATCACGTTCCAAACAAATTTACAAAATAAAATTTGAAACATAATTTAAAAATTTGCTTTCGACTACACACGAGTTGATAGGTACAGTCACCGAATTTTTATTTTGTCGGTTCGCTGCCACCAAATCGGATTCGTCCACAGTCCACTGGGAAATGCAAAAAATTGTAAAATGTTTCCCTCGACGCGCCGTGCAAGACCTTTTAATTATTTTGGTGTGTGTACTGTTTGTTTACTTTCGTTTATAATCAAGGATGATCCGACAGTCAGAGTCTTATTAAGGTTTAGGTAATAATAAAAGGTATGTCTACAAAAAACTGTAGCGTCAGGGACATTGCAGTACGGACAGCGTCATAAACTTTACCTTTTGTTACCCCTCTTTTCTAAGGTATTCATATTTTAATGTGAGAGGGGATCCCAATTGATGCAGCTGTCTGTACCATAGCCAGAAGCGTAGCGTAGACTAATCTACACGTGGGCGAAGATCAGAAGGACATCAGCGAGGTTTTTTTTCATTCAGTACCTAATATAGCCCAAAATTATTGCAGGGATAATATCCGTCAGTATTGTACACCTTAAAAGGGTCTACAAAAAAGTCCTAGATAGTGTATGTCTATCTCTTAGGGTTAACCCACAATAACCATTTTTTATCCTTTACTTTTTACGTGAAATAATGGTTTATTTACGAAGGATTTTAGGCAATACAGTATTAATCCTTATCCAATAAAAGTACCTTAAATACATTGTGCATTAACATAGATCAATATGGCCCATTGCACCATGTAATTTAAATGATAATTTTCGAAGATATTACAGACTTAAAATGCAGGGACACAGCGGTTGCGGTGGTATCAACATTGCACCCGTGCGAAGCCGGGGCGGGTCGCTAGTTATTTTTTATCATAACATCGGACCGGACTGTACGATGCTGTAAAAAATAGGTGTGATAAATACCCATTTTTCCTTTGGGTTGGTTTCGTAAAAAGAATCTGTCTAGCTACTGAGATAAAACAAGCGATGTCCAAGTCATTTGTCTATGAAGATAAGCAAAACCCCCATACCAAACTGGATGGATGATGCTTTTTACCATGGTTGGTCACAATTGATGGAGGTATAGAATCTCCGGTTTTATGGTGGAAATTCAATGGACGAATTGATGGATTTTATACTAAGCGTTTCACCTCGTCGTCTATACTGCGTACTTTGAAGGATTGGAACAATTTGCTGCGGTCTTCCCGTCCAATTATAATTTAGATGTCTTCAAGGCTGGAGTGAATAGGCACTTAATAAACCAGTGAGATTCACCATCAACGAATGTATCACTGTTTACCATCAGGTGGGATCGCAGTCAAGCACTAGTATATAGTATAGCAAAGCATAGCATAATCAGCCTTTTAATGTTCCCACTGCTGGGACTCAGGCCTCCTCCCTAGGAGAGGGAATGGGCCGTAATCCACCACGCGGGCCCAGTGCGGGTTGGTGAATGTCACATGTCTTCGAAATGGTTCTAGAACATGGCTGTTTCCTCACGATGTTTTCCTTAAACATCTCATTTCTTGTTGTCTCTAGTATATATTATTAAAAAAAAAGTGTCTAAAAGGAGGATAACGTGCTCAGCGGAAAAATAAAAGAAGATTTTCCTCACAAAGAACAATTGATTTACAACCTGCGGCAATTGTGGGAAATAATTTAGGATCATTATGTTATCGGACGTTAATTTGGGAGATAGGAGCATTAATTACATTGGGTTCAAGACAATAGTAATGACCGTACCGAATCTTTATACAAATGTATAAAATATTTCCTCTTTATATTTTTCTCTTTATGACTTTATCAAAAAAAAAAAATTTTTATTCAAATCTATTAGCACACAATACTGCCCCCCTAGCCAAATTACGATCGTTTCGTTTGCATCGAATGCCTCGAGTAGGCCACGCCTCCGATTCCTTTGTTCTGACCACGTGACTGAGCGTTGAGTAGACGTCAGAGCAAAGGAATCGGAGGCATGGCCTACACGAGGGTTCGACGCAAACGAAACGATCGTAACTTGGCTAGGGGGGCTGTTCTGATGTCTTTGTGACCGTCACCGGCCCACGCTGAAAACTAGATAGATAGATAGATATACTCTTTATTGTACACCAATAATAAAATTACAATAGGAACTAAAAATGAATAGGGTGTCACAATGGGCGGTCTTATTGCTAAAAGCGATTTTTTACAGACAACCAATGCTGTTGACTCGTTACACTGTGCATGTGGTGCATATTTTCGCTATAGAATTGGTTAGCTAGTCTTAAGATTGCGTCATTTTCCGCAAATAAATTAATTTTCTTTCTTTCATTGGTTAAACGGGTAAGTAGGAGGTACAATGTTTGTTCTCACCAAATTTTGCACGTGTTCTTACTAATTTATTTGAGAAAATCTAAGTAACTACAGCCTCCCAACCAGCCCTAAGGTTAAGCAATGCTTGCCTGAGTCGGTTTGCGGATCATCTTAGCATACCAGATTCCTCCCTGACTCGGAAAGTATGTGTCATTTGCAGATATTTGACATTCGTTTTGAGTCAGAAGCCAGGAAATCTGACACTAGTCTTGCGTTTGCCGAGGGGTATCGTGTTACTCAGTTACTGGGTTGTGGGTTGTGGAGATGGTGGAGGTCTATCTAAGACAGTCTGACTGGAAGTCCACCAAAACTTAGGAAAAAGACTAGGCAGGCTGAATAATTTATGAAACCATATTTAAAAATAAATGCGTTGGCCTAACACCAGAAATTACTCCTGTGTCATGGTAGCGTTCACAATAAAACTCATATACACAAGACGCCCATATTTGGAACAACAATCTGTAAACCATACAAATATTTGTTCCGCGCGGGAATCAAACCTGCGAGACGCAGCAGCAGCCAATCACTCGAGCCCTGGACATGCCATGTCGTCCAACAATAAAATAGACTGAAAATGTAGGTACCTAAGTTAATATTTACCTTCACTAAAAATTCTCTTACACGAGTTACTGAACCGATTTTAAGCGTATCAGATTTGCCAAGAAAAAATCCTTACCTATCGCGGAAAAAAGCGGCCCAAACCCTTTTCTCGTTTCTCGCACGTGTGTTAAAATGTGTGACGTCATCTGACAAGCGTGACGCTTGCTGTCATGTACAGTCGACAAGTAAATTAACTGGGAGTAGGTACGACGTGAGCGTCTGTACGACCTTCCTTTTGGGAGCTATAAATACTTCAAAGAAGGGGTATATTTAGATTGGGATCATGTCTTATTTGCATTGATGTAGGTAGCTCTAACTAAGACTGTCAGATTTATCTCAATGGAAGATCGTTAGATTCAAAAATAATGTGCAGTTTATTTTGCTTCCGACTTCGGTTCCTTCCAAGAAGGTAAATTTTTTTGGTTTTATACGACCGGAGCGTAGTCGCGTCTGCGCAACGTTGGCGCTGCGCAGACGTTGGAGAAGCGCCAACGCTCGTAAAAGGATTAGGCGCACAATGCCACATTCGCAAAATGACATCATCATCTTCCTGCCCTTGTCCCATCTTATTTGGGGTCGGCACAACATGTTTTTTTCTTCCAGTCTATCCTGTCAACGGTCATGCTATCACTAACTTCCTTTTCTTTCATATCACTGTTCACACAATCCATTCATCTTTTCTTTGGCCTCCCTCTCCCTCTCCACCCATCCACATGTATACTCATAACTCTTTTAGTAACATGCGTTTCATCTCTCCTCTTTACATGACCATACCAGGACAAACGATTCCCTTTCAACTTTTCAGTCACTGGCGCCACTTTCAAACTTCCTCTAATATACTCATTTCTCACTTTATCCATTCTCGTCACACCACACATCCATCTCAACATTCTCATCTCCGCTACATGCAATCTTTTTTCATCCGTCTTTTTCACAGCCCAACATTCTGATCCATACAGTATGACAGGTCTTATCACGGACTTGTAGATTTTACCCTTCAACTTGGGGGGCATCCGTGGGTCACAAATTGTTCCAGTGACCTGTCGCCATTTCATCCATCCTGAATTGATCCGATTTGATACGTCTCGGTCTACCTCGCCATCTCCTTGGATAAGCGACCCGAGGTACCGAAAGTCGGAGCAGATTGGTATGGGCGTTCCAGCGAGAGCTAAGGGCATAGGACCGGAGAGACCACCGAAATCACAGAACAAGTACTCGGTTTTCGTTCTGCTCAATTTTAAGCCAACACTCTCCAGTCTGTGCCACCACACCTCCAATTTGCTCTGGACCTCTAGGCCACTCTCGGCAACCAGCACAATGTCATCGGCAAACAGCATACACCAGGGAGCCTCTTCCTGGATGCCCGACGTCAGAGCGTCCATTATCATCAGGAAGAGGTAAGGGCTGAGGGCCGACCCTTGATGTAAGCCGACAGCCACATTGAAGCTGCCAGTGTTGCCCACTGTAGACCGGACTTGGGTACTGCATTGGCTGTACATCGCTCGGATCAACTGCACATACTTCCCAGGCACTCCTTTCTCCTTAAGGGCCCACCACAGAACCTCACGAGGTACCCGGTCATATGCCTTTTCGAGGTCAACGAATACCATGTGCAAGTTTTTATGCGCACCTCTGTATTTCTCGCACAGCTGGCGTATAGCAAAAATTCGCAAAATGACATATTGACGCAAAATGCCACATTCGCAAAATGACATTTCGCAAAATGCCACACTAGCAAAATGCCACATTAGCAAAATGCCACATTATCAAAATGACACATTCTCAAAATGACAAATTCTCAAAATGTCACATTCTAAAAAAATCATAATTATCACATATTGTACGATTTACGTAAATGACAATAAAAATTGTTAAATTTACTTCTTGCAGTGGGTTTTTTATTAAAATTATGAATAAAAAATAATACCAATTTAATCTTTCCAGTATTTAATCACATTTACACATTTACATTTATTTTAATATAAAATAAAAATGCTGTACTTGTAATCTAGCAGTTATTAAGTTTTAGCTAGATGGCTTTCCATAAAAACATACTAACGTCCATCATCTTTCTGCCCTTGTCCCGTGTTATTTGGGGTCGGCGCAACACGTTTTTTTCTTCCATTCTGCCCTGTCACTCGTCATGCTATCACTAACTTCTTTTTCTTTCTTCACACAATCCATCCATCTTTTCTTTGGTCTCTCTCTCCATCCATCATAACTCTTTTAGTAACATGCGTTCCATCCTCCTCCAACAATTCCCAACCCTCCTGAAGATGGTCTTGGTATGGTCATGTGAAGACATGACCATACCAAGATATATTGATAGGTTGACAGATTGATAGATTGATAGATTGATAGATTGATAGATTGATAGATTGATAGATTGATAGATTGATAGATTGATAGATTGATAGATTGATAGATTGATAGATTGATAGATTGATAGATTGATAGATTGACTGATAGATTGATTGATTGATTGACAGGGAATTGTTTGTCTTGGTATGGTCATGTGAAGACCATACCATACAAACCAACAACCCTTCCCTTTCAACTTTTCAGTCACTGGCGACTCGGATAGATTGACTGATAGATTGATTGATAGATTGATAGATTGATGGATTGATAGATTGATAGATTGATGGTATGATGGATTGATAGATTGATAGATTGATTGGTTGATAGATTGATTGATTGATAGATTGATTGATTGATAGATTGATGGATTGATGGATTGATAGATTGATTGATTGATAGATTGATGGATTGATAGATTGATTGATTGATTGATTGATAGATTGATAGATTGATGGATTGATGGATTGATAGATTGATAGATTGATAGATTGATAGATTGATAGATTGATAGATTGATAGATTGACTGATTGATAGATTGATAGATTGATAAATTGATAGATTGATTGATTGATTGATTGGTTGATTGGTTGATTGATTGATTGATTGATTGATTGATTGGATTGGATTACACTTTATCGATTCTCGTCACACCACACATCCATCTTAACATTCTCATCTACTACGTGCAATCTTTCTTCATCCTTCTTTTTCGCAGCCCAACATTCTGATCAGTAAAGGCCTTATCACGGACTTGTAGATTTTACCCTTCAACTTGAGGGGCATCCGTGGGTCACAAGTTGTTCCCGTGACCTTTCGCCATTTCATCCATCCTGTGTTGATCCAATGTGTTACGTCCTGGTCTACCTCACCATCCCCTTGGACAAAAACATACTAACGTCCAAATTTTAAAAAATACCGAGTTCGAAGTGACATTTTGGCATTGTGCGAAAGTGGCATTTTGCGAAAAGTCATTTTGCGAAAGTGGCATTTTGCGAATATGGCATTTTGCTAATGTGACGATTTGCGATATGGCGTTTTGAGAATGTGACATTTTGAGAATATGACATTTTGCGAAAATCTAATGTGTCATTTTGCGAATGTGGCATTGTGCGCCTAATCCTCGTAAAACGCCTGTGGGATAGCGGCCTTTGAGGTCCAAAACGTCAACAATCGACTACATAATCTCAATCGAGTCTACAATCGATTATTTAGGTTAATATATTAAGAGATTTCGTAGGTATTCGCATACATTTCGTTTACTGTTATGGCATCCTACTTTTACGATGCACAAGTACAAAATAAATGAAAGACTAGCTTTTGCCTGCAGCTTCGCCCGCGTACATAAAATATAGCCTATGTCACTCAGGAATAAAGCAGCTTTTTATCGGTGAAAAAATTTTCGCAATCGAGCGAACTTTTAGAGATTACCTCCTACAAACAAAAAAACATAAAATTTAAACAAACTTTACCTCTTTATAATATTACTATAGACAAACATGCTTAAGAGCGTCCTTTTCGAGGTATGTATATTTTCATACAACCGCTCTTACGTACAATATAAAAAAGTACCAAAAAAGACCTCGGAAAATCTGCTATTTTGCATGAACTTCGACACTTCATAAATTAAGTACTCCAAAATTTTAAAAGTCAAAAAATTATAACAATAGAAGCCTTGCACATTTAATCGAAATTCTGAATGACGACAATATTTCTGAAAACACTTTTAAGGGTTTAAAAATACACGTATTTCCTGGAACAAGTTTTGTGAAACATTCGAGTAAATCACGAAATCACCGAACGCCAACAGAGTTTTCAGGCGTTATCTCTCTTTTTTTGCATTGCGTCTTCATCAAACATTGCGTTGGATTGCGTTAGATGACGCAACAAGTTTTTAAACCATGCTCGATGTTGACGATAGGCGAGTGGAAAAGGACCCTCTTAAGTGAAATATACGGCATTATCAACTTGCAAGCAATTAGACCCAGAATGAGTAACGAATGTGTACCTGCCAGAGCTGCAATATAACAATTTTCAACGCAAGAGTTACCACGGTTCTGGGACGCAAAGGGAAGGAACACGGATGGTTTTTTTCCCAGATTCCTAATGTGTTTATAGTCCATTTTGATACAAGTGCAGAAAGTTTGTCATTGCGTCCGAGGCGGAATTCGCACGAGCCGTAGGCGAGTGTGTTATGGAGTCGAGGGCTACAGTGAATTGCACGTTTATCAAACGACTTTTTTCAATACACTTACGAAGAAATGAATAAACGGGGATTGACCGGCGACTCGTGGGGACGACACGCGCCCGGCCTGATACAATACATGTAATAACATTGTGGCAGGGAACAGCACGCGCACTTTTCTGCACTAGTGCGGAAAACAGTCTATTGCGTGCCTAAAAGCGGTGGGATAAGAGCGGATTTTCGAGTAAGTGTATTGAAAAATATTTAAAGTTGAATATTTCTCAAACTCTACTCTAGCCGAGTGTGTCCCTGCCAGGGGCTACGGGATGTTCGAAAGAGTTACTGCGGGCCTAGAACGCAAAGGGCAACTGAAGACACACGGATAGGTTTTTTTTTAGGATTCCTAATTTTGAACATTTGAAGTTGAATATTTCTTAAACACTACTTTAGCCTAAAATTCCTGTCAAAATTTGGCTAGTCGATGACTCGAGCTTGGTACTTACTGGACTTCCGGACGGTGGGCTAACCATTACTCGTCGTCTGCCTGCGCCTACTGTGGCCGAAGATCGCATTGTTCTGCGATTCCCGACGCACGGGGACGTCTCCTGTCGCGGAGGCTGGCTCAAGAGGATGTCCGTTAATTAGCTACTCGAGTTAACGCTAACAGGATACATCATCATATTCTACTCACTAATGGATCCTTCCATGTTCCCGTTGTTTTTGTTTAGTTTGTGTATGAGCATTATTAAATCAAGGAAATGATATTTTCTAAAATTGGACATCCCACTCTGTGGTTTAATAGCGTGGACCTTATCGTGAACGTTACATCTGAATTGATGCTTTCCCACCAAAGAATACGAATATGTTGAGAAGTTATAAACAGAGGTCGGAATTAGGTAGAGTTATTTATGTACTTACACTGATTTCATACAGCGAAAGAATAAAGTGGATATGCCTCAAACACTGAGATTAATTTTAAAGAGCAGAATTTTTTAGACACTCATAAATATTGCAGAAAAAAAAAATCCTGTATTAATGACGAGGAGGAGGAAGTGTATAAATTTGCTAACCTCACCTCAGTTGACTTAGAGCGATCTTTTTCAAAGGATTTTAGACGTTCGGAGGAATTCAAAAATTGTATTTTTATTATTAGGTATGTTTGTTTTATTGGTCTTATCTATCTCGGAGGTTTTTAATATTATTTACTTATATGTAATATTGTTGGCCACACGAGATTGTCCATTAGAAATCCCGGGACGATCCATATTAATATCAACATTTCGATGCAAGTACATATATAACTACCTAATTCCGACCTCTGGTTATAACCAACATCATCTAACAAAAGAATACGCAAAGCATAGCATAGCATAGCATAATCAGCCTTTTAATGTTCCCACTGCTGGGACTCAGGCCTCCTCTCTCTAGGAGAGGGAATGGGCCGTAATCCACCACGCGGGCCCAGTGCGGATTGGTGAATGTCACATGTCTTCGAATTTTTGGTTCTAGGACATGCCGGTTTCGTCACGATGTTTTCCTTCACCGTTTTGAGAGCAGTGGTGATGAAATAAATTACACAAAGTAATGCGCCTGGCTGGGTTTGAACCCGCGACCTACAACCCGTAATTCGGGGCCGTTACCACTCGGCCACCACAGCTCTCAAGAAAATCACTCTAAATTAATTTACTGACCTACGTTCCCTTGTTAATCTTCGAAGGTTTGTTTTATTTTACAAGTACAAATATATTTACAAGTTAAACATCTCCGTCGGCCGAAAGTTAATTATGAATTATCAAAATTAATCTTCCTAATTTAATTAAATCTTGTTAGAATTTACCTTCATGTTTTCGCCTGTTTCAATATCATGGTTTTAAAATTTACATAATCTACTTAAAATACTTACATAAGTAACTTAACTAAACGAGGATTTTAATTTAAACCTGGTAACCGGATCAAATTGACTGGCCTGTTGGTCTAGTTGGTCGTGGGTTCGATCCCCACCCAGGACAAATGTTTGTGTGATGAGCACGATCATTTGTTTTGTGTCTGGGTGTAATTTATATATAATATGTATGTATTTAGAAATATTTAAGTATGTTTATCAGTTGTCTAGTACTCATAACACAAACTCTGCTTATCTTGGGACTAGACGGCGTTGTGTGATAGTCGTGGAATATTATTATTATTGATTGTTTGTCTTCCTATTCTGAAAACTTGCAATGAGATTATCGACGGAATGTAAAATGTCATGCTAATATTATAATAATATGCTTTAAAGCTCCACAAGAAGTAAATAAACTTTACTTATTTTTACATGTCTGAATTTTAAATATGTTATTATGGTGACTATTACAAACTTATATTTCATTAGTCAGACTAATTGTAGTGACCAAACATCCCCTACACAAAAATTATTCAGCCGAGAGTATGAGAGCGAGAGCACGCATGCGTTTCAGAACGAGTGAGACGATTTCATACACTGACTGGATGTTTGATCACTACAATTAGTCTGACTAATGAAATATAACTTTGTAATAGTTACCTTAATAACATATTTAAAAATCAGACATGTAAAAATAAGTAAAGTTTATTTACTTGTTGTGGAGCTTTAAAGCGTCTGACAGAAGTTTTGGTCCATGGAAAGTGTCTGACACTTATGATACTACTTTAAAATAATATTCTACACAACATTTATAAAAATCACCCATAAAAAATTAAGTTAAGTAACTCGTTATTTTTAGTTCCCTTTCTCACCTGGTACCTGCTCAGGCACCCCAAGGAGGAGCTCCATAAGCACACAGATATTCAAAGCACATGAGACGCTACTGAGAACCTAAGGTTTCATCCATGTGAAAATAAGTTATGTCAGACAGCTCTGGGATCTTGGATAGACCAAGATCCCAGAGCTGTCTGACATAACTTATTTGACTTTGAATGACTTATAAAAAAATAACACGAATTATTATGACATGACGTCTTGTCATTCGTTCAAAAATGCGTTTATTGATTTTTAAAATTCATAAAGCGGTACGTAGATACGTAATTTCACCATCTTTAAACTGGAATATCTTTAATATGAGGATTCTAATAATACTAATGTCTCAGACAAAATTGTTTAGAAATTAAATCTATATACTCATACTTTTTTGTATATTTTGCATCACTTGATGCTAAAAAAATATGACAGCAAAATTTTTGTTCGAGAGTCTGCCATCACTCTTTGGCACACGGATGGACCTCTTATTTTGAGGTTGGAAATCATCATCCACTAAAACCACACAGATATCATTCAGTTTCCCTTTGAGTTCTAAGACCATGGCATTCCTTTTCAGAAATTACCCGTGACCCTAGCGGCATTACCATAAGGGGACCTACGGTTTAGCTGAACTATCTTTGAGGCGCGCGTGGAACACTGCTATAAGTTATTTAAAGCTATTTATTGGTTTTTCTGTAATCTGTCAGTAAAAACTATATTATATTGTTTTAAAATTTTTGACTCAGTAATTTTTTATTTATTTTCTTAAACAACTCTTAAGCTATGAACATTATATTTTAACCTATTGAGTAGCGTAATTAGAGACACAATATAAAGACAATGACCGAGCGAACGCCGGCGTTCGCACGGGGCTTAATGAATATTGCTTTGTATAAAATTATTTGAGACCCTCAAAATATGTCTAATTAATATGTCACACGGTAAATTCATTAACTTCAACTGAATCGACCCAATAGATTCGAAACAAATGGTCTGTGACAGACGAATACTTGTAGATAGACAAACAGACAGACGCGCAAGTGATCCTATTATTATTTCCTTTTTTTCATTCGACACTACACTTGCACTGAAAGTTCAAATTTAGTTGAACTTTCAGTGCAAGTGTAGTTGCTTAAGACTAGAAGTTCTTTTTTATTATTATTGATAGGCTCGCGTTTGACCACTATCTCACCTGATGGTAAGCGATGAAGTAGTCCACGATGGAGCACGATTGCCTAGAAGTAACCTATTCACTCTTGACTTAAAACCCTCTAGGTCTTAGCTATCAGGAAACACGTGGGAAAACAGGGACACGTGGGTTCATGTGGGATATGTTACGGGAACGAATAAATTACTATATCTAAGGGACGCAGATATGATAGCGTTCTTCTTTGGTTATTACACTGACCAAATTTTTTACCTAGCCATCTTTTGTTGCAGGGATCTATGCTCAGTTGCCAGCACCGCATGCGTTGATGGGCGGCGGCGCGAGCGCGGGCGGCGGGCGGGCGACTCGCGCCCTGCGCCTGCTGTTGCTGCTCGTGCTGGCCCTGGCGGCCGTGGAGTACCTGTTCGGCTCGATCCTGGATGCGTCTCCCCTCAGGACCTATCTGTATACCCCACTGTATAACGCCACGCAGCCTACACTCAGGTAATTCAGAGGGAGATGAACATATACATGAAGAATCTCTCTCTTTCTCTCTAGCGATTTAGAGAGCTACATTACTCTCTAAATGCTCTGAATCGTGACTTCGTTTGAAACTGTCAACGATTTTCTCCATCTGCTAAAACAAGCAATCCTGGGCCTTAAGTCTGCTATTACAATAGTGTCAGAATGGTCTGTCATTGATTTCATATTTGTTGATTTTGACAAGTTTGGTAATCTACTAATATAATGGCGTCATTATGACTTTCCAATAGTCAACCACTGACACTCCATTGAAAGAACTGGCATAGAATGGTAATCTCGTACATATTAACAAATGAATGTCTGACGTATGCGGTAATCTGCTAAAATTTTGACAGTTCCTTTGATCAGTGACCTACCATTAGAACGTCCTTGTGTAGTCATTGTTTTTAATAAGCTCGATATTGTCATTCTACCTCAACCCTATTACGAGACCATTCACCGATCAATGTTCGATCATTATAAATTAGCAGATTACGAACTTTTAGCAAAATGACAATGGGATCGTGTTGGAATGACGAATTTATAAAAATAGCAGACTTGGGCCCCTGGAGGAGTGCGGCGCTGATAAGTTGTTCTGATATTTGGTCCGAACACCATTTGAAGCTCCGGTCTTTACGTCTTAGGAATAATAGCACTCAACCTTTTTGAAATGGAATCACTAATGCTTTGTTTGACGGCCCCAAAAGTTTATAATTTTGATGAGGTTCCCAAGATATCTGAATCTGACATTTCTCTGATATTCGTCAAACTTTATTGAGTCGGTAATTTTCTGGAGTTATAATGAACAGATCACGGGTTTGTCTGACCTCAGATACAATGGCCAAAATTCCTTTTCATATCATACCATCATGGTAGTAAAAGTTCTGTCCAAAACGTTTACTAATTATGTGGTCTTTATATAAAAGGCTATAAAAATCTTCACCACAGTTTCTATTGTAATTTTCGCACTAATAGCTTTAAGGCCATGCCAATTTTAGAGATTCCTTAACTTGATCATATCTTTTCCAGAAACGCTGAAAGAATACCTGCTTCTTTAAAAAGGTTCCCCCAAACGGACCCAATAAACATGAATTATGCTGATGGGTATCCTGAAACTATAATTCAAAATATAACTGCAAATAACCACACGATTCCAAACAACGCGGCACGAAAACCCATCGAACTAAACATCACGAAAACGAAGTCAGTCGAAGATGTGAACAGTTTTGTACAAAATGAAACTACACCTACTTCTATGCTGATCACGAAGTTACTGGATGGGGTGAAGAATGGGAATGGGAGTGAGGCCATGAATAAGAGTGATTCTGCTCCAGAATCCGAAACCCGCTCTACTCTGCCGATGTGTGAGAGCGCAAGTGATTTAGGTAAGCTCAATGCCTTTTTTTTATTATTGACTAAAGTGCTAGTCAATAATAAATAAATTCGTTGCCCGCGAATTCGTTGGCGAAAATCTTTTAATTCATTAACGCTCAGGCGGTAGCCGGCGCCCGCAAGCCATTGTCTTACTATTGTGTCTCTAATTACGCACGTCAAAAGGTTAAACCTATTTTTTCTGTTAGGTTAGGTTAGCTTAAACTACCGTTTTAAAAACGAATAATGACAACCTTTATGGAAAAAAAAAACAAAAAGGTCAAAATCATTAAAGTTGCCATTACTTGTGCAAACTTTCAGTAAACAGAATGAGATTTTGGATACAAACGATATTCTCCATTTTCGCTTAAAACTTGAATTTCCAAAAATCCCTTCGTAGTGCACGCCTACGTCACAAAAGGAACCCATGTGTAAAATTTCACGTTCCTAGTCCCAGTAGTTTCAGCTATGCGTTGATATGGAGGAAGGTGGATGGATTATGATAGAAAAAATATTCAAAACTTATGATAATTTGTAACTAATTTGTTCATAGGTCCCGTACCAGCCAACACGACCGACATGGAGCTGGATGAAGTGGAGAAGAAGTTCCCTGAGGTGCAGTGGGGGGGTCGGTATACCCCACCAAATTGCACTGCCAAACACAAAGTCGCCATCATTGTGCCATACAGGTATGACGAACAGTTTATCGTATAGGTTTTACTACGGCACCGAACATAGCAGCGTAGGTGGACACTAAGGGCTATATTTCACTGGGACACCATGGCGGCGCGACCAGTTGCGCCGCCATGGTGTCCGTAAGCTACCAAACTAGACACCATACAGACACCAGAGTCGCTACACCACACTGATATAGTATCAAAAAGGACCTTAAATGCACGCGTCCGAGTTGGTCGCGCCGCCAAATTGGTCGCGCCGCCAAATTTGTTGCGCAACCAAACGGACACCAGGTGAGTAACTCTCTATAGAGCTGTATAAATTTTATATGGTGTCCCGGTGAAATATAGCTCTAAATGCTTTGAACCCCTGCTTTGAAAAATTTAACTGTCCTCAAGGATAGCAAAGATGATTTTAGGCTATGTGGTTAAATCATGTACTTCAGGTAAGCTAGGTAGGACCAGAGTATAAAGAATAAAAGTGACACGGCGGACACAGCCGCCTCTACTCACACATAGGTACATACGTACGTTATCTAGTAACTTAACACTCTACAATGTTTAAAACTTTATTTAAACTACTTTACTAACTTCTAGTCGATATTTTGACTAAATTAGAAAGTAAAGAGCAAATTTAATCGAATAAATTGACTTCAAACTACAGCCACCACAATGGATCCTTACAAAAAAAGATAGCCTTTAGAAAAAAAATGTGACATGATATGTTTCTACCATCGAGATATAAGTACTAACGTACTAGAGAAGCTACGTCAAATAACTGAATTGTCCTATTTTCGTAATTTGAATCTTTAGTTCGCTGCAGCGCTAAAATAATAACAATTTGTCTAAACCATAACTAATTTACCACAGCGCTAGATTTGCTGCGGAAGTGTATTTATTCTCGGCAAAAAGGTCTTAAGCGCCATGTAAATCACGGCTCTTACGCGTTTTCTTCGACAAAGTGCGGCGCGATCGCCGCAGTTGAACGAGACAAAGTAGGAATTTACGGTGTCTTCTCTAGTACGTTAGTACTTATATCTCGATGGTTTCTACTAACATTTTTAGGTTAAAGAAAGCTCAATATATTCAAGAACATTACAAGAATATGAAAAAGTGAACATTTGTTAATCTGAGTTATTTTTCAACATAGACATTTTTTTTTACTAGCCCTTACTGTCCAACTCTTGGGCAAAGGCCACCACCAAGTCCTTCCAGACATTAAATTTACCTTGTTTTTAAGCTCACCATAGAGCTTACTAATGCTTCGACAGTCACTGCCTTTTCATGCTCTAGATGTCTCTGGCGTCACCCAAACATGAGTAACCCCTAGTCACTCAAGTTTGGTACTCAAAGAAACTAGGGATGGATTGTACGAATAATGAAATGGTTACAGAAGTAGATATTAATAAGGAAATTACTTTTTTTATTTTCCAGAGACCGCCAACAGCATTTAGCAATTTTCTTAAACCACATGCACCCCTTCTTGATGAAACAACAAATTGAATACGGCATATACATTGTAGAACAGAAAGGTAATTGTTTTTTTTTTACAATTCTATACAAAAATGTCCTGAGTTCTACTTTAAAGAGAATAAAATCAAGAGGATCAGTTTTATCTCGTAGCCTCTGGTGTTGCAGATGTTTGCACCTATACTCCATTCGGAATAGGTTGAGACGTTTATACAAACCTTTTTTTACTGTCTTGTTAACTGATTTTGACTTCTATTACGTACCCTTTACTCTATTCAGTGAGCCGTGAGACAAAAGGTAAACAAACCATATATAAAACTACTAAATTATTTGAACGGTGTATGATGTTTTGTCATCGGGCGAGTTATAATCCGCCATCTTTTTCACTATCAATCAACTTGTTGATACGATAGTGCCGCTTTCAGATATTTCCATTTAATTCTTGTTATTCGCCAAAGAAAAAGCGTGCAAAGAAAACGCCAATGCATTCAACAGAAAAGGAGACTGTTATTAATGTATTCAAACAGGTCGAAGAAACTTGTTAGAAGTTACCTACATTGTTTTCTTGGTTTACATTTTGTCTCAAGCCCATATGAATAGGGTATAGGCATAAGGATGGCATTAAAAACAGAAAAGTGGTTACAATACCAACTATTAACTGTAGTTGCCTTTTGCCATGCCTGCAACGCAATAAAAGTCAAAATCGATTAAACGGACAGTAAGAGATGTTTGTTTAAATGTCTCATCTTACTTCGAATGGAGTATATGCAGCAACGATCATCTCCCATAAGGCGGGTCTTCTACTTTTTTGCTAATATTGATAAACTCGTGTTTGACCATTATTTCAAGTTATGATAAGCGATGATGGATCACACAAGTCTAGAAGTAACCTATTCACTCATGACTCAACAAACTCTAGGTCAGGGATGGCGAACCTTTATTGATAACGGTGTCAAAAAAAAATTAAACCAAAGCGTGCCGCCAAATTTCTTTTTGCTGATTTATTGAAAAAAAAAGAAACAAAACTAGATGCTATTTATTTAACTATTTATTTAAATTTTTTGCATCCCAAAATTCGTAAAGCAGTCGTAATGTCAACTGCTATGTATTTTATAAGTAAGTGAAATTCAGTGTGATTTCTTCAATTGTTGCAAATTATCTAGATGTTAAGTAATTTTGTATTGGTGTGCCCGAATTTCATTGCCACGTGCCACTATTGGCACGCGTGCCATAGGTTATAGCTATCAGGTTACAAAAACTCCAACAGAACCTTTTATAAGTAAAATAACAAGTATCTAAAAATATTCATCATCTCAGGTACGAAACAGTTCAACCGCGCGAAGCTGATGAACGTTGGTTTCATGGAGAGTCAGAAGCTAGAGCCGGGTGGCTTCGCGTGCTTTATCTTCCACGACATCGACCTGCTGCCGCTGGACACCAGGAACCTGTACTCCTGCACGCGACAACCCCGGCACATGTCCGCTTCTATAGATAGGTTTAAATTCAAGTAAGTTTGTTTTTTTTTTTTAATCGGTGTGCGTTTAACTTAAGACCACACGACAATAGTGAAAACTCCATCATGGTGAGTTTAATCATGCTAAATCGTAAACGTTCGGGTAAAGTCGGTCGACTCGAGCCGATCTTACCCGAACCAGCGTTACATAGCCGAGCGTGACGGCCTGAGGGTTTTCTAAAATGACGTTCACCAACTGGCAGCACTGAGTCGTCAGGTCCAGGCACCGGTCAAAACTATGTTAATAACATTAGTTAAATTGACGTCAACATCATTTATACGTAGGAATTCAAAAGTAGGAGGCCTCTCGGCTTAGTGGCGCCAACTGGTGGTGTGAATTTTCCTGAAAACCCTCATTCCCGCAAAAAGAAGTGCTCAGCGGGATTAGAAAAAAATTAAATTCAATTAAACTATTGGTTAAAAGAAGGAATATTGTGTGTAGAGGAATAAACTTGTATCTAATAGTTTAATAGATATTTTATTTGTAACAAATTCAACATTTACTTTAAGTGAAAACTTAAAACCTGCGGTATCTTACAAAATATCTGTAAAATATCGTTTCGCGACTGCTTCTTATTTTGCGCACACTATCTTTAGTAAACTTTTCAAACTAATTTCTCTGTCTCTCTCAAAAAATCTCTTTAAAAAAAATTACAGTATTCTTCTTTTTTTGCAGGCTTCCTTTTTTTCTGTTCTCTTAGCCTAATTTTTTTTTTATTATTGGTAGGCTTGCGTTTGACCACTATCTCACCTTATGGTAAGCGATGATGTGGTCAACGATTGAGCACGTGTGCCTTGAAGTAACCTATTCACTCTTGACTTAAAGACCCCTAGATTGTAGCCATCAAGAAACACAGACTCCGGCAGGGAATTCTACTCCTTAGCTGTACGCACTATAAAATTAAATATGTTCCCAAAATGTTTTGTAAGGGTGGGATTTCCACCATGTACCGATGGCGCAATGACGTACGTCTAGTGGTTCAATGATGGAACGGACTTGGCGGAATTAAATTGTGCTATTCTAATGCACACTTCTCGAAATGTAAACTATAGAAAACCGACAGCAACTCGACATCGATGCTTAATACTTTGAAGCTTTGACTCGACGAGTGCATCATTGCCGATGATCTACTTGGCTCGCTTCTCTTTGTCTCGATTTTTTCGATGATCGAGACTGTCTCGATTTTCGGACAGTACCTAATAAAATTTAATTGCTTAACAAAATACACGAACCGTTCCAGGTTACCATACAGCGCTATATTCGGCGGCGTCTCAGCCATGACTTTGGAGCAGATCCAAACTGTCAACGGATTCTCCAACAAGTACTGGGGCTGGGGCGGAGAAGACGACGACATGTACTATAGGTAACCATTACTTTATTTTTATAATAATAATATTCCACAACTATCACACAACGCCAAAGCAGAGTTTGTGCTACGAGTATTAGACAACTGATAATCATACTTATACCTATATATTCTAAATACATATATATAGATAAAATCTGCATGCATTTTCTTGGCTACACGAACTGATAGCATTGCGAAGGTGTCCCAGTTAAGGCACGGGCCTTAAAGTGTTCATTTGATATAAAATTTGCTATTTAATACCTCTACAGTAGTTTACAGTATATATATTGATGGTAACATTGATTGAATTTAAAAAAATAAAAAATGAGGTTGATCGTTACGGGACGCTCGACAGATATGAAATATCGCGCGCACGCACTCACACAAGGAAGTCGATAGCGATGGCACAGAGGGGCATCACGGCATGACAGCGTCATACCGTTTGCCGTCACGGTATCTGAATCGGTTTTACCAAGGCGTGCCAATAGATGTTTCACATAAAAAACAAACGAATAACGAATAAAATTGCGTTCCAATAATCACAGTTATCCTAAGTAGAGGCTTTCTCTATCGCCATAATTGTTAAATTTTAATTATCCTGTTGCAGATTACTCAAAAAGAACTATCACATAGCAAGGTACAAGATGTCTATCGCCCGCTACGCCAGTCTAGAACATAAAAGATCAACGCCTAATCCAAAGAGGTAAGCCATTATTGTTTAGTAACACTACTAACAAAAATAATGTGACATCATATTATAACACTACTTCTAACTTAGTCCTAACCTATACGAAAAAGTTCTAACCAGTTATATATATATTGAACTTTATTTCCCAAAAAGTTAAGTTTCTTAATAACAAATTAACCACGTAGACTCGGTTCTAAAGTCAGATTTGCATTAGGTTATAACTTTACAGTTGTTGGAATAAAATTAAAAATACAACAACAACAACGCGTAACTCCAAGAGTTATGGTGAGACTACAATTAGAACTTGTTTTATAATGTGACAAATTCATTAATTGGATTTCAGTCTGCCAGCTGTGAGAGTAATATAATACATTGAGACGTATAGCATTACTAAATTAAAGAAATCTCGATAGAAACATGTCAACACAACATACATATTGATTTTCAAAATACTCATTTCCAGGTACCAACTGCTGTCACAAAAAGGCAAAACGTTTGGCAGGGATGGTTTGTCTACCCTCCGATACGAAATAGTGCAAGTGATGCAATACCATTTATACACGCACATCCTAGCCAATATAGACGAGCGCAGCTGATGGACATACTTCGCCAAGCTTTTGTTTGGCGAGGACCGGTAACACAAGTTCAGTGCAGAGACGCTCATGAAAAAAATACGATCGTTACCCAGTGTTGTTGATCTCTTTCACATTACCGAATGACAGTTCACTAGTGTTGCCCGTGGAAAATTACAAATTTATGTGGTAGAATGTGCTTGATAACTACTGGGTGATTTTTTGTACGGTGTTATTGAATGCGTGGGAAAAATGTTATGTAAGTCTTGTCATTAGTCAATTGTAATTCTGCGACAATTATTACGATGTTATTAATATTAAACTGTTTAGTATATGTAGGTGTCGACTGCTGGTCATAATTTGTCTAATCATTCCATGATTATAATGTCATAGACTCGACTTGTACGTTGACCCCATTTTTAATGTATGGCAACACTAGGAATTTGTCAACACTAAAATATAGGTGCATACTATAAAAATAGGCCTATTATCTACCTGTTGAATATTTCATAAATGTCTGTTTTTATTTATTTATGCAAATTAGTATCTAAGCTTTAAATGATTTGTATAATGTATTTACTAAGATATCTCTCGTAGAATGATTAAAATCAAGGTTCTTGTAGGTACTTTTCTCTCTTATTTTTACAATTTTGACTTTTTTATTGATCATCGCCGAATTTAGAATTAGTAACAATTTAACCGTTTATCTGGAATTTAAAAAATCCAATGTATAAATGTAAATTATTGGAAATTGTAGATAAAATAATGTACAGACGGCCATTTTATTGTAATATTTAAAGTACAGAATGACAATATAGTACATAAAATTCAAACCTAGTATTATGGTTGCGCTGAGCGCGTTCATTAAGGTACAGTAAACACTGGTAATTATTAAATTAATAATAGTAGAATTATAATATTCTCATCAGCATGCGTTAGAAATACATGTAGATCGGTTATTAATTAAATAAAAGCTAACTATAGGTCTTTTATAATAAATTTGCGGCCTAAGCATCAAAAACATAAATATCAAAATTATTTTCTTCGACTTTTTTTATTAGTTAGTTTTTTTTTTTTTTTTAATTAATTTGTAAGGTATACTTTCTCAATTCTAAAATTATTATTTTATGAATAATTTTATACTTATTAACCATACTCATCGTAATATTAAGGTCACAAAATTAGCATTTTTATAACATGCAGACCGCTGTAGGTTTTTTTTTAAATATAAGAATATCCAAAACTATTTTGTATGAAATATCAATTAAAATAATACTGACTAGTATCTAGGCACTTAAGTGCTAAACAATATTCCACAAGGTGTATAAATGTTTTTATTATAAACTAACAATTATGTACTTACATACTAAATAAATAAAGTTGTAAATAGCTTTTTTAGCTAGATAGGTAGAAAACTTATAAATAGAAATTAATGTCCTTGCTGTTCAATGTTTTGTTCAACTATCTCTAACGTACCTATGTAAGATAGTTCATTTATCTCTAAAACTACTATTCTAGTAGCTTATATCCTTTACAATACCTATCTATAGTTCGACTATAAAGTATTTTTTCTGTATGACTTTTCAGTTTTTAAAATGTTATAATTATGATTAAGTGCTAAATGATTAATGCTGCCATCAAACAACATACATTGCTCCTTTTTTCATTTATAATCAGTCGATATTAATGAATCAATGTAAGTCCAAATGTGCAGTCTTGATCACTGAGCACTCGAGCTCTAAAACAAAAATTGATGTCAAAACAACGATTCAATATTATTCATTTTTTATAGACTCCTTAAATAGCCAAGTTCAACTATTCTAAGGCCCGGGCAATTTATTTTAAATCAAGCGATGTGACAAAAAGCGCCATTTTTTCATAATGTTGCCACCTTCAACGATATAATTCTACTATGCCAGGGCTTTCACTGTCTAAGCATTTCTATTTCCTAATATTTTTTTTATTTTAGTTTTAAGGGATACAATGTGATACATCTGTTTCTGAGCGAAAGATGTAACCATTGCTCTGATACAGTAAGTTGCTCAAAGTCAAAACCTAAAGAAATGTTGAATAATTTATAAATGTATATGATCACCTATTTTCTATGTTATTATTCTATTTTTTGATAGTGCCAAGATACATGGGCCGATATAAATGAGCAATGGCTCATCTTCCGTTAGGCCTCACGACAATAGGGGGGTTAGACAAATATCTTTTCTGTTAGCGTTCCCGCCAAACGCTAAGCACAAAATGTATGGCAATGACATTACCTGTCACGCCACTTGTCACGTGACTTCTCCACAGGTAACATCATGACCGGAGTTTATGGCGGGATTTTTTCAATTGAAGTACATTGGCTGTTTTAATTATTCGCAAATTGAATTCTATTATAGTGAACATTGTGTTTTAAAGTTGGTGTGCGTAGACACTATTTGAAATCATTGAAACAGGCGCGATTTCGGTAAAATGGAGCTGAGAATTATCGTAGTATTAACTACCACAGCGATGCTTACCGAGAAGGCTGAGCCGATGCATTTACTTCAAAAACATTAGAACGTGTTAGATCCGCCTTCTAATGGAACCCAAGGGAACTTAAAACTTAATAATTTGTAAACTTGACACTGGCTAAATGCACAAAAGGTCCGAAGCCAAAATAATAATAAAAAATACTACACTTTAAGGTTATACCTGTCAGTCAGGTAAGTTTGTGTGGAAACCTACACAGTTTTGCAACATACACGCTCCGGTTTACCTGTACAACTTAACTGTACAGGTAAACCTGTCAGGTATACCCTAGCGTGTATGGCTACCTTTATACTACAATTTGTATTTAGCGTTTGGCGGGAACGCTAACAAAAAATTCATTTTGTCTAAGCCTGCAGAACTGTTATGCCTAGTTTTCGTACTAAACTTGTAAGTCTATATTTTGATTACTTATTCTATTTTCAATTTTTATTTTTTATAAGTACCTACTACCTATTAATTTTAAAGTGAAACGCTTTATTATTTACGTATTTTCGTTATAATACTTACTAAACATTCTTTGAAAAACCATTTTTTATACCCATTTTACTTAAGTAGATACCTATACTTGGGTAATTTTTTAAACGATGCTTTCCATAAGTACATAATTTAATAACTCTCAATCCTAGATTTTCTTTAGTAATTCGATTAGCAGATTAAAAGTCAATACTTGTGCTATTTTATATTATAAGAAGTAGAATTTTTATGCCTACTTGACTTGTACTGAATGTATGCGCGAGAAATACTTACCAAGGCCTACTTACCTACATCACAATAATAACATATTAAGCTATTGTAAACTATAAATATTCGCTTAAAATTCAGTACTCGCGTGTATAAGCGCTAATACACACGAGCGGCATGATGACAACGGCAGAGGTGACACTTGACACACACGACAGCTGCCGCTGATTTTCAAAGTTGGAATATCGATGCGTTAACAACTGCTGCCGACGTGTCGACCTGTGTCGACGGCTGCAGTCACCTCTGCCACAAGCCGCTCGTGTGTATGGGCTCTAAGATAATTTCTTATAAGCAACATAGGTTTCTAGTGTAAATCGGCTTAGACACGAAAGGTCGTTATAATACCTGTCTACCTTAGTTAACCATAGCTTAGATCTTGAGTTACTTAAAGAAAAGTGATATAAATTAGTTTTTCTTTTGTCAAAATTGTTTTAAATAAATATGGTTTGTTTTATATAAACTTGGTTGTTTCATTTCAATAACTCAACCTAACACAACACAACACACACACACAACACACACACAACACACACACACACACACACACACACACACACACACACACCACACATACCAGATGATTCAGAGCTGTTGTGTGAACTTATCAAGACCAGGGCCCTTACCATGACGTGTTAAAATGTCAAGCATGCGAGCGGAAAGGGACGGAGCTATAAACCCTACACACCACTAATTTTAAATTAGTACAAATACTTAAGAGCGTTCACTCCAAAATACGCGCTATTTGGCCAAACCATGATTTTCAAACCCGTTTATATATATCCTTTAATAATTGATTGTACAAACATGTGATTTACCAATAACATTAGAAAATATTCTTGTCTAAATAGTTAAGCAGGATTTTATTTAAATTAATTAGCACGCTTGTGAACTATATTCACATATGTAAATAGAGTTTTTTCATTTTACTTTCAGAGTAAATTTCGAAGCTTGACAACTTTTACAGTTGTAATAGCATTAATAAACAAAAAATACAAAACAGTAACTTGAATCCTTAACAAAATAATCCTTACTTAATAAAAAAAAAAATTCTTAATTGGTAAATTCATACTTTGAAAATGTTTCGTGGACAATTTTGAGATTTCTTTTCTTTTACTTTTGACTACACAAATATGGGTGAAGGAAAACATCGTGAGGAAACCAGCATGTCCTAGAACCAAAAATTCGAAGACATGTGACATCCACCAACACGCACTGGGCCCGCTTGGTGGATTACGGCCCATTCCCTCTCCTAGAGAGGAGGCCTGAGTCCCAACAGTGGGAACATTATAAGGCCGACTATGCTATGCTATGCTATACACAAATATGATCAGGAACGGGTACGGATAGAGCCCCATTTTTTTGTACTAATTAAAAAATAGGGGTGTCCATCCTCCATTCTTATACCAGTTCAGTTTTAGTCGTCAAATAATTCGGGTTAAGAGCTCGTGGTATTGCCTCAGGAACATAATAGTTAGGTAAAGCAAAAATTAAAGATAGTCGAGGTTTTAGTCAATGTAATAACCATCACAAAATATGAAAGTTAACTGTCACAGGAAAAAAAAACTAGGAGAACACTACTCTCACTTGACTACACAAAAAAATGCGCTCACAAATCACGGTTAATAAGGTTGAAAAAAAATGCGGGAAAATTTACTCTTATCATTATTAAAATTTCAAAACTGACGCAAAACGTCCTGGGACCGAACTGCTGGGATTTTGAACACAAAGATGGGTCGGTTGCTAAGCTGGAGAGATGCCCGAAGTCCGGCGGCCAGTTGTCGCGGCAAGCCCATCAATGGCGGACTTTCGCGCCAAGACGTGCGCCGTAAATACCAAGATGGCGCTGGCGTGCACGCTAATGTCAAGTCCAACCAATTCCTTTCAGCTTCAAACTTGGTCCTAGAAAGATAAAATGCTGTTGGTATACAACACAATTCTATTTTGAAACGGTGAGGGGAAATAAGCAGGTACTTACTATAGCAACTAACGCGAATTGACGTGGTTAGATAATAAAGGGTACCTAAGCATACGATTTATCATATCATAGATCCAGCAAACGCGGAAACCAGCATAATCTTGATTAACTTCGGGATCATAAAAAATACTATTAGGTCTTTACCGATCCGAGATCTTTTGTGCTGAGGCATCTCATGAGGAATCATTGTCCGCCTGAAGTGCCTCGTAAGTACATGACTCATTAATGTATTTTGTTGTCAGTTATAATTATTATTACTAAGTAATCCTAGTGTTTAAGTTTTAGCTTGTAAGTTACTAACAAAAATGGTTCCATTGTTGTCCGAAAATAAACAATTTATTATTATTATTTACCTGTGAAATTGCCGTTTTTTAAATAGGGTGCTTTTTTTTTAGGTGGGAGAATCATCTAATGTCAAATCCCGCCCTTGGGCGGAGCGGGAGATAGTGTCAGACTTTTACTGGCTAAAAACCCACTACTGTTCCTTCTTTGCCTTCATCCCAGGGCCCCGGGTTTCGCTTTCACACTACCCCTGGGAACGGGGTGCTTTGAAGTGTTATCTTTGGATTGGAATGAATGATGGAATTATAAATTCAAATAAATAAACTTTATAACCATTTTTGTATAAAACCTAAGAAAACTCGCATTATTTTGTAATATGACTTCTACCGTGGTAACAATGTGTCTAAATCAGTATGCAATATTGATGATGTATACGGACTTAAAACTGCTAATGAATTGGACTGCTTATTTTCATTGTTAGGAATAAATCGCCGTCTTCTCCTACTTGCCACTACTCGAGATACTTCACACAGTGACGTAGAGATTAGCAAAATTTAAGAACTGGATTCTGATTAAACGATTTTCGTTCATGATTCGTAAATAAATATTATTTTTTTTAAATCTGGCTTTGCTCACCCTACCCAATTTTTCGATTTGACAGCTATGACGTCACAACATGGCGTAAAAATCGATCCTATTCTTATTTGGAACGCATTGTAATCCATCCTCCCAACCGAATTTAGATCATGGTGGTCAATCTCAATACAGATTAACGAAGTACGCAGCAGATATTATAGTTCGCAAGTGCATGATTCGCTTTTTTTCGGGTGGGAAAATCATCTAATGACATCCCCTGCTCTTGGGCGGAGCGGCAAAGCTTTGCCATTGTTCCAGGGTCCCGGGGATCTCTTTCGCATTACCCATGGCCCCAGTAGGCTTCAACACAGGTGCACTCTTTGTTCCTTTACTCTCATAGTCCGATGGGACAGCAATCCGACACGACCGGGAAGAGACCAGCCCCCCTAGCCAAGTTGCAAACGATAAACGTGAACGCTTAGTAATCTCCAATAGATTTTCAACTTTATACCTAAGAGCATAAAGTTGAAAATCTATTAAAGACTACTGAGCGTTAGCGACCGGAACGAACGAAAACACTATGTAATCTTCAATAGATTTTCAACTTTATATCCAATAAAATAAAGTTGAAAATCTATTAAAGACTACTGAGAGTTTACGTTTATCGTTTGTGACTTGGCTAGGGGGGCAGGCGCAGGGCCAACAGCTTTTCGTGCTTTCCAAAGCACCGGGGTATTACACTAGGTACCAACTTCCAAACTCTGGGCAGCTACAGAGTAATTCCTAATGGAAAAACCCAATAGCACTTTTTGCCCGACCCGGGAATCGAACCTAGGACCCCACACTCAGCAGTGGCTGTTACTAAACTATCAGCACCACTAATATAAAAAAAAATCGCAACAAACACAGAAGCCGGAGTACCAATTATTGTACTCATACTAGCGACCCGCCAAAGCTTGCATGTGTGTTATAAATATTTGAAGTTCTCGTCTTTTCTATATTTTAATATGCACTTAAACCTTCCTCATGTATCACTATGTCTATTGGTGAGAACTAGTGATGCAACAGAAGTGTCTTAACGGAAGCAGAAACGGAAACAGATGTCGAAAGTAAATCTTAGCGGTAACGGAAGTGTTAATACTATGAACAAAAATACAATATTGATTTTTAAGTTTTGTGTAATTAAATTTGTATTTTGTACTTTACTTACTACTGTACACGAAATTAAAGAGGTAAATTACATTTTATAAAAAGTAATTTGACCGCTTTTACACCTTTGTGTCTGTTCCGGTGTTCTTAATATATTAAACCAGCTCCGCTAAATAATTGCTCACTGGCTGCATTGCTAGGGAGGGGGGGTTGATAAGTATTAGCGAACTATTGGCATCAGAAGAACTAAACAAACATAACGCTTACGCTAAACGTCACGAGGCGCGGTGATGCGCAGAATGAACCAAAAAATCCTCCCCTCCACGTCTTTTCCATCGTGTCCAGTCGTCTACCCCCGCGCTCCTCGTTGTATTCTTAAGTTAAAAGTTCTGTTATTAAGTTTGCGGAACCAGAAACGGAAATCGAAGTGGAAAAGCTTGCGGAAACTCTGCAGAAGCAGAAGCGGAAGCAGAGTTCTGTTGCAACACTAGCGAGAACTGCATGTAAATCCCTTCAGTAGTTTTTGAGTTAACAGCGTTCATACAGACAGACGCATTAGGAGACTTAGTTTTATATTCGACATTGCTGGAGTAATGCACTGTTTTTTTTTATTGTTGATAGGGTCGCGTTTGACCACTATCTCACCTGATGGAAAGTGACGATACGGTCGACGACGGAGCGCTTACCTAGAAGAAACCTATTCACTCTTGACTTAAAGATCCCCAGTTTCTAGCTATCAGGAAACACAGACTCCGGCAGGGAATTCCAGTCCTTAGCTGTACGCACAATGAACGTGTTCCCAAAACGTTTTGTGCGTACTCAGACCAACAAAAAAATGTGCGTATAGGTTGGCACCGTTTTGGCAAAAATGTAGACTCACTTTTCTATTTCTCTCTCCTTTTCTTTTTCTTTGCTCCGCTTAGGTTTCCGAGTTGGCGTCGTCGCTCTGAATCTATAGTATTTCGGCATCTTTCAATATAAATTTTGAAAAAATGTTACGCGAACAACATTCACGATGATTCCAAAATGACATTATATTTCTGACATGTAACTTTTTTATTAGAAAAGTTTACGAACATTGGCCGGGATTTTAGGCCAGGATACATTCAAGAATTTTTGAATAACTTCTGTAATCTGTAAGTGTTGATTACTCTATGATAGAATATGTCATAGATAAAAATGCATTATTATTATCAACGCGAAATGTCGCATTTTTGTAAACGCTTTTTTTGATGCATTGTTTTTTCTTGAGTTTTTTTTTACCTTTATATATTAATACAAGGAATACAAGTTAAAAACATGGCGAGTTTTTCACTTCGTTTGATGTTGATATTTATGTTCGCCGCTCTCGTCCTAAATATATCGAATTATTTATTCGTTAGAGTTTACAACGCGGCTCGTCAAAGCCCATACAAAGCTGTGAGGTAAATATTTAACATGTACATAAACTACTAACTTTACGAAACCAAAATATACATTTCAATACACTTATTCGAAAACCCACTCCTACCCCTACCGCTTTTAGGCACACAGTTTACTGTTTTTCGCACTAGTGTGGAATACTGCACTGATCGTATCAGGCTGGTCGCCGAGCAGCCCCCATTTATTTATTTCTTCACAAGTGTTTTGAAAAACGTCGTTTGATACACGTGGAACTTTGTCACTGCAGCTCCCTATCTCCTTCGCTTGCGGCTCCGGCGAATTCCGCCTCGGTCGCAATGACAAAGTTTCTCCACTTGTATCAAAATGTACTATTGTGGTTGTTATTGAATAAATTTCTTATAACTTTCTCCATTTTTCTCCGTTGTAGGTACCACTGGGTTCATGAGTAAGTTAAGTTCAAGAGTAAGTATTGAATCGTGAGGAAACCGGCTAATGTCTTAGAATCAAAAATTCGAAGATGTACTACTCGTACATCCACCAAGCCGCACTGGGCCTGCGTGGCTGTCTATAGCCCATTCTATTACACAAAGAGGAGGCCTGCGTCTATCTGGTGATGACATTTCTAGTATTACGTTAATAGTACCTACCTACCTACATATACGAGTATATTTCGTGGCCAGACCAAACTATCACGATTTAAGACCAAGTTCTAACCAACAGTGACCAAGTTTCCAATGACGCGGAGCTAGGCGGAGTGGAGAGGAGCGGACCGTGAATTAGCCAATCACAGTGCTCGAAATCTCCACTCCACATCAGTGAGAACAGTGTAAGTAGAGAGCGGAGTGAAGCTGAGTGGACTTCCAAATAAAGTAAATGAACCCACTGCCTCGAGCCGGAATAATATATTTGATCGATTCAGCCTGTACCTTGCTGCTCTCCCCCAGCGACGCCCTAAGCCGAGGTCCGTACCCCACAGGGGGTGCCCTTAGCGTGTAGTTTCTTAGTTTTTAAGTTAGTTAAGTAAGCCCTGGCTGGAGGCTGATTGTTGAATTAAGGCCGCCACAGGCAAGTCCGGATAAGCAGCCGACAACCTCCTAGGTTGACCTGCGAGAGGCCACACAAAAAAAAAAGCCTCGAGCCGGACAGAACGGCTTCGGGTGCCGAGTGGAGCTCATATCCACTCCGCCCTACTCCGCTTTAGTGGATAACTTGCCACTGAAGGGGAGAAGAGCAGTAAAATGCTCTTCTCCGCTTCACTCCGCCCAGCTCCGATTATATCGACCGCCACTTTGGTCGCAAATGAGCGATCAAAGTGGTGGTTAAGCGATTTCACCTTTCCACTGTCGATATGGTATCGCACCCTAAGCTTCAGATACACTAGGGGACAAAATGTCCCCCAATATGACACGCAACGTTCCATTTACGTGACGCTGCAACGTGTTCCGTAACTTGCCCCCAACATTTTACAACGCGTTCGTGTGACGCAGGACATGTTGTAGGACAATTTGACAACGTTACGCGTCATGTTAGAGGACATTTTGTCCCCTAGTGTATCGAAGGATTACAATTGAACAATTCATGATGTGTTTAACTATTTCATAAAATGAACGTATTTCATAACAGAACCAATAATTAAAATGACCACATCATTCTAATAATAAATAAAACCAGCGACATCATGCTAATTTTGAGCCATTAATTAAGTATTTGCTTTATCTAAGTACATTTTATTAAGACCCTGGGCTACTTTAATGATATGGCCAAACATGCATTGACATATCATCAAACGTAGACGTTTAATTCACTAACGCTCAGGCGGTAGCCGGCGCCCGCAAGCCATTGTCTTACTATTGTGTCTCTAATTACGCACGTCAAAAGGTTAAACGATTTTGTCAGTTTTAGCTGGTTATCTATCTATATACTATACTAGCTGAGCCGGTAAACGTTGTTCTGCCATATAAATAAAAAAAAAAATAAAAAAAAATAGATGTTGGCCGATTCTCAGACCTACTCAATATGCTCACAAAATTTCATGAGAATCGGTCGAGCCGTTTCGGAGGAGTTCAAGTTCGAACACCGTGACACGAGAATTTTATATATAAGATATAAGGAGAAACTGACTGACTGACATATCAATGGACAGCCGAAACTACTGGGCCTAGTAAAGTGAAATTTTGCATAAAGCTTCCTTTTATGACATAGGCGAGCAATAAGGTGTTTTTGGAAATTTAACCTATAAGGGGCTAAAAAGGGGTAATTTCGTTTATAAGCAAAACCTTATTTACTTGGCACAAATTCTAATCAAAGTGCGTAAGGCCTCCATCCCACTGGCGTTTTACGAGCGTTGGCGCTTCTCCAACGTCTGCGGAGCGCCAACGTTGCGCAGACGCGACGTTAACGTCGCAAGTTTCTTGCGTACCCCTAAAACCGCGACGTTAACTTCGCGTCTGCTCAACGTTGGCGCTGCGCAGACATTGGAGAAGCGCCAAAGCTCGTAAAACGCCAGTAGGATAGCGGCCTAATAAAGACCGACGTTATTCGTTTTTCAATACTACCCTCAAAATGCGGTTATAAAAACTAATATCCCTTAGGTTATTCTCATTCAAACGAAGTCGCTAGCAAAGTGCTAGTATTATTATGAAATGCAACTATTTCATGAAATGGTCGACTAAATCCTGAAGTCATCAATACTAAGATTTGGACACGACATACTCGTATGCACGTGTCTGTGAGCCAAAAACGATATTTATTTTTTTAATACATATTATACATTAATTAGGTATCTAAATTGTATAGCAGTATCGCTGCTTACCATCAGGTGGGATCGCAGTCAAGCACTGGTGTATATCAATTTTAAAAAAGTAGTTAGCAACTTAGCAAGTAGGCTATTGCCCAAGAAGTAGATGCAGCAAGGTTTAAGCAAAGGAATATTGATTGCAGTACAACAAAAGCTAAAAACTACTGGGTTGATCCAAAGTTCTGGTCTGCAGTGGTTAGATGCGATAAAACAAACATATCGTGCTCAAACAACAGTCGTAGTAGCAACGACGGCGAAACAGCCACAACCTCGTCCGCTTTTATTAATATTATGATGCCTAGAAAGCAAAAAACCACTGATGAGAAAGAAATCGAGAACTGCCCTGAATTGCCTCCTGGTCTTGGTAAGGATATTATTGTTGTCATTGGCTGTAGGGTTCCAAATATCACCTGCAACCTTGATCTGACTAACGCCTGCATCAGCGCGCTGCAATAAACGTCCACGGTCACTTACTGTGTCCATACAGTTTAATAAGATGTACCGGTGACACGCCAAAAATAATAAAAATAAAACATTGACCGTCACGGGACGCCCGCTACATGTGAAACATCTATGTTAGCATGCGCGCACATATGGAAGACGAGAGCGGTGACATAGGGGGGCATGACAGCATCATGCCGTTTGCCGTCACGACATTCGAGTTGGTTTTACTGCCAAGGCGCGGCCTATAGATGTGTCACATCAAAAATCTTGAAGGTTTTCTGTAGAACACATTCGACTTCACGAGCTTACATTTTTGAGTATTAACTGTTGTATTCAATTAAGATTCTCCCTCTAATGAAATACACATAAGTACTAAGAATCCACTAAGTAGTTCTAGTAGCTAGATACTTAACAACTCTGATCCCATCAGGTCCTGAACTAGAAGATCGATCACTGATTTCTACGAATTTCCACTACTTTATTAAAGCCAAGATGGATGATGTGAAAACAGGTGGTATATATCAGCCGACAAACTGCAAGGCTCTACAAAGTGTCGCGATTATTATAGCCTACAGGTGAATATTTTCCATAATCTTTATATTATAATAAAATGCGTAAGTGCTCGGCCACACTGGAAGCATTCAATATCGAAAATCGTTTTTGATACGATTTTCAATATTGAATATTTTGTACCGATATATCGATGTATCGGATCAAAATATATAGACTGAAAATTTTGATAATATATCGAATTTTACTTTAAGAAAGCGTGGAGCGTTTATGTAATCTTTACTCTTTTTGGACAAAACGCTCCACGCTTTCTTTCACAATAAATCATAGTAAATATCTAATCTATCTATTGAAGATTTGGCAAAGGGAAAACTCTTGAGTCATCAAACTAAATGTCCGATTTTTTTTTTTTTTTTTTAATTTATATAAACCAGTGCTTGACTGCGATCCCACCTGATGGTAAGCAGTGATGCAATCATTGATGGTGAGGCGCACTAGTTTATTAAGAGCCTATTCACTCTAGCCTTGAAGGCACCTAAATTATAGTTGGACGGGAAGACCGCAGCAGGCAAATTGTTCCAGTCCTTCGATGTACGCGGTATAAACGACGAAGCGAAACGCTTAGTCCGGACCGTTGAAGTTTCAACAACGTAAGGGTGGATACTCGCCGTACGTCGGGTTGTCCGATGGTAGAAATGAGATGGCGGAATCAAGTCATGCAATTCCCGCGCACACTCTCCAAAATGCAACCTGTAGAATACCGATAGGCTGGCTACCCTGCGCCTGTGCTCGAGGCTTTGTAGATTGGACTTAACCAAATCTGGATCCCCAATTAGCCTCTTCGCACGCCTTTCCACTGAGTCCAAAGCTGCTAGATGGTATTTTGCAGCACCAGCCCATATGTGACTGCAGTACTCCACACACGATCGGACCTGTGCTTTGTATAACATTAGAAGCTGTCCCGGTGTGAAGTACCGTCGGACCTTTGCAAGAACGCCTAGTTTTCTAGCAGCTACCTTGGCTTTGGACTCAATGAACTGCCCAAAATTTAGGTCAGAGGTAATTTCAACTCCCAAGAGCTGAAGGCGGTCGGTGCACTCCAAGGATACATTCTGAAAAGCAGAAGCCAAGGTGAACGGGCTCCTTTTGGCGGTGAACAGACACGCTTGTGTTTTGGTGGCGTTGAATTCTACCAGATTGGTTTCGCCCCACTTGGAGACTGCCTGAAGTGAGACATTCGTACGCTCTACCATAGCCTCTCGTTCGGACCGGATTAGTTCCTTACTAGCCCGAGCACCTGGAAGGTATCTCTCTACAACTGTGCTATCATCTGCATACCCATATATACCGGGCATCAGCAGATCGTTAATATGCAGCAGAAAAAGAGTTGCAGAGAGAACTGACCCCTGAGGAACTCCGGCATTAGTGGTCATGGGCTCTGATGAGCATCCATCGACAACAACTCGGAGAGACCGTTCACTCAGGAAGTCTTTTACCCAGTTAATCAGACCAGGGGAAATGCCGTACGCTGGAAGCTTACTCAGAAGGCTGGCGTGCCATACCCTGTCGAAGGCCTTCGAGACGTCTAAGGAGACAGCAATCGCTTCTCCATTCTTCTCGAGGGCCTCGCCCCACATGTGAGTGGTATACACTAGTAGGTCCCCAGTAGACCGATTGTGGCGAAACCCGTACTGTCGGTCACTGAGGAGATCGTTACCTTCCAGGTATGCCATGAGGCGCGAGTTCAATACACGCTCCATAATCTTGCAGAGTATGGAGGTTATTGAAATCGGCCGATAGTTGGCAGGATCGGTACGACTGCCCTTTTTGGGCACGGGTTGCACGTTGGCAAGCTTCCAGGACTTGGGCACTATACCAGTCCTAAATGAGAGGCGGTACAAGCGCGTCAATACAGGAGACAACTCGGGCGCACATGCCTTGAGAACTATTGCTGGTATACCATCTGGTCCACTAGCTTTATTCACGTCTAGACGACACAGTGCTCTCAAAACTTCTTTATTTCTTATGCGAACCTCAGGCATCGAGGTGTTGCAGTGAGGTAGAGTCGGTGGAGTAGCACTGCTAGTATCAAGACGAGAATTATGGGCGAAGAGAGATGCAAAGAGACCTGCTTTCTCTCTCGCCGAGTGAGCCAGTGTTCCATCAGGTTTAACCAGCGGAGGCAATGTGGGCCTACAGAAGTTCGCTTCGACCGACTTGGCAAGGGACCAGAATGCTCTGCTTCCAGATGGCTGTGCAGAGAGCTTTGTGCCAATATGGGTAATTCGGTCGAACCGAGCCTTCTTCAGTGCTTTTTTGTAGGACTTGGCAGCACGGTTGAAAGCTCTCTTCTTTGAGCTCAAATCCGGAGCTTTGCGGTCACGAGCGTCAACCCAGGCGAGAAATGCCGAATGCTTACGCTCTTCAGCTTGAACGCAATCGGCGTTGAACCATGGGAGAGCTGAGCCTCCGATGGGTACGTCACTATAAGGGATGAAAAACTCCATAGCTTGACGTATCACATCGGATATAGCATCCGCACAGCTTGACGGACTCTCAGAAGAGAAGCAGATTTGCTGCCAAGGATAAGATGCAAAGAAATGCCGCATCTCATCCCAATCTGCTGACCTGTAACGCCACATTCGCCGTTCACCGCGTGAGTCGCAGTCAGGTGGGGAGAAGGACGAAACAGACTTCACCAGACAGTGATCTGAAGTTCCAAGTGGTGAAGAAACTGTTACGATACATCTGTCCGGATCGGTGGTCAGCAGAAGGTCCCGACAATTGGCAGTATGACCAACTACATCAAGCACCCTAGTTGCTTGCTTGACCAGCTGGCAAAGGCCCATCGATATTGCAAAGTTTCGCGCTTCTCTCCCAGCGTGGTCGGTCCTCTGGTATGGGAACAGCCAGTCTTGGTGGCAGGCGTTAAAGTCCCCCAGAGTGACGAGCTGCGCATCAGGGTGCCGATGCAGAGCCTTATCGGCAGCCTCACTGAGGTGGTCGAACAACCGAGTCGTCTCCTGATCACCGCTGTGCGAACGGTAGACACAGGCATAAACAATTTTGTCCATACCAGTGTCCACCAACAGCCATAGTGTAGACAAATTAGGGTCTTCAAGGTGACGGAGACGCTGGCAGCAGATGTCATTACGGACGTACACACAGACCCCGGCACGCTGCAGGAAATGATGCTCCAGTGAGTATCCCGGGTAGTTGAGGTACGCCGTATCTGACGGACATCTAATTTGGGTCTCCGTCAAGAAAAGCAAGTGTGGCTTGTCAGTCTCAAGATGGTGGTGGACCGCAACGAGATTGGAGTGCAGCCCTCTAATATTTGAGAACTGCACTTGAAATTTTTTATTTTTTTATTTTTAGTGCGTGCTAAAAGCGTGTTTTTTAGTTTTTTAAACTATTATTTTTATTTTATACTTTTTAATATTCTTATTATTCAAACTAAACCCTTTCATTTTATACCTAAATCATAGAGCTGGATTTCAAATAGACAATCCGCCACCTTGGGACGGCCGCCATGTTGGATTTAGGTCACGTGATTATTTTTTTCGTATCGCATTCAGCAAACCCTTTCATTTAATACCCGTATCATGGGGGTGCATTTCAAATAGCCTGTCCGCTATCTTGGACGTCCGCCATATTGGATTTAAGTCACGTGACTATTTTTTTCGTTTTTCTGACAGCAAACCATTTCATTTGATACCCATATCATGGGGGTGGATTTCAAACAGCCAGTCCGCCATCTTGGGGAGGCCGCCATATTGGATTTGTAAAGACGTTTCTTAGCTAGTCATGTATTGTCATCAGAACTCAGAGCGTGTGCAAAATTTCATCCTAATCGAAGACCGGGAAGTGGGTCAAATTAAGATTCCAAGATTTTCTTACATACATAGTTACAAGTGAAGCTAATAAAAGCGTGTTAATATTACATGGCCACAAAATCATCTTCTCTTTCTCGGCGCGTGGCATGTTCTGTGTTACGTTAAAACAAACCATCAAAATACAAGCAAATATCTACTTACCTCTCTGAATCAATTGGTAGCCTAAACGTCAATTCACTGTTTAATGTTGAATTAAACAACCGTCCACTGAACACTTAGAATAAGGTTTTTTTTTTGTCCATTTTTTCTACAAAAAAGTTCAAAGATTCAAGATTCAAAGCATTTTATTTCAAATAAACTATTTACAGGCACTTTTGAAATGTCAAGAATTCAGTCAGTCAGAAAAAAATGATGCTAATTGCACATTCCAAAGTGTAGATCTCTATGGAGAAGAATATGCAAGAAACTCCATGGACACTCTTTTCAATCATGTTTTGTAATTACAAATATCTCTGTTACATGTTTCTTGTCGCTATCATGTGAGAACAATGTAAATAAAGTAAAAATAAAAACTTAATATAGATATTAAAATAGCAACTGGCAGCTAAGAGATGACCAGTCTCAACTGACAGCGCCCGTTCACGAACATGACGCTAATATTAACAACCACTCAGCTCAAGCATTTTGAAGGGAACCGAATGATCCAACACATGCGCCACCATCAGTGAGACATTTGAGCGAGCATGACAAACTACAGTGTTCTGACTGTTTACAGACGCGTGTCTCAAACGGATAGCACTCGAGCTCGCATTGAGCTAGAGATAAAAGGTACAAAAGGTACAAAAAGGTGATCATCTTTTATATATAATATTTATTTTTCAAATGCAGAGGCTGCAAAAATTACCTGAATCCGTTCATGAATACTTTACACACGTTCCTGATGAAGCAACAATTGGATTACCAAATCTTTGTGGTGGAACAAAGTGAGTGGATTCTTTTTTTTGTTCATGTAGGTAGTTTATAATGTATGCGGAACAGTGTGTAACATTCCGCAAAACTTTCGTTGAAAAGGGAAGATTCTCCGACCAGACGGATATCGTGTCTGGTCTGGACAACTGCACAATAGAACTCTGATGTCGCAATGCAGGATAGTCTGTATGTGGTGATCTCGTGGTGATATAGATGTCGCTACAGTAGTAAATACACATAACACCATACCTGAAATTCCTGGAGGGTTAGACAGAGGGGAAGGTTACAAAACGGTTACGTTAGAAACGAGAAATTATTCGTTTTTATTTCTATTTCCATCAACCGTACCTACACAAATCCAGACTCTGGATTACTTCTGGTTTTCGATGGCCCTGTTCCGAGGCCCTGCCCATTATCACTGCATCGATCTGGGAAACCTAGTTCTAAATTGTGTACCTAAGTTTACTTACCTGCTAGGGCTGCGGGAACTTTTGAAAGAACGCAAAGAGCAACCAAAGGAATCAGGTGGCTTTTCGTCAGTAAAATGCTGACATTCCTTCTTGCTCCACCCAGAGCGGGTGAAGTTAAAAATAAGGGTCGTGGCTCTTCATCCTACCCAATTTTTCGTACTTACCTTAATCTGCAGAAATTCGAGTACCTAAAGCCGAGTATCCATTATGTTCACGAACCTCTTGGGCTCCGCGCTCCTTCAACTGTTCCACATAGTGGATACGTTCGCGTTCCTGGAGCGTGCACCACGCTCGGATAAATGGAGTAGTCCGATGAAAAATATTTGCAAGGGGACTTTTGACATAAAACAGTGCTTGACTGCGATCCCAGGACTGCGACTGTGGAGCATGCGTTTACCATCTCCATCAGAGTGGTTGCAGTTTTTTTTTTAATTGATATAAACTAGTGCTTGACTGCGATCCCACCAGATGGTAAGTAGAGGTTTCAACAACGTAAGGATGGATACTCGCCGTTCGTCGGATTGTCCGATGGTAGAAATGAGATGGTGGAATCAATTCATGCAGTTCCTGCGCACACACTCAGATGCGCGGAGCACAGTTATTTTGCGAACATAGTGGAAACCCGGCTTTATACTCGTACATATAAAACTTTTTCTAGCTAACAAGAGTCAGTCGTTCAACCGTGGCAAACTCTTGAACGTTGGTTTCACCGAAGCCACTCGGTATCGAAAGGATGGGTTCCGCTGCATCATTTTCCATGAGCCTCACATAGTGCCTGTGGACTCCCGGAACCTGTATCGATGCAGCTGGTACCCCAGACAGCTGGCCATGCTCGTCGAGAGACCTGTGAAGTATGAATTAATTCCAATACCTTGTAGTCTGTGACATTAATGCGAGTTTTCAAGGTGGATACCCCAAGGTAGCCCGAAAAATTCTAATTTTTTATGTTTTTTTTTTTTCATTTTGCAGGTCAGTGTCAAGTTTAGGTTGATTAAATTATGATTTGCGAGTTTGCAACAAAAAATAATCATTATACATATCTATTTAAGGGGTCCCCTACTTGAAATTGAATGCCACTTATGTACACGGAGCGTCGTCATTAGATAACGTGAAACGGCGCGGCGCGGGCGCCTGGCACGACACGTTGCCGCTTTGTACATGTGCACAAGGCAACACCGTAAAATCCTTTGGTTGTAGACTGACCGCGAAGTTTTTGACGACGCAGCGCTTGAACACGTTGTCGTGGTCAGACACGGTACCAGGGGCGCCGACTCCTTGGGTGCTCGGGGATCGAGCACCCTAAAGAATAGACATCAAGAAACAGATCAGTAATCGCCTTTTAGGTTACCTACGTATAAATAATAATATTTCTTGATACTAAAAACTAGTTTAATTTTTATAAAATGGTTTCATTTTATATTTTTATCAAACATAATTAGTAAATAAATACGCAGAACGTAAGTAGGTCATTTATTTATTTGTCGGTTGATCAGTGTCCATTTCTCTTCTCACACTTCGCCACTTTTTCGAGTCCATCAAATGAGCATGAGCACCCATGAGGTTTTCTAAAAGCCGGCGCCCTTGCATGGTACCGCTTTTAACCACGAATAACAGTAGTTACAGAAGTGATCATTGATGTAGGTGATGGACACCAAGTTGTCAGTTTGGTGTCCATCTAAGGGCCGAAACTGCGTTACGCGGTCGCCCGCGCGGTCCCATACAAAAGTGCTCCGTCGCGGCTCGCCGCGCGGGTATCCGTCGCGGGGAGTCGCGTCCCGTGCCCTTTTTGCTACGTAATAATACATAAGTTCTCCATCGATACGACTACATGCAAACCGTTAAAGTTGCACTAGCGACACAACACAGGTAATAATTCGGTTTCCGTAACGGGGACCGTCGCACACGACACACGCGCGGCATCACGGAACGGGTGCCCGTCGCGGGCGCACGCTTAACGCAGCGTCGTCCCTTAGAATTTCGAATCGGTGGCCCATCATCCCGGGATGGGCGCTAGACCATAAAGGGGTGGGGTCAGCCCACTCGGTCACAGTTATGTTATTATGAACTAACATTGAACCCATGTTGTTCAAAAGCAATAGTTTCTAAAAGTCTTCTCATTCCCCAGAGCGCCATATCTACCCTTAATCGGAGGTGCAATAGCCGTCACACCGGAGCAGTTCCTCAAGTTTAACGGATTTTCGAATGCCTACTGGGGAAATGATGCGGATTATTATGACTTGTACAACAGGTAAAAATAAATAATGGAGTAGTGTAGAGTAGGGTAGAGTAGGGTAGAGTAGGGTTGAGTAGGGTAGAGTAGGGTAGAGTAGGGTAGAGTAGGGTAGAGTAGGGTAGAGTAGGGTAGAGTAGGGTAGAGTAGGGTAAAGTAGGGTAGGGTAGAGTAGGGTAGAGTAGGGTAGAGTAGGATAGAGTAGGGTAGGCCAGGGTAGACTTGGGTAGAATAGAATATAGTAGTCACTTGACGGGAGTGAAGCCGCGGGTAAAAGCTAGTAGGTATATAAAATTGACGTATCTTTTTGCTTACAGAATAAATGCCTCAAATTATAACATTGAAAGCAGTTTACCTCATGTTGGCAAATATAAAACGATCAGAAAAGGTTTAGGTTTATGGACTAAGTAAGTATACCTACCTACAACTGCACTTTTTTCCGCATTTAACAATTATTGTACCTAAGTACTTATTTTAGTTATTTTTATTTATTATTTTTCCCGCAGATCTCAATATTTGACAACCCCATCTCCGCTTTATTTATTGGATGGCCTAACATCTTTATCGTACACTGTTGACAGTTTAGAACTGAGGCGCTTATTTACGTATTTGCAAGTAAACATCGATGCTGTGGTAGAAACCAAAAAGAGAGCCAAAATGTACGATAAACTGTTGAATCCGGTTACCTACCAAACCACACAACAAACGTATCAAGATACCTACCATTAATAAATAACTTAGCCAATTATACACGCATTTTTGTTCCCTCCTCTCCGGTCCTGCCTCTGTCCTTGATACCATTATATAATTTTAAGAGAGGATTTATAGATTACTAGCGACCCGTCCCGGCTTTGCACGGGTGCAATGCTGATACCACCGCAACCGCTGCCTTTTAAATCTGTAATATCTACGAAAATATTAATTTAAAGTGCATGGTGTAAGGAGCCATATTGATCTATATTAAATGTACAATATATTTAAGGTACTTAATTTGCACATTGCTCGCAGAACAGATGGCCGTTGGGGCCGAAAGGTTCTGGAATGGCGACCGCGTACCGGAAGACACAGTGTTGGAAGGCCCCCTACAAGGTGGACCGATGACCTGGTGAAGGTTGCGGGAATCCGATGGATGCGAGACGCACAGGACCGTTCATTGTGGCGACATTTGGGGGAGGCCTATGTCCAGCCGTGGACGTCTATCGGCTGAAATGATGATGATGATGACTTAATTTGATAAGGATTAATGCTTAAAATCGCTTCGTAAATAAGCCATTATTTCTCGTAAAAAGTAAAGGATAAAAAATGGTTATTGTGGGTTATCCCTAAGAGATAGATATACAATCGCAGAAATTTTTGTAGACCTTTTTGTACAATACTGTAGTACATTTTTTTGATATATCTAGTAGAGTTCAGCCAGCGTTTGCAATATAGAGTACGTTACCCCAGCAAGAAAGTTGCACGTAGAGCGATATGAGTGGAACGTATATTAGTGCGTAATCTGCTGTAAATGTGCGCCGCATATAAAATTAGTGCGTGTTGTAGTTTCGGAAAAAAATGGAAAATACGATTCCTGCTGGAGTAACGTTACCCCAGCAAGAAAATTTTGAACGACTACTTGGAGAGAGAAATATTGCATATGAGCAGATAGATCATGCTTGTGCAAAGATGTGCCCTGAAAATATAGGTTATAGGTTTTCGAGATATTGCATTTCATGCTGGAGTAACGTTTTGCAGAATCGTGTATCTCTAAAACCATTGTATGTGCGGCTGTACTATAGACATACACGGATAGCTCTTGATATGTGCGTATATGTGACAGAATTAGATTTATAAAAATATCTATAATTTTCGAGTAATCACACTTATTTGAAAAATCGAAAAAATATCACAGTGCTTTAATGAGAAAACGAATAAGCTCTCTGAAAACTGTATTCACTCCTGCCAGACGTTTACTATAACCATAAAACAGTACCAAAAGCGCACATACATGCGTTATTGAATAATATTGCTAAAAGTCGAGACGACGGTGCCTTAAGTTTGACGTCAACATACAAGAAATTGGCTCAATCCAAGATGTGTAGGTGTACATAAAAAATTAGTGCGTGTCATCAAGTAACATATAGTGAAAATTCAGCTTCGAATGTTTCGTACATAAGAAAATATAATCCAAAAACCAAACATGTAGATAACGGCTGGCTACCCGACCAAATTCGAATGACCACAAAAAAGCGACGGTTTAGTACATACACATGACCTTCTTAACTTTACTCATGACTAAATTGAAACGTGTTGTGCCTCAGTACACTGAAGTAGAAAAGAAGTAACAAAATAAACTTTTTATTGGATAATAATAGTAATAATACTGACGTACTGGCCGTTGTGAATAGGGATCTTGACTGTACTTCCGGGATTGTCCTGATAGCCGTGGTATACCTCTCCACTCCTCAAGCACCTCAGGATATGTTGCCTCCTTGTTGCTACGTCACTTCGTGCTAGCGGCCGTTTTTAGGGGCCCATTTATTAAGTGTGCAAGTCCCTTGCCTTTTTATCTATGGATTTTAATAACAATCTTCAGGCAGGGGCCATAGTCTTCTTAACATACGAGGTGCATTCAATAAGTACCTAGCCTCATCGCCAGAGGGCGCTGTAGTTTCAAAAGAGTTTTACCACAGTGTAGCACATTCTTTTTTAATTCTTTTTTCAAATTTTCATTCCAATCCCTTCATTTGTTTTAATTTGACAACTTATGGAAGCGAACGTGTCGATCGGTTTTACAAAAATGGAAAAAGAGCAATATCGTTCGGTGATTCGATTCCTATTTTTGGAAGGGAGAACGCGCATCGAAATCAAAGAGCGCTTGGATGCTGTGTACGGTGACTCTTCTCCATCGATGGCCACCGTCAAGAATTGGTTCAACGAGTTTGCACGTGGCCGTACGTCGGTTTTTGATGAACCACGTCGATGAAAACATTAAAAAAATCCATGATTTCGTATTGGCAGATCGCTGATTGAAGGTTCGGGAGCTAGCTGAGACTGTAGGCATTTCAGAAGGAACAGTGCATCATATTCTTCACGAGGAACTCGGCATGAGAAAGCTGTCGGCGCGATGGGTGCCGCGTTTACTCACACCAGAAAACAAGCGCAACCGTGAGACCACATCGGAGACGTGTTTGGCGCTGTTTAAGCGGAATCCAGCGGAGTTTTTGCGTCGTTTTGTGACCGTCGATGAAACCTGGATCCACTGGTACACACCAGAGACCAAGGAGCAATCAAAACAATGGATCTAGACCGGGGAACGTGCTCCAAAAAGGCGAAAATTGTAAAATCGGCCGGATAAGTTATGGCCACCGTTTTCTGGGATTCACAAGGTGTGATCTACATCGATTACCTCGAGAAGGGTAAAACAATTACAGGGCTTTACTATGCCGATTTATTGGGCCGATTCGACGCCGAATTAAAGAAAAAACGACCCCATCTGGCGAAGAAAAAAATGCTGTTTCACCACGACAACGCACCGGTTCACACGTCTGCCGCTGCCATGGCCAAAATTGGTCGAATTACGCTACGAATTGCTGCCCCATCCACCGTATTCTCCAGATTTGGCCCCTTGTGACTTCTTTCTGTTTCCTAATCTGAAAAAATCACTCGCCGGGAATAGATATTAATCGAATGAGGAGGTCATCGCCGCCACGGAGGCCTATTTTGCAGAGTTTGACAAAAATTATTTTTCCGATGGGTTAAAAAAGTTGGAGCATCGCTGGGCTAAGTGTATCGAACTAAAAGGAGACTATGTTGAAAAATAAATTGCCACTTTTCCAAAATTTTCGTTTACTTTTTGTAGGCTAAGTATTTATTGAATGACCCTCGTACTCGTAGTTCCTGGTAACCAGTCCACTTAATATTTCAAAAACCATAGCCTTATAGTTTTTGTTTTCCTTATATCGCAATAGTTTTTCACCAACTGGAGGTTTGGGTGCACTAGCATAGCGCGTACAGAAATAGTTGTCCGCTTCGGCTCCTCGTACGCCTTCCAAAGGTCCGAAATCTCAGGGTTCTGATTCTGATATAAACTGATACATAAAATAATAATGATATAGATGTAGACCAATTGGCGTCCGAAGCCTGGCTGCGTTTCGGTGACCTCTTTGGGGAAACCGAAGGTTTTGTCTGTGCAATTATGGACGAAGTTATCATGACGAATAACTACCGGAGATTTATTGTGAAGGACGGCACGGTTGACATCTGTCGTGCATGTCACCACTATTCCAGGACATGGTCTACCCATGTGCCAAAAACTCATCCAAATGCGTTCAGAAATTTGTGCGCGTGTGTGAAGATGTAACAAACATGCACACACACTCACAAACTTTAGCCTTCATAATATTAGTATGATGTTGTATGTGTGGGATAATAACCTACGTGCTATATCACTAAAGCTGGTCAAAATTATGTGACACGACATAACCCTAACACGGCGTTTTAAATATTTAAGCAGGTATCATTCCACAGTCAGATGATGTTTTTTTTTTTGTTTTTTACAATGATAATTTTTTCATGCATATTTTTTTAATTTTTATTTTTTTAAGGTGGGATATCATCCAAATGACTTTTCGCGTTCTGGGTGGAGCGGGAGGGCGTGTCAGACTTTTACTGACTAAAACCACACCTGTATCCTTCAATTACCCTTTGCGTTCTAGGACTACGGGTTTTTTAAGTGAAGGAAATAGTGTCTGAAAATCCCCATTCAACTTTCAGAGAGATAGCCGCCAAACTTTCTGTATCTCACGAGTCGATCCGTACCATTTTAACTAATCATTTGGGTATGAAACATGTTACCGTTCGGCTAGTCCCAAAAGACCTGAATTTGCTCCAAAAACTCAATCGCATGAGAGTCCCTGAGGACATGCTAGAACGAGTCAATTCCGACCCCACATTCATGAAACGCATTGTTACGGGTGACGAGACGTGGGTTTACGAGTTTGACATGCAAACTAGTCAACAAGCTTCGGAGTGGCGCCTTCCAACTGAACCGAAACCGAAAAAACCACGCCAAAGTCGATCAAAATTCAAAGTCATGTTGACTGTTTTCTTTGATTATCGCGGTGTTGTGCACTCGGAATTCTTGCCGGAAGGTCAAAAGCTAAATAAAGAATATTATTTGAGCGTTTTGCGGCATTTAAGAGAGCATAGCATAGCATAGTCGGCCTTATAATGTTCCCACTATTGGGACTCAGGCCTCCTCTCTAGGAGAGGGAATGGGCTGTAATCCACCACGCGGGCCCAGTGCGGGTTGGTGGATGTCACATGTTTTCGAATTTTTAGTTCTCGTACATGCCGGTTTCCTCACGATGTTTTCCTTCGCCGTTTTGAGAGCAGTGGTGATGAAATAAATTACACAAAGTAATGCACCTGGCTGGGTTTGAACCTGCGACCTACAACTCGTAAGTCGGGGCCGTTACCACTGGGCCACCACTGCTCTTTAAGAGAGCAAATTCGACGAAAAAGGCCAAATTTGTGGAAAGAAAATTCTTGGATTTTGCACCACGATAATGCGCCTCCGCACAAGGCTATCATTGTTGACCAAACACTCAACAAAACAAATACCATCGAGTAACCACCATATTCACCAGATGGGGTGCTGCGACAGAAAACCTCCATGAGTGCCCGCGGGCTATTTCCCTCGCGGATACGTCCGGAGCGAAGGCCAGTCTGCGGGACGGTGCACCCTGGGAGGCGGCCAACGACTCCCCTTGAGTACTTCTGCCTAAGGGGTCTCGATGCCCGTCTGCGAATATTCTTTTCCCGGTACTTTCTTGACAGAGTAGTATATCCCAGTGAAAGTCCCGTCAAAATTTGTACATCCAGACAAATCCGGTAGGACGACGAGGAATGTTTTAAAAAGGAAACCTGTGGTCCTAAAACATGAAGGGCAACTGGAGGACATATCCATGGTTTTATTCAGTAAAAGTCTGGCACGCTTTCTCACTCCACCCTAGAGCGAGAGATGACTTCCCACATAGAAAAAAAAATTAATTGCTTTTTTGTTATTGGTATCGAAATCCATGTGACATGTGTGTGTGTGTGTGTGTAAGTAAAAAAATGTTATTTTGATTTTAAAAACAGACATTATACCTATTATTATTAAAATTTGGTCATATTATTATTGCTAACAAACGTTTGAACGCGACTGTACGGACAATAACTCAGGCTTAACCTGTTCAATAAAGAAGGTCATGTGCATGTACTAAACCGTCGCTTTTTTGTGGTCAATCGAATTTGGTCGGGTAGCCAGCCGTTATCTACATGTTTAGTTTTTTGATTATATTTTCTTATGTACGAAACATTCGAAGCTGAATTTTCACTATATGTTACTTGATGACACGCACTAATTTTTTATGTACACCTACACATCTTGGATTGAGCCAGTTTCTTGTATGTTGACGTCAAACTTAAGGCACCGTCGTCTCGACTTTTAGCAATATTATTCAATAACGCCTTTTGGTACTGTTTTATGGTTATAATAAACGTCTGGCAGGAGTGAATACAGTTTTCAGAGAGCTTATTCGTTTTCTCATTAAAGCGCTGTGATATTTTTTCGATTTTTCAAAAAAGTGTGATTACTCGAAAATTATAGATATTTCTATAAATCTAATTCTGTCACATATACGCACATATCAAGAGCTACCCCTGTATGTCTATAGTACAGCCGCACATACAATGGTTTTAGAGATACACGATTCTGCAAAACGTTACTCCAGCAGGAAATGCAATATCTCGAAAACCAATTATATTTTCAGGGCACATCTTTGCACAAGCATGATCTATCTGCTCATATACAATATTTCTCTCTCCAACTAGTCGTTCAAAATTTTCTTGCTGGGGTAACGTTACTCCAGTAGGAATCGTTTTTTCCATTTTTTTCCGAAACTACAACACGCACTAATTTTATATGCGGCGCACATTTACAGCAGATTACGCACTAATTATTCGTGCCACTCATATCGCTCTACGTGCAACTTTCCTGCTGAGGTAACGTACTCTGCAATATAAGCGCAAAAAATGTGTTTGTCGAAATATACATTTTATGCGACATAATACGACATCACATGAGAAACCTCTAAAGTTATCAGTGTTTCTCTACTGTATTATGCATGTATTATACATACAAACCTTCCTCTTGAATCAATCTATCTATTAAAAAAACTGCATTAATATCCGTTGCGTAGTTATAAAGATCTAAGCATACATAGGGACAGACAGAGGGAAGCGACTTTGTTTTATACTACTATGTAGTGAAGACGACAGGCGAAAAAAAAACTCAACTTCAACTTCAACTTTTCATTAATGGCATTTGCGGAAAAGACACCACAATTTTGCCAATAACACGTGCAAACTTGTTAATAGACTATCAAACGCTGGAGAGTATTTAGCGTGAATTAACAGTAAAATAAATATATAACTCTGTATTCGTTGTGCTAAACGACTTCACAAACGTCTCGTGCGATGCGGTCGGTAAGCGTCGCGTCGGTGGGAATAGAGTAGGTATGCGGTGGAGTCGCGTGCACTTTTTTAATATTTAGTTTGTGGTAAAATGGTGAGTAAATTCATTATTCAACTTGACTGGGTGTAACAAATCTTTTATTTAAAGTTTATGATACTGAATTACTGTTTAAAATTCTCGTAATAAACAAGATTACGATTAAACTTTGGTAGCTTGTTTTGTGTCCGACAAGTTGTGGATGCACCTAGAACTTTTAGGCCTTCTTTTTTTTAATTCTTTTATTAAGTACCTACCTACCTAAGTATAACACAATGCAACTTGTTTCTGGTGTATGTCTATGGCGGTCTGGAGCACAACTGATAATTAACCGCTCGTCTTGCGATAATCGGCCGTTAAGTTTGCGAGCGATAATCGCACCCGCAAAGGCTGCGTAACCGCAAAAAAACTCCGGTCGCATGAGTTTAGAAATAAAACAGCTGTTCCTCCACCGCGGCAGTGGGCGATGAAAACCGCTTCGTGAGTCCTTCGTCCTTAGTCTTAAGGCTGCCTATCCACCGGAGCAGAGCGAGGCAGCGGAGCGGAGCAAAGGAGAGGAGTTGCGGACTGTGTCTGTCCACCAGAGCAGAGCGAGGCTGCGGAGTGGAGTGAGAAAGATGCAGAGCGGAGTTGCAGACTGTTTTAGCTATACTTAGTTTTGTTATAGCGCCCGCACTCGTTTCTCGTCCCCGCTTTCCCTCCCCGCTTCCCCGCTCCGTTACCCTGCTCCACTTCCTGGTTTTGTATGAATTTTTAAACTAGTTCGCACTTCCTGCCCACTGTAGAGAAGCGGAGATTTTGTGCAATCCTATTGGTTAATATTTCTCCGTTTCTCCACTCCGCAGCCTCGTTTCGCTCCGGTGGACAGGTAGCCTAAACCACTGTACAGTCAGCAACAAAAGCGTTAAGCTTCTAAAAGTCTCAAAAGTCCAAAACATTGCACTTGCTGCCGTGTATTCTAAGTGTATCAACATTTGGTCTACTTGAACGAGTGAGGTGAAAAGTCATGAAGTTAGTTTTTTAGGCTCAAAAGATTCTGCTCAAACCATGAAGTAATGACTTTCATCCCTTTTTTAGCTACGTCCAAAACCTTCGTTCAAGTAGCTCCATGAAAAATGATGGCAGTATCATCAGCATAGCAGATGACATCCGACTGTGCAATGTAAAGTTTTAAGATGTCATCCATGTACATAATGAAGAGAGTGGGTCCAAGGATACTACCCTCGGGCACCCCATAGGCAATCGGCAAACTCTTGCTAATAGTCTCCCCTATTTTGACAAGCTAATGTCGACCAGATAGGTAGCTACTGAACCATTGTAAGGGCAGGCCTCTGACACTAAAGGTTTCGAGTTTTTTTTTAGCAATATAGAAATTGAGACTGTGTCAAAGGCCTTGGTGAGGTCCAGGAAGACACCAGCTGAACGACGACCCTTGTCAGTGTTCGAGGAGATAATGGCAGTCACTATACTCACCGCTTGAGAGATAGATTTCCCGCGACGAAAGCCATACTGCCAATCCGAGAGAAGAGAATTCTCTTCGAGAAAGCCTACAAGGTTGCTGTTAACTAGCTTTTCGAGGAACTTAGAAGTCACGCAAACCAACGAAATAGACCTGTCGTTATCAGGGGCATTCTTGGAACCACTTTTGTAGATAGGTGTGACGACAGCAGTTTTCCAGCAGGCAGGGACAGTACCAGTTTTTATACTCAGATTGCAAATGTACGTTATAAGTGCAAGAATGTCCTTTTTAATTTGTTATAGGAGCAGAGACCGAAATTCATCAAGACCTGGGGCGCTACCATCATTGAAATCATTTATAACATTACTAATTTCCTGATTGTTCGTAGGATGCAGGTAGTTTTTAGGCAAGTTTATACCAGCAACACTGAGGCCCTAGTAGGGGAGGCCCGGAGCCTAAATTTGCAGTTACTAAAGCATCATGGGGACCTCTATGATTGTGAAGATTAGGTTCTAAAATGAAAAAAAGCCTATGACAAGTTTCCATTTTAGTTTTAGCTCCCCCACCCACGGGAGAGCGTGTAAGAATTTTAAAAATGTAAAAAAAACAGCCACATGGAAATATTCGAGCGCGTCAGACATTCATAGTGTATACGAGGTATAAATCTGACGATTAACTAGTGGGGGCTGGCCGTAAAAAGGAGTAAAAATTACCAAAAATAAAGTTATTCGAGCGTGTTAGGTATTCGGAGTGAATGTTCGGTGAATTAAAAATGGTGTCCTATTTAAATGACTGACGATTTGAACGTGACCAAAAGTCATGACTGAATTTTGAAAATGTAAAAAAAAATGTGACCTTAAGATACTCGAGCGCGTCAGATTTTATGCAGAGGGGAGATTTTTATACTTGATGTCTTTGTCGTCCTAAATTATATTGAGGGGTATTGTTAATCCGACAGTTTGATTAAAAAAATTAAAGCAAAAAATTAATAATAAAATAACCAAGCGACATTTCGAAAATGTAAAAATGGTACATGGTAGTATGATCATTAAAGATTAATATAAATTGAAGTTTGTGAAAAAAATCTACAGTTTACTATCAAAATTCAATTCTAAAAAGGCTCTTAAAAAGAGTCTTAACCCCTCGCGCGTATAGGGGTATTATTATTATGTAATTGCGCGTTTTTACGAAAAATCACCAAAAGACAAAAAAAACTTTTTCTAGATTTTTCTAGGAAAAACGACGATATAGAGACCAATATTTTCGGCTGAATAAACGTACACCCGTGTGTACAAAACGACAATCAAGCGTTTTTCAAGGTCACTCAAGTTGTACACGATAACACGACCCATATTTTCCATGGTGGGACGGTGCGAGTTTTTCCGAGGATCGATTTTTTTACTAATCTGACGGGCTGTCCTCAACGCACCCCACTATATTAAGGGTTCATATGTGGTAGGGGTAAATTACAGGGTGCAAGGTTTCTCCCCAGGATATGATTTTCTGACGCGCTCGAGTAACGCGCAAAATCCCCACTTGACTTGGGTTCCTATCCTGTTTAATCCCCGTTCTTGTTTGCCTATTCAGGATGTCAGTTGCAAGGTTCTGACCCACTGAAACAAAGTGCTCGTTGCACGTGTTGATGGAGATGTTACCGTTTTCTTTATATTTCAGTAATTCTGGATTGTCGTAAGCTCTTTTAAGTTCTTGACATATTTCTTTCTGTTCTTTTCCGATTCTTTCCTGTTATAGTTAGCTTTGCAGGATTTTGTTGCAGTATGTAGTTTCTGTATCTCAAGTAGACAATTTTTATAGAGTCATTATTTGGCTGCTGGGTAGTCTGAGAGTGGAGATTGTCACGATGTCGAATACATCTAGGCCAGGCGTAACCCACGGTTTTATATTTAATTTGATGTTATGCTATTTTATTCGTGTGTTCACACACACGTTATGTTATTTTATAAAAGAAACATGACAGGTTTCAGTTATGAAATGTAATTCAAGGAAAACAGGTAAAACGTAATGTTCCTACCACTTTAAAATAAATAAATTAATATTGCTAGTGGTAGAATTAAATCTTTTTCAGCTAACAACATTATTTTAGACATTGACACTTGACAGTTGACATGTTGACATGAGTCAGGGTCTCAGGGAGGGTGTTTCTCACTCTGTTGCACGACTAAAATCTGTATTTTGTTTTTAATCATACATGTTCTATCACTCTTACTCTTATTAAATAATTATTATGTTGGTCTCTTTTTACTTGAAGATTTTAAAATAAAGTACCGTGTAACAGAGCGAGAAATTGCTTCAGCCGTCAGCAAATGATTATTGTAAAAAATATTGTATCCAATTTACATTTTGCTTGAGGAAAACGCTGTAAATTGTTAATTTCAGTGATTATATCGATAACATGATCAGAGCGTGAACTATAAATACGATAACAATGGCTTTTTTGGAGGTAATTAAAAGAACATTGATATTTAAACCATTAGATCGAATGGTTGTCTGATTGCTCTGTATCTTTTGTTTAAATTAACAAAAAAATCCTGTTAAAATAGTACTTGCCGCTATAACTACAATTATATTTAAAGTTTACCCTTGCACACAGTACCAGCTATCCATTATGAATTTAAATATGAAACCCATAAATACTATATTTACTTCAAGAAATGTACTTGATTTTCAGTGGCGAAAGTTTTCATTTTTCGACATTCACAAGAACGTCGACAACGGAAAAGTAGCTGAATGTTTGCAAGTAAGTGTTTTCAGTTTCTATGTATAGGCTCCACCCCTAAGACGACTCACTGACCGCTATTTTGTATTTACTATCACAATTATGTATAGAGATAAAAATATCACCAACAATAATTATGTTACTTGCTTCATGTTTAAGTAATTATGTAAAGAACTAGTCAACATAATCAGAAACATAAGTTGATCCGATCGAAGCTCTGGTAATATGTGTTTTGGGCTGGTGTCCGCAACTCCACATCTAAAGTGCGTATTTTGTGTACAGGCAAAACCTCTGGTGATACAACATATTGTTATATACTGGATCATATATATTTTAGTTGTTATACACTAAGGTAGTTACTAGATAAATAATTAGAGTAGATAAATATAGAATAGTACATTGACCCTCCTACATTCATCAACATGTTTAATTAGAAAGATGGAAATACATAGAAATTCTTTACATTTTCTAGTAAGGAAAAACATTAAAGTTCAATGTTTATTTTTCGGGTATCTACGCAAAGATATTAGGGAATGGTCAATGTAGGTATCTACTTTAATCCAAATTTATCTGGCACCGGATATACCAATATCAATATGTAAAAATTTGTTATACAACATTTGATCCTCCTTTGGCAAGAGCATAATCAGTGTTTATGTTAACAATACTTTTCATTGTTTTTATTTTACGTAATTCCTTCATTATTGCCATTTTTTTTTCCAAATTAATCTATGGTTATAAGGTAACCGTTACTGACTGACTGATTAAATTATCTATCAACACACTCTGTGTGTGGAATAAGGTAGGCACCTACATTGACCGTTTCCTAATATCACACTAAGCACATAGTTTGCCATGGAGTAAATTGAGGTTAGGTTAATGTAAACGAGAAATAGAGTCAACCCCAAAATACAACCCTGTGGTACCCCATAATGGACTTTATAGTTACTACTCGTATATTGACCTATTCAGACACGCTGTTTTCGCCTAGCAAAATACCTCCAAAAGAAGTTCAGTTGCGTGCGTCTGACTTCGAGTTTCTCAAGTTTGTCTGTTATTATACCAAAATAGTGTCAAATGCTTTTAAGTCGGGGAAGATTGACAGGCATTTACTTCTTATATCTAGGTTTGTAAATAAATAATTGTTTAAGATATGCATTGTTCCTTCAGTATTATCTACCCTTCCTGAAGCCAACCAAACTGTTTGTCTGAAAGTAAATGGTGCTACAAATGCATTACTATTCTTCTCTTTTCACTTCCAGGATACACACGTGACAGCAACAACTAGCGGCAATGGCCATGTGGTGCTGTGTGACGTCACGGGCTGGGCGCACCTCATCTCCCGCTCCTGGGAGGTCACTTCGTTCAAGGCTTACGAGCTGACCGTGTCACTCGCTCAGCAACTACCGCATGACCCTTATCTTGTTACTATTGGTGTGAGTATATTAGATAGGAGTTTTCTTTCAAACATAGCCTGCTGTGTGGCCATCACAGTTTATTTTTTCTCATGAAAGTAGCAATAAATTACCACTTGTTATGTTCCCTAGACCATTTTGCTTTGTTTGCCTTTCATAGTTCTTATCAGAAATAGTCATCATGTGCACGCCAACTTACTTACTTAATCTAACCTTTCTGAAGAATATAACAGACGACATTTCTGAAATTGCAATGAGGATCAATCACATAATAGCAAATCCGATTTTTACTAAGTACATCATATGTGTAATAATTTGCTGAGCATTTAATTTTTTAAATTACTAAAATCCGTCAAGAAATGATGGATTTATTAAAGTTTTTCTGAACGACTACTTGGAAACGCGCGCTTTCGCTGGACTGTTTACGATGACGAACGGCTTGATCGTCGCCGGTGGAGACCGATCATGACAGATGACGTCACAGCGAGTCGTTTTTAGTCCGATTTAAATAATTTTTTCACAGTATTTACTGTTTTTTTTTGACGCTATAATTCTGCATACTCCACAAAAATCATGACTGATCCTCATTGTGGGCATTTAGTTGAATGGCCAATGTAATCTACATACATATTTGTAGTGTCAAAAAGTAGAGTAACATTCATATCGTGATTTCAGGATGACGAAGCAGGTGTGAACCCACTGATCAAAGTCTGGGACTGGTCCCGCAGCGACCGGCACGGCAACCCCACCTGCGCTAGAGTGTCGCGCGCGGTACCATCGCACATGAGGCCAACACCCGCTACAGCTCTTGCCGTGCACGAGAATAAGGTAACTTGTATTGTTATAGATAAGAAAACAATTCTGAGGCCTATTAGAATAATTAAGGAAATAAAAAAAAAATTAGGGTCCATGGTCTGTTAGTAGACAAGTGCTACTACTCTATAAAAAATGTCCTATTGGACAAATCACAGCTCCAATATATTCCCCCGCGTTTGGTGGCCCACTCATGTGTTCCTACCTTTTTCGTTTTATCTTTTCTTTAATATACTAGCTTTTGCCCGCGGCTTCGCTCCCCTCAACTGACTACTACATTCTACTCTACCCAACTCTACCCTATCCTACCCTACTCTACCCCACTCTATCCTACTCTACCACTCTCCCCCACTCTACCCTCCTCTTCCCTACTCCGATAAGAATCCTAAGTCCGTGTTCTGGTTCTAAGCTACCTCCCCACGAATTTTTAGCCAAATCGGTTCAGCCGTTCTTGAGTTTAAATAGTGTAACTAACACAACTTTCTTTTATTTATTTATATAGATGAGAAATCTTAATAAAAAATAATTACCTGTATGACTGCCCTAAAGGCGGGATGTAGCTGATTACAATTTAATATTATTTAAAACCTGTATTATGTACAAACCTATGATCCACAATAAAAAATTGAAGTTGATTCCAAACTGATTTAGATAAGTAAAATTTCGTTGATTAAGCGGTGGAAAGCAAGTACCTACCAGTGCAGGCAGTTTACTGTTCCATTCATTATTAAAATTCCACTCATTCATTTTCATTATCATCTGTTTCCAGAGTCTCCTGGCCGTTGGTTTCCTCGACGGCTCAGTATCGTTGTTCCGCGGCGTCATCGCTCGACAGCGCAGCGGGAAGATGAGGACCCTACCTGACTCCGGGACCAGCCCTATTACTGGACTAGCTTTCAAGTGAGTACAACCACAGCAGGGTTGAAGCCTATTGGGGCCATGGATGATGCGAAAGATACCTGGGGTCCTGGAACAATGGCAAAGAAGCATCAAAATTGGTTACAAAATGAAGCAGCAACAAGAATTTCAAATATTTGTAAAAGGAAGAGTGGGAACATCTTGCTATCTCTTTGGTACGCGCGTAACCTAACGGCGGTGACGTCATATTTCAGTGTGTGCATCCTTTTTCTGTTACTTGACAGTCTCCCTTTCCACCAGATTTGAAAGGTTTCTAACTTACTTAACTTTGAATGGATTTGGAAAAATCTTTCTATTTGGGATTTGGATAAAGTTACTTTATCATACATTTTTTTTTTAAAAAGAATTGATTTCGACACAATTTCTGTTTTGGAATCCATTCTACTTGTATCCAAAATACTGCACTCTTCTCCGTTCTTTCGATTCTCTCTTTATAATACTAGTTAAAATAATTTTTTATTAGCTCCTCGAGCACTTGTTTCTTTATCGCAAAACATTGTAAGGCTAAGAACTCACGAAGCGGTATTCACCCGCGCCCACTGCGGTGGAGAAACAGCTATTTTATTTCTAAACTCACGAGACCGGAGTTTTGTGCGGTTACGCAGCTGTCGCAGTTGCGATTATCACCCGCAAACTTGGCGGCCGATTATGTAACTGTAATACAATATATTATGTCATTTGGACAGGGGAGCAGACAAGTTATTCGTGGTGTCCCGCGCCTGCGTGATGGTGATCTGGCTGGGCTCGGAGCGCTGCGTGACCCTGGACGCCATGGGCGCCGCGCCCGCGTGCTGCGTGCTCGCCGACAACCATCGACTCACTGTGGCTAACAACGAAGTAAGTGTTACATCTACAAGCTGCATGGCGGACAGAGCTCCGGCGGGATCTCATGTCGAAATGGCGACAGCGGCTGTCGCAACCCAGTGCTGGACTCTCCATAATTATGGCGGCAAGCCCCCTCTTTCAGAAGTGGCTGGAAAGACGTCACGGCGTCCTCACCTTCCGTATGACGCAGGTCCTCACCGGACATGGTAATGTGAGGCAATGGGAGGTTCCTCCTTCAGATTCGTACGGGAAAAACGCCCGGGTATCATCATTGTGTGGACCATGAGGACACGGTGGAGGTGTGCCCCGCTTAGGCGGAGCACCGCCGTGTCCTTGTGGGGGTGATCGGCGGCAACGACCTCTCACGCCGAGCCCTGGTACAGGCCATGGTCCGGAGTTAGGAGGATTGGAAAGCTGTTGCCTCCTGCGACACAGTAATGCTAGCGAAGGAGGTGGTCGCACGCTTGAGGGAACGAACATCCTCGCAAGCCTCAGCCGCCGAGACCCCGACCCTGACCCTGACTACCAGCCACGGTAGACGCAGGCTTGCGGACGTCGATCAATGGGTAGCTCGCCGACCGGCATTCCGACCGGACCGAGCCCCAGTCGTCGACAGCGCGTAGTGATCCACGTGTACATCAAAGAGTTGTCAGTAATCCGTAGGGGCCCAGCAAGGCTGTTCCCTGCTAGGACCACGGGGATTTTCTGAAAAGGCAGGTTTCCTTTTCCAGTGAGAGTTGAACCTAAAAGAATAGGAAATATTGTTTAGAAAACAAAAGTACTAATGTATATTGTGAAAATTAAAAATTCTTATATATTTAATTCTATATTATTATTTTATTCTTATATTTTTATTCTTATTTATTTATTTTTTATTAATTTATGTAGGTAAAGGAAAGGGGGTAATCTGGATGTCTTCAAATTCTTTCGATCACTCAAAATCCTTTTCCCCTAAGTTTTAAACTCTAACCACTACCCTAATTCTACAGGCTCTATACTGCTACACGACCGAAGGCCGAGGTCCATGCTACGCCCTAGAAGGCGAGAAGGTCCGCCTCGACTGGTTCCGTAGCTACCTGGTCATCACCACCAACGAGACTCCCAACAAGTCAGCTGCATCCACCAGTACTGCACCAGCCCCGAAATCACACCACATCACAATTCTGGACATACAGAATAAATTCATCGTTTTTTCGAAAACTTTTGAAGAAATTGATGCTGTTTTAACTGAATGGGGCTCGTTTTATATACTTACGAAGAATAAGGAGATGATATATTTGGAGGAGAAGGATTTGCAGTCGAAGTTGACGCTGCTTTTTAAGAAGAATTTGTACGATGTCGCTATTAGGATAGCCAGCAGTCAGCATTATGATGATGCAGGGTTGACGGAGATTTATAAGCAGTATGGAGATCATTTGTACAGTAAGGTACGTAGGAAATTATTTATCTATTTATATACATGTAAATAAAATTAAAGTGTCGATAATATCAATTTGTTTTTACTAAATGCTGAAAGTATATTCGACATCTACAGGAAAAGTTTTTAACCACTGCGTAAATTTTTTTTGGTGGTCCAGTGTAAGTAATAGAACACATTTCCATTTTTAGTTCATAACTTTTTTTTTCTCATTTTTCTACCTTGTCCGAGTTTGAAATAAGCAAAACATGTACACAATTTAATCGTAGTATTATGAATGAATACCGCCGAGCGCGCGGCGGCATGGCGGGTTGAGTGGAGGTTGGAGGCGGGGGGGGGGGGGGCAGGGGAGGCGGCGGCGGCGCTGGCGTTTGATCGAGCGCCGGCGCTCGGCAACCCAGTACGTCACACACGGAAGTCGTATGCGGATGTCCGCTTCGTTTCACCTTCGCGCGCGTATGACACGTACTCGTGTTCTATCGGTCTCGTTTATGTAGCCCCGTGTGGCCCGTGTGTGTTATCGTGGTCGGCTAGGTCCCCAGATCTCAGTCCCTGTAATTTTATTCTCTGGGAAGCAGTGAAACTCCGGGTGTATGAAGAGCTTAGATGACTTGAAACAGAAAATAAATTCCGATTTAAATGAAGTGATAATAGTGTCCTAAACAAAGTTAATACAAAATTTAAACGTGCATGTTTATGTCTGGAAAAAGGAGGTTACTTCGAACAATACGTGTGTTCCGGTTCAACAATAGTTTCATTTTGTTTGGATATTATTGTAAATAAGTAGTTGATGTCTATTTTTTAGATACCCCAAGTGTAAGTACCTAACATACGTAAGTGCTTTAATTTGAATGTATTTTAGATTGTTTATTATAATTTATTTTCTGCATTTTGATGGTCGCCTATGAAAGTAAGAAAGAAAAATGGGAATTACATTTACTAATAACTTTATAACCTAAACTTAAAAATGTATTTCGAAATTGTTAAAATAGCGGTCAGTGACCGTACCCCGCGCGCACCGCCGTACTTTACCTACAATCAGCTGACCGACGCTCGACCCGCGCGGCGGCTTGTCTATAAAATAAGTTTCTAAGTAAATAAGTCTCGTAAGCGATAACTTTATTTTTTACTATTAACACATATCAAAATAAAAAATATGTGTTTAAAAACTTTTCCTGTATAACAAAATTGTACATCTTGCGGAATCTGTTTCCTGATGGCTACAACCCGGGGATCTTCAATTCAAGAGTGAATAGGTTACTTCTAGGTAAGCGCGCTCCATCGTCGACCGCATCATCGCTTTCCATCAGGTGAGATAGCGGTCAAGCGCGAACCTATCAAGAATTAAAAAAAAATTGCAATTATTTTAATTTTTGTTGTTTGATTGATTGATTGATTTTCCATTCACAAATAGTGCCGACTACGTGCTTGTTACAGAGCTGTATCTTTTAACTGTAGTAGTGAAACACTTTTTACCACATTTTGGTTATTTATCATAATTGATGTATAGATGATACTTATTTTGCAAATACGAGTAGGTTTTATAAAACACTTTTACACGTCAATTAGCTGTCTAAAGAAGAAACACCAAAACAAACTCAGGTGTCAAAAGACTAAGTCCATACAGCAAATATGTAATGGATAACCCTATATCCCCTCGAGCGCCGATTGTACATACGTCTGTACAACTTGAGTGACCGAGAAAAACGCTTAATTGTCGTATTGTACACACGGGTGTACGAAATTTATTCGGTCGATAATTTTGGTCTCTTTAACCTCGTTTTTCCTAAAAAAAATCAAGAAAGGATTATTTTTTGGTAATTTTACGTAAAAACGCGCAATTACGTAATAATAATACCCCTATACGCGAGAGGGAATATTATCCATTACATATTTGCTGTAATACCTCAACCCTGAAATGGAACAAATCTTTCTTGTTTCGATATATTTTGTGGCAAGGAAACTTTTGTATGCAAATTACATTCAAACTTGGCATGGAAATAAATAATTTTGTATTATTGACAAAATAATATAATTATGCAGCATTAATTATTATGAGTACCATACAACTTTTTCTTTTACAGGGTGACTTAAAAGGCGCTATCGACCAATATGTAAAAACGATTGGCTGGTTAGAAACCTCGTACGTTATCCGCAAGTACCTGGAATCACGACACTTGGAATCTTTAGTACAATATTTGGAAGAGCTTCATAAGAAGAAGGGCTGTGCCACTGAGGACCACACAACTCTGCTACTGACATGTTACATGAAGATAGACCAGCATGATCAGCAAGGGAAATTGAAGGAGTTTATTAATTCTAAGGATAAAATCATCGATTTTGATGTTAATGTTGCTATTAAGGTATGTATGAGTACTTATATATATTTTTTTTTTTAAAGAATTGATTTCGACACAATTTCTGTTTTGGAATCCGTTCTACTTGTATCCAAAATACTGCACTCTCTTGTTATTTCGACTCTCTCTTTATAATACTGGTTAAAATAATTTTTTATTAGCCCCTCGAGTGCTTATCTCCTTATCGCTAAACATTGTAAGGCTAAGAACTCACGAAGCGGTTTTCACCCGCGCCCACCGCGGTGGAGAAACAGATATTTTATTTCTAAACTCACGAGACCGGAGTTTTGTGCGGTTACGCAGCTGTTGCGATTATCACCCGCAAACTTGGCGGGCGATTATCGCAAAACGGAATGGATGTTAATGTTGCTATTAATGTATGTATGAGTAAATTTAAAAAACCTTATATAACTTTTACATGCAGCGACTGCTTCTCAGACCTCCACAATACAGTTACTGGGCAACACGATGCTCATTGGATAGACTGATGGTCAGACTTTCTGACGTCTGTCTACCTGTAACGATTGTCACAAATCTACGAATGACAACCGTGACCAACGGCTTTACGTGTTTTCCGAGGCACGGAGCATGGTATTATTATCTATACAGTATTGTAACTCGGCCGTATCTTTGAAATAAATGCCTACAGCCGCGCGGTACGTAAACATGCGATAGGGCTGCCCGCACTATGGCTGCCCGCCTCCACCATTTTAATTACATTTGCCTACTTTGTGTTTCCATTTAGTTTTGTGATTGTAAATATACTTTTTTTATATAAACAAATAAAATATTTTGTGAATTGAATAGGAAGTGTTCAATATTTGCGACCGAAAAATATTTGCGCCTCGACTGAGACGTACCTACGAAATGCTTTATTATTAAATTTTAAAGTACAAAAATCCGCATTCTAAAGCTTAATTAAAAATTGTTTTGGGAAACATGGACAAGGTGGAGAAAAAGGAATATCTTTTACTTGGTTATAGATGCCTGCAGCTACTTTACAATTTATATGTTTGGTTTTAAATGAAGAATTCATGCAATCAAAAACAGCACAATATATCCTACTCGTCATATTAAATATATAAATATGTACTTGAACTTATTTTTATTGAAAAAATCGCGCGGCACAGACGCGACTGTCTGCATCCCGAGCGCACCCCGAGATCGAGGCGCGTAGGTATAGCTCGCGTTTCGTCCGTTTGTATGAAGTTGGAATACTGTATAGATAATATTACCGTGCACGGAGTGTCAGTGACGTCCTAGATAAAGTTAGAAAAATACTCTATATAAATTGAAAAAATGGCATTGGTACTTGCCCGGTTTTGAACCCGCAACCTCATGTATGAGAGGCGGGTGCCTTAACCATTTAACCATGACGACACAGGCGGGTTAATTGTATGAATCTTAAATTCTTAATATTAGGTGATGCGGCAAGTGAGCGTAGACGACGCGTTGTCCCTGGCCGCCAACCACAAGCGTCACGACTGGTACCTGAAGATGATGCTCGAAGACAAAAAGGACTACCGCAAAGCTTTGGACTATATCGTCGAGTTGGAATTCGAGGATGCTGACCAGTACATGCGCCAGTACGGACACAGACTGATACAGCATGAGCCTGAAGAGAGCACCAAGTTTTTGAAGTGTGAGTAGATAAAAAAACTGGGCAAGTGCGAGTCGGACTCGCGCACCGAGGGTTCCGTACAAACTTACCTATGTATTTCATTTACATTCACGAATGGAGTCTCGAAGATTTTTCCGAATGTCAAAAAAAAATTTTGTGACGTAGTAACGAATTCTGCTTTCGGATTTATTCCTATATCTGTGCTGTAAGACCTTGCTTTATGCCAAATTTCAGGCTCAACGGCCTTATTGACCTCAATATACGTTTTTTGCGACATAAACGGCCGCCCGGCCGTATCTTTTTTTTTCGTTTACTAAGAAGTTTGGTTTTTCACAGCTTCAAGGGACCGCAGACCTGAGTACATGGTTTTAATTTCAACTTGATACCTCCACACGTTCCCGAGACGACGGACAACAAAGTGATCCTATAAGGGTTCCGTTTTGTCCTTTTGAGGTACGGAACCCTAAAAATCAAAGATATGTGACATACACCAACGCGCATTGGGCCCGCGTGGGATTTCAGCCCATTCCCTCTCCTAGAGAGGAGGTCTGAGTCCCGGGAGTATCACACTGTAATATTATAGAGGCGAAAGTTTGTGAATGTGTGTGTGGATGTTTGTTACTCCTTTACGTTGAAACTAGAGGAGGGATTTGAATGGCATTTGGTACACGGGTAGTCCATGCCCTGGAATAGCATATAGGACACTTTTTGTCCCGAGAGTATGTTTCCTTGGGACAATTTTATACTTTTACGTGGGTGCAGCCCCTAGCAACAGGTAGTGTGTACATATCCACCAACCCACAATGGACCCGCGTGGTAGATTACGGAACCTTTCCTAGAGAGGAGGCCTGAGTCCCAGAATTATTTATATATAAAAAGAGCTTGACTCATTGACTCATCAATACCCAGTCTAACTCATTGACTCATCAATACCCAGTCTAACTCATTGGACATATTAAACGGGTACAATTCAGATGCTCACCAAAATGTTTTTTTTTGTCCCTAAGACTAGGTTCCAAATAAAAATATGTTAACATCATATAAAAGAAACCTACTATATACCGAGGTGCCGAAAAACATCGTTTTAAGTTCCAAAATAACATACACTCATCAGAATAATTGTACGTTTTAAATTTAAATTCTTTTTGCTTATCAAAATGGATAAATGCTCACCAAATATGTCCAAGAGAGAGCGAAACCGTAACCCGACGCAGACAGTTTAGGTCAGAAGGGCATAACGGGGATATAGTGAGCGAGCAAAGCCAACGAACGAAGCCGCCATTATCCACAACGTTATATTTTTCCCCAAAAATATCTAAAAAGGTCACAAGTTGGACACCACCGACACTAAGTACAACACAGGTCACGGCAGGTCATAGCGGGTATTAGGCGCCAGGAAACAGCTGGGTGCAAGTGCAAAACAACCCCTCAGTCGCCTGGATGGCCCGGTGACTATGTATTTTTGCTTAGAACTTTGTGATTTTTCATGATACAGTTATGAAATTTTGTACATTTAGATTAGTAGATTTACATACACACACGACACGTGTTTCGGGTTTCGCATATATTAAAACTAATGTTGTATAGCTTCATTTCTATAATACTTCATGAAACACAACTTGGTGAGCATTTATCGATTCTGGCACATATTTCGAATTTTGGTAGTAAAATAGTGCATTTTTAAGGTATTTTTTACATAGTACGGGTAGGACTACAGCAGATGGTTGAATGTGTGTGAATCGGACAGCTGTCACCCGCACCATCCTATAGCAATTGAAGTTGAGCTTTTGAACACAAGCCCTTATAAAGTCATATCTCGGCCACAGTGCTGTGCACAGACTACAAGCCGCGCAGCAAGCCGCTGGTGGACGAGGCGTCGCTGACGGGCGGCGTGAGGGAGCCGGACTACGCACTGCCCGACGACTACGTGCCCATGTTCCTGAGCAACTCCGAGCGCCTCATCGAGTTCCTCGAACACATGACGAGGAAACAGAACAACTGCTCCAAGCTTGTCTTTGATGCGCTCATTGAACATTATATACATGTTTGGTAAGTGGTTATAAGACCTTTTCAATAGTCACCGTGGCCCTCGAACGCAAAGGGCAACTGAAGGAACTGGTGGAATATTTTGCTCCACAGCCACAGCCACTTTTACCTTCAAAGTAGTTTTTTTTAAATATATTTATAAATACTGGAAGATATACTATTCCCCTTTTTGTATTGTTGTTTTCGAAATGTTTTTTTTTTTTAAATTTAATTGTTTATTTCAATAGAGCTTATGATAATTTATTACCTTTTGTATTTGGAAACAATAGCATTGTATAATGTAGAAGCACTTTTTTTTTTCAAGTTTTGTGAATGTGAAGTACCATGGAGCATTTTTGTTAGGTTACAACTTGTTTGACATTACGAGCATGGCAGTTAAGAGTTGGTCATGCTCACTCAAATGTCTCGCTGATGGTGGCACGTGTTATTGGGTCATCCAGTTCCCTTCAAAATGGTTGGGCTGAGTGGGGCTGATGCACGTGTCGTGCTTGTTAACGGGTGCCGTCAGTTGAGACTGGTCATCTCTTAGCTGCCAGTGCATTATAAAAAAAAATGTTTTTTTTTTTCATATTAAGTGTTCCTCTTCTACAGGGCTAAATCTCCGGAAAGCGAGAAGAAAGAATACGAGGAAAAAGTCCTCCGCTTACTAAAGGACCCCGACGCTAACTACGACAAGGATCAGACGCTGATCATCTGCCAGATGCTAAACTTCCAAGCAGGTGTGCTGTATCTGTACGAGGAAAACAAGCTGTGAGTATACTCTACTGCATTTCACTCTTTAGTGAAATCTTCATAAAGTGGCATGTCGTCTAGATTTAGTAAATACGATTTCCTTGACTCAATAATGCTCCCATACACTAAAAACGAAAATAAACTAAAAATGCTGAATTCAGCACTATCTCTCCAGAATATGGTCACCGATAACTAGGCGCAGTGCATCGTGTTTCCTCAGGGTGAAGCAGTAGACGAGCACACGCTAGCTACACCGCTGCGTCACATTGCATTAAGCGCCCGCCATAGTCATTTCAGCCTTACCTCATATAGCTCCATCCCTTTAACAGTTCAGTTTAGGTCGTCAAATCGCGTTAAGAACTCGTGGTAAGAAGATCAGATCGCAGCAAGTGGCGGTGTCGTATAATAATTATATTCCACAACTGTCACATAACGCCTTCTAGTCCCAAGCTAAGCAGAGCTTGTGTTATGAGTACTAAACAACTGGTAAACATACTTATATATTTCTAAATAGATACATATTATAAATAAATTACACCCAGACACAGAACAAATGATCGTGCTCATCATACAAACATTTGTCTTGGGTGGGAATCGAACCTACGATCACTGTTGGGGAATTTTAGGGATTCTTCAAGAAAACTCAAAAATGCTGTTAGCTAGTCAAATGTATTGTTCTGAATGAAATACAAAGATGGAGTGCGATGACGTACACGTAAATTGAACCTACATCTAGTTAACGTGATGTGAGACGTTGCGCCGTTGATCTGCTCAGTAAAACGAGCAGGCGTTTGATGACTCGAAGCCAAGCTCGAACATGCCCCGGGACCTTGAAAGCAGCAGGCGCGCTTTCAAGCAGACGCAGAATCAACGGGCAGTGGGCAGATCCTGTTGAAGGTTCTTCTGACGACACCAACGGAAGTTTTGATGTCTGCCACGCGAACAATTCCATCTGACCCTGGATGGACGGCGATGACTCTTCCCAGTCTCCATTTGAGAGGAGGCAGATGGTCCTCCTTTATAACGACCAAGGAGCCCAACTTCAGCGTGTCTTTGCAGGCGCGCCACTTGGTCCTTTGCTGCAGCTCAGAAACGAACTCCTTGCTCCAACGAGCCCAAAAGTGCTGGCGTAGCTGCTCAATCCGCTGGTAGCGTGACAACGAAGAAGTGGAGTAGTTCTGGAGATCTTGCTGTGGAAGTGACGTTAGCGGCCGGCCAACAAGGAAATGACCCGGAGTCAGTGGGGTGAAGTCCGCTGGATCGGATGACAGTGGTGTCAGTGGACGTGAATTTAATACCGCCTCAATCTGGACTAATGTGGTGTTAAGCTCCTCGAACGACAAATGACAATGTCCCAACACTCGCCTAAGATGGTACTTGGTCGACTTGACACCCGCTTCCCAAAGTCCGCCAAAATGAGGCGTATACGCGGGGATAAAGTGAAACGTAATTCCGTCATTAACCAATTGTTCGCTCAAGGAATCGCAATTAGATTTAAGGAACTTTGAAAGTTCATTGCAGGCACCGACGAAAGAGGTACCGTTGTCGGAGTAGATGTCACTGGGTTTTCCCCGTCGCGAGATAAATCTATATAAAGCCAGTAAAAACTTATCGCTGGTTAAGTCGCTCACCAGCTCCAAATGAATAGCCTTGGTTGTAAAGCACACAAAGATTGCTATATATACTTTTACCAGCCTACATCCGCGACCTTGCCTACTGGCAGCCATGATGGGACCAGCATAATCCACACCAGTAGTCTCAAAAGGATACCCACCTGGAAGGAGGCGCTGCTGCGGCAAATTACCCATCAAAGGAGAAACAGTTCTACCCGACATGCGACAACAACGCACGCAATTACGATAACAACTCCTTGCTAAGCCTCGTCCGCCTATGGGCCAGTATGAATCTCTGATCGAAGCTAGCAATAACTGGGGGCCCGCATGCATTAACTTCATATGTTCATATTCAAAAAGTAATTTTGTAAATCTATGAGTGGACTGTATAAGGATAGGGTGTTTTTTATCAAAAAAAAAAAGTAGAATTTGCTAAACGTCCTCCAACACGCATTATTTTATTATTATCTAAGAATACGTTGAATTTAATAAGGGCGCTTTTAAACGGCAATTTCTGATTATTTAGAAGTAATTTATACTCGGGAAAGGACTCAGTTTGGCTTCTAATTATAACAACATTTAATGCATCTTGCAACTCTGATTGTGATAGAAATTTACTAGCAATAGGATTTTTCCTACACAATTTTATAAATCTTAAAACGGTTGCTACACTACGAATAAGCCTTAAATAACTAGAAAAACGATTAAAATCACATGGACTATTCGTACTAACACTAGCGCTCAATACAGCATGAGATCGAGTTTCAGGCAGCTTGTCTAACTCTAACGATTTATGTCGAGAAGGCCAATGCGATTGCATTTGTTTTAAAAAACTGGGACCACTCCACCATAAGTCCGACGATTGCAGAACACTAATATCCACGCCACGAGATATTAGGTCTGCTGGGTTCTTGTCGGTTGGGATGTGTCACCAAGTACAGTGCCCCGCCTTATCTAAAACTTCAGCAACGCGATTGCGTACAAAAGGCTGAAGCTTAGAAGGCAACATCTGCAACCACCCCAACACGACGGTGGAGTCAGTCCAGCAATAAACGTGGCTGAACTTAAGTCGCAGTGAGCACATAACCTTCTCGCATAAACGAGCTCCTACTACGGCGCCGCACAACTCCAGTCTTGGAATTGTGGTCGGCTTAATTGGCGCCACTCGACTTTTAGCGGCTAACAAACGAACCATGTATTCACCCCGATCATTGGTACTACGTACATAAACGCACGCGCCATACGCACGCTCAGATGCGTCGGTGAATACATGTAGTTCCAGCGTAGTACATGCGTCACATATAACGTGTCGTGGAACACGAAAATTACTTAGAAGCGGTAATGCCTTGACAATAACGTTCCAGCTTGCATAAAGTGCTGGACTCAGAGGCTCGTCCCATGACAGTTTGTCTAACCACATACGTTGTAAAAATATTTTCATTAAAATTACGAAAGGAGATAAAAGTCCAAGGGGGTCATAAATACGTGCGATTGCAGAAAGTACGTCACGCTTAGTCACAAAATTCTTATTAGGTAACGTTGAACTCGAAAACCCGAATTCGTCGGAAATAGAAAACCAGTTAAGCCCTAGTAACTTATTGGGTTCATTAGATCCCTTATCCAAATCTAATGATAACTGAGAATCTCCGGTGACTAATTCAGGGACGTTAGACCTCCATTTTCTAAGTGGCATGCAAGCAGATGCAAGTGCGTTAGTGACCTCTGTACGGATGAACATAACTTCATTTAAATCGTCAGCCCCAGTCAGCAGGTCATCCACGTAAAAATCGTGTATGATGACGTCAGCGATTTTATCTCTGCTACCCGGGAATGACTCACCTACAGAACGCGAAGGGTTATTAACATTGCCTTTGTAATCCATCCCTACTTGCTTGAGGCAGCGCGTAGCTAAAAATGGTGCACTAGCCGTGCCATAAGTCACAGTATTTAATTTATAAATTTTAATAGGATCGCACTCGTTATCGCGCCACAAAACCTGTTGTAGGTACCTATCTGACGGGTGAACGTATATGCATCTATACATCTTCGCGACATCAGCTGACCAGACGTACTTGTGTTGTCGAAAACGCAACAGTATAGATATCAGATCGTCTTGCACCGTCGGACCCACCATCTGCACGTCATTGAAGGACACTCCAGACGTAGTAGCACAACTTGCATTAAAAACTACGCGAAGCTTGGTAGTTGTGCTAGATTCACGCCTAATACCGTGATGTGGGATGAAATATCCACTGGGACTGCCACTAACCTCTGTTTCAGTCATATGTCCTAAACTCTCATATTCATACATGAAATCGCGATATAACTTACCGAAATCAGGTTTGGACTTCAGTTTGCGTTCCAGAGAACATAAGCATTTAGAAGCCCTTTGAAAGGATTCTCCTAAAACAGAAGGGTTTAGTTTTAAAGGGATACGAACACAAAAATGACCGTCTTTTAATCGGGTCGTGTTCTTAACAAAATGTTCCTCACATAATTTCTCCTCAGGTAAATAATGTGAAGATTGTGAGGTAATCTCCTCCAAGTTCCAAAACTTAACTAAATCGGTATGAATTTTATTTAAATCATCGCTATTAGTGGAACCGGTTTGATTAAAATTACAAAAGATATCACTCGATATTGACTTACCATTTTTAAAGGTGACAGGGCCAGAAACAATCCAGCCTAACAACGTTTCACACAACACTGGTTTACCTACACCTAGTCTGATTTGCTGTGAGCCGACCAAGTCCCAGAAGAGATCAGCACCTATTAGGACATCTACTTCTGAAGGCTTGTAAAACGTGGGGTCAGCTAAACAGACATTATCTGGAATATTCAGGTCTAAAATGTCGACTTCGCGACAGGGCACAACAGTCGTTAATGATGGCAAAACAAAACAATGAAACTTTGTCGAATAACTATTATCTAATGACGTCATTTTTACATGACATGTTTTGCCTACGCGAGAACTCACGTTATTAATGCCGAAGACTGAACCATTTACCTCACTAGTATGTAAGTTAAGCCGCCTACATAAACGTTCCGTTATAAAACATGATGTACTACCGCTATCAAGCAGGGCTCGCACTATGTACTTACGATCATTACGATCACATAACTTGATAAGAGCGGTGGACAATAACACACCGTGTTGTTTACGCTCACCACAAGACGAACTAAGATCCGCGGATAAAGTAAAATTATTTGCACGTGAATCAGTGCTAGCCACGGCGTCAGTGGGCGATGACGTTGGTACGGAATGGGACGAGCTAATGTGTGATTTGTTGTCTCCACTAGAATTTGCAATAACTTTGTTTTCCGATGAATGTAATAATGTGTTGTGTCGGCGCTTACATATCTTGCATCTCGGCTTTTTACATCGGTTAGCAAAGTGACCTACACGAAAACAGTTATAACACACTTTATAATTAGGTATTAATTTGAGTCGAGCGTCGTTACTTAAAGAAAGGAATTGTGAACAACAACTTAAATCGTGATCAGCCTTACAGTGCGGACATAACTTATTTAATTCCCTGCTGGAATTATTAGAATCCTGTGATACAACCATAGATTTCACCTTATTAGAATGGGAACTAGACTTATTGGGAGTGGAATTATTTTGATTTCGAGCAATTTCTAATGATTCTAGTAAGTCTGCGCGAGTGCGAAGGAATTGAATCAACGCATTAAATGTTATAGTGCTATCTTTGTCTATACGACCTTTATGCTGCTCCCACTCACGAAAAGTTATCTGATCTAGTTTCCTACTTACTATATAAATTAATAAAGTGTCCCAATACTTGACGGGCTCACCTAAAGATTCCAATGCACGAAGATTTTTATTAAGCTGGTCAATTAAACCCTTTAACGCGACAGAGGACTCCTTTCCAATAGAATTTAAGTTAAATAAGGATGAAACATGATTTTGTATCAACAACCTTTTGTTGTCGAAACGATCACAAACAATCTTCCAAGCTATATCGTAATTATTTGCGGAAAACTCAATTGCCTGGATCACAACAGCAGCAGATCCTTCCAGAGAGGCTCGCAAGTAGTGGAATTTATTAATTTGATCGATTTCGTCATTGCTATGAATGAGACTGGTAAATGTATCACGAAATTCCAACCAAGAACTATAACAACCATCAAACTTGGGTAGCTGTATCGTGGGCAACTTAACAGGCTTACGTTGACTGATACGAGTACATTTATCGCTAGTCATGGACTCATTATCATTATTGTACTTACATATTAACTCCTGCGACCTAGACAGCGCTTTATAGTACAATGACTCGAATTCACCACGCTCAGCAAATTGAGATTTGACATCTTCTACGAGACATTCTAACCGCAACTGTACCTCATCGTATGGCTCGTATAAAGCCTCGATTCTTCCCATTCGTAACTGCAATTCCTTGACCTCACAACTGGTTAATTCCTTGTCACTGAAAGCATCAAGGAAATTCATGAATACAGTTAAACGTCCCTTATAGCTTCCTCGTTTTTTAATTAGTTCTCTTTCTTCGGACATGATGGGAAACGAGTGTCGTCAACCTGTAATGAATACAATAATAACTTAAATATAATTTATACAGAGCATACTACTTGCTAACTGCTAAGGTACAATAGCTGCTATGGTTAACAATTTTACTATGCGAATACTGTAAATAGTCAAATTACTACTGTAAATAATATTAATATTGCGTGAATACCAAATGCAAATTTAATTTGTACTCTAAATTACGACTCAAACCTAAATAAATCAATTACGTAACATCGAAATTAAGAACAACACATTAATTTACTATTTATAAAGTGACTAGTACGGTTTAGCTATCAATTTAACACCAACATAAATAACTTCACCTAAGAATTGCACTAATTATATTACGTAACAACTATTCATATGGATAGGTAAAGGTGCGTTATAATATTCAAGTAAATCACTAAATAAAACTACTTATAGCCTCAGATACTACCTGAATGAGTGTTGGGTGATGATATTTAATGATAAATATACTTAACACCGCAAATGAGTATATGTTTCCTTTGTCCAGAATCACGTTGCCGGCGTATAACCTCCACGGCAAATTCCACGATGACGATTCAAGTGTCCAAATCCACTGATTTTTCGTAAATCCACTGATGTAATCCCAATCCGACTCGGTATGGACCAAAATGTTGGGGAATTTTAGGGATTCTTCAAGAAAACTCAAAAATGCTGTTAGCTAGTCAAATGTATTGTTCTGAATGAAATACAAAGATGGAGTGCGATGACGTACACGTAAATTGAACCTACATCTAGTTAACGTGATGTGAGACGTTGCGCCGTTGATCTGCTCAGTAAAACGAGCAGGCGTTTGATGACTCGAAGCCAAGCTCGAACAATCACACATAGCAGTAAGGGCCACTAACCACTAGACCAACAGGGCAGTCGTATATTTGATATTACGCACCTCCACCTCAGCACCAAAACTTGTCATCCTAATTGGGACCTGCAAGTCACACGGCTATAATACAGTTTGTTGTCCCTACAGCTGGCAAGCTCAGGTAGCGCTGCACCTACGGAGTGGCGATGCGGAGGCGGCGCTGGCGGTGTGCCGGCGGCGCGGCGAGCAGTGCCCGCGCGTGTGGCTCGACGTGCTGTGGGCGCCGCCGCCCGCGCACTGCCTACCTGAGCTGCTTAATGTTATCGGTAAGTGTGAGCCACATTGCGCACTGAACGATGCGGAGGCGGCGCGGCGAGCAGTGCCCGCGCGTGTGGCTCGACGTGCTGTGGGCGCCGCCGCCCGCGCACTGCCTACCTGAGCTGCTTAATGTTATCGGTAAGTGTGAGCCACATTGCGCACTGAACGATGCGGAGGCGGCGCGGCGAGCAGTGCCCGCGCGTGTGGCTCGACGTGCTGTGGGCGCCGCCGCTCGCGCACTGCCTACCTGAGCTGCTTAATGTTATCGGTAAGTGTGAGCCACATTGCGCACTGAACGATGCGGAGGCGGCGCGGCGAGCAGTGCCCGCGCGTGTGGCTCGACGTGCTGTGGGCGCCGCCGCCCGCGCACTGCCTACCTGAGCTGCTTAATGTTATCGGTAAGTGTGAGCCACATTGCGCACTGAACGATGCGGAGGCGGCGCGGCGAGCAGTGCCCGCGCGTGTGGCTCGACGTGCTGTGGGCGCCGCCGCCCGCGCACTGCCTACCTGAGCTGCTTAATGTTATCGGTAAGTGTGAGCCACATTGCGCACTGAACGATGCGGAGGCGGCGCGGCGAGCAGTGCCCGCGCGTGTGGCTCGACGTGCTGTGGGCGCCGCCACCCGCGCACTGCCTACCTGAGCTGCTTAATGTTATCGGTAAGTGTGAGCCACATTGCGCACTGAACGATGCGGAGGCGGCGCGGCGAGCAGTGCCCGCGCGTGTGGCTCGACGTGCTGTGGGCGCCGCCGCCCGCGCACTGCCTACCTGAGCTGCTTAATGTTATCGGTAAGTGTGAGCCACATTGCGCACTGAACGATGCGGAGGCGGCGCGGCGAGCAGTGCCCGCGCGTGTGGCTCGACGTGCTGTGGGCGCCGCCGCCCGCGCACTGCCTACCTGAGCTGCTTAATGTTATCGGTAAGTGTGAGCCACATTGCGCACTGAACGATGCGGAGGCGGCGCGGCGAGCAGTGCCCGCGCGTATGGCTCGACGTGCTGTGGGCGCCGCCGCCCGCGCACTGCCTACCTGAGCTGCTTAATGTTATCGGTAAGTGTGAGCCACATTGCGCACTGAACGATGCGGAGGCGGCGCGGCGAGCAGTGCCCGCGCGTGTGGCTCGACGTGCTGTGGGCACCGCCGCCCGCGCACTGCCTACCTGAGCTGCTTAATGTTATCGGTAAGTGTGAGCCACATTGCGCACTGAACGATGCGGAGGCGGCGCGGCGAGCAGTGCCCGCGCGTGTGGCTCGACGTGCTGTGGGCGCCGCCGCCCGCGCACTGCCTACCTGAGCTGCTTAATGTTATCGGTAAGTGTGAGCCACATTGCGCACTGAACGATGCGGAGGCGGCGCGGCGAGCAGTGCCCGCGCGTGTGGCTCGACGTGCTGTGGGCGCCGCCGCCCGCGCACTGCCTACCTGAGCTGCTTAATGTTATCGGTAAGTGTGAGCCACATTGCGCACTGAACGATGCGGAGGCGGCGCGGCGAGCAGTGCCCGCGCGTGTGGCTCGACGTGCTGTGGGCGCCGCCGCCCGCGCACTGCCTACCTGAGCTGCTTAATGTTATCGGTAAGTGTGAGCCACATTGCGCACTGAACGATGCGGAGGCGGCGCGGCGAGCAGTGCCCGCGCGTGTGGCTCGACGTGCTGTGGGCGCCGCCGCCCGCGCACTGCCTACCTGAGCTGCTTAATGTTATCGGTAAGTGTGAGCCACATTGCGCACTGAACGATGCGGAGGCGGCGCGGCGAGCAGTGCCCGCGCGTGTGGCTCGACGTGCTGTGGGCGCCGCCGCCCGCGCACTGCCTACCTGAGCTGCTTAATGTTTTATTTTTTATTTTTATTTTATTTTTTTATTTTATTTGGGATCTCCAACAAAGGATACACAGTAAACACATTATAAATTACAAATAGTACAAGGGGTCCTTTAGCGTGTGCTCCTTCAGTTACAGGAGACCACAGCATGCACATAGAACTAGGTGAAAAAATACATATTAAAAATTATAGTCAAAATACAATTTGAATTAAAATTATAAATTATACAATTATAGTCACATAAAAAGGCAATAAATGAAAGATAAATAAAATGTTAACTTATAAAATAACAATTAAAAATTAGAATTAAAATGATACATTACAATATTAGAGTTTATATGATTAATTAATAAGTACAGGACTAGTCAGAAAAAAAGGAACAAAGGTATATACATACATCGTTATTTTGCAGTGGTCAAGATATTTTTGTATTTTGAGAGTGGCAGGGTTATGTCTAGGTTGAAACGCTTCGATAAGTCGTTGTACTGTCTACAGAGTCTTGGAAGAGTGGCGAAGTGTCCCAGATTGGTTTTTGATCCGGGGACGTGAAACAAGCTGTAAGAATTATTCCGTGGTAGACGAGATGGCGCGTTTATGTTTAGTTTAGCGAGAAGTTCGCTGCAGTCCATGGTCCCATTGAATATTTTGTGCAGTAGTACCAGGTCAGCTGTTTTCCGTCTATCAGCAAGAGATACCAATTTATAGTACTCTAATCTGTCTCTGTAGCTAATTAATGTTTTGGCTAATCGATTTTTGTAACAAAGATGGTATAGGAAACGCCTCTGAACACTTTCTAGATGTTTAATGTATATGTCGTAGTGAGGATTCCAGACTGGACTGCTATATTCCAGTATTGGGCGAATCAAAGTGGTAAATAATTTTATTCTAGTGGAAGCTTTTTTGAAATCTTTACTGTTACGTAAAACGAACCCAAGCATTTTAAACCCCTTCGATGATATGTGTAGGACATGTTTATCGAATTTCAGTTGCTTGTCTAGGATAACTCCCAAATCACGTATTTGATCTACTTCTTTTAGTCTTTGTTGACTCAGGGTGTAGAAGTGTGGCTTGGTGTTTTTGTTGCGGCTGAATTGTATGTAGCAACACTTGGAGACATTAAGGAACATGCAATTAGTTTGGCACCAGTTTGTCAGTCTGTCCAGATCATCCTGCAGTAAAGCAGAGTCAAATTCGGTAACCATCGGTTTCATTATTTTCATGTCATCGGCAAAAAGATAAAAATTTGAATACTTAAAACATTGTGTGATGTCATTGATAAATATATTAAAAAGAATAGGTCCTAAATGTGAACCCTGCGGAACACCGGAAGTAGCTTTAAATGAATTAGAATGGTAACCACCCATAACCACTCTTGATGCCCTGTCACTCAGGTAAGACTGAAACCATTTAAGTAGTGATCCTCCTATACCCATGTCCTGAAGTTTTTTTATAAGTAGAGCGTGATCTACCTTGTCGAATGCCTTACTGAAGTCTGTGTATATGGCATCGACAGGAATTCGCTTATCCACAGACTCCAATAAAGATGACACATAGCACAATAGATTGGTGGTTGTAGATCTGGATTTAATAAAGCCATGTTGGTTGATGGTGATGAGGTGTTTGACATGCGATGCAAGGCGTTCGGTTATGAGCTTCTCAAACACTTTACCGAATATTACCAAAATAGAAATAGGCCTATAGTTAGACACTAATTTCCTTTCACCAGCCTTGAAAATAGGTACCACCAATGCTTTTTTCCATTGCTCGGGGAAGACACTTTCATTAAGAGATTTGTTGTAAATAATTTTAAGGGGTAATGCTAGCGCTTTTGCGCATCTCTTTATAAAGATGGGTGGAATACCGTCATCTCCTACACTTTTATGTTCGTCTAAGGATGTTAGGGTTCGAAATATTTCACCAGTATCGAGTTCTAGCTTACAGAGAGTCGACGGGTTGTTACTAGTGTTCATTTTTGATAGTTGAGACGATTTTGTAGTATTATAGACATTAGCGAAGTTCTCAGCAAACAAGTTACATATATCGTGACCATTAGATGCGGTTTTGTCTTTATAACTCATGACAGCGGGGTATGTACTGCTGGATTTCTTTTTGTTTTTAATAAAAGACCAGAAAATTTTTGGATCTTCTGATACAGCGGTTTCTAATCTCTCGATATAACTTTTGTAGCAAGCAGTTCTCTGCTTGCTACACGTGACGCGCAAAGTTTCAAAGTATATAACCTCAAGGGGGTTATTGTATTTTTTTATCTTAATTCGGACTTTGTTTTTTTCTTTAAAAAGTCGCTTAAGTTTGGGCGTGTACCATGGCGGGTATTCTTTCTTAGATATCGTTCTAAGTGGTACGTATTGCCTTATAACGTCGCGCAAGACATCATACAAAATATTGACCATTTCGTTAACCGAGGAGTCACCATGTTATCGGTAAGTGTGAGCCACATTGCGCACTGAACGATGCGGAGGCGGCGCGGTGAGCAGTGCCCGCGCGTGTGGCTCGACGTGCTGTGGGCGCCGCCGCCCGCGCACTGCCTACCTGAGCTGCTTAATGTTATCGGTAAGTGTGAGCCACATTGCGCACTGATGCGGAGGCGGCGCGGCGAGCAGTGCCCGCGCGTATGGCTCGACGTGCTGTGGGCGCCGCCGCCCGCGCACTGCCTACCTGAGCTGCTTAATGTTATCGGTAAGTGTGAGCCACATTGCGCACTGAACGATGCGGAGGCGGCGCGGCGAGCAGTGCCCGCGCGTGTGGCTCGACGTGCTGTGGGCGCCGCCGCCCGCGCACTGCCTACCTGAGCTGCTTAATGTTATCGGTAAGTGTGAGCCACATTGCGCACTGAACGATGCGGAGGCGGCGCGGCGAGCAGTGCCCGCGCGTGTGGCTCGACGTGCTGTGGGCGCCGCCGCCCGCGCACTGCCTACCTGAGCTGCTTAATGTTATCGGTAAGTGTGAGCCACATTGCGCACTGAACGATGCGGAGACGGCGCGGCGAGCAGTGCCCGCGCGTGTGGCTCGACGTGCTGTGGGCGCCGCCGCCCGCGCACTGCCTACCTGAGCTGCTTAATGTTATCGGTAAGTGTGAGCCACATTGCACACTGAACGATGCGGAGGCGGCGCGGCGAGCAGTGACCGCGCGTGTGGCTCGACGTGCTGTGGGCGCCGCCGCCCGCGCACTGCCTACCTGAGCTGCTTAATGTTATCGGTAAGTGTGAGCCACATTGCGCACTGAACGTTGCGGAGGCGGCGCGGCGAGCAGTGCCCGCGCGTGTGGCTCGACGTGCTGTGGGCGCCGCCGCCCGCGCACTGCCTACCTGAGCTGCTTAATGTTATCGGTAAGTGTGAGCCACATTGCGCACTGAACGATGCGGAGGCGGCGCGGCGAGCAGTGCCCGCGCGTGTGGCTCGACGTGCTGTGGGCGCCGCCGCCCGCGCACTGCCTACCTGAGCTGCTTAATGTTATCGGTAAGTGTGAGCCACATTGCGCACTGAACGTTGCGGAGGCGGCGCGGCGAGCAGTGCCCGCGCGTGTGGCTCGACGTGCTGTGGGCGCCGCCGCCCGCGCACTGCCTACCTGAGCTGCTTAATGTTATCGGTAAGTGTGAGCCACATTGCGCACTGAACGATGCGGAGGCGGCGCGGCGAGCAGTGCCCGCGCGTGTGGCTCGACGTGCTGTGGGCGCCGCCGCCCGCGCACTGCCTACCTGAGCTGCTTAATGTTATCGGTAAGTGTGAGCCACATTGCGCACTGAACGATGCGGAGGCGGCGCGGCGAGCAGTGCCCGCGCGTGTGGCTCGACGTGCTGTGGGCGCCGCCGCCCGCGCACTGCCTACCTGAGCTGCTTAATGTTATCGGTAAGTGTGAGCCACATTGCGCACTGAACGATGCGGAGGCGGCGCGGCGAGCAGTGCCCGCGCGTGTGGCTCGACGTGCTGTGGGCGCCGGCGCCCGCGCACTGCCTACCTGAGCTGCTTAATGTTATCGGTAAGTGTGAGCTACATTGCGCACTGAACGATGCGGAGGCGGCGCGGCGAGCAGTGCCCGCGCGTGTGGCTCGACGTGCTGTGGGCGCCGCCGCCCGCGCACTGCCTACCTGAGCTGCTTAATGTTATCGGTAAGTGTGAGCCACATTGCGCACTGAACGATGCGGAGGCGGCGCGGCGAGCAGTGCCCGCGCGTGTGGCTCGACGTGCTGTGGGCGCCGCCGCCCGCGCACTGCCTACCTGAGCTGCTTAATGTTATCGGTAAGTGTGAGCCACATTGCGCACTGAACGATGCGGAGGCGGCGCGGCGAGCGGTGCCCGCGCGTGTGGCTCGACGTGCTGTGGGCGCCGCCGCCCGCGCACTGCCTACCTGAGCTGCTTAATGTTATCGGTAAGTGTGAGCCACATTGCGCACTGAACGATGCGGAGGCGGCGCGGCGAGCAGTGCCCGCGCGTGTGGCTCGACGTGCTGTGGGCGCCGCCGCCCGCGCACTGCCTACCTGAGCTGCTTAATGTTATCGGTAAGTGTGAGCCACATTGCGCACTGAACGATGCGGAGGCGGCGCGGCGAGCAGTGCCCGCGCGTGTGGCTCGACGTGCTGTGGGCGCCGCCGCCCGCGCACTGCCTACCTGAGCTGCTTAATGTTATCGGTAAGTGTGAGCCACATTGCGCACTGAACGGTGTGCCGGCGGCGCGGCGAGCAGTTTGCGATTTTCGTGATTGACGATTTTTGAATCCTAGTGAATGGATGTGCGTGGGCAACACTAGCAGTCTGATGTATGATGTACGAAAATTAGAATGAGAATTTTTCAAATGATTTTTTATTTTTTTCCACAGCAAATGAGAAGTTACTGTCGCCTATTCTAGTCATCGACTGCCTCGCTAGTACACCTACATACACATTAGGAGATGTTAGAAAGTAAGTATACTTTAACGTACTTAGTTTTAAAACCAATCTGTTTTGCAAATATAACTCTTGAGTGTTTTACACATGGTTTAGTTTTGATTGCAACTAAATAAGTAACAGGCTCAGTTGCGTAGGCTTCATTGAAACCAAGCCTTTTCCTAACTAAGCCGAACCTTAGGTCAACTTCCAGTCCAGTCAAATACCAGTATTTTACATTGAAACAGTAAAATCCTCATGAAGTTACATATACACTCATGCTGGATAAAGTTCAAAAAGCTTTTCTCAGGTACTTATATAACCGATTATTGGGATACTATCCATATTTGTATCCTACTATGATTATATTAGGATGCTTAAATTGCAATTCATTAAAGGTTAAGCGGGCTGTTGACAAAATTACAACAGCCTATAAAATTATTAATGCTTACACTGATGCGTCCGACTTACATGCAGAGTTGTGTCAATTATTTGTTCCGAATAATTACAATCGCTCTAGAAAGCATAAATTATTTAATGTCCCATTTTGTCGCACTGTAGCTCGATCCAACTCCCCTATACCGCGTATGCTAACGATGCTCAACGCGCTCGTGGAGGCCAACCCTGGATTAGATTTGTTTGCTGATGAATGGAAGACAATATTATTAAAAAGTTTGCGGTTCTGTAAGAAGACAGAGTGAAAGGATTAACGTGTTTTGGTATTAATGGCTATTAAATACTACTAGCAACCCGCTCCAGCTTCCCACGGATGTTAAAAATATTTGAAATTCTCGGTTTTTCTCTACTAGAATAATGTATTATTATGCATATACTAGCTTTTGCCAGCGTCTTCACCCGCGCGAATGTAGGTTTCTCCATATAAAACTCTGGACCCTCGTTTCATCCCTTTCGGGAGTTAATTTTGGAAAATCCTCTCTTAGTGTTCGCCTACGTCATAAAAGAAAACCTTGTGCAAAATTTCACGCTCCTAGTCTCAGTAGTTTCGGGTGTGCGTTGATATATGTCAGTCAGTCAGTTTCTCCTATATACATAGATTATACACTCAAACTTTCCTCATGAATCACTTACATACAGATAGACACGGTAGAGAACTTTGTTTTATAATATGTAAGGATTTGTTTCACCATTCAGGTACCTAACAGACGTCTTAAAATCCGAGAATGAAGTAATAATGCGAGAGCAGCAACTTGCATCAAAGTACCGCACCGAGAGCGAGCGCATGAGAGAACAGACCACCGTGCTGCAGAGCCAGCCCGTCGTGTTCCAGTCCTCGCGCTGCGCCGTCTGCAACAAGCCGCTGGAACTGCCCACCATGCACTTCTTGTGTCAGCACTCCTTCCATCAGAGGTGAGCTCACTATCATAGTACTACAGACCTCATTTTCGGCGCAAACGCATAACATTGCGTCCGGTTTACCGCCTCCACACGTTCTTACTCCGCAAATAAGTAATTAACTACCTACATAAAATTCACTTGTGTCAACTCTTTCTACCAAAGGTGAACTCGCTATCAGAGCGTACTACAGAATTCATCTTGAGTACAGTCGCAACACTAAGAGCTAGCGCGCACTGGTGACTTTTGTCAGCGTGACAATAATTTTTTTGTCATTTTTTACCCATTTTTACTAAACTGTCACGTGTTCAAGTGCGCGCAGTACCTGTTAGGTTCATAAGCACGGTGACTTCTTGTCAAAAGTCACAGTGACAAAAGTCACCAGTGCGCGCTAGCTCTAAGCGTTCGGATTACCACTTCTATACATTCGTAGTCTCTAAATAATTAAGTACCCACCATTCACTTGTGTCAACACTCCTTCCATCAGAGGTTAGTGTACTATACATTTGATTTTGAACATTGTCGCGTTGAGAATGCGGTCGGAGTATCGCTTACATGAATTCTGACTCTTCAAATAATTGAATACATTCTCAATATGTTTAAAAATACTTCGTATATGGAATGGAATCGGTAAAAAGTCAAAGACATAAGTTTGATATATGGTAATTATTGATACATGACTAAACGTATTTTATGGAGTAAATATTCAAAATAAATTGTAGCAATAAAAAAATGGCTTCCACTTACGAGGTGCATTCAATAAGTACCTAGCCTCATCGCCAGAGGGCGCTGTAGTTTCAAAAGAGTTTTACCACAGTGTAGCACATTCTTTTTAAATTCTTTTTTCAAATTTTCATTCCAATCCCTTCATTTGTTTTAATTTGACAACTTATGGAAGCGAACGTGTCGATCGGTTTTACAAAAATGGAAAAAGAGCAATATCGTTCGGTGATTCGATTCCTATTTTTGGAAGGGAGAACGCGCATCGAAATCAAAGAGCGCTTGGATGCTGTGTACGGTGACTCTTCTCCATCGATGGCCACCGTCAAGAATTGGTTCAACGAGTTTGCACGTGGCCGTACGTCGGTTTTTGATGAACCACGTCCAGGTGCACCGAAAACAGCTGCTACGGAGGAAAACATTAAAAAAATCCATGATTTCGTATTAGCAGATCGCCGATTGAAGGTTCGGGAGCTAGCTGAGACTGTAGGCATTTCAGAAGGAACAGTGCATCATATTCTTCACGAGGAACTCGGCATGAGAAAGCTGTCGGCGCGATGGGTGCCGCGTTTACTCACACCAGAAAACAAGCGCAACCGTGAGACCACATCGGAGACGTGTTTGGCGCTGTTTAAGCGGAATCCAGCGGAGTTTTTGCGTCGTTTTGTGACCGTCGATGAAACCTGGATCCACTGGTACACACCAGAGACCAAGGAGCAATCAAAACAATGGATCCAGACCGGGGAACGTGCTCCAAAGAAGGCGAAAACTGTAAAATCGGCCGGAAAAGTTATGACCACCGTTTTCTGGGATTCACAAGGTGTGATCTACATCGATTACCTCGAGAAGGGTAAAACAATTACAGGGCTTTACTATGCCGATTTATTGGGCCGATTCGACGCCGAATTGAAGAAAAAACGACCCCATCTGGCGAAGAAAAAAGTGCTGTTTCACCACGACAACGCACCGGTTCACACGTCTGCCGCTGCCATGGCCAAATTGGTCGAATTACGCTACGAATTGCTGCCCCATCCACCGTATTCTCCAGATTTGGCCCCTTGTGACTTCTTTCTGTTTCCTAATCTTTAGGTCATCGCCGCCACGGAGGCCTATTTTGCAGAGTTTGACAAAAATTATTTTTCCGACGGGTTAAAAAAGTTGGAGCATCGCTGGGCTAAGTGTATCGAACTGAAAGGAGACTATGTTGAAAAATAAATTGCCACTTTTCCAAAATTTTCGTTTACTTTTTGTAGGCTAAGTATTTATTGAATGACCCTCGTATGTGTCGTCACGGATTCAAACCCAGCCAGGCGCTTAACTTTGTGTAACTTATTTCATCGTCACTGCTCTTAAAACGTGGGAGGGGAATATCGTGAAGAAACCGGCATGTCCTTGAATAAAAAAATTCGATTATTCGGTGAATGTGACATCTACCAACACGCATTTGGCCCGCGTGGTGGATTACGGCAGTGTTTTTTTAATAATAATATAATAATAATAATTTCTTTATTCTTCCAAAAAGTACACAAAACGCAATGACCAGATAACATCACATTACACTGGTTAGTTCTAAAAGTGAGTCAACGACTCCCAAACTGAGCACTGCCCGTATCTTGGGTAGTCGGCGGTCCACCGTTTTATTAGTGCAGTCGGTTTTAGAAGGTATTATCCTATTCTGTTGGTGCATAATATGTAGGTAATAGTTTCCCTCCTATAGCAAGAAAGCTTGAGGCCCAGTAGGAGGAACATTTACGCTGTGGGGTAAGCGACTGCATAATAATGATGTGAGCTGTAATATTAATCCTCATTTTGTCCGCAGCTGTTTCACGACATACGCTGAGTTGGAGAACGAGTGCCTCGTATGCGCGAGCGCACGCCGCCGTCCAGACTCCCAGCCACACGTCGCGGAGGCTCTACATGCGAGACTACACAACGAACATGACCCGTAAGTAGTTGTAATAATAATAATATCATTTACTAGCTTCTGCCAGCAGCTTTGCCCGCGTGAAAGTATCTTTCTCCATACAAACTTTGGAACCCCGTTTTACCCACTTAGGGGTGGAGTTTCGTAAAATCCGTTCTTAGCGGATGTCTAAACCCTATAAGGAACCTACCTGCCGAATTTTAAATTTGTAGGTGTTATAGTTTCTGAGATTTCGTGATTAATCAGTGAGTGGTATTTCGCTTTTAATTATATAGATAATAATAATATTCCACAACTATCACACAACGACGTCTAGTCCCAAGCTAAGAAGAACTTTGTGTTATGAGTACTAGACAACTGATAAACATACTTATATATTTCTAAATACATACATATTATAGATATATTACACCCAGACACAGAACAAATTATCATGCTCATCACACAAACATTACATACATATCTGAGGCCCACTGTCTTTCTCACTCGTGCGGGAATGTTAGAGTTACCGTGGTCTTGGAACGCAAATGGCAACTGAAAGGCAGTTAAAGTCTGACACGCACTCTTTTTAGGGTTCCGTACCCCAAAAGGAAAAAACGGAACTCTTATAGGATCACTTCGTTGTCCGTACGTCTGTCTGTTTGTCAAATCCCTGGGAACGCATGGAGGTATCGAATTTTAGAAATTAAAACCAAATACTCAGGTCTGCGGTCCCTTGAAGCTGTAAAAAAATCAAACTTACAAGTTAAAGAAAAAAAAAAGATACGGCCGTTTATGTCGCAAGAAACGTATATTTCGACACTATCAAAGGAATCGGAATTCATAGGGTACTTCCCGTCGACCTAGAATCCTGAAATTTGGCATGAAACAAGGATCATGGCATAAGTATAAGAAAAAATCTGAAAACTGTAAATTTGTAGTTACGTCACAAAAAAAACTCACGAGTCCGACTCGCACTTATCCGGTTTTTTTATATGCTCGCGCTTGACCACTACTTGATGGTAAGTGACTATATGACGATGAAAGAGCGCGCTTGCCTAAAAGTAACTTATTCACTCTTGACTTAAACATCCTCAGCTTGTAGCTTCAGGAAACACAGACTCCAGCAGGGAATTCCACTCCTTAGCTGTACGTACAATTAATGTGTTCCCTGCACATTTTTGCGTATAGGTGGGATTTCCATCATGTTCCGGTGGCGCATCGTCGTACATGTCGGCGGATGATCGCCATCGGTGTCGACGTCACACAAAATACACAGTCACAATAATATAGATTGGCAGGAAGTGATAATAAAGAAATACCTTACTCCAGTTCAAGGTGTTTATTCCATGGGCGGCGAAAGAGTGCCTTTCTAATCACATTACATCGGTTTTTATACACAGAAATTGACAAGCATAAAAATTCACTATGAAGGTAGAAAAATATTTAAAATAATAATAATAATAATAAATAATAATAAAATTTATTCAATTAACGTTTACAAAAAATTAACATTAAGCCAACAGTAACAAGGTTTCCCATACAATTACAGTGCCTAAAAATATACTAAAACTAAAATATTATTAAAGGTGCAATTAATCGTAGTTCGGAATAGCAATGTTTGATAGTGGACCGCCCGATCTAGGTTAATTTAAACCTGTGTTTCAGGCCATCACTTTACAGTCCAGTTTTATTGCGACAGTAAAATTTAAAGTTACAGTAAAACTATTTTAATAAATATTCTATTATAATAAATAATTACGAAAATAAGCTTATATTACCTACATTAATACCTAAAATTATGTCTATGAAATTATACAAAAAATAAACAAAAACGAGGAAATCAGATAACATTATGCCAAAATTTCTAGAAGTTGTTCTGTGTCTGTGTAATTGAGTTTTACTAAATATTCTGACAAATTCTTACTACATTTTTTATACCTTACACTATAGAAACTTAGTACTTTGTTAAGCCTATTATATAGAAATGGTCCTAAGAATACGTAAAAACGCTTAGTAAAGGCATGTCTGGTTTGAGGCTTTATGCAAACCAAGTCCTTCCTTCTCTTGTCAGAAGGTATAGGGTCAAAAGGAAGTGCCGCATGCTGGTGTAGTACTATGTTTAAAATAAATAATTGCCGCACTGTTAGCACATTGCATGCTATGTAGAGCTGGTGCGTAGAAAATCTAAAAGGGCGAAAGGTAGCAACCTTGAGAATTGCTCTTTGAGCACGCTCTAACGGGAGTAAAATTGTTTTGGCCGCACCACCCCAAGAAGTTATGCAATATGTAAGAATGGATTGACACAAAGCTAAATAGACCTGTTTAATTAATTTGTAGTCGGCTATGTTACGTAAATTTTTAAAAACATATATTAATTTGCGCACTCTCGTACACAGTAACTCGATATGTTTACGGAAATTCAGATTTGAGTCAATCGTGACACCTAGATATTTTAAATGGTCAGCTTTGGCTAAAGTCGGGCAAGGGCATGCAGTGTCAGCATACGTGCAGTTAATATGTGCGTGAATGTTTAGGTTATTAAGCGGTATGTTAGCATTTCTCATTGTAAATAAAATGTAATTTGTTTTATCTGCGTTTAATGTTAGGAGATTTTTCTGGAGCCACTTAGTAACAATGTCAAAACCATTTTGAGCGTATTCATACACCTCAACTTTTGACTTACCTGAAAACAATAGAGCGGTGTCATCCGCATATGACATTATAATACCATTTTGGAGCGACAGGCTGCATAGTTCATTTATGTAGATTAAAAATAATGTGGGCCCCAAAATGCTACCTTGCGGAATGCCAAAACAGCTATTTCTAAGATCAGAACTGGTATATTCACCTATTTTTACACATTGCTGACGATCACTGAGATAGTCAGAAAATAGCAAAAGTTGTTTACCTCTTATCCCAAGTGATTCAAGCTTGTGCAAAAGTAAAGAACAAGAAATAGTGTCGAAAGCCTTGGCAAGGTCTAGAAAGATCCCAATTGTGTGCATACCATTATCTATGTTAGTAGTTATATAGTTAGTCAAATTGTGTACTGCTTGGCTAGTTGATCTTTTAGCCCTGAAACCAAATTGACTATCTGATAGTAGTCTGTTTTCTTCTAGATATTTTATCAATCTACTGTTAATAATTTTTTCTAAAACTTTAGAGAGGCCTGTTAACACTGAGATGGGCCTGTAGTTATTCACACTGGTTTTATCTCCAGATTTGAATACAGGTGTGACCACAGCCTTTTTAAGTAGTTTTGGAAATATACCTTTAGATAAGCAAAGTTGGAAGATGTGGGTTAGAGGAGGGGCAAGTAGATTTTTAAATGTTTTAAGAATATTATTAGGTATGTTATCCCACCCAGTGGCACAAACATCCTTAAGCCCGCTTATAATTCTGACTACTTCGTTAACGTCTGTATCTAATAAAACAAAAGATTTTAATGTGGAGGATGTCGTGGTAGAGTTGTGTTGGGAAATGATACTAGAGTTGAGTGTTTTTTCAGCTAAGTTTTTACCAATGTTAACAAAAAATTTGTTTGCTTTATTTATTGCTTCTGTTGGGTTTATACCTGACAATAATATATCAAACGGGGGTTCGGGTTTTTTTTTAAGATATGTATGAGATTTTACGAACTTCCACACTAGTTTACTATTTTTCCCGGCCTTCTGTAATTCGTTTTTATCGTACTGATTTTTTAGTTTTTTCAAAAGATTATTACAGAAGTTCCGATACCTTTTATAAGTTATAGAAAGCACTTCGTTATCAGGAGCTAATTTTAATTTTAGGTGAAGTCGGTCTCTATGCCTTATACAACGAACGAGACCAGGGGTGATCCAGGGTTTAATGCAACTATACTTTCTAGGCATTTTCATAGTAAACGTGTTTTTCTGTATCGCAGATTGTAACGAATTTATGAAATAATGTAACGAACTATTTGCATCGTCTGAATTATAAATAGGGTCAAGATCAATACCGCGTATGTCATTTTCAAGAATTGTCATATTGACTTTAGTGTAGCTACGCATGCAGTTTTTTCTAGGTGAACTTATTTGTAATGTTAGTAAAACAGCCTGATGATCAGTAAGCGTAGAATTAGTAACCAATGTTTTGGATGGATTTTTTGATTTTAGAATGATGTGGTCTAAGCATGAGCCGCTCCGATGCGTGGGGTGGTAGTGAGCTGGTAGAAGTCCATGAAATGAGCAAATATTCAGATAATTATGTACTTTACTATCTATTTTCCCGGAAGCAATGTTAATGTTAATATCGCCCAAAAGTATTATATTTTTAAAAGATGCTATGTTTTTTAAGTTTCTGTCGAGTGACTCTAAAAATCCATCTATGTTTTGAGAAGGAGGCCTATAAATAGCCATGACTACCGTATCGGGAATTACTTTAATTATTAAACAATTACTATCCAGGGATACTGGTTCTTCTCTTACAGTTCTTAAATTATTTTTGATATAAACTACTAAACCATCGTTCTGGTTTATGTTTATGTCACTTCTGTAGGAATAATAACCGTCAAGAGATGGTAAGTTATCCATTTGTTTTGACAGCCAACACTCTGTTAAAACAATAATATCACAGCTTACGTCAAGATCCTGTAACAGCACTTCAAAACCGTTCATGTTTCGACTTATGCTGCGAATATTCTGTGTGAGTAGGGTTAGCGTTTTGTCACCAGCAGGAACAAGGTGTTTACAATCCTCAACATTGCAGACTTTGGACTCCGACACAGAAAAACTATCTAGATCGCAAATTAGCTGATTTGTCATGACAATTAAAAAATAAACTTAAAATTAAATAAATATAAGCTACCTGTTTATCTGCTAACTAACTAAAGTATTAGGTGACGCTCTTAGGCGCCTTCATAGTCTATTGAGTTTATGTAATTCATTTCTGCATGTTTGCGGGCCGGGCAACTTACATCACCAGTTGGATGGTCACATTTCCTCTTGAAGCGTTTACACGTTGCGCATAGAGGGGGAGAAGATTTACTGCTGCATTCCTTGAAGGAGTGTCCGCTCTCTCCACAGTGGTTGCAGGTAGGACTGGTTTCTCGGCAGAACTTGGCTGCGTGTCCGAACTGCTGGCAATTGAAGCACCTGGTGACTATAGTGAAATCTCTCACCGGGCAAGATGTCCAATTGATAAAAATGCGGCTTTGGTTGATGATAACCTTTCTTATGCTAGCAGGTAGTTCCAGGATGTAGTTACAAGTTGGAAGGTCTCTCTTACCCGATTTATGGCTCAATTTGATGCACTCTAGGAATGACTCGCGAGTTATATTCGGCAACTTGTCTGATAGGTTCTGCTCGTAAATACAGTCAAATACCTCCTTTTCAGTAAGAGCGACGGGGACACCAATGATAGCAATCCTAGGTCGGCGTTTGGAAGGTTCTTCTATTTTAAGGCCAGATGATACCAGTTTTTCCGAGTTCTTGAGTTTATCAATATCGCCTTTGTTTTCGGTGCTAATCAAAACGCCCCCATTTTTCACTTTTTTTACACCACGAACATGAAGCTTAAGTTGTTCTGGGGAGATGATCTTTTGGACAAGAGACTTGGTGTCGTCACTTGTTTGGGTTTTATCGCTGGGATAGATGGCGACTGATCTCAAATTTGCAGGACGGACGATGTCGGTACCTTTCTTAACCATGCTAGCATAGGACGAATTTTCTGATGGATTCAGTTTGGTTTCTACGACCTCTCTGAACTGCTGGAGAGAGTTCACAACATTCTGCTGAACCTGAAGGTGCTGGATTGTAGTATGGGCCTGGATAGTTTTTGTCTTCAATGATTGGTATAAGACGGCCATCTGAGCCGTCCCACTTGAGACCTTACGGCAAAGAGCGGAGACACGAAGCTTCTGGTCCGAGATCATTTTCCCATCCGCGACAATAGTGCAAACTTCACTCAGGATTGCATCTATGGATCCTATCCACTTCTGTATCTCCTGCGTGCTGATGACTTCACTCGGCAATTCATTCTCCGTGGGTGCTGGTGGGTTTGGGTCGCTAGGGGGTACTGGTTGGGTAGGCGTCGGTGGAGGACTTCGCCGTAGTAATTGGCTACGACCAAACGGGCTCGCTCCGGGGTTGAACATATTACCGAAAACACTTTATTTATTGTACAAAAAGATCTATCTAGTTCATCTTGTTTATGTAAGTCGGTTACAAATCACACGCGACACACTTTAATTTTATGCTGACGGAGCAATATTTATATTTATTTCTCGTAATTGTTTATTTCATTATAATCAACAGAACACACGTCCGCTTAGTCTCGCGACTCGTAAAGCGATCCAAAAAAAAAAAAATAAACGAAACGGAAATTGTCACAATAAATTCATATTTAAATATGACCGGATGCTCTGATATTTTAAAGAAATAAAAAGGAAGTGGTCAGGTTAAATCCTCACAAGCTTAACCGGATGCTACAATATTTTTAAGAATTATAAAGGAAGTCGTCATTTAATTTGACATAAATTGAACAGGATGTTGCAATATTTAAAGTAATTCGAAAGGAAGTTATCAATTGAAATCCTTGTATAAATTCAACAGGATGTCGTAATATTTTAAATAATCGAAAGGGAAGTTATCAAATTAAATCCTTAAATACATTCAACAGGATGTTGCAATATAAAAATAAATAAACAGGAAGTGATCAAATTAAACACTTATCAAATAATGTTTTTGCGCCCATATACATCTAGTGATCGGATGATAGAACGTTCGCGGGCAGAATTGGGCTATGCAATCTTTTGCTCCACCCAGAGCAATAGAAGCGATTTAACGACTTCGTATATAAAAAAAAAATAAACTGTTTACGTCACTCAAAATCGCAGCTACACGTCGCTCGCAGAAGCGTTACACAGAAGGCTATAATACAAGACTCAAAAGTATTTAGTACTAAGTTATCATGAGTACCTCCCTGAGATGGTCTGTCTACGTCCCTCAGACTCACAGCTACACGTCGCAGAGAGCATTACGCATAAGACTACAAATCAGAAATCAGAAACATTATTTCAAATAGACTATTAACAGGCACTTTTGAATTGTCAAATTGTCAGTCAGTCAAAAAAAAAGTGAAGTTGCATGTGCCAGTAGGTCACTATGGAGAAGAACGTACAAGAAACTCCATGGACACTCTTTTAAATCATGTATACACGAATATGATCAGCCCCCCTAGCCAAGTTACAACCGTTTCGTTTCGATTCTCTTTTCGTCGATTGCCGAGTAGGCCACGCCTCCGATTACTTTATTCTGACGTCATCTCAACGCTCAGTCACGTGGTCAGAACAAAATAATAGGAGGCGTGGCCGACTCGAGGCGATCAACGAAAAGAGAAACGAAACAAAACGGTTGTAACTTGACTAGGGGGGCTGATATTATTAAAATTTATTACAATTACGTCTCAGAGACGCTCTGTCAACGTCCCTCAGACTCATAGCAAGATTTCATTACCTTATAAACTAATTTATTGTAAAATAGTGACAATATCACACAAAATCTTTCTGGTTTATTGCTCTTCCTATTAGTGAAAACCGCATCATAATTTGTTGCGTGATTTACAAGGAGTTAATGGATATACAGACTGGCGCGCAATAAGTGACTTTGTTTTATACTATGCAGAGACTTGGGTTTTCTCGTTGATTTATTCCCGTGTCGTAACCTACAAGAATCGGCCATTTTGTTCGGGATAAAAAGTCTTCTATCGGTTTAGGTGAATTAATGCTCCAGGGTAACCCGCAAAATTCAAATTTTCGATAGCTTTTTTGGAATTTGCAGCTCAGTATCAGATAGTATGGTAACAAAAAATATATTTACCGTAACGACATGTATTCTTATAAAACTATCATCATAACTCTCTAACTAGGGCTATATTTCACCGGGACACCATGGTGGTGTGACCAGTTGCACCGCCATGGTGTCCCGGTGCATCTTTGGTGGGAGCGTCACTGGCGGCCCGCCGCCTGTATACATTTTAGGCGCCGCTATGGTGTCCCAGTGAAATATAGCCCTTAGAGACAAGGTAAAACGTCAAGTTTATATTAACATTGCACATTTTGCCTCTACTCTAAGTTAGAGAGTTATAGTAATGGTTTTTATAAGTATAATTGTGTAAATACATACATGTCATTACCGCAACCATATTTTTCTTTACCTTGCTATCCCATACTGAACTGCAAATAAAAAAAACGTACAAAAATATGAATTTCGCGGAGTACCCTGGACCATTCCTCATACTTTTAAAATATTTCGTCATTGAATCAATACTTTCAGAGTTCACTATTTACAAAAATATAACTGTCCCTCTTGATATCAGTTCAAAAGTTTTACTTCCCTAAATAATTATACTATATCTATATTTAGAAACTTCCTTATTTATTTATTTATTTATGATTTTCCATTCGTTTGAAAAGGTGAAATTATTTGTTTATTTATTCATAAGATAATTTTTACTTTAGCAAATCGATAGTAAAACGTAATCAGCAATACACTGAACGTAACATTGACTGAAGCATGTAAGCCAGTTGGTTGCCTGCGCGCGCGCAATCATGTCGTCTTATCAACGCAATCGCATTTAATTCACTACAATATTAACGTGATAACGTGGAACATAGTGTAAAAGTGAAAAACATTAAAACATGTATTTATCGTTCATCAAGTCTATCAGTATTGCACCATTTTCGTGGTGTTTTCCTAACAATACGGAAGACAGGTACGGGTGAGTGATTTAATTCTAATTTCAAATTGATTCGTTTCATTCTGGCAGCCTATAAAGTGTTTTTGTAATGACATTTACCGTAGAAAAAGTGATTAATCAAAAGAATATTGCAACATTTGCAATTTATAATTATATGAATATATTTATTTCTGAAACAATGTATACTTTTTTGTTAATAAACATTGTTATCATTATTAATAATTAAAAAGAAAAAATACCATTTTCAAAATCAAGTTAAATAAAAAAATAAAAACATTTTTAATATCACTGTCCTTGGAGTTCAAACTTCCTTCGTAACAAATGTCATCAAAATCAGATCAGCAGTTTAACCGTGAAAGCGTAACAGACAGACATACAGAATTCATTTCTGATTTATTATATTAGTATGGATTATTGAATAAATTTTCAATCGGTGAACTTTGTATATGGAAAAATTGCAATTAGTTAACTATAGGTAGGTAAAGAATCGTGGTTTGTTAATACCTATCGATAATGTTATCGATAACATTTACTACATTATTATCGCTCCCTTTTAAACTATATCGTGTTTTAGTTAAATCGGTACTTCGATTGTAAAATGTCGTCACGAAAATATCGTTTTTTAATTTTAAAAAAGGACAACTAAAACTAAAAACTATTTAGTTTAATTAATAATTTTAATCACATTCATTATAAACACTAACATACATTATACACTATATTCAAATATAAATAAAAATATCACTTTTCCTTTACACTTAACATGTCATTTTACAAATCTCTCCCGCTCATAATCTTACAAACATAAAATTCATGTTTATGTGCCGCAATGGTGCAGTGGCGGCCGAGTGGTAACGGCCCCGACTTACGAGTCGGGTTCAAACCTAGCCAGGCGCATTACATTATGTAATTTATTTCATCAAAAACATAGCGAGGAAACCGGCATGTCCTAGAACCAAAAATTCGAAGACATGTGACATTCACCAACCCGCACTGGGCCCGCGTAGTGGATTACGGCCCATTCCCTCTCCTAGAGAGGAGGCCTGAGTCCCAACAGTGGGAACATTAAAAAGTCTGATTATGTTATGTGCCGCAAAATACGATTATGTTTAAATGGGTGTGAGCTTGGAGATGTGGGCGTCATACAGATCTCGAATCTAGTTCAGACTCCGGTTCTTACAAAGGTTTTATCTTTAGGCAAAATTTATAAATAAACTTGTTATGAGAAAAATAAATGATATTTATCTATATATATAAAAATGAATCCCTATTTCCCTTGGTCACGCCATCACGCGTGAACGGCTGGACCGATTTCACTATTTTTTTTTTTTTTTGTTGTGTTCGTTTATTGTCAGGAGAAGGATCTTATGAAAGAAAAATTTAAAAACATTGGTAGTAGGATAGTGAAGGGTAGAGTAGGGTAGATTAGGATAGAGTAGGGTAGATTAGGATTAGGGTAGAGTAGGGTAGAGTTGGGTAGAGCAGAATAGAGTAGTTAGTTGATGGGAGCGAAGTCGCAGGCAAAAGCTAGTTTATTTATATTTATTATGTTTACGGTATCGTCTATGCTTCTTTAAGTACTAAAGCCTGTCAACTAAGAAGTACCGTTTAACAGTTCTGACAGATTGAAGAAAGGGATGGGGTCAAAGAAATCGATTATTATAATTTCCGATTCTTAAGAGATATTGAATTCATTTCTTTGTATTTACTAATCGATTACAGTTTTACAGATTTATATGTTATTGTAAAAGCCTATTATTAGTATATCTTAGATTTTACTAGTATATCTTATGATATAGCAATGTGTGTAGGTAAATGTCAGAATTTTTATGAGATTTTTTCAGGTTCTTTTTTTCCATCCTAATCTAACCGACATTATAAATGATTGAACTCGAGTTTCGTAGTTTAAACAGAGGTGACACACAAGCGATTTTATCTACAAAGATTTATTTAAAATAACAATAATACATTTTTAAACTTAATTATGTGTTTTTCTTTGATAGTTGGATGTCAGCTGAAAATTAAGTGATATTAAATGCTAAAAGACGCTTGGAATGAAAACGGCTCGTTATTACTAAGTTTGATTATTCGGACATTTTTAACGAGTATTCGTATGCAAGGGAATTTGAAGACTCGCAACACTATGTAAAGGACCTTACTACGTGACTTTGAAACGAAGTCTAGAAACAGCAACTTATTGTATATTATATCGGTTATTTTGCTTTGATTGAAAGATTTAAATTTAAATTTGTTGATTAAAAATTGTATATCTTATGATAAAATAAAAATAGCTTTATAATTCCATGGTTTTATGGAAAAGGTAATTGAAATTGTGTGAGTTACGCCTATACAAAGTTATTTCGGCTTAAAAAGTGTGAAACGTCAAACGGTACTTTTTAGATTTGATGGCCTTTAATACTAGCTGACACGTCAAACGTAGTTCTACCTTATAAATTATCAAAAAAAATGTTCAAGCCGCTTCGGAAGAGTTCGATAACAAAAACTGAAAATATATTAGAAAATTATAAAGCCGAAAAGTTGTTTAGACGCGCTAATCTCAGAAGCCACTAGTTTGAATTGTAAAATTCTTTTAGTGTGGGATTGCCCATTTATCGAGGAAGGCTATAACTATATAAATATATAAAAGCAATATACCACTCACTGATTAATCAGGAAATCTCAGAAACTATAACACCTACAAACTTCAAATTTGGCAAGTAGGTTCCTTATAGGGTGTAGACATCCGCTAAGAACGGATTTTGCGAGACTCCACCCCTAAGGGATAAAACGGGGGCTGGAAGTTTGTATAGAGAAACCTACTATCACGCGGGCGAAGCCGCTGGAGAAGCTAGTGCTATATAACAACCACCGCCGGTTTCACCCGCTTCTTTACGCGGGCGAAACATTAAGAGATAGCAAGTAATATAATAACCTCGGAATAGGTTACCAACCATGGTTTAAATAAAGCCATTCAACCATGCTTTTCTTTTATAAACGACACAAAAACAGTTGTTATCGCCCTTCACCCAAATAGGCTGTTATAAAAAGTTGTTAACGTTCAACAAGTTCTTAACTCCTCGAGCGCCGATTGTACATACGTCTGTACAACTTGAATGACCTTGAAAAACTCTTAATTGTCGTTTTGTACACGTTTGTACGATTTTTAGACAAATATATAGAAACCAAAATATTCGGCTAAAACCGAATATTTTGGTTTCTTTACATTTGTTTTTCCTAGAAAAATCCAGAAAAAGTTTTTTTTTTATTATTATTAATTTTTTTTGGTGATTTACGTAAAAACGCGCAATGACGTAATAATAATACCCCCGGGGCGCCCGAGGGGCAATAAAACATAATTATTATTTAACTAGTGTGACTGTTATTTAAACATACAGCTGTAATGATATTAAAAATATAGCAGGCACATTACACCTATCTAAATATTTAAGAACAGCTGGTTAAAACTATCGGCTTCTCGAACAGAGGTTGTTTTTGGTTGGTCTTGACTTTTGACTGGTTCGTAATCTTAAACATCGTTGATTAGCGTTTGTAGCAGAATGTTATTAAAACATCAATACAACCCACTCAGTTCGTCTAACCCTATAAAATATTTTTCTTTCTTTCTTTCTTTCCTATTGACTGGTTATTTAATAAAATAAATAATAAATAAAAATAAAAATACTTTTATTACTTGCATTACAAATTATTAAAAAAGTAGGAAAAAGAAAAATTATATACTTAGTTAATGTTATTTACAGTATTGTTTTTTTTTTTACTTAACACTATATTACTTATTATAAAATTTATCGTAACTTAATATAACGAAGTCTAATTAAAACAGCTTCAATAAATTGAATCCTATTCATGTGCAAGAACCCCTCCTCAGGCGAGGGTGAAGGCCTCCTCTAAAGAATTCCATTTATCTCTATCCTGGGCTATTTCCGTCCAGCAGGACCCAGCTATTTTTATTATTTCGTCTTCCCATCTCGAATGTGGTCTACCTTTGAGACGTTTGCCGTATGGACCCTTCCACTTTGTTACCCTGCTAGTCCACCTGTCATCCTCCAGCCTCGCTATATGACCTGCCCATTTCCATTTTAATTTTTTAGCGTAGCTTAGAGCATCTTTGGCTTTGGTGATTTTTCTGATTTTTGTGTGACGAATTTTTTTGTATTTTTTTTTATATTAAGCATGCTTTGTTCCATTCCCCGTCGGCAGGTAATGATTTTGTTTTTGATTTTGGATGTATACTTCCAAGTTTGGCAAGCATAGGTTAGGCATGGCAGGAGGCATGACGTCATAACTTTTGTTTTAATATTTATTGGCATGTTGCTTTTAAATATTTCGCTCAAGGACCAGTACTTATTCCAAGTATTTTGTACTCTTCGTTCTACTTCTAAGGCTATTTAAATGACCCTTTAACTGCCTACGTTGCATATATCCGACAAACACTGTCATGGTTATTCCACCAGGATCGCACATCCACGGCCAGTTACATCATCTCGTCAGCTCTTCTGTCACCTATGGGGATTAAAGAGCTAAATGAGATGGAAACTTTTTTTTTTAATTGATATAAACCAGTGCTTGACTATTCCACCTGATGGTAAGCAGAGATAATAATAATAATAATAACATATCCGTTCCGCATGACGAGAACCTCGTGAAACCCGAGAAAGATAAACAAATCGTAAGTATATTGATTTGGCTCGCGAGGTTGTCGACATGTGGGATGTGGACTCGGCGATCATTGCACCGAGATTGTCGTGTCGGGCAATGGCTTAATAGCCAAGAGCCTCGACCAACACCTTAGGAGGCTCGCGTTAGGCGACTGGATCAAGAGCTTGATTCAGAAAGCGGTACTCCTGGACACGGCTCATATTGTTAGGAGGTTCCTTTCTCTGGAGCCCTGACCGCCGGTAGCTTGGACCCTGTTCCCGATGCCGGTGGGACACTATTTTTTATATTTTTAAATGTTTTTTTAATTTTTTTATTGAAATATTTAAAAATATAATTTGTATGTTATAATGATGAATAAACGAAATAATAATAATATTCGACAACTACCACACAACGCCGTCTACTCCCAAGCTAAGCAGAGCTTGTGTTATGGGTACTAGACAACTGATAAACATACTTATATATTTCTAAATACATACTTATATAGATAAATTACACCCAGACACAGAACAAATGATCATGCTCATTACACAAACATTTATCCTGGGTGGAAATCAAACCCACGACCTCCGGCATAGCAGTCAGCGCCACTAACCACTAGATCAACAGGCCAGTCAAAATGCAATCATTGATGGTGAGGCGCACTAGTTTATTAAGAGCCTATTCACTTTAGCCTTGAAGACACCTAAATTATAGTTGGACGGGAAGACCGCAGCAGGCAAATTGTTCCAGTCCTTCGATGTAAGCGGTATAAAGTCTAGGTACTCCATCTCGTTTAGGTAGCGCAAACACACGACCTTGACGAATAAGACGCGAAAACACTATTCGCAGTAATCCTACACTGGCGGTAAAAGGGTTAAAAAGTCATACAATAGGGTTAGCTGATATTGATTTTGAGATTGAGAAATCATAAAATAACTTCTCCCGCTCTCGGTGGAGGAAGGGAGTGAGACAGAGGTGGAGAGAGGGAGTGTAAAACCCTCCCGTGTTCCATCAGTTTGCCTTTACGTTCCAGGGCTACGATGTCTCTTTCAAGCAATTCCGCAGGTTTGGAAGGCATTGGCCTTAGTGGGCCCCGTCCGAAATTCAGCGCATATTTGATTTATTTATACTTATATTTATTATGAACCCACGACCTACAACTCGTAAGTCGGGGCCGTTACCACTCGGCCACCACTGCTCACACACACACACACACACACACACACACACACACACACACACACACACACACACACACACACACACACACACACACACACATACGCCAGCCAGGTGCATTATACTTTGTATAATTTATTTCATCACTACTGCTCTTAAAACGGTGAAGGAAAACATCGTGAGGAAACCGGCATGTCCTAGAACCAAAAATTCGAAGACATGTGACGTCCACCATCCCGCACTGGGCCCGCGTGGTGGATTACGGCCCATTCCCTCTCCTAAAGAGGAGGCCTGCGTCCCTATACTATATTTATTATGACCCTGTAGTGTCCCATGGCTTGTCTTCTTCCATTCTTCCACTCTTTTCTGTTCTTAGCTACTTCTGACTGTATTACTTATACAGTGACTTTATATTTATAGACTTTACTTAAAGTGGTGAATAGGCGGATTTAATACAGCGAGGCATTCTCTAACAATCAACCGTTGGGTTATAATTATAATACTACAACTTTGATAGGTGTACCTACACAATAAATAATGAAATATAATTTTGTAGGTATTTAAGATAAGGTATTTATAATAATAAAATACATATACGCTAAAAGATAAATATCAAAATATTATAATTAAAAGAACTTAAAATATAATAACTATGACGAACACCAAACTAAGTTTGAGGGGATTTTTACTCTCAACTTTTTTGATATCAAGGGGAAGCAGATTCCAGAGTTGCATGGTAGAGAACTCGAGATGCTGAATAATCACTGAACAGCCATTGTGTCTTGCGACAGTCGCAACGTGAACCTTGTTTTGGTTAGCAAGTCAATGAAGTCAACGTACGAACCCCATTCCAGCTGGTGTTGTGTTTAGCCGTGTTTTATAAATATACGTCTTGACACTACGCGGTCACAATGGTCATTGTTGAATGGATTTGAAAATATTTCAAAGAAGACACTCAAATTTTATAAGTAATAATTATTATTATTTAGCATGCAAGTTACCCAACCTGCCTTTTTAGGGTTCCGTAGCCAAATGGCAAAAAACGGAACCCTTATATATTTGTCATGTCTGTCTGTCTGTCCGTCCGTATGTCACAGCCACTTTTTCCTTTAAATTTTGTGGGCCCCATACTTAGAACTGAAACTCAAAAAAATTTTTTCATCAAACCCATACGTGTGGGGTATCTATGGATAGGTCTTCAAAAATGATATTGAGGTTTCTAATATCATTTTTTTCTAAATTTAATAGTTTGCGCGAGAGACACCTCCAAAGTGGTAAAATGTCCCCCCCCCCCTGTAACTTATAAAATAAGAGAATGATAAAACTAAAAAAAAATATATGATGTACATTACCATGCAAACTTCCACCGAAAATTGGTTTGAACGAGATCTAGTAAGTAGTTTTTTTTTAATACGTCGTAGATCGTAAACCGCAATCTAAGTTTGTACGGAATCCTCAGTGCGCGAGTCCGAATCGCACTTGCCCAGTTTTTTTTATCGATGTATATTAATAGCCTATGTTTAAAATAATTTTTGGTAACCAGTCCACTTAAGCCTATATATTTGTTTTCCATTTGTCCCAATAGTGTTCTTTTGTGTACTAACAGTTTGTACAGGGATAATCGTCGGTTGGTAGAACGTTCCATGAAAAATTTATAAGAGGCCTCTGCGAGTTGGCTTCGGCCCCTCGTACGCTTTCCAAAGGTCCAGGTCTCCAGGGTCCTGGGATAAATAAATACGTGTATATGTATCAGCCATTCCATTCATGCAGCAAATCCATTCAGTCGTTTGTGCGTGAAGGAGTAACAAATACTCACACACACAGACATCATAAAAATGTAATATTAAAAAAAAAAAATGTTTATTATCTTAAATCTATACAATTCAGTTGCCGGGGCTTCCCAGAAAGTAATCCGAAGATACTTGTGATGGGATAAACCTCGCTCTTCCTCGATTAATTAACAATTGTTTCGTTGTGCTAATTAGGTATATTATACGCTAACATGAAGAAAACTATTTTTTTTTTCAGTTGTACGTCCGAAATCCGAAAATAAACAATTATTATTTCATTGATTAGCTATTTATAAAAGGTTTTTAACATAACAAAGACTCAACATATAGTCTCGAAACGTTACTTAAAATACCCTTTTCACTATCCAGTTACGCAGTAGTCTCGGAGTACTACGGCCGCGGTCTCTTCAACAAGCTGACTGTGGTCACAGAGAGCGGGGCGGTGGAGCCTCCCGCGCCGGCCGGGCCCGCTCAGCCAGCACCGCCCGCACCGGCGCCCGCAGCGCAGTCTTACGGTCCTGGAGCTGAGGCCAAGTTGAGGCAAGTGGAAGGACAGAGCAAGCAAAGTGAGTTAAATAAACATGTTTTTTTTTTTTCAAAAGAAGCACAATCTATAGTCGCGTTAGGAAAATAGTGATTCATCAGTGCAATTGCTAAGTAAAGACATACTCATACTGGGGTAAAAATTAAACCATTAATATTAAAGCAAACCTTACGTTGCACAATCTTTAAGTATATAGCTAATATAAAGTTGCGATATTAAATCATAATTGTCAGAATTTTCACTTTAATTTTTACGAATAGGATAAAACTGACAAAAGATGCGTCAGTTCTGTCTGAAGGGCTTACATCAACTGGTCAACGTGAACATGGCTTTCTAATTTGCTATGGTCTAGTTGGTCAAGGGCTAAGCTGAGTGATAACGATGAATAACTATTCTCTAAATGCAAATAAACTATAGAAGGCTATTTCTCGCACTTAAAAAACTTCAAACAAATTCAAATCACATTTAGGATTCAGCAGTTTTGAAATTTTAACTTCTAATTGTCAACTCAGAGACTTTTTTTCGATCGGAAAATCATCCAATGCCATCCCCCGATCTTGGTCGGAGCGAGAGGGTGTGTCAGACTTTTAGTGACTAAACATCCACTCCTGTTCCTTCGTTGCCTTTCATACCAGGGCCGAGTCTTCCTTTCAGAAGCAGACTCTTGGCCCCAATAGGCTTCGACCCTGCTGGGCCCCTACGGTTTGCTGACATCTCCTTGAGGCGTGCGTGGAACAGTACGCGCCGTTGACGACTTGGGCTCGGTCCGGACGGTTACCGGACGATCGGTCGGCGAGCTACCCATTGCTCGCCGTCCGCAAGCCCGCGCCTACGGTCAACTCAGAGACTGAATTCTAATATACGTTATAACGTTTGAATTAGATCAATATTAACTCCCAAATACAATATAAATTAATATTAATATTTTAAACATTTCTGTTTGATAAAAAAATCCTTGTATTTGATAATATGTTTTTTTTTTTTATATTATCAACAGCGGTTTTTCACATTTGGCGAAATTATATATGAATAACATTTTAAACAAGTTTTCCCAACGTACTATCGAATCAACACTATTAATTAATACTCCTTTATCAAATAATCTAACGGATTTACCATTAACAAACGCGATAGTTACCATATTTAATTTAATTATGAGATCTAAACTAACCGTTTTTAATTATTTCCAGTATTCATATCCAACACAGCAAAACAAGTTGCACCAAAGGGCACTACCATCGTACCGGTCCCAGAGGGTAGGATGAGGCTAATCGAGCAACAACGATACAGCTCCAGCCTCGAGGCAAACTTAAACAAGCTGGAGCCAGTCCACAAGTCATCCCCATACTCCTCACCAATCACTGCCAAGAAACGATTTGAAGAAAAACCTAGAAGTACCGGAGTATCGCCTGTCGTTCAACAAAACATTTCTGCAGCCATAAGCAACGGGTCGAGCAAAAATCCGTTCGAAGATGAGACTTACGATGAAGCGAAAAATCCTTTTGCGGAGGAAGCTACGGAACCGACGAACCCTTTCAGTGAAGACGATGATTATGACAGTAACTACAATCCATTCTCATGAACCGAGTGTTAGTTGATTTGTGATAAACTTTGAAGTGATCTGGTTCATCTGGTGAACCATATAGCAGGCTGTGTACTGTTCTCTCCTACGTGTGTACAGTCACGAGAAAATGAAAAGTACTGAATACTGAAATTGTATAATAGTATATAGCAATAATTTCGATTCTTGCTTTGTATTCGGTCCGTTCTTTTTTTAACCAACGCTTGTCCCCTGGAGAAATAATGCATATATATCGTTTGTTTTTATTGTTATTTCTCTATTAATTTTTATTTACATATATATTATATTTTTAAATATTTCAAATACAAATTTAAGAAAAAGTAATTTAAAAATACAAATAAACAGTATATGTTTATTTGTATTTTTAAATGACTTTTTTTACTTCTAGATAAATTACACCCAGACAGACACAGGACAAATGATCGTGCTCATCACACAAACATTTGTCTTGTGTAAAAAACGAACTCACGACCTCCGGCATAGCAGTCAGAGCCACTAACCACTAGACCCATTCGAAATACACCTCCGTCACACTTTTTTATTGTGGTCGATTGTCGGTCAAAAGTAAGAACATCCCATTTATGCTTAATAGTTAAACACTTTAATATTGAACTTATAGTCGGCCATAAGATTTATTTCCGAGACTTTCAATCAAAGTCATCAATTTAGTTGAACTATGTATTGCCATAAATATATAATATAGGTTTTTAGAGAATTGAAAGAAAGAAAAATATTTTATTTGGCACACATACACAGATACACACAGTGTAGAAACCACACGTAGAAAGTTATGATTAAAAAAAAGAAAACGCAAAACGTAACGCATGTATGCGTTTGCGTTGCTACACGTACTTCTACACTGTGTGTATCTGTGTATGTGTGCCAAACATGCGCAGGCGCTAATATTTTACGTATTTATTTCATCTCATGCATTGAACTCCCGAAGTATATGTATAAGCACATCATAGTAAAATATTAACCAGCGGATAATATGGTTGCTTCTGATCTCAGCCCTTGGGTTGCGGTGTTATTCGAAAGAGATACCGTGGCCGTGGAACCTAAAGGGCAACTGAACAAACTGAACTGATTGTCGCAAGGGTGGCGGAGATACAAACACGTCCGCGCGCAATAGTTCGTATAAATCATTAAAGCAATGCCAACAACAGAGCTAAGTCCGCGCCCCCGCTCCCCTCGCTTGCGTCTCCCGCACCTTGAGCACCAGATTTATTAAATATAAAAATGTAGGTACATCGCATCGGTATAAATTAATTTAAAAACTCAAAATTAAACAATATATAATCATGCGACGCCTACAATTTTATTATGTCAATAAAATATTAAAAACATGCTTCATATTTTTGCATTGATTAGATATAAATGTGAAAATAACTGTCTCGTTACACTTGCATGGTTAAACTAATGGACTGATTTTGATGAAATTTGGTACGGAGTAAGCTTAAACCCCAAAAAAAACACAGGCTACTTTTTTTTATCTGGCTTCTTCGCGTCCGCAATAATCGAGATTTACGCGAACGAAGTCGCTAGCAAAAGCTTGTATGTATATATAGATAGCACTATTCATGAAAAAAGTTAAATTCTAATTTTAATGTTGTACTATAACTGCTATCATAATATTTTATTTTGATACATAGGTCTGATAAGTCTAAAATCACTAACTTTTATTGCTATTGTTTTTCACTTTAATTTTGACTTGCACGAATTTATTTATCAAACAAACTAGTCAAAACAATAAATATAATATCACCTTTTTATTATTGTGTCTCGAAATGTTATATTATATGAAAACATTCCTTATTTAGAAATTCATTATGATTTGATGTACATAATACTTATATTATACAGCCTTAGCTCATAACGGAAACTGTATTGTTTTATAAGCTATGTACGAGTATATCCATTTTTTATCATGATTATAATAATGTTATAGTCAATATATAATTTAAGTCATGGTTATGTTTTGTAGTTATTTTTTCCCTTCATCATCCCCAAGTATAAAATTGAATAACAATAAAGTCTTGTGCTACCTGGATCTGGTGTGTAAATGAAATTAGGGGGCACGGTAGTGCCCCCGCCAAGGCGAGCAAAAAAGTTATATTCTCGAAACAGTTCGGCTATTTTCGAACCTTATAACTTCGTTGTGTATAAAACTAGCAGCCTGAATTTTCAGTAACCAAGCAGGCATTGTATATACAGGGTATATTTAAGATCTCATTCAATTTGAACCAGAAGTTTAAGAATTATAACTGGTCAAATTTTCTTAATTTTGTCACTTACTGACCGATCATCAAAACTCTAAGGCACTTCTAGCAGACAGAAGCTTCAAATTTTGAATACAATTAGTGTTTAGTGTATAAATCAATGAAAAACTAAAATATTTTGCAAGTTCATACTAAACAATCTAATTTAATATAATATGTATTACTTGTGAGATACATTTTGTTTTCATGCGATTGCCAAGTCAATCTATTTATTTAAACATAAAAGATTTGTAATATTGATATGGTCAATATAAGATGTTGCAAAAGGTCCCTCAAGTAGGGACTGAATAAATTAACCGACTTGGTATTATATCAATCTCACAACTTTTTACGGTAGAAGAAATGAGTTGCGAGCCTTGATTTTTTTACAAGTTACGTTTTTGATGGCATACTTACTTTTCCTGAACACATTTGCGAATAAATTTTGACAAGAATATCATGGAATAAATTTATCAAAGTTGTATTTTTGACAAAGTTATTACAATGGTCTTCAAACTAGGCGGTGTATCTTGGAGTCCGAAGTTCTGTTATCATTAAATAAAATCACAGGTTTATTAATGCGATGATGATGATTGTTAAAGCAGACTAGAAATAAAATATAATTATAGCTACCTACTTGGATTCTATCAGATTTAACTTTATGAGGTTACTCATCTGGGTTGTAGGTGCTCATAGCCAGAACAGGTACCTCGTATCCTAAACGTAGGACATACTGCTTCAAGCGTTAATGGCTTTTAGGCCCAAACTCCACCAAAGCGGAGGCAATGAAGAAATCGCGCAGTATGATATAGGACATGGTATTATGATTTTTTGAACAAGCAATCAAATATAAACATCGATTAGTTTATGAAAATATCGATATTTTCTATATCGAGCTGCCAGTTATTACGACTACGATTAGACTCAACTAGAATAGAAAAAAAACCTAATATCATAAAAATTACGTATTTAAATAAGTCTACCTATAGAGTCCGTGATATTGATTTGAATTAAGGTACAAAACGAAGTTCAAGTTTCATTGGGTGCACTAGCTTCTGACGTCTTAGGCCCATGTAGGCCTATGTGAAATAAAAACACAGTTTTTTTTTTTTTTCGGGTGGGAAAATTATTTTTTTTTAATTGCAACCCATATTTTTTCTAGGGCCATTTTCAAACAAATGGTCAAAAAATTTACGATTTATTTACTGCGGGAACATTTTGGTTTTTGCTTAAAAATCAAAACTTTCCCGCAGCCTTAGGCCTCGACCCTATTGGGCCCCTTCAGCTTGCTGACAACTCGTTGAGGCGCGCGTGGGACACTACGCGCCGTCTACTCTAGACTGGTCCATACTACTAGACCACCAGACGTCGAGGTACCCATTGCATATCGTCCACAAGTCCATACCTACGGTGGCGGGAAATCGCTCTGCGACGACCCCCGACGGCGGCTGGGGCGTGAGGATGTCCGTTCTCTCACGGTTGTGCCCATCTTCATCATCAGCTCGCATTACTGCTTCGCAGGAGGCCATTTCCCTTTTGCACCGGACCATGGCCTGAACCAGAGAAGTCGCCGCTGCCAATCGCCTCCACGAGAACACAGTGATGCTCCGTCCAAGCAGGGCAAACTGACACTCATAAAACGTACCTACTATTTATTTATTTGTATGTTTCAAATGTGGTTGACAGGTGTGCACCTAATTACTCATAATGGTAATTATAGGCGTTTTTTGTTTGTTTTCTTTGCTAATTGTACCTACCACTTTTCTTGGTAACTTTTAATGAAAGCAGATCAAAACAGTTAGCAATGACTTTTTACTGGTTTTCATGTAGCATCAACTAAGGACAGCAATGTAGCAAATTTTACCAAAAGGCCCCCTAAATCTTTATAATTGATAACAAATTGAAACGAACTAAAAAAGAGGAAGAAGCCTCCTTGTCAGAACCAGTGCGGTAGGTACCGCGCTGGCAGGACCCAACATGCTGCTGCGTCCAGCAATACCCACGACGCAGCTATACGTTTCGAGGCTACATCACACCACGAAAGTTTAGGAGATCGTGGAATAAGTACGTGTGAAGACCATCTGGACTTTGAGAATCGTGCAGTTGAATCGCACCATAACACTAATTTTAGGTCGTTTGTGGTGCGGGTTCCGACTCTCCATTTGGAAAACTTCCTCAAAGGAGTGTTTTGGCCGAAGGGAGTCTTGTATCGACGATTTCGTGGAAGGATACAGCGACACACGACGCCGTCACTTCGTTAGTTTATATCAATCAATCAATACGTTTATTTGCATATATATAATTTATTATAGTTTCTTATTTATGTATAAGTTTATTATTTTGTAAGATTTTATGTGTATTTTGTCTATGAAGGTCCATAGACAAAATACACATAAAATCTGTTGAGTTGCCTGATAATAAAGGATTATTATTACATATAATAAAACAGTAAAATTATTTTGCGATGGTATTAATTGGCGCAAAAACTACTGAACCGATCCTGTTCAAATTTTGCATACATAATCCTTATAGGTCAGTGCATCTGTTAGGCTATAAATTATCACGCTATTTGCTATGGGGGGTGAGCAATAATCCAAAACGTCAGTGTTGAACGACATTTGCCGCGAGTTCGATTCCCAGCTACAGTTAAAATTTTTGTCATTATTTTATCATCTTTTTGTAATAAAATAACTTTTACCATTTTTTCAAAATAAAATTGGCATTTCTATTCGATATCTTCTAAATATATTGTAAAAACTAATCAAAACACATAATAAAATCGAATTAGTAAAATATGGCACCACACGTAATTCAGATACTCGCAACGCCATCTAAAGACTCAAAGTAGAAATAATGATGACAATGACAGTTGAACTTCATATTTGATAGATGGCATTGTGTATTTTACGTAATTTTCTGAATGGCGGAAGAATTGACCATCGCCCACGTTTGCAGACAGTTCTATTGTTCAAAATTGGAGGAAAATAGTTATGGTTAAACTGGTGTTAGACGGAGGCATTTTTAACAATCCTACTGCTTTTTTTTCCATGATTGTAACAAGATAATTGACCATGATTATTCAAGGGATACCAACCAAAAAAGGCGATAAAAGTAAACAAGTATATGTATTTAATTATTGATTTTAAAATAACACGGCCAAATTTTCGTAAGGGGTTGCATGGCACCTTGTGTTGGAAGGTCTACCTGGGGGAGACCGATGACCTGGTGAGGGTCGCGGGAATCCGATGGATGCGAGACACACAGGACCAGTCATTATGGCGACACTTGGGGAGGTCTATGTCCATGATAATGATAATGATGGTACTTTTTTTTTCTTTTTTTAAGAGTGGAAATCATCCAATGACTTCTCTGGTTGGAGCGAGAGGGCGTGTCAAACTTTTACTGACTAAAACCACACTTGTGCCCTTCAGTTGCGCTTTGAAACATCTCTTTGAGGAGCGCGTGGATCACTACGTGCTGTTGACGACTGGGCTCGGTTCGGTTAATTACCGGACGGCCGGACGGCTAGCTACCCATTGTTCGATGTCTGCAAGCCTGCGTCTACCGTGGCTGGTCGTCGGGGTCGGAATCTCGGCTCGGCGTGAGGACGTTCGTTCCCTCACGCGTGCGGCCTCCTCCTTCGCTAGCATTGCGGCTTTGCAGAAGGAGGCGACCGCCTACCATTCCTCCTCGCTCTGGACTATAGCCCAAATCAGGCCCCGGCGCGAGAGGTGACTGACGCCGATTGACTCCACGAGGACACGGCGGTGATCCGCCCTTGCGGGACACACCTCTGTATGCTCCACTATGTCCTCCGGGATGGCACCTTGCGGCCTAATAATGGCGTGATTTATTGTTTGCAGTTTCTGCTCCATATAAAACGGGGTCGAAAGTGGTTTACGTTCCTGATCACTGATGTATCTCAGATTCCTGGCAGCCTTACGTCGACATCTGGACGTTACCTCCTTGCAGTGAGTGGTGACCAACACTGGAATAACCCTCTGAGGGAGGCCAGTCTCAGGGATAACACTAATCGGCTGCTACATTTTTTCATTGTTTTATGGATACACAAGCTCAGGACTGTTGACGGTGTTTCGAGCGGTTTCTGTTCCGGATTCGGTTGGAAGTATCCTGATATTACCATTTTGCGAATCGCCCGGAGGACCCGGTGTAACATGCGGTGGAGGTCTATCACATTTGGGTGAACCGCCGTGTCCTCATAGAGGCAATCGGTGACAGTGACCTCTCGGTTTGGCCATCAATATGCGAGTTTGATTGGGCGGGTATACACGCGCTCAAGATTTCGCCGAAATTCATTCAACGGGGACGTCAGTTAAATACACACCAAAAATCCTAGGTAAATGAACAAGTAATTTTTATGCCCAAAATTATCAAGCTGCAACAATCAATGCAAGCATGCTCTCGCAAATTCTTCATAAGTACTGTTGTGGAGGAAGATAGTTGATGATGATGATGGTAGTTTTTGGATTCACTGGCTTTTTGGCTTTGCACTATCAGTGCACTTTATTCAGCTGAAGGTCGGTGTCCCGATTATGCTCCTTCATTTACCTCTACCAAAGCTGTCTAACGGCTTAAACTCTTCAGTGAAAAATTATTGAGGCGAAAATTTTACGGGAGGTAACTCTTTCGAACAATCTCGCAGACATCGGCCCTAGAGGGCCCTATCCATTTGCTGACATCTCTTTGAGTCCGGTGTAGAATACAACGCGCCGTCGATTCAAGATTGCTTTGACCAGACGGCCGGACGGCACCACCGCAATCCCGGTTTGCGATGGCTGGTAATCGTCCTGCGGCTTTCAACACCCGGAGCATCACTTGCAGCGACAGTTAAGGAGTCAGAATGTCCTATCCCTCATAGTTTCAGCCACCTTCTTCGATCGTAGTGCTTCACTGAAGGAGGTTAGCATTGCATAGCATAGTCGGCCTTAATGTTCCCACTGTTGGGACTCAGGCCTCCTCTCTAGGAGAGGGAATGGGCCGTAATCCACCACGCGGGCCCAGTGCGGGTTGGTGGATGTCACATGTCTTCGAATTTTTGGTTCTAGGACATGCCGGTTTCCTCACGATGTTTTCTTTCACCGTTTTGAGAGCAGTGGTGATGAAATAAATTACACAAAGTAATGCGCCTGGCTGGGTTTGAACCCGCGACCTACAACTCGTAAGTCGGGGCCGTTACCACTCGGCCACCACTGCTCTCTCACCTGAAGGAGGTTACTGGTTGACATTTTCTCCACCAATCGCCTCCATGACGACACAGCGGTGCTGGCGCTCCGACCAAGCGGGACCGACTTCCACCGTATGCTCCATCGTATTCTCCAGGCGATCCGCACAATGGTGATACCCGAGTGTTTCTTCCCGTTGAATTCGATACAGATACCTCCCAAAACACCCACATCCGGTGAGTCCTGCACAAAGAGAGGATGCCGTGACGCCTCTGTAGACACTCTTCAAAGACAGGCATTACCGCTGCGATTGTGACGTGCTCACTGTGGCGAGGGGTAAAATCATACAATGTTGTTTCACCAGAACATAAACCAGAAACATACATAAACTAATTTCTTTTCTTTTGGGGTAGGCAGAAATGCCAACTGCTACGACCCTTACATACTCTTTCTATTCATTGACATTCATACATTTGGATCTGGACGAGTACATAACATGTTTCCTGAAGGTAATTTGCGTTTTTACTTTTAACCGTTTTATGTTAAAGTACAATAAATAATTGCGTTGCTTTCAGAATGAATTGCAAGCTCAGAATGATTGTACGTTTTTACAAACTTAACGCAGACGAAGTCGCGGGCAACAGCTAGTTATTATTAAAACTTCTTCAAATTATTTTTATAACAGGCTGTGGGGTCCTTTTCTAGCGATGGGTCCATAGGCAGTTCCCTCCATTGCCTCTATGGAGAATGCGGAATTGGTTAGATTTCATATGTTACTGGTACCTTGCCTTGTTTTCATATGTCCAAGCGAGGCCCACTCCAGTGCACGGGGCCCGTAGCATTTGCTACTCTTGCTATGTGGTTGATCTGGCACTGACTGAATGTGAGTTATTGTGAAGGTAGATTAGGTTGCCATCCTGGGTCCATTTTCAAATTAACATTATGTAAAGTTAGAGACCTTTTTTAATAATTTCCGGCGCTTTTTCGAACAATCGAAACTCGTAGACCCTAAGTGTGTGCATTCTCAAATCATTATAAAGATATTTGTGTTAACTACAAGGTGTGGGGTAAGAATAAAGAAAACAACGATTTGGAAATTTTCAAAGCATTTTATTTATGACCTTTAACACTGTGTATAATATATTTTGATAGTACATTTAGAGCAATGAGTAATATTACCAATCATTACATTGTTCTTATTTTCATAAATTGAATGAAATTTATAAATTATATATAGAATATATAATTTGTTTTCAATATCATTCTCGCCCAACAATCAACAATCACTATCGACATCACTCGAGCGCCGGCCGGTGACGTCACGCGTCCGGCGGCGCCCGCACCAGAACAACGACGCACACCAAATAAATTAGTTGAGAAACAAACAAACGTAATGAAAACAACAGCTAGTCCTATAAAAATAGCAGTATAGCTTAAACAGTATACTCTATAAAAAAATATAATCCAGCGACCGCTGCATCTCTAATTTAAAATGTTTTGTTTCCATAGAATTACAACAACTAAACGCGAATCAGCAAACGAAACGTCAGAGGAAATAAAAAATAGCTATAAAATATATGTTTATAGCCGCCTCGACACACCCGTGGTCTTATCTTGCTCGCTATTACTCTACGTAAACACCATTTTGCTATGCAAAAATACATTACCCTATTTATTTCAAAAAACGGAAATAAGTAATATACAAACTTTGGAATGTAACGTAAATACAAACAAAAAAAATGACTAGAAAAGAAAGGTATTAACAAACATGTCATTCAGCTTGAGATCTCGTTCATTCTTTACAATAAACACACCTATTGAAGAAGTTACACAAATATTAATTTTGGTGAAGAAGTACTTGGACAATAGTAATCTGTTAGATTCTTATATTTTTAAGAGCGTTTCGTGTAATAAAGCACACCGCCAAATTATTGAACCAGTACACGAATGAAAAATAATTTAGCAATATTTGACGTTGTGCTGTACAAACTGAAACGGTACATAATCATTTAATAATCTCGACGACAATTGTATTAATTTCAATTTCAAGAAATATTACCTATAACACACAGCATGTCTAAATTTTGGATAATACTTTTTGTTCTTAAACTCTACGTTATTATATGCTAAATTATTATCAGGATATTCTCTAGTGTTAGCCGAATATTTTATGACTACAGTTTAGTGAGTAAGCCGGTGTGACTGGACTTTTAACTGGAGAAAGCTATTTTTTTTATAATTTTCTGTAACCCATGTAAGTACCAAACGAAGTAAAATATTTACAACGACTAATAAGTCTTAAGCTTACAAGTTTGTTACATAACTATGTATGCTCGATTTCGAATGAAAAATAGTCACCTAGAAGCGATAGTATAGTGACAATAATTATTATATTTATTCCACATTTATCAAAGCGGTAACGAGAGTAAACAATTGCTCGGACTTCCAACAGTGTTTGAGATAAAAGGAATGCCTATAAAGATCATCCATATAAAACTACAGTCACATTCATTTTCTACCTACGATGATATTGATGTCGATCTGTATAAATATAGGTGGACTATGGACTGACGACGGTGATGGGACAGGGGAGGGGTGGCAGGGGAGGTAAGGACAACGTAACACTGAAACACGTATTAACACACTACTTTGTGATTGTTCGCAGCACAGCATGGGGCTACTCTATCACATACATGTACCTACACGGTATATGACTAGAACGTACGGAATGCTCCGAACGGAATCATCGGTAATCGAGAAATCATCGAGATACACCTGAGTAACATCATATTAACCTACTTTATACATCCCATATAAAGAATTTGAAAGAAAACATCGTTACACAAAACAATATCAAGTTAAATGATATTACCAACTACATTCTGTAGCGTAAATGATTTATAATGCATAGTCTACATTTAACTACAAATATTTAATGTATTTACAATCGATACTAAAACGTGAAACGATTACGTATGACGTCATACGAGTTCGGACTACCGCCATTACGGCCTTTTGAGCCTCAAAATATAATTTTATACTACCGTTCGGGTCATACGTATATACAAGGTAAATTACATTAATAACGTATCCAACATTAGAAGAAAATTTATATAGTTCAGTAATTTTGTCTTTTCACAAGTACAATGTTTTTTTTTTCTTTAAATTCTTAGGTATAGTCATGTTACAAAATGGAGTCTATCACACATCGCCGATATTATTTGTGCGCAACACATATTATTGTTTTTATTGCACAGAAGTTGTACGTAGACATACGCATTACACTTTCTACAAGATGGCCGATGGACCACGATAGGTAGGTTACATAAATGCTGGTATTATACTCTTAACGTGTCGTTATGTATTTTGACTATATATTTTAATGGAGCTATGTTAGTATCGTGGTCCAAAGTTGCCATTACAAGAGAGATAATAAAAAGAAGAGCTTTAAATAGGCCTTGAAGACATTGAAACAGCTCGTAATCTCAACTAGATGTACATAATACACAGTACGTATTTATATCAATGTAAATATTATCTTTACCCCGTTCCTGTTATGATCAGTGCACCGGTTTGGTCCCGTCTCGTTCGACCCTCGCACTAAACTATAAAACTCTAAACTTCATGATTAATTGACCAGTTATCAGCTTGATATTTGGCACTCGAATATTTTTGGTTAAAATAATAAAATCTCTTTTCACGATTATAATATTACTTTGTAATATAAATAGGAATTAAGCTACATCAATATTGTATAATTTATGACGACATTTTGTTGTTTTAATCAGAAATATGTAAGTCCAATGTCTGTGCCAAAAAAACTGGTTCTTTCATTTAATTAGCAAATATAATAAATAAAATATGCACAATATATAATATCTATTTACGTATATATCGTATATCGCATTAAATGCAGCTGCTTCATATAATACTGATAATAAAACTTAGATATGCTAAAATAATTGATTCATTTGCATTGTCCTCTGACTTTTATTCGTATTATCTTGTGGTCCCAGAGTTGACGGAACAAAATTATAATTTATAGAAATAGTTAACTTCGTATAAAAAGTATGAAAATTCTTGCTTATTAAATAGTGATGGCTGTAAAGCACCAAGTCTTGTTCTTCAATCTTTTATCGAATTAGGTACACCACTATTTACAACTTCTGTTTTGTTTTTTGGCCACTTTGAATACGAAATAAACTATCTCACTAAATACGATATAAATGGACCACAGTAAACAAAAGCTCTTCGTTGAGCGCTCAGTGACTATAGAATGTCTATGCCCCACCAAACCAGTCACGGATATATTCCTTCTTTAAACGATTAGTTCGCTCGGTCTTTGGAATTAAACCTTAATTTTCAATTACTTAAGGGATATTTTACAATGTCTAGCTTATGTAGCTAAAATCAGCGTTAGAAAATACTTTATTCCAATCTTCATGCATATCATATATTTAATTCAACATATATTCGTGCAACTGTTTGCACAGTGCGATCTAAGATGATAAATAGCGCTGTTAAAATCAGCCTAAAAGTACATCTCTGGTACTTCATTTGTACTACCCTAACCATCCGCTAGCGTAGTCAGTCTGAATTTTAACTCTTTAATATAGGATACGCAAAAAGATATCACATTTTGTCGAACACTTCTGAACCATAGAAAATTAAATTTATTTCCATCAACTTACATAATATTAAAATAGGTAATGACGGTAATATTATGTAAGCACATTTCTTGAATAATTTCCAGATTAATCCAATCATCGCCAATTTACATATACACACTTTACAATTCAATTCACAATGTTTCAGAAGTCTTCACCTGCTCCAATCTTACATTTAAAGCTGCCTATGTTCATCACAATTTCATAATAGCATTTCAATTTCAGTTTAATTCCACAAACCGTGCGTCTGAGCCGTTTCAATACCTCTGCAAGGCTTTGTGAGCGAGCGCCCCGTGGGAGACGCACTTAAAAAACGAGGATAGACTCCATGACGAGACTGTCTCATGGTGCCGCCGCGCCGCCCGCCTTGTCGCCGCGCCGCGCTGACCGCGACCTGCCCGCACACAACTTCAAGCGTGTATATTGACAGGCCCGACCCAACCGAGGGACCGCATGGACTACGCGGACACGACAACGTTTGTCGCACGACTGACCGACAACAAACTTTGGTAGGATGGCCAGTCATGTGGTCAAAGTACTAACCAAGAAGAAAATGCCGCGGAAAGTGGCACTTGCGGCCATCCAACCATCCAACCGAGAAGGTTTTGTTGCAAAACTGGTCAATAAGAACCGTGCATTAGCTTCTGACGATTTATAAGTGCCCATGTAGGATAAAAATATTTCGGTTTTGGTCAAATCGCCAATCATGTTAAACTTTCTTTTTGGTCGAATTTTCTGTGGCCAATATTGCAGCCGGCCGTGCAACAAATTGTGGTCGTAACCGCATAGTGTGAAGGTCCCTAACCCACTTACATACAACAGGGAATTTCTGACACTACTGGCTGAATAGGCTTAATACCTTTGCTTAAAAAAAATGGCTGTAAAGGTCGAGTACCTTTGCCTAAAAGTTGACAGTAAAGGTTTTACCTTTGGCTGTAGGGGTTGGTGCTTTTGCCTCAGTGGCAGTATGGCTTGGAGTCTTAGCCCAAAAATGAAGAGATAAGCAGAATATGATTATTTGGTAATATTAAGGTTCTTATGAAGTAAATTCAAGATAACTGTCATACTACGGTCTGGGCATGCATATTTGTAATATGAATGGAAGGATAGTGAATGTAACAAAGGGGGTAACTCACCTGATTTGTCCAGCAAGCAGTGGGTTGATGGCATACAGCCAGTCGTGTACTTCCTTATCGCCGAGTGTTTGCAGCAAGTAGCCGCGTTCCTTGCTCACCACGCTGCAACAAGAATATATATGATAAAGTTTATAACTGAAATCTAATTGTATGGGACTAATATCGAATATTTTCATAACAGTCACGCGAGTCTTAAGAGGCGTGCGCATGAGCATCGTGAGTAACAAACAACTTACTACTACGCGAATGTTAATAAAATTAAGGCAAACGAAACATAGGAACAGGGAAAGAGAGAAAGCCTCTCGATTTTACCTATTGTCTTATAGATTTGATCCTCTGCAGACGTTGTTCTTAATTGGTCATCACAATGTGGGCATGAATTGGGCAACTTGCATTTCAAATGTTGGTATAGAAGAGTGGGGCCGGGGTTTTTTGGGAACATCCCGTGATCTCTTTTGTATACATAAAAAATCATAGATATTATTTTCAGTGTGTGTTTTTCTGCTTTCTGTTACTTGACAGTTTCCAATTTATCAGGTTTGAAAGGTTTCTAACTTACTTAATATTGAACGGATTAAAAATTTTTGTATTTGCTATTTAATTAAATTTATTTTTTGATACAAATAATAAAAAAGTCAACTACCAACTAAAAAAAAGGACATGACAGTGACGATGATTCGTGCCTGATCGATCACAGCTAATAACCACTTTTCGGTCCCACGCCCTAAGCAATAAGGTTGATTGTTCACTGGTGTACCTGAAGGTGTTGGGCATGCGGACCATCTGCTCCTGGTCCTCGGAGTACTCGTTGGTGAGGTTGATGACGGCGCGCTCGATGGTACATACCTGAAGGTGTTGGGCATGCGGACCATCTGCTCCTGGTCCTCGGAGTACTCCACGTGCGCGTTGGCGAGGTTGATGACGGCGCGCTCGATGGTACATACCTGAAGGTGTTGGGCATGCGGACCATCTGCTCCTGGTCCTCGGAGTACTCCACGTGCGCGTTGGCGAGGTTGATGACGGCGCGCTCGATGGTACATACCTGAAGGTGTTGGGCATGCGGACCATCTGCTCCTGGTCCTCGGAGTACTCCACGTGCGCGTTGGCGAGGTTGATGACGGCGCGCTCGATGGTACATACCTGAAGGTGTTGGGCATGCGGACCATCTGCTCCTGGTCCTCGGAGTACTCCACGTGCGCGTTGGCGAGGTTGATGACGGCGCGCTCGATGGTACATACCTGAAGGTGTTGGGCATGCGGACCATCTGCTCCTGGTCCTCGGAGTACTCCACGTGCGCGTTGGCGAGGTTGATGACGGCGCGCTCGATAGGGTCACGCTCGTCGCGGTAGATGAACACGTAGGGCCGCCGAACCACCTAAACAATAACATATACTTTATAATAAAATACTGATCACACTTCGTCTTTTCAACTATACATTAGGAATTGGAGGACAGTCTTGTAGAACTTAGATGTTTGACGCGCTGATTCTAAGCGTAATTTGAAAAATGTCATGTGACTTTGAAATGCTTTCGATATCTTTCGAAAAACTTACAATTTAAAAGTAAAAAAGAAAGACTGCAAAAACTAAGACTGTATTATCGATTTCTTCTATCAATTATATTGCTTTTATATTTATTTTTGGTATAAAATCTATTCTTAATTCTTTATTGTACACAAAAACATTTATATAGTACACGGTGATACAAATAGTTGATATATGTACAAAGGCGAGCTTAACTCAGCGATGAGTTTTCTCCCAGCAAACCTTCAAAAGAAAAACTAAACTAACTATCTATCTGAGGGCCTGTGCACACCACGTTTTTTAAACGCGCCGTTGACGCGCGCGTTTAGTAACGTGCGTCGACGGCGCGCTTTTATCCTATTAAAGGTCTACAGGCTCCGTCTGACTCGCGTGCGTATCGCGTCTGTATCGCCACAAACGCGCGTCAACGTTTAATAAACGTGGTGTGCACAGGCTCTAAGGATTCCTGTTCTTGCTCAGTTTCATTTATTTATTATTTATTTATTTAAACTTCATGTACAGTAGTGGTACATAGGCGGACTTAGGGCGGACTTCTGAATTGAGTATTTTGAGTTAAGAACGTCTCAAACCATACTTAACTGCCAAATTTTGACAGGTTTTCAGGGCAAAGTAGAGTTTGAGTAATTCTCAACTTCGATTGCTTAAATTAGAAACCGAGGGTTAATGCAACAAGGCATTCTCTACCAGTCAACCTTTGGGTTAAAAGAGACAACACTGTGGTAGGTGTGCACAATAAATAAATAACAGATATACCAAGTAGAATGTAAATGAAATGAGTGAATGAATTCAAGGAATGTGTGATGTGTATGCATTAAATTAATTTACAATAATAAAATATTATAAACGGGGTCACCAGTTTGGAGGTATGCGGAACAGAGAGTAAAGTCCCGCAAACCTCAGTTGAAAAGGGAGGTTTATATGCTAATATTATAAACTAATAAATACATTATAATTAGGAGAACTTAAAAAATAACAATTATGACGAAGACCGAACTAAGGTTGAGAGGAATTCAAGTAGTAGTTCCGAATTTTACGCTTGAAGGTATTACCACTGTCAAGTAAAAACAAAAGCTACAGTATTTCACATACCAGCCAGCGCTTCTTCCAGCCATGAGTGCCGTGCTGCAGTACATTGAGATGTCCCCGCCGCGCCACGGCCGCGGACACGCGCACCTCCTCGCAGTCGGGCACGTAGAGCGCGGGGCCCAGCGCCCCGGGGCCCATGGCGCCCAGGGCCCCCAGCGCGCCCAGCGCGGCCCCGTGCGACCCCGCCCAGCCCGACATCGACTTCTCCAGGAGGCCGCGCTCCGGGGAGCACAGTCTATAGAGAGAGGTAAAGTAGAAACATTATCTGACTGGCCTCTTGGTCTAGTCAGTGGCCTCACCACTATGCCGGAGTACGTGGGTTCGATTCCCACCCAAGATAAATGTTTGTGTGATGAGCACGATCATTTGTTCTGTGTCTAGGTGTAATTTATCTATAATATGTATGTTTTTAAAAATATATAAGTATGTTTATTAGTTGTCTAGTTCTCATCCCACAAGCTTTGCTTAGTTTGAGGCTAGATAGCGTTGTGTTGTTGATGTCACTGTTGTAGTTGTTGTAAAAGTTGTGTTGTTGTGTGTTGTTGTTACATATGGTAGTAGCAATAGATATACATGAAGCTTATATTTCCTTGAAGTTTGAGGTGTTCAACCCTTATATCTCGATGGGCTTGGGTTGAAATTTACTTTGTGTAATTTATTTCATCATCACTGCCCTCAAAACGTTAAAAAAACATCATGAGGAAACCGGTATGCCTAGAACAAAAATAAAATCAAAGACATGTGACATCCACAAATTTGAACTGGGCCCGCTTGTGGATTACGGTCCATTCCCTCTCCTAGAGAGGAGGCCGGAGTCCCAGCTGTAGGCCCATTATGAGGCTGATAATTTTTATGATGTTAAGGCATCGGATACAAATATAGACTCCGAAGAAATGATTGATTTAAAAGCACTAATAACACTTTGATGTTATTGGTTGGATGGTGGACAAGCCTGCGGGTCATGTGTTTCATTATTGGTATGTCCTTTATTAGTTCAGTAACGGTGTCACCGTTCGCAGACAGGCAGACATATGGGCTCCCAAACAAAACTGCGACGTGACGCCGCATCGCAGGTTTCTGCTATGCGATTTCATGCAGCAAAGGGATGTTCAGATCACGAGCTCTTAACGTGACCCATTTGACGACCTACACTGAACTGTTAACAGGATTGAGCTATATAGGGTGACTGGTGATTAGTGACCGATACCTAAACACGTGATTGTACTCATGATTACGAACAACTTTCCCAAAGAAACTTTTTTTTATACTAATTAGTTCAATCACAATAATAAAACAGCTGTTTGAAACTTTGAATTTCGTGCGCGCCTTCACCCGATCAGCTGTTAGCGGCACGGCGCCCGCGCCCGCGTTATCGGTGACGTAAGTAATGTACCTACATGTTACGGTAAAATAATATCCAAACTAGTAATTTGGTACTTTACGCGAGCGCGCTACGCTACAATAAATTAGAATAAAAAATAAGTTTCTTTGGGAAAGTTGTTTGTAATGATGAGTACAATCAGGTATTTAAGTATCGGTCACTAATTACCAGTCACCCTATATAGGGTGTATAGCTCCATCCCTCTCTTTCGCTCGCCCGCTTGACATTTTAACACGTGGCACAAGGCCCCAAATGTCCATACAATTTACTTGGAAATAACCCTGCCACTCTCAAAGCACAAAAAAGCCTAACCACCGCAAAATAACAATGTTTGTACCTAATTAGTCATCTTAAGTCTAATCTTGTCATTTTATTATTTTTATTCTAATTTTACATTTCTAATTATTATTTTATAAGTTATAATTTTAATGATTGTTACTATTTTTTTAATTCATAATATTAATTCAAATTAATCTATGACCTATTTATTATTGTCGCTCTAATTGTTTTATTCGGTTTTAATTCAAATTAACCAATGATCAATGTATCCCCTTTGACCTTTGTATCTTGACCCTCATTTTTTAGTTTTTAATTTGACATAATTTATTTGTACTTTTTTTTGTAAATTTTGAATTTTTTACCTAGTTATATGTGCATGCTGTGGTCTCCTGTAATTGAAAGAGCACACGTTAAAGGACCCCATGCCTATTTATTTCTATTGTTTCTGTGTGACCTTTGTTGGAGATCCAAATAAATAGATAAATGTGCGATGCGAATCAATTCGCAAGTTCTTACGATGCGTCGTCGCAGATTTTTACGATGCGATGTCGCATCGCATTTTGATGTTTGGGCCTTATTAGTAGTTAGGTCCATGTATAGTGATTTCCCCATTTGAATCTAATGTATTCTAGCAAAATAGTTTCCCATCAAATACGATTAACTACTTACTCGAAGCTGCTGGCGCTGTGTATGGATGAGAGCAGGCTGGGTGTGGAGATATCTGCGGAGACACCCTCGTCTACTGGAGTGGCGGGAGATGCAGCTGCTTCCACTTCCTTGCCTGAGGCTCCTATCCTTCCTGTGAAAAGTAAAAATAAACTTTAAAGTCAGCTTCAATGCTGGACACACGATTAAGTTTAATTATCAACTTTATTTTTTAACCCCCGACGGAAAAGAGGGGTGTTATAAGTTTGACGAGTCTGTGTGTCTGTGTATCTGTATGTCTGTGGTTTTTAAATAACAAAATGTAAATCTCCATTGAAAAGGGGGATCTTTCTGGTCTGGGCAACTGCCCGAGTTTTCCGACTGTTGTATCTGTTCTAATCGTGCGGAGAACTGTGATACCACAAAGTAGGACTTGGTTTTTTATTTAGTTCCTATATGGTTATATAGAGATGATGCTGCAGTTTCATAGTTCTAAATGTTGATATTTATTGTAGGTCTGCACAGGTCAGATTCAGAATTTTGATTCCACATTCTAAGCTTAAAGTTTATTTTTTTTATAATAAAATCAATATTGGTTTTAATGGATTTTGACTTTGTCTTGCATGATTATGCGCTTGTTTTTTGAACAATTGATAAATATCGTAGAATCTGAATAAAGATCGTATTAATCCAAATACAAGGGGCTCCCACGCTACTGTGGTGCATCTGCGATGTTTGCGCACGCGTACACAGACAGTTTCCACACTGTGCTGCGGCGCCGCCCCACCTCGCTGATGTTCCGTACGCGTGGGAGCGCATCCTGAACGTGCTCAGCCACAAGCTGGACAGTCCCCTTCTAGGGCACTGGGTTCATACTCAAGTGCGTGAGCCAGAGGCCCTAGAGGGCGGCAAATACTTAAAGATTTTTTTAAATTTAATTATTACACAAGTGAATGTGACGCAGTGTACCTTGTATAAGCTTGATGTACTTGGTGGCGAGTTCCTTCTCGCGTATGGTCATGTCCCACGGCTCGTACAACGACTCGTCTCGCGCACATTCCGCTGCCGCCTTCGCTGCCATATTGCAGACCTCCTGGAACAACATTCATCACATTATTCATCTTACAGTCCATCCCAAGGTTGTCTGGTAGATAATAATCGCTGTCAGCGATAAGACCGCTACTGTACCCATAGATTTAAGTTTGTGTAAAAGTTTCTATGCTATTTTGGTGTACAATAAAGTTTATTTAATTCTATTCATCATTTCATATCTAAGGTATCGTGCTGTCCGGCATATCAAAACTGAGCCAGGAATCGTAACAGGTCTTCAAAATGGAGGAATTTTTAGTAGAAAATGACCAATTCCGGCTGTAAAATTTTAGTTATCAGTAATTTCTTTGCCACAAATAATACAGTGTCCCGTGTTTAAATTGTTTCAGATTGTTTTTATTTACTGCTGAGTTTTTTGGGTTAAATGTGTGTTTCTGCATGTTTTAGTGAAATCTGCAAAGCGGATATTGAGTTGCAACTGCATCAAATTAAATTGTGGAAACACTTCCTAACTAAACCAACGTGTCAAATTATTGTACGAGGGGCATACTGAAAGTTGCTGGATCTGGCCACTTACAATAAAAAAATGAAAAAGCAATTATAGAATTCGAAAATGGAACTATTTACGAGCATGTTACTTTTTAATTTGTGAAGCTGTCATTTGTTTTTTCATTGTGGCGTCCTTTCGAAGATTGTGTGTCGCTATCAAAATGAATTTAACTCGTGAACGAACGAAAATCGTTCAATGATTTTTTATGATTTTCGTTGTGGCTTAAGCCAACAAGAGAGTTGCCAGAGACTTCAATTGGCATTTGGTGATGAAGCACCATGTCGCAGCTCTGTGTATTCGTGGTTTGGAGAATTTAGACATGGTCGTGACCATCTCTATGAAGTACGTGAAGGTCGGCTGGCGACTGCGCTTACAAACTCGAAAATTGACACCGTACGACAACTAGAAACTGACAGAAAAATTACTTGCCAGCAAATTCGTGCTTTGTTAGGCATTGGAATAAGCCAAGTGCAAAACATTTTACATGTGCATCTTTGCACTCGATGGATACCACATAACTTAAGGGAGGACCAGAAACGACTGCATGTCCAGTGGTGCCTTAAAATGATAAAAGAAAAACAAAAAACCCGACTGCGTCGAAACTAATTTTAAAAAATACGTAAAAAAATTAACTTAAATAAAAATACAGAAAGAACAGACCGACTCACAGTCGGGGCCCATTCAAATTTTACCAATCAAATCTTCCCAAGGGGCCCCGACTGTGAGTCGTTCTGTTTTGCATTAGAATTTATGATTTGTTTTATGTGTGTATCGATTAAAAAACTATTTAAATTGTGTAGTTATTTAGTATTACATAACAGAATTCTAAACTACTGGGCTTGTTTGTTTCTTTTTAGTTTTTATTTAAGTAAATTTTTTTACGTATTTTTTAAAATTAGTTTCGACGCAGTCGGGTTTTTTGTTTTTCTTTAAATATTTTTATTTTATTTTATACTTTTTAGTTACGATTCATTGACTTCGTTATAAGATGGTAAATTTCGCAATCTAGTCATTTCATTGAGGGAGTTAATATCGTGGGGATTATTAAGTAACTTGCGGTGGTCTAAACTACTGATGATTAGTTCCTCACCTAACTCGGATCAAAGCTACATATGCTTGACCTTTAGCAAAAATGCGTGAACTTAAGTCAACCACAGCTCGGTCCAAAAGTCCAAAGTAGTTCCTTGGAGCTTGTGTACAGTTACACCCCAGCACAATATCACTGGCAACATTTTTCGCTCTATTTTACCCTGTCCGCGAAGTGCATCGAATTCTGTCGTCGATGGTTCGATTCTGACTCCTACTCCAGGAACATTGTTTTTAATTGCTTTGTCGTCAAATTCTATATAAACAGCTTGTGGCAATTCTCCGGGTTCCAATTGGTCCCTCCGAAGAGCTGGCCACTCAATTGTCCTTATAACACCCATTGCTCCGTTAACAAGACCATAGGTAACATTCAAATTTCTTCGTAACATAACTCGTGATCCTAAACCGATTGTTAAATATTTAACGATTCCTCCAGTTTTGTTAGGATCATCAGAAACATATACTTACCTACATCTTTCGGTTTTTGACCATATGTTTTCGATTCTACTGATATATCAACTGCATCTAATTTATACAACCTAGTAGTTTTTGCCAATATAGTTGTCATCTTTTGCTTATGTTCATCGACCTGTCTAGTAGATGGGAAAACTCGAATGATTTGATTTACAAACGTGCATCAAATGATCAACGCCATCTATCGAGTTTGGTGGTAAACTTTTTTTTACCAAAAATATTTGTTCTTCATGCTTTTTCACTGTTTTTTTTATTTGTGTATCGTTTATACTTGAAATGAAAATTTAAATCAATAAGTAAGAAAATTAGCGAGAATGATTGTTTTGTTAAACAACTTTAAATCGTTATATATCCTAAACTATTATTTAAAATGAAAAATGATAAAAGGAACCTAAAGATGATTTTAAAATACCTATTCAACGACACCCCACTTGACATAGTTCATCGACTTTTTTTTTTTTCATTTTGACAATATGGCGTCTGGTTGTAGCTGTGGTAAATTTTGATTACTGTCATGTCTTTAGTGACACTCGCAAGGTTAAGACGAATCGATTGACGTAAGAATTATCAAAATCGGCCTACGCATTTGGTCTCTAGAACGCCACATAGAAACAAACATACATACATACATACATACATACATAGACTGATAAACACATTACCACATCCTTTGCGTCGCGCAGTCGGGTAAAAAAAAAAAATGGAGGACAGTCATTGGCTGTCTATAATATCGTGACAGGTGACGAAACCTGGATGTACTGCTTTGAACCCGAAAGAAAGAGCAAGTCGGCAGAGTGGGTCTTTCCTTTTGCCAACCAAATTTATGAAAAGTCGAAGTGTTGGTAAAAAATGGTTGCTTCTTTTTTCGGCAAATCAGGACATTACACTACAGTATCGCTTGAAGATCAAAGTTGGTACGTTAAAACTTGCTTGTTTTAGAAAGAGTTCGCGAAAATCGTTCTCGAAGCGATGTACTTCTCCACCACGATAACACATCCTCACATTCACGCTAAGGTAACAGAAGCCTTTTTGAAGGCTTCAGATGTGGAACTGATGACGCATCTGCCTTACAGCCCGGACCTTGCACCTTGCGAGTTCTATTTGTTTCCAAAAATTAAAGACAAACTTAGAGGCACACGTTTTACGAGCCCTGAATCGGCAGTGAATGCGTTCCATAAAGCCTTTGACGAGGTCCCTAAAGAGACTGGTCCAACTGCTTTGTACAGTGGTTTCAGCGAATGCAAAAATGTATTAATTGCGAGGGAATATACTTTGAAAGTCTTATATCTAGTTTTATTTATCATAATCCAGAAACTTTTAGTATGCCCTAAGTATTACCTCCTAATTTTTTTGGGACACAAATTTTTGACTCCAAGTCAAGTCAGTTAGCAGCTATTGGTACTTCTTGGTCGATGTTAGTTTCGATGTCGTTTACCTTCTCGGTCTTGGTGAAGTCGTTGGGCGCCACGGTGTTCTCGTGTCCGTGCCGCAGCCGCTCGCGCAGCGCCAGCAGGTGGCGCGTGCGCCCCACTTGCTCCAACCGAGTCATCTTCTCCAACTCCCACTGCCGATCAAAAACTACGTGTTATTTACGTGGACAAACAGGTTTAAATGGTGTCTTGGGTTGAGATTGGAGTGGATGGATTTCATGCCACCTATGACATAGGCACTACGCTTAGCGCAGGAGTTAGGGCATCACTATTTTTGTAAAATACTAGCTTCTACCACCGGTTTCGCCCGTGTGTAATAAGTTTCTCCATACAAACTTTGGACCTCCATTTCGTTACCTTAGGGGTGAATTTTAAAAAATCCGTTCTTATTCTTTTTCTTATACACCACAAAAGCAACCTCTATGCTAAATTTCAGCGTTTTCGGTCTAAGGGCCGAAACTGCGTTAAGCGGATGCCCGCGACGGGCATCAGCCGCGTGACTATGCGCAGTTGCGCTAGTTCAACTTTAAGGGTGTGCATGTAGTCGTGTCGATAGAGAACTTAATATTTATGACGTAGCATAAAGGGGGCGTGGAGCCCGGCTCCCCGCGAGTGATGCCCACGGGCGTCTGCTTCACGCAGTTTCGGCCCTAAGGGTTTGGGCTAGGCGTTGATGAGTCAGTGAGAAAGTCAGAGTTTTGCCTTTTATAATATATACAAACTATTGTGTCAATAAAGAATATCAACGAAGTGTTTTTAGAAAAACGGCGATTTATAAAAAACTTCTCTAAAAAATAACCTCCAAAAAGAATTTTCTCATACCTATAGTTGTAACATTTGACTGGCGTGCCATTGGCCATTCAAACTGCATTGTTTGAAGTAAGGCAATTTGAGTGGCAATACTTATAACAATGGAAGAAAATGACGCGGTTTTGTTATTTACTTCGACGATAATGTAGGTCAAAATAATTAGGAGTTATTTAGTCTGTTTATTTTTTTCTAGCTGCTCAGTATCATTAATGAATTATAGAACCGTTTAATCTAGAAAGTAATTATAATGAAGCTATACCTGGTGATCAAATATGAGCGAGTCACCGCGCGGCCTCCAGCCGTGCAGGTTCTCTTCCCCTCGCACGTACGTGCCGCTCGTGTCCAACACGCGGCGCTGGCGACGTTGTACTCCTGTACAACGAAACAATTAACATCTTAAATGCATTTTTTAAGAACTTTTTTTTTGTTGAGAGTTGGTTGAGAGTGTCGAGCGCGCTCGTCAGTGGCGCCGCACGCAGCAAGTTAGTTCGCGCGCGCGGCACCGCCGACAGCTGCGACTGCCGATGACGACCTACATAGAAGTAGCTTTTTTAGAGGAAAACATCGACGCAGAGTTGGTAGCCTGTCGGTTTTCTATCGTTTACACGTCGGAGTGTGCTTTTGAATTGCACAATTCCGCCAAGTCCGTTCGATCATCGGAACTTTAGGCATCAATCAGGCCAAAAGTATTGTCGGCCACTGACTGTGAGCGGGCGTTACGCAGTTTATCGCTTTTCCTTATATATTATCGTCTCGTTCACATCGAACCGACTATACGCTATTACGTAGTGCGGTTGTCAATGACTCTCGGTGGCATACTACGCGTACGAGCCTACAATTTTGTTCACACAAGTAACGCATTCTACGCTACAGCGTACTGGCGGCTTGATGAGAATGCATACTACAGACTGAGTCCATGAACATACTGGGGCTAACAGTGAGCATATTCGTAGTCAGCGTCGGACAATACGTTTGGTGTGAACGATGCTTTAGACATTACGGCGTTTGCACCACCGGTACATGGTGGACATCCCACGCATACGTACTAAGCGTTTTGGGAACACATTTATTATGCGTACAGCTACGGAGTGGAATTCCCTGCCGGGATCTGTGTTTCTTGATATCTACAACCTAAGGATCTTTAAGTCAAGAGTGATTAGGTTAATGATGTAGTAGAAGAGCACAGTACCTGGCTCCAGGGCTCGGTGCAGACTGAGCTCGTAGACGCCGGTGATGTGGTCCGCGCGCGCGGCTCGCGAGCCGAACAGTGCGCGGCGCAGCGAGCGGCCCGTGCGCGCCTCGCGGCCCACCACCACGAGGGACAGGTCCTTGGTGATGATGGCGGGCCGGCTGCAGTTGTCATAATGATGTAGTAGAAGAGCACAGTACCTGGCTCCAGGGCTCGGTGCAGACTGAGCTCGTAGACGCCGGTGATGTGGTCCGCGCGCGCGGCTCGCGAGCCGAACAGTGCGCGGCGCAGCGAGCGGCCCGTGCGCGCCTCGCGGCCCACCACCACGAGGGACAGGTCCTTGGTGATGATGGCGGGCCGGCTGCAGTTGTCATAATGATGTAGTAGAAGAGCACAGTACCTGGCTCCAGGGCTCGGTGCAGACTGAGCTCGTAGACGCCGGTGATGTGGTCCGCGCGCGCGGCTCGCGAGCCGAACAGTGCGCGGCGCAGCGAGCGGCCCGTGCGCGCCTCGCGGCCCACCACCACGAGGGACAGGTCCTTGGTGATGATGGCGGGCCGGCTGCAGTTGTCATAATGATGTAGTAGAAGAGCACAGTACCTGGCTCCAGGGCTCGGTGCAGACTGAGCTCGTAGACGCCGGTGATGTGGTCCGCGCGCGCGGCTCGCGAGCCGAACAGTGCGCGGCGCAGCGAGCGGCCCGTGCGCGCCTCGCGGCCCACCACCACGAGGGACAGGTCCTTGGTGATGATGGCGGGCCGGCTGCAGTTGTCATAATGATGTAGTAGAAGAGCACAGTACCTGGCTCCAGGGCTCGGTGCAGACTGAGCTCGTAGACGCCGGTGATGTGGTCCGCGCGCGCGGCTCGCGAGCCGAACAGTGCGCGGCGCAGCGAGCGGCCCGTGCGCGCCTCGCGGCCCACCACCACGAGGGACAGGTCCTTGGTGATGATGGCGGGCCGGCTGCAGTTGTCCACCTAACGGAGACAATACATGATATAGGTTAGTGGTAGCCAACTAGTGTGATCTACTAATTACCAGCGCGAGCGAGCTCAACTATTTTAGCACAACGCTTCGAAGAGGTTCTTAGAGTAGATAGTCTTAAATTAATAAAAAAAATTGTCTAACTGAGCTGAAAAATCGGGTAGTCAAAGATAAAAGAACGAGTGAAGCAATCTCAAAAATTTGAGCATCCTGGCTCGAATTCGTTCGATTTTCTTTTGATGGCTAGTTATCTGTTGCCTCGCGTAAAGTAAATAGCTACTAATGCCAAGATCGACTGGATTAACAGCAGCCGAGATCGACCGATTGGCCAACTTCAAAAATTATCCTATTCGTCCATATTATTAGGAGTTTGAAGACATCTTTACAAACAACTTTCAAAAAAAAGTCAATTGACTGCATTCGAGACACGTTGTCTTTGCCTTAAACATTTATTTCCACTGTTTTTTTAAGTGATTAATCATCAAAAAACTTCTTCCACTCTGGGTGGAGCGAGAGGGAATGTCAAACTTTTGCGCACTAAAACCAACCCGTGTTCGTTTAGTTGCCCTTTCTTTGCATTCCAGCGCCAGTAACTATTACGAAAAATCTCGCAGTGGTTTGACTGCGAACTCGAATTTTAACTTTTTTATTTTAAGATATGTACATATGACGAAAAATTTATGAATTTCTTTATCAACATACATGTACTGCCTTCGCTCTGCAATAGAACAATATAAAATAAGCTAGCTACATTCGATTAGATTCGTGATTCGATTGTTTTAGAATGGAATTTCTCGCACAAAATTTTCTGCACTGATTCTACGCGACTTGAAACGTGCAACTGGTTGCAACGGTTTTTTTTTTTTTTTTTGACTGAGCGACCTAGTCAAAAGTCATTATAAATGGTATGTGTACGGTGAAACCATACACTAATAATGCTAATGCTTATTCGTGCATTTTTACCTCTTTTCACTAATTTATATTAGTCGAGCATTCAGTACACGATTAGCGGTCATCGCGTGTGCTCCCTCGCTCCTTTGTATTTCTAAACCGTTGGTCCGATAAATATATCTATTTAGTTTAACTATTTAAGCAGCAGTATCATTTCATCAACCACCTAACTTCTACAGTATGATTTATATAAATGCTTTGTGTTGTTAGTGTACTGACCTCTAAATAAGCGCTGAGTGTGATGTACACAACTTCTCCGTTAGCGCTGACCCTGTTGAGTAGCGGGGATCCGTGCAGGCTGCTGTCCCAAGCCGCTTCGAACCTTATATTGATAGAAAGGACATTTTAAAACATGTATATTTCTGCTTGTCAAATGTGAGATCTCCTAAACGATCTCTCGCTTCCACAAAGCAGATCTCGCCAGATTTCCCAGTTACTATTGAAATCTATTTATTATTACTATAAAAATCTTATTATTATGTCTGAGACCTTACTGGAACAATTCCAAATGAGCATTTTTGTTTTTAAATTAAAGATGTTGTTCAGTTCTGTAGCGGTGATATGAAAGAAAAGGAAGTTAGTGATAGCATGACGGTTGACAGGATCGAATGGAAGAAAAAGACGTGTTGCGCCGACCCCAAATAAGATGGGACAAGGGCAGGAAGATGATGTTCATTTCTGTAGCGGGTAACCATGATTCGGGTAATGATTTTAAGCGTTCACCGAATATCATAACTTCACTCAAAACCACAATGTTCTAGTAAGATCTCAGACCCATGATTTATGTATTCTAGAAACAGTCACTTTGTATACTTAGGTGTGTTAGGGACACCTAAAAAGTTCACTGGACAACATTTATCGAGATGTTTTTTTTTTATTAAACCTTGACACTAGATTTTAAGGATTAATTATTAGTGTCATTATCAGAGGTCGGAATTAGGTAGAGTTATTCATGTACAACTTATACTGATTTCATACAGCGAAAGAATAAAGTGGATATGCCTCAAATCCCGAGATTAATTTTAAAGAGCAGATTTTTTTTATGACACTATCAGAAATATAGCAGAAAAAAATTCTTCCTGCATTAATGACGAGGCGGAGGAAGTGTATAAAGTTAACCTTACCCAATTGCCGTAGAGAGAACTTTTTCAATGAAAAATATTAATAAAGATTGTATTTTAAATATCTTTGTTTTATTTGTCTTATCTATCTCTGGGGTTTTTATTATTATTTATTTGTAATATTGTTGGTCACAAGGGATTTTTCATTAGAAATCCCGGGAAGATCCATATTAACATCAACAATTCGATGCAAGTACATGAATAACTCTACCTAATTCCGACCCCTGATCATTACGTGTGTGTATCGTGGGTTGTTCCGTGCGGCAGTCGAACCCCCGACAAGTAGCACAGCAGTTAATCGCTTAACCACTGAGCCAACAGTGCCGTGTCAAACAATTTGTACCAACAATCTTCTAAAATATTCGTCATCCTCCTCCTCCTCTAGTCGTATTCCTCATTACTGAGGGTCGTGAAGTTCCCGCTGGATTAGCTTCTTGTTAATGGTATTTCGGCATGTGTGACGGTTCTTAGCGTCATGATGTGCGACGTGCAATTGGGTGTCCAAGGTGGAGCGGATCTGATCTTCCCATCTTTTTGGGCTGCGGCCTCTTGGTCGTTTGCCATCAACCATGCCAGTTACGATGAGCTGTTCAAGGTTGTGGCCATTTTTCCTGGCAATGTGGCCAAAGAACTCCAGTACTCTGCGCATGCAGCTAGTCGACAGTTTGATTATTCGTCATAACTACAGAAATTTCCAATCTTTTCTCCTCACCTGAACACAGCCCTGTCGTCCAGCGTGGGCCTCTCTCCAGGGAACAGTCCGAGGGACAGCGCGCCGTCCTCGTCGCCGTCCGTCGTGTCTTCGTTAGCTTCGGGCGAGTTGCGGATGCGGCCTGCGACATCACATACTATTGTGACAAGTGGACTACACGTGAAAAAGTGCAAGGAATTTGGAGTGAAATGGAAACTAGAGGTTTTGTTTATTTTTGATCATCAATATTGGTTATAAAATAAAGCAGCAATTAGCATTTCAAATATTTGTTTATGGAAGGTACGTGTTCGGAATATATCGCTATCTCTTTTCAACGCACGTAACGTAATGGTGCCATAACACATTGTATGTCTTTCTATCATAGTGTATCTTTTTTCTGTTACTTGACAGAGGGAAATTCCCTTTTGACAAGACTTGTAAGGTTCCTAAATAACTCAATATTTAGCGAATTTGAAACAATTCTATTTGCGGTTTTGGATAAAATTACTTTTAGATGCAAATAGTCAAAAATAATAAATACCCAACTGAACTAAGAACAACTGTGCTTAGAATTTTGTGCCCCTTAAATGTAAGCACATTTATCTTCATAATATCGGTCACACTATTCTTTAGATTTTGTAAAGCTTGGGTTACTATAATAAGGTGTTTTAATTTTTAAACGCCATACAAGTTTGAAATATTTGAAATCTGTAATTTCCACATATACACCCCTAGTTTTTAATTAGTACAAATACCTTAAGGGCTTATTAGAAAGGGTCTTGTTATTATTTAAGAAAAGTCTTAAAAAAATTATGTTCTTAAACACCAAAGTTATTAGCGTTTTTTATATCCCAAAATGTCACTGAACTTATGAAAATATTGTACAGGCTATTGATTTATCAATGAATAAATGACGATTAAAATGGCAAAACACTGCGCGTAGTATTTTCTAGTAGCAATTGTTATGAATGTTGATTCTTTAACCAGTTATGAAAAAACTCCGTGGACAATTTTGGGATTTTATTTTTTTACTTTTGACTGCACAAATATGATCAGTAACGGGTACGGATAGAGCACTTTTTTTTGTACTAATTAAAAACTAGGGGTGTATTAATAGATTGGTATTTCAGTCTTTAGGTTAACACTTAAATATAGAAAATTGTATCTTATTTTTTTAACCGACTTCAAAAAAGGAGGAGGTTATTTTAGATATTATGTTCACCAGATTTTCTGCAAGCTGCTCATGGCTGAAGTTACAAAGTTGATCATCAACATACCAACAACGAGCTCCCTCACGTCAGTCCACTGTAGGTCCTGCGAGGGCTCGTGCAGGATGGTGATGCGGATGCGGCGCTGGATGCCCTGGTGCAGCAGGAACAAGCCGCGGCAGGGCAGTTCGTCTGAGTGTTCTACCACCTGGAGATGGAAATGTAATAACATTATTATCAATATAATTATTACTCTTTATTTATTTTTTTACTCTTTATTTATTTTTTATACATATTTTATATATTTTTAAAAATTTCTTAAAACACACATAAAAAAAAAACCTTTAAAAATATAAAAAATAGTAGTCCGCCGGTGTCGGGAGCAGGGTCCAAGCTACCGGTGGTTAGGGCTCCAGAGACAGGAACCTCCTCACAATCCGAGCCGTATCAAGGAGTACTGCCTTCTGTATCAGGCCTTTGATCCAACCGCACAACGACAGCTTCGACAGATGGTCGTCGAAGCTTTTGGCTATAAGGCCATTGGCAGTCACAAAAATCGGCACAATGATAGCCGAGTCCACATTCCACATGTCGACAACCTCGTGTGCTAAGTCGAGATATTTGATTTGTTTCTCTTTCTAATTATTACTATTATTATTATTATTTATTTGAACTTTCAATATTTATCTCAGGACCCTGAGGTCCTGGACCTTTGGAAGGCGTACGAGGAGCCGAAGCCAACTCGCAGAGGCCCTTTAGATAATTATAATGGAACATGATACCAACCGACGATTATCCCTGTACGCGCTATGCTAGTGCACCCAAGGACAACCCCCGGTTGTTGAAAAACTATTGCGACATATGGAGAACAAAGATAATAGGGCTATGGTTTTTGGAGTCTTAAGTGGACTGGTAACATGGAACTATGTTATGGTAACATGGAACTATGTTATTATTTATTTATTATTATTATTAATATGCAGGTTAGTTTAATTCCAGGTCTTCCAATTGTTCGAAAGAGGAACTGAAGGAACACTGTGGGTTTTAGTCAATAAAATTCTGATAATCCCTCTCGCTCCAAAAGCAGTAGACGTCATTTAAAGAGCAGAAGTCAATTTTTTAACCCAGTGGTTAAAAAATTGGCTACTGGCTGAAACGATCGTTTCATCGTTATTTATTGGACAGTCATGTTGTGAATTCTACGGGTTACTTAATTTTTTCATATCAGATTGATTTTTAAAACTATTATCGTTCCAATGAAAGGTATTTTTGAGCTAAAAAGATAAAAATGGGGGATAAAGATTAAAGATGGGGGCGACCGTTCCCCCTCGCCCTCTCCCCCTCGCTCCGGACCATACCCTGTACCAGGGAGAGTGAGCCGCCGCTGTGAGCGGGACACACCAGAACCGTGTGCTCCGGTCGGTCCGCACAATAATGACACTCTGGCGTTTCTTCCATCTGAATCAGATACAAGAACCTCCCGAATTTACCGTGTCCGGTGAGGACCTACGTCTTGTGGAAGGTGAGGACGCCGTGACACCTCTCCAGCCACTTGTATAATGTAGTGAGGGTATACTCACAGCCGGCACGTACTCCCCGCTGGGCGCCAGCTCGCAGATCTCGAACCACACGAGCAGGTCGTGCTTGGAGTGCAGGTGCGACGAGCAGCACGGCGCGGCCACGGCGGCGGCGCCCCACTTGGGCGAGCGCACGGGCGCCGAGATGGGGATGGACGGCGGCAGCATGCGGCGCGGGGGGGTGCGCCCGCCCACTCCGCCGTCTTGCTTAGCGTCCTGGGGGATAGGCGACATTAACATTAAAAATAGATCTTGTAACAACAGCTGCTGGAACTGAAAACGAAATAACCCACCCGCACAAAATTACGTGGCGTCGTTAGATCATGTCACATCATATACGACAGCCCAAAATCATCTATCGGGCAGTAGCCCGCCAGACATAACACCCGTCTGGCCGGAGGATCCTCCCTTTTACGCGGAGGTATGTGGGACTTTCCTCTCTGTTCCACATACCTCCAAATGTCTGGTGAGCAACTGCCCGATAGATGATTTCGGGCTGTTCTATATGTTCTAATCGCGCGGAGAAATTTAATTGCGCGATGCAGGATTAGTTCTTATGTGACGTTATAGATGTCACTACAGGGTGTTTTATTGGGGGAGGGGCCCCAAGGAAATAGTTCTCAATCTAGTTGACTTAGGCATTTCAATTCACACTGGCGCAGAGTCGCAGAAGTAATTTTTTCAGTTATAGCATATTCATCTCTCTTTTCCCATTTTTAAGATATGTTATGGTTAGAGTCGAGCGACTTCGCGCATCGCCGTGCCTTACTTGCACACAGTGACACGTCAGTTGACGAGCATGAACGTGATTCACGAATATTCAAAATTCGAACTAGTCCAGCGCTGTAATCCAAGCGCGCTAAAGCGAGCTTCGTCGCGCATTCTAGTCGCCACTGGGTTTTGATACTAAGAATTAGTTGATAACACGACTTTTAATCAATGATTTGTCATGCATAAAAAGAGCCCTTATCACTTAGATTTATAATAAAAATTCTCGCCCGAACTATGACCTTGCATATCAATACCACATTACTCTAGACACTGTATAAAACATTCAATTATCATGAAGAGACGGGCCTCCGAGTGCAAAACGCTGAGTTGAAACTTTTTCTTTACCTATCTTACGACTTTACACGCAAATAAACCTATGTCTAGGTAACATCACAACACCAACTCATTTTAAAGCTAATTTTTCCAATGTCAAATATATTTTATCTGTAGAATAAAATTGTCAACTGACATTTTTTATCTGCGTCATCAATCTGTCAAAAACTCAAAATATTTATACAGATAATTATCTGGAGTTAAAAAAATCAGCTCGTAGGTACCAACCATGCGCACACATAAATGACACCATTATAGTAGAATATTACGTACAATTCCGCTTACCTTGTGGAGAGGGTGTTGTTGGTAGTGACCGAACACTTCGAACACGATCGGCTGCGTCTTTATGTACTCCACAAACGATTTTGTTACAGGGACTGTGATCTGTCAACAAAGAACTTGGGTTTGGAAATGTTGGTTGGAGTAGGACCTCTTCTTCATAATAAAATTCATCCGCCGCCAGTCAATATGCATTTAAACAGAAGGTGCGAAATTATTTTCTACATAAATAGCTGAATTGTCAAAGGGAACATACTCCTGGGATAAATATTGTTAATTGTTTTGGCTTGCCCATATTATGTGACCAGCGGGTAAGGTTCTTTATCATGAAATGCCACCATTTCATGAAATGGTCGGCCATATGATGATCTGACCAATTCTAGGATCTGGCCACGATACTTCGTGATGTTTTTCTTTTATTTATGCACCAATGTTGTCTCTCCGCCACCCTTGGTTGACTGGTAGAGAATGACTAAGGTATTTAGGCCTCCTTTGTACCTTTTTGTTGTATAAAGTTTTAATAAATTAAAGTCCCGTTTTAGAATTGCCAGTTATAGCCTATTCGCGTTAAGAAAATAGTGACTCATAAGTTCTAAAAATGGGATAAAAATTAAACCATTAAAATTAAAGCAAACTTTTTAATACACAAACTTCAAGAATTAATATTAAGTAATAATTGTTTTAAAAAATCATAGTTGTCAGAATTTTTACTTTTATTTTTAAGAACGCGTCTTTTGTTAATTTTAATAAAATAAAAATATTTAAAGAAAAACAAAAAACCCGACTGCGTCGAAACTAATTTTAAAAAATACGTAAAAAAATTAACTTAAATAAAAACTAAAAAGAAACAAACAAGCCCAGTAGTTTAGAATTCTGTTATGTAATACTAAATAACTACACAATTTAAATAGTTTTATAATCGATACACACATAAAACAAATCATACATTCTAATGCAGAACAGAACGACTCACAGTCGGGGCCCCTTGGGAAGATTTGATTGGTAAAATTTGAATGGGCCCCGACTGTGAGTCGTTCTGTTCTGCATTAGAATGTATGATTTGTTTTATGTGTGTATCGATTATAAAACTATTTAAATTGTGTAGTTATTTAGTATTACATAACAGAATTCTAAACTACTGGGCTTGTTTGTTTCTTTTTAGTTTTTATTTAAGTTAATTTTTTTACGTATTTTTTAAAATTAGTTTCGACGCAGTCGGGTTTTTTGTTTTTCTTTAAATATTTTTATTTTATTTTATACTTTTTAGTTACGATTCATTGACTTCGTTATAAGATGGTAAATTTCGCAATCTAGTCATTTCATTGAGGGAGTTAATATCGTGGGTATTATTAAGTAACTTGCGGTGGTCTAAACTACTGATGATTAGTCCCTCACCTAACTCGGATCAAAGCTACATATGCTTGACCTTTAGCAAAAATGCGTGAACTTAAGTCAACCACAGCTCGGTCCAAAAGTCCAAAGTAGTTCCTTGGAGCTTGTGTACAGTTACACCCCAGCACAATATCACTGGCAACATTTTTCGCTCTATTTTACCCTGTCCGCGAAGTGCATCGAATTCTGTCGTCGATGGTTCGATTCTGACTCCTACTCCAGGAACATTGTTTTTAATTGCTTTGTCGTCAAATTCTATATAAACAGCTTGTGGCAATTCTCCGGGTTCCAATTGGTCCCTCCGAAGAGCTGGCCACTCAATTGTCCTTATAACACCCATTGCTCCGTTAACAAGACCATGGGTAACATTCAAATTTCTTCGTAACATAACTCGTGATCCTAAACCGATTGTTAAATATTTAACGATTCCTCCAGTTTTGTTAGGATCATCAGAAACATATACCTACGGTTTTTGACCATATTGTTTCGATTCTACTGATATATCAACTGCATGTAATTTATACAACCTAGTAGTTTTTGGCAATATAGTTGTCATCTTTTGCATATGTTCATCGACCTGTCTAGTAGATGGGAAAACTCGAATGATTTGATTTACAAACGTGCATCAAATGAACAACGCCATCTATCGAGTTTGGTGGTAAACTTTTTTTTACCAAAAATATTTGTTCTTCATGCTTTTTCACTGTTTTTTTTATTTGTGTATCGTTTATACTTGAAATGAAAACTTAAATCAATAAGTAAGAAAATTAGCGAGAATGATTGTTTTGTTAAACAACTTTAAATCGTTATATATCCTAAACTATTATTTAAAATGAAAAATGATAAAAGGAACCTAAAGATGATTTTAAAATACCTATTCAACGACACCCCACTTGACATAGTTCATCGACTTTTTTTTTTTTCATTTTGACAATATGGCGTCTGGTTGTAGCTGTGGTGAATTTTGATTACTGTCATGTCTTTAGTGACACTCGCAAGGTTAAGACGAATCGATTGACGTAAGAATTATCAAAATCGGCCTACGCATTTGGTCTCTAGAACGCCACATAGAAACAAACATACATACATACATACATACATAGACTGATAAACACATTACCCTCCTTTGCGTCGCGCAGTCGGGTAAAAAGGCCTCCTATCTTTTTAAAATTAACAAAAGACGCGTTTATACTGTTTGAAGCGCTTACGTCGACTGGTTAATGTGAACATTACTTTCTAATTTGCTCTGATTTAATTAATCAAAGGGCGTGGCTAAGCTGAGTGTCAACAATAAGTCACTATTTTCTTAATGCGACTACGCTATAGAATCAAATACTTTTCTATTTATTATCTTTTTAAAAAAAAAACCGATTGGCATAAACATCAATGCCAACGGTAACAAAGGGCCTTATGATAACTGATTATTTATAGGTTATATTTAATTTTGGTAACAAAGGAAGGTAAACAAAATGGGCACTTACATTTTGCACATGGTAGAATCCCAGCGGTGTGTTCTTTCCTGCATTCTTGACGGGCTCTGTCGAGAATGCGTCTTCGTTGCGGTGTAGGAAGCTGAAACAAAACACAATCATGACGTAATTCCCTTCCAAAATTACATGCGTGATCATACAATGTCTTGCTATCCGAGTAAAAAGTGGTTAAATTACATCACTTTTCATATTGAATCGCAAGTTAAATGTAACCAAGGAATTATGACCATTTTTTCAGTTCCAGTCAAACATTAAGACGCTCAGATAGAACTCACTTGAACTGGCAGAAGACATCAGCGTAATCCGTAGACACACTATGTGCTTGAAGCACGGTAACTCGGAAGGTGAACTCTTTGCCAAGAGTCAGATGTTCGGGAAGTTCTTCCTCCTTCAATTCGGAGGCCAGGGAGCTGTCGCCCCGGCCGCTGTCTGCATCGCATTCACCCATTGCCAGTTCTGTTGAAGAAAAGAATCATTGGTAAACGTAAAAGTATATTTTGAACGACAAACAATACAAACGTGAATAATGGCGTTACTTTAACTGGACGAGTCTAAGATTGAATGAAAAAAAAAAAACAACATGCAGAAAACTTCTATTGCTATTACAATATAACTCGGAATCGTTGAGATTTGCCTTCATTTTAGGTCTTCTTTTAATAACCTTTATTTACGGAGGTTGTGTATATGTCGTGACCAGATCATAGAAATTGATCATGACATGGCCAACTAAAACTGGCCAGATCGTTTAAATGTTAACATTTAATGATATGTCAATACTCGTTTGGCCATATCATTGATGTAGCATTTCTAAGATAAATATCATCAAACATTAACGTTTAAAACGATCTGGCCAGTTTTAATTGGCCATATTATGAAGTGATCAATTTCTGTGATCTGGCCACGACTTAAACAATGTAAGGTGGGTACCTTCATAAGGTACCCACCACCACCACCAGGTAAGGCGTAAATTTATCTTTCTGTTTTAGCTCCTAAAAGAAGAAATAGGTCGTAATATTGCCAAAAGTTAGCACTATACCCTTTTATGAATTAATAGTGAATACCCCAAAAATAAAGTAAATTATTCTATGCGAAACAGTTCGTGCATTGTTTTTCTGTTATTCGACAGTTCGTTTCAATAAAATAAAATAAAAAATAAGACCAAAATAGGACTAATACTAATAAAGTGAATTCACGATCCTAGTATGCAAGATCACGTTGGCTTCTTAATAAATAAAAATATATATATACATGAACGGTGAGGTGACTCCACGTAGGAGTGAGTGATGAGATGCAGTGAGGTGAGGTACAGCAACGAGTAAACTTCTGTACTTTTAGGCGGACCTAGTTGGCTATTTTAGACAGAACCCAACGCATAATAGACCGACTAACTAACTTTTTTTTTTATTTGATATAAACCAGTGCTTGACTGCGATCCCACCTGATGGTAAGCAGTGAATCAATCATTGATGGTGAGGCGCACTAGTTTATTAAGGGCCTATTCACTCTAGCCTTGAAGACACCTAAATTATAGTTGGACGGGCAGACCGCAGCAGGCAAATTGTTCCAGTCCTTCGATGTACGCGGTATAAACGACGAAGCGAAATGCTCAGTCCGTTGAAGTGTCAACAACGTAAGGGTACGTCGGGTTGTAACGTCGTAGCTAACCGGTAACTAACCTTCAATCTTAATATTGGAGTCAGGCACATCCGTGATGCGCTCGTCGAGGTTGATGGCGTTGTTCTTGTCCACCGCCGACAGCTTGGCGCGGCGCGCCGGCGTCACGTCGTCGTCGAACGAGATCTTAGCTGACTGCTTCACGCCCGCTGCGAATTCTGCGTTGTCTACAAAATCGTTTCAAGAGTAAGAATAGGAAAGGAGAATTATAGAAGGGTTCTGGGCGGGAGTGTTTGGGGCATGTGGAAGCAAGAGTGAGCATGAGCAGAGGAGAGGTAAATGTTTTTTTTATAATTTGTACTTAATTTCATAGATCAGACTGTCTAGTCACATCATCTGATAAAAAGGTCCTTTTTTTAAAATGAAAGCTAACACATTAAGAGCGGAATTCACCAATAAAACTAATCGCGTTTTAACGTTTGGCTCGCATAATCGCGTTTAGCCGCTGTCACTAGTGTCACTTGTAAAAATACAACAAAAGAAAAATACAGACAAGTGACACTAGTGACAGCGGCTAAACGCGATTATGCGAGCCAAACGTTAAAACGCGATTAGTTTTATTGGTGGATTTCGTCCTAAATGAAAAGTTTATTACGAAGTTTAGTCAAGTCGTTCTTATTACAGAACAAGTTCTTACTTTAATCTTCCGAGTGTTTTGTTGTTCCTATTCCGACTAAGATAAAGTTTTTTTATCCGAAACTGACAACTTTTCTCTTGACATATTGTTTTATAAATTGAGAACTTTGATTTTGTTGAAATAAATTTCGTAATTAAAGAATGACTGTATGGTTTAAAAATCAGAAAGATGTAATTTATACAAGCATATATATATTAGTTTTGTACAAGCATTACTAATATTTTTGGTCCTTTGATCCAATCTAATCCAATATATATGTGACTAAATCATAATTATTATATTTGATCACACCAATTCAGAATATTTACAGATTTTATTTTCTTTTCAACAGTCAAAAGACTAAAAACTTCCATTGTCTCTTATCAAAAAATGTTATAGATGTAGGTCTAAACTAGATAGAGGTAAACTGGTAGAAAATGCTTATGACGTTAAGTCCGTCTCTAGACACTTATATGCATTAAGGTCGAAATACACAATTACACATGCCTGTAGCTGGCACAAAAGTATGCAAGTAGCGTGCATGGCATACTGACATCCACCAATCAGAACTTGTGGTTCACTGGCACGCAAGCAACTTGCATACTTCTGTGCCAGGCATAGGCATGTGTATTTGGGCCTCGTTTCGACTGTCAAGTGAATACCAGTGGTTCACTTTAGAAAAGTCCTCTGCATTTAATTGAACTAAATAGTTAATTCCCTCACAATTTTAATATGTTTTTTTTTAATGTTCCGAACAAGTCGAAAGGTTGAACTTTAAATAACTAAATAGTATTGTACTCACTCTTCTCAGCGTCGATAACGGCCTGCACGGCCACCCGCAGGTACCCCTTGACGTCTCCTTTCTCGTTCACAATGGCCACCTTGTGAATGAGCGGAACCGGGTACAGCAGGTTCGATAAATATACGAAGCTCCTATGGGAACAAAGAGAGAATTTAGATCAAGGAATCCTTAATTTATTTATTTGCACAAATATAAAAAAATCAATACATGCTTGTGCGTCAATTTAAGGATTTCAGATCAGCATAATATCATTGGAAACTCTTCATAATCCCGCCAAAAGCTGATAGTCAGTTGAAGCCCACAGATTCTTTACGCTCCAAAGTGCAGACATAGATATCCTCAGTAGATTTTGATATTTGCTCTTTGGAGCTTTAGATTGTTAAAAGACTTCCGGATTATTCCAAAAAACCAAAATAAACATAAAATAATGGTGGTGACTTACACCAATTACTTGGGCGCAAATATAAAATTGTTTGCTATTATCCCAGATGCAGGAAGCTGGTTCAAAATTATTATTAGACTGTATGCATGTTGGGGTTGAAAAGTACGTGACCTCGCAAATGTGACTCGAATAAATTATTATAATAGCTTGAGGAAAGTCTGATTATGCTTTAAGTATTTATTTGTACCACCGATAGTACCTGTGTATACTATATATACGCTACATATATGCTGTTCATATACTAGCAGTACCGACAGGCGTTGCCCTGCTCGAAAGATAGCTTTTCGTCAGAATAAAAAATTTTCGAAACCCAATTGCAGAGCCAGCTACCGAGTTTAATTGTATTTTCAAACCATCCAGGGACCCACTCAAATATACACACATTTCATTCAAATCTGTCAAATCGTTTAGGAGTAGTTAGGTGACAAACACACGTCCAGAAGAATTATATATGTTGCAGTCAAAACTCTTAACCAGTCAAAAGTACTATAGACTAGCAAAATCAGTCAAAAGTACTTTTGAACGTATGCTTTAGTCAATAATACTTTTGACTAAAATAACAGTTAAAAGTACTTTTGCCCAATGGAGCTGGTTAAAAGTACTTTTGACTAAGTGATTCCGTCAAAAGTGGTTTTGACTGGTCGTATCAGTCAAAACTCTTAAAAAGTTAAGGTGGTCGATAAAAATAACGACAAACGCACATATAAACTTTTATATTACTCATTATTAGTGGAGAACGCGCTGATATTAGAACAAAAATGAGTGACTATGAAAAGAAAGAACGCTTTTTGCAAAGAATTTTAGCGATAGAAGATATGAAAGATAGTCATTTCAATGTGATGACAAAAGAAAAATTTAAAAAGTTTGCAATGGATGTGGATGACGCGAAATTTGATGAAAAGAAAACACTAATAACTACTAATGCTAATAGTACTTTTGACTGATGCTTTATTGCAGTTAAAACTACTTTTGACGAAGAGCGTCAGTCAAAAGTACTAATAACCAATAATTTTCAGTCAAAACCACTTTAGAACAACCTGTTCAGGTAAAAGTACTTTTGACTGATTTTGCTAGTCAATAGTAGTTTTGACTGGTTAAGAGTTTTGACTGCAACATATACATGGCTAGGTAAAAAAGACAAGATAAAAATATACAATATAGGAACAGATATTATTGTTTTTTTCTTGTTTTGCTGAGGTTAGATTCTTTCTGTATTTTAAAGAACGTTGTGAACTGGACAACGCTTCCAGGTCCCAACGCTCGCCTGGACAAATCATGGTAATGCCTAATTTTGGAGAGAAGTTGAATAATGAAATGAGCTTACCGTCCAACTAGACGGAACCAAGGGAATCTGTCGTAGAAGGGATCGCCTCCGGTGACAGACTCGATGTTGTGGTCTGGCGATGTGGGAGACAACTCGGCCTCATTGTGGTACATCTCGCGCATGAGCTCCAATCTTTGTCTGGTGAGTAAACATTGTATTTTAGACTTTATTCCAATATTGATAGGAATGAGAGTTGTGTAACGAATGTAATGATAGATTGAAGTGTTTCTTGCTTTATTATTTTTTTCTTTGTAGTTTTGGGAGCTGAGCTCTAAATGTTCTTGTTCATTTTGTTGATGTTTTGTGCTTGTATGTGCGGAAAGTATCTCTACAAATAATACTGTTTGTGAAGCGTTGTGTTACACGCCATTTTAAAGGACCATAAATGTGGATCTATAGTAGTGTAATGGTGGGTTCCAAGTTAAATTACATATAATAAAAGTATCCCAATAATAGCGATGATGAAAAAGGGATACTTTTAATACAGCGTATATTAACAATGTTCATGCAATACAGGTACTTAAACAGGCGTTAGCATTATTGCAAGCCGGGAAATAATTCAACTCTGAAACACAAAATGTAAACATTTTGCAAAATAATAAGACATACAGAAAATTATAGTATTAATCATATCTCTGGTAGGTGCCATATAAATTTTTCTATAACGGTCATTGACCCTCTTACATTTATGGACATTCTTAATTCAAAAACAGATGTAGTAAAGACTTAAAGCTGTCTTGAATCGATATCTATCACGATCCTTTACATTTTCTATTAATGTAAAAGCAGTTCATTGTTTGTTTTTCGGGTACTTACGCAGAGATATTAGAAAAAGGTCAATGTACGTTATGGGAAATTTATCTGGTGCCTACTTTAGTACTTAATAATTGTGGATTTACTTAAAACAGAGTGTAGGTATTTACACATACTATGCGATAAAATCAGAAACACTTCGTTGTTAAAGTACACATCAGGTAAGGTGCTACGAAGATTATTAAATTACCCAAAAGCTAAGGTTCCAAAACTGAAATGTCATAATATTTTGATCGCATAGTACTTAACAATAATACGGTACAACGTGTGATGAACAATCAAACAAAATGACAGTACTAGTTATAACAATCGCTTTTATTTTAGACGAAAAAAATGTCAATCTTTTGATCCATCGTTTTATCTGATTATTTTCTTAAATAAAATGGCGGTGAGTAATCTATTTCCATACAGGTGATGTCTTTAACGCATTTAAGTACACATAGGAATGAGATTCAAGATATACTATGAGACATTTAGGTAATTTAGTCATGTTTGATACCAAGCGTGAAGTCAAACCAGTGATAATTGAGCAAAAGTTTTACATAATTGTTCGTGAGATAATCACACTACATTTGACACTAGGGCCATAGGGAAAATAATGAAAGGGATACTCGTGGATAACGCAAAAAGCAACTGAAGGTACATAGGTGTGGTTTTAGTCAGTAAACGTCTGACACGCCTTCTCGCTCCACCCTAGAGCAAGAGAAAACATTAGATGATTTCTCACCTTAAAAAAAAACTGCATTTGACTCTGCATAAATATTTACGCTAACGCTAGTTTAATGACACGCTTAGTACCTATAATTAGTGTGGCAAAGGCATAAGTTTTACATCAAGTCCAAACTACACGAGAAGCGCCATATAAATAAATCTACCTAAGTGATATAATACACAAAGCTATCATAATAGACAGGAATATAATAGCTGCAGATCACAATTAAAAAAATTCTCACAAAATAAATAAACTTTTAATTTAAACCCTATAACAATGAAGAAAAGAAACAAAATAAACAGTTGATCTGCAGCAACTATATCGTAAGTACACAATTAGTGGTAAGCTTCGTAAGCCTTGTAAATAATGTACAATTTACGATAAAAATACACATATTTCTCAATTCTACTGCCACAGTCTATGTTTGTGTATGTACATGTTGCAAGCTGTCAGTGCGCACGGCACACGTAAGTCCTCAGTGCAACAACACTGCCATGGCACAGGCATCCTTCGTGCACAGCCTAGTCAGCCCTAAGCTCTGCGTCCCTGGTCTGTCTGTCTTTGAAGCCCGATACGTCTTGATTTAATTTAGCGATTTAACTGGACAACTAAGTCAATATAGTTTTTATGAAGTACAGCGCAAAAATAGGTAAGAATTGAATGTTGGTGCAATTAATTAAACTTTTAATATTCTCATCTTAATGAGAAACTTATCTGTCAATTTACGATTGTAAACTGTTATATTATTGGACTATGAGAACAAACCGATAGTTCAATTGACACAGGAAAATCGTTAAAATGAATCTCGACGTGATTATGGGCTTAAGCAAGGCGCAGGTTGGCGTTCACAAACCTGGAGGGCAGCAGGTTGGCTAGCGAGAGTCGCGTCTGCTGTGCACACGCGGATATACAGTGCAGAATGTCACCGGGCGGGGCCACGCCAGCCTGGCCCAGCGTGTGGCCGGGCATGGCCGGCAGTGGCGGCGGGGCGAGCACCAGTGGCGGCGCTGCCTCGTCCTCCGCGCATGCGCTCTCGTTCATGTTGTATATCTGACGCATGAGCTCCAGCCGATGGCTACGGACAATACAGCCATGTAGCCCGCCGCTGCCCTACCCGACCTATGTCTGACCTATCTGGGGTTTTGAGAGGAAATGCCTCTCTATATGAGGGACAAAATCCTCATGGAGCTCTTCCCAGAAAATGTAATGCTAAATAATAAAAATAAGAGATCTAGAACATTCTAACACATTTTTCTATTTTCAAAATAAGAAACTATTATTCCTACGTTAACCTCGTAAGGAGTAGGCATGCCCTCTCATTTTGATCGAGCAAATGATCAGAAATTCATCACGCGAACTTCTTATGGATTATTTAAGGTGACAGGATAATAAATATGGTTGAAAATAGAAAATATTTGTTCGCTTTTACTAAGCAAAAATGTATTGCAAAAACATGTAATGAACTCTTTCCATTTGCTAAAGTAATGATTTCGTAAAATGAGGGAATCTATCGTAACATTATATATTAATAGCACGTGAAAATGGAAAATTAAAAAAATAAATAAAGCGGCAAACAAAACAAGCTCTAATAGAAATGGGATAGACATTGCAACTATACATTTAGTCCTATTATAAGAAAGTGTACTTACCGAAATACCCACCCAGAATATATATACAATGTCTATAGTACAGATATAACCAACCTTATATACAATTACGTACATAAAGAAAATTCTCAACACGGCACCAGCAAAAAGGGTTTTTATTCAACTCTCGAGGAATAACATATTCGGACGTAAAGACCATAAAACAAAATGCAACAAAATTAACGAAATAATGAATGTGAAGTCATATTTATACATAAAAGGTTTCATAATGAGAAATAAATGAAACAAAACTTTTAATATTCAATACTCGAAATAATAATTATAGTTACGAGAATAATATTAATGATTGTAGAAGACTTGGGCCCTATTTTAAAAACGAAACAATACTGATTATTGTAAAATAGTGAAACAAATAGTTAAGCGCTCTTTAGCCTAGCGTCAGCCGATCGATTCACTTTCTTTGCCGAGTCGCGGGATACTTCTTGAATTAAAAAGAATATGATGATGAAGTCCCCCAACGCCGATATAATGTTAAATAAAAAAATATTCTGGTTACTTTTTTATCTCATCTCTTGTCTATTAATTTATATTTATAATCCATCTTCACTTAGACCAATATATATCACAATTTCAACTACCTACTAAGTACACCATACTAAAGTTCAGTTTCATCATTCTAGCCGAAAGGACTTAGATAAAGTATCATTTGATAAGCAAAAACGATCTCACAATATCCAAAATGTATGGGATATACATGTACCCTTACATTTCAGAATTTAGACAATATAGTCTACCACGGACACACGAAAGTCTATACTAATCTAACTAGCCCTACTTCTGTTCCTCCATCAATCAGCCCCTACCATCCACTCCTCACTTACCGTAACTTCTCCAGCGTCCAATAATGCGTGGCTCCGTTCTTAGTGTCAGTGACCTCGACGGCGACGACAGTGGGGGCCGAGGGGCGGTACTCGTCGTCGGCGTCGTCGCGGGGGGCCAGCTCCGCCGGGAGCGGCGAGTAGGGCGTGTCGGTTAGAAGGGTGAACTGGAACTGGACTTTCTTGCGCAGTTCTACTGAGATTGCGTTGGCTTCCTGTTGGGAATGAGAAAGGGGGTCGAGTTAGTTACTTGAAACTATAAATGGCTGTTGAATTTAATACGTTGGCAAAAATTCAATTTTGGTAGCAAAGCTTAGCATAGCATAGTCGGCCTTATAATGTTCCCACTGCTGGGACTCAGGCCTCCTCTCTAGGAGAGGGAATGGGCCGTAATCCACCACGCGGGCCTAGGGCGGGTTGGTGGATGTCACATGTCTTCGAATTTTTGGTTTTCGGACATGCCGGGAAGGATACAGGTGTGGTTTTAGTCAGTAAAAGTCTGACACGCCCTCCCGCTCCACCCAGAGCGCGAGAAGTAATTTGGATGATTTCCCACCTTATAAAAAAAGCCTTATCAAATTATATGGGTGGCTCTCGTCTTTATTCTTAGCCAAACGTGAGAAATTTTTATTTATTTATCCTCTTTACAGCAATCTTTGCGGGCCTTCACCTAATGCGACAGTGCAGTTATCAACTAATATACTTAAACCTAAAAATACATTTTTGATAAAATCTAATGAATGAAACTTAACCACATAATATTTATTTCCCTCTCTCATTGTCTTACATAGCTAAATATATTAAAAAACAAAAACTCTTGCGAATTCACTCAAAGTGCAATATAACATGTTATGATATGGAAAAATAATTATGTGTCGAACTTGCCTTGAGGAAGATAGCGTTGCCCCAGAGGTCGTCTCTCAAGGAGGTGAACTGATGGTACTTCCACTTGCGGAAGGCCCACGCCGCTAGACCCACCTCGCGAGCCGACCAGCACTCTGTCTCGAACAGTGGGTTCACTGCACAGAAGAAACAAAATTGTATGTAATCAAAAGTATACAAGATAACTTCCAGCTGATTTGACACAACATAATGTATCAATGAAATATACCCACTGTAGATCCTAAAAAAAAAAACCATATTGTAAATCTATTGCTTGGTTCCAAGCAAGGTATCTCTTTTAGTCCATTGATGCCTTGGCCTTGTCTGGTATAGTCGATTTCAAAATGAGGATCAATCACATAATAGCAAATCCGATTTTTACTAAGTACATCGTATGTGTAATAATTTACTGAGCATTCAATTTTTTAAATTATTAAAATCCGTCAAGAAATGGTGGATTTATTAAAGTTTTTCTGAACGGCTACTTGGAAACGCGCGCTCTCGCTGGACTGTTTACGATGACGTCATCTGTCATGATCCGTGCGACGAACGGTTCGATCGTTTTCATTCGCCGGTGGAGACCGATCGTGACAGATGACGTCACAGCGAATAGCTTCATTCTCGGGCGCGTTTCTGGAACTAATACACTAAAATTGCTGTGTCATTTTTGGTCCCATTGAAATAATTTTTTCACAGTATTTACTGTTTTTTTTGACGCTATAAGTCTGCATTCTCCACAAAAATCATGACTGATCCTCATTGCTTTATCATTTTATGATAATAATTCCCAGAAAAAAAAATTTAACTTTATAACTGCCTAACGTCGGTGATATCCGACAAACACTCTCGCGTCTATTCCGCCAGGGTCGCACATCCACGACCAAATACTCCATCTCGTCAGCTCTTCTGTCACCTATGGGGATTGAATAGCTAAACGAGATGAAGTACCCAGTCGCATACACACGACCCTGGCGAATAGGACACGAAAACACTCGTCGGAGCAATCCGTAGCTAAAACAAATAGATTTAATCATTGTATGAAGTGCAAAAGCCAATCATTTTCTGGAAGTGGTATGGTAAAGCAGTATTGCAAGGTCACTGTGCGGATAATACTACAATTATTTTCAGCTACGGGCAGTGATGTAGGACTTACCAAATATGTCCTCATCGTTATGGAAGTCTTCCGGCGTGTACGAGCTGTACATAGACATGGTGACGCTCTGCTCCTCCACCTGACGCTGCAGAGCATCGATACGGGCTTCGTAGTTCTACAACAAGCATTTCATGAATGTAGACGTTGTTTGGAAATTAATTCATATCAGTAGAATGTTTAGGAGACGACTGGATGGGCTGCGTGCTTGTTCGAAAGAGTTATAGCGAAGCTGAAACGCTAAGGGCAACTGAAGGGGTGCAGTCAGTAAAAGTCTGACATTCTCTCTCTCTTCACCCAAAGTGGAAGGAGTTATTTAATAATTTCAATCCATAGAATGAGACCATTTGGTGAAGGTATCAAAAAAGTAGGACAAAAAAGATGACACACTTTGATATAAAAGCGATGTAGACTTGTACTTGGGTACACTTCGTAAAACTCTGGAATCATACGTAAAATATACTCTTACGTAATATGGCCAGGGGATAATCAGGGATTGATATTGCGGCTATTGTCTCCAGATAACTTGGTTGATTGCTGATTATTTTTTACTACCTCTAGCATGCGACTTCGTCCGTGCGAAATGCGGTTATTGCGGACACGCCGTCAAAACCTGACAAAAAGTACCCTATATCTTTCCTCGAGCTTACTCTGTACCATATATCATGAAAATCGGTTCAGTAGTTTAACCGTGAATGCGTAGAGTTACTTTTACATTTATAATATTAAAGTATGGATAATAATAGTCACTCAATACACCTGCTGTATACTTGACAACATAATATAAAAAAGATTTTTCTTAGGCCTTTACAAGACGTGTTAAAATGTCCGACATGCGAACGAGACAGAACGATGGAGCTGTACACCCTATATAGCTCCATCTCTTCAATTCAGGTTAAATCGTAAAATGAATCGCCTTAACCCAAAGTTGGCTTGTAAATCTCACCTTGCGCTGCTCTTCAAACTGCTGATCCGCATGTTCCTTTTCCCTGCGGAACTGTTCCTCGAGAGCCATCAGCCTCTTCTGCATCTCGGCCTTCAGGTCGATGCCCTGCTTCTCCAGCAGCTCGCACTGGGCGTAGTCCCAGTCCACGTTCTTACCATCGGCGTCGGTACTGCCGGCTGGATAGAAAATAGTTTAGCTAGACTTTTTGTCAATTTCGATAAAGATGGCCCATGCTAATGAAGATTGGCCAAATACGCAGTATATATAGTGGAAATCCAGGAGTGCTCTCTGTTCCTTTAGGGCGCTTTCAATTTAGACGTTTCATGCCGGACCGGTTGCATTACGTTAGCAGTCCGACAACAAGCGCTTAAATTGAAAATCGATCTGTCTGCCGTGCGTGTGTATGCCAGTGATGCGCTATTCAACACCGAATTAAACCGTACGCCGCACGGTTGCCGCACCGCGCGCCATGTATGAAAAATACGATCGTCCGTCCGGCAATTCGATACGACTATTGAGAGATCAGACAGGATCAGGTAGACACCAACGGATTAACGTGTAGCGCCGACCCCACATAAGAAGGGACAAGGGCAGGAAGATGATGATGGCAAATCTTCTTTCAAGTGTCAAAAATGAAGAAATAATCGTTTTATTTTTCAATAATATTTTAGAAAAAAAAAATTGCTGATAACTTTTTTTACTTTACACCCGTAAACAAGGGTTTATGCTGAAAACACACTGAATAAACCTAATAAAACTCACAATCGTTTTCAGCATTGCTGGCAGTGTCGGCGAGTTCCTTGTTCTCCTTATTGACCGGTTCCTCTCGCGGCTGTCCGGGGTGCGTGAAGCGGAACACGTGGTTCTTGCCCAGGATCACGCGAGACCCTGACTTCAGGATCACTGGTTCGGTGAGCTGGAAATAAAGGACTTGTTAGTAATGAAGGGGCTCGTGGGTTATAGGCCATAGTGTCCGTTAAAACTCTGAAAAATAACTTGTCTCATCAAATTATCACAAAATTGAAATTTTTGACCATTACTTATCGATCAGAATCAATTGGTGCCTTTGAGCAATCATATGTAAGTAACCTGAATTTTCTGTGCAATATATTATACTAAGCTACAAATAACACTAATAAGATTTTTTTTTTTCAGAAAACAACATCAAAATTAGTTATTAAATGAAGAAGTAGTATTTATATGAATAATAATATTGGTATGAAGAAGAGTGGAGGCGTGGTGAGAATATCTCGCTATCTCTCTTGTACACACGTAACCTTATGGCGATGACGTCACATTACAGTGTAAGCATCCTTATCTGTTACTCGACATTTTCCCTTCCACCAGATTTGAAAGGTTTCGAAGTTATTTACTTATGAATGGATTGGAAAAAAATCTTTCATTTCCCATTTAGGTGAAAGTTTTTTTTTGATACAAATACTATAACAAAAAAAAAGAGGATGTATTAAGTACGAAAGTTATTCATAAGAAGACCGAAGGTGGCGAGTTTCTGGTGCTGAAGACCAAAAATGACGAGTTTTTATCACTGTATACTTTCTCTCTGTATTTATTCTGTTTCTGTATTTATTCTGTTATCCCTCACCTCACGTCCATTGACATAGATGAGCGCGTCTCGATGGGGGATGAGCAGTATGACTCCGTCCGTGTTCTCAAAGATGCAGTGCTCGCTCAGGATGTGCGAGCCTGACAGCTGGATGTCTTGTAGGACGTTGGCTTCCGAAGTACCCACGCGAGTCACACCTGGCGAGAGAGAAATATGACATAGATTTTGAGATTTAAAGTTCCCAAACGATTAATATTGTAAATTGAATAATTACGTTTATGAGTTCCCTTTTAATAATTTTAATTAAAAAAAAAACATTTCTTATAATTGTATGTTCAAGTAATATAATTGAGTATGAAACGTTTTTTACTAACATTGTAAAGAAGGAAGATTAGTATTTTTGTCTGTAACAAATAAACTTAAAAAACTACTGAACCAGTTTTAAAATTTCTTTCACAAATAGAATGCTACTTTATCACTGAGTGACATGGGCATGTATTTCCTACTAAAACGCGGGCGAAGCCGCTGGTTAAATATAAATAAATAAAATTAACAGGCCATGAATATATCTTGTCTGCGGCCACGATAATCATTTCTAATCAGTGGTGTAGCTAGTCCAAAAGGGGCCCCAGATCAAAAGTTATCGTAAATTTTTTTTACAACGTAGGGGCTACTTGCATAGAGACATGAGACAGAGTCACGATAGGCCTCAAGTAATATGACCCAACTAACTGGATAAATTTCGTGCATGTAACTATAATTTAGGTGTCTTCAAGGCTAGAGTGAATAGGCTCTTAATAAACTAGTGCGCCTCACCATCAATGATTGCATCGCTGCTTACCATCAGGTGGGATCGCAGTCAAGCACTGGTTTATATGTATTAAAAAAAAAAAAAATGTCATTATGTAAGACCGAGACCAATGAGCTCGTTTATTGGAGTATTCTGGAATTGAAGACAGGTTAAGGTTTGTTGTGATCTTATGTAGAGAATGCTAGAACGAACGGAGCGAGCTATAAAAATGGATCATTTAGTAATTATTCATTAGCTATGCACCTCTTATCAATATGAGAATTGAAGGTTGTGGATAACATGTTACGAATTTTTACACGGGGCTCCTGTAGTTTGGGGGCCCCGCATCATTGATACGGCGGTAGCTACGCACCTGTTTCTAATAGAAAAGCATACTGTATGAGTGCCAGACGACACACTGCGGTCAATTGAATTTGATGATTCCGTGTCAGCCACCGGTAGCTGACACGACCAGAGGCCCCACCACGAACTCTTAACGTGATCCATTTGACGGCCTGAACTGTACTGTTAAAGGGATAGAGCATCCCTCTTTGTCGCTCACACGCTTGACATTTTAACATGTCATGGTAATCTGACATGACAGTTAACGTGTTAAGACAAATAACTAAAACTTCCACTAAATATTTTTCTCAATTTCTACCATTAACTTACCATCCTTAATGTAGTAGATGAGACACTCGGACCGCGAGTAGATGTCGACCGTCATGCCGCAAGACTTCCTTAACCGCGAGACCCATTATTATCTAGTACCTTCCTTTTTATCATTAAGATAAATTCGACCTAAAACTTCCACAACATATTTTTCTCAATCCGCACCATTAACTTACCATTCTTTATGTAGTAGATGAGGCACTCGGACAGATTGGGGTCCTCGTTCAAGTTGACGAGATGCGGCGTCTTCTTGGGCGAGTAGATGCCGACCGTGATGCCGCCCTCCTTGACGGCGAGCCCCATCTCCGCGAACACGGCCTCGCGCTGCACACGGATCTGTTCGGTGCGCTTCAGTTTCTCTTCCCAAGTCTCGTTCAGTTCTGATGGTGAAAAGAAATTGATTTAATACAAATTCCAAATGAATAAAACCGTCTATCGCGGTATTCTCAGTTCAATGGACACAGGCGTTTTCCAAATTGCGTCACCAGTGTCGATTATCTGAATCCTGATGCTAATTTGGATATAATATGTATTCGGTTAGAGTCAGAACGATAGTCTGTAATGAGCCTGTCCCTTTTTAAGTGTTCTTTCAGAATATCCTTAGGATCTTGAGATTAGCGCGTTCAACCAAACAAAGTTCTCGTTTAGCTTAATATTATCTATATAGTACTAGCTATTGCCCGCGGCTTCGCTCCCGTTAATTGATATTTTACTCTACCCAACTCTACCCTACCCTACTCTACCCCACTCTACCCTATTCTTCCCTACTCTACGGGATAAAAAATCCTATGTCCGACTCCTGGTTCTAAGCTACCTCCCCACCAATTTTCAGCCAAATCGGTTCAGCCGTTCTTGAGTTATAAATAGTGTAACTAACACGACTTTCTTTTATATATAATATATAGATAAAAGTGAATCCCTATTTCCCTTAGTCAAGTCATCACACGTGAACGGCTGGACCAATTCCGCTAATTCTTTTTTCGTTGTGTTTGTTATTGTCAGGAGAAGGTTCCTAAGAAAGAAAAAAAACAGAAAACTACGACGACTTTCATCATCGCGCGTTTGGCAGTTCATAGCTAAGAGAGGACAACATCTGTCGGGTCTGCTAGTATAAGTATATATTCATTAGCCACAAGAGCTAGGGATAAGAGTGAATAGGTTACTTCTAGACAAGTGTGCTCCAATGACAACCAAATTATAGTTTACCATGGTGATGCATTTGTCGAATCAAGCCTTGAGCATCGACGCCGAGTTGCTGGTCTGTGGTTTTCTATCGATTACACTTCGGAGAGTGTGCGTTGGAATTGCACAATTTAATTCCACAAGTCCGTTCCATCATCGGACCACTAGACGTACGGCGTTGCGCCATCGGTACATGGTGGACATCCCACCCATACGTACAAAGCGTTTTGGGAACACATTCATAATGCGTAAAGCAAAGGAGTAGAATTCCCTGCCGGAGTCTGTGTTTCCAGATAGCTACAACCTAGGGGTCCTTAAGTCAAGAGTGAATAGGTCACCACATCATCGCTTACCATCAGGTCAGGTAGTGCTCAAACGCGAGCCTATCAATAATAAAAATAATAAAAAAACCATCAGGTTAGATGGTTAAACGCGAGCCTATAAATAATAATGAAGTAGGCAGGTAGCTCATTATTTAACTTTCTGAGCTTGCCTGTTCTTTGTTGCAGGAATAATGATTAACTATCACATTGTTAAGGACAACATCACCTATCTTTGTTATATAAAAATGACTTACCAGCTATAAGTTTCTCAGAAGCCTGCAGCTGATCCACCGCCTCTTCGGCGATAGTCGTGGCTGCTCGGGACAACTTCGGAGATAGCACCTCTGCTTCACTCTTCTTACGTTGAGGCGACGAGTTGTTCTCTTCTCCTGTTAACATCGTAACAGAAAATAATATTAGCTTTGTTGAGACAGAAAATTTTATAGTTTAAGGATGGATGGATATATTATTTAACGTTAATTCAATCATTTGTATACTTGTAGACTGTCGGAGGTATCTTATCTTTGTGAACTGATTTCCGCACTTAGTCCTCGGTGGACCATTTTGCGCGATCATCAATCGATCGGAGATAGGTAACATCTTTATTTTTTGAGTCGCACTGTATTGTCATCTCCTTTTACGATTTTATATTTACTGCAGAGTTAAATACACCTACTTGTGGTTATGTCGGTAATATAACTTTTAAATAATTTAAAAAAATATGATACCATCAATATATCTTTTTTGAAGCATGCTTTTACATATTTACTTAAATATTTTCGATTCTTAAATCGATATCTACGATTTTCTATTCATATTTAATACTGGATAATCATCTATAAAACACGTTAATATTGCACTAAGTGAGTTCTAGTGCAAATTAATGTGCAAAATCACGTTTTAAATTCTCATCGTGCAAACTATTTTGCACAGGTAGACAAATGTCCACAGTTAATGATTTTAAAAGTGATTACAGGTACTACACATAATAAATACACCAAAATTATTCTATTCTGACACAAATATAATGGGAAAACATGCAAGGCTTCTGAAGCTAGGAAGCTTTTATAGTAGCAATGCAATATATTCACAATATAATAATCGATTGGCGACCAAGGAAAAATTTAGACCATAGTATGATGAGCAGGGAAAATGTTGGACCAATATAGTTCATCTTCTAATGCCAATGTTTGTGATATGGCCGCCAACGGTTTGATACCCACCCGATTATACAATCGATTTTGAAGATGTGTTAAGTAAATTAGAATTAAATGAAGGATTTAATTAGTGTTATAGGTAACATTGACTCGGTGTTGTGCGAGTTTAAATGTTGAGCATTTCTGTCGAGTTTATAACAGTAAGAAGATATTTCAATATTTTGTTTCATGGTGCAAAATGGCGATCAAAATCAATTGTTCTCATAATGCGGGACTGAGCATTTTTGAATAATAATATTTAATTGATAAATACATTTTATATGCGATAAATAAAATGCTCAGTAAAATACATAACAACACACCAATTATATTATTATTTGCTACATAAATACACTATCAGTATATAAACATGTTCAATAGTGTTCCAGACCAACACCAATAGAATATAGTGATAGAAAAGCGCAATTATATATATCTATAGTCATATATATTTATGGTATGACCCACACCATAGTTCATATAATATTTTTATGTATTCGTGAAGTGATATACTATATATTTTATGCCTACAAACGCCACAAGCGCTGGACAAGGTGCAAAATAAATTGCTTTTTTTTTATTAAAGTGTCAGGCTGCCAGATCAATTTTATAAAAAAAAGTTTGCATATTTTTTCCTTGTCTGGCAACCCCGATTCAAAATTGAGGCCAAGCGTACAGGTGGGGTGTACAGATGCAAAAATGCGCAAGCCTCTTTATCATTGTTACTTACTGGTAGGCTCTTGTTTCTTTTCATAAAGGACTTTACCATCTGGTCCTAGTTCGTGTGGGTTTTGGAAACAGAATGAAGTTTTAGTATCAGGAATATGAGACTGAGTTCACTGGCTATATTTGTGGCGGCTATCGTAAGTGGCGTGGCTTGTTCGCTACGAAAGTAACGCTCACACAAGACGGTCTATCATCACAAGAGTAACAATCTAACTCACTCAGAAAGCCGAGAATAAGCTGTTTTGATGGTCGGTAGACAAACTGACAGGAAATTATTATGACAGCAATATCCCTAACTTCATTAGTCGATAGGTTTTTTAGCGTAGCTTAATAGATGGCCACTTTTAGCAGTATCACCATATCGAATTAAATAATAATAATAATAATAACCCCATCGCCGTATCTCTACGTTGACGTCGTGGTGGGGCTTGCGTGCTCCAATATACCCTAGGTCTGTATCGGTAAAGTTTGCTTTGCCGTAATATGCCTAGGGTGAGGGGCCAGACTAAGAGAGATACAATCCGCAGTGCAGTTTTGTGGCGAACTGTTGGGCATTAGCGACCCCACGGACCCGATCTCCCGGGAGAATTCTTGTTCTTCATCTCCGGCTTGCCTTTATTGGCCGGCCGTAGTGAACACTGACGAGGAACTGAGCTCCCACCTCTCTCTTGCCTTTATTGGCTGGCTTGAGTGGAGATTCGCAAGAGCAAACGTGCTCGGGAGAAGGATGTATAATCCAGTAAGGTGCTGGTAGGGATCTTGACCGTACTTCCGGGATTGTCCTGATAGCCGTGGTATACCTCTCCACTCCTCAAGCACCTCAGGATATGTTGCCCTCTTGTTGCTACGTCACTTCGTGCTAGCGGCCGTTTTTGGGGGCCCATTTATTGAGTGTGCAAGTCACCCCCTGCCTTTTTTCGATGCATATTAATAACGTTGTTCAGGCAGGGGCCATAGTCTTGACATAGTTCCATGTTACCAGTCCACTTAAGACTCCAAAAACCATAGCCCTATTATCTTTGTTCTCCATATGTCGCAACAGTTTTTCAATAACCGGGGGTTGTCCTTGGGTGCACTAGCATAGCGCGTACAGGGATAATCGTCGGTTGATATCATGTTCCTTTATAATTATCTAAAGGGCCTCTGCGAGTTGGCTTCGGCTCCTCGTACGCCTCCCAAAGGTCCAGGACCTCAGGGTCCTGAGATAAATAAAATATAATAATAATAAATGATAATAATAATAATAATGAAACTAACGTTTTAGCAGTAGAGCTTTTAATGTATAAATAACTAGTTTCTACCAGCGGTTACGCCCGCGTAAAAGTCGGTTTCTCCATACAAACTTTGAACCCCCGTTTCATTCCCTTAGGGGGCGAATTTAGGAAAATCCGTTCTCAGCGGATGTCTAAACCCTATAAGGAATCTACCTGCCAAATTTTAAGTTTGTAGGTGTTATAGTTTCTGAGATTTCGTGATTAATCAGTGAGTGGTATTTCAGTTATATATATATATATATATATATATATATATATATATATATAGAGATTTATTTAACTCCTTACTTGTATGTTATGCATTGAAATAGCATTCATTAAAGGTGATAATCATATGTGCTTTTGGCGGATGGTAGGCCCCGTTATCATCTTGCCAACTGCTTTAATAGGAAAAGATCAAGAAATCGCTACAATTACAATTAATCTAAAATTACAGCTTATTATAGTTTAGTAAACTACCTTACTTGTACACTAACCCCCGTGATTTCTGATCTAAGCATGTAAAGTTGAGTATTTCTCAAAATCTTTACTTTAGCCTGAAAACCTAACAAAATTGGCGTTTACGCAGAGTTTGACCCGTTCTTAACTTAAAATACTCAATTCAGAAACCCGCCCTTAATAATTCAAATTTGAGTATTTCTTAAACTCTATCTTAGCCTAAAAATCTTTCAAAGTTTGGCATTTAAGTATGGTTTGAACATTTTAATACTCAATTCAGTAACCCGCCTATAATCTTAAATATTTTCTCAGAACATGGATAAATCGTCAGTTTGCCTACCGACCACAAAACAAACCTCAAGGCCCCACCAAACATAACGACCTACCTTCTTCCACCTCAATGCCCTCAGCCTTGAGCAGTTCTCGCAGCTTGAGGATCTCTTCCTTGAGCTCTCTGATGAGCTTGGCGTTGGCATCCTCGTTGACGACGGCCTTGCAGACGATCTGTTTGGCGCGGTCTGCGTATCTGCGGGTGAGAGGTGGGTTACAAATGTGGCATTTACTCCAAATCTATACTAGTCTATCGTAATCTTCTAAAGCTAAAGAGTTTTTGGTCTGTTTGATTGAACGCGGAAAAGTAGTTTGAAAGTGGCGCCAGTGACTGAAAAGATGAAGGGGAATCGTTTGTCTTGGTATGGTCATGTAAAGAGGAGTTACTAAAAGAGTTTTGAGGTATACATGTGGATAGATGGAGAGGGAGAGGGAGGCCAAAGAATGGATTGTGTGAAAAGTGATATGAAAGAAAATGGAGTTACTGATAGCAGGATAGAATAGAAGAAAAAAAAAACGTGTTGCGCCGACCCCAAATAACACGGGACAAGGGCAGGAAGATGATGATGTTTGAACGGGCTAAACTCAGGAACAACTGGTTCGAATTGAAAAATCATTTTAGTGTTCGATTGCCCATTTATCGAGGAAGACCATGTGGTATTACGCTACGACCCACAGAAGCGGAGCAGTGACCAAAGACGCAGATGAAACCGCTTAGACAGCTGGTAAAAGAATTTTCAAGGAGAAGTCAGAAAGCTGAAGTTTGTTGCCTATTCCAAAACATAGCTAGAAATTGCCCTGTGCGATAAGACCGCCCATTGTACACTTATTTTTAATTATGTTTGTTATTTTTGTTTATGTGGTGTACAATAAAAAATATAATAAATAAATAATAAATAAATAATAAATAAATAGGTTCCTACGTAGGTAAATGGGTAAAAACGTTCATGACATCTTTTTAAAAGGCTCTTCTCTTCAAAGGTATTTTGTAAAAGTAGCAGATTATGAACGTATTTTGTTTAAATCGGGTTAGGGATGTTTTACCAGAGGGTATGGCGTTCGAAATCACGAGATAGTTTACGCATAATGTTTGGAAAAACCAGTCAAATTAAACTGGTATCTAACTTGTACATGTTGTAAATATATATAATCGGCCTTTTTAATGTTCCCTCTGCTGGGACTCAGGCCTCTTCTCTCTAGTAGAGGGGGAATTCGATTTTTTGGTTCTAGGACATGCCGGTTTCTTCACGACGTTTTCCTTCACCGTTTTGTGAGCAGTGGTGATGAAATAAATTACACAAAGTAATGCGCCTGGCTGGGTTTGAACCCGCAACTCATAAGTCGCCGTTACCACTCGGCGACGTGGGCTCGTGGGCTCTCTAAAAAAGTTGTAAATATAAACATACCTATTTAAAAGGGAAAGCTAGAGATCAACAAAATTGGCTTTGTCTATCATTTTTGTGTATAATAATTTTTTGTGGTGTTTCATATACTTTTTAAAACCTAATACATCAATTACTCGGTATTTTACTTTCAAACTAGTATAGTTATGCTTACCTGAGTGTGCTGAGAGTCTCATCAAAGTTAATATCGGCTGGCGAAATAGCAGCTATCATGGCCGTCTTGGAGTTGCCTCCGAGATTCTCTCGTAGCAGCCACGTCAGCACCGAGTCACGGTAGGGAATGAAGTCTGCCTTCTTTGACTTCTTGCTCTTTGACGCCTGGTGGAGAACGACATTTGTTATGAAGCACAGGTAGAAGCGAAGCTGACGAAGCCATCGGAAGATATCGGTTTGAGGATAGTTGAAATTTTGTCCATTTTAAATGCTACAAAGACGAAACTGAGTGCCTAGTGCGAACCTGTTTCACGTTAACGCGATCGACACATCTATGACGTACGGCGCTCCGATTGGCTCGCTCCAAGCTCTTAACCAATCAGAGAGCCAAATGCGGTTAACGTTTTGATTGTGTTAACGTAAAAACTATTCGCACTCTATGAGTAGGTACTCTGTGAGTTGCATTAACAGTGAGCTCCCTGGTTACTTGGATAAATTAGATCTTTCGAGCGTTTTCGTACGAATTTGTACTGCAGGGTAGCCAATTTAAAAAAATAACTATTATTTTCTTTAATGTATCGAAAATAACCAGATTCATAATTATATTATTTAAACTTAGCCATATTGTATTTATAGCAACATCTACTAAATGTTTACCTGAATAAAAATGCGCTAACTTTTGCCGTTTGTCATCAAATTGTCGCATATCATAGTTTATTGAAATTCCACTATCAAAGTAACAAATGTTGTGCTTTTAGTGTTATAGATTGACCCGGACACATCCCTTTAAACATTCCCATTCATGATTTGTCGTATCGCGTCAGTTTAGGGATCAATTGATTCGTTACCCAAAAAAAACATGATGATATTTTGGTAGTTTTTCACGTTTAAGTCATACCTTCAGAATACAGTACTTAACTGATGTTGATAAAGTATTTATGTTGTTAAAAACCTATCCTAAAACTACATTTAAACTTTTTAACTAAAAAATAGAAATCAACAAACCGCAACAAAAAATAGCCTCAAACAGAAATAACCCTATAGAATCCATTCGGAAACGCGTTTAAAGTGCACCTAGGCAAGCCCCTCTAAATTATCTACTTAAGCATTCAAGAACTATACTTTACTAGAACTTACTGAACGTAAAACCTGTTAAATGCACTTTCATACGACACAGATATTTTCCGATAACTTTTTATACGAATAAGGCATGATCTAAGTAATGTATCTTAACTTAGATCAAGCAGACTTAAGCATAAGGCCACGTGCAGACGGTCATGCGGTGACGCGCGTTTTTTAATCTTTAAAGCTTTTATTAAAGCATTACTGCATGGTGGATTACGGCCCGCTCACTCTCCTAGAGAGGCCTGAGTCCCAGTAGTGGGAACATTCCAAGACTGATTATGCTGTGTTATAGAAAGCTTAAAATAGCCTTTATTGTATGCACATAAAGTACATAATTTACCATCGCACGATCGTCTGAACTAAGGCAAAAAGCCAAATATTGCATGTGAACCAATGATAAAAGAAATTTGTTTTAAAATGTTCCGAATTTAAATTGAATTGAAGCAACGGTAGCCGATTGGATAAGGCGTTAGTTAGGCAATATTGAGGCCATGAGTTCAAAGCTCACAATGCGGTGAACCCACTCTTAGCACAAGCATATTTAGCTTATTTTTAAGCGAGTGTCCTCACAGTTACGTGACGAAAGGAAATAATAGGAAAAACCTCTGTGATAAACAGACAAAAGGCGACCTTATAAGGTTTAATATTAAGGTTAGAAACCCAAAAATGACATCTATAGCATTTTGACAGTCCAACATGATCCATTGCTTGATATGTTTAAACAATTCGTTTATTCGACCGCAAAAATTACGCAATGGACATTATCGAAATGTCAAAATGGAAGCGCTTGTCATTTTCAGTATATTACATAATCGTAGTGCAGATCTATCATCACAACATGCGCAGATTAAGTTGCAGACAAAACTAATAGGTAATCGTTACGAAACACTAGGAACACTCGCTAAAAGGGGGGGGGGGGGGGTTAACAAAATATTAGTAATGTGCACACACACTCCTAGTATTCTATTAGAGAAACCAAACTCACCGACTATATTATAATTTCCACGGAGATACGGGGCATTAAAACAAACGTGAATGCTTTGTTAGTTTAGCATACATCTACTTATAAAGCACGGTCTACTAGCAGATTTGGTGGTGCAAGTATAGTTCCATTACCGACTTAAACAGTCAAGTTCCGAGTGAAAACTGCAAAATGACGGATTGAGAAAGAGATGACGTTATACGAACTGTATAGCTCCATCTCTTTTGTGCATTGGAACATTATCTTTGAAACTTGTTGTTAAAGTCAGTATTACAATCAGACGCTGCGTCCCTGATAATATTTAACATATAATTATCAGGGAAAATATTTTTAAAGGCCTATTCTACAAACATATGTGTACGTGGATACACCTTTAAAAATATCTCTATACAATACAATTTGCGAAACTAAACTTGCTTAATTAAACCTACTAGTGCACACCGAACTTTACTTATTTATGAAATAGCATCAATCAATCAAAATTACAAAAATCTTGAGGTCCGTTGGAAATTATTTACTTAAAACTATGTATGGTATCTAAACACAACACCCAATTCAAGATAGCCAAGTCCGTAGAATAATTAACCCATTAACTGCTTGCGTCGGATAGATCCGTCGAGTGTTTTCGTGTCCTATTCGCCAGGGTCGTGTGTTTGCGACCGGTTACTCCATCTCTTCAATTCCCATAGGTGAAGAGCCGACGAGATGGAGTATTTGGTCGTGGATGTGCGACCCTGGCGGGATAAATGGGAGTGTTGTCGGATATATGCGACGTAGGCGGTTAAAAAGTGAAACAAACGCACCCCTAAACGAAGACTCCGATAACACAAAAAGTGCCCGTTTGAAGTAAATGAAGTTTTCAAATTCCCGTATCGAATACAATGCGTTCCAAATAAGAATAGGATCGATTGCCATGTTGTGACGTCACACGTCATAATGTCAAATCGAAGAATTATTATGGTGAATAAAACAAGAATTTTTTTTAATTTAATTTATTTACGAATCAGAATCCAGTTCTTCAATTTTGCTGATCTCTGAGTTCTTCAATTTTGCTCAATTTCTTGCGATTTGACAGTATGACGTGACGTCACAACATGGCAATCGTTCCTATTCATAATTGGAACGCATTGTACACGGAATTATCGAATAACTCACGTAACAACACTGTAAACAGTTTTCAAAATAAAAATTTGATTACTCCCACTACAAGACTCGGTAACTATTAAAATGATTATTTTTCAGAAAATAAAGAAATAAATTAATGTAACACACTTTAGAAAATATTATCATTGAATATGTATTTTTAGATTTTTGATCATTCCTAAATATTAAAAAGCAGTTTTTCGTCATTTCTAAAAAAACAACAGGTTTTTTGAGTTACCGGAGTGTTCATCTAAGAATGCGATTAATCTTATGCGACAATGTTGGCTATCTTTGATCAGCTAGTCAGTTCTACCACCAATTATTCCGACCAACTGATCTATTTTCGCAGCATTAGCTATTCTCTCATTTCAGTATAGCTAGTGCCGAAAAATCATACTGTTTCTGTTAGTTTCATAGTTATCTAGAATAATTTTGTTACTCTACACAGAATTCGTATAGAAGAAGTAGCACCAACAGCCAACTCTGAAAACTTATTCAGATATTAGTGATGACACTCATGATTTATGGCACTAAGAAGTTCTATCACTTCACGCAAACTTCTCATCAGTCACTTTCATTGCAAACTCATTTTATAGAATGTCATCACTGTTAAAATTAGTCCATCCATTAATATAATCTACGTTGGACAATTCTTCGCAAAATCAAAGACTTCTAATGATGATTGCTGGCATAGATTACATTAACAGCAGGAAATACATATTAGAAGTCCTTTGCTTCGTGTAGTCACTGAGCTATGCTTACGCGACCAAAGAGGCAATTCCCGCAAGTAATAATTTTTACAAACTTTTATTTAATTTACAATGTTTTACGGGTTTTGAAACAGTTAAGGGGTGACCAGACGGTTGCAAATTAGCGTTCCAAGCAAGGTGACCTTGGTTTATATGTTTGGTTTGTGTTGCAGCTACATGGATGTAAACCACGCGCCAACACGTTCGGTGGTTGAGAAAGCGCGCCTCCCAAACCAAGGGTGTTGAAGGTCATGGTTTACAACTGCTCTATATGGATTGAAACCAGCAAGGTCACCTTGGTTGGGACGTTGGTTTGCAACCATCTGGTCACTCCTTTACCAGTTACCACTAAGCCTAAGATACACTAAGGGACAAAATGTCCACCAACATGACAGGCAACGCTGTCGAATTGTCCAGCAACATTTTTTTTTATTTGATATAAACTAGTGCTTGACTGCGATTCCACTTGATGGTAAGCAGTGATGCAATCGTTAATGGTGAAGCGCACTAGTTTATTAAGATGTCCCGCGTCATGTGAATGCGTTGTAAAATATAGGGGGACAAGTTGCGAGACACTGGGCACCGTTGCAGCGTCACTTAAATTGTGCGATGCGCATCATGAGTATACCTATGTAATTTGGATGACGATACGTTGATAATGATACCATGGCGCTGGTCTAATGATGAAGTCGGATAGTGGCCATACGAACTACTGAGCGCAAAAAGATTGACCCCATCATGTGTGTGTTGAGCTCTTTGACTCTGTCTTGTCGAGTACTATACCGCGCGATAAAAGCTTGTAATAACTTATTAATTACGGGACTTTGTTCACTGCTCACTTGAGACCAATGAAATTTTGCCTGAAGAACTGTCCTCTAACACAGAACTACAATACTACCACCAAAACAAAACAAATGAACTCACAATCTCAGCGAGCGCAGAGATGACTTTCCCGAGGGTAGTGAGAGATTTGTTGATGTTAGCGCCCTCCTTCAAACGTGTTCCCTTGGCGCCTGTGGAGTCCGCTCGCTCGGACCCAGCTAAGTCCACGAGGGAGATTTTGGACACCTGAAAGTGGGGAAGATGGTAAAGTTATTATATTTGGCAGTAAAAGGCCGTCTTTAAGCGAGAAGAGGCCCAGCGTTGGGACTATAGCTAACTGTCTTTTTATTTTATATACGTAACCAACAGCGATACATAAAATATGTTATAGGATAAAATGTATTACGGTACCGTAACGGTACGCACAGATGTCCAAACGAGCCTTTTATTTTTTGACAACTTTAGTTAGCTAAACCCAACCGAAAACTTAACACAGGATGATATCTAATTTTAGCCTTCTATTTTATGGAAAAGGCATAATTATTTGTTTTTTAATAGATCCATGTAGGTGGTTAGTCTGCGAAATTGTGAGAAAGAGTCACCAGAGCCCTGGAACACAAAGGTTAACTGAAGGAACACAGGTGAGTTTTACTCAGTTAGTCTCCCACTAGCTCCTACCAGAGCCGGAAAAGTAAGTTGATGATTTATAAGGGTATTTCTTACCTTCTCCGACATAAGGTTGGTGGTCTGGTCATGCCTCTGCTGTGTGAAGAAAATGGTGAAGACAGCGTGAGAACGGGACGACGTCTCGTTCATGTTTGTGGCTGCCACAGTTCTGTCAAATTTTAAGTTAACTGTTAAGTGATGACCGTAATGAAGTCGCAGGGAATATACATGAGAAAAATATTTGTTACCCAACCAGTTTATCAATAAATATACAAAAATATAATACTAACGGTGAAAACAACATCAAAATTGGTAGAAAAGCCAACTAGATAAACAATTTTATACAAATATATCTGTCTCTCTCGCAAAGACGTCGATTTCTATGGCCGCCGTACGGGCGAGATGGACTTTGACATCAAAGTCCATATCGGAATTCTCTTTCTTATTATCAGCTTTGAAGCTTTATAACTTCGTTGTTGATGAAGAAATATTAATTAAAAAAATATTTACTTTAGCAAATAAAGAAATTGTATGCATATTTCCTATTGCCAAGGATGGTACGATGACACGATGCGTTCTTGTCGCACGATTAATTCAAACATACAGATTTCTTTAGAGTGTCCTAATTGAAGCTCGCAAGCTATCACACGAACACAGGTAATGTAATAAGGATCGTGTTTGATCGTCCGATCATGTAGGTATTCAAATATACCGATCTCTTTTGAGCGTCCCATTTGGTCACGCGTCAGCGCGAGCACGGCAAGGCGAGGGGCATCGCGCGATCTATTAGGACGCCCCTTCTAATCATCGTACGACTATTTTCATCGCACGACGAGAACACATCATGTCATCGTACGAGTTAGGACTTGCGAATTAGGACGACGCCTAAGAGTATTACAGGCACCTTTAATCAAAATGCTTTCAGATTTTTATGAACAATTAAATGACCCGGCGAACTTCGTACCGTCTGTTGTGTTAGCTAAACTGTCAAAGGATAACGCCATCTACTGGTATTACCATAACAGCATAATTCATTTTAAAATGACAGTTTAATTAGAGATGGCGTAGTATTCGATTTTTTTTTTCGTGAGTTTTTCTATATTTTCTCACCATTTAAACATTCCCTGGACTATCACAAATATTTCAAGACCAAAATTGGCCAAATCGGTCCAGTCATTCTCGAGTTTTAGCGAGACTAACGAACAGCTATTAATTTTTATTTATATAGATAGATAGATGCAAAGCTTTTGATTCCTAATAGTATATTTTCTGGGACCCCAATTCCTGAAAAGTATCTTACAGTAGTAATATTAGGATCCCCTTTTTTTACTGGGTAAGCCCCGACAGAAAAAAGGTTGTATCATAATTGGTGAGTCGACCGGTCTTGTGGACAATCCTTCTAATTATAATTATTTTTTAACTTAGTTATATTGTACCTATCTGAATTGTTCTGTAAAGGGTCTCACATCCTTCTTACTATTGAATACTTTGCAAGAAATAAAATCACCCTGGTTAAATCCTATCTGGAAACCAAAACTGATACGAAAACAAAATTAAACCTCACCTAGCTTTGTTACCCTCATCGATGAGGTCGTAAATGTCCTGGTACGACGTGACAGCGAGTTTGCTGAGGTCCTCCACGTAAGGTCCGAGCGCTGGATGCTCACGCACTCGAAGGTTGCCTTTGTTCTTAGGGTTCAGGAGATCGCGGACTCGCTCGCAGTATATCTCCATGTAGGATACTTCCACCTGTTGTTGTGGGTTGAAGAACATGTTAGATTACAAAAGTTAATGTTAAGTTTATAAATAAAGTATTGCTAAGACTGCGGGATTGTTCGAAAGAGTAACTGCGGCTCTAGAACGCAACGGGCAACTGAAGGAACACGGGTGGGTTTTCAGTTGACAATAAAAGTCTGAGATGTCAGCAACCGTAGGTAGGGGCCCAGCAGGAAGAAGCCTACTGGGGCCACGGGTAGTGTAAAAGTGAAACCCGGGGCCCTGGGACGAAGGCAAAGAAGGAACAGGAGTGGGTTTTTAGTCAGTAAAAGTCTGACACTATCTCCCACTCCGCCCAAGAGCGTGATTTGTCATTAGATGATTTTCCCAACTAAAAAAAAACCCTTCCTCTCGCTCTACGCAGAGCGAATTAAGTTATTTGATTACTAGCTGCTGCCAGCGGCTTCGCTCGCGTGGTAATAGAAAAGTATCCCAAGAGAATATATGTGCTATTGCAGGAGATAGTCTACATGTGTACCAAGTTTCATCAAAATCAGTTCAGCCGTACAAGTGTGAAGAAATAACAAACATACACAGATACACTCATAAACTTTCGCCTTTTAAATATTAGTGTGATGTCACCACCAGCAAAAAAAAGGAAAAAATAATAAAAAAACAGTTTTATAAAATAGTTAAGGCTCAATATTATACTATCAGGCTGTTAATCGGATATGATCAGTTAATGTACATTATGTACCCTTCTATTAGTTTCTAGCTGTTAATTCTATTCATTTATGATCATAAAAGACGTCATAGAAATCTTGGACGCACCATAACTAAGTAACCGCTGTATAATAAAACTTAAAAAAAAAAATGAAAAAAAAAAATGACTTTCTTCAAAAGGTGACATTTGGTTAGGTAGCTGGATGATATCTTTTTGTGACTCCCAACGATAACATAACTGCAAGTACTCCTAAAGAGTCCATTCGGGACTTATTAAAAAAAAAGGACGTAATATTATGATGAAACAAAATATAGAGTATTCAACAGCAGTGTGGCAACGTTTGAAAGAGTTACTGTGGCCCTTGATCGCAAAGGCCAACTGAAGGACACGGGTGTGGTTTTAGTAAAAGTCTGATACGCCCTATCACTCCACCCTAGGGCGGGATAAGTAATTGGATGACTTCCCACCTCAAAACAAAAAGGTATTACTGCGGGAACTTTTGGAAGAGTCACCGTGGCTCTAGAACGCAATGGGCAAATGAAGGAACACAGGTGGATTTTAGTCTGTAAAAGTCTGCCACACCCTCTGGCTGCCTTCTAGAGCTAGGGAAGTCAGTTTATAATTTTTCATCTACAAAAAAGGGACATGGCAGGGGGCCATTGACATGAAGTTAAGAATCCTGTTTTCCAATAAACAGGTATTATTGAAAAACCAATAGGTATTTAATCGCGACCAATTTTTAGGAAAATCTAAATAATTTAGGAACAACAGTTTCTCTTGCTTGTGAAACAGTAATTACATAAAAGGATATTTCCTTCTCGTATTTCGGAAGTGTTATTAACCTTAAATAAACTCAATTTGAATTGCTAACGATATAATTAGAATGAATATGAATATTTATGAGAGTTGAATCCTACTTGCTTCACAGAAAACGGTATATTTTGGACTTTTTGAAACATCTGTCACTGGGGGAAGCCTCAGAATAACCCGTGAAATTCTAATTTACTTCACTTTTTTTTTTGCATTTTCATGTTTGTTTCAAGTTTAGGGTTACCAACTTTTATTAGAAGAAATAGAGTATATCTGATTTCAAAGGAGGTAAATAAAAAGTACGGAATTATAAGGAGATTTTTTTTTAATGGTATTTATTGGTATTTTTTGCAGCACACAGCACACACCTTTTTTCATTGTTTTTAAAAGAATTGTATGACTCCAAACATTCTAACTCTAAGTTTACATAGATCAGGAGCTCATTTTTAATCAATTTCAATAAAGCCCTGTCCCTCTGTTCCCGGCACAACACATTCAAGAAAATAGTCTACTTTCACTAGTAAACACTGTGTAAAAAAGAGTATTTTAGCATCCTCTATTAGTATTATAGACTGATTATAGAGTACGCCTACATGATATAGAGTACAATACTCTATTTTAAAGTACGGTTGGCAACCCTATTAAAGTTGTATGTTGATAAAAATATGATTTGCGACCGTGACATGTATTTATTTATTATAATTAGCAATAAGTACAACTCTCTCAGTTCGTCTTACCCAATAGAATGACTATATCACGAAATAGTCATTCAATAGGGTTAGCTGAACTAAGACAGTTGTATTGATAATTTTAATGATTATAACTCAGTGAAGCCATATTTAGTTACGGTTGCTAATCATATTTTATTGAAGATAAAACCAAACACTGACCTGAAAAATACAAAAAACTTGAGAAAAATTGTATTTCGCGGACTACGCGAAACTTTTTTTCGCGGATTACTAACATAATTTTGCGACTCTTCTTCCCATGTGTTGCGCGGGCCTCAAATAAAATGGAAATTTTATTTGAAGTCCGCGCAACACAATTTTTTCTTTCATTCTGTCCTGTCACCCGTCGCGCTATCACTGACTCCCTTTTTTTATCACTTCTCACACAATCCATCTATTTTTCATTTGGCCACCCTTTTCCTCTCCATCTATCCACATATATATTCACCACTCTTTTAGTAACATGCGTTTCATTTTCAGTCACTGGCGTCACTTTCAAACTTCCTCTAATCTACTCATTTCTCACTTCGTCACATCACTCATCTATCTCAACAAAGTCTCGTCTTATATTGCATGGAAATGAATAATAACTGGCCAACTATGAGACCATACTATACATCTCACCTTACCCTTTCAGAAAACACGGGCGTGTACAGTAATGCATAATTCATAGGCAATCCTCAGTAAATAAATAAAGCACAGTCTAACAACGTCATACTGTGTTCTGACGTGGGGGCTGAGAAGCGGGGTGGGCGGAGTGACGGGGTTATTTCTAGACCCCTTACGTAACTATCCGTTTTAAAACCGTTTTAACAGTACACTTACGTACAATGCGTTCCAAATAAGAATAGGATCGATTACCATGTTGTGACGTCACGTCATACTGTCAAATCAAAGAATTATTATGGTGAGCAAAACGAGAAATTTTTAAAATTTAATTTATTTACGAACTGTGAACGAAAATAGTTTAATCAGAATCCAGTTCTTCAATTTTGCTCATCTCTGAGTTGTTCAATTTTGCTCAATTTGTTGCGATTTGACAGTATGACGTGACGTCACAACATGCCTGTAATGTTCCACTCCTAGGAAAAACTCGTCCTCTACTCGTTACATTGTTCCCGGTTTTGCTCTACAGTACTAACCGAATATTTGAGGTCATCGGAGGAGGTCTGTCTGATGCGCCTGAAGAGATCCTTGCAGATCTGCGGTATGATGCCCTCCTGGCCATCCTTGCCCGTGCCCATCATGGTATAGGACTTGCCTGCGCCCGTCTGCCCGTACGCAAATATGCATATGTTGTAGCCTGTGAAAGAATAGATATTAGTACTTAGTGCTTTAGTGAGAAGGTAGAATTTTGAATGTTGGATCAGGTTTTGATTAGATGCGCTTTTGTTATGATTGGAATGCTTAGCACAGATTTCAGTTATGGGCATTCACTTTTTAACTTTTGGAGTAGCGTAATTAGAGACACAATAGTAAGACAATGGCGCACGAACTGAATGGCGTTCGTGCGGGGATCAACAGCTTAATTATCTTGGTTAGTTTTGTATAGAGTGCTGGCTGAGTGGTATGTACATATTTTAAGATTTCTAGGTCATTTATTAATAGGTATTTAATTTATTTTTTTAAAGCTTCTTTTTTTATGTGAATGTGAAAATAGTGTAGACTCTGCAGAATCATAGATTATTTTGTGTGTTATTATGCTAAAAAAAGATATACTGTTTATCTGATGGAAAGAAAGGAAATTTGCATATGTTTATTCTTTTCCTGCATTGTTTTAATCTTCGCATAATTGACTTTCTAATGAAACTAGTTTGGGGCGCATCGGTAGGATGGTTTCAAACTCATAACGGACATAGGTGAAAACAATTTTCGTGTTTCATATTAGGATTTCGATTCACTTTATTTTTTCGGTTTTGTTCATATTGTACTTATTTGTTGCTTCGTTGACCAGTCTACACTGTTCTCTCATACCTATTGTAATATGAAAATATTGTATTTTTTTTAAAGAGTAACCGTTAGTTTCTTTCCGGTTCTTCTCCATAGCAAACGATCAATTGGAACCGTGCACTAGCTTCTAACGTTTTATCAGTGTGTAAGCAGAAAAATAAAATATTCCAAATTTTTATTTTGAACCCTTTAGAATTAAGAATTAGAACTAATTTTGTAAGACTATAGTTTTACATGGCACGCTGTTGTTTGATGTTCTAATTCCAAGTAATTATTACGATAAATCAATAGATATTATCTTCTATATGTACTGAGAATATCAATCGTAGTGCAATTTTAGATTTATTTTTAAACTACTTATGGGCATATTACACTACTCGATATTCAGTCGATGTCGCGGTGAGTTAGACCGGTCTTACTCGGAACAAAAAAGAAGTCTGAATATCATGTGCTGAATATCGCGTAGTGTAATAGGCCCTTTATTGTGTAGACAAATATCGATTAAATTGGAACCAAGTGAGTGTATAAATAGCGCTATTATAATTTAGGGGCATCGCGACAGTTTAATTGATACGAACCTGTGTATGAAATTTCAATGGAAGTTTAATTCATTTTTAATTGACTGCCAGAAGGGCGGACGCCATCAATATAGCTTAGTATTGATAGGCCTCATATATTCATTTTCATGTTCTAATATATTTATAAAAAATCTCATGTCACACTGTTTGTTATCGGACTACTCCTAAACGGCTGAACCGATTTTTATGTGTTGTGTATATTTGGTGGGTCTGAGAATAACTCGTAGGCTATTTTTTACCCTCCTACCCCCACCCTCATTTTCTTTTCGATTATTTATATGGCAGAACATCGTTTGCCGGGTCAGCTAGTGCATCTATGTTTCGTCATCCGATTTGCATCAAGCGAATTCGAGGAAGAGGTTTACTAAAACATTCACTGTTCCTTACGAAGCATCAGCAGGCTTAGCCAAGTTGATAATCTACAATCGTTAATGCTAGTAGAAAACTATTCAAATATATGGGGATGACGTCATCTCAACGTTAAGTCACGTGGTCAGAGCAAACAAATAGGAGGCGTTACCGATTGTAGAAATAGATTCCGTAACTTGGCTAGGCCTGCAGGTTCACAATCGCAAACAAATTAAAACTCCTTTCAGTAAATAAAGTAACAAAGCCACATCACAAAGTAGATCATAGAGATACTCCGATCTGAGATGCACAGATATGGCGATTCACGAAAAGAAAGTGCAATTATGAGTGTTGTTGGTGAAAGTAGGAAGGTAAGTCAGTATGATGGTCGTTACCGTCGAAAGCATGCTGTAACATTTCTTCGCCAATGTCTTTGTACACCATGATTTGTGATGAGAACTCTGGGTCACTTGGCTGTAACAAAAAAAAATATATATTAAAAACAGTCACTCAAAATTCGACCAGCTAGAGAATAAAATGAACTAGTGCGCTCCTCCATCAACGTTTGCTGCTTACCATCAGGTGGGATAGCATTCAAGCGCTGGCACATTCATTATGCGTACAGCTAAGGAGTGGAATTCCCTGCCGGAGTCTGTGTTTCCTGATAGCTATAACCTAGGGATATACGAAATAAAAATAACAGCAGGAGCTGACTGGATTAACAAGGCCAGGGAGAGATCTAACTGGAAAACGTTGGAGGAGGCCTATACCCGAAAGGGACCTTAACCAATCGGCATTATATTATTTACCTGTTTTTGTAATTACTATTTTTTGTTATTTTGTTTTCCAAAATAATTATGAAAAAATTAAGGAAATAAAGGCTATATTATTATTATGTTATAACCTAGGGGTTTTTAAGTCAAGACTGAATAGGTTGCTTCTAGGCAACCGTGCTCCATCGTCGGCCACGTTATCGCTTACCATTAGGTGAGATAGTGGTCAAACTCGAACCTATACACAATAAAAAAAAAGGAAGTACGTTTATCCAATGGGTGCAAAGTGCAGTTATCTGTGATTTTGCGATTATTTGAGAATTAGCTACAGTAACTTACTAAAAGTATTATAATACACAACAAGGGAAATCTTCGCTTCTATTCTATGTTTTATTAACGGCAAGTAGAAGCAATGTTGTTTATTCTGCCAATTTCTAAAGTAAATTGAAAAAGCCATTTTGTATATCTTCTATACATATAAAAGCGAAATACCACTCACTGATTAATCACGAAATCTCAGAAACTATAACACCTAAAAACTTAAAATTTGGCAGGTAAGTTCCTTATAGGGTGAAGACATCCGCTAAGAACGGATTTAAGGAAACTTCACCCCTAAGGGGGTAAAACGGGGGTTGGAAGTTTGTATGGAGAAATCGACTTTTAAGCGGGCGAAGCCGCTGGCAGAAGCTAGTTATTAATAAAGAAAAGAAAACGGGACAGCAACTGTAACTAGGTATACAAATCTTCGATTGATACAATTGCACTTTATGGGTTTGTACTGGACTCTTTCTCTCTTCTTTTTCTCTTTTTTCAATCAACGTACAACTTGACAAATGCAAAAAACTTAACAAAAATTCAATTTCACAAGCTACCCTTTTTTTAGGTCGGAAATTATCCAATGACATCTCGCGCCCTTGGGCGAAGCAGGAGGGCGTGTCAGACTCTTACTGACTTAAACCCACTCCTAGTTCATTTGTTGCCTTTCATTCAAGGGTCTAAATCGGTAGGGATAAGAGCGAGTTTTCGAGTATTAAAAAAAAAAATTGAATAAACTTGAACTCAAATATGAATTAATTTCAATAATCGCCCCCAACACAATTATCGACTTTAGCGTTGTGATATCGATTTTAATTGCATTTTTAAATGACATGCACATCACGCTTTAAATGAACGTTTGTCCTAAAAATGTATTGGTTGTAATCTTGCAATAGAATTTGAATTTTGTCGTGAATGACATATGAGTTTTTTTTTTGTACCTTTTATAATAATAAGTAATAAAAAAATCATCCCTTGAGCTCCCAATTATTCAGAATTCACTGTATTTATAAAGTTAAGTATCTGTTTATCACGTAAAAATTCCATAATATTTGTTGTGTGTGTGTTTCATCCCCCAATTGAATTATGAAATTGATTGCCAATACGAAACCTTGTGTCGTTGTGAAATTAGACCACAAACGGAGGTACCACGATTGCACTTAAACAGTAGAAATAGCGCCTCTATTACATAGCAATAAGAACGGTTTTCGTAGATCAAGTGTTGTGTGTACAACGTACAAATTAATCATAACAGCGCAATCTCCGTGCTATCTACCGCATGGACGCGGTCTCTGCGGTTTTCCTTCATTTACCAACGATTCTGACATTTTCGTATAATTATTTGATAATTTATATACATTATTGTATTATGTTGTGAAATATTGATTGGTATTAAACGGTCTCAAATTAATTTCAATCACCAATTTAGCGCCTTCAACACAATTATAATTTTAATCGCTAGGATATTTTTTAGAATTAACAAGTTAATTTGAGACTACACGCTAAGATAAGCATAATTATAAATACTGTGACATCAAAGGAGATCGCATGAGAAATGTACCTTGTCAGCGACACGCAGGCTGGTTGGACGAATATACTTTTAAATGATTTCAAGGGGAATTAAACTTTTCCCAAAATAACATGGCAGCAATATGCCATGTTATTTTTTATCTTCGCCAAAAGTGATACCTAGACCATATTTTAAAGAACTGTATGATAAATCAATAGCAAAAATAATTATGTCTATCAACCGAAACCAAACGAAGTTAGAGACTATTTAGTATATTGCTATGGTTTATTATCAGGCGTTATTTTTCTTAAATATTTTTTTATTTTATTTTACTGTAATTATAGTTAGTTACGTACTTTTTAAATGTAAATTATTCGTTTTTAATTAATAAATGTTTGTTCAATAAAAATACTGTATGTCTGATATTTTAAGTTTCCCAGTTAAATATAGCTTTAGTTTCAGTTTTTATGGTCACATTAAATAGTGTCAATCACTCTTGCAACACTAACGCGTATCTTTTCGATTCGTTTGTCACTTATTTTTTTTAGTAGTTTTAGTGATGAAAAACTGCGAGTGTGAAAAAAATATAACAGTAATAACCCATTTTATCAATGGTAACCTCAAAATATTATTTATTATATTTCCACTTCATTATAATATAACGAAAATAGGTAACACCGGACAAAATGTACTAGCAATGCTTCTATACGTATCTTCGTTCAGTTACGATTTAAAGACCTGGTTATTTTTGCTATTGCTTCCTCGTGTTGGCCTTTAACATTTAACCTAGGTTTCATTTCTGGCGAAAAGAAAAAAGTAAATCATGCCAATAGTTTGTATTGGCCTTTATAATAGGATTTGGATTTGATAGGAAAATCATTGAATTGTTTTAAGTCAGTTTTACAGTTAAACTATGAATCAAGCATGCCGAAAATGTAAAGCATTACAGTACTTAAGCCGATAATAGGATACAATTATTTCAGAATTAGACAAACCCTAAAATTACATTGCCATCATCATCAACTTCTTGCCCTTGTCCCAAGTTATTTGGTGTCAGCGCAACACGTTTTTTTTTTCGGTCCTGTAACCCATCACGCTATCACTAAACTCCCTTTCCTTTCATTATCACTCCTCACGCAATCCATTTTTTCTTTGGCCTCCCTTTCCATTCATCCACATGTATACTCATATTATTTTAAGTAATATGCGTTATATCCCTCCTCTTCAGATGACCATACCAAGATAAACGAATCCTTTGTTTTTTCTACAACTTTCACACAAGCCATTTATTCCGAAACTAAGCAGAGCTTGTGTTATGAGTACTCGACAACTGATAAACATATTTATATATTTCTAAATACATACACATTATAGATAAATAAATGAAATAAAAATTTGAATTTTTCAGTAACTGGCGCCACTTTAAAACTTCCTCTAATGTACTCATTTCTCAGTTTATCCACCCTCGTAACTCCACACATCCATCTCAATAAAATTCCATAGCCAATGGACTATTAATCCGATAACAATATCGCCCGTATCCAATATGGCTGCCGTCCAAAACGGAACAAGCAGTAACGTTGGCGGACAATCGCATTAACAGCTAGAGCCGTTAACATGTTAATTGATCGACTAACTAGCACGATGATGAGGCCGTAAAGTCATTATGAGCTTTAGTAAGAGTAGTCATTATTATTATCATACTAGCTTCTGGCAGTGGCTTCGTCGTGTGATAGTAATAAATTATCCTGACTGAGGGAAGATACACCCGGGATAAAAATGATCCTATGTGCTGTTCCAGGATATGGTTGACACGTCTATTATAATTATGTAAATCTGTTCAGCCGTTTGAGTGTGAAGGAGTATAACACACACGCACATACTAACTTTCACATTTATAAAATTAAGCCTCAGATACATTAGGGGACAAAATGTCCCCCAATATGACGCGCAACGCTCCATTTACGTGACGCTGCAACGTTGCCCAGTGTCCCGCAACTAGTCTCTCAACATTTTGTACCGTATTCTCGTAACGCGGGACAAGTTAGACAATTGGACAGTGTTGCGAATCATGTTGGGGGAAATTATGTCTCCTAATGAATTTGAGGCTTTAGTGTAAGATTAGCTCATGGTTTAGAACTTGCTGCCCGTACTGAGGCATCATCGTGTGTGTGGAATCTTTGTGGGGAATGCTGACCGGTATGGTCATAAGCTCTTAACATAGCCAACTAATTCAGCATTACATTGGACTTTTAATGAGAAATATTTTCTTACAACACACCAAATTCTATGGTCGCCCGTTATGAGTTCAGCTTTATTGAAATTTGTTTTTTTTTTTCTCTATATATTCTCTTCTGATTTCAGGGTCAAACAGATCAGAAATATTTTTACAATCGACTCGCTAAATATAAAAGCAGGCAAAGTACATTAACATTACAATAGTTCTCCGAAGATGCTTATTATCCATACAACATTAAGACGTTTTTTGCTGAACTGTACCAATTTGGCACAGCTGCGAGGCAAACTTTTTTTCGTTTTAAGTTTGTTTATTTGTTTCAACATTGTGTGCATCTGTGTGCCAAATAACCATGTTTTATTTCCTTCCATATAAAATTTAAACATTATCAAGAGTAAATCAAGGGCATTACTAACAAGGCTGCTATCGATTAACAATTACAATTATACTGGAGTTCTCCACTCGTGGAGACCACACGCATAACACACAACAAAGGCCTCGCGTACAATTGTACATAAATATGCAATCAAATAATTATGCATTTTAAAATACTCGTAGTTAGTAATAACAAAGATTGTTAGCCTAGTCTTTATTTTTGTCTACAAGATCTTTAATAAACAATATTTTATCTATAATCGAACTAACAGACATACCATAGGTACACCTATCTATGGTATATCTGTTTGTTCGAAAGAGTCACAGCAGACCTGGAACGCAATTTAGGGCAATTGAAGGAACACGATGGGTTTTAGTTGGTAAAAGTTTGACACTCCCTCTCGCTCCACCTAGAGCGGAAGAAATTATTAAGAAGAAAATAGGGGATCCCCTTTTCTCTGTCGGCAGCCGCGTGGAAAACACTAGTCTGGGAACGTCTATTATCAACGTGAGCATGGTTTAAAAGCTTGTTGTTTCATCCAACGCAATTCAAAGCAATGTTTCATGAAGAGGTTACTTCTAGGTAAGCGCGCTCCATCGTCGACCGCATCGTCGCTTTCCATCAGGTGAGTTAGCGGTCAAGCGCGAACCTATCAAGAATTAAAAAAAAAAAAAAAAAAGAGGTAACGCAAAAAAAAGAGATAAATTTTTATTTTTTGAGTACATTATGAAGAGCCAAAGCTCACGAAAATAGCAGTTTTTCAGAGGTATTTACTGGATTAGTTTTACACAAATATATGTTATGATTTCAATAGAAACCTAAATAATCCCCACAAGATAGGTATTACGTTTCCAAAATACTGTGACGACTATGGAGGTCACAATTATTATTAACTTGCAAAACTGGCATGTTATACTTTGAAGGATTATGTTATAAAAAGTTTAGGTTGAGATTGATGTTCAATCAATAAAAAGGAAGACGTCATAGAAATGTCGGGATATATTTTATACAGAAAATGTTATATTTAAGTGCTTAAATCTATATAATAATACTCTCAAGAATATATAAAGCCTTTCATTGCGCCCCCAGTGTCACAATACCTAGAGAAAGATGAGTAATAACATTTAGGTACGTTAGAGCAGTTGTATGGAAATGTATCTCAGGTTGGCCGCTCTTAAACATACATTTTTACTTAGAATCGAAATATCAGAACACCATGTTTGGTAATTAAAAAGGAAAAGTAAAGACAAACCCATTTTACGTAGTCTCTGGTAGCACTACTGAATTTTTAATGGATGAGTATTTCCCAATGTGTACATACATTTGTAGGTAGTGCAAAACCAATAGCTATCAGAATCTCGGACTTTGATTAACTGCGGTATCGCATCTCCGGTGCAAGGAAACCGGAGCCACGGGGAGCCAATCTACTTACAAGTACTATTGATCCAACGGCAACGCGATTGGTTCCACAACGCGTTTGAGCGAGGCTCTCTGCGTAAATGTTTGATGTCGTATCGATTTTATGTAGGTATATTTAGCTATTTTCGATTGAGATTTTTAAAATCGGAAAGATTTAAGCTAAAGACGAAATGAGCCCACGTATGCAACGTATGCTACGCATAGTGACATGTAGACTCTTAATATTACATACTTGAAAACCAATAACTTAGATACATTCTTCGACAGGCCTATTGGTCTAGTGGTTAGTGGCCCTGACTGCTATGCCGGAGGTCGTGGGTTCGATTCCCACAGATCGATTTCGATTCGATTCAGGACAAATGTTTGTGTGATGAGCACGATCATTTGTTCTGTGTCTGGGTGTCATTTATCTATTTAAGTATGTATTTAGAAATATATAAGTATGTTTATCAGTTGTCTAGTACCCATAACACAAGCTCTGCTTAACTTGGGACTAGACGGCGTTGTGTGATAGTTGTAGTTGTGGAATATTATTATTATTATTATATTATTATTATTATATTTTATTTATCTCAGGACCCTGAGGTCCTGGACCTTTGGGAGGCGTACGAGGAGCCGAAGCCAACTCGCAGAGGCCCTTTAGACAATTATAATGGAACATGATACCAACCGACGATTATCCCTGTACGCGCTATGCTTATTATATTATTATTATTTATTATTCTTGGCACATGCAACGCTAGCACACGTATGCCACGCAACATCAGCTCTGTCGATTCAGATCGCTGTAAGTGTGCACACCAACTCTACGACGTTGCATCGCGTACGTGGCATACGTGGGCTCAGTTGTACTTTGGCTTTATTGCTTGTGTTTTGTTAAGCTGGCATAGAGCAGGTTGCACCGAGAGTTACGTTAAAGTTTTGTCAAAAAACATCATTATTTTTCATTTGCTCCCTTCGAGTGATATTCTCCTTATACAAAACGAAAAAGAAAAACAAGGTACCTATTTTGAACCTACTGTCTATAATCTACAGTGTTCGGTTGACATTTCGAGAGTTTTCTCTTATGAACCTATTCGTTAGCATGGGACATTAAGGCCCTAGCGCCCGAGTTGTGCTAGGTCAATAGGTTTGAAAAAAAAAAAGTTTATTATAAACTCATGTACAACATTATCAATATATGATATTTTCGTACTAATAGGTACTGTTGCTAAAAAAAAAATATTTTTTCACTTGTTTTCCCTACAACAGCTTTGATCTTTAAAAATATGTTTACCCAAAAAAATGCTGTTTAAGAGTTCTTTAGAATGTACATCGCATTTGTAAATCAATCAATATTTCGCAAAGAAAATGGATTTAAAGGTCAGCGGGGCTCTATCCGGGCGCAGCTGGCTGGAATTAAGTACGATTATGTGTCTATTTTACTCCGGCCAGATGTACAATGGACTATACGCCTTAAATAGGTTAGCTATTAGCAAACACTGAGGCCGGCAGGGAATTCCACACCTTAGCTGTACGCACAATGAATGTGTTCCCAAAACGTTTTGTGCGTATGGGTGGGATGTGCACCTTGTACCGGTGGCGCATTGCCGCCGTACGCGTGCTGGTCCAATGACACTCCCTGCCCCCCTAGCCAAGTTACAACCGTTTCGTTTCGATTCTCTTTTCGTTGATCGCCTCGAATCGGCCACGCCTACTATACCTTTGTTCTGACCACGTGACTGAGCATTGAGATGACGTCAGAACAAAGGACCAGGAGGCGTGGCCGACTCGACACGATCAACGAAAAGAGAAACGAAACGGTTGTAACTTGGCTAGGAAGGCTGAAATGCAACTGGTAGAAAACCGACCGGCTAGCAACTCACACACATACATCCCTAGTTTTTAATTAGTACAAAAAAGGGCTCTATCCGTACCCGTTACTGATCATATTTATGTAGTCAACAGTAAAAAACAAAAATCCTAATATTGTCCACGGAGTTTTTTCTTATCTGGTAAATTCATAACAGAATCAACATTCATAACAATTGCTACTAGAAAATACTACGCACAGTGTTTTTCCATTTTAATCGTTATTTATTCATTCATAAATCAATAGCCTGTACAATATTTTCATAAGTTGAGTGATATTTTGGGATATAAAAAAACGCTAATAACTTTGCTGTTTATGAACATAATTTTTTGAGACTCTTCTTAAATAATAACAAGACCTTTTTTAATAACCCCTTAAAGTATTTGTACTAATTAAAAACTAGCGGTGTATATATCTTATAAGTCTTTTGCTAACCTTTTAGTAAACATAAGTCATGATGTTACGTTTTGATTGTAGCTGTGTTTCAATTCCTGAACTGGTACGGAAGGAAGGTATAATGTGACCTATCAAAATATCGAATTAGTACAAAAGACAAGATACTTACGTTGTGAGACCAGTATGAGAAATCAAAGTTGAAGCTTTTAGCGCCATCCTTACTGCCAGGGGGTGCCTTCGGGTTTACTATAACTGTAACAAAAGAAAATAAATCTTTAGTATGAAGTATAAATGCAAAAGTATAAAGTCATACAGTTGCTGTAATAATTCTACAGTTCTAGAGGATAATCAGATTTGTGATATTCAGCTACATACTATCACTTTTGGTGTAGTACGGTTGTCCATCACATTTCCACAAACAAGGCATGTCTAATATTATAATTTTCTTAAACCTTAACACGGGCTGCGAATTATTAGAAAGTGTTATCGTGGCCCTTTCAAAGGGCAACTGAAGAAATACAGGTGGGTTTAGTCAGTAAAGGTCTGACACTCCCTCCCGCTCCTTGCAGGGGGGAAAAAGTCGTTTGATGATTTCCCACTTTTAAAAAAAAGATATTGTTGCAAAGAATACACATGCGTTTCGTTGTCACTTGAAATCACATAGGTAGATACTTAATTATTTTACGAAATAATATGAAGCTCTTTATCCTTGTAGACGTTGTTAAAGACAAACTAACAATAACTTGATATTACATAATATGACTAAGGGCAACATGGTAATTCTCCTTTGTAATCTAGATACATATAATATATATATAAATGAATCCCTATTTCCCTTCGTCACGCATGATCGGCAGGACCAATTTCGCTAATTCTTTTTTGTTTTGTTTGTTTTTGTCAGGAGAAGGTTCTTATGAAAGAAAAAAATTAGAAAGTTGTGCAGGTATTATTAAAAAACTTAATGCCTATTTATCGTTCACACATTTGACAGTTCGCACGTTTGACATTATAATCATAGCAAAAGACAGCTCTGCGTTCAAAAATGAGGTTAGAGTTAAATCTAATGACGTCATCAGGGTAGATACTCGACGCTCGCATATGCGAACGTAGAGTTCAACTGTCAATGCCAAGGCACTGTCATTCCAGCCGCTTACACCAACCTACCCTGCTCGGAGTTAGGGTTAGTTGGCAAGTTATAAAAGAACGACCCTGGGTTGCAACTCGAAGCATTTTTGAACGGTTAGAGTAACGACCCTACCCTACTCTGGTTATTTTTGAACGCAGGGCAGGACGACGTGTCTGTCAGATCAGCTAGTAAACATATTTAACCGTACCGTTTTTTTTTACTAACAACTTGTGTTTGTCCTTCCAGCACATACTAACATATACCACGAAGTTAAAAGCTCGACGGTGATCCTCACCAAGTCGCCGTCTAAACGTAACACTGGCAGAATAGTCTTTTTTTTTTTTTAATTCATATAAACCAGTGCTTGACTGCGATCCCACCTGATGGTAAGCAGCGATGTCGCAATCGGATCAATTGCCATACAAAGGAAAAGAAACCGTAAGTACCTTTTAGAACTTGCATCAATCATAACACCATGAATCACAGTGCTTCATTAAAAAAAATTGCCGTTACAAATGAGTCTGATGTTTTAGTTCGAACCAGACACATAAGACAGGGTCGTAAAGTGCCCGGCTGGCACCTAGACTCATAATCCAATTCAAGTCCATCATTAACCAGCTATGTCGACCACTAGACGAGGCACTCTGTTCCTACTATATGAACTAGGAAAACCGCCTTTAAGGTTTGGAAATTAAGGCTCTGTAAAACTTTGTGCGGTCGCCAGTACGTACACTCTGGGTTGTAAGTTACTAGTATCCATCGCACACATTAATTACGAAATCCAACCTTACTGCTTTCTAAAGTCAAATAGTAAATATGGACGAGTAGCAGTACTAATAAAAGTTGAACTACGAAATCCGCCTTTACAACTTTGAAATAAAGGCACTATCTAAGTCAAAAGTAACCAAGGTGCAGTTGCCTGTACATTTCACGTTTCGCACAAATGTGAGTAGCCGAGGCGTCGCGACGTATCGACCGTCGTCGTCGTCGTCACTCGCCTGTATGCAGTAAGGACTGGTGTACACGAGCGAAAGAGTGCTTTGAAAAGAAAGCGTCAATGCTAGGGCTGATATGAATGCCTTGATTGCTTGGTTTTGTGTAGCTTTCGGTTTCAATTCAGAAATGCAAGGTCGGTTTTAAGTCCATTATGTTCTGATTTGAGACTTATCTATATTTTTTACTGACAATCAATATTTCAGACAAAGGGTCTATGTCCAGGTGCATATTAAAGAAAAATCATGTCATTACTTCTTAGAATTTGATCCAACATTAGCTACAGTATCGAATGGTGCAGTAATGCATGACCAGCCTTATAATGTTTCCACTGCTGGGTCTCAGGCCTACTCTCTAGGGGAGGCGAAAGGAATGGGCCCATTGTGGGTTCGTCGGAATCCATTAATCAATTGTGCAATAATACAGTGTTTTTTTTAATCAACTATCTACGAATATTGATTGACCTTACAAAAATCCAATGATGCAACTTTTCTTTCATAATCAGTCCCGAAGCGCCTTTGATTATTATTTTTAAATACTCAGCAAAGTTTCAGAGATGCGATTCTAAATAACTTAACCCTAACTTGTAGACAACCTTGCCTCCTTCAATGCGTAGGTAACTTAGCCTATCAAGTTCTAAGTTATCTAGTGTTCAGAACAGACTGAACAGGTTAATTCTAAAGCGCTACTTAAAGTTTCGATACCGCCTATCTATTCACTTAGCCCCGACTTAGAATCACTTAAGAGTTGGGGCGAGTTGAACCAACTTCAAAGTTAGAGGCAATTGGATCAGGCGTATAACTTGAAAGTCAATTAGTCTAGACAGTAGAAATCTAAATTGAAATTCGTTTTCAGGAAGCTATTAGTTGTAACAAAAGAAAATTCTTTTAAAAGGATTGAGTAGCCATCTTAATCTATATATATAAAAGAAAGTCGTGTTTGTTACACTATTTATAACTCAAGAACGGCTGAACCGATTTGGCTGAAAGTTGGTGGGGAGGTAGCTTAGAACCAGGAGAAACACATAGGAGACTTTTTTTTTGAGTAGGGTAGAGTAGGTTAGAGTAGGGTAGAGTAAGGTAGAGTGGGGTAGAGTAGGGTAGAGTAGGTTAGAGTAGGGTAGAGTAAGGTAGAGTTGGGTAGAGTAGGATATAGTTAGTTAGGCGGTACGAAGTTCGCCGGGTCAGCTAGTTTATTATAAATTATTGATAAATTCGTGCTTGATCTCTATCTCCCTTAATGGTGTGGTCAACGATGAAAATTCTTTTAAAAGGATTGAGTAGCCATCTTAATTTATTATAAATTATTGATAAATTCGTGCTTGATCTCTATCTCCACTGATGGTGTGGTCAACGATGGAGCACACTTGTCTAGTAGTTACATATTCCGTTTTTATTTTAAGACTCCCAGGTCATTGCTCTTCTACGGCATTGTTCGATAGAGCTACTTTGGCCCCAGAATGCAAAGGTTAACCAAAGAAACACAGGACGCTTACCATCAGGTGAGATAGTGGTCAAACGCGAACCTATCAATAATTTTAAAAAAAAGGTAAGTTTTCGTCAGTAAATACCTAACAGTCTGAAACTCCCTTTTACACCGCCACTTGATGATGTCACAAAAAAATGGTCATTGGTCTCAAGAAACAGACATCTGCTGCAATGTATTTTACTCCTTAGCTATACACACACTGAAAGTATTTCCAAAACGTTTTATGCGTATAGGTGGGATAGGATGACCACCAAATATCGCATGGCTGCCATCTTTAAATCATAAAGCCAACCAACATGAACCAACCACCATCCATTACACAATTAACATTAATCCGAAATAGCACATAACCCACAAGAAATCAAACTCGTCCTCCACAATACCTAATTTAATAACCCTCCCCTAGCATCATAAACTTGAATCGTAAAATATCGTATGAGTCAAGCGCGCTTCACCGCTTCTATTGTGCACCGGGGCTTATATGTGTGAGTCACAGATGCAGCTCTGCAATATGTATTGTGTGCCAACATATTAACTATGTACTCAGGGTAACTGTCTAGGTCTTGGCTGGCTGTTTAAGGCCCTAGCTCCCGAGCAGTGGCATATAACAGTGACTTTCTGAAGCCTATTCCTCGGTAACGACTGGTTCAATAGATTTGAAAAAATAATTGTTTATTATAGGTTTATGTACAACATTATCAACATATGATTTTTTCGTATGACTATTTCTTTTGCCAAAAAAAAAATTATTGACATGATATTTTTTCGCTTGTTTTCCCTTTCGAACGGTTTTGATCTTTAGAAATATGTTTACACAAAAATATTATTGGTTAAAAGTTCTTCAGAATGTAGGTAGCATATGTAAATCAATCAATATTTCGCAAAGAAAATGGTTTTAAAGGATAGCGGGCTCTATGCGGGCGCAGGTGACAGTACGATTATGTGTGCATTTAACTCCGGCCAGATGTTCAAAGGACTGTAAGCCTTAAGGTAAAACCACCAGTGTAGTGCGAAATTCAAATTTTCTTAAGTTGTATGTTGATTAACCTTTTGACGTGCGTAATTAGAGACACAATAGTAAGACAATGGCTTGCGGGCGCCGGCTACCGCCTGAGCGTTAATGAATTAAAAGGCTAGATTGAATAGGCTCTTAGTAAACTAGTACGATTTACCATCAACATTTAAAAACAAAAATTATATAAATGTAATTGGCGGCCGTAATACGTACCTACATATTTATTTATCCTATTGAATAACTTTGTCATGAAATAGTCATTCAATAGGGAACTGATGACGGTTGTATTGATGGTTTTTATTATTATAATTCCATAAATAAATACGTATAAATAAATGAATTTATTTATTTATTTATTACAGCCGCCAATTGTATTTGTCGATTCTTTGTCCTTACTACAGTTATGGTAAGTTACGTCTTCGACCAAAAATGTATATTTGCCGTCATCACAATAGTTACCCATTTTAATATTTCATACAATTCATCAATCGTTTCCTTGGTCAAATTATTTAATGAATAATAACATTGTATTTGAAATAAAATCATATTTATCGGAACCTAGTCCCACTTTGATTTCAATAAACACATTTAACACAACAACACAACATTGAATTTTAAATAAAATCATAATATTTATCGGAACCTAGTCCCATTTTGATTTCAATAAACACATTTAACACAACAACGCAACATTGAATCTGAAATAAAGTCATATTTATCGGAACCCAGTCCCACATTGATTTCAATAAATACATTTAACACAACAACACAACATTGAATTTGAAATAAAGTCATATTTATCGGAACCTAATCCCACTTTGATTTCAATAAACACATTTAACACATTTCTACAGAATGAATCAAGCGCGGTTCACCGCCTGTATTCATCTCTTGTGCACCAGGGTTTACTCAAGCCACAGACGCAGCGTTGAAATATGTATTACATGCCAAAATACGAGTATACACAATATACTAAGAGTCTGAGAGCATTTGTTTGTCTTAGCTAACTGTATATTGTGAAAAGTGTAACAAACATATTTTTTAAATAATCTCTTATGATACGAAACTCTTTATTATTATTGATAGGCTCGCGTTTGACCACTATCTCATCTGATGGTAAGCGACGATGGGGTTGACGTAGGAGCACGCTTGACAAGAAATAACGTATTCAGTTTTGACTTAAAGACCTAAGCCTCTACTAGACCGAGTGACGTTCTATTAGCGATACAAATGGCTTACTATTGTATGATACCCGTGCTAAAAATGCTAATCAAATAGTTCAGCTATTTGTTTATCGTCGTGCTTCAACCATCAAAACATATTTGTGTACAAAAAACAATTGAAAAGTATTTCAGTATTTCAAAAAACAAAAGAAAATTACATCGTTGCAAGCAGTTACCAGACGGTCTGTGTGGGGTACAGTTTCAGTTTTAAGGCTCTAACTCCCGAGCAGTGCCATAAAACAGTGACTTTCTGAAGCCAACTCCTCGTTAACGGCTGGGTCAATAGGTTTGAAAACAAATTAAGTTTATTATAGATTCATGTACAACATTATCAACATATGACTTTTTCGTATGACTAATACTATTGCCAAAAAAAAAAAAATTTACAACATGATATGTTTTTACTTGTTTTCCCTACTCCTTTTATACGGCTTTGATCTTTAGAAATATGTTTACACAAAAAAAAACCGGTTTAAGTGTTCTTCAGAATGTACATAGCATGTAAATCACTCAATATTTCGCAAAAATAAAAATGGTTTTAAATGTCAGCGGGGCTCTATGCGGGCGCGGGCGGCTGTACAAGTATGTGTACATTTTTAACTCCGGCCAGATGTTCAAGGGACTATGCGCCTTAATGTTAACGCGGGTAAAGCAATCTAATAGAGAGCTATGCTTATAACTCTCTCTGTTTCCAGACGTGTTTTTAAGAAAATAAAATGTTCATATTTTATAGCAGTCCCCCTAGCCAAGTTACAACCGTTCCTTTTCGATTCTCTTTTCGTTGATCGCCTCGAGTCGGCCTAATCCTTTGTTCTGACCACGTGACTGAGCGTTGAGATGACGTCAGAACAAAGGAATCGGAGGCGTGGCCGACTCGAGGCGATAGACGAAAAGAGAATCGAAACGAAACAGTTGTAACTTGGCTAGGGGGCAGGAATCGTTGGAGATATACTAGTACTCAAGTACATATCTATAAACTATATACTATTATATTGCACATTCAAGGCGACCAGTAACTTTCCCATTTCGATACAGTTTTGCTTTATGTGCACAAAAATAACTATTTTATTCTGGTTTCCTCTATTGTTGACACTTAAGCAATTAAACGCTTAATATCTATAACACAAAATTGTTTTATTTAGAATTAAAAGGTACTTAATTTTTTTTTTAATTCACCTCCGTTTGTAATTTTTCAACCAATAATGAAATTCCGAAAAATTTCAATACTTGAATTTCATGAAATTTGCCCATCTACAACAAAACTGCACTGTTGCACTAAGCTATGTGTATACAGACTTATACAGTTGCACTGTCCATAGCTCCCAGGGGTGAGCAATCACACTGAGAGCAATGCCGTTGTTATTTATTCGTCGCTTTATGGCGCTGTTTTATAGAAAGGAAATAGTTCATTCGTTTCGTTTGTGTGAGTTAAGTGCACTGCTGAGTTGGGACCCTAATATGACGTTCCTTCATAATTCTGGTGACAAAGAGAGACGGAGTCATACAAGACTAATAGTAATATGACTTTTTGAAAACGGAATTATGATGGTATTGGCAGTTCGTGGTATGGCTCCTGACCAGGGGCCCAAGTCTGCTATTTTTATAAATTCGTCATTCCAACACGATCCCATTGTCATTTTGCTAAAAGTTCGTAATCTGCCAATTCATAATGATCGATCATTGATCGGTCAATGGTCTCGTAATAGAGTGGTGGTAGAATGACAATATTGAGCTAACTAAAAGCAATGACAACACAATGACGTTCTAATGGTAGGTCACTGATCAAAGGAACTGTCAAAATTTTAACAGATTACCGCAAACGTCAGATATTCATTTGTCAATATTTACAAGATTACCATTCTATGCCACTTCTTTCAATGGAGTATCAGTGGTTGACCATTGGAAAGTCATAATGACGCCATTATATTAGTAGATTACCAAATTTATCAAAATCAACAATTATGAAATCAATGATAGACCATTCTGACACTATTGTGATAGCAGACTTGGGGCCCTGTTGTTACATCGATCAAATACTACTATAGTAAAGTTGAGGATTGAGCCACGGAATTGCACTTTTCTGTCACAGAACCTTTATTTACTACTAGCTTCTGCCAGCGGCTTCGCCCGCTAGGAAATAGGTTTCTCCATACAAACTTTGAACCCCCGTTTCATCCCTTTAGGGGGTGAATTTTGCAAAATCCTCTCTTAGTGCTTGCCTACGTCATAAAAGGAAACCTTATGCAAAATTTCACGCTTCTATTCCCAGTAGTTTAGGCTGTGCGTTGATATGTCAGTCAGTCAGTTTTCCGGCCACCGTAGACGCGGGCTTGTGGGAGGCGAGCAATGGGTGGGTCGCCGTCCGACCGTCCGGTAACCGTCCGGACCGAGCCCAAGTCGTCGATGGCGCGTACTGTTTCACGCGCGCCTCAAGGAGATATCAGCAACTGTAGGGGCCATCAGGGTGGAAGCCTACTGGGGCCAAGGGTCTGATTCTGAAAGGAAGACTCGGCCCTGGTACGAAAGGCAACGAAGGAACATGAGTGGGTTTTTAGTCAGTAAAAGTCTGACACTATCTCGCGCTCCGCCCAAGAGCGGGGGATATCATAAAATGACTTTCCCACCGAAAAAAAAAAAAGAGTCAGTCAGTTTCTCCTTTTATATATAGGTATAGAAGAATGATGTCAATCGATGACGCGGTCGGCAACATCCTCTCTATCTCGCTCTAGTAAATAGTAAATGACGGTTCTAAGTTCTAAGTGACAGAAAAGGATAGAAGCATAGGACAGTGCGATTCTGTGCGGCCAGATGTAGCTCCTTATTTCCCCTCTCTTCCACGAATCAACAATCTGCTGTGAGTAATTATCAATGCAACTATGAACTAAAACATAACTACTGAATTCAAGTAAGTGCTTTATTTAAGAACATTAATTCAAGGATTTTTTTAAAATTTGAAGTTTCTGATATTGTCACATAACAAAGGGTATTAAAATATGTGGAATAAAATATCATTTCTCAAACATACAAACAAACATCTTTCACCTAGTCATAAACAAAAACCTGCCTATTTTATCTGGGAGAAATCATTAAACGGCACCTAGGGTTTTGGGAGTGTGGGATTTTTACCTTACTAAAACCACATCGGTGATCATCATCATCACATGAAAGTGGTCTCGTGAAGTCGTGACGTCTAAAAAGGGTGGTCTTTTTAGAGGTCACGACTAAAAAGACCACCCCGGAACCCCTTCTATTAGCAACATATAAAAATCATTACATACTTAGACGAACACGTCAGTCAGTTTTTAGATATCTATTGCATCTTCAGCTTAAAGACGCTAGTTTCGGTCAAGCCGAATATTCGGCCGCTTTTTGACCGAAGCCGAAAGTTTTGTTGGAACCAGTTTTTTTAGCCGAAATTGGCCGAAACCGGAACCGAACATCAATCAATACAAACTTCTACACAAATGCTTCTACTTTATATTGACATAGATATAAGAATGCAACACTGCTACAGTAGGTAGATACTAAAACGCAGCAAGGGTAAACCCGCCATGTTGTCGGAACTGACGAGAGGCTTCCGCCATCGGAAACCAGCCCGCATCGAACGCTTCAAGGTCGCACAGACAAAGCATTCGATTGTCGCAGTGTAGAATATGGATAGATGTTGTGAGTTCTGGATAATGTTGTTTGTATATAGATAAAGATTGTATGAATAGTTGTTTGCACCGATGGAATGGAAAATGAAAAATGTTATCTTCTTTATTATTTATAGGCTCGCGCTTGACCACTATCCCACCTGATGGTAAGCAATGATGTGGTTGATGATAGCCTAGCTAAAAGTAACCTATCCACTCTTGACTAAAGACCTCCAGGTTGTAGCTATCAGCAAATACAGACTTCGGCCAGGGAATTCCACACCTTAGCTGTACACACAATGAATGTGTTCCCAATACGTATTGCGCGTATGTCCAACATGAACCGGTGGCGCATCACCGTACGCTGTACGCATTGTAGTCCGATAATAGAACGGGCTTGGCGGAATTAAGTTATGCAACTCCGACGTATACTCCCCGAAATGCAACCAATAGGAAACCGACAGGCTAGCAACTAGGTGTCGAACTTTTGCGCTTGTAATACCTATTATTACAATACCCTTGCAAACCCTATTAGTGCACTCTACCAAATTCTTTTACCAAAGTATTCAAATGCCAAAGATTAGACGATAATCAAGCATATACCAATTCAGGGCATGAGGTCACAAGTTACTAACCTGTGGCAAATATTAAAAAAGAAAATGAACAAAACAACCAAAGTTGTAAAACAAACAATAGCTACCTCAAGAAACAGCAATATATTTCTAGTACAAAAACCAACAAATTACCACCAGAAAGTAAGTCGTAAGTCACTGAACTGTACAAAAAAAACATGAGTGTCATGAACTTCGCATAACGGCCAATAATTGGTTGTTCCATTTCATTTTACAAGCTCTGCTACCAAACAATCGCCGCGTTTCATTGCGTTCAGATGAGAAATGGTTATAAAAGTAAATGGGGTAGCTAAAACCGAAGGGTCAAAGTACCAAGTGATTCACCAGTTGTGATTGTGAAAGCATGATGTGGAAAATGTGAAAGTCGCATGCTGTTCCGGATGCTTTGATGGTCATGAAGAAGGAAATAATGAAGATCATGTGACAAGAAAAATTAACAGGACAGGCTATAATTAAAGAAAATATGGACATAGGTACTAGATTCTGCCAGATGTATCACTAGCGAGATCGTAGAAAATTATCATAAGGAAACATATTTCCGGGATGAAAAATAACCTATTTCCTATTCATGGACATGATATACCTGTGTGCCAAATGTCAAACAAATCTGTTCAGTCACAAAATAGATAGGTACAGAAATCCATCAACATACAAAGCGCGCTCGAGCAACGCACACATAGACACCGCTCGCGGACACGATATCTCAGCCCGGTTGGAACCAGCGAGTGCGAGTATCATCCGTTTGAGACACGCTTCTGTGAACTTTTTTGTGTAATAATGGAGCAAAAAAAAGAAATTATACCTGTTCAGTGGACGGTTGTTTAAATTGAACAATTGGTAAATTATCGTTTTTTAAGCTACCAGTTGTTTCAGAGAGGTAGGTATTTGCTTGTTATTTGATGATTTGTTTTAATGCAACGCAGAACAGTTAGTTAGATAGGTAAGTACCTCAGTGGCCACCAGCCCCGCGCCGAGAAGAAAGCGAACATGACTTTGTGGCCATGTAATATTTTTACAATTTATATTAGCTCTCGGACGGAGCGGCGCCGACCCTTGCGCGACCGTCGAGCGTAGGCATGAAAAGTGAAGTACATACATGAGATTGACTTCTGTACCTATCTATTTTGTGGTTCAGTCATACAAGCGTGAAGGAGTAACAAACTTACACACACATACTTAACTCTGTCAAGTGTGATAGAGATGGATTGAGTACAAGTTGATTAAGAAAAAAGTGAACACCTTGATCACTGCTTATGGAGATGTACAGAAGAATAAAACTTATTGCGACGACCCCAAATAAATATGAATAAGGCCGAATAACATAATTCTAGTTTAAGGCCTTAAATAAAGCTGAGGGATTAACGAACGCAAAGGCTGGTGAGTTATAAAAGGTTTCAGTGAGTAAAAGTGTGACATTCCCTCTTGCTCCACCGAAAGCGAGAGGGGTTATTTGATGAATTCTGACCGAAAAAAAAGCAATAATAAAGATATGTTAGCCTAGTTTTTGTCAACAGAAACATCAATAAACAACAAATCATCAATGATCGGTAGATGATGGCACATGCAAGGCCATCATTGTTTGTTGTTTGCAGTGCTAAAGTACTCATCATTATCATCACCATCATTTCAGCCGAAAGACGTCCACTGTTGGACATGGGCCTCCCCAAGTGTCGCCATAACGAACGGTCCTGTGCGTCTCGCATCCATCGGATTCTCGCGACCATCGCCGGGTCATCGGTCCACCTTGTGGGGGAGGCCTTCCAACGCTGGTAAGCGGTTGCGACTCCAAAACCTTTCATCCCCATCGACCATCAGTTGCGAGCAATGTGCCCTGCCCACTGCCACTTAAGTTTGGCGTTTCTTCACTACAGTACTACAGTGGAATTTTCTTCGCAAGTGGGATATTCATCGTTTTAAAAAGCATTTAATAGAAAAAAATATTGCTCCCAATATTTTCAAGCTCATTTTGTACTGAAAACAAAATACTGGAAAGCTTTTGTTCTCTCCTTCAAAAAAAAAGATTTACTTCACAAATGATCGCTCATTCCCGAGAATTTGAGACGTAACGTAATTAACGGTGACTAATTGCTTTGATGCTTCAGGAGCCTTCAGAAAGAATTTTTACGTCATTTCCAAAGAGAGAAAAAACAAATGCTGTTTTTATTTTTCTCGCAAAAACCCAAGTTGAAATTCATTTACGGTTGATTAGATTTTGCGCTAATTTAATTAAATTATTTATGAAGAAAATTGTGTTTCGTTCGTGTGATAAGTTGTTTTAATTTAACCTTATAATATCAAATAAGGTTTATTTTGGCAAGATATCTACACCATCTACTAAACGAATGTTTTTACTAGCTTCTGTCAGCGACTCCGCCCGTGTGATAGTAGGAAATATATGTCTATGTCTCGCAATGAGAAGGTGAAAGAATTTTCAAAATCTGTCCAGTAGTTTTTGAGTTTATTCATTACTGATAAAAATAGAAATAAAAAAATACAATTCTTTCCTCTTTATTTTATTTCTAAAGTAATAACTATCAGACGAATCGTCTCATGAACATGATACTCAACTTCAGACCTTGATCAATATTCAACCTAAATGCTCATTTCAGCATAAATTCTAGCCAAGAACAGGGTTGCGTGCGGCCGCATGCTTAACATAACATGCTGTGTGCCGTAAACTACTCGTATAGGTATGTAGCTAATATATTATACTCTAATTCGGCATTATAAAACATTTTTTAATGTGAAACATTTTTAATATTATCGACCCTTTTTAAGAAGAACATCGTAAGCGACATTTTGGGTTTTTAGCAGGAATGGGTTTTCTATTCTATAATTAAAAAGTATTTATAATAATATCATTCTAAAACTACTGAGGACCATTCATGTATAAGTAAGCACTACAGGGGATGGGGGGGGGTCTAGATGGTGATTACGTCAACAGTCAACATACATACATACACACACACACACATTACACACATCATTGTACATTTTTACATTACATCATCATCATTTTATTATTATTTGTACATTTTTTTAGTATTTTAAGAGGACGATATCGAATTTTCGATGTTTTAAAACCACAAGAAAGAGAGCAGAGACACACCACTGAGCAGCAAACATCCAATGTCATTGAAGATGAGAGTCATGGATTCGTGTATCATGGACTGAGGACTGTTAATTTGAATTAATATGTAAAAAATTTAAATGAAGTTTGTTGTTTTCTTTATTTCAAGCCTATTCCTTATTTATAGACTTACAACTATTGCTCATAAATTACAAACGAAACTAATACATTGACAAATATTTGTTCCAATGTTTATGTAAGCATAGGGGGGGGGGGGATGAAAGCTTTGCTTACTTTTGCTGATAATTGTCACTTATTTAATAACTATTATACTATTTTAGTCAATTGTGTCTCATTCCTGAGCTCCAAATTAACATCTTTACATAATGTTTTCTGAATGAAAAAAAGGAGCATAGACGATAGAATAATACGTTTAAAAAGGTTAGAAGTTATGTCATAAGTTTTGTAAAATTCCTAAAAGGTGTTTGTTTCTGTCATCCCTACGAACTCGTCTATTATTCGTTTATTATTATTATTAGTCGTCGTTTATATTTACATGTATCTATCTATCATAAGTCTTCGATTTCTTTTAGAGCAGAACTGCTAACGCGAAACTAAAGAAAGTAAATACAGTTAAAGAACAACAGTTAAAAATAGAAGAGAATTAAATTGAATCCGCACTAGTATAATTGAAAATAAGGCTACATTTAAATTTATCTTATGAAAAGAAAGCTTGGAGACTAGCTTGAAAACTCCCTCAATTCCTTACAGTAGGTAAAAGTTCCACAATGCATTATCAACTTAGACCACAGTACCACAGATGAGGGTACAGCAATATAAGTGGTTAACAATTTTAACGAGCGCAACCGCACCGCGTCTCGACACGTTTCGGACGTAACTCGTAGAAAACGGCAACTTAATAAAACTTTATGTGACATTATGGTTTTATTTGTGTACATGTAATCAAAACGCCAAACACGTACTTTATGAAATAATAATCCACAAAATCTATGGAGTTGGTTGTTAATTTAGGTTGGGTGCGAGAATTTTGGAGAATGTCTTAATTTGTAGCCGATACAGGACACATTAGAAAATCCCAAAACCAAAATCAATGAAACTTATTTAAAACTACACGAACTTTCTTAATCTGATAAAGACAATGAAACATGACAAAGGTTATACCAAGCTGTTTTCGATCTAATGAAACAAAAAGAAACAACTTGAAATATTCATCCAATCAAATCCATTCCGGAGTAAATGAAATGAAGCCACGCGAATCATTTAGAGGCAGGAAGCGAAACTGCGGTGAATTTACGAGAGGCATGGAACAGCCCATGGACAAGGTTTATAGACCATTATGGGGTTTATAGGCCATTGAAACGCATAGGGATACGATGGGGCGTAGGGACGGAATGATTTGCAGATTTTGAACACCTGGCCACGAAATTCAAGGCTGGGAAGGGTTTACAAATGACTCAAGCTATTGAGGGTAGTCCTTTGTGGAAAAGTGTGACTCATGTTTTTCATTAGAACACTACTGAATTTGCGTGGTTTCGTTGCTTTGAATTCGTACTTCATAATAGTACACAGGGAATATCATGTTGCAAATGCCTCAACCCCATTTAACATGGGACCTAGAAGATGTATAAAATGTGATTATTGGAAATTCACAAGCAATGACCGCTATTAAACGCTGTCTCTGAAAGAGCTAGGAACATCGTCAGTAGATGGGTGTGAAAGCTTTTACAGTGTCCATGCTAATGCATGTTAATGGTATCCGAGCTTAATACTTAGTATGACGCATGTCATGACGTCATGCCTTACCCATTACGAGCCTTCGCTTTACCACCCATGTTGTCGAGTCGTGACAATGAACTTGAAAATAGCAGATCATACGGGATTATTGTATTTGGATTAGATGTAGAACTTCATGATGGTTGAGATAGTGCAACTTCCATTAGTTGGAAAGAATTCAACATTTATTTGATTTTATATCTATCTATGTAAATAAAAAGAGAAACTGATTGACATATCAATGCACAGCCGAAACTATTGGGACTAGGAACGTGAAATTTTGCACAAGGTTTAGTTTTATGATGTAGATGAGCACTAAGAGAGGATTTTGATAATAATAGATGATCTAATAGGATGAAACGGGGGTCCAAACTTTGTATGGAGAAACCTACTTTAACGCCGGCGAAGCCACTGGCAAAAGCTAGTTCTATATAATGATAGTGAACGAAAAACCGATGTCGGTTTTTGTATCACTGTGTTAAGTGTTATCTGGGAAGTTGTCATTATAAAAGTCAACTATTACACAAAACATCGAATCAAAACATGCCTAAACGAAGACACTCAGTAATGTACGTGTACATCTGAACGCTTGGGAAAACATTACCAAAAGGGAAACGCACATAAATATATACGTAGTTTAACACTAACGAGGTTCGAGCTCGTTAGGTGAGCGTACTGCACAGAAATGGGAGTTCCTTCGACTGTGACGACATATTCAGGCCAGTTGCCGAGCTGTTAATAGCAGTAATTGGTTTACCTATGTACGTCCACAACTCTTTGCTGACAGAAATATCTGGCTGAAGTTAAAGGTAAGGATAAGATTAGAATTTTCTGGACTATAGTCGTTGAAGGTAAAGATGGTAGTGAAATTGGTTAGCGTTAGGTAAAATATACTGCTCATACATATGTAATCATCCTTACAGCGTTTCCACTGCTGGGACTAGACCTCCTCTCTAGGTGAGAAAATGGACCATCATCAACAAGGTGGGCGCAGTACGGGTTGCTAATACACATAGAAGAAAATTTTGAGATACTAAACTACTAAAATTAAGTATCTTTCAAATCATCTTTAGAGTTATCTGCGTTTATTTCAAACCCAAAGTGAACAATTGTAATAACTTTGCTTTTAGAACCAGTGTCTCTGCCTTCGAAAAGTACGTTTCAAGAGCTTTAAACTTTTTAATTAAATAGTGAAGTGCTCTTGAAATCACGATTTATCGTTCATTATCTGAAATTCCGATACGGCTCAGAGACTTGAGCTAAGGGCAGAAACTGTGTGAGAAACTACTTATTTTACGACACTTCAAATCTAAACTTTTATTTAAAATATTTCAAAAGGCGGAATCTTTCTTTTTTTCTAACGAAGGTAGTAATTAGAGAGAACATATTTTAAGAAAACTCAGACAAAAGGTTTCACTAACAAATTCTAACAAGCACCTTTATTTGTTCACATTGTTTACCATTACAACTCCGCTGTTTATATAAACTCCTAAATTCCAGTATCAAACGTTAAATAAACTTAGTTTTCTCTAAGTCTAACAAAATTACTGTACTGTGTAAATAATTTACAAGCGGAGCAAAATTTTTAATGAAGTAAAATGACCTTTACAAGATAAATTCCAGAGTTGAATATCCAATGAACAGAACATATTAAATTGTGTGAGGCCAGAGTAATAAATTTAAAAGTTGCAACAGCTCAAGTACGGCACTCCACATGACTACTCGAGTGAGGCTTTCCCTCGAGATATTTCCAGAGAGCCCTCGAAAATTACATGTTATTTTTCTAACAAAGAACGAAATTCTGCTAATAAGGAGGGTATGTTTTTTAGTGATGAACATTCTAGAAATGCCGCAGAATATTCACGTTAAACGCTATTATGTTGAGAATTTGGGACGGGCTAACCCAATTTCATTGAAAAATTTTTGAGGGACCCTGTATATGGGAAAAAATTCAGACATGGGCTTAAAGGAGCCCCTTTAGTGACCTTCAGGAATTCTGATGATTCCGTTGTTCCTTTTACTTACAGCCAAACGACTTTTAAGGTTAGTAATATGATATTACCTTTTAAGTACTCTTCACATCCCTATTAGTAAACAGCCCGATTGATTTCTGCTGACATTGCTGCCTTGTATGGTTTCGTTCGCGACCTTCTAACAGTACTTTGCGCACACTCTGTACTGCGCACATAAAACTCCAAAATCTTTACAATTATTTTTATTTTCACTTCAAAAAAGAAAAACATTTCAACAAAAAACTTTTGTAATTCAGCTTGTTTAGAATTTTATTGAGATTTATAAGACCCTTATTTCTTTAGAAACGTAGATGGAGCGTCGATATTTATTATAAAGGCACATTAAGCGTAAAATTCAAGTGATATATTTCTAACATTAATGTAGTGTAACTAAACTGAGTGAAGTTATAATGGCTGGCAATTTAACGATTTAATGGGTTCGAAGAGTAATTTGAAAATGCAATAAAGAGAAACGTAATGAAGTTTATCTTTGAAATAAGTGTAAAGATTTTAAGGCCCATTAGTTATTTTTTATATAAACCACATACTGAAGACAAGAACCCAAAATCGTTTCAAGTCTATGAGATACACCTTTAACGTATAAATCAATTTCCATCAAAGGGCCGGCTGTCTCAGCCTTTATTTTCACCACTTTACAGGTAACTAAAGGCAAAGGGCGGGGTTTTACTGCAATGTAAAAGTCAATCTTCGTTATCAAGAGCTGCGTGGACGGTGGCTAATTTAAAAGCCGTTCAAGGTGACTTGGATAACAAAACCCACTGAAGATTTAAGATATCGATTGCTAGATAATAATAGTCTTTGTCTGACTGATATTAATTGGTAGGCGTAATCAAACAGTGATTAATAAAACCTTCTAGTAACTTTCATCTCTTTCCACATAAAAGATTATTTTTGCAAAATAGCATATTATCGTCATTTAAGCAACAAATCTAATATAGGCTACATACGATAGGTTTTTTTTAATGAATTGTGTTTAGTCAGCTTATCGACACAATCTTTACAGTCCATATAAAACATGTTATGAACAACCTAGACGGTTATTACATCGAGATTGCTTTTTATATCACAAAAAGCTCATTACAATCATTATCTAAGCTCTGATACGTGTTATTGTTATATTCGATACATAAATCAGGCGATATGGTACTCAACATTGAACATATGTATTGATAAAGAACAAAAAGATCAATAAAACACAATACATTTGTGTAGTTAGGAGTGGACTGAGGATCATACCCTGGTGTACGCCGAAGATAGATAAAATAGAGTGTACGGTCATGAAATATGACAGAAATACTAAATTCGATAGTTTATTTATTTCTGATATACTGATTAGTTTTCATTTTAAGTGTTTGTGGTTCATCATGTTTGCCATCACCAAATAACCCTATACTAGTTTTGCCTTCAACCACATGATTCAAAGGCTTATCTTATTATTATTTGCTTGTATGTATACCATTTTTTTGGATGAGAAATAAACAAATAACTTCTCCCGATTAGGGAGGAGTGAGCAATCCTGCTTATACACCTACTTGTTTTTCTAATATTTGCATAAAACAGATATACTACTTCGTTTATCTTATCTTGTAGTGGGGCTGGCCCTAGGCCAGAGCACTTCGACCCTTCTGGATCTTTTGTGCTATTCCCCTCCTGTCTACTCAACCCTGGCCTAGATGGGGCTGAGCCTGTAGTCCTCGAACTACTTCGTTTACTATGGTAATACGAGTGCCATGTTGTTCTCACACATGTAATGGTTATTATATATTCTAGTAGTCGCAAGTCTACTGGAATAATATTCTGTTGAAATAAGAAGTATCTTTTGTGTTCTTCTGTCTTTGTGTCATTAATTTATTTATTTTCAAAATCATATTGGAATTCTTACCTGTAGTATTCCCGGTCATTTCGATGATGCATTTGCAGTCCCGGGCGATCTCCCGGGAGTTGAAGGGGCGAACCCTCACGGCCACCTTTACCGAAGACATGGCGGCTGTGGCTTCTTGCTCGCTCCTCACAACTACTAGTGCATCGGTACGGGGCCGGATTTACAACTGGAACAAAGAAATTACGTTAGGTTATGGGGAAAACATTTTATATATTGATTTTTTGGATGTGATGCATTTGGATAAAAGTATAAGAATAAGAAGAATAAGAATAAGAATAATTTATTATTACAAAAGATACATTTATATAAGTTTGTTTCCTGGAACTCACACTAGGATTCCCTGTGACGTGAGATCCAGGCTCCTTCCATACCTTACATTGTTGTCAGTTTCAAAGAATGTTCTTAAACTAACTTAATTTTAAGAAGGAATACAATACAACAATGGTTACCGAAAGTGTGTGAATAATGATGTTCGTTAAAATAGAAAAAATAAAAAAATAAAAGTGTTTGGAATTAAGGTAGTATGTCTGTAAGTTATAAACGTAAATTTGAGTTTACCTATGCGAGTGTTTGATAAATAAATATATATGAATGTGTTCTCCGTGAGTTTACCACTTAAGCTAATAAATTTTCAGTTGTGTCGTAATCTAAAGTAAGAAGCCACTTTGTTATTGTATTTCTACATTGGTTTTGTGTTAAAGGAAGAATTTTGTGTCGGTCATTGAGTTTCCCATATATGTGCGGACCCATATAACCGTACGACCTTCTGCCAATTGTTTTACGGCATCGTATCTTTTCCCAATGTACCCTTCGACTTGACATGATACAAGTGCTCTTGGACATTTTGTGAAATTTTAGTGTGACAGATAGGATGTAAAGCTGTCTGACTCTAAGCACTCCCACTTCGGAATATAGTGTATCTGTGGGGTACCGGTACGGTCGTCCATAGGCAACCTTAAGCAAGGCTCTTTGAGCTCGTTCTACCTTAATTAAAGAGGATTTTCCAGCCCCACCCCACGCTATGACACAGTAGTTGAGGATGGATTGACAGAGAGAGAAGTAAATCATCTTTAGAATAGAGTCATCTGCAATCTTACCCAGCTGCCTAAAAATACGTAGCATTTTTCTGACCCTGCCCCTTAAAGCACTCAGATGTTGGGACCATGTCAGACGGTTATCCACAAATACTCCTAGATATTTGATCGATTCAGTATGTTCGATGTAAGGACAAGCACAATTGTCTGGGTTAGAACAGGAATGCAATTGTGGACAAACGGCATTTATGGGGGAAGAGCGACTAGAGATAGCAAAATTTATTGCTTTCGTTTTTTCAACATTTAGTGTCAGGAGATTATGTTGTAGCCAGTTTGCCACAGCCTTAATCCCGCTTTCAGCCGCCAACTGGACGGCATCCCAAGTTTCCCCATAAAAAACAATTGCGGTGTCGTCCGCATATGTAAATATTTTTGCTTGCGGGATTTCCATAGCGCATAATCCGTTAATGTAGATTATAAACAAGGTAGGGCCCAGTACGCTACCTTGGGGCACACCAAAATGTACAGTGGTTGGGTCACTAGAATAATCTCCTAACACCACTTTTTGCGTTCTATCATTAAGATATGAGGTAAACCAGTCCAGGGCAACGCCACGTACTCCCAGAAGCGACATTTTTTTAATAAGTATTTTCCTAGAAATTGTATCAAATGCTTTGGCGAGGTCCAGGAAGATGCCAGTACATGCATGTCCTTGACCTAGGTTAAGGGTAATAAAATCGGCTAAGTTTGTTACAGCATCCTCCGTGGACCTGCCAACCCGAAAACCATACTGATTTTCGGATAGCAATTTATTTTTTTCTAGGTATGCGAGTAGTCGTTTATTTACAACTTTCTCAAGGATTTTTGAGAGAGCTGTCAGCAAAGAAATCGGGCGGTAATTTGCAGGATTGTTTGGATCTCCACTTTTAAATATCGGACAAATATTTGCAATCTTTATACAGTCAGGTATGATTCGCTAAGTTGCAGGACTAAAGGCTTTATTGATATAAACTAGTGCTTGACTGCGATCCCACATGTTAATGTTGCTACAGTTTTCAGTTATTCATATTTTATAAGGTATTGTTGATTTATCACAAACAATAGATCTTGAAAAAAAAACAACTCTGCGGATGTTAGGACCGAAAATTATACTTAAACAGGGAATATCTTCTTCTGAATGCAATGTCCCTCCACCACACCTGTTTCTCAAGGCAGAGAGAGCAAAGATGTCAGCATACTGCCAGCAAACCGTAAGGGCCCAGCAGGGTCGAAACCTACTGGGTCCATGGGTTCGCTTCTGAAAGGAAAACCCGGCCTTGGAATGAAAGCCAACGAAGGAACTAGAAGTGGGTTTTAGTCAGTAAAAGTCTGATACGCCCTCCAACCCCGCCCAAGGGCGGCAGATGTCATTGGATGATATCCCACCTAAAAAAAAATCCACGCCTGTTTACGTTTCTATAAAATGTAAAACAAATCTAATGCATTAATGAGCGAATAAGATCCAAATTTCAAATGCATTGCCGAAAATATGTTAAATGAAATCAATCACGATATATAAATTTATACAATCGCAAAGACGTGAAATAAATCCAATTTTATTTTAATATAACCTGAACATTAGCTTTCTGTGATTGAAAATATTTCTCGCATCTATTTGAATAGTAGTCTAGGTCATACGACTATTGACCTTTGGTTTAGGTGTGGCTAAGGTCAATAAAGGTTCAAAGATTTGCAAAGCCATTATAATAAATTAGCTAAAACTTAAGTCACGTAATAGCAATTACTAAGTTTTTATCATCAGCTGTTAGAAAGAAGAGTTGCATTCACGAATGGGTAATGGCGTTATGATTAGGCCCAACGACACGGTCGTTGTCCTCAATTGCTTTCATAACTGACCTAATCTAATCGGCTACTGCCAAATCGATGGACAATTAGGTTGCAATCGAAATTAGGCCTTCTTTGTACAGTTATTTACTGTTGAATTTAACCTAATGCGAACCGTTCGTCTACGCGTCTACGCCCTTCTGTCACATACCTTAGCATCCGTGTTACCCAATCTTCGATCGCCTACCTGAATGACATTAGAAATATTCAAGTCTGAATTTCTTTTCATTGTATTACTTTAATAAAAGGTACTCTAGAAGTTGTAGAATACTACTACTAGAGAAGTAGTACTCGCCTTGAGTAGGGAAGGAGACCTTTCCCGTGCAGTGGGAAAGACCAGACTAATAATAATAAAGCTAAGTATAGAACAGTTATATATTCATATATAGTATATGACTGGACTGTTGGTCTAGTGGTTAGTGGACCTGACTGCTATGCCGAAGGTCGTGGGTTCGATTCCCACCCAGGACAAATGTTTGTGTGATGAGCATGATCATTTATTCTGTGTCTGGGTGTAATTTATCTATAATATGTATGTATTTAGAAATATATAAGTATGTTTATCAGTTGTCTAGTACTCATAATACAAGCTCTGCTTAGCTTGGGACTAGACGGCGTTGTATGATAGTTGTGGAATATTATTATTAGTTGTAGCTCGCCGTCCGGTAAGAACCCAACTCGTGTTGACGTTGTGTTCCACGCGAATCTCAAAGAACTGTCAGTTAAAATGGGCTCACTAGGGCCGATGCCTACTAAGGACTGCAAAGGGAAACTGAAAGAACACCAGTGGGTTTAAGTCAGTCTGACACTCCTTCTCGGTCCACCCAGAACGGGAGAAGTTATTTGATAATTTCTTATCCCAAAAAAAAGGTCTACAAATGTCAGATCTTCCAATGCTATTAAAAATCATGTCACCCAAGCAATCATAATTTTATAAAGAGTCAATAGAAACACGCAAACGGTAAAGACGTTGCCGTGTTGGCCAAAACACTTCGGTTCAAAAATATAATTGAAATCATAAAGTAGAACACTCACACAGCTATTATAGCACTTAGTATTTTATCTTCAATAACAATCTGGAACACAGCAGTACAGCTAGATTTTAGCTTAGTGGCACTGCATTAAAAATTAGTGCTCAGATTTTTTATGAATTTTATGGAAACTACATCGTGTCATGGAAAACAGATAATATTTTCTGAAACCGGATTATGTCTTTGTAAACAAACTCATCCTCTCAAAGCGAAAGGCAGATCAAAAGGAAAAGACCAACATCGTTTGAATACAATTATTAAAGAAACCGTGAACTACGCATTAAATGGTCCTAAGATCCGGTTCAAAGACGTTGAAAGTAAAATAAAAAAAGACAATGACAAGAAATATTCGCTTAAAGGAGAAATAAAAGTCGTGAAGTCGTGGCATAATGAGGTTGTCGCGTGGGAGGGTCGTTGGGAGGCAAATGCTAACTCCTCCAGGCGATTTCACAAGCTATAACAATTATCCAACGTTCTGGAATTACTGGAAATGTTTCTGTGACGTCATTGAGACGTTGCCGTTTATGGCGTTCGAGATTCAAAACTGTTGGCATTAAGGGGTGCAAAGTCTGAATAGGGTTTTGTTCGGTATACGCATCTTGTTCTTAAGTCATCTTTATCAGTGCTGAATTGTTGTTTTTCGTTTTTGCAGAAGTTATTTTATTTAAAACAGAGAACTTAAGATTCATACAATTAAGCTATTTTTGCAGCTTTGGTATTCCAATGTCCATTTGTGCCACTAATGCTCAAAATATTATGGGTATTTATCACTGATAATCAGCTCAAGAGTTGATTTTTATTTACGATTACAGTAGAGTCGAGTTTAGAGTCGATATTGTATTTTCATTTTTAATAAGCAAATAACATTGAAAATTGAATTAATACTACTAGAAACAGCTATTATGTTTTAAATTTACAGTATCAATTTTTTTATTTTAGAAAATTATAACCTAATAAAAAACTATTCAATGTTTACAGTTACCACCTTCCAAACGTTAATTGACATTTAATGACAATATTATCGATTTACGAATAACAAAAAACATAATTATATTTCTGATGAGTTTTCTTATGAGAATTGATGTTACTGGCCAGAATGCTTTTGTGTCTTTCATTACGGTTTATTTTTTACGCGTTCTACGTTCGAATCTAACCGTTGCTGTTCGAAATAGCGAACGTCACGGCCAGCGCATGCGCTGTGACCGTTGCGCGAGCGTCTCAGCTGATCCGTTTTTTGCTCTACTATGGTATAAGTGGAGTATTGTGTTAGTATGACTAATGTCAGGTTATTTACATTTGTTAATGATTTGGTAATCATTATTGTTTGAGCAGGTAACAGATTTTTATATAACAAATGTGCGTAATTTGTGCGTAATGCTCGATATGCATTGTTATAGCATTTCACTGTGTTAGAAAGATAAATCAAAATAAAGAAATTGATGCATCAAAGAAAATAATTTAGTACCGATGTTTAGTACAAATTATTTTTGTTTGTTTACAATCTAATATTGTGCAATGAATTGTCACAGTCTTACCTACAATACAAAATAATCTTTATCCAATTTAGTAAATAAATAAAACCGTTACCTACTCTTTTGGGGTCTCCGATTATATAATTAAGAAACGCAGCACAAACAATTATTATAAAAAGCCGATTATATTCACTTGCACAACAGAACGATTTCACTGAAATACCCCGGCGGAGTACTGGGCACAGTAACGCATGGAGTCATGACGTAGTTCACAAAACTCACAGTTGCTCCCGCGAGCGCCGCGTACAAAATGGTGAATGTTTTCCTGAAAACGATCCTCGCGTGCCGTAATTGGCCGCGGTCGAGTGCCCACCGAGCGTATCGAAAGCGTCGGCCACCACGGCCACTGCACTACCAACGCACTTACGTAACACCCACTGCAACCGACATCTTCCAAAACCCTCACCTAAGCTAACAACGTACGCGAGATCGAAGGGGCGGCCATGAAAAAACGTGTCGCAGAGATGACTCACCGCGCGCACTAGCGCCACCTACAACCCTCCGAGATCGCAGATCGGTATCCGGGAAAAGCACATCGGAAGCCTTTAACCTTGGGCACTGCACTCGGCGCGATTACATGAGGCGTGAACGGATCCGCTACGGACTTACCCGAATCCCCGTGCGGTTGCGACCGATGGCGACGATTTGAAACGCGATTTCACAAGGTTTGTTTTCCAAGAGCTGGGAGCTCGGTCAGGTAGCAGCGCCGGCCGACATGGCGCGTCGCGTGCGGGTCCGCGGTGCGACTGCGGCCGCCGCGCGCCGCCGCCGCCGAGTCGCCGGAGAGGCCGCGGCGGCGCATGCGCGCTGGCGGACCAGCCTTCGATCTAACGCCGCCATGCGCGCCGTGCTTCGCGCACCCTACACCGCAAATAACACAATCCTCACTAACCTGACTATTCCAACTGCCCCAGAGCTGACCAAGCGTGTTCCAATTGACACTAATTGCTATTGCTATAAAATGACCACATCTCGTATTACATTAGTCCATCTACGTAGCAAACATCGACACTCAACCGAACCCTTTTGCGACGGAATCGTATTAGTTAAGGTTCGTCGCAGTCTCCGCCTCTCCTACACTCCCACATATGAAGCTAATTGCTCAAAAGCTTAGGGCGTGATGAATTATGGCAACGTCGTCTTAAATAAACATTTCATATTGACAAAGTACAAAGAAAGTTTACCAGGTATCTAATTGAAAATGCAAACAAGAGGAAAGGGCCGACCAAATCTGGAATGGAAGTCACTGAGATTATTCTGGGCACGTACGCTTTGATTCCAGTACTCTTGATCAACTTGATCGGTGACCTGTCTTGAATTTTGATGCAAGCAATTAAAATGAAGCAGTATTATGATCTCTAGCTATGTCTTCAAACCAACCCTTATATATACAATGAACCAGGATTGCGAAATTGTTCGAAAGAGTTACCGCTGAAACGCAAAAGGCAACTGAAGGAATACACGTGGGTTTTAGTCAGTAAAAGACTGAAACTCCTTCTCGGTCCATCCAGAGCGGTAGGAGTTATTTGATGACTTCCAAACTAAAAAAAAACAATTTCAGTGAAAAACAGGCATCATCCATCGGCTTCACAGCAAAGGCTTATTCTAACCTTCGGTCCTTACCAAAACAAATAAATTGAAACTCTGAACACAAGAACGAAGCAATAACAAAACAAATCAGGAAATGATCAATCTCAAAAGGAAACAAGACTCCCGAAGCTAAATTATTCAGTACCCCCTGAACCCCCTCGAAAAGTCCGCTGACGCTAGTAGACACCATAAATCATTTCGTTGGCGAATCTTGGGTCAAAGGACCAGACAAACTACGCACTTACATCGTGGAGCTGAACGAGCGGTGACGCAATTGAACGGATCGATTCCACTCACACCAATATCTGGACCTGTGCTGAAATACATCGCTTACAAACCAAGACCACCTACATTTAATCAATACATAGAAACAACTAGATATAATTAAGAAATGTAACAGTTTTCAGTCGGTCTATGCACGCCTGCATTCTAGAAAGATGACGCATCCCCGCTTCAGACGTTGACGGCGAATGCATGTTCGTATCGTACATTCTCGAAAACTGTAGTTTACCTAGTTGAATCTTAGTACTTCAAAGTGGGTGAACTGAGTAGAGTAATGGCTAATACAGTAATTAAGTTATTGTTAAGAACAGACAATGTTTTTGAATAAGTAATGCACACTGCAATTAACTTAGTTTTGCACAAAGACGTTCAAGAAAGACCTTCTATCGAATACAATTGATAAATAGTAATAGTATCGATTGACATTACTGTAGCCATATTAGGCGAAATGCCTTTTGGGCACGCATTACAACGTAACACAGTCATAAACGATGTTTATGAAGGGACCCTTGCCACGGGTCACCTCCCTACGCGAACCTTTTTTATATTTTTCATGTTATTGGTTCTATGCAATATCATTATGTAGATTTCTTTATTTAGACACTAACTCGACTTTCGGTTCTGTGAGATAAATGTCCAGACCAACCTAAATTGTCACGACAATATTGTGTAAATATATCGGGGCGAATATAAAACTTTATGAATGTCATATTTTTTTTGTTTTATTTAAGTGACAAATGACGAATCTTGGTCTCTAGCAATCGTCCCTTTGTTATTTCAGCTCGTAACGCGATCCATTTTGCCGATCTAAACTGAACTGTTAAAGGGGTGAAGCTTTAAAGGGTGTATACCTCCATCCTCTTTCTCGCTCACTCGACTGATATTTTAACTCGCCATGATAAGGCCCTAGAACGAAATAAAACCTTTAAACGATGACATTTCAAATATGAAACAAACCATCCACTACTTTACGGTTAACCTTCCAGTAAACGGTGGTTAAATCCGAATGCGTGGCTCAACAACGCGTGAGAGTATTTTACGAGTACATCAAACGGGACCTTCGAATTCCTTGGCTACCCGCGGATTTTCAATGTCAAACAGAAGGAAAAGAATGGCGTTTTATGTTGGCTTAATGGACCAAAGGGTTACTTACGTGGTCGTTCAGGGAACATCAAAAGCTCTTTTCATTATCATCATGTGACATTTAAACGGCTTTCCCAATTTATTTTCTTTGTGACCTTAAGAAGCTGTGTTTATCTTTATCAAACCTTTCACGTCGTAATAGATTTTGTTTGGACGTGTCGATTTTATTTTTGCTTTAGAGCCCTTACAATGACGTGTTATAATGTCAGGCGTGCGAGTGAGAAACAAGGATGGAGCTATACACCCTAAATAGCCCCATCTCTTTAACAGTTCAGTTAGGTCGTAAAATGGATAGCTCATGGTGGAGCCTCAGGTCACGTGTTTCTTATTGACAAGAATTTCTATGGACCTCAACGTCATAGTTCCATGACTAAGATCTTTGAAACAGTTAATTTTCTTAGGGCGGAATTCACCAATAAAACTAATCGCGTTTTAACGTTTGGCTCGCATAATCGCGTTTAGCCGCTGTCACTAGTGTCACTTGTCTGTATTTTTCTTTTGTTGTATTTTTACAAATGACACTAGTGACAGCGGCTAAACGCGATTATGCGAGCCAAACGTTAAAACGCCATTAGTTTTATTGGTGAATTCCGCCCTTAGTGAAGAAAATAAAACTAGATTAGACATAAGATAAGTAAACAATGCGCTAAAATGAGCCCAAGATGTGGGGTCGTGAATGGGGTTAACGGGAGCCTTCAATCTTATTCTGACGTCGGCTAAGCTGTTGAATCACGCAAGACCCATTTTCCGAAAAATACACGGGACTATATTAAAACGCAGATAAATAACACCCATTAAAAAGCAAAATGGGACCAGGGTATATATACAAAATGTTACTGGAATAATGCATACTCTTAAACATTCTAATTAGAAAATTAAGTTACAGTCATAATTAAAGAACTGGAATTTTACTTAAATGCATTTGGTAGTGTTTTCTTTTAAGATATTAGTTATCCTAATTGTAGGCAAATAATATGGAAATCTAGGCTAGGGCTATGCTCGGAGTTTCCTTGCGTGGTTGAATCAGAAATGAAGATATCCGCAGGAGAACCAAGGTTACCGACATAGCACGTAGAATCGCCAAACTTAAGTGGCAATGGGCAGGGCGCATTGCTCGCAGAACAGATGGCCGTTTGGGCCGAAAGGTTCTGGAGTGGCGACCGCGTACCGGAAGACGCAGTGTTGGAAGGCCCCCTACAAGGTGGACCGATGACCTGGTGAAGGTTGCGGGAATCCGATGGATGCGAGACGCACAGGACCGTTCATTGTGGCGACATTTGGGGGAGGCCTATGTCGGCTGAAATGATGATGATGAATATGCAAATCTACACATTCTATTGTATTTATATATTGATGTATGCGTACACAGACACGGTAGTAACGTAACCAAAATTCATCAAGAATTTCAAGATAGATTTTTCTTTAATAGCCGATGTACAGTCAGGGGTCAAAAGTGCAGTTCCACCTTACCAATGCTAAAATGTCTAAAATTTCTTTGTAGAAGAGGGTCAATGGTTCATGATTGATTTAATTGGTAGCATAGAATCTAAAGTATTGAATAACTACCAATTGTGGACTATTCAACTACTACAACAAAGAAATTTTAGACACTATTGGTAGAGTGCAACTGCACTTTTGATCCCTGACTGTACGTTCAGTAGTCGATCCTGAACATATTATTTTCAGAATAATTATGCTTTTATTATGATACCTTCATGTTGTTTAAAAAAAATAACAAATCTTTAAGAAAAAAAATATGATATTAGTAGATATACATAAAAAAGTGAGAAAATTGTTCAAAGATAAGAGAGCGAATATGAATTAACTTGAAAAGTATGTGTAGATTTACTGTAACATTATTGGTTATTACAGCTTTGAGCTGTTTGGGGTCGAAACCCTTGAATCATGGAGTCCGTGTGTACGTCAGTTTTTTAAAGATGTTTTTCAATGACTTATTGACACAACGTAACCAGAGGGCTAGCTCGTTCTTTACCCATTGCCAAGCATAGCACCTCACTAGGTACACTCCTGTATCATGTTTTTTTTTTGTGTGGGAAAATCATCTAATGACAACCCTCGCTCTTGGGCGGAGCGCGAGATAGTGTCAGACTTTTACTGACTAAAAACCCACTCCTGTTCTCTTTCGCATCACCCATGGCCCCAGTAGGTTTCGACCCTACTTGCTGACATCTCCTTGAGGCGCGCTTGGAACACTACGCGCCGTCGACGACTTGGGCTCGGTCCGGACGGTTACCGGACGATCGGACGGCGAGCTACCCATTGTTCGCCGTCCGCAAGCCCGCGCCTACGGTGGTCCGCGCCTACGTCGGTACTGTATCATGGTTGCGTTTACAAACACGTAAACTCACATATAGAAGACACTCGTCGTTTATACCGCGTACATCGAAGGACTGGAACAATTTGCCTGCTGCGGTCTTCCCGTCCAACTATAATTTAGGTGTCTTCAAGGCTAGAGTGAATAGGCTCTTAATAAACTAGTGCGCCTCACCATCAATGATTGCATCGCTGCTTACCATCAGGTGGGATCGCAGTCAAGCACTGGTTTAGAATTAAAAAAAAAAACACTCAGGCTGGGACAACTCTATCAGTAGGCCATACAAATATTTGTTTCGTGCGGGAATCGAACCAACGACACCCAGCGCAACAGCCAATCGCTCAACCACAGTGCCAATCAATCGTCATTTCTCGTCATAACCACTTTTGTTTCTGGGTCATCCAACGCGTTTTCTCAATCTTTTCAGGCTTCCTTACCCAAAGGGTAAGACAGGACCCTATTACTAAGACTCCGCTGTCCGTCCGTCTGTCTGTCTGTCTGTCACCAGGCTGTATCCATGAACCGTGATAGTTAGACAGTTGAAATTTTCACAGATGATGTATCTCTGTTGCCGCTATAACAACAAATACTAAAAACAGATTAAATTAAATATTTAGGTGGGGTTCCTATACAACAAACGTGATTTATTTGCCGTTTTTTCTACAGACGTTTCGGAACCCTTCATGCGCGAGTCAGACTCGTACTTGGCCGGTTTTTGTAAAGAATTTTAAAAGACAAAAGCGCAAAAAATCTAGAATAAACTTTAGTCATTCCTCGCAGTCTTCGGTCACATAAATAAAGAATGACATTTATAGACTACAATTAAAATGTCCAGATACAAACAGTGATAAACGGTCTTCCTCGCCCACGACGTTAAGGGTGCGTTTCCACTAATGCGGAGCTGGACGGAGTGGAGAGGATCGGACCATTGGCTAATCACAGTGTGCAATTTGGCTCGTCTCCACACCGCATCAGTGGAACAGTGTAAGTGAAGCGGAGCGAACTTTCAAATAAAACAAATGAACACGCGGCTTCGAGCCGGACTGAACGGACTCGAGTGCCGAGCGGAGAGCTCGAAGAGGAGGGTAGTTCAAATACTCACCGCCCCGCTCCGCTTCAATGGAAACACTTGCCACTGTTCGCGTCTCTTCTCCGCTCTACTCCGCCCAGCAGTACTATCACGAGCTCCTAAGAGGGTCCTTTTCCACTCGCCTATCGTCAACATCGAGCATGGTTTAACAGCTTGTTGCTTCATCTAACGCGATCGCAATCTAACGCGATGTTTCATCAAACGCGATCTTCATCAAGAGGCAATGCAAAAAAAGAGAGATAACGCCTTAAACTCTGTTGGCATTCGGTAATTTACTCGAATATTTCACAAAACTTGTTCCAGGAAATACGTGTTTTTTTTTAAACCCCTTAAAAGTTTTTCAGAAAAATTGTCGTCATTCAGAATCTCGATTAATGTGCAAGGCTTTTTGAATTGATGTACTTTTTTATATTTTAAATATATGAGTACATTATGGAGGGCCAAAGTTCACGTAAAATAGCAGATTTTCAGAGGTCTTTACTAGATTAGTTTTACACAAATTTATGTTTTGTTTCCTTTAGAAGCCTAGATAATATCCACAAGATAGCTGTGTATCCAAAATATCTAGAGAAAGATGTGTAATAACATCATAATCACGTAAGAACGGTTGTCTGAAAATGTACCTCGAAAACGACGCTCCTAACGCGATCCATTTTACTACCTAAATTGAAATGTAGGGTATATAGCTCCATCCCTTTTTCTAGCTCGCACGACTGACATTTGAACACATCATGGTAAGTCCCCAGCTCCGCTTTTGTGGAAACGCACCCTTATAAACTGAAATACGTCAGTTGTGTGCGTATCAAGTTCATCTATGATCAAAGCTACGTCATAACATGTAGCTTTTTTAATAAAAAAACAAATTCTAAGTCACAATGAGCTGAGCTACCAGGCTTTGTTTTTGTTTTGAGGGTGTGAGCGGATACTGCGCAGTTTCTTTTAAACAATAAATAGGCCGTTCTTCTTTGTTCCCAACAATTTGACTGCTGCGGTCTTCCCGTACGATTATAGTTTAGATGTCTTCAAGGCTAGAGTGAATAGGCTCTTCATAAACTAGTGCGCTTCACCATCAACGATTGCATCACTGCTTACCTTCAAGTGGGATCGCAGTCAAGCACTAGTTTACATCAATTTGAAAAAAAGTTGTCAGTACAAAGTGAGTACAAGTGACATAGTGTCACTTGTACTCACTTTGTACTGACAACTTTTAAGCCATGCAAATAAAAAAAAAGTAAAACATTATTACCCCGATTTTACGATCATTTTTATTTTTAAGACCAAATGTTTGTTAGAGAAATTTTATCCTGAATATTAATCCTATCGATTAGTATAATAAATTTGTTTTTTTTTTTTTTAATTTTATTTGTATCGAGTCACGGGCGAAGCAAGCGAGTTTTAGAAAATCTTTTAATGCAGTTTCGTTTCTTTTTAAAAATAAAGGAATGTCTCCTTTAAGTAAAATGAGCTATCTTAAGGATTTAAGGTAGTTTCCCTTTAGGGCCTGATTTATTTTTCCTCACTGTATAAAAGCGAAATACCACTCACTGATTAATCACGAAATCTCAGAAACTATAACACCTATAAACTTTAAATTCGGCAGGTAGGTTCCTTATAGGGTGTAGACATCCGCTAAGAATGGATTTTATGAAACCACCACCACCCCTATGGAGGTAAAACGGGGGTTGGAAGTTTGTATGGAGAAACCTACTTTTACGCAGGTGAAACCGCTGGCTTTATTATTAACTAGCTTATCTAGTTAATATATATTAATAATAATAATAATTTATTTTTAAGATAATACAATCCATTATTATCATTGTTGTGTTGTTAATAAATATAGGAATTTATTTATTTATTAAAACTTCATGCAACACAAAGGTACAAAGGCTAACTTACTGCCTTCTTAATGCTTATATATTTAGTGGTTTTAATGAATAAGTAGGCACATTCATTATTTTACCTGTCTTCAAAACCAATAACAACAACATTGATCACATCACATACTACATCAATACACTTCCACGTCAGATTTCCGTTGTCTGATTGCGTCGTTGCACCACCCTGAGGGGTTGTGTAGCAAATATTGGTATGAAATTGTAGTACCGCCTACCCCCGCAATCCTCAATGGGATTCAAACCCATGAAAGCGCAATACCTTCAAGTTTTGGGTAGAAATAGAAACGTAAAATCGGAACGGAACATTTGAAATAGAAACGTAAAACTTTGCCATCGGAAAATAACATTTGAAATAGAAACGTAAAACTTTGCCATCGGAAAAGAACATTTGAAATAGAAACGTAAAACTTTGCCATCGGAAAAGAACATTTGAAATAGAAACATAAAACGTTGCCATTGGAACGGGACATTTGAAATAGAAACGTAAAACGTTGCCATCGGAACGGGACATTTGAAATAGAAACGTAAAACGTTGCCATCGGAACGGAACATTTGAAATAGAAACGTAAAACGTTGCCATCGGAACGGAACATTTGAAATAGAAACGTAAAACGTTGCCATCGGAACGGAACATTTGAAATAGAAACGTAAAACGTTGCCATCGGAACGGAACATTTGAAATAGAAACGTAAAACGTTGCCATCGGAACGGAACATTTGAAATAGAAACGTAAAACGTTGCCATCGGAACGGAACATTTGAAAGCGCATAATAAGCATCTGCCAGCGGCTTCGGTCCCGTGAAAGTATTTTTTTTGTTGCATTCTTGTCGTTTACAAGGTCTTCTAACATAAGTTTCATACATGAACCCTGCTAGGGCACCGCAACTTACGTATTTATACTATTATTTACTACTAAGTAGGCTTCTCCATATTTGGACTCCCGCTTCATCCCCTTACAGAGTGAATTTTGAAAAATCTTCTTTTTTATTCTTTGTATATATCATAAAAGGAATCTCTGTGCAAAATTTCAGTGTTCTAGGTCCAAGGTTTTGGGCTGGGCGTTGATGGGTCAGTCAGTGAGTCAGGAATTTACCTATTATACATACAGATGCAAAACTGTTCAGTAAAACTAGGACTACGGAAAAAATGTTAATTTTAGTAAGGAGAATAAGTAGATCTGCCAGTCTCTATTACCATTTTTAGGCATTGTGTACGAAAATTTAATCTAAAAACAATAATACACAAATGCTATTAAAGTTTTGAAGTGACTTCGCATGTTGAAAGACCATTACGAAGTAGAGCAATTAAAACAACGTCCAACGTAATAGCCATGTAAATTCATCTGAAACTTTTCAATGTAAAGAACCTTCTTGCTGCTGATCTAGGATTTCGATTAAAAAAAACATACGATAGAAAAAAATATTTAACATCATCATCTCTATTGCTTTTTCCCAACTAGCATAGATTCAGCTTCCAGTCTAACCGACCGTTTTTGACCTCCAGAACCCAGTTACTGGGCAACACCATACTCCTTAGATAGACTGATGGTCAATTTCTGGCGTCTGACTACCTGTAACAACTGTCAATGATCTACGAATGACAACAAAACATTATTCAGCATACAAATCGGTAAACGGGTGCAGCATACTTATTATATTTACGCTATATTCCTGGCTTTCCTATTAGGTGCTAAAAAGTTCACGTACTCTTGAAGACAAGAACCTTAATTAAATGTCAGTTTTGTAACCGGGACCTCCATGTATCTAGCTGGCTGCTGTTCCGCCCAAGTGACGTTGTGGTGACATAACCCACTGCCTCGGGCATCGCCCACGTTCACTATATATTATTAACGCGTCGTTCTTCAAGATATTTTTCTCCGTCTTTCCACCGAAGAAAAGTTTAGTTTTTAAACGTTCAGAATTTTAAATTTTCTGTTCAAAATCGTGCTTAACTAGAATCACTAAACACGTAAGTATCGATTTCGTTTCAAAACTCGATTAATTCGTCGGGAGCTTACACGAAATCAGAACAATTTATACCCTGGTCCTTCGAGATGGTTGTTTTGTACAAAGTGCACCAATAGTAAACCTAATCGAACCATGGTTGCAGCTACTTGAAAACTTTCCGTCTACAGAGAATTGACGTGTTCTTCAGCAGTTCAGTTTGTTGCCCGAAACTTCACCCTGTTTGTGTGGTCTAAACTAGTTTGCAGTTTGCTCCCGAACACAATCCCCATAAGACGAGAACGGATCGTTAAAACAGCTTTATTTTGTTGAAGAGAACGTAGTTGAATTTTATTTTTATGGCCTGGAAGTCAACCCTGTTCCTAGTTAAAATCCTCGCGAGCAGATTCCGACATAAAACTTCGTCTACAATATGTATCCTACACTTCCATATTCAGCAAGAAATTCAGAAACAACATCTTCAAGAAAATATTTTGAAGGATCAATATATTTTCCTGTAACATTTCTGCAAGATTGACAAAGACAAATGGAGGTTCGACCTTACGAAGTCTGTAGGGTCCCAAGTTCACGATTGTTACATGAATATACCTATACCAAACGGTAGTAGAGTATGTTAAATTTGCAAATAAGGCTTTAATTAGATACCAACGAGTTTGCCGCTTCAATTAGGGACTTATTTAGTTGTTCCTTCGCCTGTGGGACTAGGTTTACGTAACTAATGATCGTGGTAACTGTCAAGGGGTTATTCATAGGCCTAACAAACTCAACAAGAAGTCTTAAACTTGTAGGACAGACATTATAGTTAGTCTTTACTGTACTCCAAGTCTTATGTATCGTTATTAAAGTAATAATTCCATCTTGTGGAGTGCTGACATGGAAGCTCACAAAGGAAATTATGCGCGAAATTAAATTGTGGGCTACGTTAGGTGCAGACATTATTAAAACACGAGACAAAGTGTTATACGTGAAACGTATTACCCTACTCTATTTAATTACTGTCTCATAAACAATTTATAAAGCTTTACTTGTGTTCTGAGTATTATAAGATTCTTCGCCATACATTTTATTCTTATACGATTGCATCACTGCTTACCATCAGGTGGGATCGCAGTCAAGCACTAGTTTATATTAATAAAAAAAAAAATCGGGCTACCCTGGAGCATTCATCTTGTAATTTTGTAGCCCCAATATTCCCAGGAGTATTTATACATGTTATGTCTTAAAGTCAGCATTTTGAATTTTTTAGGTCGAAGTACAATATTTTATGTTTCTATCCATTAAGGGAACATATTTTTAGTTCTTTACTGAGATGTCTTGGGCGGGCAGACAACTCCAGCCCACCTACCTCATGAATATTTTAATATTTAACAGTGCCGATGCCTTGTCAAAGGATGTCGGGTTTTGTTTGTATACACGCTAGTCGCGACACATCAAAGACGCCGATGATGTCAGCATCGAACGTGATTGATCTTCTTTTAATGAGTCAGATTTTGTGATGACACTTCGGTAATATTTATCTACCTGAAGCTTAGTGACATGAAATATTTGTTTGCGTATTATCAGAAAAAAAAACACTTGAAAAAACATTACCAGCTTTTGCAAAAAACCTACTCAAACAAAAAAAAAATGTTTCACCTTAGAAAATTAATCTTCAATTTTTTGAACAACAAAATTGATAAAAAACTTTTTACAAAAAAAATACAACCGACTTCAAAGTAAAAAAACACTGAAAAGTGCAAAATAACTTTAATTTCGGAAGTCGGTGTTTCTATAATAGTTCCATCATCATATCTTCGAAGTTCATGATCAGATCATAACAATATTTCTATGGGACCAACTCGGAAGTATAAACTTTCAATAAAAAAAAAAATCAATATCGGTCCAACATTGACCGAGAAATCGGTGAACATATAAACAAATAAAAACTTTTTAGAAAAAAAAAATAACCGACTTCACTAAAAAAAACACTAAAAGGATCAAAATAACTTTAATTTCGGATGTCGGTGTTTCTCGGTATTGTTTGTTTCTTATTTAACACCGACTTCCGAAATTAAAGTTATTTTGATCCTTTTAGTGTTTTTTTTAGTGAAGTCGGTTATTTTTTTTTTCTAAAAAGTTTTTATTTCACACTTTTTAGTTGCGATACACTTATAAACAGAGTGCCTATTTCTAATGACAATTCCAATTAACCCAAATACTGCTAGGTTACATTGTTTTATTATAAAGTTGCTGTGCCTACCTTCCTCCTTCCGGCTGCATCATCAGATCAGTTCGATAGTACCTTATAGCCAAAGAGCATCTCACGACAATTCTAATAAGCCCAAACACGGCTAGGATACATTGATTAATTACGGAGTTCCTGTGCCTACCTTCCGGCTCCATCATCAGATCAGTTCGATAGTACCTTATAGCCAAAGTGCATCTCATGACAATTCTAATGAGTCCAAACACGGCTAGGTTACATTGATTAATTACGAAGTTCCAGTGCCTACCTTCCGGCTCCATCATCATCATCAGATCACTTCGATGATACCATTTTCAACGTAACTATTCAGAATCATTCATTTATTTGTATTGTCATAGTCGCTTAACTATATCTTCAATGTGATATCTATTTGAGTATGAAGTTCCGTTGACCATTTCTGGTCTTCTTCATCAGTTCCACTTCATCAAATGTTACTTTTTGACTGTAAATGCTTAAGTTCTTGATGAAAATACTAAAATTACCATAGGGTTGCCTATAATTTTTGAGGAGTTCCCTCGATTCCTCATGGATTCCATCATCAGAACTGGATTTTGAAAAAAATGGGACCAATCTGGAAGCATATCCTATAAAGGGAAAAAAAAATTTTGCAAATCGGTCCATAAACGACGGAGTTCTGAGGTAACAAACATAAAAAAAAAAAATAATGATAAAAAAAAAAAAAAAAAAAAAAAAAAAAAAAAAAATACAACCGAATTGAGAACCTCCTCCTTTTTTTTGAAGTCGGTTAAAAATACATTCAGCCGAACATAGAACCTACTCCTTTTTGAAGTCGGTTAAAAATAATTAAAATATCTTCATCAACAAATAAAGCTTCAAAGCTGGTTATAAAAAAAGAGAAGTCCGACATGGTTTTTGACGTCGAAGGCCCATGACACCCGTACGGCCGCATAGAAAACAAAGTCTAAAAAATCTCGTTTCCCTTTCTATATATTCATATAACCTCCTCCTTTTTGAAGTCGGTTAAAAAGTAAGAAACTCCGTAACAAATTAACAATAAAACATCTAAATAGCTGTCAAAACAAACTCCTGAACAAAACACCAACATAACGAATTACCAAGCTAAGTTAGAAATGCAAATAACTGAGTTTAACCCTTTTGCCCTTAATGTTACGAAATAAACGTTTATAACCGACGTTTTAACTAAAGTAGTGCAAGTTATCGTGCGGATCTAAACGAGCAGTATTAGATCCGCGTTTGCAAGAACATGCTGGATCATGTTCCGATTTATTTTAATGATAAAAAAAGAACATACGAGCTCCGAGGCGTTTAAGCGGCCAATGCCAGAGAGACGACATTACCAAAATAATACATAAAAATGAGGGTATACCAGTGCGAACTTTACACATCTTTTGTGGAGTACAAAGTGTACTGGCGTTATGTTATGTTTTATGACATGAAACGGTGTTAACAATGGACTGACATACGTTTGCGCGCAATTCCGGCAGATTTCATATCCCATCAGACCCAAGAAGTCCATGCTCTTCCAAAAAAAAAAATAGAATCAATTGTCTGGCCTGTTGGTCTAGTGGTTAGTGACCCTGACTGCTGTGCCGGAGGTCGTGGGTTCGATTCCCACCCAGGACAAATGTTTGTGTGATGAGCACGATCATTTGTTATGTGTCTGGGTGTAATTTATCTATAATATGTATGTATTTAGAAATATATAAGTATGTTTATCAGTTGTCTAGTACTCATAACACAAGCTCTGCTTAGCTTGGGACTAGACAGCGTTGTGTGAAAGTTGTAGATAATTATTATTAAAAAAAAAATTATATCGTTAACATTTTGCGAAGATATCGCTGAACAAGAAACAACATACAGTCGAACTGAGAAGCTCGTTTTTGGAAGTCAGTTAAAAAGTTTACATGTGTTTCACCGCACTACTTTCACGCGGGCGAAACCGCTGGCAGAAGCAATATTATACGTAGAAGATAGATTAGGCAATACAGATAAATATATATATATATATATATATATATATTAGGAGAAGTGGTGGCCGAGCAGGCGCAGTGGTGGCCGAGTGGTAACGGCCCCGACTTACGAGTTGTAGGTCGCGGGTTCAAACCCAATCAGACGCATTACTTTGTGTAATTTATTTCATCCCCACTGCTCTCAAAACGGTGAAGGAAAACATCGTGAGGAAACCGGCATGTCCTAGGACCAAAAATTCGAAAACATGTGACATTCATCAACCCGCACTGGGCCCGCGTGGTGGATTACGGCCCATTCCCTCTCCTAGAGAGGAGGTCTGAGTCCCAACAGTGGGAACATTATAAGGCCGACTATGCTATGCTATATATATATATATTTAATCCCTACTGTGGAAAGTACAATTATTAGCAGTACAGTAGCATCAAACCACACCTAAGATAATTCGTGAGCCCTAGTTTTATCGTCATTAGTGACACATTGTAAGTGCACTTAGTGGGTAGCAAAGCGTCTATAGTCACTGTAAATGCGGACATTCAGTGCTCTGCACAAAAAAACGAACAAATTGATACGCGAGCGATCAACAAGTGACAAGTACACAGTTTTTGTGCTCAAAGATGTTCTGTTGAACCGTAACACAAACTTACTCAATAGATTCTTGACATAAGTAGGTACTGATGACAATTTTATTATGATGTTTTTATAATAGCAGTGTATTTATAGTGAATAATGGGGTCTATTTCCGTTACTTTTTACAAATACGAAAGAGAAGGGAGTGAACTATAGCGTGATAGTGGACTGGGGAATGTGGAACGAAAACGTGTTGTCCTAGTATCATGGAATAAAAGCAGGGAGATGATTGGGTAAGCCAAATTGCGGCAGTAAGTCTCCTCTTTGTGGAGTGATTACAGAGACACCACAGTGTCGCACTTTCCACCTGACGCAGGTCTTCACCGGACATGGGTTTTTCAGGTGGTTCCTATTTTGGATACGGTGGGAAGAAACGCCCGAGTGTCACCATTGTGCGGATCACCCGAAAGACACGGTGGAGTATACGGTGGAATACTGCCCAGCCTGGGTGGAGCAAGAAGAAGTCTTCGTCAAGGCGATCGGCGGCGGTGACCTCTCGCGGCTGACCCTGGTTCAGGCCTTGGTACGGAGCGAGAGGGGAAGCAGACACCTGACTAACCACTGGTGAAAACCATGACGGAGGTCCTCTTCCTCACGCCCCAGCCGCGCCATCACAAAAGACGCCCCGGGCGTCGTGAGTCGCAGGGCAATTCCCAGCCACCATAGACGCGAGTTTGCGGACGTGAGAGCAATGGGGCATCACGCCGTCCGGTAAGGACCAAGCCCAACTCGACGGCGCGTTGTGTTTCTCTGAGACCAATCAGTAAAATAACTGGTATATAGCTCTTTTTCACTTCCATTTTTATATAAAATAAATCAGAGAGAAAAAGATAGATTAAGCGCAGTAAATTCTATTCACAACATAAGGTAATTGTATCCAACACCCTAATACGTTCAATAACATACGAATTTATCAACGAACATGGTCCAGTTCCCAGTATTTTCCTTTTCAGTAAAAACCCGCAACCTTTTTTGCAAGCTTTCATTTCATCCGATCCTCATACATTCCCGGAACTCGTATAGAAGTTCAACGACCCGTTTCCTGTCAAACAAGTTCACAACATGACATCTCAAAGAAATTTTCGGGCATTAAACTTAACAAGGAGATAATAGGAAAGGATTACCCAAGTTCCTTCACCCAAAAAGGATAATATACAAAAGGTATATAACAAACTGATGAAACCCGACAAGATAATTTCGTTTACTTTTTTACTGTTATATTATTACAAGATGTTTCTGGGAAATAAGACTTGAAAAGTAACAATAGCCTTTATAAGTAAATATATACTTTTGCGTCAAAAAGTTCGTTGTTAGCCGGATTTTACCTGAAGCCTAACTTTTTATCACGATTTTATTCGGCTTGTTAGAAAAGAAAGAAGTCAATCGTTTTTGTTGGTATCTATTGAATTTATCAATATTGGTAAGTAGGTATCGTGTAGCCATTTATGAAATCGAAAAGTAGATTAATTCTCTTAACTGCAGTAAACCTAATTCTAGTACAATCGTTTTTAGTTTCTTTTTAACCATTCCATTCAGTTTTTTTGAGCGCTCAGCTATCGAATTGCCATTAAAGCACATATTTTATACCAAAACGCATGAGCACGAATAAAAGAACCACTAAAATTCTTGCAGCAATATGAGTAGATCCACTGACAATTGTACTCGTCGTAATAAAATAAATTTGAAGTATCTCAAGACTGGAAGGTGTCAATCCCCCCTTGGTTTGGGGAGCGTTGGACCAGGGGGCAATGGCCATATGTCCCACAGACGTTAACGATCTCTCTTGATGTGTCGGGGTGATTCGCGGCCGATTAGTTTACATTAGATGGGTCTAATGGAAGCTGGGTTGAGGTTACTAAAAGTCGTTTTGGTAAATTATTTTATTTCAAGTATTTAGATTGGGCGGGAATATTTTGCCGCGTCGAAAATTAAAGGTGATCCTGTACAGCTAGTGCGTGTTGCCAGTGATGACATTTGGTTCCGAAACGTGGTCGCTCACAATGGGCCTCATCAGAAGGCTCAAAGTCACCCAAATGGCAATGGAAAGGGCTATGCTCGGAGTTTCCTTGCGTGATCGAATCAGAAATGAAGATATCCGCAGGAGAACCAAGGTTGCCGACATAGCACGGGCAGGGCACATTGCTCGCAAGAGAGATGACCGTTGGGGCCGAAAGGTTCTGGAGTGGCGACCGCGTACCGGAAGACGCAGTGTTGGAAGGCCCCCTACAAGGTGGACCGTTGACCTGGTGAAGGTTGCGGGAATCTGATGGATGCGAGACGCACAGGACCGTTCATTGTGGCGACATTTGGGAGAGGCCTATGTCCAGCAGTGGACGTCTATCGGCTGAAATGATGATGATGATGATGTATAGTTAGATGAAAGTTACGATCTCTTTAGCCATTTTTTAGGCGGAAAATGATTATATAGTATCTCTAACTTTGCCTTATGTTAACTTCACAGCCAATAAAAAAAGGTTTTTAGCCAAGAACTCGGTTTCTGGCAATCAGAACTTTGCCTTAACTATAAAAATTTAATTTATGCATTATGCGTAGTCATCCTAGTCCTACGCAGATGCTGAAAATAGGTTGGTTTAAAAACGTAAAAGATTTTAGTTTTTATCCAGAGAGTTATTTGGCTAAATGAGATTTCTGGTCACCTACTACCTACTAATTTAGGCCTACCTAAATTAACTAAAAGCCACGATCGACTCGAATGGAGCTTTTAAGCTTGTCTACTATCAAGTGGTTTGGGGCATGCGTATTAGAGGACTGTTTTTTTTACTTCGATAGTCAAAAAAGCGCTGATTATCAGTCTAATTTCAATAAAGAATTTTAAATTTTAATTTTAAAATGTTTTCTAATCCACCTTTTTTTAAGGTTACGTACCTCAAAAGGAAAAAACGGAACCTTTATAGGATCACTTTGTTGTCCGTCTGTCTCAGAAATCAGAAATCAGAAACGTTTATTTCAAATAGACCAATTACAGGCACTTTTGAATTGTCAAAATGTCAGTCAGTCAAAAAAAAAACAAGTGAAGCTAAATTGCACGTTCCAAAGCGTAGATCTCTATGGAGAAGAACGTGCAAGAAACTCCATGGACACTCTTTTAAATCATATTATGAGTTACATAAATCTTGGTTACATATTTCATGTCGCTTCTAATATGTGAGCACAATGTAGATAAATAAGAATAAAAACTAATTAAAAAGATAGAAATTGAATTAAGCCACTGGCAGCTAAGAGATGACCAGTCTCAACCGACGGCACCCGTTCACGAGCATGACGCGTGCATCAGCCTCACTCAGCTCAACCATTTTGAAGGGAACTGAATGACCCAATAACACGTGCCACCATCAGCGAGACATTTGAGTGAGCATGACAAACTCTCACCTGCCATGCTCGTAATGTCAAACAAGTTGTAACCTAATAAAAATGCTCCATGGTACTTCACATTCACAAAACTTGAAAAAAAAGTGCTTCTACATTATACAATACTATTGTTTCCAAATGCAAAAGGTAATAAATTATCATAAGCTATATTGAAATAAACAAATAAAATAAAATAAGAAAGATTTCGAAAACAACAAAACAAAAAGGGGAATAGTAAGTATCTCTTCCAATAATTAGAAACATATATATTTAAAAAAAAAAAAACAGAAAACTTAATTTGAAGGCTGTGGCTGTGGAGCATGGAGGTGGAGTGTGGGCTGTGGAGTCTGTCTATCAAGACCCTTTATCTCGGGAACGCGTTGAGGTATCGAGTTGAAATTAAAACCTGAGTATATGACTCAGGTCTGCGGTCCCTTGAAGCTGTGAAAAAATCAAACTTCTGAGTTAACGAAAAAAAGATACGGCCGTTTATGTCGCAAAAAACGTGTATTTCGACACTCAAGAGGATCAAAATTCATACTTCCCGTTGACCTAGAATCTTGAAATTTGGCATGAAGCAATCTTATAGCACAAGTATAGGAAAAAATATGAAAACTGTAAATTTATAGTGACGTCCCAAAAAATTAACTTTTTTTGATTAGCAAAAATCTTCGTAACTCAATTCGGTAATTAAACTATTTTCATAGGTAAGTTCGTACGGAACCCTCAGTGCGCAAGTCCGTCTCGCACTTGCCCGGCTTTTTCCAATTGGAAATCATTAAATAACTTTTCTCGCTCTGGGTGAAACGAGAGGCAGTGTCAGACTTTTACTGACTAAAACCCAACCCTGTGTTCCTTCAATTTCCATTTGCGTTCCAGAGTCGCGGTAATCCTTTTAAACAATAAGCCCACAATCTGTTTAACCTAATTGAAACATTGCTACGCCACCAATTCTTATACAGCAAAAGAAAACAAAAAATAATGAAAAAAAAAACCTTTACTCGTTTCTGAAGACAGAATTTTCCAACACATTATTATTATATCACACATGAGAATAATATTTGCAAAACGAATAGCTTCAGTACTGAAACAAAATAATTGCACACCGAGAATATAATAACGAAACACTGGGAATATCTCGTTCAATATGGCTGCGTTAAGAGCTGAATAAGCCTGAAAATGTTTACTTTAATTTCGTGTGGACTAGAATTTATTTAGCATAGAGTGAGCTAAGTAAACACTAAATAATTGGGTTATACAGGTCTGCTATGTGGGTTGGCAGTAAGGGTGGGAGAAAGGTCACAGCATCACGCAATCGATACGGTCCAACATACACACAATATCGGACGGGTATACAGGGTGAAATCATTTCCCCACAAGATAGCCTAAAGGTCTTTCCGATATTACAGATTTGTTCAAACACGACCTAAGAAATTGATGCAGCAGTAATCTTTGCTGGATTTAACCTTTCTCTGTGATAAAAGGAAACCCAGATAGGTATTTTCCTTCTTTGAATTGAACATGATTTCTTTTTTTTGTTTGTTTTGTGTAGGCTTATTTTTTTCTCTTCATGAAATAGTAACTTTTTCCCGGGACTTCGGTGTCGTGGTTACCTACAAGAATCGTGTTTTTTTAGAATTAAACGTTGCTAAAAGGATAGGTTTTTATCAGGAAAAGGTTTTTCTTAACCAGATGTATTTCCAGATATAAGATAACAATAAGATAATAAGAAAAAAAATCATAGCATAGAAACATGTACAAATATAGTGAGGCCCTGACTCCTGTGCTCGGTGGAAACACCTGTAACACAGGTGTTTCCACTTATACCACATATGATAATCTGTCAACAAGCGCACAAACAATTTTTCCTCTTTTTACAATTAAGATTTGGAATTAAATATAATCTATGGGGATACTGTATTCCAAAAAATCAAAAGCTGAACAGGTAACCCGTGGTCCTAAAACGCACAGGGCAGCTGGAAGAAAATAGGTGTGCTTTTAGTCAGTAAAAGTCTGACACACCCTCCCGCTTCGTCCTAGAGTAGGCGAAGTCATTAGATGATTTCCCACATAAAAAAAGAACAGCTACGCCAGTAAAATGACGTCTACGCACCCGCGTAGCGCATCTACGCACCTCGTAGACACATGCTACGCCGTAGGCGCGGCCTGTTGCGTCATCAGTATTTACAATTCGCAATATGCATTTTAGGGCGCCTTCAAATTAGCCGCAAAGTGCCACGCGACGGCACTTTGCGGCTAATTTGAAGGCGCCCTATATTATTATTTAGGTAACTTAAATTATGTATCTGTCTTAATCAAATTTCCCTAATTTTGACATCAATTGTCGCTGTACTTAATGAGATTATAACCTGAATTTAAACTTTTTTTATGTACATGAATTTGCCTTCTGTAATAAAAATTAATGAATGCTACAAATTTATAGACGTAAACATACGCCTATAAACTTGAATAGACGCCTCTAGCGAACTATAGATCTTTCCCGAAAGGTCTAGGGGTAATTCAACCTGCTGCCTACTGCCTAGGCCATTCTCAAGACCGTTAAAACTTTGTAATTGGCACGTAAGCAGTGGGAACGTTTGAAAGAGTTATGATGGCCCTAGAACGCGAAGATGAAATGAAGGAAAATAGGTGAATTTTATTCAGTAAAAGTCTGACACGCTCCCTAGAGCAGGAGAAGCCATTTATTGATATCCCAGTTCGTTGACATGGCTCAGAAGACTGGGCTGGACATGTCTGCCACATGTCAATCGACCTGGCCCGTCTGGCCCTTAAAACACAAAATTGGTGTCCTGAAATCGCATGACGTGGTCGCGGCAGGCAATAAAGGAGATGGTGGGACATCTGCTTTGTGGTTAACCGCGACCCCGACTGTTCCTTAGGAATTGGCTTTCAGACGGGAACAATTAAGGAATGGAGGCAAGTCTTTGCTCAGTAGTGGGACCATATAGATCTAATATATAAAAATCTCGTGTCACAATGTTTGTTACCGAACTCCTCTGAAACGGCTTGACCGAGTTTTGTTTTTTTTTTTTTTTGTATATTTGATAAGTCTAAAGTAAAGAATATAGGTCATAAAGTATTTTTCTCCTACTTCCATACCCCGCATTTCTTAATCGCGATTTTAAATATATATTTCTTTTTTCAATTTATACATGTCATTTATTATCTAATAATGATATTAAACTTTAAACATTTTTACGAGTACCACGACATATTGCGCAAGTTTTCAAGGGTACGGTTTACATATATATTTATTACGGTCTTAATTTCTTAAATATACAAAGCGTGTTAATATCATCTATCATTCTAAGTTTCGCAGAATAAAGAGCAAATATTAATTGGACATAATCTTACATAGAATAGCTTGTACGAGTAACAAAGGCATTATTCTCAGAAATAATTATTCTCCGAAACCTTTAGATAATTTTGTTACGTAAAATAAAAGTTAAAATAACCCTTTTGTGTAACTTTTTGCGACACCGTTTTTAGATAGCGGTTGAGTAACGAAAAAAAAAAAGTTATAAAATAAAGCCGTCAAACAAATTATGTGCGTCAACAAACCTTCCAGTTGCCTACGTAACTCCAGGCCTGAAATAGCTACGTCACATGATATGCGAGCCCATTGACAAAAGCCGTTAGTGAACTCTGACATTTCACAGATTTCAGCCGAGATCCGGCGGGGATGACAAAGGGGAGCGACGCGAAGCGCGGATCATACAAAGCGACACGTTATACTTTTATAAAGACCTCAGGTAGGAGGGCCGTGTTGAATTATGATGCTGTTACTGATGTTTTCTGTATAGAACCGTAGTTCTCAACTTGTTGTGATCCGCGGACCACTGGTAGTACGCAAGAGGGGTAAATAGATTTTTAAGCTATTGCATAGCTTCTATCGAGGGCCTTGAGCGCGGGGACCGAATCCAGAAATTCCGTAACGAAAAAAACCTCACGCTCCCCACTCCGACGGGCACGGAGGTGTGGCTTGAAGGCCGACAGAGACCGAACACCTATTTTAGAAAAGTCGTTAACGACCTGTGTGGCGCATTGGTACAGCGTTCTACCTATGTTATCATCGTGCCTCGAGTTCAAATCTCGGTCAAACAAAATAGTCTTTTTGTATTATAATAGATTATAGTAATGTTCTATGATAACAACTGAACATACTTGTAGCAATTTATGAAGTATACAAGAAAAAAAAATTTTTTTTTTTGCTTTTGCTTTTTTTTAAGCTATTGCATAGCTTCTATCGAGGGCCTTGAGCGCGGGGACCGAATAAAGAAATTCCGTACATGCTATGCAATAGCTTTACCGCGGCAGTCCCCGAGTGCCACACGTATTTTTTTTTTCAGGTGGGAAATGATCCAATGACTTCTTGCGCTCTAGGACCTGTCATTTGTTCCTTCTTTGCTTTGCGTTCCAGGACCCCGGGTTTTCCTTTCAGAAGCGAACCCATGGCCCCAGTAGGCTTCGGCGCTGCTGGGCCCCTACGGTTTTGCTGACATGTCTTTGAGGCGCGCGTGAAACACTACGCGCTGTTGACGATTCGAACTCGGTCCGGACGGTTACCGTACGTAATGCGAGCTGATTTTAAGTTTCTAATAGAATAAAAAAGTATTGTGATTTCTACGATAATGCTCATTACTTTTGATTTCAACGAGAGACGAGAAGTTTCTTTTCTATTAACATAATTAAGCTTTCAGACTTCTGGTTCCTGCTAACAACAAGGACACCAAAGTGGTCACCGTCGCCGGTTAACAAAAGTTTGAGAACGCCTGGTACAGAAGGAATTTTTTTATTATAAGTATTTTATTATTGTAACTTAATTTATTGATACTACTTATCATTTGATATTTATCTGTTATTTATTTATTGTGCACACCTACCACAGTGTTGTCTCTTTTAACCCAAAGGTTGACTGGTAGAGAATGCCTTGTTGCATTAAGTCCGCCTATGTACCACCACTGTACATGAAGTTTAAATAAATAAATATTTTTTTTTTATATTCATCATCATCATCATCATCATTTCAGCCGAAAGACGTCCACTGCTGGACATAGGCCTCCCCCAAACGTCGCCACAACGAACGGTCCTGTGCGTCTCGCATCCATCGGACTCCCGCAACCGTTACCAAGTCATCGGTCCACCTTGTAGGAGGCCTTCCAACGCTACGTCTTCCGGTACGTGGTCGCCATTCCAGAACCTTTCGGCCCCAAAGGCCATCTGTTCTGCGAGCAATGTGCCCTGCCCATTGCCACTTTAGTTTGGCGATTCTACGTGCTATGTCGGTAACCTTGGTTCTCCGTGGTTTTTTATATTAGTCTACACATTTTCTATTTTCTTTTTGTAACGCAAAATAACATATAACATCAAACCAGTATCTCCTAAAGAAGTAGTCAGAGGTAAATAGTGAGCACGTTCATTTTAGAAGCTGTTTTTTTTTCTTGACTGGTCAGCCCTGACAGCTTGACGTGACAAGCAAAATTATCCTAGAATTCTGACAACACATTTGGTGTCACCGTATTGTCCTATGAGTGGACAGTTCGAGTTAGTAAACACGTGACACTAATCCGATGTGCCGACAGTCAGCGGCGACATCCCTAATCTCACGGAGTTCCTTTACACACTTCTGCGGGTTCAAATGAAAGTAATAAATATACCGTAACCACAAGTTACGAGGTGTTTTCCACGCCATTACATTTAAAAGCTTAGAAATCCCATTCTATTTGATTAAAGTAGAAATAGGTTCGTGGGAAAAAAATGTAGAAGAATTTCCACTTGGATTTATCAAAAGGATTTTTATTTCGTCTATTTTTGACACGTTTTGTAGCACACGATACACCATTCAGCCATTTGCAAACGGCACATGTTGCGAACGGAAATCTGAATGAATAAATAGATCGGTGCTACATGGAAGTTACATCAAAACTGCACGTTTGAAAAGTATAATTCTGTAATTCTGTGTTGAAGATGCTTGCTTAACCTTTTGACCGACAATCACAAATAGAAGACAAACGAATTGTGCCCAAGAGGTCAACTGAAAGACAAGGACTCTGCTCTCAATGCTAACCGAGCTCTCATTATTCAACTATTCACAAAAGATACAAACCAATTATTTGGCCAGAATTTTGTTTAAAATAAAACCACTCATTAAGCACTCTAGCAGGCACGTTCGCTTCAGCTGATGAAAAATAAAACAAAGATTAAAGACCTTCTCAACAATTCAACTATTAAACCTAGTCACACTAATCAATCGAAACTAAGAGACAGCTCACTGCATAAGGGAAAAACGAAATCCATTTAAAAATTAATCTAGTTCCGACGTCGTGTGGGAGTCCACGTGATAGAAATATACTAAAACACAGTAAAAACTTCCATCCTATACATGTTTATTGTTAAAAACCCTAGCAGAAGTTTCATCATAGTCGTCCTTATTATACGACCAACCTTAGCGAGGATCAGTCATCGACTCGGGAGGTATCATCGTGCACTAGTGTGTGGAGTTCCCTCAATAGTCTGATGGGATGGCGGACCAACACGACCGAAGAGAAATCAGAGGCAGGCTTAACGTATCCTCCCAAGGGGGTCTGACACCACCAATATCCGCCAATCCTTGCTGTTGTATATGTTCTAATCGTGCGGAGAGCTTTACTACCGCGATTCAAGATTTTTAATTTTAATTCCTTTGTGGCGTTATAGATGTCGCTACAGAAGAACCCAATGACACAGCTCGACCTGTGGAACAGGCCCACGATCCATCATCATAATTTCAGCCGAAAAACGTTCATTGTTGGACATAGGCCTCCCGCTAGTGCCGCCACAATGACAACGTCATCGGGCCACCTTGTGAAACGCCTTCTAAGGCTGCGTCTTCCGGTGCGCGATCGCCACTCCAGAACCTTTCGGTCTCATCGACCATTTGTTCTGCGAACAATGTGCCTCGCCCTTTGCCACTTCAGTTTGGCGATTCTTCGGGATATGTCGGCAAACTAGGAGAACAAAGGTTGCCGACATATCCCTAAGAATCTTTTTGAATTCGGATATCTTCATTCCTGATGCGATTATGCAAGAAAACTCCGAGCATAGCCGTTTCCATTGCTTATGGATGACTTTAAACCTTCCCAAGGCCCAGAGTTGGACTTCGGAATAATCCCAGTTGCGACCGAAATACTAACGGGACAATCACTAACTTAGATCCATACTTCACTAACTTTAGATCCATAGTTCTTATTGAATACGCGCGCCATATTAAAGCTAGAACTACATTAGATCGACGCACACGTGTAACACGCCTGATTTGTACATAGAACGACGTCGCATGGCGTGGATCAAGTGTAGCTCTACAAGCCTAGTTTCCATATAAAATGTATGGAGACCGACGCGCCCAGATAGGCGTGTGTGGCACACGTGTGCGCAGTGTAGTTCTAGCTATATGCAAGGACCCTACGTTCTATACAACTATTTGTCATGAACCTAATTGCCTAATCCGAAGGGTTTGTAGTCCAGATAACGTTAAGAATATTATATTGCTATAAGCTACATAATATGGAATATTTATTGATAAAGCGTAGATTAGGGTACCAACGGCCTGCGGTTCTCAGATTCTGATTTGACCAGAACTAATTTATACCCGAATATTGTATCGGCGAAGCGATCATACTCGTATGAAATAACATTATTTTTAGTACATACGAAACCTGAATATAGTTTGTCCAGAATCAGTAACTGAATCGATTCCAATAATTTTTACACCATGTTATATTTTTTTCCAAAATATTTAAAAAAGTCACAAGTTGGACACCACCGACACTAAGTACAACACAGGTCACGGGAGGTTATAGCGGACATTAGACACTAGCGCACAGCTGGATGCAGGAGTAAAACAACCCCTCAGTCGCCTGGGTGGCCCGGTGATCATGTATTTGTGCGGTCAACCAGGTAACATAACAAGCTTATAACTTCGTGATTTTTCATCGTACGCTTATGAAATTTTGTACACAGATTCTTTACATAAAAATACTAGACACGTGTTTCGGGTTTCGCATAAACTAAAACTAATGGTGTATAAGTATACTAGCGGTCCCGAAAGACGTCCTTCCTGAAAGCTGGCCATCGTCTGAAAAAAAAAATTAAAACCCAAACACACATACACGCACCAAATTACTTTCAAATCGGTCAAGCGGTTTAGAAGGAGTTAGGTGACAAACACACGTACAGAAGAATTATATATAAAAGGATAAAGGCGTTCCCGGGCCGCGGGATTGTACGAAAGAGACACAATGGCCCTAGAACGCAAAGGGCAACTAAAGAAACACGGGTGAGTTTTAGTCAGGAAAACTGACACTCCCTCTCGCTGGAGACGTTATTTTATTACTACCCTATAACCCATGACCCACCCATAAAAAAGGTTGACTACTGCTGAGGTGTGGAATAAGAAGCCATGTTGCTTCGAACGACCAAAAATTAATTGAGATTGTAGGGCATGAGATTGTGAGCAATGGGTAGCTTGCCGTCCGGACCGAGTGCGAGTCATCGACGACGCGTAGTGTTCCACGCGCGCCTCCAAGCAGAGCAGGGTCGAAGCCTACTCGTGCCATGGGTTGTGCGAAAGAGAACTCCAGAGTCCAGGAACGAAGGCAAAGAAGGACCATAAGAGTGGGTTTTAGTCAGTATAAGTTTGACACGGAGCGGGAGAGCTCCCGCTTGATTGGAAAAAAAAAGAAAAAAAAAAAAAAGGCATATGATTGATGATAATTATATCGTCGAAACAAAAAGGTCGTAATATTCAGTACGAGTGACGAAACTTTTAATAACTATTGTTAGTCTTTTCTGTGTTTGTTTAAGAAGAATATTGAGCCGAGTAAATATATTGTGTTAGCCAAAACTTTGGATTACATACTTCCAAAGTAGTGGGCGTTAGTCGAATCTTGTGTGGGTGTTACTTAATATGTATTTTTTTCTGGTGAAATAATGAGTAATATCACGAAATACCGTAATGTATATATAAAAACTAGTTTCTGTCAGCGGCTTCGCCCGCTTAAAAGTAGGTATCTCCAAACAAATTTCGGACCCCCGTTTCATCCCTTTAGGAAGTGAATTTTAAAAAATCCTCTTCTAGAGCTTGCCTAGTTCATAAAAGGAAAACTTGTAGAAAATTTTACTCTCCTAATTCCAGTAGTTTGGGCTGTGCGTTGATATGTCAGTCAGTCAGTTTCTCCTTTTATATAATTATATAGATATAGATGAAACCCTATTTCTCTTGGTCGCGGCTATGTTCGGTCCAGCTTGTCCTTTGCAGCCCTCCCTCAGTGATATCCTAAGCCAAGGTCCATAAACCACACGGAGTGCTCTTAGCGTGTAGTCACTTCGTTTTAAGTTTTTGTAAGTTCAGGATAGAGGCTTTAATTGACATTAAAACTAATTGAAAAATTACACTGAAATAAATTAAATTGAGGATTGCATTGAAATAAAATTAAATTAAATTAAAAATTACAGACCGCCACAGGCAAGTCCTATTAAACAGACGACAACCGTATAGGTTGATTTGAGAAAGACCACTCATAAAAAAAAAATAATTAAAAAACTCTTTGCTCGCGCCAAAACTTGAAAACGACATCTTTTTTTTTAAGTTTCGTAGAACGTTCTTACGGAAAAAAAAATTTAGAAAATTAGATGATTTCAGAAAATTACGGCTAGTTAACCTTCACGCATTTGACAGTTCGCACGTTATACATTCACGCGAGCGATGTCGCTAACAGAAGCTAGCAACAAAATAGGTACTTATCCTAAAAATCTAAATAAATATTATCTCAAAATTATTCAGCTTTTAGATAGCAACCATCTCTAACAAGTCAGAATAAATCGCATTAGAAATCCCCCAATATCTTCTTATGATATTTTAAGAGCAGAAAGAAAAACAAGATTGAATCTTATTTTTCTCCATAATAGTAAAGAGAAATAATATAATCATGATAGTTCGAACATTCTAAGAAGAAATATCTTTTCTTTTACAGACATTATTCCTTTTATATCAGTCGTTCGATTTTTCTCTGTAAACCGTTTCCGTAGTGCATCTTCAGTGGCACGTAACCCAATAACGCATAGAATTTAAATTGTAAAAGCACATTGAAGTGCTATAAGAGGTCTATAGGACCTAAAGCGCGGTCACTTTCGGGCTGCATACAAAAGAAAGAGATGCACAGACACAATGCTTGCAAATATGAAGGATTTTAGCGTGAGGACTATGTCGATTGCTTTTTTTTTCCTTTTCAGTAATTTTAACGTATGTCTGGCAATTTGAGTATTTTCTGCGGCCTACCCAAATGTCCCTTTCCTTGGTATTGTTCGTCAATTGGTTGAGCTCCTTAATAGTCCTGAGTTGAGCTTTGCGAATCCTGACAAATGCTTGCACTGACTGGACAGGTCCACTCAAATCTGTATGGTTCTTTCTTCAAAAGACCATCTCAGACAAATCTGCATGGTTCTCATGTGATTTGACCATTACATATTTATTGTATGGACTTTAAAAGAGACTTTGACCCCTGAGTTTGTTTCGGTGTTTCTTTTCAGGGTAGTCAGCTAGGAAACACTGGCCTCAACCAGTTTAAAATGACGAAAAGAAAATGACATGTAAAAGTGTTTTTTTAAACCTATTTGCAAAATAAATTTCATTTATTAACTAAAAATCTACAGATTTTATAAACACTATAAAAAATTAAAACACTATAACAGTAAAACGTTGCTTGTAGAATAATCTGACAATCAATCAGAATGATTGCCAGTATATTAGTCTGGTATTTAATCAATAATAGTATTTTTAGAGGCATCTTCGTGATTTTTTTCTATCGTATCTACTAAATTAGCAATATGTATTATAATGTGAACATACAATCTATCTAGCATTTATCCAGAAGAATAACATATATCTTTCTGATTCCGTTTACTGCAGTTGATATAAATATAAAACTCGCGGTTAGCTTCAGTAGTCTTCTTAAAGCATATTGAAGCACTTTAAAGCGCAGTAAAATGCTAAAGTGAGAGTTTGTTAACTCGACACCGCACGCAATGTAATAACCTATTTATCTTAGCCAAAAAAAGTACATGAGAGGATCAATAAAAAAAAAAATGGATAGTCTGTTATTAAAACTATAGTAGAACATCGTTTCACTAGCGTTATGAAAGGGGACAAAGTAAAAACCAATGTTGTCACAGATAGGTACCGTCTTCTTCGTTTACGTCAGTAATCTGCGCAGATTGTTTGCACTATTTTAAAATAGCTGAACCTAACGGCGACATCGAGCTACGAAGAATTGTTTGATTCTCATTCGAGGCAACTGTAGCCGCATGAAAGGAGAAAATTATCGCAAGGAAACATACACTCGGGATAAAATTTATCCTATCTGCTATTGCAGGACATGGTTCGATTCAAATCCATTCAGTCGTTTGAGTGTGAAGAAATAACAAACAAACAGATATATACACATACGTACAAAAAGAAGAAATTTATAAAAGAAGTGTGCAATAGGCATTCTTATCGCACAAGCTAATCTCTTACAGACAACATTTCGATGCTACTTAGAGAAAATTAATGTAGGTACTACTAACTCTAAAAATCAAAAACTACAAAACCCATTTCTTTCCACATTTAGTAAGTCAAACACCAAAGAATGGGAGCAAACTCTTTAATGGAAGAACAGAAAGGGGCCAAGCGAGTAAAGATTAAGAGTAATGCATTTGTCACATTACGGGACCTGAATTTGGGACGCTATAAAACCTCGGAGTAGGCTGTCATGTCGCCGTCGCCAATATTGCCACAACCACATCAGCGTTATAATGAATACTGTTATATTTCGCCGTAGTTTGTAGTACGCTTATATGAAACATGTAGGTCAGGATATTATCGTCTAGCAATTTTAATTTCTGAACAGATCAACGCTTTGCAGGGGCGCCGGCTATTAGAAAAAAAATGGGTGCTCATGCTCATTCGACGGACTCGAAAAAGTTGCGAAGTGTGAGAAGAGAAATGTACTCCGATAGACCGACTAATAAATAAATGTACTACTTACATACTGCGTACTTAATCACTAATTATGTTTGATAAAAATATAAAATGAAACCATTATATAAAAATGAAACTAATTTTTAGTATCAAGAAATATTATAATTTATACGTAACCTAAAAAGCGACTACTGATCTGTTTCTTGATGTCTATTCTAAGGGGTGGTCGGCACCCACTGTTTATTTCTCATGGGTGCTCGAGCCCCCGAACACCCACGGAGTCGGCGCCCCTGACGCTTTGATCTTCTTCAATGTATGCAACATAATATATACCACCTATGTACATGTTGTGCATGTTTACTCCATTGAAAAAATCTTAACAGACATCCAATCCATGAAGTTTTTGATCTAAACTAGGCCTTGGTTCCTAATGCAAGCTCGAAGCAATAAATCCTCCCATACAGAATATTGAAATATCCAAAACCCGAGAAAGGGATTCCTAATATACCTATTTTGCTTTCAAACTGTAAGATCGATCGTCCTCTATCGAAGGAACGAAGTCTCGAGTGAGTTTGGTAATTAAAGATTACCAAATTTACAAATCTTCGGATTTAATTTCAAGATAAGTACTCAGCACTTTTTAGATTATTATTTGAAATGGGGAATTTGATGCTTCACCAATATTTACTAAAAAATAATTACGATAAAAGTTCATAGCAGGGTTGGAACGCAATTTAGTATTACCCCCTACAAACTTGGCAAGATATCAATACACTTCTTAACACAACACAAGAACAAAAATTAAATTCTACCACAGCTTCAAGATTCGATGAAGGACTTACAGCCTTTTATCAAGTTTCAATAGCAAAACAAATATACCAACCAGCCTACACATAAGGAAAGCTAATGTAACAGGCTTACATGCCAATCGATCTTCCGTAGTATGGTCGTACGTCGATCCATCACACTGGACTGACAGACACATCATTCGATATGTATAACCCTTTAGGATAAAAATATATAGGAAAAGAACTTTAAGAAATGAGGATTTGATGGAAAAGCTTTTTAACCTTCACTATATAGAAGAAAGTCCAATGACACTAGAAAGCTGAAGGGCGTTTTCCTAAAGGTTGGGGACACGTGGGCCACGTACGCCGATCTGGGCGCGTCAGTCTCCATACATTTTATATGGCAACTAGACTTGTAGAGCTACATTAGAGCCACGTCACACGACGCAAACCTACGTAAACTCAGGCGTGGCCTAAGTGTGCGTCGGTGTAATGTAGTTCCCGCTTTAATCTCGAAAGATCGAATAGACAAGTTGATGCAGCTATGTCTCCCTTCAATCGGATTTTACGACACTCACGGGAGATGGGACCGTTTATTTTTAGATTCAAGTAGTTTAGTCGATGTAATTAATAAACATAGAAGGGACATAAATATACCAACCTGTATAAAATGCTGATAAGTGAATGAGAATGAATAGGTTACTTCTAGGCAAGCATGCTCGATCGTCGGCCACATCATCGCTTACCATCAGATGAGATAGTGGTCAAACGCAAGCCTATGCATAATAATAAAAACTGGGCAAGTGCGAGTTGGAATCGCGCACTGAGGGTTCCGTAAAAACTTACCTATGTGAATAGTTTAATTCCCGAATGGAGTCTCGAAGACTTTTTTTTGTGACGTAACAAAAAAAAATCTGTTTTCAGATTTATTCCTATATCTATACTATAAGACCTTGCTTTATGGCAAATTTCAAGATTCTGAGTCAACGGGAATTACCCTATGAATTTTGATTCCTTTGAGAGTGTCCAAATGTACGTTTTTTGGGACATAAACGGCCGTATCTTTTTTTTTTCGTTAACATAGCAGTTTGATTTTTTACAGCTTCAAGGGACCGCAGACCTGAGTATATGGTTTTAATTTCAACTCGATACCTCCACGCGTTTTGGAGATAAAGGGTCTTGACAGACAGACAGACAGACAGACAGACAGACGGACGGACAACAAAGTGATCCTATAAGAGTTCCGTTTTTTCCTTTTGAGGTACGGAACCCTAATAAAAATGACGTCATAACATAACTTTTCGTCAATACAATTGATTTGGATCAACACCAAGCTCATTTAGTCTTAAGTAAGGTTAGCAAAGGTCAGTGAAGTGGGCTCTCAACGCCGATCAGTAGAGAATACAATAACGGAAAGGCTAATACCTTTTGACAAGCTAAGAGTTACCCTGACAGCTGAAGAGTATTAATTTATCAAGACGACTGTACCGCCATCAACGGATAAGCCTTCTTGTTCCCGAGTCGATCACGGTAAGCCATCAACATTCATAATTGTGGGTGGACCATTAAGGGCGAAGCCATGGGAGTTTCAAGGACGACGAGTCTTTTTTGTCAACTAGCTGTTTCCTGTGACTTGATCTGCGTGTGTTTTGTATTTCATCATTTTTAACCGACTTCAAAAAGAAAGAGGTTCTATGTTCGGCTGAATGTATTTTTTTAGCACAAATATTAAAAGGGCGAATGTTTGCATGTATGTTTGTTAGTTCTTTACGCTCAAACGGTTGAACGGATTAGGATGAATTGTGTCACACGTGTAGGCCGTGTGTGAATAAAATATTATTCCGGGAGTATATTTCCTTGGGATAATTTTCTACTTTCAGGAGGGCGAAACCTCTTACAGAAGCTAGAAGAGAATAAAAGTAAGTCCCAGGTTAGCTGCGGATTATTACTGCAGCCCTCGCAATAAAGGGCAACTGAAGGAACACTGTGGGTTTTAATCAATAAAAATCTGACATTTCCTCCCGCTACCCCAGAGCGGGAGAAGTTATTTGATGATTTCCCATGTAGAAACAAAAGCTTAGCTATTTTTTACTAACAAAAAAAGTGGTTACGTAAAACACAAGAGTGGTGCCCGGACACAGCAACACGGGTCCGCGGCAGACCACGATTGAGATGGTGGGACGACGTGGATGCCTTCCTTAAGAATTGAAATGAGAAAGCGAGGAACCGTGATTGTTGGAAAGAATAGAGGGAGGTCTTTGTCCAGCAATGGGACAATCGGGCTAGCTAAAACATAATAATACGGCAGAAAGAGGTATGTCTGTCTTCACAGAAACAGACTCTCGCATATGTTATATGGTTGTTGAGTAATTTGATGATGTTATCCTCTGTGACATGCCCTTAATTCAGGGTTGTTTATAACCATGTTACTAGGTAGGTAATATATTCAATTTCCTACGAATTGTCTCTTGGGTTTTGTTACCAGATTAAAAATGATGAACGACAATAAATAGAACTTGGCAGTTTACACAATCCCGCCATTAATTTTCATTGAGCCAATAAATCGAATTATTCTCAAGCAAGTTTGTCATTTATCAGTTCCATTATGGAAATTACTTATGACTCAATTTCATCCGTGTCGATTTCTTCAATAAATAGAATATTACGGCGTATACATCCATTGATTTTTAGTTCAATAATTGCTTATTTTGTTTTTATCACACTAATATTATAAAGCCGAAAGTTTGTATGTTTGTTACTTCTTTACTCTTGAACGGCTGAACGAAATCGGATAAAATTTCGCACACTGATCCATGTCCTGGAATAATACAAAGGATTCTTTTTTTTAAAGAGTATGTTCTCTTGGGAAAATCTTCTACTAAATTTTCTATTGTGTGATATCGAAAGAGATCGTATGCTACTATTGCTCGTATAACTTGCAAACTGGTAACATAACGATACTTTTTAAGGTTTATGCTTTATATAGAACGGGTGTTCGAATTTGATAGGGAAGTCTAAGGTCAGTGAAGTCAGGTCGCCCGTCAAGCCGCTAGGCGATATAAGTATAAACAAGTTTAAAATAAAGTGCTTCTAAAAATATAACTAATAATATAAGTACACAGAAGCCTTTCATTGAATTTCCGCTCTCACAAGAATAAGCGGGAATTTGGATCCAGCACGAACTTTGGCACGAAACTCGAACCCTTTTTGGCTAAAAATTTGTTTGTAGACATGCCATATCTGACAGGAAACTGGTTCAAGGTGAAGCTAAACAGTGATACGAATCGCGTTTTTTTACGAAAACGCAGTGATGAATTACATCTATAGAGGCGTCATGGGGGTTGCGGGACCTTATCAAATCAACTTTCATTGTCACACTCAAGAATCTGACGTTAATAAATACAATATTTGGTGGTGTAGTGGTCGAGCGATTGGTTCCTGCGCTGCGTGTTGTGGGTTCGATCCCCACATGGACCAAATATTTGAATAGCCCACAGATAGTTGTTCCGGGTCTGGGTGTACTGTGCATGTGAGTATACATGTTAATGCACCTATGATACAGAAGTAATTCCTAGTGTAGTATTATTATTGTTGTATTATTAGTGTAGTTTTCCAATAGCCTCGTGGCTACAGTAGCCAGCAGGGTGGATGGCCTAATGGTGTCTCACTGGATGGCGGTACACAGACCGTCTTTCAGGTATGTGATGTAGGCTTATTGTATGTCTTTTTATTTTTATTTAGTAAGAATCGCCAAACTAAAGTGGCAGTGGGTAGGGCACATTGCTCGTAGAACAGATGGTCGATGGGGCCGAAAGGTTCTAGAGTGGCGACCACGCACCGGAAAACGCAGCGTTGAAAGGCCTCCCACAAGGTGGACCGATGACCTGGTGAGGGTCGCGGGAGTGCGGTGGATGCGAGAAGCACAGGATCGGTCGTTGTGGCGGCGCTTGGGGGAGGCCTATGTCCAACAGTGGACGTCTTTCGGCTGAAATGATGATGATGATGATGATGATGAAGTATCAATTTAATGTAACTGAAACTATGGACCTCTGGTCTGACAATAAAATTTATTATTATTATTATTCACTTATTATTATAAAAGTAAAATATTTTAAAAATAATATAGATTTTGAAGGTGAATAAAAACTGATCAAGAAGACTGGAAACGGTGATTTTAACCATATATTACCCACCCGCCTCAGCTACGCACGGATGTTACAAGTTTTTGTAATTCTCGGCCTTTCTCTACTATAATATGCATTTATTATTCATCTAAACCTTAATCATGAATAATTCCGAAAACTGCATGAAAATCCGTACTGTCTGAACTGTTTTTTAGATTATCGCGTTTATACAGACAGACCCGGTGGGTGGGACTTTGTTTTATAAAATGTAGGGATATAATCCTGTATCCTTGTTTTCTAAATAATATTTCCTGTTTTTCACCATATTGTCTCTCCACCACCCTAAGTGGACGGACTTTAATACTTTAGGCATTCTTTATCAGTCATGATAGAGAATGCCTAAAGTATTAAAGTTCGTCTTTATACCTCTGAGTTGCATGAAGATTAAATAAATAAAGACCACAACGACATACTTGTAACAACCATAAATATTGGGTAGAAGATTAAGTTATGTAATACAATCTTCAGTATAATGTATCAATGGTTAGCTTAAGAAAATTGGTTGCCATAACGTTTACAGAGAATGGGCACTTAGGTTTGTCATACTTTTTTATCACTTACAAGCAACCCGCCTCAGCCTCGCTCGGGTGTTAGAAACCTTGGAATTTTGTCTACTATAATATTCATCTAGTATACACCTAAACTAAACCCACCTCATAGATTACTCTGTCTATTGGAGATAACTACATGAAAATCTGTTCAATATTTTTTGAGTTTAACGCGTTCATACAGACAGACAGATGTGGTAGGGGGGAATTTATTTCAATGTAAGGATATACAAAAATAAAGATGTGCTACCAGTCGAAAAATACCAGCCCAGCCCGATCACCTCGAGTAAGCCACGCTTCCGATTCCTTTATTCTGACGTCATCTCAACGCTCAGTCACGTGGTCAGAACAAAGGAATAGGAGGCGTGGCCGACTCGAGGCGATCAAAGAAAAGAGAATCGAAACGAAACGGTTGTAACTTGGCTACGGGGGCAGACCAGTCAGCAAAAATATTAAGAATAAATAGTTTAAAAAACTAAAAAACACGCTTTTAGCACGCACTAAAATTTTTTTTCGTATTCCTGACAGCAAACCCTTTCATTTGATACCCATATCATGGGGGTGCATTTCAAATAGCCTGTCCGCCATCTTGGACGTCCGCCATATTGGATTTAAGTCACGTGACTATTTTTTTCGTTTTCCTGACAGTAAACCCTTTCATTTGATACCCATATCATGGGGGTGGATTTCAAACAGCCAGTTCCCCATCTTGGGGAGGCCACCATATTGGATTTGTAATGACGTTTCTTAGTTAGTCATGTATTGTCATCAGAACTCAGAGCGTGTGCAAAATTTCATCCTAATCGAAGACCGGGAAGTGGGTCAAAGTAAGATTCCAAGATTTTCTTACATACATAGATAATTACAAGAGAAGTTAATAAAAGCGTGTTAAAAATAAGAGTTAGCAATTTGATCACATCGTACTAATCACATTAATGTCAAAAAGGCGAAAGTTTGTTTATAAATATATAAATACATACATTATTTGTGTTAGTATATTTGTTACCCCTTCAAGCTCAAACGGCTGAACGGATTTGTATGAAATTTGGCATACGGGTAGACCATGTCCCGGAAGAGAACATCAGATACTTTTTATCCTCCACTATCACACGGACGAAGCCGCTGGTAGAAACTTGTGAGTTAATAACACCAAGACAAAGAAAAACAAATCCATAGTTCATTATTATCAGCTCAGCAGCTGGTCTAGCATTAATTACATTCTCCATTAAGGATCGACCAAAATCGGTAAAGTTTAATTAGTGATACGGCTCCTTCGAATTTCGGGTGGCTTTAGCTAAAGGATATTTCAAGATAAACTGGCTTCAATATCAAGGAGCAAGTTTGTCTACTTAAAAGATCCTTCAGAAGAATTTCAATACGCTTTTACCGAAGAGTCTTATTTGAAATTCTGAATCTTACGTTTCTTAAATGGCATGGACGAGAGTCCTGCGTTGGTGCCAAGAAAAATAAGCACAGAAACGAAGCCTTTTAATAATTTTTAAAAGAGAAAAATGTTGTTCATTCAACGAAAGAGGTTACCATCGATATCAGAGCAACCCACTCAACAGTTAACACAACTAGAGCTGAGCCTTCAAGTGCTAACACGTTAAGCACACCCCTATCAAAAGCCTGCATTCGCTTCGTGAATCAATACCCGTTCGTAAAAGTTAGTCATTCCGTGTTCGCTTCCCAAGTTGCTTAAACTGTATTTATACGGTATATAAAAAGCTACGAACTGAAATGTATTATTTTCCAACAATGTCCATATTTATGCAGGGTAAAATGGGCTAGGGAAATGGCCTGTCACATGGATAGTGGTGTTCCAAAGGGTACATAAATATTTTTTTGTTCGGTTGGAAATCAAATGACAAAAAAATATTTTGTGAACACAGGTGATTACAGGTGTTTTCAATATACATAAATAATATGTTGATTGTACAGTCCATGTCCCTAAACAAAATTAAAGTATATAATAATTTAAACAAATGTCAAAAAACAAAACTGTTTGTCATATTAGTAAGCAAAATAAAATTGTCATAAATAGGAAAAAGGACATAACAAAATAAAATAAAAGTACAGAATGTCAATAAAATAGAAAATACAGAATGTCAATAGATTGCATAATATAAATAAAAATAAAAAATAAAATCCTCATGCTCTGGATGGAGCGACAAGGAGAGTCAGATTCTTACTGACTAAAATCCCCCCCCTCTTTTGAAGTGGGAAATCATCCAATGACTTCTTCCACTCTAGAGTGGAGCGAGAGGGCGTGTCAGACTTTTACTGACTAAAATCACACCTGCGTCCTTCAGATGCCCTTTGCTTTATAGGACCACGGGTTTCCTTTTCAAATCCCCGCGGCTCTAGCGGGTATCAGCCCTGCTGGGCCTCAACGGTTTACTGACGTCTCTTTGAGGAGCGCGTGCAACACTACGCGCTTTCGATGACTTGGGCTCGGTCCGGAAGGTCACCGGACAGCCGCACGGCAAGCTACCCATTGCTCGCCGTCAGCAAATGCGCGCCTACCGTGGTTCGTTTCGGGTTTCCCGCAAACCAAATAGGTATGCTTAAGAAGTATTTTTATCAACCCTTGTAATTTATGATCAGTTTGTCTTTGTCAATATAATTTTCAATACATAAAAACAGCCCACACGTTATCGATCTTGAAATTCAGCAATACCGAGATATTCTCGAGAATGAAACCGCCCAGACATTCGACTTGTATCAACATTAATTTTAAATTCTCCAACACAGCGTTGTTGCATTCGAAGAAAGCTTGGAATACCGTGTAAACATCGAAAGAATACATAATGTTGAGGAAGGGTTTAAATCTCTTCGGAAAGCTGTAATAGCCGCAAACAGGGGCAGTGGCGTAACTATGGGGTGGCAAGGCTGGCAAAATGCCACAGGCCCCTGGCCCGGACCTGGACCCCCAGTCCGAGAAGCCTTGAGCTCAGAAGAAGTAAATATACAAATAAGTAAAGAAACGAAGAAAAGGATCATAAGAAAAGGATTAATTTCCCGTGGTATTTTGCCAGACTTACCACCCCATATTATAAATACGCCATTAGGAAACCCACCTTCAGAGACGAAATATAAAAATCTTCGTGTATTAGAGAACTTACAGATTTATCTATATATATAAAATGAGAAACTGACTGACTGACATATCAACTCACAGCCGAAACTACTTAGGCTAGAAGCGTGAAATTTTGCACAAGGTTTCCTTTTATGGCGTAGGCAAGCACTAAGAGAGGATCAAAAATTCACCATCTAAGGGGATCAAACGCGGGTCTTTAATAATAAAGAATATTTTATGTTTGTACTTCAGTGATTTATCCAAATTAAATTACAAAGTTTGCGATTTTCCTGGGGCCCCATCTAATGATTTGCCACGGGCCTCAGATGGTATAGTTACCTACGCCACTGAACAAGGGTTTTGTAAATGGAAAGTTTCACACGCTCTAAAGTATCAGGCCATAAGATAGCCTCTGGCGGCGATTATCCTTGTTACCCTAACCATTTTTACCCAATACGTATAGTGTTATCTGTCTTTATAGTGATTTTATTTAATGTTTCCGTCGGTAAAAGGGTTTTTCAGGACAATATCTGCCCTCAAGGCTCAAAGAACCCGAGCACCCTCGAGCCCGGGCGTTATTATACGAGACATTACAATTCATGAGATAAAAACATCCATCTGCACTGTTTGTGAACATTTCATAATGCTCCCGAGTGCCTTTTCGCAGACAGCATACGTTTTAAAAGACAATTTCTTTATGCTTAACTAATTTAATTTTTGTACTGAATGATACAGAACCACAAAGAAATAGCTAACTTATTGCAGAAATAGAAAAAAAAACTAATTTCGTATTCATGTTCAAGACCCTATAAATCAGCACTGAAGTAAAAAAACAACAAAAAAAAAAACAACAATTTTGTAGGTATGTGTAATTTTCAGAGCCGCCTTTACCTTGTCTGTGGAAAAATAGCATGCAATGTAAGAAAATAAATGTTTTATTTTTAATACAATTTGTAATTGTAATGTTGGCTCTTATTTACAACTAGCTGATCCAGGGAACTTCGTACCGCCTAATAGTCAAGGAATATATATATCTTTCGATATACTTAGTCAACCGAATTCGATGAAACAAAGACTAAGTAATATATCAAGTTACACACAATTTTAATGTATAAAAGTTATCTACATCGATTTCGTACATTTTACATGATGCACGCACAAATAAAAACTTCTACAGATTTATTATAAATGTATAGATAGAATCTAATTGAAATATATTTTATGGAGCAAAAACTTTATTGGAAAGCGTTTAAAGATCTTCAAAAAACAAAACTTAGCATAAAGTAAGATTTCGTATTTCAAGAGAACTTTTAATATATGAAGTTGTTGTTTTGTATTTTAATAGATTTTTTTATACATGTTTATAAAAAAAATATTTATTTTAGTCAAAGATTCTGTACAAAAAAATATATTTTTATTTTATAAAAAAAGATGTAAGAAAACCACCATAACATTCATCAAATTTGTCGGAAATGAATGGGAGGTCCATTGGCCGTGAAAATTGAAAACAAAGACGCATTTCAGTATACACGATACCGTAAGTATGAACAAAAAGGAGCCGAGGAAATATCAGAATCGTTCACATCGATTGACGTGCGACGAGTCGGCGCCATTGGTCAGCGCTTGTGACGTCACGAGCGGTATCGACCCGCCGCCCACGGGCGCGCATGCGTCGCCGGAGCGGTCGCACGCGATTGGTCGACGGATCTGTCGCCGGATTGACGTACGTAATGAATTAAAAGGATTCAATTGAAATGAATTTTAGAACGCGCATAACGTTTTTACCTGATGGCGGTAGCAGCGTTCTGCGATTTGATTTTTTTTTTTAGCTGAACGACAGACGTGAGAATTATTTTTAGATCCTAAAGAGAGGTTTTGTATTGCGCTAAGTATTTTATATGAAAAATAATTTCACCACTAAAATATAGTTACAAAATTTAGGGTTGTCTCTTTAAAGATCTCATAGACAATAGGTATTTATTCTTCAATTATTCAAGTAAAAATACATAGGAACACCACTATTTTACAATCTTCTTCAAAAATAGTGCCAATTCCCATGCAAACGACACTGGTGATCGATTCGCCTCAAGTCCCAAGGGCAAGGCCTAGTCGCAGACGGGGTGTCAGACAAACAGGCTGGACACACAACACCTACGGAGATAACTGAGACGTGACATGTGTTAACGGCTTTTTTATTTTGCATACATTGGAAGAAAAGATTCTGAAAGCGACTGAAAAAGGATTTTGCTTTATAAAAACACACAAGAAAGTACTGGCTACTTTTAAACCCTCGTTTTAAAATTGGTCCTACTATCCGCGTTTGTATATATTCTAAGTGAGGCTTTCACTGAAACACCGGTTTGCAAAGCTTTCAGACGTGTGTCTAACGATAATAAATTTTAGAATAAATAGGAGTTAACCTTAGGAACATAGAAAACATATTTATAAACACGATAGACGTTGACAATGATGGCCTCGCGCCACAGCTGTCAGCATATTTTGGATACATCGCAACAGTAAAATTGTTTGATGTGTCTGCCGCTACAAAGACCACAGTGTAACCTTAATCCTAGGGTTTTGTCCGGGCCTGTTCTATAATCCGACTTCATGCAGAACAAAAGGCTGCATATATCGCGGATATAAAGGACCCACAATGGGAACTGTCCAGGCTCGTATTCAAGAGATCAACCTGATGGCCCTTGAATGTAAATGCGACGCCCGCATTGATCCCGAGCTCGATTGCTGATCTCCTGGAATTTTAATTACCGAATTATTTCGAGTGACGGTCGATGGTAATCTATTAACGATTGGGGGAATTTTCCTAAAGTTTCTCTTGATGGCTTTAAATGTCGTGAAGTAGAGGACATTTCAAGGTTAAATTCATGCTTGTATCCGCTATTTGTGTGAATTGTGGTTGTCTACGTTTCAGATTAATAACCGATTCAATTGACTGGCCTGTTGGTCTGGTGGTTAGTGGCCCTGACTGCTATACCGGAGAACGTGGGTTCGATTCCCACCCAGGACAAATGTTTGTGTGATGAGCACAATCATTTCTTCTGTCTGGGTGTAATTTATCTATAATATGTATGTTTTTAGAATTTTTTAAGTAGTGTTTATTAGTTGTCTAGTACTCATAACACAAGCTCTGCTTAGCTTGGGACTAGACGGCGTTGTGTGATAGTTGTGTAAAAAAGAAAGAAAGAAGAAAGAATTGCTTCCTAGTGCACATGGTAGTTTTAAGAAGGTCATCTACAGAAGAGCTGACATAAATAAACATAACATATACTATAGTTCCCTTAATTTTGATTACGTAAATTGATTCTTTACTACGGAGTTCGTTTCAGTAGGTAATTGGACACAATTCGACCCGAGCCTAGACATAAACTGTTATCGAGCAATTTCTATGCAAAATATGAAAATAATAAAGGCCCGAAGAGGGTAAGTAAGGCTTAGAAAAAAAATCGCATCGTTTGAATTATCTTGGCACCACATGTGAGGGATGATAGATGAGCCTTTTCATTAGGTACAGCTACATATATTACCGTCTGCCATCGTTATTATGAAAGAATAATAAATAAAAATAACAATTTGTTATTGCGTTTCTTCATAAATTCCCTGGCAAGATTTACGAACCAGCGTAATTAGATTAAAAGTAAATCTTCATAGCTCGTTTTAAAGCTATAAAACAAAATATTCGATTTCTCTTTAAATATTATCGTTGCCTATAGAAATGTTTATAGACTTTTCTTCATAGAGAATTGATCCCACAATTTTACTGGAATCAATTTTCAAAAATGTTATAGGTACATGTAACATTTGTAGCAAAACTGTTACATTTCAACGAAAGGCGCTTCAAGTTCCGACTTCCAGATTGTAAACACAATTTGATATGTCTAGCTGATTTTGATTCCATGAAAAAGTTCATATTGATATATAGATACTACACTGGAGACGTAACTTTGATAGAATTAATTACAAAAGGTCGCTGGATTTCACTACTAAGAAATTCTCTGAAATTAATTTAAATATTTTTAAGCAAGAAATCTTGAAGAATCTGCTAAAACTTTAAAGTAGTTATAGCAGATTCTTCAAAATGACCAAACGGGTTTATTTATCAGCTTATAAACATAGAGCCCAAACAAATAAAACTAATCCACATTGTATCTATTTTCCCAGACATCCAGAAGGTGGTCGGAATAAACAAGCCAGGGGTTGGAAAGGGCACAAATTCGTAGCTAACGTCTATAAATCGAGCCAAATGCTCGCGTCCCACACATATTCTCCTCACGCATCTTGAATTACTTCAAATTTCAGAATTCAGACGGTATTTTTCTGTGTGAAGAGCATTATTTAACCTTTTGGGTTTTATTTATAGGTCACATGCAAATGCTGTATTGATGTATGAGGAGATAGCTCTTGAATATTTTGTATGGCTGTAACCATAATATCATCGAAGTAGACAAAAATGATTTTTGTATTTTGTGTTATTCCGAACATTCCATACAGCTTTCAGTAAAGAGGTAAGTAGATTTTGAAATATTTTTCCATTATCAGTAAAAAATACAAAGAGATTCTCTTTGAGTAGTAATTCTTTTGCATTCAGAATTGTTTTTCATTTGAAATAAAGGCTAAAGCAGTCAACAAGAAATATTTACAGCATTAAAGTGCTACGTTCGCAAATTGTTCACATGAAAAAATAAAAATCGACTACATCGTCTACGTATTCTTTTTGAGAGAATTTGTCCAGCAGGTTACCTACAGTGAAATGTTAGAGACAAAATAGTTTCGTTTATTTGAACAGCGTCGACTTAAGTGCGGGATATAATCAGATGGAAAAGGCATTTGAAAATCTGACAGCTTAATTTGAAACGTAAGTAAAGAAACAATTTAACAATAAGTTGCGATATTCGAAATTGACATACCGACACAAACACAAACTCAAAATTCCGCCGTACTGCCTAAGAACCAATTACGAAACTTTTAAAAGTTGATTTACGAATGAAAACACAATATTGTGTAACTTTTGAAACAGTTTTATGATACTGTTTTACTTTAAATCAAATTAAAGGGCCAATATTGTAACAATGAATATGTACGAAAGTTGTAAAACCCAAACAGGTTAGGCGTGGTTTCCATTGGGTTTTCCTCGTTTCTAGGGGTACAAGACGTAGCAGTGATCTTAACAGAAACCCAGCTCATATTTTCAGTCTGGTATAAAAATATATGACCCCAAAAGAGTAAATATTGTGACATCGAAGGAGATCCTATGGGAAACGGCCTTTATAGAAATACGGGCTGATTAGACAAATAAAATTTCAAAGGGATTGTACAGAGTTGATTTTGAATTTGATATAAAAAGAATCAGATTATTTTTGAAGGTGTATATGCTTTGCTGTATGAGTCGCACATACCTTGGATGTTAGCTTGAAATGATAGGCACTTAAGCAAAGATTAGATTTATTGAGTACCTTTAACTATCACGTAACTTATGCTATTTGAATCGTGTATGATGGTTTTTAAACAAACAATGTTACTGGAATCTTGAAAATACAAAGTATTAAAATTTTGTGCCCATAGTTTGTTTTCATCAATACCACACTCCGAGAGCTTACGCCCCGCGACTCATTTAGGTTTTCACATTTTTTAGATAAATTGATGAAGCTATGTGATTATTGTGAATGAAGATTAGATTGTAAGGGAAGATGCATAGAAACAATGAACGAACTGGATGAAACATGTTATGGCAAGAAAGTGGATGACGACTGATACTAAGAAAGAAATTAGTAAAAGGAAACATAATACGGCTACTTTAAATAAATTAGAATAATAACAAGAGAATGATGACTCTGGTGGCAAGATAGAAATTGATGCAATGAGACGTCAGGGCCGGGTAACTTCTTATTGCTTGGTAAGAACAGCAGGAAGATGATAAAACAAATCATATTGCACTAAGATTAACCCACATCACAACAAAAAGCTCCACGACGAAGAATTCCATTATCTCAAAGGTACAATCAAAAAACCATACAACAACACAGTTATTTGAGATCGTTATGAAAGGTACGTTTGTTGCTTCAACAATGCAATAAATAACGCAGAAGGTCTCGGAGCAATCAAGTGAGGCACTCTTCGCTGTTGCATTTCTTATTGCTTATAACATCCTGTAGAATACATTGGGGAAGTCACTTGAGAAGACCATTATAATAGTAATGAGTTTGTTCGTCTTTAGAGAAGTAGTTGGTAGGTATAAATTTCGATGGGTTCAAATTAAATTGATGTGACAGTATTTGAGACATAACCAGAAAAAGAGTCTTCTCCTACTAGATGGAACGACGATCTTTTTAGGATAGCTGGCAGCTGGATGAGAGCTACGAGATGGATGCCGTTCGGCTGGAGAAGTCTATATCCCAGAAGTGGACCGGTTATCATCATCATCATCATTTCAGTAGAAAGACGTCCACTATTAGACATAAGCCGCCCCCAAGTCGCCACACCAGAACTTTGGTTCTGTTGCAGATATTTTCATTCCTGATGCGATTACGCAAGGGAACACTGAGCAGGCAGAAAATATATTTGTGAAGAAAAAGCTTTATATAATCGACTTCGACATACAATTCACCCTACTTGATTCCGCAGAAATAGAAACATTGTTCTTATCTAAAATTAGATTTCCTTGCACTCTTTCTAGAAAACTAGACCATAACAAGGCGGACAAAGGAAGTTTCCAGAATTGGCATCTCAGCAAATATCGAACTGTTTCCTTTGTTGTGCTTTACTGAAAATTTACACGTTTTCATACAATTTGAAATGTAATCTGGATTCGTAGTTGAACTTTGATATAAAATTGAGTTCAGTACTTACTATGAAATACTGATACCTAAGGTGCAGTGCATAAAAAATAAGTATAATCAGCCTTCTTTTTCCACTTAGGCCTCCTATTTAGGAGAGGAAATAGGCCAGAAACAGCGACACGAACCCAGTGTGGATTGCTATCCCGGGGCCCCGAAGCCCGGGGCCCCGGGATGAAGGCAAAGAAGGAACAGGAGTGGGTTTTTAGTCAGTAAAAAAAAAAAAAAGTGTGGATTGCTAGATGTCATAAGTTTTCAATTTTTGGCTCTAGAACATGTCAGATGCCTGAAAGTGCCGTCACAAGGAGTGAAATATACAATATTAAGATAACTAAATTATAGAACAATTTCAAACAAGGGTTTTTTATGCAACCAGGATTGATAGTTGAAATTTTACATAAAATTGTATCCAGTGTTCACTTATAGAATACTAGCTTCTGCCAGCGGCTTCGCCCGCGTGATAGTAGGTTTCTCCATTCAAACATTGGACCCCTGTTTCATCCCTTTAGGGGGTGAATTTTGGAAAATCCTCTCTTAGTGCTCGCCTACGTCATAAAGAGAAGCTTTGTACAAAATTTCACGCTCCTACTCCCTGTAGTTTCGGCTGTGCGTTGATATGTCAGTCAGTCAGTTTCTCTTTTTATATATATAGATTGATACTTAAAGGGAAATAAAAAAGGAGTAATATATACAATATTGAAATAACTAGATTTCACACAAGCGTTACTTTCTAAAGTAAAAGAAAATATCAGTTAAAATCTTTCAGTTACGTCTGCGTCATACCCATGAAAACAAACCGTAAAATGCAAAGAATTATGGTACAATTATTTTAACAGGATCCCGGGCCCTCTCGCAGTTAAAAGAAAGGAACATTCTTTACAATTTCGAGATAATTTCTGACCAACTGATGACGCCGAGTTCATTTCAATGAACAATGTGCATATATTCCTATTTGCACTTCACTTGATTGGATCAGCTTCTTTTATATATATTATATGTTGTTGTGTGTCATATTTATCTCTCAATTCTAAATACAGGGTGGCGCAAAAGTAATGTCATAATGTGAATGTGCCTTAATTTTTGCAGATGGCGGCCAATTTTACTGTGCTATAACATGCCATCAAATAAGATTGCACATATTCCTCCTATATCCTTCTGTGCATGTTCTGGCTTAAAAAAATACTATTGAAGCCCTTATTATTTTTACAAATATAAACTTTATATTGAACGTCTATAGATAGCACGTAATGTTAACTAAAGTTCCAAAATGATAAGTAACTTCAAGAAACTCGATAACTTTTGTATTTGCTTCATTTCCAACTACGCTTGCTTTTGAGGTCCCAAAAATAGGTCGAACAGCTTCAGAATACTGATGTCTGTTGGACTGGAAACTCTAATATTTTATACAATGTTGCAGTCGGTATTACAAGTTATAAATTCAGTAAAAAAGATAAGGATAAAGAAAACAATATACCAGATGACAAAAACACTGGAACGAAAATTAAACTCTAAGACACATCTAAATTCGAAGCTTAAATTACTAAATAGATTTATTTTGAGACCCAGCGACGGGTGCGTCTTTGCATAAACGAATTGAATAAGAATATAAATATGATTGAAAGCAGGAGACGTACGAATTCGGATATTTTCGCTATTACATAAACTAAGTAGCCGAAAGACTAAAATATTTTACGAAGCATCGTCTGTACTGGAGTCACCTTGGACGCAACTGAACACGGAATACTTAATAGATACCATAAGTTAGGACATTTATAGCTCTATAAATTTATAATGAAATGGGACAACAAGTTCATATGAAATATTTCGTTTTTACGTAACAAAAACATAAATGTAACCGTTTTCGTTTCAGCTTTCGACAACAGCTCTGCGTTGCTATCAAGTTTTTTATTGAAATGCATTCATTATGTTTCTCGACTGTTCTTGTTACTAATTGGATTATGAAGGATCTTGTTTGCTCATTTTATAGAAAAATTCTTCTTATTGCGAGGAGCATAAGTCCTACAATACCATCAAATGCTCGGTACTTTATACTTGAGTAAGCCTTTTCCTTTAAGTAGATACTCGTTCTTTGTGGTATGTCAATAAACTTCATTAGGTAAACGTAAATATTTACGTTTAGTCCAAAGAAGGTCACCCGAATTCGGACAACCCGTTTTAATCGCCCAGGCTAACCGAAACAGCTGCCCCAAATAAAAAGACCATTCCAAGTGGTAAATGTAGCAGAAAGCCAGAAATGTAGGTTCAATAGTAATGTTTTAGACAGTGCGATGGCGCCACGGTGTCGCGGGTGACCGCCAATCAACGCGAACAATCGACTCAACCCCCAGAGTTTAGAAACACGCAACTCTATTTCAAAGAAAGCTTTCCGTCAATGCAGTTTATATTACTAATCCCTCTATAGGTATCCGGCTCGAAGGACAACTTTTTCTCTTTTAAAACGGAGACATAGTATTCGCGGTTTTGTAGGTTTTGTATGTGTTATGTTTGTATGTAACCCATTCCTAATTCGACGTTCATAAAGCTCCAAAGCAAGCGAAGATTTCATTTCTTCACGCTCAAACGATTGATCGGATTTAGAAGAAATTGTAGACCATGTCCTGTAACAGGACATAGGATACTTTTTAGCCCTGGATAAAGTTTTAGATGACAGTATTATAACAAATAGGTATTGGTTGTTTGTAGGAGGTAATATCTGGAAATAGTACATACCTCGATCACAAAAATACTCTGTTAGAAAGATTATCGCCAGTTTTCAGTGCCAGAGGCTACTTAAGATCCTGAAAAATCCATGGTGCAACAAGCCACGGAAACGAAACTACGTGGAAAAGGTGGTACAAAATATTATTATAAGCTTGGCAATTACTGGATTATCTACTCAATCACATGTTGATGAACTACATGGCTGTTATTTACCCTAGAGGCTCAAAAAAGGACTATACGTACATAGTACAACATAATTATATTACAAAGTCAACCTTGATGTTTGTGTAGGAAATGTTGCCTTATTGTCATTTAATATTCTAAATTATATAAACTGTGGAGAGGGAATATTTGCGTCAAGGTCGACTGCGGTGAAAGAGGTGGTATGATCATATTTGCAGGACAAATTTAACCAGAGATCGCCCTGGATAGAGAAAAAAAAATGAAGGAGAAGGCTCCATGTGAGAGACGACGTACGTGTGACGTACGACGTAAACAAACAAAAACAATATGAATTATATTACTTAGAAAATCTTTTATTAAGTAACTAGCTGACCTGGCGAACTAAGTACCGCCTGTTGAGTTAGCTAATCTGTCAAAGGATAACGCCATCTACTGGCATTACCAAAACACCATAATTCATTTTAAAATGACAGTTTAATTAGAGATGGCGTTGTATTAGTTTTTTTTTTTCGTGAGTTATTCCATATTTTCTCACTGTTTAGACCTTCCTTGGACTATCACGAATATTTCAAGTCCAAAATTAGCAAAATCGGTCCAGCCATTCTCGAGTTTTAGCGAGACTAACGAACAGCTATTACCACTCCTGTTCCTTCGCTGCCTTTGTCCCAGGGCCCCGGGTTTCGTTTTCACATTACCCATGGCCCCAGTAGGCTTCGACCCTGCTGGGCCCCTACGATTTGCTGACATCTCCCTGAGGCGCGCGTGGAACAATACGCGCCGTCGACGACTTGGGCTCGGTCCGGACAGTTACCGAACGGTCGGACGGCAGGCTACCCATCGCTCGCCGTCCGCAAGCTCGCGCCTACGGTGGCCGGAAATCGGGATCGGAATCCCGGCAGCTGTTGGGGCGTGAGGACCGTTGCCTCACGCGATCGGCCGCCTCCTTTGCTAGCATGGTGGAATAAACTCGGTAGTGCTTTGTCGGATATATCCGACGCCGACGTAGGTGGTTAATAAAAAGAAAGAAAACATGTTTATTCTGCCTGAATAGACAAAATGAATGAAATGAATGGTTAAATTCCTGCAAAGGCAGATATAGCCTAACGTAATCTGAAAGTAACTCACGTTGTTAACATTACAAGATTTAAAAGCTCTAATTACTGCGTAGGTAAAAAGATGCCGTGATAAACTACAATAAAACCAGTAATGCTTTCTTGTGCTATTCTTAGGGCATTTTAAAATTATAACTGGATTATTTAAGTTAATTTAAAACATTAATTTGGTTATCATGAATTATTAGAAAAAGGTTTAACGACTATGTATGATATACATGTGGGTATTTTATTTTTTATATTTAACTAAATATGTTATTTGATAGTTTAGAATTTAGATTAAGATTTTACACATTCTTATTCTCTTGCTTCCTACACACTATTGTCTACATTTTTTTAAATCTCTCCTTTCGCAAGTCTGCCGAAAGAAAATTCTTTGGAAATAAGAAGTACCTTTGCACTAATGTATAAATATATATTACTTATGTATTATCTTTTTCTAGAGCAGTGGCCGAGTGGTAACGGCTCCGACTTACGAGTAGTAGGTCGCGGGTTCAAACCCAGCCAGGCGCATTACTTTGTGTAATTTATTTCATCACCACTGCTCTCAAAACGGTGAAGGAAAACATCGTGAGGGAACCGGCATGTCCTAGAACCAAAAATTTTAGGACATGCCGCAGACATGTCGGCAGACATGTCGGCAGACATGTCGGCAGACATGTGACATCCACCAACCTGCACTGGGCCCGCGTGGTGGATTACGGCCCATTCCCTCTCGTAGAAAGGAGGCCTGAGTCCCAGCAGTGGGAACATTATAAGGCCGACTATGCTATGCTATGCTATCTTTTTCTGTATTTTTTTTTTTGTGTCCATAAATAAATAAAGACTATGTACAAATGCCAGGGTACCTACGAAAACTTGCATCAAAAAGATGTCAGTATCAGTGATGGTGCCCGGTAATGTCGACGCCTGCAATTGCTGCGGGATAGTTCGAAAGAGTTACCGCGGCCCTGGAACGAAAAGTGCAACTGAAGGAACATAGGTGGGTTCTAGTAAACAAAGGTCTAACACTCCCTCTCGTTCCACCCTGAGCGGGAGCACTTATTTGAAGACTATTAACGAAACATGGTGCAAAAACATGAATGTTATATGAAAAGTAATTCCCTCTCCCAGAGAGGAGGCCTGAGTGCCAGCAGTGGCACGGCTGATTATGCTTATGCTATGATAAATGCCTGGCAAGCTTATTATTGCAAAACAAATGAAAGCTCGAGAGTCAAAACTGAATAATTCCAAACTAAAAAAGCTTTTTTAAAGTGATTAAAGAAAACTCCTATACGCTATGTGAGTTTACCCTTAACAAAACAACAGCATTATTTAAACATATTTTCATATCACTTTCCAATAACGAAGCAAGTTTGGCTCCTAGAAAACTCCACCGAGTAAACACTAAACAGTTACTCGCAGCATCAGTCTTCCAAAGGGAATTAAATTCAAGTAAATGTAAACATCCAACCGAGGACGGGAACGCTATAAACTCTATAGCTAATCCCGTCGACCCGACCATGAACTATTTCTTCAACGCCATTAATAAGTAAAAAGGTACTTTAACTACGTCACTTATAAACAACATACATACTGTTTACACAATTTACATTTATACACACCCATGTAAACACGAGTTTAATTAACCGCACAAAAGCCTGTGTAATTAGGACTTCATGTAATAGTAAATTGGTCAATTCAAACTGTGTTAAGATTAATTACATCGTTCGTGTTTGGAAAATCAGCAAAATGATCAACAAATTATACTAATTAGAGTAGTATAGATGAGTGTCCTTAGAGCTTACAGTAAAAGCTTTTTAATTGGTAGATTAATCAAAATAAACGAGCTCAAGCATAAAAAAAATCTGGAGTTTCTAGAAGAAAATTTCCTTACGGTCGACTACTTATAAATAACACAAAGCCAGCACTTACTCGTAATAAAACACCATTCTGAGCCTTTATTTATCTTATGACGCAACGTGTCATTAAATCCAAAATAACTTCAATACATGCTTAAACTAAAATCATAAAGGGGCCGGGACTAATTATAATAATAAGTGGATCACATGCAGCCCACTCATAGAACTTACTTGGAGCAATATGGCGCCCAGTTGTCGCGCCTGTGACGCACCATCCGATTAAAAAGATGAACCAGCGTCTGGGAACTCCTACTGTTTATTTACAATACTTAAGATTAGACGCCTTGCCTGGAAAGTCACCTTCACTTTGTAGAAGACGTCTGATTCAAGCTTTTAGTAATGCTGCACTAAAACATGCCGTCATAAACAAATATAACGTCATTAATGACGTAGCAATTTGATGAAATTCCTAAAGTGACGCAATAAGGAATATGCATGCAAAGTTTTTATTTTGCTAAATTAAATATTTTTTAGCTCTGGTGAACAAAAAAAAATATCTTCATCAACAAAGAAGTTAGGTTAGCTTCAAAGCTGAAATAGAAGTCCGCTATGGTCCTTTACCGTCAAAGGCCATGACACCCATACGGCCACTATAGAAAACAGCGTCTTGGCGAGAGAGAGACATATTATTTGTTTGAATTATTTTTATATCTCGTTTACTTTCCTACCAATTTTGATATTATTTTCACAATAACTATTCTTTTCTTATATATTTATTGATACACACATAGTTATTGATACAGGTTGTTTAACAAATATTTTTAAGCATATATTGCCATTATAGACCAAACCATGGATTTGCACAAATATTCTCAAAGTTGTGTCGGGGCCACCCCTATGAATCATGCAAGGACTTCTCTCTTAGAAATTCAGATACAATTTTACATAAGTTTCCAAGTTAGTATACTTTTGTTTTGCGAAGACAAATTACAGAAAAAGTTCTGTTCTTTGAAGCTTTATGAGATAAACGATAACGGGAAAATACGACAAGAATCCATATTATTGTGTTCCCGAAATGTACTGGAGACGTAATGGACTACCTACTGTGAATCGTTTACTAGAAGCATGCGGAAGAATCTTCCTTGATTGAGGAAGATACAAGATAAATCACTGACAATAAATCAGTAATATTGATTATAGCGTGACCGATTTTTATCCTTTTTGCAGCAGAGGTGTTCATTAAATACCTAATTGGGAGGATAATATTGTTTGGTAGGTAGGATAGAAAAGAATGTCTAGATAATACTTAGTGACTCTTTTTGAAAAGCTTTTATTAATTGTGTAATTAAGAAAAAAAATACATTTATTTAGCACACACAGTAACACACAATGAAGAAACAATTTATGTAGAAAATTAAATTAAATAAAAAACAACAACATAATGGCTCCCAGCTGTGCCAAATAGGTCCAATTTCTGTAAGTATTTTTGTTTTGGGCAAATCTTGCAAATGCATTTTGAAACAATAACCATTAAATGATTCTGCTGAAATTTGGTATATCTATGTAACTTGGATGACAATGCATTAATATGGTGACAAACAATGCTGGTCTGATGATGGAGTCAGATTAAAAAGCCATAGGAACTACGGACTGCAGAGCGCAAAAAGATAAACCCCATCGTGTTTGAGCTCTTTGAAATAGTCTTGATGAGTACAGCGCGATAAAAGCCTAACATGAAAAAAAAATATTAATTGAAAACTTATTTGCAGTAACAATGCTTGTACCAACACAGAGTAAGTCTAGTGATAACCAGAATGCTACTAACTCCATATTATTCAATTTTAAGAACATCCTACTCACAAAGAGGATTACAATAACTAAAACCCGCAAATATTTTTTTTTTATTACGGCACTCCAGCGAATAGTTCGTAAAAACATTTACAAAAATATAATCTTATCAATAAACAATTATAATAAAATAATAATAATATTAATTTATTAATAAGACAACATTTGGTCCACAATATCTGTCAAATATAAATAATAATATACGAAAACAATAAAATAAAATAGACTAATAAAATGATATATTGATCATAATAAATATAATAATATTATGTCAAAATTACAATGTCAGTGAAACTTAAAATGCTTAAATCAGAACAATAAAATAAATTAAAATGGTCAAAATATGACATGGAACATTTTCAATTCACAACGCATGAAAAGGTTCAGTATTAATAGAATTCCTGTATCAAACTTGCAGTGAAATGCAATATGAATTCCGTGAAACTGAAATGAAGTTTAAAGCGGGCGTTGCCGCGCTCTACATAAGCATCTGGAGCTTACAGCTTACATGATGAGTGTGCATACGTTTGACCTTCTTAATTAAGTCTACTGTTTTATCTATGCATGTATATTCTAAAGAGGTCATGGTCCTTTGCAATGTGATCAATAAATTCCCAGATACATTAGGGGACAAAATCTCACCCAATATATATTTTTTTTTTTTACTCTCACACAACGCTGTCTAGTCCCAAGCTAAGCAGAGCTTGTGTTATGAGTACTAGACAACTGATAAACATAATTATATATTTCTACAGACACAGAACAAATGATCGTGCTCATCACACAAACATTTGTCCTGGGTGGGAATCGAACCCACGACCTCCGGCATAGCAGTCAGGGCCACTAACCACTAGACCAACAGGCCAGTCAAAAGTATGACGCGCAACGCTGTCAAATTGTCCAACAGCATGAAATCAGAAATCAGAAACGTTTATTTCAAATAGACCAATTACAGGCACTTTTGAATTGTCAAAAAAAAAACAAGTGAAGCTAAATTGCACGTTCCAAAGCGTAGATCTCTATGGAGAAGAACGTGCAAGAAACTCCATGGACACTCTTTTAAATCATATTATGAGTTACATAAATCTTGGTTACATATTTCATGTCGCTTCTAATATGTGAGCACAATGAGCACAACAACATGTCCCGCCCGCGTCACGTGAATGCGTTGTCAAATGTTGGGGTCAAGTTGCAGGACACTGGGCGACGTTGCAATGTCACTTTGATTGAGCGTTGTGCGTCATTTTGCGGGACACTTTGTCACCTAATGTTTCTGAGGCTCTTGATTATCGCAACTTCACTTCAAACGTCCACAGCTGGACATAGGCCCTCCCCCAAGTGTCGCCACATCGACCGGTCAGATGTGTCTCGCATTCAGAGGATTCCCGCAGCCTTCACAGGGTCATCGCTCTACTTTGCCCTTGTGTGACACCGCTTCGTCTTCTTGTACGCGGTCGCCAATCCATTTAAGTACCTTAACTATATATTCTGTAAGCAGTGTGCCCTGCCATTTAAGACTGGGGATTCTTCGTTCTAAGTCGGTAACCTTGGTTCTCCTGCTAAGAACATCGTAGTTTAGTGAATTCAAAATCAAATCGTGATCTTAATATGGCCACACCTTATTTCTTAAAGCATTATTATCCCGTTATTATAATATATTTATCATTTATCCAACTCAAATAAACAAGAGGAAGTTCTTTTGAAACCGTTGTTGGCCTTTTATCTGACTGTAACATTGCAGCTCGCAGACAGACGAAAAGTAGAGTAATTTACAACGTTTAATTTGTAATCATTGCAGATATCTTTTAAGATCAAGTCTTAATCCATTATACCAGCAAAATGTGATGTTAAATAAAAAATTGCTTCAATTTGTAGTAAGACAAGTCAAAAATCCAGGCAAAATTTCCTATTTCAAGTCAACAGCGTTCATGCAGCATCCTGTCCCAATCAATCGAATTGTCTGCGGAGGAAATTCAGTTTTAAAGTCTAAAATTTGTAACATCCGTAGTGCATTAAAGGTTCATCCTTGTTTTGCCAGTGCGTCGGTTTTGCTAACTTTAGGATTCTATTTCCCGTTTTGACTAACATTAAGCACTCAAATGAATACCAAAATATTATTACACAATCATGAGCGTTGAAAATGCATTTAATTATTAATAAAGATTAACCGAGTGATAATGAAAAAGGGTATATGTCATGCTTTGAAAATTCGTAAAATAAGAGCGATGAATCGATCGAACATCGACATAACGCTAACAAACATAAATGGCCAAAGAGATGAATTTTACGAACCATCAGAAACTTCATCCATCAGAAATATCCTCCTATATAAAAACTTAAACAATTAAACTTTAGTAGTATCGTGAGAAAGATAAGGGAACGTCGGGCTGAGGCTGGCCGAGTTAGGGTTTTATCGGGCCGCTTCGTTACAAACAGGTCAAACCAATTGTTCGCTCCCGGGTCGTTTAATGATCAGCCACTAGTAATACTGTAAACTATTATTTTATATTTTACTCTGGCTTTCAGCCAAACAGTCCTAGAGAATCAATACGAAATCGGTAGCTAAGTACAGCATAGTTTCGTTGATTAATTTTAGGTATGGATTTTGGTGCAGCGGGATTGTTCGAAAGAGTCACGGCAGAGAGGGAAAAGTTGTTCGATGACTTCTCACCATAAAAAAGGTATAAATTTTTAGCTCTATGCTGTTTGCCAGAATAGGCAACACAAGACCAGGCAACTTGGCGCAAGAAAGTAGGAACTACTTATCCCAAGTACGAAATACCTATGCAAGGAAAAAATATTTAGTGTCTAACCAGTTTACTAATTCTAATTAGGTACTAATAAGAATAGGTACTGATTGTGAAAACAATATCAAAATTGGTAGAAAGGGAAACGAGATTTTTTAGACATTGTTTTCTATGCGGCCGTACGGGTGTCATGGGCCTTCGACGTCAAAAACCATGTCGGACTTCTCTTTTTTTATAACCAGCTTTGAAGCTTTATTTGTTGATGAAGATATTTTAAATATTTTTAACCGACTTCAAAAAGGAGGAGGTTCTATGTTTGGCTGAATGTATTTTTTGTTTGTATGTTCACCGATTTCTCGGTCAATGATGGACCGATATTGTTTTTTTTTTTATTATTGAACGGTTATGCTTCCGAATTGGTCCCATAGAAATATTGTTTTGATCTGTTCATGAACTTCGAAGTTATGGAACAGAACTCCTCATAGGATCACAGCAGAACCGTCATAACAAGTAAAATCGCTTTGTTTATACGTGTAGTCGATGACTGACTAAAAGAAGAGGGGGAATATATCGTACTGATCTAATGATGAAGCCTGAAGTTAGGCACCGGAACTCTGTAATAAATTAATGTAATCTAACCGTGTTTGGGATTATTAGAACTCTCATGAGATGCACTCTGGCTATAAGGTATTTAAGTTTGGATGAGGGGTACTTTTTAGTGGTGGTACCATTACTAAAAAGTGTAAAATAAAAAAATAACTACAACCGACTTCAATGTAAAAAAAAAAAAACAGAAAAGTGCCAAATAACTTTAATTTCGGAAGTTGCTGTTATAGAAACACCGACTTCCGAAAAGAAAGTTATTTTGCAGTTTTCAGTTTTTTTTTTTACATCGAAGTCGGTTGTAATTCTTTTTTGTATATTTTTTTTTTTCATATCTTTAGCAGAACTAAAAAGTGACCATGGCCCGAGAACGTAAAGGGCAAGTGAAGGACATAGATGGGTTTTAGTCAGTAAAAGTCTGACACAGTCTCGTTCCACCTAAGAGCGCGAGAAGTCACCGGATGATTTCCCACCTCAATTTTTTTTTCCCATTGCGCGCATAAACGAACATATTATTTTCGTCAATAATAAATTAAGTTAGGTATACATACAATCCTATAGTGTATTGCTTACGACCTAGGCAACTAATTGCCTAGGTCGTAAACAAAGTTAGTTGGATAACTATAATTTAGGTCACTAACTATACATTAAGTTGTACGTCCATTTAGTACCAGACTTGAATACAAGCCATATTGTCGCAGACGTCAAATTCTTATTGATTAGGAATTGTGAAGTTCTTATCATCTTCGATCGAAGTAGCTTATGGAAGTGTCTGTGCGAACCATCTTTTCGAAGATTCAACTAAAAGTGAGAGCTGCCATGACTCATATAAGCGACAACGTATTTACCTCGGCAGAGCCTCTATCGGTTAGTGAACTAGTTGATCAAACTATTTGTAAAACAGCGATAAAATTGGGTAGATGACTAATTTTTCTTAATTTTTTGTATCAAAAAGTATCTACCCTAAGACGCAAATAGAAAGAATTTTTCAAATCAGTCTGGAATTAAGTATGAGAAATCTTTCAAATTTACTGGAAGTGGAAACCGTCAACAGAAAAAGGATGCACAAATTGAAATGCGACGTCACCACCATTTGGTACGCGCGTACAAAAGAGATAGCGAGAGGTTCCCATCACCCTCCCATTTTTTCTCTAACGAATATTTGAAATGCTAGTTTGTTTTTTGTTTTTTTGTTTGTAGGAAGGTAATCTCTGGAAGTACGGTTTCGATTGTTAAATTTTTTTCACAGATAGAAAACTGCTTTATTCCTGAGTGACAAAGGTTAGGTATATTTTATGTACGCGGGCGAAGCCGCGGGCAAAAGCTAGTATAAAATAATAAGCAAAATACCCAAATATGAGCTCAAATATTTCTTACTCCAATTACGTAAATTCTCCGTAAATACATAACCAATCGTCATGAATCGAATTTTATATAAAACGTTTGGAAAGACGCGCCGTAACTCAACCGGGCGAGTATCGGTCCGGTAAGTTCATCCCCAGAGGCTGCCGGTCCGGTCGTAAACCAACCGTACAGCCCGGATGCCACCGGTAAATACTATTAATAAGACGGCTCTCGATTAGTTTAGTTTTTAATGTTAATATTATCGACTCTTTCCGCTACATAGGACGTAAACATTTTGAGGAAATTGACTTTTTGATGCATTTTTACTCAGTTTTTCTAGATTACTTGATCTATGTATTTAAAATTGTTTTAACTTTTTAGTTTTTTGCTTATTGTCAAAAGTATTAATAATTACACACGGAGACTTTTTAATAATTAAACGTAATATAGTAGTTTTGTCTCTTCGTTATTTAATACCGACTTCTGAAATTAAAGTTATTTCTCCTCTACTTTCAGTCAGTCATCGACTACACGTATAAACAAAGCAATTTTACTTGTTACGGAGGTTCTGCTGTGATCCTATGAGGAGTTCTGTTCCATATCTTCGAAGATCATGATCAGATTACAATATTTCTATGGAACCAACTCGGAAGCAACACCAGACAATCAAAAAAAAATTTTTCAAAATCGGTCCACAATTGACTGAGAAATCGGTAAACATACATTCAGCCAAAGACATTAAATATATTTTTAATCTCTTTGCATTCAGCCGAACATAGAACCTCCTCCTTTTTGAAGTCGATTAAAAATGGATGATAATTTATTAAGTTTATTCTTACCACACCTCAAGCAAAACCCTCTCTTACGCAATTCAGAGCAAAAACATACATATTTCAAGAGAGCAGGTGTACCAGCACCGTCTTACTACGTAACACGAACCCAATTAGTCCCCACAGATAGGCTTTCGCTAACCGCTAATTAATATGTCACAGCATTCATTTATCATTACAGGATTATGTCGTCTTCAGAAGACTTCTTAAGTTTAAATGTTACTAATTTATTTTGTGTCACTCGTTTTTATTGTGATAGGATATTGAGATGACAATGGGGTTTAAAATTGTGATAAATGTTCCTTTTTTTACGTGGGGAATCATCAAATAACGTACGGTGGGTGTCCACCTTTACGTTGTTGAAACCTCTACTGTCCGGACTAAGCGTTTTGCCTCGTCGTTTATACCGCGTACATCGAAGGACTGGAACAATTTGCCTGCTGCGGTCTTCTCATCCGATTATAATTTGGGTGTCTTCAAGACTAGAGTGAATATGCTCTTAACAAACTAGTGCGCCTCATCATCAACGATTGCATCACTGCTTACCTTCAGGTGGGATCGCAGTCAAGCACTAGTTTATATCAAATATAAAAAAAAACTCGCTCTGGGATTTTTTTTTTAGGTGGGAAAATCATCTTATGACAAATTCCGCTCTTGGGCGGAGCGCAAAATAGTGTCAGACTTTTACTGACTATAAAAACCCACTCCTGTTCCTTCTTTGCCTTCGTCCCAGGGCCCCGGGTTTCACTTTCACACTACCCGTGGCCCCCGCTCTGGGTGGAATAGGAGGGGGTACTAGACTTTCATTGACAGCACAGTTGGCGCAGCGGTTGAGCGGTCGACTGTTACGCTACGTGCCGCGGGTTCAATTCCCGCACAGAACAAACATTTGTATGGCCTACAGATAAGTGTTTAAGGTCTCGGTGTATTTTGTACGTGAGTTTACGTGTTTGCGTACGCATCCAGAGTAATTCTAAGTATTCGGCAACGTTTATTTATAAAAATAAAACCCACAGTGTTCCTTCAGTCGCCCTTGACAAGTAGCCCTAGGAAATCAGGATGATAGCTGACCGATTAACGTGCAAAATTAAAGTTTGCGAGATTCGTAAAAAATTGGCAGTAGTAATGATGAATACACGTGAATATATAATAAACACAGCATTAATGTTTCCTAATTATTTATTTGAATATATCATCACATCACACTAATGTTATAAAGGCAAAAGTTTGTGAGATTTATTCCGTTCTAATACCAAAAACTAATACCACTTTAAATTTTTTTTAAATCATTTTTATTTTCCATTCCAAACGAATGCCAACAACTTGATTTTGGTACAGTCAGCTCAGTCAAACTTAATCAGAATAAGTTTTAAATATTAGTCCTAACAAATACCAGTGGTATTAGTTGTTGGTATTAAAATGGAATAAATCGTTTGTGAGTGTGTACGTATGTTTGTTCCATTTTACGCTCTAACGGCTGAACAGATTTAATTGAAAGGCACAGGGCTAAACCATAATGGAGTGCTCTATCCGTATATAGGGTGACTGGCAATTAGTGTACGATACTTAAACACGTGATTGTGCTCATGATAACAACCAATTTTTATAATGGGAGCAAAGCCGAAATCGCGAAAAAAATATCAGCTGTTCAGTACATTAGGCAAACATAAATGTACTGAACAGCTAATTTTTTTGCACCCTATATACATGTATAGAAGACAAAAAGGCGAGAATTTCAAAGATTTTCTAACATTCGTACGAAACTGGGGCGAGATAGTTAGTCTAGGATAAATAGAACACCTTACTTATTCTAGGTTACAAACTCAACGTGTACACGTACTGCAGCTAGATAGCTTACATAGACATGAGCACAAAACCGCAGGACTACATCGGGTATCAGGAATTCCTTGACCCAGTTAGAAGAAACGAGGTCCCTTGCAGATGCTGAGTCGATAAGCGACGAGGACCAATAGGAATACACTATATCTATATACTTATATAATTTTATTAATTTAGTAATTCTTTCCCTATAATTTATTTATATTTATCTATTTTATTCAAATCTATTAGCACACAATACCGTGCCGACGTCTTTATGTTGATACCGTTACCGGCCCACGCTGAAAACCAGCGCCGTAGACTCATCGCATTTTGCGTGTGGTCACGGCATTATGCTAAGCGTTCGGTCGTTTTGCGCGGATGTGGCGCATATTTCTTTCACATAATGTACTTATAATTTGTTAGTTCTAAATTTGCGCCTTGTTCCGCCAAATAAAATGTTTTTCTTTCTTTTCTTTTCTTCTTATATAAAAGAAGAAACTGACTGACTGACATATCAACGCACAACCTAAACTACTAAGACTAGGAGCGTGAAATTTTGCACAAAGTTTCCTTTTTTTTTGGTTTGACCTTGAGAAAAACGCAAATTTCGTGGTTATATTGATAATTATATGCAATAAATTATACCTTCCCGGAAAGCCCATTAGTTTTCCTATCGAACTGTGTAAGATTATAAATAAATGAAACTGACCTGACTTCGTAGCGACGAGATAAATTGGCATTTTGCAAATTTTCTTACACATAACCTTTAACTTTCTCACATTACACCAAAACCACACACATATTCTCGAAAAAAACACTTGAATACGATAGTCCATACATTTGCGCAAAAACAATATTACTCATATCACATCAAATTACAATAATTACACGACACATTATCTTTTTCCGCAACTCAACAAAATCGGCCACAGGCACGCGCGGCGCGCGGCGCGCGGCGGCACGCGAAATGTAAACAAACACTGTCTGTACTATCTATAGGTAATGTTCACGACTGTGGCGCCATTTTTACCGGTTTATTTTCTTTCAACAACGATTATGATAACAATATGCAATTATATCACTTTGTAGTAACTTCATTATGTTTATAGGTAAATAAACTAACAACTTATGTAGATTTCAAAGCATTTCGAGATAAATTTTGCACTAAAACAAGTCGAAACACGACGGCCATGACGGAAAAAAATACGCATCTTCACAAGTTTCGTCACTTTTTCACTGGCATATTTATTACTTTTCCAAAAACAAACACTTGCAACGTAATCTACACTTATTTCTCAGTAATTCTATATAAATCTTATAAGATTACTCATCGTTTTCTAATTGGAAACATGATTTTCGTCCGGACGCAACCACGCAACGCAACAATTGCTCCCAAAAAGTGACAGCTAGCTGAATGACGGATCACTTTATTTTTTTCAATCTTCTTCATTCTATGTATCGATATTGCCAATGGAAAATATTTTAATAGAAATCGAATGAACTATTCTGTTCAATCAAATAAAAAACGGGTTGCAACTTGAAAATATACGTCACAGAAAAAATATCCAATCGGTGCAAGTCACTCTCGTACACCCGGGTGTACCAATGGCGCGATGGGCACTCAACTCTCTCGTACACCCGGGTGTTCGAGAAACGCTCGAGAGGAAGATATAGAAACGGGGGATAGTTAAAAATATTTTACCTATACAAATTTTATAATGAATAGCATAAGCATATTCTCCGCCTTATAATGTTCCCACTGCTGGGACTCTGCGCTAGCAGACATTGTGTCACCAAAATTCAATGATGAAATAAATAATAACAATTGTTTATGTGTGCTCCGCACAAGCGGGACACACCTTCACCGTAAGCTCTACCGTGTCCTCCAGACGGTTCACATAATGGTGACACCCGGGCGTTCCGATGCGGGAACCTCCCGAATTTACCATGCCCGGTGAGGACTTGCGTCATGCAGAAGGTGAAGTCGCCGTGACGCCTCTCCAGCCACTCCTCAAAGAGTTGACTTACCGCCATGATTATTGCGTGCCCAAAATGTAGGATACGTACAATACAGTATAGTAACAGTCGATGTGGCTATGTTTGTGAAACTCTATATCTAGCAACAGTGTTTATCTTTCGAAATGGTAGTTTTCAGAATTATGAGTGAAAAAAGAGAGAAAAAAAATGTGACTAAGGAACCTTAATCAGTCTTATAAGGAAAAAAAATGAATAATAAATATCAGTTTTTTTTTTAAAGTTGGAAATCATCTAATGACTTTTCCCGCTCTAGGGCAACAGGAGAGCGTGTCAGATTTTTACTGACTAAAACCACACCTATATCCCTTCAGTTGACCTTTGCGTTCTAGGACCACGGGTATCATATTCATACTTTTCCCCATGGCCCTAGCAGGATAATAAATATCAGTAAGTTTCAAATAAATTAACTCAGTATACCGTAACAAACTAAGATGAAGAGAATCGATAACATAATACAATTTTCCATGAAAAGTTCTCAAGTCCTCAGATGAGCTTTTAAGAATCGAAATTATGTTCAATCGTAAAAAGCCAGTCTTATTCCAAAGTTATAACATAAGCCTAGATTAGGCTAGAGCTAGACGAATAAACGAATATTTTCTTTGCCCAAATACGAATTTGGGCAGGACTTAACAATAAATCGGAATCACATTAATATTACGAGTATATAGGCAAATGTTAGTGAGTGTGTATCTACATGGATTTTTTTTTTTGTTAATGATCGGCTAGCGTTTGACCACCATCTCACCTGATGGTAAGCGATGATGTGGTCGATGTTGGAGCACGCTTGCTTAGAAGTAGCCTATTCACTCTTGACTTAAAGACCCCTAAGTTGTAGCTATCAGGAAACACAGACTCCGGCAAACATGGTAAACCTATACATGCCCCAGTCGGGAACGTGCCCCACTTGCAATACTAAGACACGCATTTAAAAGGTGCTTATTTGAGCCGATCTGGTTAGTTTATAAGAATGACGGCGGTGAGCTACCAATTGCTTGCTGTCTATAAGCATGGGCCTACGGTAGCGGGGAATCACCCTGCAACTCCCGGCATCTAGAGCGTCTTCTTCTACGACAACTGGGGCGTGAGAGTTGCCTCTCTCTTATGCTTTCCGCTACCTCCTTCGCTCACATTACCTACTACTTTCGCTTGCTAAACTAAACTAACCTAGCGTAACTGCCGTTCACTCTCAATAAGGTTCAGTTGAAAAACAGCGTCTGGCAACTACCACTGACTACCATGTAGTTGTCTGGCATTTTTGCTGAACTGGACCTATTTGGCGGAGCCGTGAGACACACATTGTGTCAGTGTTTTTTTTCTTTGTTGTCTTAAATTTTATTTTTTACAGTGTGTGTATCCATGAGTGCCAAATAAAATATTTTTCTTTCTTTCCTAGCTTGGAGAAGGACATAGGATAAGTTTATAAACATAAAACGGGGGTAAAGTCACAGGCAATAGCTAGTTCTCAATAAAAATTCAATATAAGCCATACCCTTAAACATAGACAAGCTACATCGCCAGACAATTACCAGTTATACACACATAACCAAATTAACAGGGTTGTCTCTCATTGTGATTGAAACAATCGCGGTAATCAAATAATGGCTCAGTAACCAGCATAACGACGCACTCACACAATGGCATTGTATGGAACAATGACACCCCTTGCCGAGCTTGGATTTGATTAAGTTGTTACTTAAGAGGGTCCTTTTCCACTCGCCTATCGTCAACATCGAGCATAGTTCAAAAGCTTGTTGCTTCATCTAACGCAATCAAGATGAATGTTTGATGAAGAGGCAATTCAAAAAAAGAGAGATAACGCCTAAAAACTCTGTTGGCATTCGGTAATTCCGTGATTTACTCGAATATTTCACAAAACTTGTTCCAGGAAATACGTGCTTTTTTTTAAACTTATTGGTTTTTCAGAAAATTTGTCGTCATTCAGAATCTCAATTAAATGTGCAAGCCTTCTATTGATGTACTTTTTTATATTTTTAATATATGAGTACATTATAAAGGGCCAAATTTCACGTAAAATAGCCGGTTTTCAGAGGTCTTTACTAGATTAGTTCTACACAAACTTATGTTTTGATTTCTATAGAATACTAGATAATATCCACAAGATAGTTGTTGGGCACGCCACAATTATGGCGGTAAGTCCCTTCTTTGAGGCGTGGTTGGAAAGACCTCACGGCGTCCTCACCTTCCGCATGACGCAGGTTCTCACCGAACACGGGAAGTTCGGGAAGTTCCTGCACCGGATTCGTGCGGAAGCGACGCCCGGGTGTCGCCACTGTGTGGACCGCCCGGAGGACACGGTGGAGCACACGGTGGAGGTGTGCCCCGCTTGGGAAGAGCAACGCCGTGTCCTCGTGGGGGCGATCGGCGGCGGCGATCTCTCGCGCCGGGCCTTGGTACAGGCCATGGTCCGGAGCGAGGAGGAGTGGCAGGCGGTCGCCTCCTTCTGCGAAGCAGTAATGCTGGCAAAGGAGGCGGCCGATCGCGTGAGGCAACGGCAACGGTCCTCACGCCCCAGCCGCCGCCGGGATTCCGATCCTGATTTCCGGCCACCGTAGGCGCGGGCTTGCGGACGGCGGGCAATGGGTGGCCCGCCGTCCGACCGTCCGGTAACCATCCGGACCAAGCCCAAGTCGTCGACGGCGCGTATTGTTCCGCGCGCGCCTCAGGGAGATGTCAGGAAATCGTAGGGGCCCAGCAGGGTCGAAGCCTACTGGGGCCATGGGTAGTGTGAAAACGAAACCGGGGCCCTGGGACGAAGGCAACGAAGGAACAGGAGTGGGTTTTTAGTCAGTAAAAGTCTGACACTATCTCTCGCTCCGCCCAAGAGCGAGATTTGTCATAAGATGATTTTCCCACCAATAAAAAAAAAAAAAAAAAAAAACAAGATAGTTGTGTACAATGCGTTCCAAATAAGAATAGGATCGATTTCCATGTTGTGACGTCACGCCATACTGTTAAATCAAGGAATTATTACGATGAGCAAAACAAAGTTTAAAATTCTATTTATTTACGAACTGTGAACGAAAAATGTTTAATCAGAATCCAGTTCTTCAATTTTGCTCATCTCTGAGTTCTTCAATTTTGCCCAATTTCTTGCGATTTGACAGTATGACGTGACGTCACAACATGACAATCGATCCTATTCTTGTTTGGAACGCATTGTATCCAAAATAGGTATCTAGAGAAAGATGTGTAATATCATCATAATCACGCAAGAGCGGTTGTATGAAAATAAACCTCGAAAAGGACGCTCTTAAGTACTTGTCTCGCTTTTAAGTACTTAGTACATACTGTTATTGGTGCTGTTCGGGTTTCATGCGGGTTGCGGGATTCTAGAATAATCAATACGGTAGGTCTCTCCTACCTCCGAGCTGTCGTTGTGGTAATTATTTCAAAAGGACAAGGATAGCCCCTTTTTTTTAACCGACTTCAAACTTCTCGATTTCACCAATTTCTCGGTTAATTGTGGACCGATTTTGAATTTTTTTGGTTACGTATAAATTATAATATTTCTTGATAATAAAAACTAGTTTCATTTTTATATTAATGGCTTCATTTTATATCTTTATCAAACATACTTAGTAATTAAGCACGCAGTATGTTATTAGGACATTTATTTATTTGTCAGTCGATCAGTGTGAATTTCTCTTCTCACACTTTTTATTTTTTATTTTTGATAGGTTCTCTCTTGACCGCTATCTCACCTGATGGAAAGCGACGATGCGGTCGACGATGGAGCGCGCTTACCTAGAAGTAACCTATTCACTATTGACTTAAAGATTCCCGGGTTGTAGCCATCAGGAAACACAGATTCCGGCAAGGAATTCCACTCCTTAGCTGTTACGCACAATGAATGTGTTCCCAAAACGTTTTGTGCGTATAGGTGGGATGTCCACCATGTACCGGAGGCGCACTTCGCCACTTTTTCGAGTCATCAAATGAGCATGAGCAAAGATTTTCTATGATGAGCACCCATGAGGTTTTCTAAAAGCCAACGTCCCTCTATCGAACGGATCTGATGATGAAGCCGGAAGGTGGGCCTGGGCTTGGCTTATTGGAATTGTTATGCAATGTTTTAATGATTAAATTCTATAGGTACCTTACTATAGAATTTGCACACTATTTAAGTATGATTATCAACTATGACTGGAGCATAATTTTAGGTACAGAATTTCAAATACAGATGCCTCGTCTGGGGACCACGGGTTAAATAGTAACCCGTAGTATGAGTCCCAACTGTAGGTTATATTTAAGCTCCTGACGTTCCAACTCGTATTTTACCTGTGTATCTACTTAGCTTACTGTATCACCTAGAAAATACACGATTTATATTTTAAAATGATTTAGTTTTGAAGATAGAATCCCGTAGAGACTGGTAGAATAAAAACTAGTTAAATATTATTTAGCATCATTACCACTTGCTTTGGTATTAACTAAAAAAAAGCAACATATACAACAGTCCGATTAGAACATATACAACAGTCCGAAATCAGCGATTGGGCAGTTGCTCGGACCAGACACAAGACCCATCTGGTTGGAGGATCCTGTTTTCAACGGAGATATGTGGCATTTTACACCGTGGTCCACATTCCCCTACATAAACACTGCACTATAACTCCTAACAAAGCCTTCTTTATCCTTATACACTCGTATTATAAAACAAAGTCCCCGTCTGTCTGTCTATTTGTCTGTTGTGTCGTGGTAAACTCAAAACAAATCAACGGTTTTTTATGCAGTTTTCACCAATAGACAGAGTGATTTATGAGTAGTAAGTTATCCTAAACCACAAATACAAAGAATTTTTTTTTAAATCCGTTCAAAATTAAGTCAAAAATCTATCAAATCTGGTGGAAGGGAATCATACTGACAAGTAATAGAAAAAGGATGCACAAACTACAATGTGACGACACTGCCATTAGGTTACGCGCGTGGAAGAGAAATAGCGAGATGTTGTCACCACCCGTCCACTCTGGCCCATACAAACATTTGAAGTACTAATTGCTGCTTCATTTTATAACCAACTAGCTTTTGCCCGCGGCTTCACCCGCGTACATAAAATATAGCCTATGTCACTCAGGAATAAAGCAGCTTTCTATCGGCGAAAAAAATTTAGCAATCGGAACAGTACTTTTAGAGATTACCACCCTACAAACAAAAAAAAACTTTACCTCTTTATTATATTAGTGTAGATTTTGTTGCTGTTTTCAGAACAAGATTTATTCTTAAGGGCCGACCAGACCGTTGCAAACTAGCGTTCCAACCACCTTGGTTGGAACTTAATTTGTGTGTTTGGTTTGTGTTGCGGCTACATGGATGTAATCCACGCGCCAACACGTTCGGTGGTTGGGAAAACGCGCCTCCCAACCAAGGGCGTTAAAGATCATGGATTACAACTGCTGTCTACACGGATTGAAACTAGTAATGTCACCTTGGTTAGGACGTCGGTTTGCAACCATCTGGTCACCCCTTTAGTGTAACATGTTGTTAAGTACAAAAATAAACACAAGCAAAGTTCCAAATTATATAGTCATGAACATATATAACGTCAGCTGACAGCATTATAAACTAATCCATTACCTTGCGTTAACATAATCTGGGTTACAAACTAGACTGACGGGTAATGTATGTGGCAGGCATGAATTACCTTAATATAGTGACAAGTTGGGAGCTGTCACTGTCTAAGAACTAAGTTATGTGCTAACAATGTTCTTGCCTGTCATCATATAAATTCTTGACGCCATAATGAAAGGCAAGTAGACATAATAATATTTATTTATTTCATACTTTATGCACATAAAGGTACAGAGGCGGACTTAATGCCTTAGGCATTTTCTACCTAACCTTTGGGTGATGCAGAGAACAATAGTGGTAGGTGCAATAAAAGAGAGAGAAAGAAGGTGAATATGAAAAAAGATATAAGTACAAATAAATCGCAGATACAATACAATATAGGTAACTATAATAATATAAGTATACATAATTTAACTAACTAAATATATATCTATCTATTTACATATATACATAAGTACTCAAAAAAAATTGGTCCAAATCGACAAACAGAGAATGTTAACGTTGTGATGATACTACCGCCAACTTCTTACGAATATTGATAGAAGAGAGTACGGTAGATGGGTTAAAAATTTAAAACATTGTAACTAGGTTATTCATTTTATTATAAGGAACTTTATCCGATATTGCGTAAGTTCAACCTTTCAAATATGGAAGGGGTAACTGTCAAGTGACAGAATAAGATGCATGCACTGAAATGTGACGTCACCGCCATTAAGTTACACGTGTATAAAAGAGAGCGAGATGTTCCTGACCTAGTCATTCTCCTTATACCAGTATTTGAAATTCTAATTATTGCTACTTCGTTTAATAACCACTTTTAATGCTGTTTTTAGAAAAAGATTTTATTTTTATTCTTTTTTGATATTTTTTATAAAATATTGTACAAAAAGAAACACAGGATAATACCTAATGGTAGTAGACACAAATAATAGAATAAGATATCTCTCGCCATGCGCCAAAATGAGTGGGTTTACGACTTTACATTTACGATATTATTTTAATTTTCTTTCTTTCTTTTCTTTATATTATGAGAATTTCGGTGACCTCTCAATCCATAAAAAATATAGTACGTGTAAGCGTACGTACAATGTAGGTGCTTAATTAAAAATAAGCCCGCTTTGCTCATCACAGACTAGACCCGTATTTAATTTATTGTGATCCTGTCCATCTCAAGGTTGTCTGGCAGGTATCGCTGTAAGCGATAACACCGCAGTTGTGTCTTGAATATTTATGGTTTAACAAATAAGCTTTGCCAAAATTTTAATCTATTATGTTTTTACATTCCCGACAGAAATATGTAAATTCTAATACTTCAGATAAAGAAACACAATCATATCAGCAAACCACAAATATCTCATAAAATAAACGCCTCTCAAACAGGCGAGCTAATAAAAACTTCAATAAAAATTACCATACAAGCCTCAGGCTTCACTCAAAATAATGAAACATTAATCAAGTTAATATTCCTAAAAGGAATAATAGCCTAAAGTGATATCCTAAGAGGATTTAGAGCTCTTTTTGAAATAAGGCCCACCACATCATATGTGGGTAGATTAAAACCTTATTTTTAGATAATCTTTGTATGGCAACGAACTTACCTTAGTGAAAACTTCGCCTTATTAGGCTGGTGACATCTGTAACAAGAATTACATATTTGTCAATATTGTGAAGTAAGTTCATTAGGGAAAACACAAAACCATCTTGACCATACAACATAACACGCGCAATCGCTTCCTCTTGTCAGTGTAGTCATGTTTTCGTTGTTAACTGTATTCAATTTAGACGTCAATTATTTTTCTTTTTATATAGTACTACCGACCGACCCTAGCTTAGCACAGGTGTTAGAAATCTTTAAAATTCTCGGCTTTTTGCTACTACAATATGCATGTATTTTACATCTGAACCTTCCTCATTAGTCACTCTACCTATTGGTAAAACTGCATAAAAATCTATTCGTTAGTTTTTGAGTTTATCGCGTTCATACAGACAGGCAAACGCGGTGATGGTCTTTGTTTTACAATATGTAAGGATGTATATAAGTATCTATTTTAATTTTAAGCAATGCCAATGATTCTAAAGCCCTGTAAGAATAATGCCGGTAAAACTCATAATATAACAGAATTAAGTAGTGTATCCTGAATCTTATTGTCCGCAAAGCAACAATAGAAATCCTACGGTATGACCTACTTACTTAAACTTCCCTTTATCAAGTACTAAGAAGCTACGGTAAGAGGAAATTTAATATCAGTACAGGTACCTATAATAATTTTCCCCAAAACCAAAAATAATTGGCTAGCAAGGCTTCTATGTGTTCATATTATTATTTTTGACCATAAATCAGAACACATACAAACTCTCGCCTTTCTAGGGCTGCAGGATTTTTCGAAAAAAGCACCGAGGCCCTGGAAAGCAATGGATAACTGAAGGGACACTATGGGTTTTAGATAGGAAAACTTCTGACGCCCCCTCTCGTTCCATTTAGAGCGCGAGGGAATATTTCATGACTATCCACCTGAAAAAAAAAAATAAGGGACAGAGCTCTCCGTCTCTCTCTCCCATCGGAATTAAGATAATATTAAGGTACCACGGCAGAGCCTCTGGTACGATTACAAAGTCTTTCACAGACAACGTTCAACAACGTTTCTACACAAAATCGCCAAAAAAAATTATTAGATATTATAATATATATTTAATTTTCTAACTTATTTGTATACACTGTGTCTACATCTCCCATCCAACTCTCCTGTCGCAGGTCTGCTGGAAGAAATTTCATTTGAAATAAGCAGTACCTTTGTATTCTTCTGTCTGCTTTTGTTATTTTAATTTTTAAGTGTTTGTGTGTACATAAATAAATAAATAAAAAAAACTTTTTCAGTTTTTTGCAGGAAAAATGAAGATATAGAGACCAACCTTTTTGCCGAATAAATTCGTACACCCGTGTGTATAATACGACAATTAAGCGTTTTTCAAGGTCATTAAAGTTTTACAACCATATGTACAATCGGCGCTCGAGGGGAAAGCTACCTATACTACATCCAGGAAATTGAAGGGCTTTTGGTCGATAAGTCTCGGGAGTTTAGCTCGTGAAAATGCTAGTGGCTAGTAGCTAATGTAATTCAACACCTTAACCTCCAGGCCGGATTATGCGACGGAGTTACCGTGGCTCTCGCAAAAGGGCGACTGAAGGAACACTGTGGGTTTTAGTCAGTAAAAGTCTGACACTCCCTCCTGCTGCACACAGAGCGGGAAAAATCATTTGAAGATTTCCCACGTAAAAAAATAGCCTTAATCTACTTCGGGCAATTTTTAAGCTATTGCATAGCTTCTATCGCGGGCCTTGAGCGCGGGGACCGAATCCAGAAATTCCGTAACGAAAAATATACCTCACGCTCCCCACTCCGACGGGCACGGAGGTGTGGCTTGGAGGCCGACAGAGACCGAACACCTATTTTAGAAAAGTCGTTAACGACCTGTGTGGCGCATTAGTACATCGTTCTACCTATGTTATCATCGTGCCTCGAGTTCAAATCTCGGTCAAACAAAATAGTCTTTTTGTATTATAATATATTATAGTAATGTTCTATGATAACAACTGACCATACTTGTAGCAATTTATGAAGTAAACAAGAAAGAAAAAAAATTGTTTTCTTATCGGTCACCACGCTCAAAAAGTGTAACTTGAATTAATATCAAAGAAAAAGAAATACTGCATAAATAAAATAAATAAATAATTATAATTGCATAAGTTGATACAAAATGCTATGCAATAGCTTTTCCGCGGCAGTCCCCGAGTGCCACACTTTTTTTTTAATTTAATCTAATTCGTTCCGCTTACGGTATACCGGAGCTACCCGGAAGCGGAGTGTATGAGGTAGCCAGTAAGAAAGCATTTACATGTCCCAGCACTATGTACCCAACGGCCACATGAAAAGACGCTAACACCCCAAAAGAATTTCCAACAGCAAAGAAAATTCCCATAAAGTGTAATGAGAAAATCGCGATGCGGTACACAAAGTGCAACAGTGTTGCTGCAACGTTTTACAGCTGTTAGCGAGCACGTTGCAGCAACGTGCTGCGTACGTGACCGGATTAACGGTAAATAAAATATAGGACGGAGGCAGGAGTGTTTGAACTAAGTACATGCTATGCAATGAAAATGTTAGCGCCATTAAAAGGCGGGGTTTACAGACCGGACTTAGCGCCGCTCCTTGCTATGTATACACTTATATACATAGCAATATGTGTAGCGCTCCCACTCCAATGTATGGTGGCTAAGTATTACAAGCACAAGGATGCAACTATATTAGCAGGTATATCGCATGTTGACCATTTATTATGCGCGGACTATCTATGTCTGACATAATCGTTGACTCTTTAAAAGAGGTTTTCTTATTATTTTCAAACTGTCATCCTCCCTCATACTTTCCGTAACTCTTTCTTAGTACTTAATAAGCAGTTATCGGGTAAAATTTAATATTCGCACACTAAGCGGTTTAGACTGTGCATATCTATTTTATTTATTTATTTATTGAGTACTGCCACATTACAATACATTTAACATTAAAAACAAAAAGAATCGATTTCATCATTGTGGTCTGATGTATGTAACAATAACGGCGTACATAACATTTGCAATTGTTTGTGATAAAAATTAACAAATATTGTACATAAATTTAGAATTATAATTTATCTATCCGTGAATGAATGAATTCAAGCATTTTACTAAATTGATTTATTTAAAGGCAAAGCAAAGTTAAAAGTGAAAATATTCTCCTTTCCGGCTCTCCTCTCAAATTGGAAGAAAATTCCATGTCATAACGTATTAAGATCGTGTGAAACAAAAGCAGACAGCCGCGGGCGTAGGCACCTCGTAGCACGGCTACGAAGTTGCTACGCCTCTACGACAGCTTTTCATAAAGGTGTTACGAACAGCTACGAATGCGTTCAGTCGGCCATATTGAAAATCAGTCAAGCTAATAATGCTTGTTTTTTAACCGACTTCAAAAAGTAGGAGGTTCTATGTTCGGCTGAATGTATTTTTTTTAATACCATCTAAAAAATCAGGCATTTCTTATATTTTGACGAGTTATTAGTAACTAATGCCTACAAAAAAAAATGGTGGTAAAAAGTTATGTTGTGTAAAAAAGACACAAATAAATATCCCATCAAAACATAATAACAACCTAAAAATATATTTTATAGTCTAAAGATACCAAGTGATTTTGATAAAACAGTTTATTGTATACGCCACAGAGACATAAAACTTTATACCCTCTTCAGAGAAAATGTGACTAATAAAAAATATTCCCATAAAATTTAACACAAAGAAGTCTATCAAAAATAGGCTATCTAGTTTATAAGTAAACAGTACCTAACTGATCTACATTTTGTGTCTGAAGTGACACTTCAATACATAACAAATACTGAATATCTTAAGGCCGCAAAACTGTTATCAACATAATCAATTCGAATTTGTTAACCAAATTATATCTCCAGCCAAAGTCACTGATTACAATGGCGCCGACCATCTGGATCGTCCTGACGTGTATAATGAAGGTGAATACGCAATTACTTATTCGAAGGATGTAGAACGCATCCCTTGTGCTGACAGACAGCCATTAGTCTTACCAGACCACAGTTCCTCAATGGCAGAGGAGATGAGAGGGGCGCAGAACGCGGGCGGAGGGGGAAGCATCGAGCCCCTCGTATATTCCAATAAAGAAGGACAAGACTCTAATAACGCGACCCGAGTAAGCTCCCAAAACGACACCTCAGACTTTCAAACGAGAACTTTCCTTAAAAGCGACCCTATATCACGGTCATAAAGTCGAAATTACATCAAACGAATGCCCACTCAGTAATAAATACGAAAACAGAACCGCACGTCCGGTGAAGTTTTTAAGAGAAGACGACGTAGGTGGAATATTAGGTGAGTACAAGTAATGGAAATTTGATAACACGCGTCGAGAAGAATTACACGGCTACCAGGCGCCCAGAGCAATGCGCCGTGAATATAAATAATATGATTAGTCCTCGTCCTAAGCACAGCCGACAGCTATTTTTTCCAAGAAGTACTATGTTTACTACCCAACGAAAACCGCCACCGCGCTCTACGTTTGGCAAACCACGCATGATCAAATATTCTAAGTAAGTAGGTACATCTCTAAAAGGTATTGATTTTTAGCATTAGGAGTGTATAAGAGTTTTGGCATTTGCTAACCTGGCACAATCATGTTTTCAAGGCTGAAATGGAAATTCATATGCAAATAGTATAGCAAAAAATCCCACTACGATGCTCTCATCCGCAAAAACTCAAAAGTAGCTGGTTTTCTCATATCTTTTTCTGCTAAATATGTTTAGTTTGAAGCTGCGGTAAAAAAAAACGATCTTGACTATATTTCCAAGATCTTGGTCGTTTTCGAAACACGTTTAAAATAAAAAGTGATCGTCAACCTTACCTCTTACCTTGACCTTTTATTTTTTTTTTCCATATTATTTATTTATCTAAACTTCATGTACAGTGGTGGACGTGGTGGTACATAGGCGGACTTAATGCCTATTATAGCCAACTTACGTCAATAAAACTAATAAATCGAATCGAAACGCAAAACTTGATTGTTTTAGATTTTTAGTAACTCAACCCATTTTTATATAAATCGACTAGCTTCTGCCAGCGGCTTCGCCCGCGTAAAAGTAAGTTCCTCCGTACAAACTTTGGACCCCCGTTTCAACCCCTTAGGCGGTGAATTTTGGAAAATCCTCTCTTAGTGCTCGCCTACATCATAAAAGGAAACCTTGTACAAAATTTCACGTTCCTAGTCCTAGTGGTTTCGGCTGTGTGTTGATATGTCAGTCAGTCAGTCAGTTTCTACTTTTATATATAGATAAAATGCTTCCTATCTATATACAACACTAGCTGCTACCAGCGGCTGCGGCCGTGTGATAGTAGAAAATTATCCCAAGGGAACATATCCCCAGGATAAAATGTATCTTATGTGCTATACCAGAACATGGTCCACCCTACCCGGGTGGACCATGTTCAGATTCATCGAATTTTGAATAAGTAATAAATGATATTCCACAACTCAGATTGGTAAAAATCATTCTGTATTCCCATACATAACCAGGTTCATGACGAATACATAACGCTACGACGCACGGAAGAGGAACAGTAAACAAAGACGCAAATAAAACCGCGGGGGACAGCTAGTTTGTGCAGTCGTGAATCTCTTTCGTTTAGGACATACCACGACCTTAAATCTGCTCATATTTAAATCAACGGCTTTTGATATATTCAAAGAACAATAAAATTCCACCATAAAACTCTAGAATGTGCTTCTCCTTGACATTAAAAAAGCTGAAAGTAAATTTTCCTTCAAGCGTAAAATTCCGAACTACTACTTGAAGTCCTCTCAACCTTAGTTCGGTCTTCGTCATAATTGTTATATTTTAAGGCGACGGCGATAGCTGAATTATCCATACAAACGTAATACCAAAATCATTTGCAGATGGAGCATATTTCAACCATATTATGATGATATTCGGATGAAGACAATATTTATCTAGGTTCCTACATCTTTCTTTTTTTTAAATACTTACCCAAAACGAAATTTAAGCGAGTTTCATTTCGCATATTTTTGTAGCGTAAATGGCATGTTTTCATTTTGTTTTTTTTCTGTATTATAAACAACAATATTTCTAATATTCTTTACGTAGGAACATAGTTTATATTATCAAGTTACAAATTATATAAAAAAAATGAAAAAACATTAAGTTTTCATTCATCATTTTTGGTATTACGGAACACATCCAAATTTATCCCAAATTTCCAAGAGTTAGTAGTGCTATCGCGGCAAGCTTGAGTGTGTGTGTGTGCGTCAGTGTCAGTGTGTACGTGATGTCATTACTTCGGTTGCGTTGTAAATTTTACTGTAATATTTCTATTGACTTTCTGTATTCCTTTTATTTTTTTTTGTTTTTTATGTGATGCAAATTATTTATATGCTTATGAACATCAACACTAATAAATATATATATTCCTTTTACTAAACTTGAAATGCTTAGGTACTTTTTTTTGGGTGAGAAATCATCCAATGATTTCTCGTGCTCTTGGGCGGAGCGAAAGAGCGTGTCAGACTTTTACTTACTAAAATCTACTCCTATATTCCCTTTTTGTCTTGCGTTCCAGGGCCCCAGGTTTTCCTTTCAGAAGCGAACCTAGTAGGCTTTTTTTATTACCCGACTACGGAGGGTTTTTTTTTTTTTTTTTTTTTTAGGTGGGAAAATCATCTTATGACAAATCCCGCTCTTGGGCGGAGCGGAAAATAGTGTCAGACTTTTACTGACTAAAAACCCACTCCTGTTCCTTCTTTGCCTTCGTCCCAGGGCCCCGGGTTTCACTTTCACACTACCCGTGGCCCCAGTAGGCTTCGACCCTGTTGGGCCCCTACGATTTGCTGACATCTCCCTGAGGCGCGCGTGGAACAATACGCGCCGTCGACGACTTGGGCTCGGTCCGGACGGTTACCGGACGATCGGACGGCGAGCCACCCATTGCTCGCCGTCCGCAAGCCCTCGCCTACGGTGGCCGGAAATCGGGATCGGAATCCCGGCGGCGGTTGGGGCGTGAGGACCGTTGCCGTTGCCTCACGCGATCGGCCGCCTCTTTTGCTAGCATTACTGCTTCGCAGAAGGAGGCGACCGCCTGCCACTCCTCCTCGCTCCGGACCATGGCCTGTACCAAGGCCCGGCGCGAGAGATCGCCGCCGCCGATCGCCCCCACGAGGACACGGCGTTGCTCTGCCCAAGCGGGGCACACCTCCACCGTGTGCTCCACCGTGTCCTCCGGGCGGTCCGCACAGTGGCGACACCCGGGCGTCTCTTCCGCACGAATCCGGTGCAGGAACTTCCCGAACTTACCGTGTTCGGTGAGAACCTGCGTCATGCGGAAGGTGAGGACGCCGTGAGGTCTTTCCAACCACGCCTCAAAGAGGGGACTTACCGCCATAATTGTGGCGTGCCCAGCACTGGGTCGCGACAGTCGCTGTCGCCATTTCTCCATGAGAACCCGCCAGAGCTCTGTCCGCCATGCTGCGACTTGTCGCGGCAGCGGAGTTTCGCCCCGGCGTTGCATCTCCATGCGCAGATCGTGCATGTGAGCAAGGCCTGTTGCTACCAGATCCCATGGTGGCTGTCCAGCAAGGAGGCTCGCCGCTTCGCGGGAAATCGTCCGGTATCCTCGCACCATCCGTATGGCCATGACCCTCTGGCACGCGTTCAGCCGGGCCGCCGGCTGCTTCCGCAGCGCTGGCGCCCATACCGGTGCGCCATAAAGGGCCATGGACCGAACGATTCCTGCGTAGAGCCTCCGGCAGGAGGCGTCTGGACCTCCCAAGTTGACTACGGAGGGTTATGATTTTGACAGGCTATGTATGTATGTGAGTATGTTCATCTGTTCCCTCATAGCTCCTAATCTACTTATCGGAACTCGACGTATGAGGTATCGTTAGAACCGTTTTAATTGTCCGCTAAACATAGGCTACGTGACGTGTCACAAAAATCGATATGGCGCCCTCTAGCGGACAAAAAGTAATGCGTTAAAAATAATAATGGAGATAAATACGCCGTGTTTGGTATCATTTGAAAGGGCTTCACTTGTACATTTCCAAAATATTGCTCAAATTTAAAGTGACGCCCTCTAGCGGACAAAAAGTCATGTTTAAAAAAAATATAATTACACCGTGTTTCATATCATTTGAAAGGCTACGGCTTTTCTTTTTGTTCTATTCTTGTTTTTCCAGTTACTTTGTTTATTTCAGCATCTTGAAAATCTTGTTTCATACTTTTTCAGCGTCTTTTTTTTTTGTCGTAGTCGGGTTTTAGTTTTTTACTTTTTTTATATTTTTTAAGGTGGGAACATCATCTAATGACAAATCCCGCTCTTGGGCGAAGTGGGAGATAGTGTCAGACTTTTACTCACTAAAAACCCACTCCTATTCCTTCTTTGCCTTCGTCCCAGGGCCCCGGATTTCGCTTTCACACTACCCTTGGCCCCAGTAGGCTTCGACCCTGCTGGGCCCCTACGATTTGCTGACATCTCCCTGAGGCGCGCGTGGAACAATACGCGCCGTCGACGACTTGGGCTCGGTCCGGACGGGTACCGGACGGTCGGACGGCAAGCTACCCACTGCTCGCCGTCCGCAAGCCCGCGCTTACGGTGGCCGGAAATGGGATCGGAATCCCTTCATACTTTTTCAGCGTCTTTTTTTTTTGTCGTAGTCGGGTTTTAGTTTTTTTACTTTTTTTATATTTTTTAAGGTGGGAACATTATCTAATGACAAATCTCGCTCTTGGGTGGAGCGGAATATAGTGTCAGACTTTAACTGATTAAAACCCACCCCTGTTCCTTCGTTGCCTTCGCCCCAGGGCCCGGGTTTCGTTTTCACACTACCCATGGCCCCAGCAGGTTTCGACCCTGCTGGGCCCCTACGATTTGCTGACATCTCCCTGAGGCGCGCGTGGAACAATACGCGCCGTCGACGACTTGGGCTTGGTCCGGACGGTTACCGAACGGACGGACGGCGGGCTACCCATTGCTCGCCGTCCGCAAGCCCGCGCCTACGGTGACCGGAAATCGGGATCAGAATCCCGGCGGCGCTGCGGTTGGGGTGTGAGGACCGTTGCAGTTGCCTCACGCTATCGGCCGCCTCCTTTGATAGCATTACTGCTTCGCAGAAGGAAGCAACTGCCTGCCACTCCTCCTCGCTCCGGACCATGGCCTGTACTAAGGCCCGGCGCGAGAGATCGCCGCCGCCAGTTGCTCCCACGAGGACACGTCGTTGCTCTGCACAAGCGGGGCACACCTCCACCGTGTGCTCCACCGTGTCCTCCGGGCGGTCCAAACAGTGGCGACACCCGGGCGTCGCTCCCGCACGAATCCGGTACAGTAACTTCCCGAACTTACTGTGTTCGGTGAGAACCTGCGTCATGCGGGAGGTTTTTTTTTTAGGTGGGAAAATCATCTAATGACAAATCCCGCTCGTGGGTGGAGCGGTTCTCACCGAACACGGTAAGATCGGGACTTACCGTGTTCGGTGAGAACCTGCGTCATACGGAAGGTGAGGACGCCATGAGGTCTTTCCAACCACGCCTCAAAGAGGGGACTTACCGCCATATTTGTGGCGTGCCCAACCCCAGTAGGCTTCGACCCTGCTGGGCCCCTACGGTTTTGCTGACATCTCCTTGAGGCGCACGTGGAACATTACGCGCCGTCGACGACTCGGGCTCGGTCTGAACGGCCGGACGGCGAGCTGCCCATTGCTCGCCGTCCGCAAGCCTACGCCCACATTGGCTGGAATTTAGGGTCGGGATTCCGGCGGCTAGGGCGTGCGGGCCGTTCCTGCGTGCGTGTGGCTGCCTCCTTCGCTAGTATTACTGTTTCGCAGAAGGAGACTACAACCTGCCATTCCTCCTCGCTCCAAACCATGACCTGTACCAGGGACCGGCGCGAGAGTTCGTTGCCTTGCCGCCAATGGCCTGATTCATTGACTGAACTCATTGACTGAACTCATTGACTGATTTCCCACTTATAAAAAAAGCACTCGGCTCCATAACATTTTCTGATTTGTTAGTGTGTGCTAGTTATCCTAATATGTTGAGATATCGGCACGGTAATAAAATTTCCAAAAAACGCATTACTAGTTTGTACATTCACTAACGATTCCCTAAAGTATTCGGCAAAAATAAAGCAAATAATGAACATACCTAATTTTACTAAAAATATTGCAATACGCTCACATACACACACAGCTGCGCACTGCGTCAGTCGCTCACTTGTTTTTGTCAAACAGAGATAGCTATATTCCGCGATACGCGTCAACTTGCAGTTGCAAGCCGCTTACGCCGGGCCCTTAAGTTCTCTTAATTACAATGATTTCATATTTATCGTAGTATTTATTAGTTTATTATATTCGCATATATACGTATTTTATTATTATAAGCAACTTAATTTAACGATACTACATTCTTTTTCAAATATCTGTTACCTATTATATATTTATTGTGCACAACTACCACAGTGTTGTCTTTTTTAACCTAATGGTTGACTGGTAGAGAATGCCATGTGGCATTAAGTCCGCCTATGTACCACCACTGTACATGAAGTTTAAATAAATAAATAAACAATATCTAAGAAATAAAAAGTTCACAAAAATTTTAAACATCGATTCCGTGTGACCTAATCTACTTCTCAAATAAAACAATATGACGCACCAGTGAAGACCTTGACTCAAATAGACCAGGAACTAATTAATTAAATAATCTCATAATCCCTCGGAAATCCGCTTAGCTTTAATATAACTAGTTGCAATATTTTACGTTAACGATGTTGAAGCAAGAAAATCACTGCTCGATGCGGAAGCTCACTGAAATTTCAGTTAAACTGGATTTTACAAAAAAAAAAATATTTCCCTCACTTTAATGACAAAATTAAAACTAGCTTCTGTCCATGTGATATGTTGATAAAAAGTATCAAGTCCATTTCCATAAATGATAAATGATATTTATTTTGCAAATAGGTTTTTTAAAAACACTTTTACAGATCAATTTTTTTTTGTCAATTTAAATCTAGATAAAGCCGGTGTTTCCTAGCTGACTACCCTGAGAAGAAACACCGAAACAAACTCAGGGGTCAAAGTCTCTTTTAAAGTCCATACAGCAAACATGTAATGGTCAAATCATATGAGAACCATGCAGGTCGGAGTCTGAGATGGTCTTTTGAAGAAAGAACCACACATTTCTGAGCGGACCTGTCCAGTCAGTGCAAGCATTTGTCAGTATTCGTGGAGCTCAACTCAGAACTACTAAGGAGCTCAACGACTTGACGAACAATACCAAAGAAAGGACATTTGGGTAGGCCGCAAAAAGTACTCAAAACTGCGAGACATTATGTTATAATTAAAGAGAGAAAAAAAGGAGATCCTAGATTATATCCTTCTTCTATACATATTATAAAACAAATTCTCGCCGCGTCTGTCTATCAGAGGGGACGAGGTCTTAATGTGATCCATTTAACGACCTAAACTGAACTGTTAAAGGGATGGAGCTATATAAGGCTCCATACCTCTTTCTCGCTGGTTTGCCGGACATTTTAACAAGTCATGGTAAGGCATCTGATCGCGATAAACTCAATAACTGAACTTAACTGAACTTTTCATGCGCTTTTAATCAATAGGCAGAGTGATTCATAAAGAGGGTGCATAATACTCGTATTATACCTAGTAGAAAAAATGCCGAGAATTTCAAAGATTTGTAATACGAAGAAGAATAAGCCGAAGCTGGGAAGGGTCGCTAACTTATTGTATGGATAGTGCTTTTCTTCAAGGTTCCAATGAAGTTTCGGATTTTTAAACTTGCCCACCTAACACGGAAAATATTCGATACAAACCAAAAAGTGAATTTCCGAAAAAATTGAGATACCGCTTTTTGGCTTCCGAGGGTAGAATATCTTTGGTTAAAGTTTCTACCAAAAAATTTTTACGTTATAAATAATTTTAAGGGGTCAAAGCTAAATTAAAACGAACTTTGTTCAATGGAACCTTTAGGGTAGCCTCGATTTCAGCTTTAATGGAGAGAGCCTTTATTAAGTCTGCAAAGATGTAGGAAGGCGGAAACCTCCCCCGGTGGGAGGAATGCGTAAATTTTCTTAAGCATGCTAATGGCTTGAAAGTTGCAACCTAGGTGCAAAATTCAGCAATACTTTAGGCAAAATGCGGTTGTAAATTACAGGATGACAGGGTTTAAGGCATTTTGTTGGTATCATCATAATGTTTAATGTGAATGCTCCAGGGTAGCTCGCGAAATTCAAATAAATTTTCGTAGGTACTTTTTTTGCTGTTCAGTATCGGTTAGTAAGATAAAAAAACGTAATTACACAATTGTACTCATTACCATGAAACCTCAGATATACTAGGGGACAGAAATGTCCTCCAACATGACGTGCAACGCTCAATCTACGTGACGGTGCAGCTGTAACGTCGCCCAGTGTCCCGCGACTTGGCTCCCAACATTTTACAACACATTCACGTGACGCGGGGCATGTCGTTGGACAATATGACAGCGTTACGCGTCACGTTGGGGGACATTTCGTCCCCTAATTTATCTAAGGCTTAACTATCTTACTTAGAGAAGAGTTATAATGTGCCATTATAATAAAAACTGTCGTTTTACTTGTCTCTAAATTAGAAAGTTATGACGATGGTTTTAATGATTAGAGTTGTGTAAATAAATACATGCATGTCGCTACCGTAAATATAATTTTTGTTACAATACTATGTGATACGGGGCAGCAATTTTAATTATATTTATATAAACAAGTGCTTGACTACGATCCCATCTGATGGTAAGCTGTTGGGATTGGAATTTTATAAAGTTTTTTGCAAATTGCAATACCAAAAAACTTTCAAAAATTTGATTTTTGCTGGCCCTGGCGGTTCCCCCTTAAGCGACAATATGTTTGTTGCAAGAACAAGCTCGTTCAATTAAGCCCTAACGTCGGTCGGGTAGTTAAATTTGCATCAAGTGTCCGACGGGCACCGCCAAGTCGACCCTCGCCACGACTTGTCACGAGTCTCTAATGACTTAGATAATGAAGTGAGCTCGTTTGCTTACCACCAACTATAGTCTATACATTTTAATTAACATTTTTAAGGAAACGTTAGAACTTGACACCAGACTTATGAGAGACGTATGACATTGCAGTGATTTAGACTAAAATTGAATCAGATAATGGATGTGAATCTCACAAGGTTAAATAACTGCAAGTACGTTTAAAGTGAGACCGTTGCCTTAGAACGCAAAGGGCAACTGAAGGACACGCTGTCACGCTGTCACTGACTCCCTTTATCGCTCCTCACATAATCAATTCATCTTTTCTTTGGCCTCCTTCTCCCTTTCCATCCATCTACATGTATCCTCATAACTCTTTTAATAACATGCGTTTCAAGCCTTATCTTCGCATGACCATATCAAGACTAACGATTCCCTTTTCACTTTTCAGTCACTGGCGCCACTTTCAAGGTCACAGACGACTCATCATCATCTTCCTGCCCTTGTCCCGTCTTATTTGGGGTCGGTGCAACACGTTTTTTTCTTCCATTCTATCTTGTTAACCGTCATGCTATCACTAACTTCACAGACGACTATTACTACAAAAATTGCACAGTTCCCGTAATTTAGCCCACATGAGCAAAACTGCGAAAGACCGCTAGTCAAAAGTCTTTTTAGTCCAGTCAAGACATTAATAATGACACACCTGAAAACAGTTATAAGTATAAGCATGAGTATAACCAGCCTTATAATTTTCCATAGAGAGGGAAAGGGGCGTAGTCCATCACGCGGGTCCAGTGCGGGTTGGTGGATGTCACGTCATGTCTTCGAATTTTTGGTTCATGCCGCATGCCGGTTTCCTCACGATGACACAGCTATATCTACCAACTTCGAACTTCAGAACCAATAACTTCATGTAACACCTCAAATGCATTGCGCGGTCTCATTGACAATTCAGATGCACTATATTTAACTGGAGAGCCCTAAATTGTACAGCGGGTGACCTAGTTAGTGTTTGTGACAAGCTTACTAATATACCTGTGTTTCTACCAGTCTGCGAATAGCTGGTTCTCTGAATTTCGTGAATAGCTACTGTTTTGGCATTAACCTGATACATAGGCATATAAGCTATGTATCAATATACGCATCTTTATGTGTCAAAGAAAATGGAACGAAGAATGCTCATATATCTGAATATAAGTTGTTTCCTGCAACTTCGCTCCCATGATCAATCCTGCAGACATGCATTTGTTTTCGTGATAATTAATGTGGTCTTTCCTATACAACATGATCAACATGGAACATATTAATGCACATCCTGAAAACAGTATGTTCAGAATTGGCTACTGAATCGATTTCAGTTATTTTTTAAATAGGTGATGAAATGTGAAAGGGATACCGTAATCCTGGAACGCAAAGGGTAACTGAAAGACACAGGTGAGTTTTAGTCAGTAAAAATCTGACACGATGGATGATCCTACCTCAAAAACCCGTAATATAACGACCTATACAGTCTTCACGTTCACAACGTGGGTGGAGAATTTTACTTCGAATATAAACATGAAATAACTTAGAGGACACGGTGGAGCATACGAAAGGGGTATGTCTCGCTTGAGCGGAGCACCGCCGTGTCCTCGAGGATGCGATTGGCGACAACGACCTTTCGCGCCGGGCCCTGGTACAGGCCATGGTCCGGAGCGAGGAGCAAAGGGAGGCGGTCGCCTCCTTTTGCGAAACAGTAATGCTAGCGAAGGAGGCAGCCACCACCGCACGCACGAGGGAACGGCCCTCACGCCCCAGCCGCCGAGATCCCGACCCCGATTTCCAGCCACTGTAAGCGTGGGCTTGCGGATGGCGAGAAATGGGTAGCTCCCCATCTGGCCGTCCGGACCGAGCCCGAATCGTCGACGGCGCGTAGTGTTCCTAGCGCGCCTCAGCTCCAGGGAGCAGGGTCGAAGCCTACTGGGGCCATGGGTTCGCTTCTGAGAGGAAAAGCCGGGGCCCTGGAATACGAGGCAAAGAATAGGACTGAGTTGAAGTCAGTAAAAGTCTGACACGCCCTCCCGCCACCCAAGAGAGGGAGAATTCATTGGATGATTTCGCACCTAAAAAAAAACATGAAATAACTGTTTTAAAAGCTGATCCCGACGCTTCAGGTAAAACAAACAATAGCCAAAGTAAATGTGAAATATAGCTCACTACTGCGAGATAAAACAAGGTTTCCTCGCAGTTTGTATATTCAGGTTACCGTGAAAACCCTGGCTGAATATTATTACGTAAAAACCCATTTTCAAGAAGGGTTTTCTGTAATTCCAGAACTACAGAGCGCGGACACACCTCGGCGGACACTGCTAAAGATGGCATTGTTAAAACTTTCAGCGTCACCGTTTGCTAGTAGAAATTGACGGCCCGTCACAATTGGGCACTGAATTCACTTTTATTTATTATTCGTTTCTCAAATTTACTTTATAAAAAATCGCTAAGAAATAACTTTTCAAATCGCTTCAAAATTAAGGCCTTTAAAATTTAGTTTTAGAGGAAACTGTCAAATAACAGAAACAGGAACCATAAACTGAAATGTGACATTACCGCCAGTAGTTTACGTGCTTACAAAAGAGATATGGAGATGTTTCCACCTCAGCTCCACTCATTCTCATTCCAATATTTGAAATGATATTTGCTGCAATTTTCGTAACTTAAAAAAAAAAATGTCATTAGTGTTATTTTTGTTTACTATTGTATAAAAAAAAACACAAGAATACCCGATTCTGACTATGGTATTAAGCTACAGTCTGAATCAGTAAGTCATCATGACAGCTAGCTTTGACATTAGTAGCTTCTATGTATCCACGAATATAATTATTAGCAATGAAGTTTCTAGTCGCTCCCGATGCGGCGTTCCATGTTCTATGGTTTTCTGTAATTCAGAGTACCTACAATACATATATCCGCCGGCGATCTTTTAGTTCTCAAGTAAACAAACGTTCTCCAGAATATAAGATAATACAACCTTTCAAACAGATAAATTAAATAAAGCTCGAACAAAAACATTTCTTTCTTCGATGAAGATTACGTTATTGTTTTACTAAATTCGGAAAACCACGGAGCGGCTCAAGAGGATTATGATGAGAAACAAAGAGGACTATAAGACGTGACTTAAAGATTTTTAATATTAAGTAATATAAGTCTAACTTTATCGAAGATTATGGATTACTTTGTCTTTGGAGTCGACAAATCAAAAAGGCTACTTTTAAAAACTTTATAAAAGTCACTGCTAAAATATGGTAAACTGATAACCCGTGTCGAATTTCCAAATTCGGGGGGAATAATTGATTCCATTTTTACCAGAGTATGTAAAAATGGAATCTAGTATGTTTGTGGGGGCGTATGTTACACTGTAGCAAATGTTACTAAACCGATTTTGATTAATGAGGTATCAACCTGTCAACCGATGGCTCGGGTGACATAGGCTCTTTTACAAGTATAAGAATAAAATCAATGTTTTTGTAAAATAACTAATAACTTTACATAAATAAGTGGGGTCTCAATATTTTTTTTTTGCTGTCTTATCATGTGGTATGCCAAATGAAAGAGTAGAACAAATTTGAGTTAAAATATACGTATAAATATAACAAATGACAGAAAATCAATTCATTATATTTTTGTTGCAGTTTTGATAACTGACTGTCGTGGTTTTTTCCGTAGTCGTGATTTAATTTTAACCTTGTGTTACTTGAGCTTGTTATATCACAGACCGGAGATTAAAATGTCTCACAATATTTTATATAAAAAGTGCACTTTAGTGAATTCGATGACAGCGTCAACTTCGGACTGAATGTACAGTCTATTTTTTATTATTTTCTGAGTACTACAAACTGTATAGAGAACTGTGAGACACCTGCCGATAATAAAGATTTTAAAACGTATAAAATTTTTAAACTTACATTAGAGAATGGTATAGAATAAACTTATGGCAAACCAGACATACATGCCCCAGTCGGTAACATGCCCCACTTACTAAACTAAGACACGCATTTAAAATTTGGTGCTTATTTGAGCCGATCTGGATAGTTTATAAGTAAGACGGCGATGAATGTAATTTTAAATACGTGTTTTAAGGTAGCCATACACGCTAGGGTATACCTGACAGGCTTGCCTGTACAGTTGAGTTTTACAGGTAAACCGGAGTGTATATGTTGCACAACTGTGTAGGTTTCCACACAAGCTTACCTGACAGGTATAACTGTGCAGGTAAACCTGTCAGGTATACCCTACTAGCGTGCTACTTTTAATTTTGCAAGGGGGCACGTTACCGATTGGAGCACGTATGCCTGGTTTACCCTATACAAAGAATATGTACCTATAAACGACAAGTAAATAAATTATTAAATAACAATATTAAAGGCCTGATGGCCAAAAGACTCGATGACCACCTGGCGAAGCTATAGTTGCGCCGTTGGGTTCGAGGGCCTCATCAGGCCTAATAAAGAAGGTATTACTCCTCGATAAGGCCCGCATTGAGAGATTCCTGTCTCTGAAGCCCTAACCACCGGTATCTTGGACCATGCTCCCTTAACCGGCTGAATACTATTTGTTATATTTTGAAATGTTTTTTTTGTACGATTTTTTAAAGATTTAAAATTAGTTAATGTATAGAATAATAAATAAACGAAATATAAACTAAATACAACTAATTGAATACAATTTGATGCTCCTGGCTTTTCCCATCACGATCTCCTTTTCTTATCCTATGTCCTTAAACCTCCTAAACCCAAACCCACGTTCCAGTACAGGCGTGCTTTTGCTCGTATGAATAGTGAGCAACTCCTTAAAGATGCTTTGAGTATTGATTGGTCACCCCTGCGGGAAGCTACAACAGTGGATGACAAAATTTGCATTTTCAATAGTATTGTGACAAAGTTATATGACACACATGCTCCTATCAGAAAAGTTAAACTGAAGCGTCCGCCTGCACCATGGATGAACAATGAAATTCGGTTGGCAATGCGACGGAGGGACCGTGCGTTTCGAAAATTTAAAAGGGTTCGCTCTGAGGATAACTGGGTCTGTTTCAAGACTGCTAGGAATCGGTGTAACCAGATGATACGCAACGCTAAACGCCGCCACATTCTCAGTAACATTACTTCTTCTTCTTCTGCCGATATCTGGAAATTCCTTGGAACTCTAGGTATCGGCAAATCGCGGCATTCAGACCTTCCTAACACAATTGGTTTGGACGAGTTAAACTGTCATTTCTCCACCGTACCTACACTTGACAGTCTAACCAAACGTCAAACTATTGATTACCTTGCTGGTCTGACGCGTCCCAATATTACCCCTTTTGTTTTCACTCCGGTCGACCCGGAAGAGATCAAAAAGATTATCCTATCTATTAAATCCAAAGCCGTGGGCTGCGATAACATCAGTCGACATATGATCGTGTCTGCCCTGGATCAACTTCTTCCTGCTATATCCCATATCGTCAACTCTTCCCTTTGCTCTGGAGTGTTTCCTTCCCTGTGGCGTAAAGCTTATGTTCGTCCTTTACCTAAGATTTCTGATCCCACTCTTCCCAGTCACTTTCGTCCAATTTCCATCCTTCCCTTCCTTTCCAAAGTGCTCGAGGCCTGTGTTCACAAACAATTCTCCAATTTCATTTACCATAATTCCCTCATCAGCCCATTTCAATCCGGTTTCAGGCCCGGGCACAGTACCGTGACAGCTCTTCTTAAAGTGACTGACGATATTAGGCGGGGAATGGAAGACACTAAAGTTACTACTTTGGTGTTAATCGACTTCTCCAACGCTTTTAATACCGTTAGTCACGATGTCCTCTTGCCTATCCTGTCCTATCTTATGGTCTCTCCGGAGGTGCTGGAGTGGTTCTCCTCCTATCTTCGGGGTCGTCAGCAATCGGTTCGCGCTGGAGACTCTTCATCAAAGTGGTGTGACCTTACAGCTGGCGTCCCTCAAGGCGGTATTTTATCTCCTCTTTTGTTTTCTGTTTTTATTAATCTTATAACCACTGAGCTTCAGTGTGCGTATCATCTCTACGCCGACGATCTGCAGCTCTACTGTCAGTCAGGTGTTGACAACATATCGGATGTGATCGAGAAGCTAAACCAGGACTTAAGAACAATAAAAAGCTGGTCTGACCGTTTTGGGGTGGCAGTTAACCCTTTAAAATGTCAGGCTATCGTTGTAGGGAGCCCTCATAATTTGAGAAAGCTTGATGGCCTAACTGTTCCACCTGTAATATTTGATGACACAGTGATTCCTTTTAGCTCCAACGTTAAGGATCTGGGTCTGCATGTCGACTCCTGTCTTGACTGGAGGAAGCAGGTTGGCAGTGTCAGTCAGAGAGTAACCGGAACGTTACGGTCGCTCTATCGACTAAAAAATCTTCTACCAGCTCACATTAAAGCACTGCTTGTACAATCCCTAATTTTTCCTATAATTGACTATGGTGATGTGTGCTACTATGACCTGAATGCAGATCTCCTCAATAAACTTGACCGCCTTCTGAATAACTGCATTCGATTTGTCTTCAACCTTCGTAAGTATGATCATGTATCTGAGCAGCGTTCTCTTTTAAAATGGTTACCCATTCGACAGCGTAGAGCGCTAAGAGCCTTGACTACCTTGTTTTCTTTTCTGGATAAACCTTCTTCTCCTTCTTATTTGACTTCTCAAATCCAATTTCTTTGCTCTGGTCATAATAAAAATCTCCGATCCACCAATAATCGTCTTCTACGATGTCCCACACACCGTTCTGGGTTTATCCAGTCCTCCTTCTTTGTCCAGGCGATCTTTCTTTGGAATGCGCTCCCGCTGAACATCAGGATGGCGTCCAGTCGGTTCACTTTTAAGGTGATGGCACGTGAGCACATTCGCAGGAAGTTGGTATAATCTTCACAGCGTTGATTTGTTGGATTCGTTTTTCATAATTACATTGTTAATTTGTATGTATGTATCTAAGTATATATTTTTATTGTATTTCTTTTCTATTTCTTTACCATTAAGCTGCACCTACCATGTTTTGTTTCTGCACCACCCTAAGGTCGACTGGTAGAAAATGCCTAAGGCATTAAGTCCGCCTTTGTACAGTGTTTAGTACTAGTGCATTAAGTTTTAATAAATAAATAAAAAAAACTAATTGCCTACTCGCGTTTAAATTTATAAATGAACTAGCTTTTGCCCGCGGCTTCGCCCGCGTACGTTAAATACAGCTTATGCTACTCAGAAATAAAGCAGCTTTCTCTCGGTGAAAAAATTTTAGCAATCGGACCAGTACTTCCAGAAATTACCCCCTACTAACAAAAAACAAACTTTACCTCTTTATAATATTAGTGTAGATGAATATCCAGTGAAAACCTATCAACCATCTATGCTTTTGAATGAACCTGCAAGCCTCGAATTCCCATTTCCCAAGAATTTCATGGAAAGCGATTTATTGAAACGAAACGAAATGCACTACGAATTTCGTACAAAGAACTCTCTCGAAAACGAAAACGCATTTAAAAGTTCACCTATTTGTTTTGTCGTAACAAATACTAGGAAATATTTCAGTTCAAAGTTCGTAGTTTGTGCATAGCATAGCATAGCCACAAAATAGATAGGTACAGAAGTCAATCTACATACAAAGCGCGCTCGAGCAACGCACACACAGACACCGCCTCACGGACACGATATCACAGCCCGGTTGGAACCAGTACGAGCGCGAGTGCCATCCGTTTGAGACACGCGTCTGTGAACTTTTTTGTGCAATAATCATCACCATCATCATCATTTCAGCCGAAAGACGTCCACTGTAGGACATAGGTCTCCCCCAAGCGTCGCCACAACGACTGAACCTGTGCGTCTCGCATCCACCGCATTTGTCGGTCCACCTTGTGGGAGGTCTTCCAACGCTGCGTTTTCCAGTGCGCGGTCGCCACTCTAGAACCTTTCGGCCCCATCGACCATCCGTTCTACGAGCAATGTGCCCTGCCCACTGCCATTTTAGTTTGGCGATTCTTTGGGCTATGTCGGCAACCTTGGTTCTCTTGGACCAACAACTGATAAGTCGGGACCGCTACCACTCGGCAGTAGCGTAGTAGCTAGGCGTGGGCGAAGTGGGCCCTCGCCCACGGCCTCGCACCCAAAGGCCTCGCACAAGCGAGGGCCCTTTAAGAACGAGGTTTTTTTCTATAATTGAAAGGCTCGCGTTTGACAACTATATCTCCTGATGGTAAGCGACGATGTGACCGAACACTGGGTTGCAACAGTCGCTGTCTCGTTTTCAAATTTATGAAAGAAAAAAGCCTCGTTGATGTGCCTTCGCCCACGTCTAAATTAGTCCACGCTACGCCCCTGCCACTCGGCCACCACTACTCACTCACTGCTCGTAGTTTGTGCATCAGAAATAATTCAAGCAGGACGAAGGAGCAGACGGGAGGCTCGTTTAAAAACCGGGTGTAGTTATAAAACCCCATTTTACGAGGTGCACCACCCCACTAGAAGCTCCCAGCGACGGCTCACGTCTCAAATGTTATGTTTTATTGCACCTGGCTTAACGGGATTCAATTAATATTTTCTCACTTGGCAACAACTGACGAAGGAAATGGATTTCCGTTAGAACAAAGGTTTTAATTAAATGTCAAATGACTATCTCTGTTCTGTTACCTTGTGATGATTAATGAAGGAGTTACACGTGTCATAAATATATATATTTACTAGCTTCATAGTTCGAAGAATCGCCAAACTAAAGTGGCAGTGGGCAGGGCACATTGCTCGTAGAACGGATGTTCGATGGGGCCGAAAGGTTCTAGAGCGGCGACTGCGCACCGGAAAACGCAGCGTTGAAAGGCCTCCCACAAGGTGAACCGACGACCTGGTGAGAGTCGCGGGAGTGCGGTGGATGCGAGACGCACAGGATCGGTCGTTGTGGCGACGCTTGGGGGAGGCCTATGTCCAACAGTGGGTCTTTCGGCTGAAATGATGACCAGCTTCTGCCAGCGGCTTCGCCCATGTAAAAGTAGGTTTCTCCATACAAACTTCCAGCCCCCGTTTTACCCCCTAAGAGGTGGAGTTTCGTAAAATCCGTTCTTAGCGGATCTACACCCTATAAGGAACCTGCCAAATTTTAAGTTTGTAGGTGTTATAGTTTCTGAGATTTCGTGATTAATCAGTAAGTGGTATTACGCTTTTATTTAGATAGATATACATATATTGTTATCTGAAGACTTGTGACCTTTACCTACCTTCAATTTTGGGTGCGGTATTACGATGTACATAAGCTATGAGATACAAGGAACAAAGCTCTTAGCAAAGCCTATTCTGTTCGAGAACAAAGGTAGTTCCACGAAATAGAAGTTACAGTACTAAAGAAGGATGTGGGTGTTTCCTGAAACCAATTGTACTAAGACAAAGCAGCGTCACTATTTTGAGAACCCGATAATTAAAATTGACTGCTATGTTGTGTAAATATTTTGTTTTAGGTGGGATATGGCGACCACGTACGGAAGACGTAGCGTTAAAATGCCTCCTACAAGGTAGACCGATGACATACGGGTTGCGGGAATCCGATAGATGCGAGACGCATAGGACCGTTCATTGTGGCGACATTTGGGGGAGGCCTATGTCCAACTGACAGTGGACGTCTTTCGGCTGAAATGATGATGATGATGATGGGGTATCATTACAAGACTCTCGCTCTGGCTGGGGCGAGAAGGAGTGTAAGACTTACTGGCTAAAACCTACCTGTGTTTTTCAGTTGCCTTTGGGTTCTAGGGCCACGGTCACTCTTTCGAATAATTACGCAACCCTGGAAAGCATCGACCATAAAGACCTTGCTTCATGACAAATTTCAGGATTCTGGGTCAACGGGAAGTAGGTACCCTATGAATGTTGATCCCTTTGAGTGTTGAAATGTAATGGGCCCCGACCGTTTGCTGTCATCTCTTTGAGACACGCGTGGTGATCAAAAAATCGCGATTAAAAAATGGAAGGTAAGAAAAACATTTACAACCTATTCTCATACCTACCAAATACACAAAAAAAAACATTAAAATCGGTCGAGCCGTTTCGGAGGAATGCGACCATAAATATGGCGCAATGGAAGTATTTATACTTTTATATTAGAAGATTATACTCGTATAAAGGAGCAGAGTAAAATAAATTTAAAAGATTTTTAGTCGTCATTGCAGATGTTACATTCTGTAAAGCATTTTCATTAAACCCCGAGCGAACGCCGGCGTTCGAACGTCATTGTCTTTCTATTGTGTCTCTAATTACGCTACTCAATAGGTTAAAACCACGTTTTTCCACCTAGCCATACAATTATAATACAACGGACACACTCACTGGCTACAGATATATTTGTAGCAAGTCATAAAAACACTGGGAAATCGCACAACCAGCATCATCCTACCTTTAAAAGCTATTTTTAAACCCATAAATGGCATGTCTGTCTCTTTTTTTAAGAGAATAGTTGTGGATATATTATATAACTATTATAACTATGAATCCCAGACATACACGCAAAAGATAATCACGTAAAACGAGGTGTCATAACTCACTAGGGGGCGTATTTTACAGACATTACTGCACTCGTTGGTAAAATAATTAATACTGTTGGTTGTTACACTACGAAAGAAATACAGAAGACCTAAAAACATTTATTTACGTCAAAATATTTTTTTTTTCACAACTTTGCACACTTTCTTTTTAACGCCATCTAGTTCCGAGCTAAGCAGAGCTTGAGTTATGAGTATTAGACAAATGATAAACATACTTATATATTTCTAAATACATACATATTATAGATAAATTATAGAGATGAAAGGGATATCCGCTAACTATCCGGTATCCGGCCTATTCGGCCTTGTTTTGACTATCCAGCCGGATACCGGATAGTAATTCAGTTTCCAGCCGGATTCCGGATCATAAAATTCAAACAATTCTCATTATTTTACAAAAGGCAAATCATATCACACCGTTTATTTTTTTAATCACATGTCAAAAATGTTTGTTTTATTAATTAGTTTAGTACTCAAAATCAACAATTGGCAAATTGTGGTGAATGAATACCAATTTTTTTGCATTTTTTGATAAGAGGCGACTCCACTTGGCTTCGTAAACTAGACCAGCTTCTGAAAATAGCCTTTCGCTGTAATTGCAGTAGCAATTACAGTGACAGGCTAGAAGCTGAAAAATAAATTCTAGCAAATCAAACTAAACGCGTCATGCAACGCGATAAAGGGCTGAATATCCGGTAGCCGGATATCCGGCGCTCCGGCCTCGTAGCTTGCCAAATATCCGGTATCTGGCCAAACCACTGTCCGTTTCATCTCTAATAAATTACACCCAGACACAGAACAAATGATCGTGCTCATGACATCCATCACACAAACATTTGTCTTGGGTGGGGAACCCACGACCTCCGGCATAGCAGTCAGAGCCACTAACTACTAAACCAACAGGCCAGTCAAATATGAATTTTATAAATAATTAAGATGTGTTAGCGATTTTTATGATTAGTTACATACACTATGATTGTTTTCTGTATTGGCAACATTAAAATGTATTTATTTTGCACTGACAACTGGAACGTTATGCGATTTGACAGCTCAGCGCTATGACAGTTGACAAGGTTATAAAATAACGCGCTGCGCTGTCCTGACACATTCCGTTCCAGTTTTTGGGGTAAGCAACATCTCAGAGTAAGTGCTACTATATAATTATTATTATTTTAAATGGTATTGATTTATGATATTTGTAATAATTGTGTGCTGTCAAGGCAAAAGTATAGAGGGTGTGTTACCCGTTTTGGTCGTTTTATTTAAAAACCTTCCCGCTACACTTATCTAGGTACACTAAATAAGTTTCTTATCCAATCTTTCTCTAAAGTTAACACATTAGCTAACAATTCAGAAGTGGGATAAACGAGTCGTTTATTTAAATGCATTCGTTTATCCCGCCCACAAGCGATTTTTTTTCCTAAACTGCATCTTCTACTTTTGCTTTGAAAGTACCTACGTATGTAGGCACCGTTACAATGTTGTTGATAAAATAGTACCTATCTAAGCGGGCATAGTGATGTGTACTTTAAAATGGTGAACTTTAAAATATTCAGGCTTATCGCTTTTGTTGTACTACCTTATTCAATATGAGTTTCTTCTGACACCACCACACGTGCCTTGCCAGGGCTACACTCTGGAGGTACTACCACACCACCACACGTGCCTTGCCAGGGCTACACTCTGAAGGTACTACCACACCACCACACGTGCCTTGCCAGGGCTACACTCTGGAGGTACTACCACACCACCACACGTGCCTTGTCAGGGCTACACTCTGGAGGTACTACCACACCACCACATGTGCCTTGCCAGGGCTACACCCTGGAGGTACTACCACATCACCATACGTGCCTTGCCAGGGCTACACTCTGGAGGTACTACCACACCACCACGCGTGCCTTGCCAGGGCTACACCCTGGAGGTACTACCACACCACCACGCGTGCCTTGCCAGGGCTACACTCTGGAGGTACTACCACACCACCACACGTGCCTTGCCAGGGCTACACTCTGGAGGTACTACCACACCACCACATGTGCCTTGCCAGGGCTACACCCTGGAGGTACTACCACACCACCACACGTGCCTTGGCAGGGCTACACGCTGGAGGTATTACCATACCACACGTATGTTAATCTATTGAATACCTAAGGACAACTCAGGGTGTATTCAGATGGATTAGGGACCGGTTTTGGATCATTGTTAAATGACCGTAGCAAACATATTATCTACCAACTTATGAATCGTTGTTACCATGACCTGCGTTTTGAGCTTACTTATAAAGTAAATGAGCAGACCAGTAATACTTTTGAATAGGAATAATCTAAATGCAACTAAAGAGGACAGTCAATGAAATTAAAATTAGGTAAATTAATATTATATGGATTGCCTTTTGACAGATAGTCTGACATTTATTACATTTGCCTCCTAGCTTTTGCCCGCGGCATCGCCCGCGTACATATTAATATAGCCTAGGTCACTCAGGGATACAGTGGCTTTATATGTGTGAATGCAATCGGATCAGTACTTTCAGATTCAATCAATATTTTGATACCTTTAGATTCCAAGTTATAGATTTTTAAAGTGAGCGTGCGATGACCGATCATTTGACCCTTGGTTTCATAGTGCAGCGCTCGCTCAGTCCGTTCCCACTGCCTTGCGTTATTAGATATTCTGTGCTTGCGTTTCACTATAACTTATAAATTTATTATTTTTCCTAAATGTCTAATATTCATACTAGAAAATCATGCGTTGTGCCAAAGTGTACAGATTTACATTTCAACGGCAAAGAAAACATTATCTGTCACTAAATAATGAGTAACCATTCTAATGTATTTTAGGTAGGTTATCTGATTGTCCCTTTTTCGAATCCTTGTATGATAAAATAAAACGAAATACTGCGCGAGTAAACAGTTCTACTTCAGCTGGCGAATTGCGGCTGAGCGGAGCGTAGTAAAATGACGTCACACGCGGTCACGTGACTTTACCGAGTTTTATGCAAACATTGAATGCAAATATAACTTCTTGGTATTTCCAAATAAAACAAAAGGGTGTATCTGTATACAGCTTTATTTTTGGTATATGCGAAAGCTGAATATAGTTTGTTCAGAATTAGTAACTGAATCGATTCCAACAATTTTTACACCAATGTATAAAGTTGGACACCACCGACACTAAGTACGACACAGGTCATAGCGGGCATTAGGCACCAGCGCAAGCTGGGTGCGGGAGCAAAACAACCCCTCAGTCACCTGGATGGCCCGGTGACCATGTATTTTTCGGACAACCAAGTAACATAACAAGCTTATAACTTTGTGATTTTACATGATACAGTTTGAAATTTAGTACATAGGTTCTTTACATAAAAATGCTACCCACGTGTATCAGGCTTCACATATGCTGGAACTGGCGTTGGTACTCGTATACCTATGCTTTACTGTTTACTACAGTTTAAAGCGATTTTACATACCTACTAGTATTACCCATTTAACTGAAACCAGGTGACGAAGAGTATTATCTAGTATGCCTAATGATGCTGAAATAGATTCTTTGCTCTTAGAAGCGGCAGAAGAGTAGGCTAATAATAACATTTTATTACATCACCAGAGTAAATCGCTTTACTGGAAAAACTCTAGATGTAGAAATATTAATAGTCAAATCTTGTTTCCGTGAAACTCCTTTAATGTGTATAGGTATTCTGTAAAACATGAGCTTGTAGTTGCAAATCGGAATAGTAAGTACAGTAGAACATTATGTCTAAGGTGATTGCCTATATAATTTGCCATAGGTAGTGGTGCGAAGAATATACAATTGCATATTATCCAATTGAACACAAGTAGTTGCCAAATACATAGTTTAACATAGTTAAAAAAAAGAAACTGTTTGTGACAAAATTACATTTTTGTCTAATGAAGGAGTTAACACACAGTAAGAGGAAATCTAGCAAGTAATTAAATTACTATACAAAAAAAAAAGTGAAAAAAAAAAGTTTCAGCACTTTGTTTAATTTTATAGGTGCCAGGCGTATGATACATATATGCATCAACGCTGTTGGCTCAATTGAAACAGTGACAATAAATAATAATACTCATAGTTAAATAAGCAAGGCAGAATAAAAATATTATATTTAATAAAATATGGTTGGCAGTTGTCGATAGTGTTGAGTCCAAATATTACCCTAATGCATCTTTGTTGTTGATTAAATATTTTTGATTTTGTAAAGTGATGTGGGTATCAATGGAAATGGAGAAGTGACACAAGTAATTACACAATATTTTTATGTGGTGCTACACCAAGGGGCTCGTATACTCTATAGGTTAAAAGAAGGTCCGTTACAAAATACAACACCAAATGAGACACGAGAGCGCAGTGCCATGTTATGCTGTTGGGATAGCTTCATTATTGACAACTGCTAGGTTTAGACAAAGTTCTTGTTCAATTATTAATATCTATCAATTGTGCTATGTAGGGTACCAAGAGTGTGTTTGTTCTTGGTTTAAAACAAAGACATTAAATATATACTACCAATAGACAGGACATAGCGAACAAAATCGTGATCCGATACTTATTACCTAGTGGTCATAAGTCGCTCAGTCTAGTATGACGCCCCTACACGTCAAGTCGTGTTTGTATCCGCTCTATGCACTAAAAGAAAATAATTTTCTGAGAAAATATGCCGAACTGCCCATTACGCTATCCCCTAAGGCTACACACTGACCAAATCTTGTTATGATAAAATGACTGAACCTAACTTCGGTTTATTTTCGTAAATATTTTTTGTATTTACGAATTAATTAATTAAAATTCAATAATTTTTATAAATAGTTCTAGAACATTTGCTGATTTTGTGATAACGCCATCTATTGCTGAAAAGCTTAACCTTACCTTTATCACACACTGAGGCTCTACCACGAGCTCATAACGTAATCCATTTTACGACCTAAACCGAGCTGTTAAAGGGGTGGAGCTATATAGGGTGTATGGCTCCATCACTCTTTTTCGGTCGTACGACTGACATTTTAACATTATCATGGTAAGGCCCCTGGCCACCTACCGAGCGATAGTTAAATAATTATAAATTTCGACAAATTTAATTCGCGCGTTTGCTATTCAAAACCAGATGGCGTCACTGAGACATAGGATGACAGTTTTTCTAAGACATTTGTTCTGATAGCCGCTCTATTATAATTATCTCTTTAAATCTCTTTGGTTTAAAAGGAGTACATACTGAGTATGTACCGTGTACTTTCAAGGGAATAGCCACACGCAATTTATTTTTTTAAGTATACCTACCTACACTGATGAAAAGTTGTGATTTTATATACAGTTTAACAGGAAAACACCGTAGCTCATGTTGTTCAATAAACCACGTTTCTGAACGAAACATTGTAGAATTTAACATTATTTTCATGCTCGGAAGTCATTGTTCATAAAATGGCATTTGTGGACAAATTAATGTTGACTAGGCGTGTAACTCTTTACTGAACCGACTCACTGTTCCGAAATATTTTAGTGTTCCGAAAGATTGGAACATCAGTAATGTTTTAAATTTTAATGCATCATTTGGAACAATTGGAACTCTGAGACACTCTTTACTTTAAGTGACCAGCAGTCTTTTAAAAATTCAAATTACAACGTAAATGGCGTACTTATAATTAATGACCTGAACTAAAAACCTCTGCTTTAAATTATTCTCAAATCAAAATTCAATTAAATAAAACTTTTAGTGTATATGACGCAACGTAACAGATCACGACTCAGTGTGTATATTTTGAGCCAATGTTCCAAATAATATGTTCCAATCGCAAAGATGACACACTTTTTTCCACGCCTAATATTGACCTACAATAAAAGTGGTGACATGACAGCAGTTTCATGTCACTGACGTAACACTGCCGTCAAACAAACGTTTCATGAATTTTACCGAACTTGGATACTTGCCTTTTGAGATTAGTTTGAAACTTCATAACGGTTTTATCTTCTATATAAAGTTAGAAGACCAAATAAATAAGATTGACTTTGAATATAACTATCGAAATGGATTTAGTGAAAGTATATTTTCAATACCTTCTGCGTAATAAATTTTCGTATGAGATTGTAATTCGTACAGAGACATCTGAGGACATGATCGCTAAGCTTCGTAAATAACTCGAATGTCTGATTTGGACTTTAGTCCTGCAGAATTTGCAATGTAATGTGAATTCTATTTAATGACTCCCAGAGCACTTCCAAATTATATTCATGAATTACTAATTTTAGTGTACCAACTTAGGGGATAGCATTGATTGAATTATAGGAAGTAATTTTCATGGAAATCAGATGGTGCGGCAAAAAGTAGTTGCTAAAGTCAGTAAGCCTTTTGTAGGCATTTTTGATTTGTTTTTAGAGATTTGTCTTATCAGGGGGATGTACCTAAATATCTGTAAATGTTGAGTATTTTAGGTATGGTGAAGAGTTATTGTGGATAAATATAATACAATAACTCCCAATTTGTTCACTAGGGACATGGAGGGATACAATGATTTATTTATTTAAAATAAAATGGTAACATCCAAAAGATGTCTCACTGTAATTTATTTAGTATAGAATGTCTATGAATATTTTGATTACCAGAGGTTATTTTTACGGAAGTGTACCTGACTTCTCACATCTAAAATTACGAGTATGTTAACGAAATAAGTGATTAACGTAAAACCTATTATTCTTACATTAAGAGAAAGTAGTCTAGACTGAATTTGCCTTGAGTATCTTAAAAGTGATGGTATTTACAGCGTACCTACTGGTAATTAATAGTTGGTAATTTTAATGAATGAAATAAAATAGACGAAACAATTTCATAGTTCGTGATCTCTCATTTTGATTAGTTATTGTATCGAAATTTGGAGTTTCAATAAAAACTAATCAGAGCCAAAAGAGTAAATTAAATATATACCCTCACGTTTTAGTCGGGTCAGTGATTACAACTGATATCAAATGTAAACAAACAGTCATTGTTGGTCAATGATTCACAAATAACGGGTGAAATTTTGTGGTTGAGGTAAATCATTGATGTTATTGTGACATGCACTTGAAACTTATCATGTACCTGGCCTGAGTGGTCATATCAAAATCAAAAGGGTATTTACAGAAACCATTGAGGGATCTGTTCAGGGCCATTGAGAGGCCTGTTCAGGACCATTGAGAGGCCTGTTCAGGACCATTGAGAGGCCTGTTCAGGACCATTGAGAGGCCTGTTCAGGACCATTGAGAGGCCTGTTCAGGACCATTGAGAGGCCTGTTCAGGACCATTGAGAGGCCTGTTCAGGACCATTGAGAGGCCTGTTCAGGACCATTGAGAGGCCTGTTCAGGACCATTGAGAGGCCTGTTCAGGACCATTGAGAGGCCTGTTCAGGACCATTGAGAGGCCTGTTCAGGACCATTGAGAGGCCTGTTCAGGACCATTGAGAGAGGCCTGTTCAGGACCATTGAGAGGCCTGTTCAGGACCATTGAGGGGCCTGTTCAGGATAAACCAAGTGGCTTTATCAGGCAATTGTTTATTTACTAATGTTTGTTTTTCATTACAGGCAGGACATTTGAGGGACCTGTCTGTTTATATTAGAGGCAGGACATTTGAGAGGCCTGTTTTTCTTCAGAGGCAGGACATTTGAGGGGCCTGTTTGTTTTTCATTAGAGGCAAGACATTTGAGGGGCCTGTTTGTTTTTCATTAGAGGCAGGATATTTGAGGGGCCTGTACGTTTGTCATTACATGATAGCGACAAGAAATAAGTAACATAGATTTGTAACTTGACTTCTTGACATTCCAAAAGTGCCTGTAAATTGTTTATTTGAAATAAAATGCTTTGAATCTTTGAATCGGTAGAGGCAGGACATTTTAGAGACCTGTTTTTGAATGACTGTATAAAGAATAAGATAATGATTTGTAAGAATAATAATAATATATATTTATTGAGCAACAAAGTAAAATCATGTATACACAATTGCTTATAAGCTACTTTTACATAACAACTAAATAATGCAATCAATTGTGTCTAAATAGTAATTGGTAAATTGATAATTATGTTTAGTCTCGTTCCTAGGTACAGCAACCAGTGTATGAATAATCTAAAGTTTTATTCGCTACTGTAATAGATATCTGTTTGCTTTATTGCTGTTATTCTTTTTTTCTTCTCTCATTATTTTGTGTATAAAACCAATTTCTGTATTCTTTCACATACGAGGTCGTATTTGTAATACGGATGGCCGACTGTTAGCGATTTTTATGATTAGTTACATACACTATGATTGTTTTCTGTATTGGCAACATTAAAATGTATTTATTTTGCACTGACAACTGGAACGTTATGCGATTTGACAGCTCAGCGCTATGACAGTTGACAAGGTTATAAAATAACGCGCTGCGCTGTCCTGACACATTCCGTTCCAGTTTTTGGGGTAAGCAACATCTCAGAGTAAGTGCTACTATATAATTATTATTATTTTAAATGGTATTGATTTATGATATTTGTAATAATTGTGTGCTGTCAAGGCAAAAGTATAGAGGGTGTGTTACCCGTTTTGGTCGTTTTATTTAAAAACCTTCCCGCTACACTTATCTAGGTACACTAAATAAGTTTCTTATCCAATCTTTCTCTAAAGTTAACACATTAGCTAACAGATGTTTTTTTATAGCTTAGGTCACGTTCCAAACATAACTTTTGGCGTCTTATCTTCGTTTAAACAGAAAATTCAGTAAAAATTAAATTAAGCTGTAGGTACCTAAAGAAAATTTTCCTTTGCGCTTCTACCTAAAATAAAACTGCTTAGGTATCATCAGGGAAGTTGTAACAGTCGTAAGTCAATAATGGCTATTTTACACGAAAACAAAATAACAATTATAAATTATAAAAACAAAACATTATAACATTTTTGGAAGAAGTATTGACTCATCAACACTTCTTTTAGTTTTCTGATTAGTTTAAACGAAGCTCATGATGGCATCCTTTTTCAAACCGCCAATACTTAATATTAATCTTCACGCCGTCAAACATGACTTACCTACGCAATGTAAAAACTCGGACGTTATGCAAAGCCAATTTTTCTTTTCTTACTTTTAATATTGGAAAAAAGACAGGTATATTAGGGGACAAAATGTCCCTCAATATGACGCGCAACGCTCAATATACGTGATGCTGCAACGTTGCCTAGTATCCCGCAACTTGCACCCCAATATTTTACGATGCAATCTCGTGACGCGAGACATGTTGGGCAATTTGACAACGTTGCACGTCATGTTGGGCAATTTGAAACGTTGCGCGTCATGTTGGGCAATTTGACAACATTGCGCGTCATGTTGGGCAATTTGACAACGTTGCGCGTCATGTTGGCCAATTTGACAACGTTGCGCGTCATGTTGGGGGACATTTTGTCCCCTAGTCTATGAGGCTTTACACGTTCGCATGTTACTCTACAAACTTATACACGCTTTGGTCGAAACAGGCCTTCTCTAGTCATCTACTCCGCGATAAACGCCATGAAAATATTCCTCCCGACATTCACGTTGTATTGTCACGCGATGCGACTCCGACGTAGATACCTACATAATGGAATATGGGAGAAAACTCATTTATTTCCCACTGAAGACTCGCGACAAAGCGTCTACTCTACAATGGCGTATTATATGATGGCAAAAATATATCACTGGCATAACGAGTTGGGATTTTTGAGGAACGGTCCATGTTAGGGCACGCAGACTGTTATATAGAAAAACACCTATTAAAACCTACCTACCTATAAAGTATATTATAAATAAATAAACTACTAATTAAGAAGACGAGGATGAGAGTAAGATGAGGAGAGGGACGCTAGAATCCACTGAATACGAGATGCACAGGATTGTTTGTTGTGGTAATGATTATGGGATGGCCTGATATCCACTGTTGGACTTCTATCAGCATTATTATCATCTTCCTGCCCTTGTCCCGTTTCATTTGGGGTCGGCGCAACACGTTATTTTCTTCCATTCTGTCCTGTCACTTGTCACGCTATCACAAACTCCCCTTTCTTTCATATCAGTTCTCACACAATCCATCCATCTTTTCTTTGGCCTCCCTCTCCCTCTCCATCCATCCACATGTAAACTCATAACTCTTTTAGCAACATGCATTTCATCCCTCCTCTTCACATGACCATACCAAGTCAAACGATTCCCTTTTAACATTTCAGTCACTGGCGCCACTTTCAAACTTCCTCTAATATACTCATTTCTCACTTTATCCATTCTCGTCACACCACACATCCATCTTAACATTCTCATCTCCGCTACGTGCAATCTTTTTTCATCCGTCTTTTTCACAGCCCAACATTCTGATCCATATAGCATGACAGGCCTTATCACGGACTTGTAGATTTTACCCTTCAACTTGAGTGGCATCCATGGGTCACAAGTTGTTCCCGTGACCTGTCGCCATTTCATCCATCCTGCGATAATCCGATGTGTTGAAATATGTTCTTTTCGTATCGATAGACACATTTTTTTTTCTGACTAGTTTTTGGCAACCTGTACAAGCAATGTTATTGACCTCGTATAAATCCTGAAAAGTGCAGGTGGTTGTGCAATGTGCAGGATGGATAGCATAGCAGGAAGATTCTTGCTCGGGGCACCGAGCGACGTTAAAAGTATCGTTCAGCGATTCTAAACGCCCCAGGCGCACTCTGGACAGCTAGTACTCGGTAACGCAAAGTCTAGACGACTAATCATTTCACCACGAGGACTCAAACGCTGCGTTATTCGGATCCCTAGCGAATGACATACTACGTATTTATAAATTTGACAAAAAAGTTACTTGCGACGTGGTACAACTTATGGTAATTAAGAACTGCCATGACACCAAATAAACGTGTTAAAGGACCTCTTTATGATAATGAAGATAAATAAGAGAACATGGAGGTAAAACATCCCATAAATATTAAAACGCAAAACATGCAGGTTATAAAATGGAACTCGAATCTAACTTACATTTTTAACAACTCGTATTCCCCAGGACCAACACTACTCGTCAAGACAAACTTGAATTAACGGTTATTACAACTTCTGTTAATTAACTTGTAGATTTAATTAGGTACATGAGCACATTTCCCATTTATTTTTTAATAAGTTGTTGTTACTACTCCTGCCTGTAAATAGTTTAAAGCCGTTGGGAACGTATTTAAATTAGACTAATTACGTAGTCTTGAAACGGATTTATGAGTATTTTGACTGGCCTGTTAGTCTAGAGGTTAGTGGCCCTGACTGCTATGCCGGAGGTCGTGGATTCGATTCCCACCCAGGACAAATGTTTGTGTGATGAGCACGATCATTGATTCTGTCTGGGTGTAATTTATCTATAATAATATGTATTTAGAAATATATAAGTATGTTTATCAGTTGTCTAGTACTCATAATACAAACTCTGCTTTGCTTGGGACTAGATGGCGTTGTGAAATATATAAAACTTTTTAGAAAAAAAAAATAACCGACTTCACTAAAAAAACACTAAAAGGATCAAAATAACTTTAATTTCGGATGTCGGTGTTTCTCGGTATTGTTTGTTTCTTATTTAACACCGACTTCCGAAATTAAAGTTATTTTGATCCTTTTAGTGTTTTTTTAGTGAAGTCGGTTATTTTTTTTTTCTAAAAAGTTTTTATTTCACACTTTTTAGTTGCGATACACTTATAAACAGAGTGCCTATTTCTAATGACAATTCCAATTAACCCAAATACTGCTAGGTTACATTGTTTTATTATAAAGTTGCTGTGCCTACCTTCCTCCTTCCGGCTGCATCATCAGATCAGTTCGATAGTACCTTATAGCCAAAGAGCATCTCACGACAATTCTAATAAGCCCAAACACGGCTAGGATACATTGATTAATTACGGAGTTCCTGTGCCTACCTTCCGGCTCCATCATCAGATCAGTTCGATAGTACCTTATAGCCAAAGTGCATCTCATGACAATTCTAATGAGTCCAAACACGGCTAGGTTACATTGATTAATTACGGAGTTCCAGTGCCTACCTTCCGGCTCCATCATCATCATCAGATCACTTCGATGATACCATTTTCAACGTAACTATTCAGAATCATTCATTTATTTGTATTGTCATAGTCGCTTAACTATATCTTCAATATGATATCTATTTGAGTATGAAGTTCCGTTGACCATTTCTGGTCTTCTTCATCAGTTCCACTTCATCAAATGTTACTTTTTGACTGTAAATGCTTAAGTTCTTGATGAAAATACTAAAATTACCATAGGGTTGCCTATAATTTTTGAGGAGTTCCCTCGATTCCTCATGGATTCCATCATCAGAACTGGATTTTGAAAAAAATGGGACCAATCTGGAAGCATATCCTATAAAGGGAAAAAAAAATTTTGCAAATCGGTCCATAAACGACGGAGTTCTGAGGTAACAAACAAAAAAAAAAAAAAAAAAGAAAAAAAAAAAAAAAAAAAAAAAAAAAAAAAAAAAATACAACCGAATTGAGAACCTCCTCCTTTTTTTTGAAGTCGGTTAAAAAAAGGAAATGGTACCTAATAATATTATCCACCTTATCCACCCTACGTATGTGGTACAAGTGTATGATGTGGCGTCGAAACAAATGTATGCTCGGAGTTGCACGTGTAGGACGAGGTTTAAGAACAAGGTGGAAAGGGATTTTATGAAAGAGTTACCGCATCCCTGGTACTGGAACAACCGAAGGAGGTGTGTTAGGTGTCTTCAAGGCTAAAGTGAATAGGCTCTTAATAGACTAGTGCGTTTCACCATCATCGATTGCATCACTGCTTAGCTTCTGGTGGGATCGCAGTCAATCACTAGCGTATATCATTTAAAAAAAAGCACACAGGTGGGTAAAAATCTGACGCTCCATCTCCCTACATGCAGAGCGAGAAGACTCATTCGATGATTTCCCATTAACAAATAAAGGGTGGACGAGAAAACATGTTATTCAAATCAAATTTTAAAATCCTTTACTCAAATTAGACAGACAATCAGCGGTTTTTGACTATCAAAGTTACAGAAAACAGTCCTCTAATACGCATGCCCCAAACCACTAGCTAGTGTACAAGCTTGAAAGGTCCATTCGAGTCGAACGTGCGTGACGTTTAGTTAATTTGGGCCAAACAGGTGACCAGAAAATTCACTTAGTCCAAATACTTAACTAAATAAACATCAAAAGCTTTTACGTTTTAAAACCAACTTATTTTCAGCATCTGCGTAGGACTAGGATGCCTACGCACAACACATAAATTAAATTGTTATAAGGCAAAGTTCTGATTGCCAGAAACCGACTAAATGGCTAAAAGCCCGTTTTATCGGCTGTGAAGTTATCATCAAGAACATAACGTGCAAAGTTTAAACATTATTATGAGGTCCTGGTATTGTGAAGAACTTTTCCAAGTAGTTATTGATATTATGATGGAATGGGTTCTGCCCAGAATGGACACATAATGCATTATATTCCTGGCCTAACGCTAGTCAGTAAACCTGTAAAAAATCGCCTGCTGCGGTCTTCCCGTCCAATTTTAATTTAGGTGTTTTCAAGGCTAGAGTGAATAGGCTCTTAATAAACTAGTGCGCCAGTTACCATCAATGATTGCATCACTGCTCACCATCGCAGTCAAGCACTAGTTTAGGTAATAAAAAACAATAATAATATAAGCTCATCAAAATCTAACCAATTTTTTTTAATATAAATTTTTGTAAGGAACCAGGACCCAGTAGGGTCGAAGCCTACTGGGGCCAAGGGTCTGATTCTGAAAGGAAGACTGCCCTGGAATGAAAGGCAACGAAGGAACAGGAGTGGGTTTTTAGTCAGTAAAAGACTGATACTATCTCTCCGCCGCTCCGCTCCGCCCAAAAGCGGGGGACGTCATTGGATGAATTTCCCACCGAAAAAAAAAACCATGTCTGGACAGTATTTGGTCCAAACCCGGGTCACTCCTTTACGATGTAATTCTAGAGTTGGTCATTTGATTGATTTAAAGACCATCGATTGATTGTTTATTTTTAAATCATTATAGTCCTTTTCTATTTTAAAAAACGTTGCTCCACACTAGGAACTATATCGTGGGTGCGTTCAGTTCAAACTCTCATACACAAGACATTGGGCACGCCACAATTATGGCAGTAATTCCTCTTTTTGAGGCACTCAGGAAAGGCAACACGGCGTCCTTAACTTCCGCATGACACAGGTCCGCAGGTTGCAGGATTCGTACGGAAGCAACGCCCGGGTGTCACCATTGTGTGGACCGCCCGGAGGACACGGTGGAGCATACGGTAGATGCGTGCCCCGCCTGGGAAGAGCACCGCTGTGTCCTCGTGGGGGCTATCGTTAGCAGGGATCTCTCGCGTACCTATCACCTTCGTTTAAGCGGCGTACAGCTAGGGTGAACAGCTTCAATTTTTTTTTAATACGACTACATATATGTATCATATTTAAGCTTGAAATTGTTAAGTTCCTCAATTTACTTTTATTTTAAATTTATTAGTAAAATACATATTAGCTTATTCAAGGGCTTTAAATGTTTGTCTGTCTGCACGTCTCTTTGTTCCAACTAGCTAATTGCTAAACTACTGCGCCACAAGTGTACCCCATATAGTTTCTGTTACGAATAAACACAAGCAAAGACACACCCTCTATCGAGGAAGCTTCAGTGATTGAAATGTCAATCTCCCCAAGAAATGGGTAGCTCAGCGAGATAATAATTTCCGAAGCAAATTCCTAGTTCATTCACCGGCGGCGGTCATGTCTGTTAACCCTTTAGAAAATAATAGCTAGCCCCTATGTCTGCTAGATCATTGATCCAAAGACAGGCAGAGAAAAATGTTTTTTTTTTTAAGTTGTTACTGATAGTCTCACGTTTGAGCACTATCTCACCTGATGGTAAGCTATGACGACTGGCCGATGTTGGAGCACGCTTACCTAGCAGTAACCTATTGCCCATTTTGGTCCAGTCATGTGCTTTCGTCCTTAGTGACAACTATCGTAATCATTATGGATTGTCGTGACGGGACTCGCATGCCCCTTCCACCCTCACCGCACATTCCAGGTATTTCGTCGATGGGATCGTTGGCGAGGTCGAATCAGTTGGTACAATAATAGGCTTGAAGGGAGGATTTTAAGTGAGCCCTCGACGACCTCTGGGCCAGACGTCAGCCCTCGCTGAAAATGGTACCAACTCCGTACCTACTACTTTGGTTCAGTTTGTTGGCAGATACATATATCCTGCACAGTCCCATTTCAGTTGGGCAGCTTTTTGAACCAATGCACCAACTCAAATAGCTATCCTAGTTTTGGAGTGCAGATAGTATTTATACCTAGGTACTTACGAATTAAAAACTCCTAGGCAGGTATTTACACCTAGGTACTTACGAATTAAAAACTCCTAGACAGGTATTTATACCTAGGTACTTACGAATTAAAAACCCCAAAGCAGGTTTTTAGAGCTAGGTACTTACGAATTAAAAACCCCAAGGCAGGTTTTTATAGCTAGGTACTTACGAATTAAAAACCCCAAGGCAGGTTTTTATAGCTAGGTACTTACGAATTAAAAACCCCAAGGCAGGTTTTTATAGCTAGGTACTTACGAATTAAAAACCCCAAGGCAGGTTTTTATAGCTAGGTACTTACGAATTAAAAACTCCTAGTGTATTCAATGAAAGTTGGCACACGGCTAGACCATGTCCTACAATAGCACATGGGACTTTTTATCTAAGGAGTATGCTCCTTTGGGATAATTATCAACTTTCACGCGGGCGAAGCCGCTGGCAGCTGCTAGTTTTATATGTATATAAGGAAGTCCATACTGTAATAATTATGGAAGGAAGGAAAATAATATTTAAATAACAACGGATTTCAATTTCCTTTATCTAAACGTTCAATACGTATTCATAATTGAAACATATTAATTATATCCATTCATTTAAAATAGGTAAGAGTTAGATAAGGAATAACAATTATAGAAATATAAATAAAAAATAAAGTCACGGTAGAAGATTACAGAACATTATATTTTTAACCAAACTTATATATTTCTAAATATATACAAATATATTATAAATAAATTATACCCAGACACAGAACAATTCTTCTGATTTGATCGTGCTCATCACACAAGCATTTGCATAGCAGTAAGGGCCACTAACCACTAGACCAACAGGCCAGTCTAACCATGTCCTAGAATAACCTCTAGGATACTTTTATATCTGGAGGACATCCCCTTGGGATAGTTTTTTGCTTTCACGCGGGTGAAATCGCTGGCAGAGTAATATGAAATTTCAGCAGAAAAGCTTTTATAGAATAACATGTAAGTACTCACCTAGAGGACTATGTACTATTGTCGGTTAGTGTGTAACACACAGTTTACAAACGGACAATAGGAAAAGTTTTTATCAATGCCATTTTACTGGCACTCTCTCAACTCAACCCTAGCTTGCAACGAATATCATATACCCAGAAGTACCTAAACTATCTACGCACAATAGTGTATCAACGTCCGCAGCATTTTGTATAGCAAGCCCTGCTACCATCCTTGCTGACTGGCGGACTGCTAAGGCACTAACACGTATTTTGTGTCGACAAGAGACACCGATACAGGTCGAATAAACAATAACTTGATGATTAGGACCATTTCTGATGGATCGAAGAAGAAAACAATGAAGAATGGGGGTGATCTTTGTCCAAAACCACAACAAAGGTTTAAAAGAGGAGGTTTTAAAACTACAACGTCCTCGTCCTAACGCGTATACAAAGTACATAAGACAAAAAGCCTTGGGGTTCAATTAGCCCCCCTCTCCCCGTCACTGGAGTGCATTCACCGACCAGCGTCGCCGGATCGCGTGTGGCGCCGATCCCGATAAACCATCGCAGAGGTAGGCGCCCCACAAACCTGCCATAAGTTTTAAAGACAGTGCAGTTGTGCAAAAAATATTATTGCCTTATAAATTGTTGAACTACGTGTGCTAAAGTAAACTACGTTGCCAGGAAGCTCTGACAGACTCTCAGACCGACAAACGTGTCATTACAAATAGATGAATAAAACTACAGCCTTAATCCCTTTCTGTTGCTCAGAAACACCATTCACTAACTACAAATCGTGAAAGATTGATTGCTGTTCGACCAAATTCGCAATCATAAACATTGTTCACTCGAGCGAGCAAAATTGCTTACAAGACAGACCTTTCAACCAGTTGAAAGATCTGAGTCAGCCCTGAAAGTACGATTTCACTGTCCTATACTGTTCTCAAGGTTAAGAGAGCTGTCATTTTGTAGCCTCTACGGTTTCCTGGATTGAGGTCGCCCCTCTCCTCAACCCACCGTACTAGAAATATTAAACCAACATAAGTTATTCTTATACTAACCAATACACACTCCCTCTCTTAAAGAAAAGGCATGAGTCTCGCCAATACACCAACTCGTCCATACATAATTATGGTCTTAGCTTTTTGCTTTTTAACTTAGTTTCGGTTCCGCCAAAATCGATCAATTGGGAATCTCGTAGCTTATATCTGGATCAGGAACATCGAGAAGCAAGGAGAAGTGCTTGCCGCATAAATGTAAGCCTTATTAGTAAGCTTTCTTCCTTAGCTCTAATCACTGGGCTGTGTGATTGGAATGAAGACTTCCTGAGAGATCGGTCCATCGGAGAGACAGCTCGTTCAGTCAATTGGATATTAAAGCAGGGATCTCTGAAAGGTTATCTCACCATACGCACCAAACGTTTTGAGAACATCATTGTGCGTAGAGCTAAGGACTGGAAACTCTGCCGATGTCTGTAACTCCTAATAGCTACAAACTAGGAGTTTTTAAGTTAAGAGTGAACTATCTTCAAGGTAAGCCTGCTCCATCGTCGACTATATCATCACTTACCATCAGGTGAGATAGTGGTCAAACGCGAGGCAGGCAGGAGGAATTACAACAAAAAAAGTTCAGCAATAAATTAAGTTACATCATGGTCACCCTATTCTAACGCACGACCTATCTCTATAACTGGCATAATTCTTGCAATAACCTCTCCCTACCTGCCACGTAATTAAATTCATGCATTGTGTAATTTCCATATTGAGGCAGGTCCTGTTTGAATATTTAGGTAGCAGGTACTTCGGTGGTATTGTAGCACCTATTAGTGAACCAACACAAACACGGTAGGCTTATCGCATTTATTTCTGACGCCAAAGTGCACTTAGTTGCTACGGGAACGTTGAAAGAGTTACCCTGGCAAAGGCAGTCCGGAGGACACGGTGGAGCACACGGTGGAGGTGTGCCCGCCTGGGCAGAGCACCCCCGTGTCCTCGTGGGGGCGATCAGCGGCAGCGATCTCTCGCGCCGAGCCTTGGTACAGGCCATGGTCCGGAGCGAGGAGGAATGGCTGGCGGTCGCCTCCTTTTGCGAAGCATTAATGCTAGCAAAGGAGGAGGCCGCACGTGCACGCACGAGGCAATGGTCCTCGCGCCCCAGTCGCCGGGATTCCGATCCCGATTTCCGGCCACCGTAGTTCCGGGCTTGCGGACGGCGAGCAATGGGTAGCTCGCCGTCCGACCGTCCAGTAACCGTCCGGACCGAGCCCAAGTCGTCGACGGCGCGAAGCTGAAGCCTTTTTTTGGTTGAACCTCAGGAGATCGAATTTAAAAATTTAAGTATTCAGTGTTGGATAGGCCATTTATCCAGGAAGGCTAATGCTAAACAACAAAACAATATAATCCACGGGAGCAAAGCAGTAACCAAATTCGCGGATGAAACCGCGGGAGACAGCTAGTCGACAAACTGTGAATTAAGAGCAACAAAACTTTAAAGAGAGATCTTAATATTGTTATTATTGATATTGTAATCAAAGATTGATTGATTTATCACATCAGCAACCAGCTACAAACACTTCAGTAAGACATTTCGTTTTTTGTGAAATCAACCAATAATTTAAGGAAATAATTATAGCTTCTGTCAGTGGCTACCTATGAATAGATAATTATCCCAAAAGGAAATACTCCTGGGATAAATAATTAAATATATCCTATGTCCTTATTGCATATTACCTTTTGGCTTTAAAGCAAAAGGGAACAGACCTCTTCTGGGCTCACCTACTCCATCATAAACCTCATCTATCGCATACCAATAGGTTCAATGGAGGACTATGTTGAGGACCAAAAGGCTTGGGATTGACCTGCTCCAGTACGCACTGCAACTGTTGTCTTATTATTATTATTTTTTCTTTTGTTTTTATTTTTAATTGTGCTTTTTATTATTTATTACAATTCGATATTGTAGATTTCTTTTTTCTATTAATTTTTGACAAAAATGTTTACTTTGCTAAAGTATTACATTTTGTAAACTATACTTTTTCCTTTTATTATTGTGAACGTGAGGACTAAGTTGATTTTTTTTTTTCCTCTTCAGTAATTTTAATGTATGTCTGGCAATTTGAGTATTTTCTGCGGCCTACCCAAATGTCCTTTCCTTGGTATTGTTAGTCAAGTCGTTAAGCTCCTTAGTAGTCCTGAGTTGAGCTTTACGAATACTGACAAATGTTTGCACTGACTGGACAGGTCCACTCAAAACTATTGGTTCTTTCTTCAAAAGACCATTTCAGACAAATCTGCATAGTTTTCATGTGATTTGACCATTACATATTTACTGTATGGACTTTAAAAGAGACTTTGACCCCTGATGTTGTTTCGGTGTTTCTTCTCAGGGTAGTCAGCTAGGAAACACCGGCCTCATCTAGTTTTAAAAATGACGAAAAAAAAAATTGACGTGTAAAAGTGTTTTTAAACCTATTTACAAAATAAATATCATTTATCATTTATCATAATGAAGGTCTAGAACAGGCTCACTAGGAAATACAACAAAGAATATTGTCATACAATGTGGCAATGCCGCCAGCCTTTTGGGCACACTTCCAGTCGACAGCGATGCGGAGGAGTTTTATGACGCCATATTTTAGCTAGTAGTTTTTGCTTTTAGTGTATACTATATAATTTTAATTAGTTAAGTGTTTTTATTGAATTATACAAATAAACTATTTAAAAAAAAAAACTGTTTTTTTTTTCTTTTTTACAAAATCCAATTTTAAAAAGATCAGTAGAAAATAGAAACATTTTAATTGTTTTATTGGGTGCACTATGAAACAGGAACGGGAAATTCCTTATTCATCTATGGTACTTGAATTCCTGCAGTTAATTAGCATGAATCATTCTAAACATCTGGTTTAAGTATGTAGCATTGGACAATCTATAACTTGCTCTTAGTAGTAGCTATGAGTCAACTAAATTAATACAGGACAAGAATAGCATAAATAACTGAATGGTTATGCATTGATATAATATTATGCACATGTGCGGTAAAACATTCTATATTTGAATTTAATTATTCATTCATTCTTCTGTGGCAGGTTTACAAAACAATTCTGTAATAAGTAAGCTGTTGATCCCCGCATTAACGCCGGCGTTCACGCGCCATTGTCTTACTATTGTGTCTCTAATTACGCACTCAAAAGGTTAATTGATAGGATAATCCATAATTATTGGGTTTTAATTCATCACTGCACTCAAAATATTTGAAGGAGATTGCTCTGTCCTACTTAGAAACCAAAATTCGAATATAGAACATCCACCAACCCACACTGGGTAAATATAATGGATTCAGGCTGCACACTCCATCTCACAAAGAAAAAGTCTGTGTCCCGGCCATATGTAAGTTATAAGCTGATAATAATTTTATGTCCTGTGGCTGCTTGAATAATTACAACTCACAAGGAATTCAATTTATAGATGAGTCTTCCCAGAGAGAGAACTTCTCATTGATCTCTCCCATTGCACCCATTTGCAGTATAAACACCCCATAAATCAAAAAAACATTTTGCTTTATATTAACTGTTTTCTTAAAATCTTTTGAAGCTCTTTCTTGTTCTGCTCTAGGTAGTAGGGTTTTCTATAAGATTATTTTAAGAAAAATAATTATAAAAGAAAATTAAAAACATTTAGAGCATAATAATAATTCACAGTTCACACAATGTCAAAAAGGTAATGTAACAATAACACATTCAGATGTTTAATAAACAAATAAAATATTGTGAGTAATTTAAAAGATAAAATACTATATGTGCACTAATTAAATGCAATGACATGAAAAAATAATAAAAACAATGAAAAAAATGAACGCGACTTTGCCTAACTATGTTAGATGCTGCAAATAAATGTAAAACCTAGATATGCATTGAGCATAACTGATGGTCGATTTCAAAACACTGAAATGTCGACCTTCGAGACTTTTCGCAACAATAAATAAATATTAACTAAAAACGTACCTTTCTCGTGGTTGCAGAGTGCACGCACAGATAAACTATTTATTAAATGGCTTTCTCGATGCTCTTACTACCAAGACATGAACTAAGTAGGTAACGTCTACAGCCTGAAAAATCAATAACAGTGCCCCGAGCTTATTCGCCCGTTCTTTTTTATCAAAGTTACAGCAAATATAAACATTATCCTAACTTACCTCTCCACAGGTATGAAGGGAAGATCTTCGGGAACCCGGGATTGAAGTTAATTGTTCTCAATGATTCAGAAAACTATTTTTATTTATTTATGTTTCACGACAAATTACAACAAAGCAGACTGACAATCATCTGATTTGACAGATGTTTGACATATGCGGCCCGTTACACGAAATGAAAGTTCTCAAAGTTCAGTTGCCTCATCAACGCTCCGTTTCATTCAAGGACTAAATCAGTTTCTAACCTTTATATTAATTTAGAATTTTATTCTATTGGAATAAAGAATTGATCGATCACAGCACAAAATAAAATACTGTTTTATTGACATCATATTCGAACATAGACAACGGATGCGAGAAACTGGACCAAATTCGATCCACAGTTAAGACTTGTGAGCATCATAGAACAGTGCTTGTATAGTTGCCGGGAGCACAAAAACAAGTATATAATCAAAGAGGAAAGCCAATAACTTCGATCTGTCAAATTTTGATTGAAAAGTACGGTTGGCAAAGAAAACTTAACGGTTTTTTTTTGCTTTGCATTACTGAGTCTTAGTTAAATCTAGATGAAGTGATAACGTTATTGTTTAATCTCAAATAACTAAATGAATATTATTTAAGTCATAATTAGGTTAAAAAAAAAACTGTTTTCTTTCTTATTTTCATTGTTAGGAACAATTCGCCTTCTTTTTCCATTGGCCACTACTCAGACACTCCACACAGTGAAGCAGAGATTAGCAAAATTGAAGAACTGGATTCTGATTAAACTTTTTCATTCATGATTCATAAATAAATATTATTAAAAACATTTATTGTTTTGCTCACCCTACCCAATTTTTCAATTTGACAGCTATGACGTCACAATATGGCGTAAAAATCGATCCTATTCTTATTTGGAACGCATTGTACGTATTAGTGTTGCCTTACTATCGATATCCTATCGATAGGTTGTCGATACTATCGTGACCTCGAAAAATAGTCAGAATATCGATAGCCCTATCGATACTATCTATTCAAGAAATTGAGCAATACTATTGATAAAGTGCAATACTATCGATAGTATCGATACTATCACTATTATGGTGTATTTTACTGCAATCACTGTCGATACTATCGGTACTATCGATAGTTTTACTACATCGATATTTACCCAAAGTTCAATAGTATTGCACCGGAATTTTAGTAAACATTATTAGTTCATGATTATTATTAAGCAAATATATCAACAATATAGTCGGCAATTATTACTTTATGAACTTACAACTTAAAACAGCGTTGTAATATGCAAAAAAACGTAAAAAATGCCGCCCATAATATATAATATCTTAAGTGTGATCATACCATAATCATCTTAAGTGTAATAATTGTATAAAATTTATTATAAGTAAAAATATACAATGTTGTAAGGATTATTACTTACCCATTTAAAAAAACAGTCACTGACAAAGATAATACTATGTATTAATTAGTAATTTTTTTTTTCTGCATATGTCGCTTATAAAGGTTTGAATCCAACATGATACTATTGAATTTTGGTAAAATATCGATGTAGTAAAACTACCGATAGTATCAATACTATCGATAGTATCGACAGTGATTGCAGTAAAATACACCATAATAGTGATAGTATCGATAGTATCTATACCCAATAGTATCGATACTATCGATAGTATTGCACTTTATCAATAGTATTGCTCAATTTCTTGCATAGATACTATCGATAGTATTGTAAAATTTCAATAGTATCGATAGGGCTATCGATATTGTGACTATTTTTCGAGGTCAACTATCGATACATCAACTATCGATAGTTAGGCAACACTAGTACGTATCGATTTTGTGCCGGGAGCATTATTGAGAATTATTACTACAGATATACCGTTTGTATGCTACCACACAGTTGCCGGAAGCCTCATTCGGACTTACTACCTACAGATATTTGATGGTTGCTATACAGCAGTGTACCTAAGACGTCAACATCGTCCTATTGTACGTAGGACTAGCTTAGGTCATCTTAGGGCCGACGCTGCATTAAGCGGGTGCCCGCGCGGTCCCATAATAAAGTGCTCCGGCGCGGGTAACCGTCGCGGGGAGCCGCGCCCCACGCCCCTTTTGCTACGTGATAATATATTAAAGTCCACGACTACATGCACACCGTTAAAGTTGAAATAGCGACACTGCGCAGGTAATAAACCGGTTTCCGCTACGGGGACCGCCACACACGCTTAACGCAGCGTTGGCCCTTAGAGTCTGTAATTCTAGGGCCGACGCCCATACATCGCTATCGTTATTCATCCCGTTTCAAGCAAAGTAATTTTTCCCATCTTTCGCTTCGTTCAAGGATTTAAGTTATGCAAATAAAACACAATATTTAGGAAAAAAATAATGTCTAAAACTTATTTTAGCATCACATGAATCTAATTCAGGGCTTTAAGTTTTCACATGTGAGTAACAAAATTTAAAGCTGTCTAGATTGTTCCAACCAAATAAAACTGAGATGTTGAGATTAATAGTTTTAAAAGTGTTTATAGTGCAGATTCGTATCTCTTCGAGACGTCTCCCCAGTTCGCCACGTCGAATATTGCCTTTACGTAGTCCGCCCTGACGTTTTTGTACTGTAGGTAGTAGGCGTGTTCCCAGACGTCGATACCGAATAAGGGTACAAGACCTGGAACGAGAAACATGTCGTTGAATGAGACAAATAGTAGCTGAAAAAAGGTTGCGAAGCTCGTGTGACGAGCAATGAGTGCGCTTTCCAAGCCCTTGATACTTACCTAATCAGGAATTAAGTCACATTTTTCAATTATTCAACATATCCTAAATTGTCAAGCCAAGGTCGGGGATGCCCCAAACTCGGGGGCGGGCGGGTTCAAAACATAATTAGCAAACCTCTTATTGAACTATCGAAAAATTTTCCCACCTTCGAAATCCATTTAATTTAAGTTGCAACACTACTTTAGTCATGGTAACTCGTTTTAGTCAGCAAAAGTATGACACTCCCTCCCGCTCCACCCAAAGCAAAATTTATTTGATGATTTCCCATGTAAAGGAGTCCCAGTTTTTTATTTGCCCCAGAGCTGTTGGTCACCTACCTACGCCACTGATGACTTGGCTTGGGATCAAGTATAGTTAAATTAGAAAAGACATGAGTTTCGGTAATCTTCGTGTTTCTAAATTCCTCAGAGAGGCACAAGAGCTTTGTACTTTGCATTCTAAATAAGAATAGAATTACCTCAATCTGTCAAATGTTGATTAAAAAGTACGGTTTGCAAAGAAAACTTATTTGCGTATCAATAACGCTTTCATTTTTGCTTTGTATTACTGAGTCTTAGATAAATCCAGGTAGGGTTGCCAACCGTACTCTAAAATTGATTATTGAACTCTATATTACGTTGGCGTACTCTACAGGAAAAGTTTTTAACCACTGCGTAAATTTTTTTTGGTGGTCCAGTGTAAGTAATAGAACACATTTCCATTTTTAGTTCATAACTTTTTTTTTCTCATTTTTCTACCTTGTCCGAGTTTGAAATAAGCAAATCATGTACACAATTTAATCGTAGTATTATGAATGAATACCGCCGAACGCGCGGCGGCATGGCGGGTTGAGTGGAGGTTGCAGGCGGGGGGGGGGGGGGGCAGGGGAGGCGGCGGCGGCGCTGGCGTTTGATCGAGCGCCGGCGCTCGGCAACCCAGTACGTCACACACGGAAGTCGTATGCGGATGTCCGCTTCGTTTCACCTTCGCGCGCGTATGACACGTACTCGTGTTCTATCGGTCTCGTTTATGTAGCCCCGTGTGGCCCGTGTGTGTTATCGTGGTCGGCTAGGTCCCCAGATCTCAGTTCCTGTAATTTTATTCTCTGGGAAGCAGTGAAACTCCGGGTGTATGAAGAGCTTAGATGACTTGAAACAGAAAATAAATTCCGATTTAAATGAAGTAATAATAGTGTCCTAAACAAAGTTAATACAAAATTTAAACGTGCATGTTTATGTCTGGAAAAAGGAGGTTACTTCGAACAATACGTGTGTTCCGGTTCAACAATAGTTTCTTTTTGTTTGGATATTATTGTAAATAAGTAGTTGATGTCTATTTTTTAAATACCCCAAGTGTAAGTACCTAACATACGTAAGTGCTTTAATTTGAATGTATTTTAGATTGTTTATTATAATTTATTTTCTGCATTTTGATGGTCGCTTATGAAAGTAAGAAAGAAAAATGGGAATTACATTTACTAATAACTTTATAACCTAAACTTAAAAATGTATTTCGAAATTGTTAAAATAGCGGTCAGTGACCGTACCCCGCGCGCACCGCCGTACTTTACCTACAATCCGCGCGGGTCGAGCGCCCCAATCAGCTGACCGGCGCTCGACCCGCGCGGCGGCTTGTCCATAAAATAAGTTTCTAAGTAAATAAGTCTCGTAAGCGATAACTTTATTTTTTACTATTAACACATATCAAAATAAAAAATATGTGTTTATTAAAATATATTCAAGTTTATCATGTCAAAATTTGCGCACTGGTTAAAAACTTTTCCTGTATAATCTATAACACTAAAATACTATATTTTACACAATGTTTACTTTACTAGTGCCAGTCACGCATATTATGATGCATACCTATTATCATAACCAAAAGTCGATTTTACTGAGAGAGTCTTTACGGTCATGAATGTGAAGTGGCGGGAAGAGAGTAACAGGGCTTCATTGAAATTTATTAAATATATGTAAACTTAGAGTTAGAATGTTTAAAGTCGTACAATTCTTTTAAAAACAATGCAAAATTGTTACGTGCTGCAAAAATCCAAAAAAATACCTTTTAATTTTTTTTAAATAAATGATACTCTTATAAGTCCGTACTCTTTATTTACCTCCTTTGAAATCAGTTATACTCTATTTCTTCTAATAAAAGTTGGCAACCCTAAATCCAGGAGAAGTAAAAACGTTATTGTTTAATCTAAATTAGCTAATTATATTGATTAAGTCATAATTAGTTTTAAAACTATTTTCTTTCTTATTTTCATCGTCAGGCACAATTCGCTTTCTTCTTCAAAAAAATTGTTTTGCTCTCCCTACCCCAATTTCTTCAATTTGACAGTTATAACGTCACAACATGGCGGAAAATCGATCCTATTCTTATTTGGAATGCATTGTGCTGTCGCGCCCTGTCGTAATTTTTTTCATCACGCGTTAGTAATTCCGAATATAGACCATGATTTCCGAAGCGGCTACTTTTCTTGGGAAGTCTGTACATATTTACCAGTGGTTGCTTGTAAAGGATCCTGGTTTAGGCAGGTGGCAATTTGCAGTTTTTTTGCTTGTTTGTTGTAACCCAGCCAACCCCAGCCGGAGCCCTGCACGCCTACAGATGCCGTCGCAAGCTGGTTCTTCATGTTATCCCATGATCCAAAGTCCCTAAAATTAATTAAAGGAGTTAAGAAAAAAAAACTTGCGTTTATCTGGTTTTGCACAAATAACGATTACGCATTTTTATTAATATTAATGATAAATATTACTTTTAGTAAAATAAAGATCAACTAGTAATTTTCGCACACCTGTTTCAACAATGCATATTATTATTTCGTAATTGAAACTTATCGCCAAAACTCAACTTTTGGTAAATTATCGGTTATTTTGCCATTTAATTGTGTAGAGTTACAGACTGTACTCAATTAACACCTTTGCGGACTAAGTGTTAATAAATAAACAATAGAAGTTTTGTATCATGATGACTAAAGTTTGTGAAGGTGTCAATTATGTTTATCACAATGGACTCATAATAACATAATTGGTGAAGTATACTGAGGTACCCATTGTCCATTCCCTTATGGCACAGACGGACGAAACGAAAGACATACCTACTATACGCTAGCTCGTAGCGCTAGCTATACACAACCTGAAGCCCGCGGGCCGCATGTGACCCGTTGAGCGTATCTGAATGGCCCCTGTAGCCTAGCCCAATATTGATGCTATCATTCTATATTTATTCAATATTTCAGTAGAAGTTTTATTGTACGGAAGTCTAATTTACTATTTCACTCCTTAACGATGAGTGGATCAAAGATTATCATTGATGTATGCCACGGCATGTAGCAATCCATTTGTAGCATAATATGTACGAGTAGTTTTAATTTATGTACTGTAAGATATTGCGGCCCATCGTGATAATAGTACGTGGGGCATACTGAAAGTCTCTGGATCTGGCCACTTGCAATAAAAGAATAAAAAAATAATTATAGAATTCGAAATTGGAACTCTTTGCGAGCATGTTACTTTTTAATTTGCGAGACTGTCATTTGTTTTTCATTGTGGCGTTCGCGCCCCGCACCCGTTTTGCTACGTAATAGTACATAGAAAGTTCTACACCGACGCGACTACATGCACACCATTAAAGTTGAAATAGCGACACCGCTCAGGCAATAATGCGGTTTCCGCTACGGGGACTGTCGCACACGACACACGCGACGTCACGCGACGGTTGCCCGAGAGGGCGCTCGCGCCTGCGCCCGTTTAACGCATCGTTGGCCCTTACGAGCCCTGAATCAGCGGTGAATGCGTTCCATAAAGCCATTGAAGAGGTCCTTAAAGAATACTGGTCCAACTGAGTTGTACAGAGGTTTCAGCGAATGCAAAAATGCATTAATTGCGAAGGAATATATTTTCAAAAACAATAAATGTATCGTAAGTCTTATTTATCAGAATGCAGAAACTTTCAGTATGCCCTAAGTAGAAGTGCGATGTGGCCCAAAAAGAAGATTGGGTCGAAGCCTACTGGGGCCATGGGATAAACGAAAGAGAACCCCGGGGGGCCCTGGAACGAAGGCAAAGAAGAGTTGCATTGGGAACATAATGACGTGAATATTTTTAATAAGTGCTAATATTGATATCAGGTGTAAAACCTATAAATAAGATGTCTCATTAACTTGCCAAACTAGTACACAGGTTATCTCAACGACGTAATTGACGTAAAGCGGTAATTTCCACAAATTAAAAGCAAAACAATACATTACCAATATAAACAAAGTGAAGTAAAACTGATAAACTGTTAAATTAATATTTAGAGCTTTACTGAGATAGCAATTTTAATAATGACAGTCTTGGTCATAAAGTACTGATAGATAAGAGTAAACAGTGTGTAACAGATATGGGGGGACATATTTTTATTTAGGAGCAGTATGCTAAAGCCCATGGAAGTGAACAACTTGCTTCATGGATTTCTCAGTCAATTTCCAAATAAAATAATCAGTTTTCTGTCCAAAGTCAGCTGACTAAAATTAGTATGAGAGATTCAAATTTTTATTTCAGTATTGACTAGGACTTTTTGAAGACAGTTGTATGATACTATGGGAAAAAGCAGTAATTAAAATATGACCAAGGTGGTGGACATCCACCAGTATCCATTGTGGACTAGTGCTGAAACCATTGCTCTCATCCAGTTCCAATTGACGAAAAGATTGTGTTATTTATAACCTCCTTGCAAAATTAATATCATTTACCAAACTTTGAAGATGAGATCACTACCCATTTCCATTACACCCTTGAAAAATAAAAAACAAAACATAAGCTTGTTGATCTGCCATACAGAGAAATAGTGCACAATTTGATTGACTTTTATTACATGCACAAAATAATAGTAACTTTATGCTGATTTGATCAATGTTAGATATCTCTTATCCATGCATGAAAATAGATGAGTGGCAATTTTTGCACAGAACACTGTCCAATGTTACAGATAAGAATATCAGATGTTATTATATTACAGTAAAATAAGATTTAATAACATTGAATTAGACACAAACATTAAGGCAAATAACATAGAAGAAAAGCCAAAAATCAACCAAAAGCCAGGTGTTCAAAACCTGAAAAAAGAATGTTTAATTTCAATTACTTCTCTACAGCTTGTGTGAGCGCACCAGAAGGCTTCCCACCATTGGGGGACAGGTTCTGCCAGAAAATGGTGTGGTTGATGTGACCACCACCATTGAACTTCAGCCCTGGCGCTAAGCTGATGATTGTGCCGATGTCACCTGAAGATACCATCATAGTAATTTAGAATATCACGATCAAATAATCCAAACATTTTTTATCAGGTTTTATGATATGATTTCAGAAAGTCTGTGCAGTTTTTTTTAAACACAAATTTAACCAAAGTTACTCTTTATAACATCAGCTATCTACCATTGAAAGTTCTGTCAAAATTGGTTCATCTGTTTTAGAAATTAAAATGAATAGTAAAGGATAAATTAAAAAAAAAATTGTTTTATGTACTATGTACACACATAATATAGATGTAGTACATAGCTACAACATTGAGTTAATGGACACTTGAATTTTATTTATTTGTATGTTTAGATTGCAAAAAGATTTTTATGAAATGGAAGATACTAAACCAGATTAATGTGACTAACATACCAAGACTAACATTAACTTCTAGGCAAAACCTTTATTACTTTACACAATTCTAAAAACTGCAAATCAAATAAAAATAAAATGTATTTACTTAGCAACAGCTTCCTTAAAGGCTGCAGAAGGATTAGTAGAACTTGGAGTAAGGGTCGGCCATAGAATAGAATGGTTCACATGCCCTCCTCCATTAAATTTTACCACACTGAGAAGACCAATAATCATGTTGGTGTCTGCTGCTGCCAAAGTTTAATTATACAACCTAGGTATGAGTATTAAGATATTTCTGGCAAAATTTAATTATAAAAAGTAATACTTTTGGAGGATTCAAATAGAGAACAATTTAAAGGATCTGTACCTTTAGCCTGTGCCTGAGCCAGTTTCTCTTCAGCAGCATTGAGGTTGTTGACGTATGTGGCATGGTGCTTGCTATGGTGCAAGCTCATTATCTCCCTGCTGATCACCGGCTCCAAGGCGCTGTACTCATACGGCAGCTCTGGGAGAGTGTGCTTCATGCGAGCGGCGCCCACAGACATGCTGTGAACAGTTCAAGAGGTCAAATCAATAATACGGTATGACAACTTACAGCAATGTAGCCGGCCGGGCGTAAGGGGCAATGTTCTTTTACATAATAAGTCCATTAAATTTGATATAGTGCTGGTAATTGGGCAAACGAGCCTTACGTTAGACAAATAACGAGTGAAGTAGAAAAAATAATGACCAATATAAATCATAGTTCGAAATCACGTGAAAATTAATGATTTTATGTAGGTTGTACTTCTGCATTATTTATAATATACTTACTGCGCAAGCCGGCGTATAGGAAACATTATGGAAGGCAGTGAAAAAAATGCAAATTAGACTTTAATTAAGACACCGGCAAACGATTGCCCAATATATTAGCAAAATACAGAATTATGCAACAGTGAAGTACCAACAGCTGCGTAGCGGAATTATTTTTTTAATAATTTAATATTTATATTCTGTCAAAGTGACAAATGACAATCGGTGACATTGACAAGTGTAAATATAGCCTATTCTTCGTGTAATTTTAGCATGTGCATTGTGGTTTTTCTCTTTTACACTCATGCAATGATCAATTTCGAAATATTCATTTTCCGCCAGCTTATGTTGAAAAGAGCAGAAGTTCAAACGCGACTTTTAGAAACCATAGAGTGATATGCAAGTTGTCTTTTTCGTGGTGTCGGAAATATTCGGAGACATTCTCGATAACTTACTGATTGTGATGTTTTTCCACAAATGAAGAATTTTAGACTTATTTATAGTTGAACCGTAGTTGAACCATTGGATGGAAAAATTATTCAAGTGGATGTTAATATTTAATAGTTAAGATGTTTAAATAAACTAAAAAGATAATATAATAATAAATAAATTGTGAACTGATCACTAGCCGATACATTACATACTGTAGTGGATGTTTATAAGAAAATTAAATAAAGATAAGCATTTCAATTCGATGTTTTTATAATCTCTTTAAATAGTTAGATAGGTAGATGGAATTTTTTTAAGATCCCGTAATTTGAATGAATATAATTTCCTGATTTTTAACCGACCTTAAAAAGGAGGAGGTTCTATGTTCGGCTGAATGTATGTTTGTTTTTATTTAAAGTTCACCGATTTCTCGGTCAGTTGTGGACCGATTCTGAATTTTTTATTTTTTTATTTTTATAAAAACACTGAAAAGTGCAAAATAACTTTAATTTTGGAAGTCTGTGTTATATGTATAACGAAGAGACAAAACTATTATAGAAACACCGACTTCCGAAATTAAAGTTATTTTACACTTTTCTGTTTTTTTTTACATTGAAGTCGATTATATTTTTTTTTGTGAAAAGTTTTTTAACATCAAACATCGGTCGACGGTCGAGTTCCAGCCAAATGCCGAGGCCGAAGTTGCTTAGATTGAGAGTTGCCGCCGCCCGTGCCGATAGACGAGACGTCACGTAGTCTGCTGTTTTTGCACTAGTGTGCGACGTGTGCGTACATGAGCCGCGCGTACGTACGTGAGCCCATCCTGTGTTCGTGTGCATATTGTTACGAGACGACGAACGTACGACAGTGCTGTGTCTGTGCTGTGAAGTTTTTGCCGATATTTATTGTGATCACATGAATTGCTACTATATTTTTCTTCGAAATTAAAACTTTTCTTAGTTAATTAGGTGTACAGTTGAATAATCAGACGTAGTCTAAGTGTTTCCAGCGTAGTATAGACATTGCTATAATAAGCGGTGCATTTGTTTATTTATAGACAGTCGCAATTTGCAGTCATGTAATTATTCCTGTGGCGCTAAAATGTCTCAGAAGGATACTGCGATACATTTGTTAGCCGGAGGGTGAGTATTGGACCGCTGGGGGTCCGTGATATGATAAACACCATTATTCCGTAGTACGTTATCACGACATACCTATATATCTTTATAATCTCGATGGCTACAGAAATCAGAAGTATTGGCACATGTGGCGAGACGCTGTTTACGCCAGCGTTTTCGCTGTGCCTACGCGTGGCACACATCTACCTAAACATCTATAATTTTATAATTTTTGATCATATTACTCATGAACTTTGAATATGCAAAGTTGCAAGCCAAGTTTCATATTGACTTTAGAATTATCATCACAAACATTGTTACATTAGTTTTCAGTTATTCAATCTCATTTGTTACATAAATGCAGACAGCAAACTACCTTGAAAATGTAGATAACACTCCGTAGTACTATAATACTATGTTGTTGTTACAAGTTCATATGAGCCATTTTAAAATAAGATTTAATTTATTGTAAAAAATACGAATAAGTGTTGTTAAAACAAAAAAAAAAAATGATAATTGATAACTTTATCACAAAATCTAGAATGTATTTCATAATTCTAAACGACAGTTACATTAACCCCCATCTATTAACTTTTGCACAATCTTTCATCACAGTTATGTTTACTATAAGTATGTATATTTGTAGCACAAACAGAATATAGATTAGTAAATATGAAGAGTTAACCAACAATTTTGTGCTCAGACAGACCACTCTTTTTGTAGCCATCTAGGTACTGATAACAAAAAAAAAACTTGTTGAGAAAAACAAGTCAGCTTTTGATTCAACATTATGTTGATATTTATAAATTAACTGTACAACTACCCAATATTACTAATGTTTATTTCATCAACATTTACAATTATTACATGGAAGATATACAGACAAATTGAAACAGAAAGTAAAACATACAGAGCTATTCTTCTCTGTAGCTAAAAGTTGTAATTGATTCTAATTGGGAAACTCATAAATCATTGTTATCATTGAATTTTAAAAACACCAAACATACCTTTTTATGAAATTTAAATATTTAATTATGTACACCCATGGAATTAATGAATACTAAATAGTGTGCACAACATTACACAGACAAGATAATATACCAGCCAGGTATTTATTTACTTAAAATTTAGTTGTTCTCTACCAGTCAACTAAGGGTGGTTGAGGGATATTAAGCCACTAAACAAAATAATCTCCTTTTCAGAGTGGCCGGCACAGCTGGAGCTGTGGTGACATGTCCATTAGAAGTAGTTAAGACTCGACTCCAGTCTTCAAAGGGAGTAGGAATATCACCACCATCTCAGCCTCCACCATCTGATAGCACTAACAATGCCAGGAAAATCTGCTCGAAGATTCCTAAACATCAGGTTTGCTATGTTTTAACTTAATTATTTTATTATTAGTATAATTTTTAGAGTACTTTTTTGCAAATAATACAAACATCTAAAACTTTGAGAAATTTTAGAGAATATAGAATGTAATAAAAGGATAAAAACAATAATAAACAGCAGATTATCAGGGAGCTTTAATCAATTGAAATGTCATTTATCAGGGCCAGCAAGTTGTGATAAATATTTAGAGATTAACATTGTTATATAACCTAAATAAGAAATATTTGATTTTGAAGTAAAACAGTTAGAAAAAATTAGTTACTCCAACAGCATTTTATTCAGGAAAGCAAAACGAAAAATGTAAACAAATAGCTACCCACATTTTTTCAATACTAGAAAACATTTACTATAACTACCCACATTTTTTTCAATACTAGCAATCATTTACTATAACTACCCACATTCTTGCAATACTAGCAAACATTGACTATAACTACCCACAATTTTGCAATACTAGCAAATATTCATAATGACTACCGACATTTTTGCAAAACTAGCAATAATTTTACTATAAGTAGGTATTTATAGAATCCACATATATATATCTTGTGTAAAATTGATTGTATCAAAAAAAAGGTCTTGGCCCAAAATATAAACAATGAATCGCAATATTGTAGTATCATTGTAATCAACATAGCCCATGGCCATAAAGTTAACCTTAGAGAGTTCAGTCACTGTTGGGAAGCTTCCAATTACTTGATATTGTAAACATCCTTTAATATCATCAGTTTTGTAATAACTGCTTTCTTTTTTTAAATAATTAGCTTAAAATTCAATGTAGATTTTTCGATACAAACTGGACCCCCGTTTTATCCCCATTTTTTTAGGTGTCAGTAAAAGTACCCACGCCTATGGTTCTTCTTTGCTTTGCGTCCCAGGACCCTAGGGTTCTCTTTCAGACATCCCATGGGCCCGTTTTATCCCCTTAGGGGTGAATTTTGGAAAATCCTTGCTTAGCACATTTTTACGTCATAATGACTCTGCGTGCTAATTTCAGCGCACTCCGTTCAGTGGTTGAGCTGAGTGTTGATAGAGCAGTCAGTCAATGACGGTTTTGTCAGCCATTTCGCCTCGCGTGAAAATAGAAAACAATCCCAAGGGAGCATACTGGCGAGATAAAAAGTATTCTATGTGCTCCAGGTCATGGTCTATCTGTGTGTCAAAGTGGTTTTTTGAATTTCAAAACCATTCAACCGTTTGAACGTGAACGAGTAAAAAACATTCGCACACATTCATAAATACAAACTTTCGCCTTTATAATATTAGAGCGATAACAAAAAAGCGGTTCAGAATGTTGCCTGACAAAAAAAAAACGAGTACTGCGACTTGTTGTAGACACATGCTTGCAATAAAATTATACACCGGATCTTTAAACAAATAATGGTTGCCATATAAAGTAGACAAAAATAGCAAAAGCTATGATGTCGACTGATGACCCAATGCATCATTGTTTACCAAAGACAACTCAACGTGCACTTGGATCGATAAAGACTGTTTGTTGTTGGCTCGTAAATTACTTTACCGTGCACCGCAGTACCTTCGATCAAACTTAGGGTTTATTCCTTACTCAATGTTATTTACAGTAACAAAACATCGATTTTACTTCTTGAACGTTAAATTGAGATTGATATTATCATGGTAATTTTCCTCATGCCATGTGGTCTTTTTCCCTATTTATTGTTTAACTACGCATTTTATAATTTATCTTACCTACCTTGTATATTTTGTGGCTTTATGGCCGGTTGCGTGACATACGCACCTGAATGCGTGCTAAAGCTTATTGAAATGGTTAATCTTTTTAAAATAGGGTGGTATGAAATTTCGAATCTGGATACGAATATAAAAAAAACTTTTTAGAAAAAAAAAATAACCGACTTCACTAAAAAAATACACAACATATATAAAAAAATATACAACTTTAATTTTGGAAGTCGGTGTTTCTCGGTATTGTTTGTTTCTTATTTAACACCGACCTCCGAAATTAAAGTTATTTTGATCCTTTTAGTGTATTTTTTTAGTGAAGTCGGTTATTTTTTTTTTCTAAAATGTTTTTATTTCACACTTTTTAGTTGCGATACACTTATAAACAGAGTGCCTATTTCTCATGACAATCCAATTAACCCAAATACTGCTAGGTTACATTGTTTTATTATAAAGTTCCTGTGTCTACCTTCCTCCTTCCGGCTCCATCATCAGATCAGTTCGATAGTACCTTATAGCCAAAGAGCATCTCACGACAATTCTAATAACCCCAAACACGGCTAGGATACATTGATTAATTACGGAGTTCCTGTGCCTACCTTCCGGCTCCATCATCAGATCAGTTCAATAGTACCTTATAGCCAAAGTGCATCTCATGACAATTCTAATAAGTCCAAACACGGCTAGGTTACATTGATTAATTACGGAGTTCCAGTGCCTACCTTCCGGCTCCATCATCATCATCAGATCACTTCGATGATACTTACAATTTTCAACGTAACTATTCAGAATCATTCATTTATTTGTATTGTCATAGTCGCTTAATGTATATCTTCATTGTGATATCTATTTGAGTATGAAGTTCCGTTGACCATTTCTGGTCTTCTTCATCAGTTCCACTTCATCAAATGTTACTTTTTGACTGTAAATGCTTAAGTTCTTGATGAAAATACTAAAATTACCATAGGGTTGCCTATAATTTTTGAGGAGTCCCCTCGATTCCTCATGGATTCCATCATCAGAACTGGATTTTGAAAAAAATGGGACCAATCTGGAAGCATATCCTATAAAGGGAAAAAAAAATTTTGCAAATCGGTCCATAAACGACGGAGTTCTGAGGTAACAAACATAAAAAAAAAAAAATGATAAAAAAAAAAATACAACCGAATTGATAACCTCCTCCTTTTTTTTGAAGTCGGTTAAAAATCATATTATACCGGTTTCGGATACGGTTACGCATGTGAAATTATTTCGGATCGGTTAGTTTTGGATACGAATATTAAAATTATAAAATAATGTAAAATACAAATACCAAGATTTGACTTTTAGTTAGAGAGTCAGGCCTCCTCTCTAGGAGGGGGAATGGGCCGTAATACACTACGCGAGCTCATTGCGGGTTGGTGAATGTCACATGTGTTCGAATTTTTGATTCTAGGTTTCCTCACGACGTAAATTACACAAAGTAATGCGCCTGGCTGAGTTTGAACCCGCGACCTACAACTTGTTAGTCGGGACCGTTGCCACTGAACCACCACTGCTCTCAATCAAGCATTACTTTGGCTTTACTACTCGCCATTTTGTTCATCTATTCCGTCAAAAACCAATTAAATACAAAATTATCACTATGTCTTCTGTCTGGCGAGATATTTCTGCTAGGTATCGGACATTTTTCATTACTATACATAATACATTAGTTATTAGTCTGACCATCTCGGTTTATCCAAGCAGTTACCCGGTAACTGGGTTGTGGAGGTCCAGAAGCTCCGTGGAAAACACGGGTATTCAGCCGCATCTGGTTAGACTGGAAACCGACCCTAGCTGGTTGGGAAAAGGCTAGAGAGATGATTATACTTTTATATCTACATTAAGCTGTTGATCCCCGCATTAACGCCGGCGTTCACGCGCCATTGTCTTACTATTGTGTCTCTAATTACGCACTCAAAAGGTAAAAATAATTTGATTTGATAGTCAAAGATTTGAAGAAAGTGATATTGACATAATTATATAACTACTTCCTAAACTGATAAATATTAATAACTTAATACCTAGTTGTTATACAAACTAAAAACAATAATATTAAAGAATTTGGTTAGTTAGTTGATTGGTTCGTCTAAGTTTTAATTTTCCGAAGAAGGAAAAATCCAATTATTTAGGTAGGTATGTATTCCATGTACCATTGAAAATAGTGAATTCAAATGTGTTCTTCTGTTCGATTCTGACAGTAATATACATAATTACTTTTGTAAGTGCTCCAAAACATCGATAATTTCTTTTGTAGTCTACTAAAAAATTGTTTTTAAAATTATAAACAAGATAAGATCCCATCAATGCAAATTATTCGTCTGGTTTTGTCGTCACAGTACGGGTTAATATAAACAGTTTGAAAGTTTCAGTGTATACTAGTTATCTGCGAGGCACATCTAGCAATACAATAAACCTATGCCACAGGAATATAAGCTTTAAATACCAAACTACTAAAGATCAAAACTACTCGAGGTCCGCACGGTGTGACCCTCTCACGGAGGGAAGGCCTCCTCTCATGTCTCAGTGGTGCAACGACATAGTTTGATTATGTGGTGTACCCAATTACTCTCTTTATTACAAAAAAAAACTCATCGACCACACCGTGTAGGTACATATTTGTTATTTCAATCAGTCTGTAGGCCGCAGGATATTGTTTAAACTTATCAATACTATTATAGCAATTTTTATCAGCGTTATCATCGAAGCTATCGACAAATTATGTAATAAAAATATCAATATTAGTCGTATACACGCACTGGTACAACGCAAAACAATGTCAGGAAATTGGTTTCGTGATGGATGTTTTTATGATTTGATTCTTTTATTGCTGTCCCTTTCGACGAGACAGTAGGTACAGAGAGCCAGTGAGCCTTGACAAAGTGACATTCTTCAAAGATTTGTCAATATATATAAATATACCCAAAAAATCGAATATCTAAGTAACATTTACCAAACCGCACTGGGCCCCGCGTGGAGCGGATTACAGCCTATTCTCTTCCCTAGAAGGAAGGCCTGAGTGCCAGCAGTGGGAAAATTATATGGCTGATTATTATGTTTATGAAATGTTTTATCCTAAACATTTTAGACATTTGACAACCGATATCGATTGTCAAATGTCTGTCTATCAGCGGATAGAGTGTCGCTTTGTTTAATCTAACTACCCAAGGTCAAAGTAAAAGTGGAAAGCATCTTTCGATAACTATACACAGACGCACTTCCTTCGTACCAAATATCTAAACTCTTCAATCTGTGTTGAATATAGTTAACGCTGTCGATGCATAATTCCAGTGTCTTGCACAAGGTCATATAAACTTCTAGCATTTCTTCGTCTTCCATGAATTCTTAAACGGCGCTATCATTTTAGCAGAAAGACGTCCACTCAGCCAATGACGTTTTATAATTTGTGTAGATGTTGTTAGAGAGAAATGAATATACATCGCTCGGAGAACACCAATTTCTTCATGTTTATTCTAAATGCATTTGTCCTGGTATTTACGCATGAAATTATACGTTTATGTCTTTCACAGTTACAGTACATAGTTAGTATAAGCTGTCACTAGTCGGTGCGCGACTACATAGGATGTGGTCAGTTACCTTCATTTTATGTTGCCATTTCTGAGCGCGAGCCAAAAGGCATCTATAGATATTACATCATTGCAGTGGACATCTTTCTGCTTGGAACCTAATTCCAGCGACTCAAGTCCCAAACGTCGCCAGATAGATCGAACCTGGCTTGTCGCATCCATCAGAAGCCAAGTGAACCATTGCTTGTTTATTTAATCGAGCTCTTTAGGAACAATGAAAGCTTTAGAAAATTTGAATTCACCATTGTAAATAGCTTTACAGTTTCAGACTGTGGAATATTGTACGGACAATGCCCCCCCTATTTTTAATCTGCATCTTATCAAACTACCAGCACCGTATCTTCTTTGGTAGGTCTGTGATTAAGATAAAAACTTGTCAAAAAAATGCGCTTTAAATTAAATCAGTCATACAACAGTTAAAATGATAACTTGATAAGATATTATACATGTGTACTACGATTGCTCACGTGCAATGTGACCTTTTTACTTTAAAATATATAAATATCCCTTACCTTACATATTGTAAAACAAGCGGCCTGGCGGAAAGACTTCCGGCGGGATCTCATGGTGGAATGGCGACAGCGACTGTCGCAACCCAGTGCTGGGCACGCCATAATTATGGCGATAAGTCCCCTCTTTGAGGAGTGGCTGGAAAAGCCTCACGGCGTCCTCACCTACCGCATGACGCAGGTCCTCACCGGACATGGTAAGTTCGGGAGGTTCCTGCACCGGATTCGTGCAGAAGAGACGCCCGGGTGCCACCATAGTGTGGACCGCCCGGAAGACACGGTGGAGCATACGGTAGAGGTGTGCCCTGCTTGGCCAGAGCACCGCCGTATCCTCGTGGGGGCGATCGGCGGCAGCGATCTCTCGCTTCGGGCCTTGGAGGCCATGGTCCGGAGTGAGGAGGAGTGGCAGGCGGTTGCCTCCTTCTGCGAAGCAGTAATGCTAGCAAAGGAGGCGGCCGATCGCGTGAGGCAACGGTCCTCACGCCCCAACCGCCGCCGGGATTCCGATCCCGATTTCCGGCCACCGTAGGCGCGGGCTTGCGGACGGCGAGCAATGGGTGGCTCGTCGTCCGATCGTCCGGTAACTGTCCGGACCGAGCCCAAGTCGTCGACGGCGCGTAGTGTTCCACGCGCGCCTCAGGGAGATGTCAGCAACCGTAGGGGCCCAACAGGGTCGAGGCCTACTGGGGCCATGGGTGATGCGAAAGTGATCCCCGGGGCCCTGGAAAAATGGCAAAGAAGGAACAGGAGTGGGTTTTTAGTCAGTAAAAGTCTGACACTATCTCGCGCTCCGCCCAAGAGCGGGGGATGTCATTAGATGATTTTCCCACCCGAAAAAAAAAATTAAAAAAAAAACATATTGTAAAACAAAGTCTCCTTTCTGTATAAACGCGATAAACTCAAAAACTACTGAACGTATTTTCATGCGTTTTTCACCAATAGACAGAGTGATTCATGAGGAAAGTTTAGGTGTGTAAATGTATTACACATTATTAATGTAAAGCCGAGAACACCCGTCTTCAACAAGCTAGGGCGGGTCGCTACTTAATCATAGAAGTACACAATTAAATTTGAAGCTTTTATTATTACAAGAACATGAATAGGCGAACGCAAAACGTAATTACTTGAAATTCATTGAGTGCTGAAAATTCATGTGTTTTCAGTAATTTAACACGTGTCAGATGTCTATAGATTGTTTCCAATACGATATGACATCATAATTTCATGTCTGGTGTTTTTAATCCTGAATGATAATAATTCAAATATCGATTTTATTATAATATTGATTTTTGTATGATCATCTGTATTAAATAGGGCCTAATAGAAGTTCGAGTTGCATTTGAATTTCTACTTTGTCATTAAGTTTAGGACATTAAAAAAAAATCTAATTTTGATAATTATCTCGAATTCTAAATTCAAATGAGAGGTCAAAATGGACATTTATTCCATGTGGTATACCGTTTAAGAAAGTATATTTATTACGCTACTTGATCGTGATTAAATATGAAATTTCCGAGACCCCGTTTTTCTAAAAAGCTGAAAAATGTTTCAGTAAAAAAACGCATCATTCTTTTATTTATTCACTCCTATACAATATAATTATTTAAAATTTAACAAAAATTGCAGTATCTATGAAATAGCATAAATTTTAATTATAATGTTAGCTACATCTTTATGCAATTAAGAAAAAAACATGTTTATTATCATGATAACCAGTAAAAAAATTTAAGAAAAAATACGGGTCGAATAAGGTCAATTTCAATATATCAGATTGATGTTTAGACTGCTTACTAAAATAAACTATTTTCATAATAATGTTCTTAGTAGTCTCTCAACAGCCAATATTGATTCGCAAGACCCCAATTATAGTCCGGTCAATCTAGACCAAAAATTAGAGTGAAGGTACATAAAATCCCAACAAGCTGAAAATCAGTAAAATTGTTCAAAACATAATTATAAATAATATTTGAATTGAATTTTAATGTAATCTATATAAATGTGTATCTTTGTGCGTATTTGTGTAAATTCTAGTGTTTTTAATATGGGAATAATTTCCTGACAAATAAATGATTATTATTATTATTATTATTTAAAAGTTCCCCATCATTCCCGTGTATGGAAAATTTTTTATTCAAGGTCAAAGGTCAAAAAAAAGAGTTTTTCGCGATTTTCAGCAAAACGGTAAGTTTTATCATAAAAGTACCTTAGACAAAAATTGTAGATCATAAAGTTATCTATAAAAATGTATCATTACTTTTTTCCTACGAGCCACCGTTTCTGAGATATAACGATTCAAAAAGTTATAAAAGTTGTTATCGTCATAATATGCACACGTTTCCACGCTATGAGGTAGTGTACTTGGCCCGTTTTTTTTAACGTGGTTTCCCCAGTAGGCCTATTCCACGGGTCAGTTGTGATCCTGTTTAACTATTGCAAAATAACGGAAATTTTCAAAGATTGGAAAAGAGTACTTTTTAGTACAATATTTGACCGGTCTACACTGTCCTTACATAATATCTACTTATCCTGTATGTAATATGGAAATATTGTAAGAACAACATTTTTTTTAAAAGAGTAACCATGGAGTTTCTTGCCGGTTCTTCTCCATAGGAAACGACCAATTTGGAACCGTGCACTAGCTTCTGACGTTTTATATGTGCCCATGTGCCTACAAGGGCACTTATAAAACGTCACTATGACCTATGTGAAATAAAAACTTTTGACTTTGATGATTTGTCAAATTGACGTTTGACGTTGAAATAAACCATCCTCGCGTTTGGAGTCACGATAACGTTACGTGGAGCTTTAAAGAGTCTGACAGAAGTTTTGGTCCATGGAAAGTGTCTGACACTTATGAAACTACTTTAGAATAATATTCTACACAACATATATAAAAATCAGCCATAAAAAAATAAGTTAAGTAACTCGTTATTTTTAGTTCCCTTTCTCACCTGGTACCTGCTCAGGGGCCTCAAGGGGGAGCTCCACAAATACACAGGTATTCAAAGCACATTAGACGCTACTGGGAACCTAAGGTTTCATCCATGTGAAAATTAGTTATGTCAGACAGCTCTGGGATCTTAGTATATAATTTAAGAATCTGTCACTTGGAAGGAACGACTTTTAGCACGTAACTTCGATGGTATCGTGACTCGGAACCTGGGGCATCAAATACACAGACACACAAAGATACACAGCTACAAATACCGGCACGAATCTTTAGCGCTCGGCGAAAAAGTGGGGATCGCTTTGCGCATCGTAAACATCGGCGAGCCAATCACTGTACAAGGATTGCATTGCCCGCCCCCGCGTCTCACTTCATACCACTAAAGAGACCCGATATTTCATTTCTGCGCAAGTGGAAGTCAACGCTAAAGATCCATGCCGGTATTTTTGTCACTTTAATTGCCACTGTGTTGCCAACCATTCAAAATAAGTTTCTAGTGATAGAAGCTTATATTAAACTACTTACGTACCCACTTTACTTAAAAAAAAAAAAACGGAGGGCTGTAAAATATCTTCTATACTTCATGCTCAAAAATATTAAAATAATTACTCTCTTTCCGCCTGTGTTAATCAAATTGCTATTCAATTTTTTTTATTATTTTAGGCCCAAGCTCCATACATTTATTGAAAGTCTTTGGGTGATTTCATAAAAATACTGTCAGACGGCCGCGTAGACGTCAATTTATACCATTATTTATTCCACGGTTAAAAAAAAACATCTAACATTGAAAAAACACTCCTTAATATAAATTAGCGTCGATTAATTATAGTACTTACCTACTAATACCGAAGAAAAATCAATTACTGCTCTGCCGAACTGTCACAATGATTTTCAAAACTACCCTCTTTATGACGGTTCTTATTTATCACTGTTTATTTACACGATTTATTGTTCATTGAACGCTATTTAAAACGTAAATCGAAAACTGTCAAGAGATTAATCTTAGAAAGAATAACATTAAATATATTTAACAGCATTCATTTTAATCAGTCCAAACGATGAATACACGCTGGTATTTCGAGATACAAATCTTTTATCGATTTAAAATGATAGTGCGATCGTTAATACAAATTACTGCTCATTATATTACATTTCGTTGACTTACATAATATTAATTATGCACGTTCAAATGTTTAGCTAAAAGTAGTGTACACGTACTAAAAATAGAACATAATCAGAAGAAAATATTGTTGCGTACAGTGTTATAATCATTACAGCGGTAGAGATAATGTGCTATCGGGGTATAATTGCAGGAAATTACAAATACAAACACGCTAACTTCTGCCAACGAATGTAAACAAAACAGCTATTCCTAAACATACAAAATTAATTAAATTCTACCTAGTCACCTAATGATAAATGTGTTTGCCACACATACAAAATGTTTTGATCACCAACGCTTTTGTAAAAGAAGACTTGTTGAAAGCAGTGTTAGCCTGTCCTAGTTTTTGAAATAATTAATATCAACATAAATCAAGTAGGAGTTCGTGAATTTAAAAATTGATAAACTACGTTTTAGAACATATACATATACATAATTATATTATATTCTAAAAGCTGGTATCAATATGATAAAATAATGTTTACAATGGAAATGAATGAAATAAATATTTGCTATCTATCAAGTTTATCAATAAATAGGCAAAGATAGAATACTAGCTGTGTAAATAAAATCAAAATTTATCAAAAGGGAAACAAGACCATTTTTTAACAAATAACTGTTATTCTCGCAAAAATAGATTTCTCCTTCTAATTTATCAGTTTTATCTTTATAACTTCGTCGTTAGATGAAGATTCGTAAAAAAAATAGTTCACTAGATATAAAACGTATTTGATATACCTAGCACTCACTTAAAAAAATGATGAGCATATTTTCGAATTGTCACTCGTAAAGAATTCAATACCAACGCGTATACTACGTATTGCATATTTTGTTGCTAATGTACACAAACTGCGCACTTACTATCAGTGTGTCGAATTTTTTGCCGTAAAACTATTGTATAAACCGGTTCACGATACCTAATCGTGTTATTTAATCGGTTTTTATATTCGCATCACCAGCTGACATAAGATAACGTCATAGAAAAAACAACTTGCTCGTTACCTACTAAACAATAAATTAATCAAACGAATCGCTTTCTGTAAATTTTTGTCTCTTGCTAAATTAAAGCATTTTTGCAATGACGCCCATAGCTACGAAACATCAAAATTGAAAACGTGACTTTTCATAAAAGACGTAATACTCTTGGTAACAACAAACAAGTTTACTTTATCAATATCAGCGCCAGTCAAAAAGAAATTATTGAGCCAGTGAGTGGTCCAACATTGGCATTTGTCCAACCAACAATACAATATAGGTACTCCGTCGACATAATGCCAGATTCGTCGGTAGAAAAGCAGTCTTCATTTATAGACCCCACCCTAACTTCCGTGCCTACCACCTAGGTCACTGAAACCATTAAATTGTGTCTATTGGATCACCAACATTTTTATGTAAATCGATTTCATTCTGCGTCTAAATCGATCCAGATAGCTTGCCACGCTAGGCCAGATCAATTTATTTACGCAAAATATACCAAGGATGTTTATAAATATATGTCCAAGTGCAGTGACTGGTATTTGCGTTCGCTATCGGATGATAGATTGCTGAAAACAATGCCGATGTTAGAATGCCAAAGTCGTAAAAAATGTTTCTCTCGTTTCCGATATCTACCCAGATTCTAGAAGTATTCGAAAATAACCATAGAAAACTAGGCCAGGCATTTTCTTGCCGAGATAATTATTTCTTCCTGAGTTGTTTACAAGACATTGCGATCGGAGCAGTTTCAAGATGGACGTGTGTTTTAACCGTTTTTAAATGAGTGTAGTGCTCAAACTTCATTTAACACAGCAAAATTAATTAAGCGTGATATTGTTATTGTTCGCGTTTTACGGCGTAGTTCTATAAGATTAATAATGACCTTGTACAATGTCATTATACATACTGAAGCTAACGGCGCTCAAGGCTGTTCTAAAAGAAGAATTATGCATAGCAAGTTGAAATTGCAATAAACATTCATCATTGGCTTCGCCATGCATATCTGACGATACACTTTCGCTAACAATGGTAGATATAAATTACTTGAAATAAAATTGGGACCTCTTCGAATGTATTTCTGGGTCAGGTTTGACATGAATGATAAGTCCAAATTTCAAAATAAAAACAGTGTCCGAAACGAGATGCATTTGGAACTGATAAAATGACTAATACGATATAGTATCGTCTCATCTGGTCTGGATCGAATCAACTTCCAAGGCTTCCGAGATGATTACTCTGTTGTTTTCCACAGTTTGATTGATGAAGGTACCTAGATATATATTTGCGCTGAGATATTTTTAGCACTCACTTTAATCATTTATCGTACCTACATAGTTCATTTTCGCTTTGCCAGAATTTATCACTTAACTGGTTTCTTTTGGTGATAATATGCTACTAATATAGCCTTGACGAAAAATCTTAGTCTTCTGGCCATATCCTGATTCTCTGCTCTTTCTCAAATGTTTATCCGAAAAATTATAACGTCGTCGATGTGTATGCATAAATGTTAAGCATATAAGCATGTACATTTACGCAAATACCTATAAATATGTAGGATGATTAGATTGTATCAGGAATTAACTACATAATTATCCAATTTATAGGAACAAATTTTGAAATCCGTTCAATATTAAGTAAGTTAGAAACCTTTCAAATGAGGTGGAAAGGAAAACTACCAAGTAATAGAATAAAATTGCGCATACTGAAATGTGACGTCACCGCCATTATAAAATATTTAAAGAGATGGTGAGATATTTCCACCACGCGCCCCCTCCTCTCATACCAATATTTGAAATACTAATTGCTGTTTCATTTAATAACCAATTTTGATGCTGTTTTCAGAAAAAATATTTCTTGTTTTGTATAAGATATTGTACAAAAATAAACACAGGCAAATATCTGATTGACGAATGAAGTTTACTGTGTTACATTTCATATTTTCGGTTTAGAAATAATATTGTTCTGTATTTTAATTATGGTAGGCATATTGTTTTAGCAAAAGGGATAGAATCGCCTTGACGAAATATCTTACTCCTCTAGTCATATCGTGTATCACATATTTTAATAGTACTCTGCTCTTTCTCAAATGTTTATCCTAAAAATTATGTCGTCGATGTATGCTTAATATTTACACGAATACTTATAGTTCTACATGGAAGTTTTCTGTGTTACATTTTAAAGATAATCTATACTGTCGTGTATTTTAGTTATGGTACCTAGATATATTGTTGAACGAAATAAATACTACCGAAGAGCTTAACTCAGGTGTTTGTATCAATGAGTTGATTCATTATTCGGTGTCTATTTCCGTTAGCCAACGTACATATTTACCGCTGAGTATAATAGTGTTCTTAGGGATAAAAAAAAGTTTCAGCTATGATATGAAACGTAAATATTTTAATTCTGGAGCTGGCAGTATGGAAACATTTGGCCCTAACACTTGCGTAGGTCCCATTGTTTCCATCACTTGTGGAAAGCGCACCTAGTTATTTGCTTTTCTCGGTATGTTTTTAGAATAGAGAACTTTGTTGTAACAACATTTGGTGTTTTTATTTAATAAGAATATCAATATTTGCGCTAATCGAAGGTCATACACATTCAATGTCAGCTTTTAGTGTAATAAAAATCCTTTACAAATAATGGAATGTAGATGTATAAATCAATGTGTTATAACAGAACTGTTCATTACCCATTTGCTTTACTTCTGAGTCTGCTAACAACCTAGAACAGTTGTCCTTGAACGCATGCGTGCTCGACACAAGCGATGGTTATAATAAATTGGCCATATAATACAGGAGGCCAAATGGGGCTACAGACGTACGATGGGCGCGATGTTCGCATACAGCAAGCAAGCTGATCGTATGCTGATGTCGTACAATTGTCAGGTTCAGCAGTGTGCGCGGGCGGGACACGCCAGGACGCCGTCCAGGATGAGTCTTATACAGTGCATCAGGTAAGATGTTACTTAATACGCCGTTTGTGTGTCATGTCTTCGTGAGCATGTGACATTTTATGTGCTTCATTATCGGGATTTATTATCCGTTCATCAAACGCGACGCAATTTTCTACCCACCTATTTTTGGACTTAAATTGAATTTCCGACACAAGTACGATATAGCTGTGTGAAGTGTTTGATACTATCTGTGTTATTTTGTGTGGATTATCGTTTTGGCTTGCAGCCACTCAGTGACTGTGATTGGGGCTTCTGCGCTGCTAAGTGTACAATAGACGTACGTCTTGTTGACCTTTAATTTAGCTGTTTACTTATTTGAACTGATGTCACCAGCACGATGATAGTCTAGTGCGTGAAATACAAATGGAAAAACAATTCCACGCTCATAGAAATGAAGATACAAAAATTCATTTTCTGTGTATTTAAATAATCAAGCAACGGCAAACAGAAGAAGTTCAAACCGCTTTCAACTAGCGCTGTTATCAAGTGTATGTTAATAGATAACAACTGTTATGCCCAAGTGTCACGAGAGCTGAACGTGGCCGGATTCGCGATCACGACCCCATTGGTGCGCTCAGTGTTTGCAGATTAGCTGGCTGCTGCCAATACCGGCTGATCGCTTATCACTTTGCAATTTTTATTAGAACACTGTCTCAAATGTAGGAACGAATACCTCCTGCGCAGAACACACACATTAAACTCCAGCTTTCCCGAGGTTGTGGCTCGACCTCAACCGAACTCGGTATTTATAGCTTGTATGTTGACATTACTATTTTATCTCAATAGACGAGATATCCATTTACGTCACGAACTGACTCAATTATCACCGACGTAGGTGCAAAGGTGATTTACTGACAAGAACTTATTTGTTTCCAGACACATAGTTCAGACTGAGGGCCCTAGAGCATTGTTCAAAGGTCTAGGACCCAACATAGTTGGGGTAGCACCGTCCAGGGCCATATACTTCTGTACATACTCTCAAGCAAAGGCGATACTGAATCAAAACATATCACCGGACACTCCGATCGTACACCTTTCCGCAGCAAGTGCTGCAGGTAAACCGTTTTACATTGTTCGTATAATATTTATACTATTTACTCAAGTTTCTGTCAGCACTGCTCTTTTATATTATGAGACATGGAAATACATATTATAATAAACATTGTGTTATCGAATTGTCTTTCTCTCGTTCCCCTGCCAATTTATTCACGTCGGCTTCACTAATCGCTATGTTTATCAAGCACTGGTTTCAAGAGAAATCTGTTTCAGGTTTTGTGTCTTGTACAATGACCAATCCTATTTGGTTTGTTAAGACGCGGCTACAGTTGGATGGACAGAATGTGACTGCAGTGCAGTGTATTAAAAGGATATACGCCAAAATGGTACCTGAACCAATATTGAGATGACACGTTTATCAGTTAGCTTCTGAACATGTAGCTCATCATGTTTATGTCAAAACACCAAATTCAGCAAGGGTGATTGATTTTAGGGCATCAGGGGCTTCTACAAAGGCATAACTGCTTCGTACATGGGCATCAGTGAGACTGTGGTGCACTTCGTGCTGTACGAGGGTGTGAAGGCGAGACTGATGGCAGCTAGGAGTGTTGATGGAGTGCCGAGTGATCACCGTTCTCCTCGAGATTTCGTCGAGTTCATGGCAGCCGGTGCCTTCTCGAAGACAGTCGCTTCTTGCATTGCATATCCACATGGTAAGCATCAATATATTCTAGTATAAATTCTCCTTCATATAACAAATTCTGCAACTCTTTTCCTGCTGCATATTAACGATCTGCTCATGCCCGGTATCTATGGGTATGCAGATGATAGCACAGTTGTAGAGAGATACCTGCCAGGTGCTCGGGCTAGTAAGGAGCTAATTCGGTTGGAACGAGAGGCAGAGGTAGAGCGTACGAATGACTCACTTCAGACAGTCTCCAAGTGGGGCGAAACCAATCAGGGTAGGATTCAACGCCGCCAAAACACAAGCGTGTCTATTCACCGCCAAAAGGAGCCCGTTCACCGTGGCTCCTGCTTTCCAGAATGTATCCCTGGAGTGCACCGACCGCCTTCAGCTCTTGGGAGTTGAAATTTCCTCAGACCTCAATTTTGGGCGGTTCATTGAGTCCAAAGCCAAGGTAGCTGCTAGGAAACTAGGCGTTCTTGCAAAGGTCCGACGGTACTTCACACCGGGACAGCTTCTAATGTTATATTAAGCACAGGTCCGATCGTGTGTGGAGTACTGCAGTCACATATGGGCTGGTGCTGCAAAATGCCATCTAGCAGCTTTGGACTCAGTGGAAAGGCGTGCGAAGAGGCTAATTGGGGATCCAGATTTGGTTAAGTCCAATCTACAAAGCCTCGCGCACAGGCGCAGGGTAGCCAGCCTTTCGCTATTTTACAGGTTGCATTTTGGAGTGTGCGCGGGAATTGATTCCGCCATCTCCTTTCTACCATCGGACAACCCGACGTACGGCGGGTATCCACCCTTACGTTGTTGAAACTTTAACGGTACGACTAAGCGTTTCGCTTCGTCGTTTATACCGCATACCTCGAAGGACTGGAAAAATTTGCCTGCTGCGGTCTTCCCGTCCAACTATAATTTAAGTGTTTCCAAGGCTAGAGTAAATAGGCTCTTAATAAACTAGTGCGTCTCACCATCAATGATTGCATCACTGCTTACCATCAGGTGGGATCGCAGTCAAGCACTGGTTTATATCAATATTAAAAAAATATATATCTTTATATTATTAATCTCTTTACATCCATACAACCAATCCTTACCGCCTGCCTTCTGTGGTGTTTGTTCGCGTCATATACTATTTTCATGCGCTTTTCGCCAGACAGAGTGAGTGGTGAGGAAGGTTTACAGAGTTTCAAAGAGTCGCTAGTTAATAATAAATATTAGTCAACTTTATCTAGTTTCCATTTCAATGTGACAATTAATCTTCCTGCTAAGTTGATGAACAGCAAACATTTACAAACTGATATGATAATCAAATCAAGATGCATGAATTATCATCACTTGCTAATGTTCTCAATTAGCAATGACTTTATAGGAGTCAGCACAGATCATTGGCTCTTCACCAGGGATAAAGAGATTAGCTAGAGATTAGAAACAGGTCATTAACATATGCATGTGTAAGTAAACTGATGTGTCACCTTATCTAGTACATACCTACATGTTCTGTCTGCCTGATAGCAGGAGTTAATAGCATCTTTAGGAACCGTGATTAGTGCCAATTTGAAGATGTGACGCATGTTTTTATGTTGCATCAAAATATGTTGTCTAGACCACTTAAAGTTGGTGATTTTCCGGTAATTAGAAGAGGAAGAATTATCACGAAACGACATTTAAGACCGATCATGTATTGGCGTTATGGTCTATAGTTGGGTAGTTGACTCATTCTTTTTATTATTTGTACTAAAAAGTAACTTTATCCAAAATCGCGAATGGAACGATTTTGGATAAAGTTACTTCAAATCTGTCCAACATAAGTTAGAAACCTTTCAAATCCGGTGAAAGAGTGTGACGTCACCGGCATTGTGTACTAAAGTAGATAGATATATTCTTTATTGTACACCAATAATAAAATTACAATAGGAACTTAAAAATAAAAGGGTGTCACAATGGGCGGTCTTATCGCTAAAAGCGATTTTTACAGAGAATAGAATAGAAGTAGACAGAGAGGTATTCCCACCATGGCCATGCCCCCACTCTTTCTCATACCAATATTTGAAATGCTAATTGCTGCTTCATTTAGTAACCAATTATGATACAGTTTTTAGAGAAAGATTTATTTTTAGTGTTATTTATTGTTTAGTATAAAATCATCATCCACGAGGTATGCGGAACAGAGAGTAAAGTCCCACAAACCTCCGTTGAAAAGGGAGGATCCTCCGGCCAGACGGGTGTTATGTCTGGTGGGTTACTGCCTGATAGATGATTTCGGGCTGTTCTATATGTTTTAATCGCGCGGAGAACTTTAATTGCGCGATGCAGGATTAGTTCTATTGTGACGCCATAGATGTCCCTACATCATCTTCCTGCCCTTGTCTCGTTTTATTTGGGGTCGGCGCAATACGTTTTTTTTTATTTTTTTCTATTTTAATATTCCATTCTGCCCTGTCACTCGTCAAGCTATCACTAACTTCCTTTTCTTTCATATCACTAATTGTTTAGTGTAAAATATTGTAGAAAAATAAACACTCAAATACCCAATTGTATTTCATTTCTAGAGGTAGCAAGAACACGGCTCAGAGAGGAAGGCGACAAATACCGCAAGTTCTGGCAGACGCTGCACACAGTCCTGAAAGAAGAGGGATACCGAGGAGTCTATAGGTAAGTGCTTAAGCATTCTTATCAGAAGACAACATGCTTGGTAACTGTGCCAACTTTTATTAATCACTTCTTTGTCGTTTCAGGGGCTTAGGCACACAACTAGTACGTCAGATACCAAATACGGCAATCATGATGTCAACATACGAAGCCGTCGTGTACCTTCTAACCACACATTTTAATAGTTCGTTTTATGAGAACACCTAGCAAACTGCTTAGGGAGTCGTTAGTCGTGTCCGAGCCGCGTTCAACGCCAAAACACTAGTTTCGTAGCCAATATTAGATGACAACGTTCTCGAATGTCCACGTAGAGAGACATCGTGCATGCTTGTGGCTGAGGAATTACGAAACCTGTCCAATTCCACCTGTCTCCGTACGGTAGGAAATAAACGTAAGACCTTGTTCTCAAATATGATAACAAGTTTAAGCGCAGAAATAATTGGTCACCCATAAGGAGTAGGACTTCTGATTGGTCAGTTTTGGATAAAGCAAAATATTGATCATTGTAAGTCTGTCAACGGTTTGAAATGTACTTACAAGGTGATACTACTAACGCAGATAAGGTACGATTCCTTCCGCTTCTTAACCTTAGGACCCAACTGCAAGTTTTCCCTATTTGAAGTACTTTCATACTTAGTATTTATACAATTATTTTAAAGTGATTTTTATTAGCAAAGTGTGTCAACAACCTAATCATACTATCAAAGGCTAGCTATTAAAATATAAATTGGTGCAATTTTCCTGTTTTTGTCATTATTTAGTATTTTAGCGTTGCATTGGTATGATTGAAAATATTCTCATTGTTGAGCTTAGCATAAGATAAAAAGTAATTTTGCCTGTTTATTAATCAAGTACCTAATTGCTTCTAAGATAAATATTGCGATCAAAAATGTAATATATTCATGAACGATATTTACGAAATCAGAATTATTTTGAAAGTAATTCATATTTTAAAATCCGTTCAGATGAGTATTTTGTTGAGAATGGAGAAGTTTCATGAAGTTGATAATGTATATTACATTAATAAATCAGTGTGAACATTTTTGAAATCCATCATGATAAGTTATTGTACGCACAACGATTACATTCTCTCACTGCAGAGGGTCGTCATTTGACCTAAACGAGATCAATGCACCACAAATGACTCAATTGCACAAAAGTCGCACGCGAGTTCCCGAGCTGTTCCTAGTTATTTTACACCAAATGGTTTGTTCTTTATTTATTAGTAGTATTTTTTTTTAATCGCTTTAAAAGAGGGTCGTTTGACGTTACACACACACCAGAGCGCCGCCGGCGCCGCATGAATCGGAAATATTCTTGCTCTTACTTACTTTTTGATTTCTTGAGATATTTTAATGGTTCTTCCTCTTCCATATTTTTGTCATATTTAACTTATTATTATGAGCTTATTATGAGCCCGTTGTGTCCCACTGCAGGGCAAAGGCCTCCCTTCCGTTATTCCATTCCTTTCTGTCCTTAGCTACTTACTTCTGGCCAATCCTTAAGGTAGGAGTCCAAATCGTCACGCCATCTCCTTCTGGGCCTACCGCGTCGCCGGCTCCTGCTGTTCGGAATCCAGTCAGTGGTTGCCTTCGCCCAATTTTGTTGCGACATGCGGCAGATGTGACCGGCCCATATTTAACTTAAATTTTTAAAATGGAAACTTCTTCATTCAGACTTAACAGTAATACCAACCAGCAATCTGAATTAATTTAGTCATTAGTTTCTAGTTTTATTAAGTGCTTGAACCATGTAAATGCCTTAATCATTTCTTTAGCATCAGTCATAAGATGATGATTATATTAAATAGTATGATAACTTTTGCTGATATAAATGCACATAAGTCAACTAACTTGTGCCAATATATAAAAAAAAAAAATATTTTGGGAACTTTGGTTAGAATTATTGCTTTTTTGATGTTTTAATGTTGTATCTGTGTAAGTCTACTGTGTCAAGACACGATTTTTACAACAAAAAAAAAATAGATTTTATCAATTCCACTGTTAAATAATTATGGACTAGTCAGTTGTTATCCGATATTAGTTTTCTGGAGATTACGTCCAATTAAACTTGAGTTATAAACTAATTAGCAAACACAAAGTAATAAGCACAAAAGTTTATTTTTATTCATAAATCCCTATATTCCAGTCTCAGCACACAAAATAGTAAAACATAAGCTGTGATATAAAGCTTGTAAATATTAGTTATGGAAAAAAAATATAACTGTCGCACATAGTTCCATCTAACATACTATTGAAATGTGTACATAGTGGTCTATTCATGCTTGTTATTATCCTGAACGTAACAGTGGGCTCTGAATGTCGCGCTCATTAACCTCAGGGTGAATGTCAGCTGCAAACTTAGCTTTTATTTTAATCATATGTTAAAATACAAATCTATTTACATTTATAAACTATGATGATTCACTATGAATTTTTGTTAACTGAATGACTAAGTGTGAATGTACCACTATTTCAGAATTGTGTTAATTTTTTATAGATTTTATTGTCTGGTAACACTAATTGTGTAGGATGTTGTCAGTCATTTGTTATGACTGCTATGATTGTTAAATATTCTAATTATATTGAAGTTAGGAGTGATTTATAAATTAAGCATAATAAGGTTTCCAGACATAGGCAGGTAAATCTTTGACGGTTATGTTAATTTAGAGGACACATTTGGACATTTGTCGGACTGAGTATAAAGTACTATTATTTGTTTAATAAATAAAATATTTAAATAAATATAATATTGTTTAGTTTTATTTAAACATAATATAGATGTTACTACAAGTTTTATATGACAAAATTTCATTATTGATAGTAAAAGACAAAATAAAAGACTAATGAATACCAAATTAACAATAATTTATTCCAACATCAACACAAACACATCATAGTTAAATAAAATTAAGAAAGAATAGGTTTCAAAAGAGTTCTGACAGCTACATTTGATATTCCAACCCAGACATGAGAAGAGATAGAGTTTGGCATGTCGCTAGGGAACCTCAGAATTCCAGCCAAAGGAAAGAGATCTCCTTTCAGGGCAACAATGGGTTCTCTCCTGAACCAAATTACCGACAGTACCGTCATAAGCGCTAAACCAATTTGAAGACCCATCCTTACAGTACTTTTTACTGCCATATTTTTTCCTATACGTGTCTGTGAATCATCCTTCAGCTGATTTTCAAGTTTGTTTATTTTCCGTTGTAACTTGGAGTATGCGGCAAACTCATCTTTCATAGATATGCCCTTCTGTTCTGCTTTGAGCTTCACGATTTCAGACCATACAGTCCGCTCTTCATTGGATGGTCTAACAAAACATGCAGCTATCTACAAACAAATTATTATAATTAACAGACTTCAAAATGTAGGAGGTTCTATGTTTGGCTGTATATATATATTTGATTGTAAACGACATATTTACAAAGAATCTGCTATGCTGTGCGCTCATAATTTGCTTGTCCACTATTTATGCAAAGACACTGTCTCCTAAAATACAGGATCTTCCTAGTTTAGGAATCAGGGTTCAAAGTTTTGAATTGACTATTGTGTTTTTTTTAGTTACTATACATTTGTGTAAAATTTTTACTAATAAAATATTAGGTATTATTGTCACTAAAAATGCCTCTTACTCTTTTCGCAGATCTCCATGATTTTTTTAAAATTAGCAGCGCTTTTGTTCTCTTCTATCTGTAGGTACCTATTTGTTATTACCATTTTTAGCTGTTTGTGTGTGTAAATAAGGAAGAAAAACTTACTTACCGGTTTCACTAACTGAGGGACTAATGCACTGAGCGTACATAAAGTAAGAAAATAAACCAAAAGAAATCCATTTATAACCTCCAACATTTTGTTCACCGAGATACTATTGACTATCTGAAATAAGCGTAAGCTGAAATATACTAAATTATTTTATGGGAATTTTGTATAAATAGACGTATACAATGGTCAGATATGTTATTTACTTATTAACCACATCAAAATTAATTAATCAACAACAAGCTAGTGAAGTTCAAACTAACTCTCAATACTCAATAGCAGCGATTGACGCGATTATGACTTGACTCGAGTACTTAATCGATTTCAATTTATTTTGATTCGAGTCGAGTCAGGAGGATGCAATTTATACTCGCGAACTCGATTCTATTATGCGAGTCCAACTGACTCGAGTCTAGTTCGAGTTAGGTTGACTCATTCGTACCCGATCTCTGCTAAGTGATGAAGTGATGCCTAATAATAAAGTAAAGCCCAAAAACTGTGATTCTGTACTTAACTTTAAAGAAGATAAAAACTCCAATCAATCGCAGACGGCGAAACACTACCGCCACGAAAACGGAAACTTCTAATGACCTTCCATCTTAGCAAGCTCTGGAGATGAACTCTAAAATGTGGATGATTCGTTAATGGGTGCTAATCTCTAAAATAGTGTGCAATGATTGTCAACCACTTCAAGTCATTTGGTTGGTTCAAACTATAGGTTTTCAAGAGTATTCTCGTGCGCTTAATCCTAATTACGATCTACCTTCGCGGAACATTCTTTCGGATAAATTGATTCCGGAGTACAGAGTAACATACTTATGCTTTGACAAAAGGTTTGTGGATCTCCGATAGCAGAAAAAATTAAAATCATGACCCTGACAATACGCTTCATTAGTGAAAGCAAATTTTTTATCCGTTATCCACTAGGGTAGTTAAACATAGGCTATCTTTAGGAATTTCCAGACTTGAGTGCTAGATTAGAATTTCCAGACTAAAGTTCTGGACTCGAATTTCTAGACGTGAGTCCTGGACTCGAGTCAACATTTGAGTATCGGTCTCGAGTCAAAACTCGAGCATGGTACCCGAATACTGATCCGAATACCGTACAAACCGACTCGAGTTGACTTGATCCACCAAAATAGCGACTCGGCACATCACTAACTCAACTCTCAGTTTTGTTGCAAAGTCAAAGTCAATGTCACTGTCAGAGTGAGAGTAATTTTTTTTTGTTAATGTTTTTGGCTTGGATACTAAATTCTTTAAGATGGCTTCGTATGAATAGTTCATTAGTTTACCATTAGATGGCAGGGTAGACCGAAGCGAGAGGCGTAGAATGATTGTCGACATAACCATCCCGCATGATAAGAACCTTCTGAAAGCAGTGAAAACTGAAATAGATGAGCAAACTAAGTACTTGACCAATAAGCTTTAGTCAGTAAAAGTCTACCACCGAGAGCGGAAGAAGTTACTTGATGATTTGCCAACCAAATATATATTTTTAATTTGATTTATACTAGTGCTTGACTGCGATCTCACCTGATGGTAAGTATGATATATAGTAAGTACGTATGTAAATTCAGCAGTGATTTATCCGACAGTCGACTCGTGATACATAACAATGGTGTGCTTTTTATGCAGTGGTGTAGCTAGGGGACCAACGGCCCTGGGACAAAAAACCTATTATATTTCTCCTTATTTTTACGTGAAAAATCTTCAAATAACTTCTCTTGCTTAGGGTAGATGGGTAGGGGATGGTAGTGTCAGACTTTTGCTGACTTAACGAGTTGTCTTGATTGAAATAATGTTGCAATCTATTTTGTGTAGATTTAGAAGGTTGGAGAATTTTTCGCTAGTTCAATAAAGAGGTTTGCTAATCAGGTTTTGGTTCCTCCCCGAGCTTGGGGACTCTAGGGCACTGCCTCGTCTAGCCCTTCGGTAGTTACGCCAGTGTTTTTATGCACATATAAACTCAAATTACAAAGGGCCCTGTTGGGTAGACCAATTTTTGTTGCTAAACTCCTGTTTTTTTTAAAGATCCCTTAGAGTTAATACATGAATGAAGAGATACATTGGCAAAAGTTACGATTAGTATTATTTTTAAGTATTCCGAGCGTAATAGAACCGAGGGCCCGCTGGATGGATGAGGCGATTAATTATAATTTCCATTAAAATAGTTGAAGTACATTGGAATTTGTTAGTAAATACGTGAGGCACATTGAACAAACAAAGCAATGCCACTAGGTTGTTTTATCGGTCTATCTTGAATGGCCCCGCTAGATCGAAACACATGATTATTTGTTAAAAGTTTTATTCATTATTATTTTGAACAATTTTATTTTAGTAGTTTTTTTTTTCTATAATATCCATACACCTAAAGGTCTGTCAGGTTAATTTTACGCGCTCTTTTCGTTATACTTAAATCATCGTTTATGGTTATGGGCATCCACGAATACGTAGAGTTGTAGGTAACTCCTAACGTATTCTTGAAATAGCTTAATGAGGGCACAGAGTTTGTAACATTCGCATATGATGTTAGATGAGATTGCATGCATTTTAAATTCACTCATCAAATAGTTTAAGCCATCGACTGTCGCAAACTACAATGTACGATGGAACGTTATGTTGAGCGAGTACTACTTACATTTAGAAGGCGTAGGTAACTTAGTATTCATCTCAAATCCAGATATTGAACAATAAAACGTTCCACAGATAAAGGAAACGGTAAGTACTTATACCTTAGAGAAGGGCAGGAAAGAGTTAGGCTAAGGATATCAGACAAGGTGTCTTGCCTGTGGTTTGGTTAGAGCCTTTCTGTAGCGTTCTAGATGTGGGTAAAACTTCCCCTCACCCACGGTCTCGCACATAAAGGGGCCTCGTGCAAATTTGGGCTCTTTGGGAGTAAAGCCTTTCAGGGCCAGGGTAACTCTTTCGAACAATCCCGCCGTCCTAGCAGGCATCGGCCTTACTGGGCCTCTTCAGTTTTGCTGACATCTCTGAGGTGCACGAGGAACACAGCGCGTCATCGTCTCAAGCTTATTTTAAAAAAAAATTATATAAAAAAAGTGTTATATGAAAAACACCAATATACTGTAACCATGAACTCCAATTTGACGGATGATTATCTGCTTGGATAGCTTGGTCCTTACCGGACGGTCCCGCGCCTACAGTGGCCGGCAATCGCCCTGCAACTCATGTCTGGGGCGTGTGGATGTTCTTTCCCTCACGATTTAAGCTACTTCCTTCACTCGCATTACTGTTTCGCAGGAGCTGATCGCTTCTTATTCCCTCTCACTAGGTCCCTTGGCCTGAACCAGGGACGCGAGAATTCGCTGCAAATAATTGCCTCCACGAGGACACGGCGGCGGTGGTGCTCCAGGCAGACTTTCACCTTATGCTCCGGGTGATCGGTACAAAGGTAATACTCAGACGTTACTTCTCTCAGTATTCGAAACAGATACCTTCTGAGATTCCCATGTCTTAAGACCTGCGTCTGTTAAGTGAGGATACTATGGGCGCCTCTATAGCCACTCTTCCAGGAGGGGATTTACTGTCACGATTGAGGCATACCCAGCGCTGGGTTGTGAAAATCGCTAGATTTCTATCTATCTATTCTATCTCGATACCGCCAAGAGATCCCGCCGGAGCTCTCTCCGTTTTCCACGCTGTTGCGCCTACGCCCACGCCTAAAATAGTCCAGGCCTCACCTCTGGAGCCTTTTATTGATCTTTGGGGATAGAAGTAAGAATCGTGTGACTCCAAAACAGAATGTGTATATTTCCACCATGCATCTCCTTTTATACAAGTTTACGGACTAAAACTTAACCAATAGTAACTTAGTATCTACAAAACAATGAGCGCGGTTCGGGCGCGCAATGCTTTTGTTGGGGCAGCAGGTACTAAATTTTGCACGTGGGACCTTGGAGTACAATGGCTGCGTAGCGTGGGAATGCTTTTGGGTCGAGCAGCTGTGGAGGCAGGTAGCGAGGTTCACACATGGGTCCGCGTGTTTCTAGCGTAGTAACAGTGATGTGCTGTAGGGTGGCTACAGATCCAATACATTTAGGTTACACTCTAAGCTCTATGATTAATTTTTCTATCAAAAACTATTGACTACTGTCTTCATTAAAAAACAAAAAAAAAAAAAATTGACAACTATCAAAATACAGAACTACCAATTGCTATTATGTTAATCCCCAAAAAAATCCCCAAGTTCCAGGGAATCGATGAAAGTTAGTATATGTTTGTGATCAAGCATTCACATAGTGTTTTGTTAGATTATAAAATGTAGCTAGGTTAGTTATAAAATAATGTATAAGTAGCTTGTTATCCAGTTTAAGAACGTAATACTGGCATTTTTTTATATTCAGTTTGCAGATTATAGATATTTATTTAAGTAGTCAGGGGAAAATTATTATTTTGATCAGTGAAAAGTTATAATTTGGTCATCACAAAAATATTATTTGGTCAGCGGGATTAAATATTAATACGGAAACTTAGGGCATCCCGATACGAATAGTTTAGGTTCGAAGTGGCAACGTGTGTGCTAGAATAAACTACGATTTACTGCTCTATTTCTATTTTTTTTATTAGTCAAACAACAATTGTTTACACTGAAAATATTTAAAGTACCATAATTTAAGGTTAGTGTAACAATTTTTTACAGGTTAGTATCGCATGCCTCATTAACATTAAGTGTTAATTTAATATAAAATTAATATCTTATTTTTTTTAAATAAACATTAGGTACATGTTTTATAGACCATGCCTATAAAATTATATAATAGACTTTTTTCCTTTAAAAAAAAATGTATATTCTATTTTAAGCCTAGGCCCGCCCTTGCACCGCTTTCGGGCCAATATAAATGACTGAACACATCAACTGGAATTGGTCTATATTTGAAACAAACGTAAGTTTGCGCACCCCAGGACTCACTCTGCACCCTAATATTTTGCACCCCTTGCATCTTTGAGTTAAGACGATCCTGTCACTGTCAAAGTACTTTTTGTTTATTCTAGATTTTGTTTTATTTTTATTTTAGCGTTGATTAGGCTAGTATCGTGATTGAATCTGCATATCTTACATTTTCCAGCTGGCAGCCCCTCAAGGTACTGACTTTTCAAAATTTTCTGTGCCCTGTCTAAGATAAGAGCACAATACCAGCATATAGAAGACTACATCGTTTAGGTTTCTAAGTTGGCTCTGTAAGATAATTTATATTCATTGGTAGGTACCTACTTAGCGCGCTACTCTGATGCAATCCAAATTTGATATCGATGCTCTTTGACACGCTCGTTGCACTTATTCCAACCGATACCTACATGTCTGCAAGATATGGTACATGTAATTTATGAGAGTGATTTGAAGAAAGAAAAAGTTTATTTACTTGTTCTCGTCTTGGAAGATGTAATCGTCTTGGAAGAGGTTCAAGTCATCCGACACAGTTTGCAGACGAGTTACGCGGACTACTACATTGGCGAGAAAGAAATCCTGAGGACAAAACTGTAAGTAACACCGACGGGCCGTCTGATATCTGTCCCCATGTATTGGGACTGTACAATACAGAACGAGATCTGCTGAGCGACGTGACTACACTGCACTAACTCTTTTGCCACTTGTGTTACGTCACCACCGCGCATCTAGGTGAAGTTCATGGCCTACAGCTGGAAACCTGACCAATTCGGTTACGACTCCCTAGCAGGAAACTGGTAAAGTGGGGTTTAGGAAGTTTTGGTTGGTGTAAGAGAAAGTTTCAACACTTATACATCCATATAAAACTGCAGATGGGTGCTGGGACCACCACCCACTCTGTCTGATATAGTCCAGTATTTATCAAATCATTATTTTAGCTTAGTGTACTGTTCTCACTGACAAACAAGCTACAGCATCAGTTTCTGATTAACTCTGCAAAAATGTCTTTGAAAATTTGCAAATCTACGTGCATACGTGCTACGTGGCGTACTGCTACTATATTATTGCTAGCATTGAGTCAGACTTCATACTTTGAATCTCTTTGATTGTAACTCAAAATTATTTTGTGGACAATAAAGTTCCAACAGCCTTGCATCCGGAATTTGGCTTTAACTTTTTGATTAGACGTTATTATTTTTCCAGACAGAAATGCTATATTTTTGTAAAGAACATTAATAGATGGTTAACAAAATATCAAAGGTTCCCTGAAAAAATATTTTTCACCTACAACCGAGTCTCGCCAAACAACTAGTACTACTAGTAGATAAAACATTATTTCCGGAATATACACTGTTGCCGGTACTTACCAATGTGGGTCAGCAATTTCATCACGTAACTGTTACGTAGCCCGTTAATATACATATTCAAACTAAAGTTTACTTTATAACTTGTGCTGTTAAACGCCGATTTCATTAATACAGCGAAATCAGTTTTATTATAGATAACTAAGCAATGCTGATTTCTTTTGTGTCCTACATTCTTTCTTATACAATTATAGGAATATTGTTCACATTGTTGCGTTTTACTAAGCAAGCCACCAAGAGATAACAAACAGAGCTCTCATAATGGACTTCGGACGACAAACGGAACACATAATAATACAAATTTTATTTTATGGTAAAATTTTTATATGTTTCCTAAGAAGTCCAAATAATTTCTTCCTGGTGTATATCAATTATTATCATTATGAGCCGAACAATGATATAGGAATGGTGGCTTGCTCTGCGCTGTTAGTTAGTTCCAGGTGAGGCCACAGGTGGCGCTGAGGTCGATTTACGTAGCGGAAGTAGGACTATCTAGCGAATAAACGTGGAAAAAAGACGATGTACTCTCATAATGGACTTCGGACGTCTTAGGAAACATAATACAAATTTTATTTTAAGGTAAAAATTTTTTTTACTAATTAGAGTTTGGTTTCCGCAGTTAATCCTTTGTGCGTGGGCCAAAGCGGCCATCATTTGGCAGGCTTATTCCTTCCAGCTCACCTCCCTCCAAAAGCAGATCTAGGGCCTTACCATGACGTGTTAAAATGTCAAGCGTGCGAGCGAGAAAGAGGGATGGAGCTATATAGCTCCATCCCTTTATCAGTTCAGTTTATGTTGTCAAATGGATCGCGTTAAGAGCTCGTGGTGACCTGTGGCCTCTCAGGTTTTTCAGGGCGTCTGTAAAGGATTTCGGGAATCCTAGGGTTCGTATTCGTGTATCGGTAACCCCTGTGCAGTCAAGGGGCACATACGCATTTACCTGCTCCTTTTTCAAGCATGCTCTGTACAGGGGATTATCTGTGATGCCTATTGTGCGGCAGTTTCTGGTGACGGTCCCCGCCATCAGGAGCTGACTACCTCGTTCCATCTGTGTATTTAGTACTTCGTTGGTTTTAGTCTGTATAATTATATCGCTCCGAGATTTCGAAGTGAAAAGTGCTTGTTCTAATGACGACTTACAACACTCCTTCGAAGAAATAGAATTCAAAAGAAGGCGTTCAGGTTTTGAATGGGCCTAAATTAACAGATTTAAATGCTTAGAAAGGAGAGTTTCCAAAAGTTTCAGATTAGGGGAATTTTCGGTAAAGGGCCTATTACACTAGGTACTCGATATTCAGACAGTCTTAGTCGATGTCGCGTAGTGTAATAAGGGATAGACCGGTCTTACACGGAACAAAAAATAAGACTGAATATCGTGTGCTGAATATCGCGTAGTGTAATAGGCTCATAAGAGCTACGGGAAACCCAAAACCAGAAGTAGGCAACACTCCAGTGTAAACTTCAAGTTGACACATTTACAATAAATAAAAATAAACATGTGTATTGATTGATTGACATAAGCCAGCCAGGTTAGCCAGGTAAAGCTCAACAATATTGTGATTCAATTGCGAAGTGTGAAGAAAGAATAATTAAGATAGCAATCAATCATGGTGGGTGTTTATTTCAAAAAGAAGATGCTCAGCGTTGTACATTTGGAGAGTTATACAAGCTACAAGGAATACTTGGAGACCCATAAAATAAGAGTGCCCATTGATTCTTTTATTTGCTACAGCATTCAAAAGTTCGTTAACAGCAATTTCGTTTCTATTAAATTCATCCCAATAAGGACTGAACCTGAAAATCTAAAGCCGTCGGTTACTTTAGTTGAGGGTGAAGGCGAAAAATTCAACTTTCTAATAAATGAATATGATATTCCTTGGACGGTGGCTTTATGTGAATACCCAGTAGTTATGGTTGACGATATTATAATAACTGGTCTATGTGCAGTAACCAGGCAGATCTGTATGTTCAGAAATTCCCATTTACTGCCACAAGAACATGAAGATGGTCTTCTTGGCTTTCGTCAAACTTGCCTCCAAGCACCAAATGAGGTTTCAGTATGGACAAAATTCTGTGAAATAGAAATTATCAGGGCAGTTCAAGAATTATTAACTGGTAATGACATCAAAGAAGTGCCAGAGCCTTTGGTACGTTTTGAAGATCACATGAGGCAGCCTGTCAGAATTCACAATGTGTATAAAGTTGCACAGAATTTAAAGAAAGTAAGCTTAAATGCTGAAAAAGAAGCAAAGTGTGAGCAACCAACTGACAATGAGGTTGCAATTCCACAAGCTAATATTAAACCAGAAAAAAATATTTGTGGCTTAACATTCTCAGCATTTGCTGAGGCAGCAGAGGCAGCTGAGCAAAAGGCATTGTATAAGCAAGAAAAAAATGCTGTCCTGCAAGAAATTGCTGGTCAAACTAAGCAAATAGTAAAGCCTAAGCCTAAGCATGCAATAAATATTGAGCAACAGGCTGAAGCTGACCAAACTAACCAAATAGCTGAGCAACAGGTAACTGCTGAGCAAAAAGTAAAGTCTTTGCTTGAAACAAATGCTCAGGAACAGGTAAATGCTGAGCATCAAACAAATGGTGAACAACAGGAAAATGCTGAGCAAAAAGTAAAGTCTGAGTTAGAGCATAAGCATGAAAAAAATTATGAACAACAGGCAAGTGCTGAGAGACAGGAAAATGCTGGGAAAACTGAGGAAAGATCAAAGTCTAAGCATCGGAAAAATACTGATAAAGAAAGTGAGGAAGGTTCATCCAACACAAAGAGGACATCAAAAACAAGAAAATGGAAATCTCATAAAAAGAAAGAAATTGTAATAGATTGTTCCACAAGAGTAGAAGACCTTGAAGTAAACCATGAATTTGCTGAAGGCCCGTACTTGACATTAGCTGATCTAGTCCTGCTGCCATCATATCATGTAATAATACAATCTATTGGGGAGGCACAATTTGAAACTCTGTTGCCATTTACTTACAAATGGTATAAAAATTTGACATCCCTTAACTATATACAGGAAACTTTTATGTCCCTCATGAGCCACTTTAATTTAAAACAGCTACCAATTAATAATATGACAATACCAACAGCGGATGATGTAAGCCTGTACAAGTGTGACCCAAAGAGGCACAATCCCAAAAAGAGGAATTATACCAACAGTGATGATATTGAAAAGGCTCTAAGTTCTATAACAGAGGGATTGGAAGTCCCGATGTTTGATAATGAGTATCAACCTACTTTTAGATGGCTGGATATACCCGAGCCTGCAAATCCATTTGCTGGTTATCTTCCTAACACAAGAGTCCAAAGGAAATCAGAGCAATTACAGAATTTGGCATTACCTGTGCTAAAGATGGCAACAGATGGAGATGTAATTGTCGACTTTTGCTGTGGCACAGGACATTTAGGCATCCTTCTTGCTTATCTACTGCCAAGGTGCACTATAATATTGTTGGAGAACAAAATAGAGTCTCTGTGCAGAGCTAAAGAGAGAGTTCAAAAGATGAAGTTGAGAAATGTGTATTACTACCAGTGCAACCTGGACTTCTTTACTGGTGAGTTTGATATAGGGATTGGATTACATGCTTGTGGGATTGCCACTGATTTGATTTTGGACAAATGCTTAAAACAAAATGCTAAGTTTGTCTTAAGTCCATGCTGCTATGGAGCTATACATGGGACATGTAGAATGGAATATCCTAGAAGTAAAAAGTTTGCCAATGTACCATTTGATGACTATTTGTACATTGCACATGGTGCTGACCAGACTCACAAGGAGCATCCGCTAGCTGTCAGAGGAGCGAGATGTATGGCAATCATTGATTCAGACCGGGCTCGCCTGGCTGAAGAGTTTGGATACAAAGTCACACTCATGACTTTGAAGCCTATTACATGTACACCTAAAAACAATTTATTAATAGGGATATCAACAGAAAAATGAAATAAAAAACAATATTTTTAACAGATCATTTATTTTATTAACAGATTTTAAAAATGTAGAATTCTTACCTACTATAACAATAACTTCTTCTCAACCTTCCCAAATGAAAACTTTCCAAAAATAGGCAATTTCAATAACATTCTGTGCTTACAAGTTAAAACAAAGTTCAACTGATTCTGATTTTAAAGCAAAATCATTGGCATCAAATTATAATACTTTTAACTAGTAAAAGTACTAATTTTTTTATTTTTATATATATGAAATATAATATAAATCTAATTTACTTTCGCGTAGACAATGGCAGTGCGGCACGGGATATATATCTGAAAAAAAAAAGAAGTTTATTACAAATAATATTCTAGTCATGTGTAAAATAAGTTGATTTATAAGCCTAGTATCAATTAGTAGTTCTGGAAATCAATTAACAAAATAGAATAAGTAAATGTTATTTGATGTTTTAAGTGTCTATTCACTATCTTAAATAATAAATTGATGTCTATTACACAATATCATTAAGTAATTCTGGATGCACAGTGATTGAAATGATTGTTTGCTACAATAGATGTTGTTTATTGTTCTAAGATTTATGATCCCGTTCTTTAGTATTAAATGGTACTTCTGTATTATACCAATAAAAAGAAATAATAAAATTAAAAAAAAAAAAAAAAAAATGTTTGATGTTTTAAGTTTTTTATTCTTTATAATCTTTTAATAATAAAATTGAAGTCTATTGCACAATATCAATTAAGTAGTAAATCATTGTTTGCTCAAATAGATGTTGTTTGTTGTTTTAGATTTAACAATCTAATTAATTATGAACTTAAATAATGAGTTGGTGTCTATTGCATAATATCAATTAGTAGTTCTGGATGTGTCAAGTAATTGAAAATTGTTTAATGTTACCATGAAAAAAAAAGATGTGTTTGGTGTCCATTCAAATTACAAACTTAAATAATAAGTTGATGTCTATCGCCTAATATCAAGTTGTTATTCTCGATGATGAATTATTGTTAAATGTTTTAATTATTTAAAAAGATGAATCAATGTTATTTTATGTTTTAAGTGTCTGTATATGTTGAGCAGTGGTGGCCGAGTGAGCAGTGGTGGCCGAGTGGTAACGGCCCCGACTTACGAGTTGTAGGTCGCGGGTTCAAACCCAGCCAGGCGCATTACTTTGTGTAATTTATTTCATCACCACTGCTCTCAAAACGGTGAAGGAAAACATCGTGAGGAAACCGGCATGTCCTAGAACCAAAAATTCGAAGACATGTGTCATCCACCAACCCGCACTGGGCCAGCGTGGTGGATTACGGCCCATTCCCTCTCCTAGAGAGGAGGCCTGAGTCCCAACAGTGGGAACATTATAAGGCCGACTATGCTATGCTATGCTATATGTTGATATGGTTTTGAACAATATTGATGAGTTATTCTGGGTGTACCAATTAATCCTTTAAGGTAGAACTAGATTGCGCACACGTGGGCCACGTACGCCGAACTGGGTGCGTCATTCTCTATACATTTTATATGGCAACTAGACTTGCAGAGCTACATTAGATTCACGCCACGCAACGCGCCGCTATAAACAAATTAGGCGTGGTCCACGTGTGCGTCGGTCTAGTGTAGTTCTCGCTCTAACCGCTTGCGTCGGATTGGTCCGACGACGACGAGTATTTTCGTGTCCTATTCGCCAGAGTCGTATTTGCGACTACGGGTACTCCATCTCGTTTAGCTCTTCAATCTGACAGAAGAGCTGAGGAGATTGAGTATTTGATCGTGGATGTGCGACCCTGGCGGGATAGATGCGAGAGTGTCGGATATATTCGACGTAGACGGTTAAAAAGTTATAGTAGAAATGATGAAACTTAATACAGCTAGGTATGTTGTTTGATGTTCAGTGTATTCAATTATAAACTTAAATAAATATTTATTTTAATATTGCATATTAAAAGAATATCTGGAAATAACAATAGTTTGATATAATGCCAACATAACAATATTAAATGATACCTACAATTTCAATAAAAAGCTTGTAAAATATGGACCTATCATGTTAGATATATTATGTCTATTTTATCTAATCAATTAGAAATGTGTGTCTATTGCATAATATCGAAATAAATGTAATTCTGGATGTTTGAATATTTAAACTTGATGTTTAGTTAAATAATGTAGTTGAATTTTGGGAGGTTGGCAGAGGAAGAGTGGGACTACAGGGTTGAAAAAAATGAAGTTGATTGATTAAATGAATGTTTGTTTACGATCTGGATGTGCCAAAAGAAATGTTGATTTTGATAAAATAAATGTAGAAAAATAAATGGATTTTTACATTACTAGGTGCTGTCAGCGGCATCGCCTGTTACAAAGCAAAATGTGTCAAGCACGCCACGGTCACGATTACATGACACAAATTATTGTTTTTCTTATTTATGTTGATCGCCAAATTGCGCGTTGACGCCGAGAGCACGCTTCTGCTTTTTTGACGTTGCGATCAAAAGGTTAAAATGGAAAAATAATAATAATGCGCGTAAAGGAGTTGCAAGACATACACACAGAAAAACTTTCGCCCTTCATAATATTACTGTGCAATACCTGTACGGAATCGCTTCTGTTGCCCCACGGCTGACCCTGTGTAGCGTGGAATTCTCCATCTGGCTCTACGCGACCAAAGCCGCCGTATTTCTTGCTGTCGGAACACAGGACCGCCTGAGAAAAGGAATAGAATAGAATAAACACAAAAAACACACCAAAATAGTAACAAAACTTTTATACTAGGTAACTTAAATCTATGGGTACAAAGGCGGTCTTATCGCTGACAGCGATATCTACCAGACAACCTTAGGATGGACTGTAAGAAATTGAAATAGAAAAAGGGGGTAGTCTGTGGTGTACTGCAAATGAATAAAGTAAATATTAGATTAAAATTATGCAGATTAGGATCAGATTAGGATTAAGATTCAAATTAGACAGTTCAGTATTTTAATAAACTACAAGGGTTATTATTATTTCGTAAGACACTAGAAGCTATTAGCTGATGCGTGTGTTTCAAATAGTTTGGAGTTAGTCTGTCCAACTGATTTTTAAAGCAGTTCAATGTGGGAGCTTTCACAACACTTTCCGGGAGCCTGTTCCATGGTGTTACGACACGGTTATTTAGAAATTGCTTCAACTGCTTCTTTCTGGACGCATTTCCCCATAGCTTGAGGGAATGTCCTCGTAAATGTTTGTTAGTATTCAGTAGTTTGGTGGCTTGAAGATAATTATTTTCTGTTCCTGTGGCAAACTTTAAAGACGGTTAGAGTGAATAGGCTCTTAATAAACTAATGCGCCTCATCATCGGATCGCAGTCAAGCACTGGTTTATATCAATAAAAAAAAAAGGTTTTTGTTCACCAGTAGAAGGCCATTTTTCGGTTGAAATGATGACGAAATCGACCTTTATTTAGGGGAGTTCGAAAAAGCATATATTGATAGATAATGTCAGTATCGCCGATTAGTCAGAGATTTACGTATGGGTAGTTTATGTTGGCAGGAGCCCGATACGTTGGTCAGACCAAATCCGTGCTACACTGGAGACCACAGTCTGCGACGGCATCCACGTCGCCGAAGATAGGACAACATGGCGAAATATAGTCCACAAAAAGTTATTCGTTGAGGTCAAGACCCGTATTGAGGATAAACGACGCAAGGAGGAGTATAACTTGGCAAAGTTTTGAAATAGGTTTTGGCTACAGGTTTTACTATAGTTCAGTGTGACATGTGTGATAGAAAATCGCAGCTGATGGTAAGCGATCCACCGTAGGCGCGGGCTTGCGGACGGTGAGCAATGGGTGGCTCGCCTTCCGACCGCCGCATACTGTTCCACACGCGCCTCAAGGAGATGTCAGCAAATCGTAGGGGCCCAGCAGGGTCGAAGCCTACTGGGGCCACGGGTATTGTGAAAATGAAACCCGGGGCCCTCGGACGAAGGCAAAGAAGGAACAGGAGTGGGTTTTTAGTCAGTAAAAGTCTGACACTATCTCCCGCTCCGCCCAAGAGCGGGATTTGTCATAAGATGATTTTACCACCTAAAAAAAAAATCTGATGGTAAGCAATGACGGAAACATAGACTCCAGTGGGGAATTTCACCAATTTATTATGTGACTCAGGTTGGCTGGACAAATCTTCAAAATAGCTTGCATTTAACTAGGTCAATAGGTCACTTTATGTGACGGCTAAACACCCTTATTTCAGAATTTGTGACGCTACAGAATCTTAGATAATCGATCGAAAACGTGTCCAGCCATCTTGAAAAACCACTTTTCGCTGGTCTCTCAATCTCGGTGACGGAAGTGATTTTGACGACTTTTTGCATATCAACGGGCGTCACATAAATTTGTGACGGGCACCGAGCTAAAAGTTTTGTGATAAGTACAGTGGTTTAGTAGAAAAATGCAAAAATCTGTGTCCAGCCATCTTGAATTTACGTATAAAACTTATGGCTGGCACTTCCGAATCTCAATAACGGGGGCGTTTTCGAATATGGTTCCTTTACTAATACTTGGTGACGCAATGTGTGACAGTAATAACGTTTGATTTATGGCGTCACATGTAAGGGTTTACGAGAAATCAATAACAACTTAATGTCCAGCCAACCTGAGTTCAAGATGGCTGGACACATGTATCTGCACTGCCTGATGATCTACGACCTTCGAAATGTGTTCAAAATGTTGTGACGGGGACGATAATGATAAGCTGAAATTGTGACGGAGAAACTTTGCGTAGTTTCAAAGATATTGATCATTTAAATTTCCCCATACAAACACTGCAGTAAAGTAACCAATATTGTAGGTTTTATGTAGGACAAGTATATTTTAAGGTGTTTTCTTTAACGGACGAAAATCCGTGTATTGGTGATACTAATACGAACAACTGTAACTAAAGTGAGGAAGGGGGGGGTGTAATTTTTAAATGTTATTGATTATTTACGTGCAGATATCTATTCTTTTTAGTAGGTATATATTATGTCAGGAGAAATAAACTAATGCTCTGAAGGTATTTAAATGAAAAAATAATGTTTGCTGTAAATAAAATCACATTTATTTATTTGTACATAAACAGCGTTTCAAATGGCGAAAATGACGATGATCAACTCGCATTTGCACTTCCGTAACCCCCGCTTTGTACCACAACGTTGTTTTACCGCCGTCCTAAGGCCGCGTACCGGACGACGGAGGGCGCGGGCGCGGCGGCGGGCGGCGACACGCGTAAACTGGCCCGTTCGTACATTTGGTACATCTCTTCACCGCGACAAACTGACCGAAACCGAGAACAAGCCTGCCCCCCTAGCCAAGTCACAAACGATAAACGTAAACTCTCAGTAGTCTTTAATAGATTTTCAACTTTATGTTATTGGACATAAAGTTGAAAATCTATTGAAAATTACATAGTGTTTTCGTTCGTTCCGGTCGCTAACGCTTAGTAGTCTTTAATAGATTTTCAACTTTATGCTCTTAGGTATAAAGTTGAAAATCTATTGGAGATTACTAAGCGTTCACGTTTATCGTTTGCAACTTGGCTAGGGGGGCAGTTTACACGCGTGATCGCCCGCCGCCGCGCCCGCGCCCGCAGTCGTCCAGTTTGAAGCGCAAATGGCTACCATGAAAACGTCGGAGGACAAGACAAACTATACTGCCATGATAGCTGATGTTGGTGTCACCATTTATTGGTTAAAGTTGGTACTACTAGGACAACTGGTCGAATCTTAACTCTTATTTAGGTTGTCTTACCGCAGATTAATTAATAGTTACTAGTACTCTGATTAGTGATAACACTTCGAAAAGTAAGTACATACACTGCCGGCTGTCGAGTTTAGTTCTCATTTTCAGTTACATAAGATAATGAACTAAACGCGAAATACAAGTGGGCTCTCTCTTGCAGCGCTGGTGGTCAATTATTATTTTGAATTAACACATACTTACTCTTTTCACTGCAGGAAAACCTTTTATTCCCACGGGGAAATCAAATACAAAGCAGGCGTGGATGCTACGGCCAATTAATCGAGTAAAAAGAAATCCTTTATTTATGTAAAATTATGGTCACCTCACAATATTAATGGATGTTTGTATGGAAAAATTTAAATGGTCAATATCTTTGAAACTACGCAAAGTTTCTCCGTCACAATATCAGGTTATCATTATCGTCCCCGTCACAACATTTTGAACACATTTCGAAGGTCGTAGATCATCAGGCAGTGGAGATACATGTGTCCAGCCATCTTGAACTCAGGTTGGCTGGACATTAAGTTTTTTTTTGATTTCTCGTAAACCCTTACATGTGACGCCATAAATCAAACGTTATTACTGTCACACATTGCGTCACCAAGTATTAGTAAAGGAACCATATTCGAAAACGCCCCCGTTATTGAGATTCGGAAGTGCCAGCCATAAGTTTTATACGTAAATTCAAGATGGCTGGACACAGATTTTTGCATTTTTCTACTTAACCACTGTACTTATCACAAAACTTTTAGCTCGGTGCCCGTCACAAATTTATGTGACGCCCGTTGATATGCAAAAAGTCATCAAAATCACTTCCGTTACCGAGATTGAGAGACCAGCGAAAAGTGGTTTTTCAAGATGGCTGGACACGTTTTCGATCGATTATCTAAGATTCTGTAGCGTCACAAATTCTGAAATAAGGGTGTTTAGCCGTCACATAAAGTGACCTATTGACCTAGTTAAATGCAAGCTATTTTGAAGATTTGTCCAGCCAACCTGAGTCACATAATTTATTTGTCGATGTAGATACCTATATATTATTATTATGTAGGTACCTTGTAGCTGCCAGGCACGTCGACGCCGACCCTGTAGTCTGTGAAGCTCTGGTAGGGGTGGAAGTTGAACACGAACAGCAAGCCGGCGCGCTCGAACGAGACCACCTTGTCGCCTTCGTGCTTACACGACACGTACGCCTGGAGGAAAACGGAAGATAATAAAAATTAGAATACAAAAAAAAAATGTTTTGTTGTAATTTTTAATAATAGGTAACATAATTATTGACTCTTTGCACCTGTTGGTTTAAACTGTACAATGCGTTCCAAATAAGAATAGGATCGATTGACAGGTAGTGACGTCACGTCATACTGTCAAATCGAAGAATTATTATAGTGAGCAAAACAAGAAAATTTTAAAATTTAATTTATTTACGAACTGTGAACGAAAATAGTTTAATCAGAATCCAGTTCTTCAATTTTGTGCTCATCTCTGAGTTCTTCAATTTTGCCCAATTTCTTGCGATTTGACAGTATGACGTGACGTCACAACATGGCGTCGATCCTATTCTTATTTGGAACGCATTGTAAGTGCAGAGTGTGGCGCAAAGAATAATTGAAATAAATAAAGAATCTTTTTTTTTATTTATTTCAGTTGTTTTGTAGTAGGTATTTATTTCAATTATTTTGTAGTCGAGTAGTCACTGAAGAACCACTTAATAAAATGGCTGAGTTATCGAGCCATTTTTAAGATCTTCATATTTTTTTAGGGATACATGCATGGAGACGGAGTTTTAATTGATCTAACAAGGAAAAGTCTTGTTCTGTTTTTCAACCCTGTCCCACTTTTGTACTTCCTTTTTTACTCCATATTTTAGGATTCAAATAAGTATGTTAGAGCACCAGCGATGCCTAAGCTAGTATAGGTATTGAAGATGATGCGCTCATCTTTAGGCTTTCAGTAAACCTGCGAGTACCTACAGACCAAGCCAGCAATCAACCCAGCTAATAAGGTATAACCTTGCTAAGGTAGGTGCCAAATAAACATGGAATAACGGTCAACGACCCTCCTACATTTGTTGACATTCATAATTTCAAAAACAAAAATAAATACATTAAGCTGTTTTGAATCTATGTGTATTGTAATCTTTTATTAATGAAAAACAGTTCATTGTTTGTTTTCCGGGTACCTACGCAGAGATATTAGGAAAAGCTCAATGTACTTTATTCCATGTTTATCTGACACCTAGGTATAGCTAACTGCCTAATAATAATAATTTTATTTTTAAGACTACATGGGTCCAATGGATAGTAAAAAAACTTATCAACTAAAGGGTTAGTTAAAAACTAATAATTTTTATCGTCTAATATGATCGCAAAGATTCGAAAGAAGACGTCTCAAGAATGAATGAACACTAGAAATATCTCATACTGACCGGTGCAGAACTCAACCAGCCAAACTTGTCCTCTAACTCATTCATATCCTTATCGAACTGGTTGAGGAACTTGTACTTGAGCAGCGGGTCGTCCACGAGGTTCCACTGGCGCCGCGCGTAGTGGTACGACGAGTTGTTGCCGGCGCGCGGGAAGTCCAGCCACTCGGGGTGCCCGAACTCGTTGCCTAACGACAAAAAACGATTTATTACGATGCCGATGATTGGTTTTCGTTAGCCAGTGGCGTAGCTAGTGCTAATGGGGCCCCATATGGGTCCGACCGTCCGGTAACCGTCCGGACCGAGCCCAAATCGTCGACGGCGCGTACTGTTCCACGCGCGCCTCAGGGAGATGTCAGCAAATCGTAGGGGCCCAGCAGGGGAAGCCTACTGGGGCCACGGGTAGTGTAAAAGCGAAGCCCGGGGCCCCGGGATGAAGGCAAAGAAGGAACAAGAGTGGGTTTTTAGTCAGTAAAAGTCTGACACTATCTCCCGCCTGCCCAAGAGCGGGATTTGTCATTAGATGATTTTCCCACCAAAAAAAAAAAACGAATATTTTTGCAGTTTTTTTTTGTACAAAATAGGTCCTACTAGCATAGAATGAGTACCTTAAAAGGCCTCGAAAATGAAAATGAGCTCGTATATTGAATCATTCTGTAATTTATGAAAAAGCTAGAACGAGCAGAGTGAGCTAAAAACTATTAGAACAGCCTATCATATAGATATAATTCATTCACTACTGGCCTCCTATCAATAAGGGAATTTAAGATTGTGGCTGAATGAAGATATTACGAATTATGGCATAGGTATGTCGGGGCCCCTGTAGCTCGTGGGCCCTGTATCATTGATACGGCGGTTGCTACCTACGCCTCTGTCGTCAGCCATCGAAGTTTTAAAGCATTCCACTGTTAGAAATAGATTTCTCCAAACACTAGCCATTTAACTTAAGTAAATATACTTTGAATAACCATGGATTGCTGAAAAGAATTCCCTTGACCTTGGAACGCAAAGGGCAACTAAAGGAACACAGGTGGGTTTAAGTAAAAGTCTGGCACACCTTGTCGCTTTACCAAGAGTAGTGTGACATGATTTAATGATTTCGGACTTCAGAACATAAAAACCCTAAAGTACAATACTAAAACAAGTGTTTTTAAGGGTTCCATACCCAACAAAAGGTACAAACGGGACCCTATTATTAAGACTCCACTGTCCGTCTATTTGTCACCAGGCTGTATCTAACGAACCGCCATAGCTAGACAATAGTTGAAATTTTCACAGATGATGTATTTCTGTTGCCACAAAAAATACAAAAAACGGAATAAAATAAATTGGATAAAAAAGTTGAAAGCGAATCCGTCTCGCATTTGTTTCTTCTAGCATCTTATTCGTAATCAAACAAAAGGATGAATGGTGAAGACTAAGTTCTTAACTAAAAGCTTATTGTTGTTGAAGCGACATAACTTAAGCTGGTGGAAAAAGCCATATCACTTGGCTTGTCAGTCTTACATTAAACTGGTTTGGCTGTAAAGTCCCACATACCTCCGTTGAAAAGGGAAGATCTTCCGACCAGACAGGTGTTATGTCTGGTTTTGGCAACTGCCCGATAGATGATATCGGGCAGTTGTATATGCTCAAATCACGCAAAGAACTTTCATTGCGCGATGCAGGATTTCGTAGTTTAGTTACTATGTGACGCCATGGATGTCGCTACACTGGTTCTAGGCATATTTTACCTTTTTTATATTTGGTATAAACTAGTGCTTGACTGCAATCCCACCTGATGGTACCTAAGCAGTGATGCAATCGTTGATGGTGAGGTGCACTAGTTTGGCTACCCTACGTCTGTGCTCAAGGCTTTGAAGATTGGACTTAACCAAATCTGGATCCCCAATTAGCCTGTTCGCACGCCTTTCCACCGAGTCCAAAGCTGCTAGATGGCATAAAAAAATAAAATAAAAATGTTTATTTATTTCGTTATTACACGTACAAAGTAATGCAGTTGGTGGCGTCCCCTTTTAAGCATATACATGCCTGTACCAGGTGGCGCCGCTCTTTTATATCATACAAGTCTAATTCTAGTTTTATCATAAATCTGTTGGTGTGTGTGTATGAGAGTGTTCGTGCGTGTGTGCTTGTGTGCGGGTCTGTGTGTGTGTGTGTGTGTTTGTGAGTGAATGGGTGTGTGTGGGTGCAGGGTTGTTTTGTTGCATTTTGCAGCACCAGCCCATATGTGGCTGCAGTCCTCCACACACGATCGGTCCTGTGCTTTGTATAACATTAAAAGCTGTTCCGGTTGTTTAAAAAAAGCCATACCTATAAAGTTAAGGTAGGCCTCGCCGGCGAGCGCGTGCGTGATGAGCCGTATCATGCAGTGCAGCGCCAGGCCGCGCTCCACGACGGCGCTGGGCTCGCTCAGCGTGGACATGTGCGTGTACATGGCCGCGTCCATCAGCCAGAATGCTATGGTTTTGTCGCCTACGAGAGCCTGGTAAGGAGAAAATTCATATTCACACAACTTTTATAAAACAATAAAATTAGGACAGCTGCCAAGCCTTTTGGTCTAGTGGTTAGTGGCCCTGACTGCTATGCCGGAGGTCGTGGGTAAGATTCCCTCCTAGGACAAATGTTTGTGTGATGAGCACGATAATTTGATCTGGGTGTAATTTATCTATAATATTATTATGTATTTATTTTTATTATTTTATTTATAAAAACAAGGGTTTTCTTAAGTTTAGAAAAGGCACACAATTAGACCCCTGGGGTCTGTCTCAGCGTGCCACAACCTGACAATTATTTAGAAATATATAAGTTTGTTTATCAGTTGTCTAGGACTCATAACACAAGCTCTGCTTAGTTTGGGACTAGACGGCGTTGTGTGATAGTTATTATAGCTGATGTACACAGGCGAGCATAACCCACAATTGGGTTTTCTTACAACAAACAAATACATAACAAACAAAATTCGTTGTTAAAATGTCAAATTATTCTACGTTCTATTAGATCACAAAGATCTGAATGGTTATATCAACACTATTTTTTTTTAAGTTGGAAATCATCAGATTAATACTCTCGCTCTGGGTGCAGCGAGAGGGAGTGTCAGATTTTTACTGACTAAACCCACCTGTATTCCCTCAATTGTCCATGGCATTCCAGTGGCCTTGGAATAACCTGGTAACTCTTTCGAATAATTCCATAGCCCAGAAACATAGGAGTGAATTTTAGTCAGTAAAAGTCTGACACGCCCTCCCGCCCCGCCCTAGGGCGCGAGAAGTCATTGGATGATTTCCCACCTAATAAAAAAAGCCTTGGTAGGGATTATATCACCAATTAGTTACGTTAAAAATGCGATGAGTTTCCGTCCATTTTTTTTCCGACTTCAAAATGAACTGAAGCGTTCGATAAGTTTGTTTTAACTAAGTCCTTTTTGGTTGCAAACATACTCTCGGGATAAAAAGTATCCTATGCGATTCCAGAACATGGACTAGTATCCGCGTGCAAATTTCATCAAAATCCCTTTAGCAGTTTCAGCGTAAAGAATAAATTAACAAATAAATATAATCGCACAATCATAAACTTTTCCTTTATAATATTAGTGACTAGGTGAACCATCACATACCTGATCGTGACTCTCAGCATAAGCCACGGTGCCCTCCATCCACCGTCTATTGGTGAGGGTGTGCACGATGTGGCCCAACTTCCAGTCCTCATCCTTCACCTCTTTGAGCAGCTTGATCCACATGTCGGGGATGGCCATGCCCAGGCGGTAGTCGAAGCCGGTGCCACCCTCGTTGACTGGGCGGCAGGACGCAGGCATGCCTGATACGTCCTGAAATGGAACGGGGGATTTGTTCATCAGGATGTTTATTTTCTGTTAATTAAAAGTAAAAATGAAGATATCCGCAGGAGAACCAAGGTTGCTGACATAGCACGAAGAATTGCCAAACTTAAGTGGCAATGGGCAGGGCACATTGCTCGCAGAACAGATGGCCGTTGGGGCCGAAAGGTTCTGGAGTGGCGACCGCGTACCGGAAGACGCAGCGTTGGAATGCCTCCTACAAGATGGGCCGATGACCTGGTAAAGGTTGCGGGAATCCGATGGATGCGAGACGCACAGGACCGTTCATTGTGGCGACACTTGGGGGAGGCCTATGTCCAACAGTGGACATCTTTCGGCTGAAATGATGATGATGATGATGAAAGGTAAAAGAGTTTAAGCAATAACCTATACTTCATTCACAATAAGATTAGACATTTGAACAAACCTTTTTATACAGTCCGTTCAACCGATTTTGAATTCTATCCCGTAGATATATGGATGGCATTAAAAGCAAAAAGTGGTTACTTAATACCAACTATATAATGCAGCAGCCATTTATCATCCCAACAACTCAATAAAAGTCAAACTCGGTTGAACGGACAGCAAAAAAGGAGTACAGCCCCCCTTGCCAAGTTACAACCGTTTCGTTTCGTTGATCGCCTCGAGTCGGCCACGCCTTCTATTCCTTTGTTCTGACCACGTGACTGAGCGTTGAGATGACGTCAGAATAAAGGAATCGGAAAAGCGTGATTTCTCTAGACACTTTCGAAAGTTGATGTCGAAAGAACTTCAGCCTCGAGTCAAAATCTATCGATTGGCACTTATCAGTGTCACATGGTCCAGAACTTCAGCTGGTGAAATTCGTAATTTGACAATCTACCGATACAATTTTTCATTCTTGATAATTTTAATCTTTTGTAGGTCCCTGTCTGTTCTAAATGTTATAGGGTATGTCAAAAACAAAGTATGTAGTTTTTTTAACCGACTTCTAAAAAAGAAGGAGGTTCTCAAGCCGTCTGATTTTTTCTTGTAAGTATCTTGTTCATCGATATCTTCGCTTAGGCTCGCGCTTGACCACTATCTGACCAGACGGTAAGCGTAGCGCTCGACGATGGAACACGCTTGCCCAGAAGTAATCTGTACACTCTTGAATTAAAGGTTGCAGCTATCAAGAATTATGTAATATGTCAAATCTCACCTCAGCAATTGTGATAGCCCTGTTATCAATCTTGTGCACCATCTCATTAGCCAGCATCAGGTAGACCAAGGCCTCAGTATCCACTCCTAGGCCGTAGTACTCGTCGTAGTGGCCGGAGAAACCCTCGCCGATGCCGCGCGAGTGGTACAGCATTGAGGTCACGCCGTCGAATCTGTGGAGGCAGAGGGGTCGGTTGTAACAGTGTATGGTGAAAACAAAATAAGATAACATCATAACTTTGTTCCTCTAGAACAGCCGTACTCAACCTTTTTTCTTCTGGGGCCACATAGGGCTTCTACCATTGTAATGTTTTTTTTTGTAGGAGTGAAAATCATCCAATGACATCCCGCGCTTTTGGGCGGTGCGAGAGGGCGTGTCAGACTTATACTGACTAAAACCCACTCCTGTTCCTTCGTTGCCTTTCGTACCAGGGCCGAGTCTTCCTTTCAGAAGCAGACCTTTGGCCCCAGTAGGCTAAGACCCTGCTGGGCCTCTACGGTTTGCTGACATCTCCTTGAGGCGCGCGTGGAACAATACGCGCCGTCGACGACTTGGGCTCGGTCCGGAGGGTTACCGGACGGTCGGACGGCGAGCTACCCATTGCTCGCCGTCCGCAAGCCCGCGCCTACGGTGGCCGGAAAACGGGACCGGGATCCCGGCGGATTGGGCGTGAGGGCCGCTCCTTCGCGCGTGTACGTGCGTCCCCCTCCTTTGCTAGCATTATTGCTTCGCACGCGGAGGCGTTAGAGAGATCGTTAACGCCGATCTCCCACACGAGGACACGGCGGTGCTCTGCCCAAGCGGGGCACACCTCTACCGTATGCTACACCGTGTCCTCCGGGCGGTCCACACAGTGGTGGCACCCGAGCGTCACTTCCGCACGAATCCGGTCAGGAACCTCTCGAACCGACCATGTCCGGTGAGGACCTGCGTCATGCGGAAAGTGAGAACGCCGTGAGGTCTTTCCAGCCACGCCTCAAAGAGGGGACTTACCGCCATAAACCATTGTTACCTTCAGTAAAATAAAACTTTATACTTAATATTTTCTACATAAATGTTTTTTTTAGACTAATTGACTGCTTTCGATAATATTACTTCACGTTAAGCATGTTACATGCAGGCATAGTTCAACTTTTTCGTTTTGTTTGCGGTACTATCATTGAACGACACATCTCAAGGAGTGAACTAGTAAGTAGAGTAATTCCGTACAGTAAAACTGCTACCGAGACACTGAATTAAAAAAAAGTTATAACACCAAAATTGTGCTAGGGCTACAGGGCCGCAACCTGCGGCCCGCGGGCCGCAGGTCGAGTAAGGCTGCTCTAGAAGGTAAACTTGTTTTTTGGGGTAGGAAATCATCAAATAACGCCCCTCGCTCTGGGTGGAGCGAGAGGGAATGCCACTTATATTGACTAAAACCCATCTGTGTTCCTTCTGTTGCCATCTGTGTTCATTCACTGCGTTTTACGACCGCGGTGAGTCTTCAAACCATCCCACAGCCCAGTTGTTCTCTTACCTGAATCCATCGAACTGATATTCTTCTTGGTACCACCTCAGGTTTGATAGCAGGAACCTTAGTACTTCAGTTCTGAAAACAAACAACACATTTTATTGGAAAAACAATTATATGCAAATATTTATTTTTTAAACCTTTGCTGGATTAAATACAGCCACTAGGTTTGATGGTTGGATTGTATCACTAGTAGCGTAGCTAGACGTGGGCGACGCGGCCCCTCGCCCACGGCCTCGCACCCAAAGGGGCCTCGCACATGGGAGCTCTCTTTAAGAACGAGTGTTTTTTATAATTAATAGGCTCTTGTTTAGCCACTATTTCACCTGATGGTAAGCAAGGATCAAACAATGGGTTGCGACAGTCGTTTTCAAATTTATAAAAGAAAAAGATGCGCATTCGCCCACGTCTAAATTAGTCTACGCTACGTCTCTGTGTATCACCAAACTTTAGGTAGAAAATGATTCCTTTTTCCAGCATTAGGGTCCAGATTAGGTACTAAAACTTACTCAGAATAATTGAACAGCCTGCTGTCCCACAGCTGGTGGGTGCCTCTGACTCCGTCGTGGAAGAAGCAGGAGTTGGTGCCGTCGAACTCGTTGAGGCCGTCCAGCGTGTTCTTGGAGGCGTGGGAGTGCACCACGTCCAGGAGTACGTACAGGCCCAGTTCGTGGGCGCGGTCGATTAGCTGTTTGAGCTCGCAAGGCGTGCCGTAGCGACTGGAGGTGAAAAGGAAAGATGGTATTATCATCTGCATAGTCTTCTCCCTGTGGTCTTGTTACTGTTGGCTGCCAGTATTCTCCATGGAGCGTGCTACCTAGCTAACCTACACATCCCACTTACTGGGTACTCTATTATCCCTTCGTTAGACTGGTTGTTAAAATGACAGGTATATTAAAGAATCACACTTTCACAATTAAAAAATAAAAAATATTACAATAATGGTTTATGCTAATTTTGTGATTTTCTTGAACGAAAAAACATAACATTTTACAGGTTTATTAATTTATCTATGTTTGCCCCACGGCTTAACACACGTGTAACTATACCTAAGCTGAACAAAATCTTAGTCAGGGTGTCATACATTTTGTTAACATCTCCTTTGTAGAAATGCACTATATTGATTACAAGCGAGTTCATACTCTGACCCACACTTGGCCGATTTTTGCGTGGCTTTTCTAAGGTATGTATAACCTTGATATCCCAACCAATGGTTGGTGTTTGGTTGATAGTTAGATATGTAGTTAATTTATCAAGGAATTATTTTGAAAGTAAAAAATCACTATTTTTTATCTTTACATTGTATGAAACAAACACGTTTTGTGCGGCTATGTTTATTCGCTAACTCTTCCTAAATCACGCAACGGATTTTGATGCGGTTTTGACTAATATAAAGAGCAATAAATGAGAGTTGTTTCGAGTTTCGACGTTGTATAATTTGCAGACTGAGAAGCTGGAACGGGTCACTAGTTATCATATCATAAAAGAGATTTTAGAATCAAACAATAACTACCTGCTGGCGGCGAAGAAACTTGTGACTTGGTAACCAAAGGATGCGTAGTATGCATGCTCCATTATGGCCATGAGTTGTATGCAGTTGTAACCTGGAAAATATAACTTTTAAATTATCTGAAACTGGCACAAGAGAATGAGGACAACGTTATGTTCCTTGAATATTTAAAAAAATAATTGTTTGATTGGCGGATACAGCCGCAAAGTGGCTACATAACTAACTAGCTGTTCCCCGCGGTTTCGCTCGCTTCTTTGTTTACTGCTCCGCTTCCGTGACGTAGCTTATATCTACTATTCGTCATGAACCTGGCTATTCCATACAGAAAGATTTTTTTCAATCCGACTGGTAGTTCTAGAGCTTAGCGCGTTTAAACAAACAAAAAAACTCTTCCACTTTATTAACTAAATTCTAATATATAAAAATCTCGTGTCACAGTGTGTGTTATCGAACGGCTTGACCGAATTCGGTCGGAATGATTTATTATTTTCCGTCTCTGTCTTTCTCGTTTTACACGTAGGTACCACGTTTTACCAATATCAATCAAGCTGATAACATATAAAATAGTGTGCTTACCTTGATTCTTAATCCTAGGCAGAACATTATCTCTAAACTCGTTGTATGTACCGACTTTACCCTCTGCTGTAGCGATGCCGACGTGGCACTCGTATATACGGGGAGACTTCGGTTTTGCTACTTTTTGTTGCTTAAATTGATATGGCTGAAAGTGAAAAATACAGGAAAAAATTAAAGACAACGTCTGAAAATAGCCGTGGATGGCGTACTTAGCTGGTCGAAATATGGTCCTATAACGCAAAAGGGAATTGAAGGAACGCAGGTGTAGTTTTGCCAGTAAAAATCTGACACAGAGCGGTAGAAGTCATTTTAGATGATTTCCCATCTCAAAAAAAATGCTGGTCGCAATGTTCTACACCACTAATTTTTAATTAGTACAAATACTTAAAGGGCTTATTGGAAAAGGTCTTGTTATTATTTAAGTAAAGTCTCAATAAAATAATATTCATAAACAGCAAAGTTATTAGCGTTTGTTTATATCCCAAAATGTCACTCAATTTATGGAAATATTGTACAGCCTATTTACTGATTATGAATTAACAAATGGCGATCAAAATGGAAAAACAATTGCGCGTAGTATTTTTTAGTAGCAATTATAAATTTACCAATTATGACAAATTATCGTGGACAATTTTGGGACTTCATTTTTTTTTTACTTTTGACTACACAAATATGATCAGTAAAAAAAATAGTGGTGTTTATTGTTAATATATCGGTAAATAAGATAAACACCTGCAATGACTACATTGTTTAATATAACTTTATCTCGAAGGTTTTCTCTAATGCGGAAACACAATTGGATTGATTATTACTGGTTACGAAGTTGATGTCTCAAATACCAACTATTGCGCATTATCTACTATTTTTTTTTAAGTGGTTTACCATCAAATACGTAATGTAGCAGTTTTCTAAAAGAAAATTAGGACTTCATATTTTGGCTCTATCAACATGGGTGTTGATAAATATTGACTCAGAAGTAGAAATTAGGTGGTGTCGTACTCGTGATGACCACAATGGTTAAGGCACACGCCTCATACATGAGTTTGCGGGTTCGAAAACGCGCAAGTATCAATGTGAAGTAAAGCCGTAGGTCCCGGGTGTCATTCGTAGATCTTTAACAGTAGTTATAAGTAGTCAGACGCCAAAAAATCTGACCATCAGTCTATGCAAAGAGTATAGTGTGTTGTAACCGGGTTCTGGAGTACTGATAGGCTGTCGCTCCATGTAAGACACGGGTATTCAGCCGCATCAGGTTGGACTGGAAGCTCACACCATGCTAGTTAAAAACCGGCTAGGAAAATGATTACATGGGTGTTCATAGTATAGTATAGTCGGCCTTATAATGTTCCCACCGTTGGGACTCAGGCCTCCTCTCTAGGAGAGGGAATGGGCCGTAATCCACCACGCGGGCCCAGTGCGGGTTGGTGGATGTCACATGTCTTCGAATTTTTGGTTCTAGGACATGCCGGTTTCCTCACGATGTTTTCCTTCACCGTTTTTAGAGCAGTGGTGATGTAATAAATTACACAATGTAATGCGCCTGGCTGGGTTTGAACTCGCGACCTACAACTCGTAAGTCGGGGCCGTTAACACTCGGCTACCACTGCTCTACTCGTGGGTGTTCATAAATGTTGAAATTAGGTAGATACTTACATTTTCAGGCCTGTAAATAAACTGTTGGTACGTGAATCCTTCAAAAGGTTTAACATAACTGGCCCAAGGGGACAGCCTGTACAAATTCTCATTGACTATAAGCTGCACACGGCTTCCGTGTTTTAATGGACAGGACCCATCGGGGTTTGCTGCTATTGTTAGCTCCCATTTTCCGAATTCTAGTTTCCTGAATGCATGACTCCTTGAGTTCCAGCCATCTGTAACGGTATAAAGAAGCTAAATTAAGCTGCGCTGCTGTGTTAAATGCGCTTCGGATCCTCTCGACATCAGGAGACTTATCATGATGTGTTAATATGTCAGTCGTGCGAGCGAAAAAGAAGGATGAAGCTATACACCCTATATAGCTCCATCCCTTTGACAGTTCAGGTTCATGGTAGCACTGCAGGACGGCCACCAGTCAGTATGCATGTAAGCGGAAGTTGCGGAATTATTTTCTACAAAAATAGTGGTGTCTTATAAAGTAGAAGAAAGGGGTCTATGAAACCCGTTTCTTTTACTTTATATAAATATATATTATGTTTATTTTATTTATTTATAATATAGCCCACAAGAATGAAACAATGTTTAGTTATTTTTTATCCATCTTCTCACAAAACCTTAGACATTCACGACACACATTATCCATCTCCCAGCAAACAAGTCACACTGCGGTGTTAGAGTCAGGATTTATGCACCTGCCATTTTTCTCTTAAACACCCTTGATTGACTGATAGAGAATGGCTAAAGCATTAAGTCCGCTTTTTAACCGGCTTCAAAAAGGTTGGTTGGGGAGGTTGTGATGTTCGGCTGAATGTATTTCTTTTTATGTATGTTCACCGATTTCTCGGTCAATTGTGGACTAATTTTGAAATATTTTTTTGTTGATTGAAATGTTATGTTTCAGAGTTGGTCCCATAGAAATATTGTTATGATCTAATCATGAACGAAGATATGGAACAGAACTCCTCATATGATCACAGCAGAACCGTCGTAACAAGTAAAATTGCTTTGTTTATACGTGTAGTCGATGACTGACTGAAAGTAGAGGGGGAATATATCGAACAGATCTGATGATGAAGCCTGAAGTTACGCACCGGAACTCTGTAATAAATTAATGTAATCAAACCGTGTTTGGGATTATTAGAATTGTCATGAGATGCACTCTGGCTATAAGGTATTTAAGTTTGGCTGGCTTACTTTTTTAGTGGTGGTACCATAACTAAAAAGGGTAAAATAAAAAACATAAGTAGGTATTCCAAAAAAACAAATACAACTGACTTCAATGTAAAAAAAACACTGAAAAGTGCAAAATAACTTTAATTTCGGAAGTCGGTGTTAGATACCGAAGAGACAAAACTATTATAGAAACACCGACTTCTAAAATTAAAGTTATTTTGCACTTTTCAGTGTTTTTTTTCATTGAAGTCGGTTGTATTTTTTTTTCTTGTAAAGTTTTTTATGTAGGTACCTTTGTATTGCATGAAGTTTTAATTAATAAACAAACAATTTGGCTTTTATTAACAAGTTTTACAATAATACAAGATCAAAACGAACGTGTATACGGGCCCACATTGCACGTGATGACGATCAATAATCTTATTGACCCCAATCTATCTTAACAATTTATTTTGAACACTACTAAGAACGCAACAGAGCTTAAAATTATGGGAAAAAGTTTTGATTCAACGGAATTCACTTTGAGACTAGTTAAGACCGAGAGTTAATGCCCGTAGTCTATTTTGAGAGAGCCTGCACATATTGGTTGGGTATTTCTTATTCGAATAGAACGAATTGTTAACCGTCTACAAAAACGGCACTGTTTAACAAAAAATATTCTTTTCTATTCACTCTACCGGCAAAATTTTGACAGAAATGCCAAACTGTATCAACTAGCCAAGAAGTGCTTTGCATTTCGGCCAACGAATCCAGCGAGTCGACCAGCATCACAGAACATCACAACGGGCCTTAAATATCTTATTTGCTACCGATAACTTACTGAATTCGCCTTGCAAGTGCAAGGTATGCGCCCCAGGGGCCCATTCCCGCCAGGTCACGGACCCATCGGCGTTGTACTGCGGCCCGAAGTATTTGTACCCCTTTGTGAAGCCGTCAAAGCCACCGTCCCAGGAATCGATCCTGTCCCATAGGTCTTTGTAACATCCATATCTGAAATTGAGAAGAAATGTGCTTTTAATGGCCAGATAATAATATGAGCTATTTTGCTTGATTTCAACAACGTTCGTACCTATATAGTTGTCATACATGGTGATACGTTGTTGATTAATTAAGCCATTCATACAATAGAGTGACCACGTGACAAAAATAGACTTAGGCCACCCCGACATGAACACGTTAGGATCGAAGGAGATAACGGGGGCCTCTACAACCCCACCTACAACTTAACTGATTAATAAATTAGCATACTATTGCCGGCTAGCCACTAAGTTTACCTTTATGGTCTCTAGCTATTACTCTGGACAGAAAATGAACGTAATTAATGAATATCGAAGTTCCAAAGCGTGTCTAAAGTTCTGCATTTCGATATCAATTGACCTTCAATTTGACATTGGGAACGTCACAACGCATATCAAGCGCTCGTAGCGCTGAATCAATCAACGACATGCTTTCTTAGGACATAAATGTCGGTACACAAAATATATATAGGGTACAGAGGCGGCAAATTGACGTACAATTATTTATTATCTACTGCTTTCTAGATAAACGACTAGAAATATTCAAAACAACATTCACTTACGATTCTCTATGGCAAAAAAATATAAAGCGCTACATCGCTAGATTGTCAACAATTAGTAAACACGGAAGGTTAACCTTAAATTTAAGCAAATATTACTTAAAAGCACTGTTTTCTCCCAGAATTTCACTCAAACTTCACTATAAATGGTAATAGGGAGACTAATGGCTTACCTGCGACGTATTTCCCGTTCGTATGGCTTCAAATAACCATCGCGTTCGAATAATTTTTGTATGTCGGGCACGGGAACTTCCATCGGGTCCATAGCTGAATAGTTACCACCCATAATGTCTATATATTCTGCTTGTTTGTCAAAACCGGTACGAACTGCGCAGGCGCTTCACAACCGCGCGAAATGGTATCGCCCGTTTAAATGATAAAGCGTTGTTCGATATTATTATGAACTGTAGACAAGTTTATTACAATTTAGATAAAGTTCGGGTCATCTGTGCCACGATAGACTATGTTTCACGTTTGAATTTGAAGTTAAATGTTCACGGGCTAAGCACTTGTATAAAAAAAATTAGTATCAATCCCTGTTGTAAAACATTATTTGATCTCGTGATAATGTTATCGTTAGTTTACTTACTCGCAATTTTTGATTAACTCATTTACTCGATCTATGTACTATTCAGGTTTCTTCGAATATTCACTTGAAACGATTACTATACACGTGTATAACTCATACTACAAAATCTAGTGAAGGATAAGTAAATTACCTACCTATTTGGTACGGAAAATTACCATATTGACCGACTTGCAAATTAGCTTAATCACTTTATTTATAGTCTACCCACAGCTTTGATCAAGATACCCAAAAATATTTATTTTAGTCGGTAAATGTAAAATATCGTCGCGAATATCTCAAATACTAGACAGGATAAGCAGAGATACGGGCCCGTCACTACAACTAAGTACATAAGCGCTCCTCTGTTATGTAAGCCAACAAAACATTTGTAAGTCGGTACCTAATATGTTATCGCGATTAGGTACCTACTTGTTAAGTCGTAACTAGGTACCGTACCTAATCTATGATAAATCGCTAACTTAGAATAGTATATACGGAGAATGTTTTTGTTTACTATTAGCTATTACCTACCAGTCTTATGTAAGGAACATTAAGAAAAGAGGGTTCTTAGATTAGATAGGGGCCAAGAACTTGACCTTGGGGTACTCCTCCTTTGAATTGCTTTTACTTCTATTGAATTCTTTATGCTAAATAAAACGCGCTAGGTGATATTGGTTTTGACTAAATTATATTATACATAGATTTGATGGAAGTTTTCTGGCATGTATTTTCAATTAATTTTCTAGGCAGGGTCTAGGCAGGCAGGCAGGCAAATGCCATTCCTAAATAAGAGTACCTAGTAGGAATTTTTCTGGACAAAACCTGAGCATGACTGCGCTGGCAGCATTATGATTAACTAATCAGATAAATCGAGTATGTTACATGAATGTGGTGAAAAAACAAAGAGGCGACATGTTTAGGAGAAAGCCAAGTTATACAATAAGAGAGGGCCGATAAATAGGTACAGCGCTCTGAAACTGAACTAGTTCTTCTTCTCCTAATCGCTTAAGTAGAACCGGCTGATACTGCAAAGTCTAGTGCCCGCGCTAGTGCATCTGGAGGTCGAAAGCCAGCATAATCTTGAAGTTTGGTTGAACGATCTTTAGTCAGTGGCAAGCGGCAGCGGCTTTATTCTGAAAGACAAGACGAGAATGATACGAAGAAAGTTGAAACTCCGCTTTCTTCGTATGGCTTAAAGCGGATCTATTCAATTCTAAAAGCGGATTGGTCACGTTAAACACCTGGACATGGAGTGCCCGAAACTAGGAAGTTTGGCAAACAAAAAAGGTAGCCTATGATGAAGCCATTTCATATGTAGGTAATGTACTTAGCTGTTTGAGAATATGGAAATTTTACTCATACAGTAAATAAACAGTGTTTATTGGCTAATGGCTAACAACCAACGTTAAGCGAGTGTTTGAATCCGATTGAGCTTCCTCAAATTGCAGCCATTGCTCTAGCATTTGACAGTTCAAGCATTTGAACAAAATTTCAGTTTGATTTAACCTATCTAATAGCGTAATTAGAGACACAATAGAAAGATAATGGCGCGTTAACGCCGGCGTTATTGCGGGGATCAACAGCTAAGCAATCAAGTCACGCGCGGTGACTTGAGTGCTTACACCAAACTGAAATTTTAGTCTTAAAAATAGTGGACCATCACTGAATTCAGTGAAATGCTAAAGGGCATAATACTAAAGCAGCTAAAGTGGGACAGTAGTGTTATGTCCCACTTTAGCTGCTCAGTTGTTTCAAAATTTCCCTGAGCCCCAGTACCTCAGGGCGTGAGGACCGTTGCCTTACGTGATCGGCCGCCTCCTTTGCTAGCATTACTGCTTCGCAGAAGGAGGCGACCGCCTGCCACTATTCGCTCCGGAACAGGAGTGGGTTTTTAGTCAGTAAAAGTCTGACACTATCTCCCGCCCCGCCCAAGAGCGGGGGATGTCATAAGATGATTTTCCCACTGAAAAAAAAAAGCCCCAGTATCTTGAAATACAAAGTAGCAAAAAGATTACAGATTCAACAAACACTTAGGTGCATTAAGCTGCTGTTCAGACTTTGCCCCATTTACTGGAGTGTCCCAGGTGCCTCCAACCTTGCAATAAATATGGCTTAGTACTGGGTCTGAAAAATATAATCTGGATAAACAGTTAAGATGACACGAGGATGTAAGGCCTTTGAAAATATAAATGGTCTCAGGCCCTACCACAAGCTCTTAATGCGATCTATTTGATGACTTAAACTGAACTGTTAAAGGGATGGAGCTCTAAAGGGTGTATAGCACCATTCCTCTTTCTTGCTCGCACACCTGACATTTTAAAACCGTCATGGTAGGGCCCATGTACTATTGAACAACACCACAGTATAGATATATGGAACAGTACGGAAACTACCTACAAATATTCGAAACGGCACACTCACACAAACATATGCATCGACGAGACTCCTAAGCGTTTCTCGCAGTCCTGTCAGTAGCGAATGCCGCTTAGGAGTCTCGTCGATGCGTATGTTTGTGTGAGTGAGCCGTTTTGAACATTTGTAGGTAGTTTCCGTACTGTTCCATATATCTATACTGTGACAACTCAAGCAAAGGAACAGCTTTGTGACGTCTCTTATATACTAGTAAGGTGATAGCACCAGAGTATTTGAAATCCCCATTAAGAAAAAATATTAGGTACAGATTGGGGAAGTGGTTGATGGAGAATATTTTATTTTACAGTTAATAAATATCATCAAATGCTTGTTATCAGAGAACTGCTAACACTTATCACAATAACCAAGTCTATAGTGTATGATTGGGTCAGCTTGGCAGCTTAGGAGCAAGCAGTCAATTGAATTGTTTATTTATTCAAACTTCATTAGTAAGAAATACTGTACAAAGGTGGACTTAATGCCTTAAGCATTTTCTACCTGTCAACCTTAAGGTGGCATAGGATAGAATAGAAATACAATAATAAATACATACAAAGAAAGCATGGAAAAAATTTAAATAAATAGTTTTATGAACTCATCAGAATAACTTCTTTAGTTTATGTGTTGGCTTTTTATGACATTAAGATATAGGAATAAATTCAAACTCCACCATATTTCTACTTACAGGTATACTATTAACTACTTTAGTTCATTAAAACCCCGAGCGAACGCCGGCGTTCTAACGTCATTGTCTTTCTATTGTGTCTCTAATTACGCTACTCAATAGGTTAAAAGATATTTACTTGTCTACTGGGAAAAATTACAAGAGAATATGTGATAAATTAATAATATTTATTGAATAAACTTATCTATTTAAAGCTAAACTACAGGAGTATAGTATAAATCAAAATATATCTGATCCTGTCCTCTTTGCCCTGCGGACAGCTTCATCGGGCTGCAGCTTCTCTTCCTCTGATGGTTCTTTAGGGTATCCTTCTTCATCTAACTTGCCTTCTTTGTAGTCAGTTACTATCTTCTTGCTGTACACAGCGTCAAACAGTTGCTGTGGCGTGAATTCACTCTGTATTACATTTACAGCCTTGTAAGAAACATATGGCTTCAAATCAAAGCCTTTCAAGTCAGGGACAATGAGCTCCGGTACCATTTCTGGCACAGTTACGAAGCGGCCGTTCAAGTAGTATCCTACATCACGGACTCCTCGGTTATCAACCTCCAACTGTCTATTCTCAGTCATCTGCTGTTGGCGATGAATACGGGAACCTCTCTTGTTAGGGATTACAAACTTTCTGAAATTCCTCTTGCCTTCTCTCGGAGCTGATACAGAAATGCTCCTTTTCGACGCGAAGTTGATTAAATTTGTTATCCTAGACATTTTTTCAAAATGATTGTTGCTATTTTTCAACAATTTTCTAGGTTATGCTTATGTCATTATTGACATATTATGATTTTTTTGACATTTTGAGTTTGACTGGAATAGGGTTGTAGTAAACGTTAGTTTCCGAAAATAACCTCAATTAGTTTATGGTACATACGGACAAACGGGGTGAATAGGAATTTTTACGTTATTTAACAATTTTTGCCAGTATTTAAGTACTTCTATTGTTCATCATTTGTAATAAAAATCGATGCTTTGATAGGAATCAAGAAATAATAAAAATATTGTATAATTATACCACAGAGTACTTTGTAATATAGCGAAAAGTCTAATCAAAGTTCTGTTATTCAGCTCGTTTGACATTGTAGGTATTTAAAACAAAAATGAGAAGTTGTTTATTTCATTTCATTTTCGCTGCCCTATGACTATTTCAATTTTATTCTTCTATGACGGCATTGAAGAATTTTCTGCACTCGCCAATGCATTTAAAACATAAATCTACTAATCATATAAACAGATAGACCCTGAACGACCAATTTGTAGGTCTTGCAAATATTCGTTCAGTGTAGAAATCCAACCAGCAACGCATTAGAATTCATTTTATCGAAACATCAAAAATTCTCGTGTTTTCTGGATCAGCTTAAGTACATACTTACAAAACCGGTCGATCTCATACACCAAGAAACAAAATTAAGAGCCTATTCACTCCAGCCTTGAAGGCACCTAAATTATAGTTGGACGGGAAGACCGCAGCAGGCAAATTGTTCCAGTCCTCCGATGTACGCGGTAAAAACGACGAAGCGAAACGCTTAGTCCGGACCGTTGAAGTTTCCACAATGTATTTTGAAGGCAAGTGAAACAAAATGTAAATTCGCATTCATATAATTTATAGTAAACCTATATACATTTATTTATCCTTCTATTATACTCATGGAACACCAATACAATTACATACATCCAGGAAACAAAAGAAAGGAAAACATATTATATTATTGCGATGAGAATAAACGCATTGCAAAATTAATAGGTACCATGGCTTTTGTAAAATAACATCAACCATCTTGTGTAACGTCGAATCGAGTGTTGAACCTATATTAGATGTAATTTACATAAACCGGTGCTATTTTTTCTTTTGGCAATGATAATTTTTATTGCGATAGTAAGCTGCCAATATTAATATTACAAACAGCCAAGGAACTTATTAACTGTGATGCCACATTAAAATTAAAATAATATCGCGATTTCTTTTGTACACTTTGCTAAACAATCCCTATACATTAAAGAAAAGCTGAAAGTAAAAAATCTATCAACTATCTACATTTTGTGCTCCCATTGAACACTAGCAGTATATCTATAGACAGAGATACTCAACCTTATCCTCTTGGAAAAGCACATAGATATACGAATACATTTTCTAAAGAATTTTATTATCATTTTTTTTTTCGCTCAAACCGCTTTTATCGAAGTAACATAATTTAAAGATATAAATCGCAAGATGAAGCAAAAGGTAGAGTACCGCTGATTTAGGGTGAAACTAGCCATTTTAGCCAACTCTACTCTTTTATATCTAAATAACAGATTTTATATCTAAATGTTTGCTGTTTAACATTGGCACTGTTTCATTTCAGTTAGCACCTTCAGAGTTGTTCGCATTTCTAAGAATGAGATTAGTATATATTCGCAACCCGATTCGTTTGTATTAGTGAATTCTATTGTTTATTGATTGAGCAGTCCGTTACAAAAAGATGAAAAACTTAGATTTTAATAATATTGGATACTAACTAAAATATAGAAAAAACCGAACATACCCGAGAAAGACATAACACATTTATTTTTATTGTCCAAGGGAATGTCAAAAACAACATTAATCGAAATCAGTATCACATTGTTAGCCAAATAGTTATATTTCAATCGTATCGAAAAACCGTAATTCACACACATAAACTGAAACTTTTCGCATAAAGACATTCGTTGTTCACTAATATAATAAATAATATTGTTTTTTTTAAAGTATTATTTAGAACAAGAGAATGTAGTTTTTATCATAAAACTTGATTTTATTTGCAAAATTTCGACAAATTGCACTTAATTTTTGTTATGAGAGTTCTAGGCGGTTTCGACACCAACTAACTCTTTTTGAACTCCTTTTAACGATTCCATTTACTGAACGTCATTTTAATACATATAGATATTGGCATTTCGCTTACAAACAAGAAGTAAAAAGTTCTTTCACTTTTATACAAGAACACTTTGGGACACTGGGCTTTCGCTGGTCATGTGTCGGCAGGTCTCTCATCGTGATGGTTCTGGTCCAATTCTTCTAGATTGTCGCTGGACGAATGGGTCATGTCGCTGAGTTCGTCGATCTGCTTTTGTTTTTTCCGAACGTTCCAGTGAAGGCACTCGGCTAGAGAGTCGAACCAGTCGGAGATTTGGTCTTGTGCGCATATCGAGGGCACAGGGTACACCGACGTCGTCACGTATAGACTGTGGAGGAGAATTATATATTTTAGTATAAGTATCTGGTTAAAAGTAGGTATAAGTGTATAGAGATTTTTGCAATGCAGTCATCAAGATATTGTCGTGAAGATGGTCTTTAGGTAGGCAGTGAGAAAATCCTAAATAATAATTAACGAGGGTTACTTATTATTACTTTTCAAGTTATCTTTTACATGGATAATAAGATTATTACAGCCATGCAAGAGGAATGTTTTTATTCGCACAATCACTACTTAACTGTAACAACGTCTTTTGTACAAAATTCTGTAGTTAAGTTTGACAAAACCGGCGAGTAGTCAACAAATGGAGGGCTTATATGCTTAAAGATTGCCACCGCAACATTAATTAAAAAAAATAAAGGCAACAGCTAATTTTATACGGGATTGATCCCATTAGTACCAAAAGTTGTTTGTATACATGAGTACTTTAACCCTGCCAAAAACAGCCATGAATTTAAAATATTGGACTACTTCGTGATTTCTGAATTATCAAGTTTGATGTAGACAATCAATGTCAAATATCATCCATTTTGTACAAGAACCGTTGATGACATATTAGAGCATACAAACATGACAACATCACGCCTGTATGTATAGGAATATAGGGGTAAAAGGGTTAGGCAGAGATGAACACAACACACGTAAATAAACGATGACATGCATTGTGATATGATAAAGACAGGGCTGACCGAACGTTTGCTAACTCCTCTTCTACAGTATAAGGACCATTTGCGCCACTTCTTGGAACTGAGATATGTCGTTGCGACGTAACCTTGCAAGAGAAGCTGATATTATCGAGATTTAAAAAAAAAGTTAAAATCGTATCAATACGAACAACGCGCGCCGCTTCAAAGTTACGTCACGCAACCGGTAGGCGCGGCTTGCCAACCGCTCCCCAAGACCAATGTATCATTTTTGGAATCAGAAAAACTTACGGTCAGCCCTGTCCTTACATGTCAATGAATATGATACTTACAACTATATGGGGTTAATGTTAAACCATGATTTCTTTTTACATGCAAAGCTGAAGCAATAAGCAAAATTAACCTAAAAAATAAATATTTTTTTTTTACATAAACACATTTTATACTTTTATGAGACCTAATAAACTGTAAAAACTAAAAAAAATATATAGATATTTATGATGAAACCTTCACCAAATAAAAAAGCAAATAAAATCTAAATAACTGTTCCCGCTTAACGCAGACTTCGATGTTTTTTATGGTAAGAGAAGTAGTCTATGACCAATGAACCTCACTCTATGAGTACGATTTGAAGCATAGATAGGAGACGGCATTTTAAATATTTACGCCAAGGCTCAATTTTAAGTTAAGCTCGCCTTTCTTCATAGATTCTAACAATGAATAAAAAATGTTTGTTTTGTGTATAATAAAGACTTAATACTGAAAGTGCTGTGGACGATATTGTTTAACTTCTGTTGGCAAAAAAAACTATTTATTTTTCTTTTGCAAGCCAAACCAGATGTTTTAATATACAAACATGTTCAGAGTCAACATAAAGTAACCCAATGTCTGTCATTAAAATCATTCATTCATTCATTTTCTTTTGTCTGTCAAAAATGTACCTATATTTGAAATAAATATTTGAATTGAATTGAAAATTCCTCACATCTTTTGCCCATTTAAGAAGCCCGAAGTTAATCCTCCATAGTGTATCTATTCCTTGGCATGCCGTCTCCATGTGTAATGTAATGACTAATGATACGAGTGGATGTCCTGTTACCTATCGCCGGGCCTGAGGGTGACCTGCGAGCGGCCGTCGAACGAGACACTGGCCGCACAACGCGCCTCTAGCGTGGGCGTTATCTGAAACAAGCCCCCAGAGCTCAGCTATAACAAACGGATACCTATCATGTACCTAATTGGATATTTTTTGGAGGGAATACTGATATTTACTTTTCGAGTAAAAGAGGATTCAAAAAGGGAATTTTAGCAGCAATTATCATCAAATAAATCCCTTCAATACCCTTTTAATGTTCGATAAACGTACAGATACTAATTGAACCAAATTGGACCTTGAATAGGTTGTTGCATAATACATTTATAAAGTGATAGTAACGGGTGAGTTGACCCTAGTGTAGTTACGCCCTAGTACAGTTACGCATGCTCATTACTCTTATAAATACCTATATAAAACTGACTAGGACCAATATTCGTATTATCATCATCTTCATTGCTTTGTCCCCATGTCACTTGGGGTTAGCGCAACACATTTTCCTCTTTCATTCTGACAGTGGTAAAATAATAATATAATATAGAAATAAATGCAACTAGATTACACCTAGCAACTCTAAATACATATTGTTACTTGAACTATACAACAAAGGTTCACTTAGACAAGGTTATTACAGACTAAATACAACATGCGGGTATATAGGTAACTATGTTCTAAGCGTATAGCGGCGTGCGTAGCGTTACGAGGTAGGCAGAGAGTCGGGTACCTATCGCCGTGCTGCAACGCTTGCCGGTTGCGACCGTCGAACGAGACCCACATGGCGTTTCTCGCTTCCGGGGACAGTGCGATCTAGAATATAGCTTTACATTAACTGTGGAAAATATTTAAGAAGGTATGCACTCTCTACCTATGGCGGACGTTTAGGGGAGATCTGTGAAAGAACTGTTTTATATTCAGTGGCGTAGCTAGGTGATCCATGGCTCTGGGGCAAAAAAACTTGGGCCCCTTTTTTACATAGGAAATCATCAAATAACCTCTCCTGCTCTGGGTGGAGCGGGAAGGAGTGTCAGACTTTTACTGACTAAAAGAAGTTGCAATGATTAAAATAGTGTTGCAACGTATTTTATTTAGATTTCGAAGGTGGTAGAATGTCTCAGTAGTTTAATAGAGGTTTGTTAATGAAGTTTTTGGCGCCCCCCCGAGCATTGGGGCGGGGTACTACCCCGCCTAGACCTTTAGTAGCTACGCCAATGTTTAAAATTTTAAAACAAATTAGTCGTCTATTGCTGCAGAAATCGTTACTTTACAATAAAAACTGTGTGTGTTAGTTTTGATGTTTCTAAAAGTCATAACGGTTTTCTGTTGCTACGAAACAAACTACCATTAAAATAAAATCTTGTTTACGGTCTTACTATCAAGTATGTTTCGGGGTGGCTGGAACAATGCATGATCAATGCATAAAAGAAATTGAATTTAAAGTTTCTTCTACTTTTATTTCAATTGTCTGATGTGTGTTTAAAAAAATTAAGGTTGAATGTCCCTTGTACGTCATAAAGCTAGAAGGTATACTTTTCTGAGACAATTGGATAGTTTCAATCTCAGTGAAGTTTCAGTGTTGTCAAATGAGGTGGAAACAAATAATAAGTCCTTGTCTTTGAGAGTAGTGGTGACCCCGACTTACGAATTGTAGGTCGCGGGTTCGAACCCAGCCAGGTGAATTAATTTGTGTAATTTATTTCATCTCCACTGCTCTCAAAACGGTGAAGGGAACCAAAAATTTTAAGACATGTCCGCACTGGGCCTGTTCTCTTAGAGAGGAGACTTGACATTATAAGGCTGATGCTACGCTAAGTCTTTGTTCAACTTCCAAAATCAGACTTTCCCGAAACAAAACGTAAGACCGTAAACAAGTATAAATATAGCCATATTTACCTTAAGCTCGACGCCAGCCGGCACCACGATAGGCCTGAAGGAGAGCGAGTGCGGGCAGATGGGGGTCACCATGATGGCCGGCACGGACGGGTGGATCATACTCGCGCCCGCCGCCACCGCGTACGCCGTGCTGCCCGTCGGCGTCGACACTATCAGGCCTGGGGGGGATATTGTGCTGGGCTTACAGAGGCTATGCAGGTTCCTTTTTCCAAATACATATATTTTTACAACATGTACGCGATAGATATGCGTCATATCCGTGAACGGGCGCTGTCGGTTGAGACTCTTCTCTTAGCATCTTTTTTTTAATTTTATTTACATTGTCATCACTTAATAGTAACAAGAAACATGTAACCGATATATTTGTAATACATAACATGATTGAAAAGAGTATCCATAGATTTTCTTGCACATTCTTCTCTATAGAGATCTACGCTTTAGAATGTGCAATTAGCATATTTTTTTCTTACTGACTGACTTCATGATATTTCAAAAGTGCCTGTAAATGGTTTATTTGAAATAAAATGTTTTGAATCGTTGAATCATCTCTACTGCTGGTTTAGTTTGTAAAAAAATTAATATTATGAACAGTGCTGAAATTAGCGTTTTATACGCCGGGCGGTGCTAGTTTCAAGTGCAATACATACAAAAAGGACTAGATATAAAAAATTTGTGCCCTGTGTCTGGGCACCGCCGACACCGCGCTGCCCTAATTACGGCACTGGTTAGGTTAGGTTAGGTTAGCCGGGAAAATCCAGTCTTCACTTTTAACTGCCAGTAAAACTAAAATATCATATTGTGCTAGTTGAAATAAGGTCAGGAACAAATAAACTCCGATTACACTGACAGAGAGACGAAAGGGAGGTCTTTGCCCTGCAGTAGGACACCACAATAATAGTGACTTGACAGAGCATTCATGCAGACAGAGGCACACAGTTATTTTTTCAACTTTATTTCGACTAGCAAAAAGTTGATAGTTGTTTGGCAAAGGGAAAAGCAATGCACTGCGTTTCTTTAGATCCGCAGTTGGGGCTAAAACAACCTTTTCTTTCCAATCTATATATATAAAAGGAGAAACTGACTGACTGACATATCAACGCACAGCCGAAACTACTGGGAGTAGAAGGGTGAAATCTTGCACGAGGTTTCCTTTTATGACGTAGGCGAGCACAGAGGATTTTCCGAAATTCACCCCCTAAGGGGAAGAAACGGGAGTCTAAAGTTAGTATGGAGAAACCTGCTTGCGCGCGGGCGAAGCCGCTGGCTGAAGCTAGTTTTTTCATAAAGCAGTAGAGAACTTTAAATATTTTTATTTTTTTGTGGGTTACTGTCATAGTTCTTAATAAGTACTTACTAATATATATCTGTATTTAGGGTGACTGGTAATTAGTGACTGATACTTAAACACATGATTGTACTCATGATTACAAACAACTTTCCCATAGAAACTGTTTTTATATTCTCATTAGTTTTATCACAATAATAAAACAGCTGTTTAAAAACGCGCGCGCGCCTGCGACCGTCGACCGCTCAGCTGTTAGCCGCGTGACGAGGTGTACGTACCTAATCAGTGAATGTACCTACAAACTAGTGAGTATATAAAAAAGTTTCTTGGGGAAAGTTGTTTGTAATCATGAGTACAATCACGTGTTTAAGTATCGGTCACTAATTACCAGTCACCCTATATAATGTGTAAGATGGACGGTCTGAAATAATGCTCTTATTACTATAAATCTTACCATCTCCTTGCACGGAGGTGATATGCTTCCCATCCAGGAACAAATCGATGTTGGAGAGGTACGGCGAGGGTCCTCGGTCCACCACCACTTCGTTTAGCACCAGGATGGTGGTGGGTTTCTTCTTCTCCTTGCCGTCTTTGTCATCGCGACTCTTGCGTAGTACCACGCATTGGAGACGCGATCGTAACGTTAAGGCTGCGTGGCCTGGAAAATATGGAAAGAAAGACTTCTTTACATCACACTAATGTTACAAAGGAAAGAAAGTAAAACAAGTGGTACACAAACTTGTCGTTTTTTTTTTTTTTTTTTTTATTCTTGATAGGTTCGCGCTTGCGACGATGCGGTCGACGATGGAGCGCGCTTACCTAGAAGTAACCTATTCACTCTTGACTTAAAGATTCCCGGGTTGTAGCCATCAGGAAAAACAGATTCCGGCAAGGAATTCCACTCCTTAGCTGTATGCACTACAAATGTGTTCCCAAAACGTTTTGTGCGTATATGTGGGATGTCCACCATGTACCGGTGGCGCATTGCCGTACGCTTGGTGGTCCGATGATGGAACGGGCGCGGGCGGAATTAGGTTATGCAATTCCGACGCACACTCCCCGAAATGCAACCGGTAGAAAACCGTAACGAGTTTCTATATTTTTATATTATATTTTTTTGGTTCATTCTGCGCATCACCGCGCCTCGTGACGTGATTACGACGTAAACCTTCTGTTGTTTTAAAAAAATAAAATTGTGGTTTTTCTTTAGAGTATTAACACTTTCGCATTCGCAAAGATTTTCTTTTGACATCTGTTTTTATTTTTTTATTTGATATAAACCAGTGCTTGACTGCGATCCCACCCGTTTCCGTTTCCGTTTCCGCTAAGACACTTCCGTTGCATCACTAGTTGATACATTTAACTAAGAGAAGGTGCTTACCTTCTAAAACGTTCATGACTTGGTCCTGGAAGTTGTTGAACTCGAAAGGCGTGAGGAACCCGAGCGAGCCCAAGTGGAATGCCATCACAGGAGGCACTGATTGCTGGAAACAAAGAGGAGACACGGGATAAAATAAGCTTTGCCGTAAGTTAGTGTGAATGTTTCAGAAGTTTACAGAATTTACTCGATATATATCTATATATAAAAGAAGAAACTGACTGACTGACATATCAACGCATAGCCGAAACCGCTAGGATTAGCCGCGTGAAATTTTGTCCAAGGCTTCCTTTTATGAAATGGGCGAGCACTAAGAGAGGATTTTTCAAAATTCACCCCTTAAGGGAATGAAACAACTCTGACGCAGCTGAAGCCGCTGGCTGAAGCTAGTCTTTCTATACATGTTCCAATGACATTGAAAACGGAGTCGCATGACTGGACGGTTGAAGGAATTTTGGCGCACCCTACAGTTTTAGAAGTATGCGGCACATGATGTCAAGTCCCACATACCTCCGTTGAAAAGGGAGGATGCTCCAACCAGACGGGTGTCGTGTCTATTCCGGGCAACTGCCCGATAGTTGATTTCGGACTGTTGTGTATGTTCTAATCGAACGGAGAATTCTGATACCACGATGTAGGATTCTGTATTTTTAGTTTCTATGTGGCGTAGCGATAGATGGCACTATACACGTGTATAGGCTGTAAATTGCCTCATTATTGAGTAAAACTTGTTAAATACAATCATAAGGGGTGACCAGACGGTTGCAAACTAGCGTTCCAACCAAGGTGACCTTGGTTTATGTGTTTGGTTTGTGTTGCGGCTACATGGATGTAAACCACGCGCCAACACGTTCGGTGGTTGGGAAAACGCGCCTCCCAACCCCAACCAAGGGGTCATGGATTACGACTGCTCTCTACACGGATTGAAACTAGCAAGATCATCTGGTCACCCCTTTAAATTCATTCACAGACAAATAACACAGCCTAGCGGTTTAGGTTGTGTTGTGTGAGCCTAGAAGAATGAAATATTTCACAAGCATTACATATTTCATAATGAAGGTGAATACTTCGGAAGGAATTTTCTAAATTCGCCTCCTAAAGAAGTTTGTTAGGGGATGGAAGTAAGTACGTTATTTTTGCTGACGAGAATTCCCTTCGAGCACATCATCATCATAATTTCAGTAGAAAGACATCCACTGCTGGACATAGGCCTCCTCAAGTGTCGCCACAACGATAGGCCCAGTGCGTCTCGCATCCCGTGACACTCACCAGGTCATCGGTCCACCTTCCAACGCTGCGTTTTCCAGTACGCGAAGATCGAAGAGTATAATCTGCCTTTCTGCTTAACCTTTGTGGACTACAAGAAAGCCTTCGACTCGGTTGAAACCTTGAACTGTACTGCAGTCAATCCAACGGTGCCAGATTGACATTCTTTACATCGCAGTGCTGAAGTGTTTGTACGAAAACGCCACCATGTCAGTCCGACTTCAGCACCAGACTCGAAACCTATCCTCCTGCAGCAGGGTGAGGCAGAGAGAAGTAGTTTCTTCAAGCATACAGCTTGTAAATAAATGTATGTGAAAATAATAGTTGCTATAACAAATCCTCAGTTTTCTATCTTATTTTACCTGGAACAGCGAGCTAGCATGCAGCAGCGTGCCATCTCCGCCCAAACAGATGATGAAGTCGATCTTGTCAGTCAGATCATCAGTGCCAGCCCTGAAGGTCATCAGCCTCTCCTTGATTGAAGAGAAGTCTCCGTACTCGGCCAGTAACCTGTCGTCCAAGACTGCTGCTTCCACGAATACTACCATGCTTTTGTCCTGGAATCAATTATATAAAAATATCGTTAGACATGTGTAACTAATTCTCTCTGGAATCCTGGATAAATGAGAAGTTCTCGAACTTCTCACTTATCCGTGTAGTGTCATGGCATAGTGTTGATACCGAGGAAGAGTGTATTAAATTGTTGTTGATAGATTTGCTAGAATTAAAAGTGGTTTTTCCATAATGAAATTGTAATATCTAGCCGGGAATTTGGATTTGTGCCCGCTTAAAAACAATAGGTTGGCTCCATGTTACATAATAGGTACTATCAACCAAATTGAAAGCTAGCTTTTCAGTCAAAAATTCATTTGAATTTGTCAAAATTAAACATAAGTTTTACTCTCGGGTCTTCGTCTTCGTTTTACCAAATTCGTCCCCCAAGTGGGTATATCAGATTGATTATTTAAATATTTAAAATAAATATCACTCATTTAATTATTAAGAAATAAAAATATCTAAACCACTTTAAACTGCACTAATTGGTCAGTAGTGCAGAACCACCACCACCAGCCTTTTAAATACACCAGGGTCACAGAATGTTGACCTTTTAAATTATTTTGTTAGATGGGTTGTTGACCATTTTAAACGTGTATTCCCGTTCGTCCCGCCAATTTCGTTCCTCTAGTGGGTCGAACGGGAACTTTATTTTTTATTTTGATTTCCAATGCAAATAATAAAAATGCCTAAAAAGATATTGTAATCAATTTGAATTTGTATTCCTACTATATTATTATACACTGCATTATTTCTGCAATCATATTTAAACTTGGATCTTTTGTTGTCTGTGAAATAAATAAATAATTATTATTATTATAAACCTAAACTTTAAATTATACTATCCACACTTGGATATAATCCTTAATAGTTTTTTTATACACGAATCAAAGTAATTATTTAAATATTTTTATTATACATTAACATTCTCCTAATGTGCCTGTGGTGTTTACATGAATAAACTTGATGGGCATACGTCGTTCATACGTTTATATAGAAGTTGTTATTGGCAGACAATCAAATTCTGCTGAATCTTTCAGATGCATAATTCATTTGAACACATGCACGTGTCCATAGCAAAGAGATATAACAGACTTATTACACATGCATATTGTATTGTTTTTGATATACAGTCGACGTGGTAGCATCAGAAACAACAGACTATTCTATTTTATTTGTTTATTATTGATTATTTTGCTCTGCTTAGTTTGGGACTAGGTGGCTTTGTGTGATAGTTGTGTAATATTATATTATATTCCCTTTATTCATGAAATATTCATATAATTTACATTTTAAAATATTTTTGTTTTTAACAAAATAATATAAAAAACACAATAAAAAATATTAGCCCACCGGCATCGGAAACTGGGTCCAAGCTACCATTGGTCAGGGCTCCTGAGAGAGGAATCTCCTAATAGGAGCCCCGTATTATATTTATTCGGATAACGAATTTAAGACCTATTAAAATGGAAATTCGGAAAATGGATTGTGTGAGGAGTGATATGAAAGAAAAGGGAGTTAGTTATCACTAACTCCCTTTTCTTTCATATCACTCCCCCGATCCTGTCACCCGTCACGCTATCGCGTGACGGGTGACAGGACAGAATGGAAGGAAAAAACGTGTTGCGCCAACCTCAAATAAAACGGGACAAGGACAGGAAACTACTTATAGAATCTAATGTCTTACTTGAAATTTAGACATTTTTAGGGTTCCGTACCTCAAAAGGAAAAAATTGGATCACTTTGTTGTCCGTTCGTCTGTCTGTCTGTCAAGACCCTTTATCTCGGGAACGCGTGGAGGTATTGAGTTGAAATTAAAACCATATACTAAGGTCTGCGGTCCCTTGAAGCTGTGAAAAAATCAAACTTCTGAGTTAACGAAAAAAAAGGATCCAGCCGTTTATGTCGCAAAAAACGTGTATTTCGATACTCTCAAGGGAATCAAAATTCATAGGGTATTCCCGTTGACCTAGAATCCTGAAATTTGGCATGAAGCAAGGTCTCATAGCACAAGTATAAGAAAAAATCTGAAAACTGTAAATTTGTAGTTACGTCACAAAAAAAACTTTTTATGCGATTCGGAAAAGTCTTCGAGACTCCATTCTGGAATTGAACTGTTTACATAGGTAAGTTTGTACGGAACCCTCAGTGCGCGAGTCCAACTCGTATTTGCCCAGTTTTTTTTTAATAATAATATCCTTGTGACTTAAGATCGAGCAGTGGTGGCTTAGTGGTAACGGCTCCGAATTACAAGTGGTAGGTCGTGGGTTCAAACAAGTTTCGTTTAATTTATTCCAACACCACTGCTCTCAAAACGGTGAAGGAAAACATCGTGAGGAAACCGGCATGTCCTAGAATCAAAAATTCGAAGACATGTGACGTCCACCAACCTGCACCGGGCCCGCGTGATGGATTACGACCCGCTCCCTCTCCTAGAGAGGAGGTCTTAGTTTATAGACATTATGAGGCTCATTATTTTATTTATTTTATGTTTTTTAACTTGAGATCTAGCTTGTTTCTTCCTTTCCATTCGAGATTATGCAGAAGTTCATTCCCGATTTTATCACTTTCATAATCTACTTGGCTAAATACGTGTACGATCCCCCCATCCATAATCAATTTGCCTCTGTGTCATATGTGACATTCTCGAACAAACTAGTAATTAATTCTTTGTAACACTGTGATCGTTCCCCTTACCACGACAATGGACGATACTCATTAACATTGTATGAAGTTCGATCAATAATCGCACGACGCGCCATGGCCGGCCATGTGGCCACTTTTTATCGTTTATGATTCAATTTGATCTATTATATCCACCGGTGACTGGTAATTTACGTCTCTGAATATTTGATGTGCGGTTTCAAGTTCATATCAATCAATACACAATCGAATGGTCTTATCTACAAGATAGATGATTCAGTAAAAAAATTGTGACAAAAATAGTCACATATATTTATCATCGTCATCATCTTTTCAGCCAAAAGACGTCCACTGTTGGACATAGGCTTCCCCCAAGTGTCACCATAACGACGGGTCCTGAGCGTTACGCATTCATCGGATTTCCGCGACCTTCAGGTCATCGGTCCACCTTGTGAGAGGCCTTCCATCGCTGCGTCTTCCGGCACGTGGTCGCCACTCCAGAACCTTTCGTCCCCATCGACCATCTGTTCTGCGAGCAATGTGCCCTACCCACGGCCACTTAAGTTTGGCGATTCTTCAGGCTATGTCGGTAACCTTGGTTCTCCTGCGTATATCTTCATTTCTGATGTGATCACGCAAGGAAACTCCGAGCATAGCCTTTTGGGTGACTTTAAGTCTTCTGATGAGGCTCATTGCAAACGTCCCCATTTCGGAGCCATATGACATGTCATCACTGGCAACACGCACTAGTCATAGACTTTCGTCCAGTCTTCTGGGAACGTATTTAAGTGTCTTATGTATACAATAAAAAAAAACATAAAAGAGTGTCAATAGGCATTTTTTATTTCAATAGAAATTTATTTCTAAAGTAGTTTAACATAACGATAAAGATAAAACTAAAGAAATGTACTGATTGAATGTAAAATGTCATTGCCGTGTCGATTATAGCTTGCAGTTCCGCTCTTTGGGTTAGGGAAAATGGCGTGACTGAAGACGCATACCGAGACAAAACCAAGTAGATAATGATAAAGAAGAAAGTTGATATTGTCTTAGAAAATGTTCTAATTGTTCTTAATTCATTAACGCTCAGGCGGTAGCCGGCGCCCGCAAGCCATTGTCTTACTATTGTGTCTCTAATTACGCACGTCAAAAGGTTAAAATAATAATAGCTGTGCTACCACTAACGCGATCCATTTTACGACCTGAACTGAACTGTTAAAGGAAAGGAGCTACATAGGGTGGTTTTTTTTTTTGTAGTTGGGAAAATCATCCAATGACATCACACGCACTTGGGCGGAGCGAGAGGGCGTGTCAGACTTTTACTGACTAAAAACCCACTCCTGTTCCTTCGTTGCCTTTCATGCCAGGGTCAAGTCTTCCTTTCAGAATTAGACCCTTGGCCCCAGTAGGCTTCGACGCTGCTGGGCCCCTAAGGTTTGCTGACATTTTGGAGGGGGTCACCAATAATCCATACTAATGTCTGTTACGCTATCATGGTTAAACTGCTGAACCGATTTTGATGAAATTTGCTACAGAGGAAGTTTGAACTCCAAGGATGGACATAGGCTAATTTTTATCCGTCTTCGATTGCAACAACCAACATTCAAGCGGACGAAGCCGCTGGCAGAAGCTGGTAACTTAGGAGGCTACAATATGTTGAGTAAATTAGATTTTATTAAACAGCCATATTTTTTTTTGTTTTGTAAATTTTTCAATTTGACGTGTACTATTTGGGGGGGGGGGGGGTGCCCTCCCTTTCGGACCGCGCTTGGCTCCATCCCTTTTTCTCGCTCGCACGATATTATATGCCCAGATAGAGTTTTACACAGCTTTTTTTAGTGTTAGGGCTTTAAAAGGATATCGAATACTTTATTAAATAACTTTTTGTCCATTTGACGAGGTTCTGGAGATCTGAGTAACTTAGGAAGTCCTTGTGATGCTCAATCATATGGTATACCATTGCCATATCTTATTGAAAATAAAAATAAAGTAGATAGGAGCAGCATTGGAAGGCAAGGTGGACCGATGACCTGGTGACAGGCGCGGGAATGAAATGTATGCGAGACGCACAGGACCGTTCGTAGTGGCGACACTTAGGGGAGGCCTATGTCCAGCAGTGGACGTCTTTCGGCTGAAATGATGATGATAAAAGTAGATAGGTAGTCTCCATCTTGACAATGCGCATCGACATTGCACACTAGAAATCCTCCAGGATGGATTCCTATAAAAAACTTAGATTTCCGAGCATTGTACGCCGTAAACAAAATAAATTGGCCACGCAATCAGATGGATTTGCGCATGCACATGGCCAATCTGTATCAACGTACCGCGAACAACTTTTGGCATACAAACTATAATTAGGGCAGAGGTGAATCACCTTTCATTGTAAATCATTTTGTTTGGATGAGGCACTTGTGTTCGCGATTCAAAGTAATATTGTGACGCTCGCTGTAGCCTTCTTTACATGTGAAAATATTACCTCTAGGATCTTGTTCGGATTTGTTGTGTGTATGTTTCATGCAATCGCAACTCTGATGAGGCATTTTTAATCATTCCCGAAAAGACAACTTTGAAATGACTGATGTAGGTACCAGGGACGTTATGGATCCGTAACCGTAATCAACACTGATATAAAAGTTTCGGCAAAAGGCAGAGTCTAAATGACAGGTTTTTTGTTAGTTTTGCCCGGCCGAACAAATGAAAATCTAGATTAGAAATAAAACTCAAAGCTTGCTATTTGTATTTTAATTTTATAATTTTAAATTTCTAATATCCGTAACCGAAACTAGCGGATAATCCGAAATAATTTCTTATCCGTAACCATATCCGACACCGGTATAATATTATTTCTATAGTATCGAATCTGTAACCGTATCCGAAATTTCATATCCGATCCATAAAATCCCTGACAGGTAAATATTTATTAAATTACACTATAAATTGATGTTAATCAACTGCACGATAACTTAGATGTGTCGCGAGATCGTTCAAAAGAGTCACCGCGGCCCTGAGGGCTTAGCCAAGTTGATAATCTACAATCGTTAACGTTAGTAGAAAACTTCAAATGTATGGGAATGACATCATCTCAAAGAAAGGCGTTACCGACTGTAGAAAGAGATTCGAAACGAAACGGTCCTAACTTGGCTAGGCCTGCAGGAATGCAAAGAGCAACTGAAGGAACACGAGTGGGGTTAAGTCAGTAAAAGTCTGACATTCCCGTGAGTCTAGCTCCGCCCAGAGTGGGAGAACTTATTTGATGATCACCATCCAAAAAAAAATTCCCCTTTTTTTTCATAGATAGATTTTGCAAATCATCCTTACTTTGTCTTGTCATGCCAACTTGTACAATGTGATTTTAGCTATTTACAAAGTACTTACGAGTATGTACTTACGTCTAAAGTCTGTATAATTTTGTTTAGTAAATTAATGTTTTACGGTGGTCATAAAACGACACGATTAAATATGCTTTGCTCGTCTAAAATAATTTTGAAACATTAAAAACGATATAGAGAATTCACGAAAATAAATCAAATGTTAAATGAGAGATACAATTTCTTCAACTTTCAACAATCATGCTGCAACAAATTGTTTCTTTAAACTTGTGCTTGACTGCAATCCCACCTGATGGTAAGCACTAAGCAGTGATGCAATCGTTGATGGTGAGGCGCACTAGTTTATTAAGAAGAACCTATTTACTCTAAGGTTGAAGACACCTAAATTATAATCGGACAGGAAGACCGCTGCAGGCTAATTGTTCCAGTCCTTTCGATGTACGCCGTATAAACGACGAGGCGAAACGCTTAGTCCGGAATTGTGTGTTTTCAGAAAAGTTTCCGTTCTGAAGCATTGACAATGGCGATCGAATTTTCCAGAGTCGCAGTGTACTTTGTTACAAACACACGACATGAATTGATCAATGAACTAGTCTACTAGCCTTTTATCTTTATTAATATAAACACAAACGCTAGATAATGTTTGTTTTGTAGATCATCATCACGCCAGATTCATGTGGAGTACAACGATTAATAATTTAAACCTAGTGATTTCCGCCTAGTACCTAGATGGACTTTTGATTATGATTTATTTAATTACATACAGTCATCAGTACCTGTTTAGTCGCACATGTGCTTTAATATAAGAGAGCGCGCCTGGCATAGAGATGTCATAATGAGTTTGCTAATATAATTTTCAGTTGAGATCTTTTGAACTCCTTTCAACGTGGTTGATCCGGGAGAAATAACAGCAGTTTCCCACTGAGTGGAAAACTCAAGGCCTACTGACCACAGTAGGGTTTCGAGCCGGATCTTATACTGCAGATCCGGCTCGAAGGACCATTTTAATTTATGTAATTACATCCTTCTAGGGGAAGGATCTAATTGATACGTTTGACAAATAACAATGATAACGACGGCTCTCTATTCTTTAGTTTAGGGCCACTGTCATAAGTTTCCCAGGACCAAAACTAGGACCAAGTCTATGTCATGCATCTCCTCACACTTCTTTTTCAGTATCTAAACTCAACTTACATGAACCAGCCAGTGCACCAGCTGCACAAAGGGAGCCAGGATGCCAGCGTCGTGCACCTTCTTGATGACCAGCACTGTCAGCGGCGGCTTGTACCATGTTAGCCGCTGCGACGCTGGGTCCTGGATCTGCCTGTAATTGTGGAAGGAAAATTTTAATATTTAGCTTAGAAAGCCCCAATTCTGGTTCAATATAAATTGTTGAAAGGTCTCTGCTAATGATGTTTGATTCTTGGATAGTTTTGAAGGGTAATTTAAATATAAATAAATATATTTTTTAATGTATTGAAAGATTCCAATCTTGCAAAGTCAAAGTGTTTTTAAAAGATATTATATTATTTTATTACAGAACAAGGAAGGAAACTCTTGACTTCCTAATTATAAACATTTCAGTATATATTATTTATTATCAGTCAATTTTCATTCATTTGTGACGTATTTTAGTATTATAAATCGTCAACCTTGATTATTAACTGGAACCGTATTGAAAAAAGTAATAAATAATAATGTGATTTAACGTGAAGGTAACTTTAAAAATAAAAGATTTAAAGTAGTAATAGTGGTAAGGCCGTTGTGCTGTTGCTGTCAAACAATCGAATGTATTGACAGAAATCAAGACCAAAAAACAGTTTTATTGATAAAAAGCGTACTGGTTGAATACATATGACCAAGATAACTCAATTGAGAATAGTTTAACAAAATGTTGAGTGTTAAAATTCAAACACTTTCAGAGTTTAGAACAAGTTAATTATCATCTCTGCAAACATATACAATCAAACGGGGCGAATAGGGACGCCTGGGTGAATAGGGACGTCGGCGTCGGGGTGAATACGGACGAATTTAGATTCCTTTGAGAGTGTCGAAATGCACGTTTTTTGCGACACAAACGGCCACATCTTTTTTTTTTCGTTAACTTAGAAGTTTTCACAGCTTCAAGGAACCGCAGACCTTAGCATATGGTTTTAATTTCAACTCGATACCGCCACGCGTTTCCGAGGTAAATGGTCTTGACAGACAGACAGACGGACGGACGACAAAATGATCCTAATAAGGGTTCCGATTTTTCCTTTTCAGGTACGGAACCCTAAAAAAGGGTGATTTCTCAAACAGAATGGCAGAAGCCTGGTCATTACGCAACTCAGAGCGAGTTAGCGATTTGGGTCCAAGGTTTCCTCATGATGTTACCCTTCACCGTTAAATGTGGGGATGATACTCACATAACCATAGCAGAGTTTTTCATTATCCTTCCGCATGGTCCAAATTGCTGTATTGGTGAGGGTGCGTTCAGGGACCGCGTCCTTCTGCAAAATAATGAAACAGGCCGTTATAAAAAATGTTAAATCATATTTATTATGCAAAGAGGTTTAAAAAAAACACTTTTACACATTTTTTTTTTTTGTTTCAGTTTAAACTAGATAAGGTCGGTGTTTCCTAGCTGACTACCCTGAGAAGAAACACCGAAACAAACTCAGAGGTCAAAGTCTCTTTTAAAGTCCATACAGTAACCATATAAGAACCTAATAGTGTCTCAGGTTGTCTTTTGAAGAAAGAACCACACAGATTTGAGTGGACCTGACCAGTCAGTGCAAATATTTGTCAGTATTCGTGTAACTCAACTCAGGACTATTAAGGAGCTCAACGACTTGAATGTTATTAATATGCGTAAATGCTAATCTATAGACTATTCTACTGTTGTACACTATAGTGTATATTATTATAATATAATTTACATGTAATCAGAAAACTCTGGAATTGATAAACGTGTCTGGAGAAGTTATGACGTCTATTGTTGAAGTAAACATTGACGCTTGGTTTTTGGAACGAAAATCAAAACAAAAATGGGACCAAGGTTTCAAGAATATTACAACTTTTGTGTTTCGGCGGATGACTGTTATTATCAACGGTTAATCGGTTCATTTAGAATACGTTTTATTTTGTCCTAAACGACACATAACTTAAAAACATAACTTTTTCTGAAAACCGCATAAAATTGGTAATAAAATGAAGCAGCTCATTTCAAATATTCGTATGAGGAAGAGTGGGCGCGTAGTGGGAACATTTCGCTATCTCTTTTCTACGCGCGTAACCTAATGCTGGTGACGTCACATTGCAGTTTGTGTATCCTTATTCCGTTACTTGACAGTTTTTCTGGTTTTCCCCTCCACCAGATTTGAAAATTTTTATAATTTACTTAATTTTAAATGGATTTGAAAATATTTCTATTTGCGATTTTGGATAAAGTTACTTTTTGATACAAATAATTTAAAAAATGAGTCAATTACAGAATTATGAGGTGTTGTTGATGGGTAAATTGTTCTTTTAATGAATACATTAAGTCTTTTGTGACGTAGAGGTATGACAAAATCACACGTGAAATAAACGTGACAAAACCATTAAACGAAAAAAAAAAAACTAGTAAATAAAAACGACCTCTAGAGTCAAGTTGTTGTGAATATTCAACAAAAACTTGTAATATTACGCGGGTATTGTTGTTGGTACGTATGTACATATAATTTATTTCTACATCAATTATCTTAGTGGAAATCACGTATTACTTAGAAAAACTTTTGGCAATAAAAAATAATTTAATAGTTTATTGCGTTTAAGAGCGTCCTTTTCGAAGTACATTTTCATACAACCGCTCTTACGTGAATATGATGTTATTACACATCTTTGTCTAGATATTTTAAATACACAGCTACCTTGTGGATATTATCTAGGCTTCTACAGAAATCAAAACATAGGTACATTTGTGTAAAACTAATCTAGTAAAGACCTCTGAAAATCTGCTATTTTACGTGATCTTTGGCCCTCCATAATGTACTCATATATTAAAAATATAAAAAAGTACATCAATAGAAGCCTTGCACATTTAATCGAGATTCTGAATGACGACAATTTTTCTATATTCGAGTAAATCACGGAATTACCGAATGCCAACAGAGTTTTCAGGCGTTATTTCTCTTTTTTTGCATTGCCTCTTCATCAAACATCGCGTTGGATTGGGTTAGATGAAGCAACAAGCTTTTAAACCATGCTTGATGTTGACGATAGGCGAGTGGAAAAGGACCCTCTTAAGGTTCATTCTTTATCAGATACTTCTTAATAAAAAATATTTATATGTAAGCTTTTTTATTATTATTAACAGGCTCGCGTTTGACCACTATCTCACTTGATGGTAAGTGATAATGTGGTCGACGATGGAATACTCTTGCCTAGAAACAACCTATTCACTCTTGACTTAAAGAACCCTAGGTTGTAGCGATCAGGAAACTCCGGCAGGGAATTCCACTCCTTAGCTGTTCACACAATGAAGGTATGTGTTTATTATTTTTTCAATTAAATAAATTTAAAACTTTTTAATTTCACACAGGACTTTTTTTTTTTTTTTTTTTTTTTTTTTTTTAAGGTGGGAAATCATCCAAATGACTTCTCGCGCTCTGGGTGGAGCGGGAGGGCGTGTCAGACTTTTACTGACTAAAACCACACCTGTATCCTTCAATTACCCTTTGCGTACTAGGACTACGGGTTTCCCTTTCAGAAATTCTCCGCGGTCCTAGCTAGCGGGCATCGGCCCCGCTGGGCCCCTACGGTTTGCTGACATCTCTTTGAGGAGCGCGAGGATCACTACGCGCTGTTGACGACTGGGCTCGGTCCGGTTAATTACCGAACAGCCGGACGGCGAGCTACCCAGTGCTCGACGTCCGCAAGCCCGCGTCTACCGTGGCTGGTAGTCGGGGTCGGAATTACGACGGCTAGGGCGTGAGGACCTTCGTTCCCTCACGCGTGCAGCCTCCTCCTTCGCTAGCATTACTGCTTCGCAGAAGGAGGCGACCGCCTGCCACTCCTCCTCGCTCCGGACCATAGCCTGAACCAGGGCCCGACGCGAAAGGTCGCTGCCGCCAATTGCCTCCACGAGGACACGGCGGTGCTCCGCCCAAGCGGGGCACGCCTCCACCGTATGCTCCACCGTGTCCTCCGGGTGGTCCACACAATGATGACACCCGGGCGTTGCTTCCGCCTGAATCCGATGCAGGAACCTCCCGAACTTGCCATGTCCGGTGAGGACCTGCGTCATGCGGTAGGTGAGGATGCCGTGTTGCCGCTCCAGCCACTCCTCAAAGAGGGGACTTACCGCCATAATTGTGGCGTGCCCAGCACTGGGTTGCGACAGTCGCCGTCGCCATTCCACCATGAGATCCCGCCGGAACTCTGTCCGCCATGCCGCGACTTGGCGCGGCAGCGGAGTTTCGCCCCGGCGTTGCATCTCCACGCGCAAATCGTGCATGAGTGCAAGGACTGTTGCCTCCAAATCCCATGGTGGCAGGCCAGCAAGGAGGCTCGCCGCTTCGCGGGAAATCGTGCGGTATCCCCGTATCATCCGGATGGCCATGACCCTCTGGCAAGCGTTCAGCATGGCCGCCGGTCGCTTTTGCAGCGACGGCGCCCACACCGGCGCCCCGTAAAGGGCCATGGACCGAACAATTCCCGCGTAGAGCCTCCGGCAGGAGGCGTCTGGACCCCCAAGGTTGGGCAGGAGCCGCTTTAGTGCAGCCCCGGTCCGTTCCAGTTTGGGAGTCAGACGTCGAAAGTGCTCCACAAAGTTCCATCGACTGTCGAGGACAAGTCCCAGGTACTTCATCGTCGACCCGACGTCGATGCGAACCCCTCCTACCGTTATTTGGGAACCCGGTGGTGGCGCGTTCCGAGGGCCATGAAAACACATGGCCTCGGACTTGTGCAGTGCCACTTCGAGTCCCAACTCTTGGATCCTGTCCACGACTGTCGCAACCCCGCGTGTCGCTAGTTCGGCCGCCGCCTGGTGTGACTCCCCCTGCGCCAGGACCAGCGTGTCGTCTGCGTAACAGACCACGCTGACCCCGTCGGGGAGGTCGCCGCGCAACACGTAGTCGTACCCGATGTTCCACAAGGGCGGTCCTAGTACCGATCCCTGCGGAACACCGCACGACATCTCTCGCCGTCTCCACTCTCCCTCGTGACCAGGGTAGATGATGAACCTGTCCTTCAGGTAGGCCTCGATCAGATGACGGAGGTAGTCGGGCACCTGGTGATACCGGAGTGCCCTCCTAATGCTACTCCAGGGCAGGGAGTTGAAGGCGTTGGTGATGTCCAAGGACACCACCACTACGACCTTGCCCCGGGACACCGCATCCCCCGTCGTGAGGGCCCGCACGCGCATGAAGGCGTCCACCTTGGAGCGCCCCCTGCGGAAACCAAACTGGCTGTCCGAAAGATCCGGCCCCACCCGCGCTAAATGCGCGACGAGGCGGTCTGCAATTACTCTTTCAAAGAGCTTGCCCACCTCGTCGAGCAGCACTATGGGCCGGTATGCAGACGGAGAGTCCGCAGGGCGCCCCGGCTTCGCTATAAGGACCAGTTTCCCGGTCTTCCAACGAAGTGGGAACTGGCCTCTCTCCAAACATGCGCTAAACAGCCCTCTTAGTCGAGGCCCGAGTTCCTCCATGGCCAGGACCCAAGCTTTCCCAGGCAAGCCATCGGGTCCTGGGGCGGTATTTTTGGCGTTTAGCCTTCGTACCGCCACTCTCATCTCTACCTCGGTCACCTCCGGAGTAACGTCATCGTCGCCGTCGTGGTCCGCGTTGGACACCGCGGGGGGCGGAGCCATGGACGGGGAAGAATGCTCCCCTCTCGAAGGGAACAGAGCGTTCACCACACCCTCCACGAGCTGGGGCCGGAGACTCTGTGTCAGCGGGGGAGCCCAGGCGCGGAGCTTATCCCGCACCATTTTGTAGGGGCGTCCCCACGGGTCTCCGTTCAGAGTCCCCAGCCACACGTCGCGGGCCTCTAATTTGGCCCGCCGTATTTCCGCTCGGAGGGTGCGCTTCGCCACCCTGTATCCCTCGTACAGCTCCGCCTCTATGGCCTCCGCATCCGGTGGGCGGATGCGGCGCCTGCGGTGTCTGGTGTACCGGCGCCGTGCGGCAACGCATGCCTTGCGCAGTTCCGCGATCTCCGGCGACCACCAGTACACCTGACGCCGGGCACGTCCTGGCCGGACCCGGGGCATTGCCACGTCGCAGATTTCCGACATGGCCTCCCGGAACCACTCCGCCTCGACATCAATGTTGACAGGCCTATCTGGTGCTGGCACCCAGGCCTGTACAATCGCGGCTTCCAGGAGGAGCTCCCGGTCCAGCTGCTTCAGTGCCCACCGCGGACCACACTGGTTCTGTCGGACCGGCGCGGTCGAAGTCTGGGCGGAGACGTCAAACCGGATGTACCGGTGGTCTGAGTACGTCTCCACCCCCTCCATGACGCGCCAGTCGACGACGCGCGGAGACAGAGCGGGGCTGGCAAACGATATGTCTACCACGGACTCGCCCTGCCTCCGCACGCACGTGGGGACAGAACCCCGATTTAGGACGACCAGGCCTACCTCCAGAGCCCAGTCCTCCACCATCCGGCCCCGTGCGTCTGTGTACCGGGAACCCCAAGCCAAGTTCTTGGCATTGAAGTCCCCGCAGACAACCACGGGGAGGGATTGAAACTCGGCGACGACGATGCTCAACTCCATAAGGGAGTTGTGGAGATCGGCGAGAGTTCGGTTCGGGGAGAGGTACACACCTACCATAGCAATGTCCCCGAACCGTGCTGCTACGCAACCCCGTCCTCTCTTGACGCCCTCGAGGGAAGGGGTGCCGGCGGCGGCCGACGAAATTAATGTCACCGAGCCGTTCAGGTCCTGCACCCAGCCAGCCCTGGGTGGAACGTAGTACGGCTCGGTGACCACAGCGATATTAATCGACCACTGCGCCATGCTCTGGAGCAACAGATCCTGAGCGGGGACGCAGTGGTTGATATTCGCCTGGAGGAGACGTAATGGAGCAATTATTGGCAGTCCATTACAGTCTCCTCCCGAGCTCTCTGTGAGGGCCCTGTCGCGGCACACAGGACTACAACTATATGGGCACTTATAACACGTCAGAAGCTAGTGCGCGGTCCAATTGGTCATTTTCTATGGAGAAGAACCGGCAAGAAACTTCACAGCTGTTATTTTTAATCCTTTTAGTATCGGGATACTAATGTTCTCAAATATCTTAGGCCTCGCCTAGTGCAGGAAGTGTTTGAAAATTCTCTTTTTAAATTTTCTAATGACAATAAAATGTTCTAGCATAACATACCTATACTCTGTAATCTCTATTTTAAATAATTATTCTTATCTAGTGCTCTTAGTTGGAATTACAAAGAGTTTATTATCATGTGCTGGAATAACTGGTTACTCATAAAAAAGTGCATACTATTTAATTTAAATGGTCTTTTCATCCGCAAAGTTACTTTCCGACCTTAAGGTAGCAGCGACATTTGCACATATCGGGAATGTGACCGGTTATTTTGTGTCATCATTGCTTTCATAAATATTATAAATACTCAATTGGAAAACATATTTTTTGTGCAGTTTTTGCGGGAAAAAATAACGGCAAAATTAATCAGCAATACAATACCTAATAGAAATCGATTGTTAATTTTAACTACTTACAGTTTTTCAATTTCAATAATCAATAACAACAAAATTAATAAAGAACTTTATTAGTGTTTCTACAGTTCGTTAGAAGTGATCGATCTTTAAAGGTTTTATTTTAAAAAAAATAAGAACTATTATAAGTATTTTGAACCAATCTAAGGAGGAGGAATGAAATTGATCCTAACCGATACCACTGGCCGGCAAGGCGGCAACGGTGACAGATGTGCAAGGGAAAAGAATTAAAAAAATTGCCCAGCAGTGGGATATAACATGCTTCTTAACATCCCTGTGACCCTGCATATAAGTCGTACAATAATTAAAAAAAATATATATCTTGTAATTTGAATTACTAGTCGCAATTAGTAACAACGGAGGCGGGTTGTGTGTATATGAAGGAATTAGTAGTATGTCCTTATCACTGAAAGTATTTTTTTAAATAGCCTTTATAGTTTCCCCTTCAAAGGCCTCCCCTTCTACTTCCAAACGTCTCTGTCTTGGACGATCTCTGGCCAAGTTTGTCCCGCGAACATGATCAGATCGTCACACCACCTTCGACGAAGTCGTCCTCCCTCAGGAGTCCAGTGGGTGACGATCATCGCCTATCTGTCCGGGTGCATTCGTACGACGCGACGTGGCCAGCCTTCCTATTTCAGCCTGGCTGTTTTATCCCCAATAGTATATTACAATAAATCGAAAGTGTTAAAAAAGGTTTTCTTTTAAAATCAAAACACAAATAAATAAATAGCAAGCACATATACCTGAACTTAATATCGGTGCTATAATGATTCCATTGAAGAGCCGTACGTTTGTCACGTTAGAGTCAAAATAACGAACTAAATACACAGACATGAACTGCGACAGTGATACACTTATGTTAATTTATTTAATTCACATACAGGCAGTTCTCGTTTGTTATGCTTTAATTTCGTGCTTAAGAGGACTACAGAGATCCTACAATGAGCTCTTAACGCGATCCATTTTACGACCTAAACTGAACTGTTAAAGGGGATGAAGCTATATAGGGCGCCTAGCTCCGTCCCTCTTTTTCGCTCGCTCGCTTGGTATTTTAACACGTCATGGTAAGACCCCAGCACCCCTAGCCAAGTTACAACCGTTTCGTTTCGATTCTCTTTTCGTTGATCGCCTCGAGTCGGTCACGCCTCCTTTTCCTTTGTTCTGACCACGTAACTGAGCGTTGAGATGACGTCAGAACAAAGGAATCGGAGGCGTGGCCGACTCGAGGCGTTCGACGAAAAGAGAATCACAACGAAACGGTTGTAACTTGGCTAGGGGGGCAGGACCTAAAAAGAGGTTATTCTTGGACGACATACAAAAGAAAGAGATACGCAGACACAATGCTTGCAAATATGAAGCATTTCAGCGATTTACTAAAAATCTACAGATTTATTTATAAAATTAAAATACTATAACGGTAAAACGTTGCTTGTAGAATAACCTGATAAAAGGTCAGAATTATTATGCAAGTTTTTTTTTTATCGATAAAGGTAATTTTTAGTCATCTTCATGATATTTTTCGATCGTATCAAATTAGCTGTACTATGCGTTCCAAATAAGAATAGGATCGATTTCCATGTTGTGACGTCACGTCATACTGTCAAATCGAAGAATTATTATGATGAGCAAAACATTTTTTTTTTATAATTCTATTTATTTACGAACTGTGAACGAAAAAAGTTTAATCAGAATCCAGTTCTTCAATTTTGCTCATCTCTGAGTTCTTCTATTTTGCTCAATTTCTTGCGATTTGACAGTATGACATGACGTCACAACATGGCAATCGATCCTATTTTTATTTGGAACGCATTGTATTATCTTTTGAACACACTACGAGGACCTATCTAGAATTAATCCTGAAGAATAACATGTATTATTCTGATTCTGTTTACTGCATGCAGTGGATCATACATTATACTTAGTGCATTATAAAACTCGCGATTAGCTCCTGTAGTCCTCTTAAAGTTTAAACCCGTTTAATTATTTTCTACCTCAATTTACATTTAGCGTAAATTCCAAGTCATTAATTTAATTTAAGAAAAAAAAAATGCTCAGTTGTTTTTGTCGTTTAAATAAATGTAAAAAGCTTTAGCCACCTGATAGACAAAAACAAGTTTTATAAAAACATAGTTGTGTCAATTTTCTTTATTAAATTAACGTGATGATAATAAAATGTTTGTAGCATTCCAGCTAAGATATCGTCAATGTTATATGGCTATTTTATGAAAACCTGCTAAATAAAAATGCTAACGCAAAATGTCATAATACCATTTTTAGTATTGACTGCAAATTTTATATCTTGAACGTACGCACTTGTGTTATAATAATATCTTAAAACACTTGAATTTTAACAATTAGTATTAATTAATATTGTTATCCTTGTATATTGTTGTTGTTTCCGCATTCAAAGATAATATAAATAAAAAACATTTGTTTTTTGCTAATTTTGAAATACCTGAGCTAAGTAGATTTTTTTTTAATGTTAATTAAAAAACATTAGTATATTAAGATCTTATAATATTGTTATTGATGATATTTTTATGTTGCATGTTTTAATTTTAAATTTAAACTTCACAACACGCTGTACGACATTTAAATATCTATAAATACAAAACATTATGCACAAGAACTAAAGTATTAACCTTACTGGCATTGTTAATGAGCAAAACATGACAGTCAGCACGACGACGTCTTCAAAAACATTAACGAAGAGAAAAAATACCATAAAAAAAGTGTGTACCTCTACTTACATAGTCACTCATAACAGCGTATCTTCACATAATTATGTTTGATTTAATAAGGAGGAACTAAACCCTAACATAATTAATGAAACAATAGAATAAAAAAAATTTCGATCGAAAGTTTTTTGGACGCGGAGGAACCAGGAGGTATGCTCTTCTGTTGAAAGACCAGACAGGTGATATTGGCTGGTGGATCACATCCCTCTCCATTTTTAGATGATGAGTTACCTTTTAGATCTCATGTTCGATACAGCCTGTCCCTAGTTGTCCTCTCCAGCGACGCTCTAAGCGCAGGTCCGTACCCCAAGTGGGTGCTCTTAACGCGTAGTCTCTTATTTTTAAGTTTTTAAAAGTCCTGATTGGAGGCTTTAATTTATTAAGGGCGCCTCAGGAAAGTCTGGTTAAGCAGACGATCATCTTGTGAGTCACTCATAAACAGCCTTTATGTATGAAGAAAATCTATGCGTTTATGTTTATGACATCATTTAATGGGCAGTCAAGGCATATTTTATACAAGTTTCAGCCCGTGGTTTAACAGCGTGGTTAGTTAGTGAATCTATGTCCTTCTCCAGGTTCTAGGCTATATCAATGTTTTTTATCAAGCCGCGGGGCTTAAGCATGAAAACTTATGCGTGATTGTTCGAAAGAGCTTCCGCGGCTTTAGAACGCAAAGAACATAAAGTCTGACAATCCCTCTCGCCCCACCCTCCTCCCCACACACGGGAGGAGTCATTGGATGATTTCCCATCGAAAAAGATGTGAACACGTAACAAACAGCCGTACTCTCGCATTTATAATATTAGTTCGGATTCCTTCGGCAAAACAATCAAGATGTTTTGATTTATTGAACTACAGGGCTTTTTGCACTGTAATTGTTATGAAGTCATTATCTCAAGATCGTTTAAACGTTTATTAGTTGTTGTTTACGAGTTTTTGTTATTACATTTATATGTGCAATAAAAAAATACAACTCAACATTCGTATAGTGTCGCTCGTGCTCGGCTCCTCTAGAGTCGGTCCACGCTACATGAATTTGAGCTCCGCTCGTGCTCCGCTGTGTAGACGCACCTTTAGTTGTTGTGATTTGTCATTGGTATTTTATTATTGGATAAGCCCGGTATACTGTTCCCGAACATCACAGCTTCCGTAAGCCAGAATTTCAAAGTGGAGACAATTAGAAAAGCGGAGAGATAATGAAGTTATAATCAGTAGAGGTAAAAACTCAAAAACTACTGAACGGATTTTCATGCAGTTCGTTCATTCATGAGGAAGGTTAAGATCTACAATACATGCATATTATAGTAGACAAAAACCGAGAATTTTAACGATTTCTAACATTCGTGCGAAGCTGGGGCGGGACGCTAGTCGAAGACAGAATCAGGTCAATTGGCACAAAGGGAGGTTTACAACTAAAAGCCCAGGTGCCAAGCACTACGGATTAATATTGCTGTGTCTTTGACCATGGCTTTAATAGTAGGTATGGACGAGTTTAAAGCATACATTGCTTTTGTCCAACTTCCATACAACAAGTAAATCTGGATAACTGGGAGCTCAGAGGACCTAGGATTTTTTACCACTTATAGAGGCAATTATTTATACCGTTTTCCAGGTTTAAAGTGATATTTTCTCATTTACAGAAGGCTTCGCGAAGAGATTCGAGTGTTTCCGAAGTCCCAAGTATAGTACCTCCATAGTTGGGACTTTTTATCTCTGTATCTTAAACAAAAGATGCATCTAAAATTATATATCTTAGAGAGGTTTTTTAATGCTGTAGTGTCGGGAATTCTGTATCATTAGCTAAAAGTTTGACACATATCAAGAGTAAAATAAAAGTGTAAGACGAGCTTTGAATTTAGAAGTATGTAAAATAATTTAGGCTTTTGTTAATAAGGACCAGTTTTGGACAAACGAAATTGGTTTTCATGTACGAACGTCACTGAATTTTAGTACTTTTCGACTACCCTTACTTATTGAATAAAGGGTACAATAGTCGAAAAATTTGTTAACTCGTTGAGTAGTGTAATTAGAGACACAATAGTAAGACAATGGCGCCCGAGAGCCGGCGTTCGTGCGGGGATCAACAGCTTAATGTTTTCCGTGTTTGTTTACCTTAATAAATATGATTGATGTGTAGTGTACGTATAGCTAACACTAAAATATATTTCGTTCAGATTTTTTCAAGGAAGGACCTTGTGCAGTCTTGTCAGTTCGCCGAAAGTCAATTCAATCATAAGATGTCGTGAGGAACATTTTTAGTATTTGTACGAATATAAGAATAGGAAATAACAAAGAAACGATGTCTGAACGATATGAAAGATGAGATACTAGAAAAGGGGTTAATTGTGATAACGACTAATAGACGAAACGAATATTGTCTAGTATGAAAATATAAGTCTCAAAGAGCTGACAACAATATTGACGGGATTGTTGCAGGATTGTTTGAAAAAGTTACTGCGCTCTTGGAACGCAGGAACATGGTAGGTTTTAGCCAGAAAAACTCTGACACTCCCTCTCGCCCCACCCAGAGCCGAATAAGATATAAATGATTTCCCAATTAAAAAGAAAATGAAATTTTGAGAAAGACACCCAATTAATTTGGATGAGGGGAAAATCATGACATTGAACGGCAAACAAGTGATGTGATTATAACATAGCATAATCAGCCTTTTTAATGTTCCCACTGCTGGAACTCAGGCCTCATCTCTAGGAGAGTGATTGGAGTGATGTGATTATCTGGTAATAATGCACTCTTCGAGTCAAAGCTTCAAAGTCTTGAGCATCGATGCCGAGTTGCACGCCTGTCGGTTTTTTACCCATTGTATTTAGGGGAGTGTGCGTCAGATTTGCCTAGCTTATATCCGCCGTGCTCATTCCATCATCGGACAACTTGACATACGACGATGCGTCACCAGTACATGGTGGATATCGCAGCCATACGCACTAAACGTACTGGGAAAACATTAATTGTGCGTACAGCTTAGGAGTGAAATTCCCTACCGGAGTCTGTGTTTCCTTAGAGTTACAGTTACAATCTAGCGGTCGATAGGTCAAGAGTGAATAGGTTACTTCTAGGCAAGCGTGCTTCATCGTAGACCACATCATCGGTTACTATCAGGTGAAATAGTTGTAAAGCGCGAGCGTATCAATAATAATAAGTGGAGGTTGTCGACATGTGGTAGGTAGACTCGGCGATCGTGGTACCGGTAGCCGTGTTAGCCAATGGCTTTATAGCCAAGAACCTCAACCAATACCCAAGGATACTCGCGTTAGGCGACTGGATCAAGGGCTTGATTCAGAAAGCGGTACTCCTGGACACGGCTCGTATTGTTAGGTTCCTTTCCCTGGAGTCCTGACCGCCGGTAGCTTGGACCCTGTTCCCAATACCGCTGGGCTACTATTTTTAAATGTTTCTATATGTCAATATCTAAAAATGTAAATTATATTGTAAATAAAGTAGATAATAATAAAAAAATACAACTGTTTCGGTCTTCAAAAGAACTATTATAGTAAGCAACGAGTTAAATGCCAAGATGGTTTCCTTTCGTACTTTGATCCATCGCATGAGGCTATTAAGAATAATTAAGCTCCATAATTATTTGAAGGTCGAATGATTTGGATTTTGTACCTGAGATTTGAAGCAATTTTCATGTTACTGTAAAATTAACAATGAATTAGGGTAGTGTGTGATACCATTATAATAAAAAAATATGCTTACAGAAGAAATAGCAAGTAAGAATACGAGTTGAGAGTGAAAAATAAATACCTACAAAAGTATGGGAAACGCTGACAATCCAAAAATACTCGATCTTATCAAAAAGATAGGAAATTTAATCATTATAATCATGAGCACTTGAGTTTACCTACAGATATTAAACTGACATACATACTGATCTAAAAACATAGTTTTATAGTTTTGTATATTTATTTTCCGTCTGTGACATGGTTTTTTTATGCTATTATTCATGCTTATTATTTCTGAACCTTTATTAGAGCTCATTTTTATAATAACTACAACAATGCTAATTGCGCGGTTGCATACTACTAATAACTAAGATTTTAAAGTGAACTACCAGTTAAATTTAATTGCATTGTTATGTGTACTTATTTTGTAACATACCTACGATCGAAATATTCTTCTCTTGCCCTATCTAGTTCGGTCTTTCCGGACTCATGCGAGAACTGACGTCGTAACATTTTGAACACGATACACTTCACTGTTTTAACACTGTCATTATTAACAAAAACATTTCTATGAATGGGATGATCCCGATTTTGAATAAAATATTCCACTTTAAGTTAAGACATAGCTGCAGTAACATGGAACGTTTTCCGATTGGTGCGGTGGTGGGGCGCGGAGAGGCGCGCGCGCTGATGCCGACTGCGGTGCGCAGGAGTCCACACAAGCCTCAGCTCGTCCCAAGTGACAGTTCTGACCTTGGCGTGTTCGCGCGATTATCGTGAGCGGTGGTTCACGAACTGTTACTTGTAAACTTGTAAAACTAAACCTGATCTTATCGCTCGGAAGCGACCGTTTGTCCGAGTTGATACGCGTTCCTAACGTCAAACAGACTATTTCTAGTAGCGACTTGGTCCCGCTGTTTCTGTATCTAATCAATTATCACATGCATGACGGTGCGGATATTCATGTTATTATTTGTAATCTGTATGTCAATGATAGCTTGTTGAACATTGTTCAAGAAGTTAACGATAGATTACGCTATCTGACCAATCAAACATTTTAGAATCAAAATGAGATGCAAATAGCTATGGCATCAGGAGAGCATGAGGTTGACAAGGGCCGTCAGCTCCTTCAGAAGCTTCCCCGACGCCTGCGCGCGTCTCCGATCTCAAGGGTGTTTGGTGGTTAAGCGCTAATTACTTATATTGGAATTAACCTCTAAACATCCAGCAAGCAGCAGCGTGGGGACATACACCCGGCATCATCAAGAGGACGAAAGGAAATATTTACTCCTCAGAATCAAGGAGCTCATAATAGAAAAACTATTAATCCGCCCTTACTCCGCATGGGTGCAAATCCGCATCTTAATCTGTTGCGTGTTATGGGAGGAATTACTGGATAAGCAGACAAACGCGGAAAGTGACTAATTTCTTTTACACAAAACTTCAGTTATATATAATCGAATAGATTAGTTTAAGGATTAACATCAGAGGGGAGTGGCGCCATATGCTGAAATATAGGGTCTTCCAAGTTCGGCACTGGATGTTGTTCGTCGTTTTTGTCCAAAGTCTATGACTAGTGCGTGTTGCCAGTGATGACATATGGCTCTGAAACATGGTCGCTTACAATGGGCCTCATCAGAAGGCTTACAGTCACCCAAAGGGCAATGGAAAGGGCTATGCTCGGAGTTTCCTTGCGTGATCGCATAAAGAATGAAGATATCCGCAGGAGAACCAAGGTCGCCGACATAGTCCGAAGAATCGTCAAACTAAAGTGGCAGTGGGCAGGGCACATTGCTCGTAGAACGGATGGTCGATGGGGCCGAAAGGTTCTAGAGTGGCGACCGCGCACCGGAAAACGCAGCGTTGGAAGGCCTCCCACAAGGTGGACCGACAACCTGGTGAGGGTCGCGGGAGTGCGGTGGATGCGAGAAGCACAGGATCGGTCGTTGTGGCGACGCTTGGGGGAGGCCTATGTCCAGCAGTGGATGTCTATCGGCTGAAATGATGATGATTTCTTAGTTCGTGCGTACGTTAACAATAATCTTGTGACTTTCTGGCAATAAAGTTATTATATTATTTGCTACTAGCTTTTGCTAGCGGCATCACCCGCGTGAAAATAGGTTTCTCCATACAAACTTCCAACCCCCGTTTAAGCCCGTAGGGTTGAAGTTTCGTTTATAAGGAACCTACCTGCCAAATTTTAAGTTTGTAGGTGTTATAGTTTTTGAGATTTCGTGATTAATCAGTGAGTGGTATTTCGCTTTTATATGAATAGAAGATTCTTCGTATTTGTTTGCCCCTGTTTGAAGCCGGAGCGGGTTGCCAGGATATGACTGTATAAAAGATGATAATTATAGGCTAATTTATAGGAAATATTGACCTGCGCCTACCCTAAATAAATTAGCCTAATGACAGGAGAATGATAATTCAAATACAACGTAAATCAAATTCTACCTTCAAATCAAGTAAAAGCTCACGTTTTAAATAAATTGTTTCATTAGCATATTGTTCGTGGAGACCAAATGAGTCAGCATTGTTAATCTGTGCCGGGTCGACATTGACCGATATACCTGCTCGACTGACCATTGGCTGACCGAGTTCGTGAGTAGACCCGTACCGCAGTAAAAAATAAAAGTTTTTCAGTTATCAAATTCGTTTCAGTAGATGAAATCGTTGAGGTTCGTGATTCAATGGAAAATAATCTGATGTGTTTCGTTTTATAAAAAAATAAAAGACGATATCTATATATAACATGATATCACTGGTAAAGCCACAATATACTTAGGCAAAAAATATAGTACAAAACTTGCCTCTCAGCGGAATATTAATAAGTTACCTTTAGAAAAAAAAAGACAGTGTTGTTGTTAACATTATAACTTCAAAAATAATAGTAACATGTGGATAAAAATAAAAAAAAAAGCAATTTATGGAAAGTTAAAAAGAGAAGAAAAAATCAGCATAACTTATTTGTATTGTAGGTAAGTATACAAACGCATTTGCTCTGTGCATGCTATTAAGAAACGTACTGACGTCATAGACTCTAGATACACAGCCATATAAAACGCAGAAAAAACGAAAACTATAGAATTCTGACGTCACCACGGTCCTTCGAACTTCAAAAAGCAGTAAACATACAGGCTCATGTATGTGGGTTATGGAAATAATTTTCCTGGCCAATAACACTACGGCCAAGGCTGTTATGAGCCGGTAGACTCGAGTTAGTGTCAACACGGCAACATTGACCGACATAGAACATCGCGCGTTACTAGTTTCATCATCGAAACGCCTCACCTTAATGATTTGGCGAGAGAGGGGTGCCCCAAGTTACGTCATACTTAAGTGAAAACATGGCAAGGAAGGTGACATTTTCGAAATTCGACGTACATTTTTTAACGCCGTTTTTGGAAATGTGGTACCTACGGCAAATGTGGCGGCTACCGACGACCAAGATGGAGAATGTGTACATGATTATTAAAGACATAAAGTAATCTTCTTATAATTAATATGTCTATAGTACAAGTATTTATTTCATAATCAGAATCAGCCTTATAATGTTCCCACTGCTGGGCTGGGAGTCAGGACTCCTTCCTCTAGGTGAGGAAATGGGCCGTAATCTACCACGCGGGCCTAGTGCTAAATGGTGGGCATACCGGTTTTCTTACGATGTTTTCCTTCACCGTTTTTCAGGTTTTCATTTATTGTAATATATTATTAAGTTTTGTTGTGCTCTTCTAGTTGTTCTCATATGCCTATATCGTTAAGGTTTGCTGTAAGAAATATGTGTATATTACCTGTCCTGTTTAGATTATTTTTTTAAATTGTGTGTACCATAAAAATCCTATAAGAAAATTAATCGTTAACAGTATTAAGTAAAGAATTTACCGAGCATGCTTATCAGCTGATTTCCTTCCAAGCGGAAGTAAATGAGCTGATAAGAGTTTACCTAAACAACTGCAAATCCTTGACCAGAATACTTTATCCATTAGGATTTAGTACATGGTCTTCAACTTTATTGAAACAAAACCAAAGACAATGAGCCATTCTGGCAAAATTTAAGTCACTAGGAATAGGACATCAGCAAGACAATAAATGGCTTAACATTTTGGTTAATCTAGGTTTAACGAATTTATTACTCATTAAAAACAAAACATAGTTCACTTAATAATGAGCGTAAGTAAAAATAATAAATACAATATAACATACATAGCACAGCATAACATATTATTTGGTAGATTATTATATAATTCTGTTAAGGTCGGAATTCTCCAATAAAACTAATCGCGTTTTAACGTTTGGCTCGCATAATCGCGTTTAGCCGCTGTCACTAGTGTCACTTATCTGTATTTTTCTTTTGTTGTATTTTTATTGATTTCAATAGAAACCTACATAATATCCATAAGATATATGTGTTTTCAAAATATCTAAAGAAAGATGTGTAATAATGTCATAATCACGTAAGAGCGGTTGTATGGAAATGTGTCTCGGATTGGCCACTCTTAACTAAACAAATCAAAGAGTGACTGTGTGAGTATTCCGCCAGATTATTGACAATATGGTGCAGGGGCCATTGACGTGTTAAAATGTTAAGCGTGCGAGCGAGGAAGAGCTATATATCCTATATAGCTCGCCGCCGGGATTCCGATCCCGATTTCCGGCCACCGTAGGCGCGGGCTTGCGGAGGGCGAGCAATGTGTAGCTTGCCATCCGACCGTCCGGACCGAGCTCAAGTCGCCGACGGCACGTACTGTTCCACGCGCGCCTCAAGGACAGGGATTGAAAACGGTTCCAAAATACCGGTAAAATACCGGTATTTTGGGGTTCCGATACCTATACCGGAACAGGAACCAGAACCTAAATAGGAACCTCTAAGAACCTTTATTTTACCGGTTCTTAGGCAAAGCGAGTCTAAACTTGTTTTTTGAGGTGCGTTCGGGTGACCGGCGCGATGCAGCGCGTGGCGGAGTGTAAGGAGAGGGGAGTTTGTAGGAAATCACGTTTGTATTAGTGTTTGGTGGATCTTCTGTAACCAACGCGCGCGCCTCTCGCTCGTGTTTGTTTGTATTGATAAAATTATTGTTTTAAAATCATGCGTACCTATTTGATTGTCTTGTTTTGTGTGTAAATTAGTTGTTATATATTAGTGTAATAGGTAAAATATATTAGTATAATAATCTATTTTAAGAAGAAGACGTTACTTTAATTATTAATACGAAAACTGACAATGGGCAGAAATAAGTCGAATTTCGTCTATAAATATTTTATATATGATGAACATCAACAACATTCTACATGTACTGTCAATGACTGTGGTGCAGTTATAAAGATAAGTACTTACCTAATTAATGTCATTATTTAATCTATTTTCATTTAATAGGCTAAACGAACTATTTGCCTTCGTATAAGGGGTGAACCAGACGGTTGCAAACTAGCGTTCCAACCAAGGGGACCTTGGTTTGTGTTGCGGCTACATGGATGTAAACCACGCGCCAACACGTTCGGTGGTTGGGAAAACGCGCCTCCCAACTGAAGGTCATGGATTACAACTGCTGTCTACACGGATATTTTTTTTTTTCAATTCTATTCTACCGGAGACATGATGGTCCGCGCCATTTTTTACAGTGTTCTTTTTGTTTGTAAAAGTTTAACAATGGCATTCTGTCGTGCCCTCACCTTAACATTTACTTAAAAACTACGCGAGTCCACCTCACTCATTTTTTTTTATTTTTTATTTAATAATTTTTTTAAATATTTTTTTTTAGTTTTTTTTTATCTTTTTTTTTGTGTGAATTAGTTGTTAAGTTAGTAATTTATTTATACCAATTACTTTTTCTTATATTACAATAGAACTTGACACATCAATATATCAAAACTATAGACGTATCACACCGTCAATCCAACACCGCCGCGAAACGAAACTCCTCAAAAAACCGTTCCCAACGATATCTGTTTGCTGAGCGCTAACTTTACAGATTTTGTCACAAACAGTTTCCCTGTAGAATCCCGCCCAGCGACGGTATTGGATTAAAGGTGCGATATGCAAGGTATTAAAATAAACTTATTACAATGGTTAAATTGTTTCAAAATATATGTTACACACAGTTTTCTTGTCACATTAATACTACATGTTACATTATGATTATATCTATATTTTTTTTTTTAACGACTATGGATTTAGGGTTGGTGAGTAGAGTTTGGGTACTGGGCTCTTGTTGATCTGCCACCTAGAGTCTTCACTAACTCCATCAGAGCTTCCACGACCACGGTGTCTCGATGCTGCATGGCCGTCTTAAGGTTGTATTCGACGACCACTTTAGAAGGCGCATCCATCGCTTTACGGGCGAAATGGCCCGTGGCATCGTCGGCATCGTCGGTGTAGTACACACAGCTGACCGTGTGTCTCGACACTGCAACAATTGCATGGGAGATGCTGTCGTGGATTTGGAGCCTCCTTGACTTGGTGTTTATTATGATAACGCTGTCGCAGGTCAACCCCTGAGCTGCGTGGATGGTGAGGATACGCGACCCTTCGCCAGACCCATAGCCCTGGTCGGCAAGAGAGGCTCTCTCTTCCTGCGTTTGGACCAGGAATAAGGTGTTCTGGGCGGTTATCGGTATGCGCGCTCCCGTGAACCTTTCTACTTTCAGAGAGTGGACCCGCGACAGCGAGGTCTTGGAGGAGTATATACCGGGGTATATCTCACTCAGGGTCAGTGCTATGTCCATTGGGTTCCGATGCGTACAGAGTAACTCCTGGGTGATGCCAGCCACCAAGTTTGGACGGGTGTACCTTAACTCAAAAAGGTTCTCTCTGTCCAAAAATGGTAGCTGATTCACGTCTCCGATGAGAACGACCTCGCTCGCTCCAGACAACTTTACTGCCATGACTATTGCCCCAAAGTGGTTTATGAGGGCTTCGTCAACCATAAGGCGACACATTTCTCCTCTGGTCTGAACCCGTTGGCTAAAATTGAGGCCATAGTGCGCACTTTTGTCTTGACACGATCTCCTAATCGGTGCGCTAGCTTCTCTCTGAGATCCTTAGCAGCTTCGGTTGTTGTGGTCACTACGATATCGCTCTCCTCGTCAAAATGTTTCACCATCCAGGTTGTCTTGCCGCACCCTGGGACTCCGTTTATCCACTTGATACTGGGTACCGCCCAATGCGCTTCCGAAGCCGGGGAAGCGGAGGCCCCCGAAATGGATTGCGCCATTTCGAGGATCCTGTCGTCCAGCATAATTTTGGTACACTTGGCAGTAACCACTATCGGGTCGTCTTCGGGTGTGTGGAATGTTACTTTCCCTGAGCGCTCCGTTTCCACCTCGTCCAGGGTCACAAAGCCACTCTTCGCGCTATAGGCTGCCATGTACGACCCCGTCATTTCACCAGCAATGACCTGGGATTTGACGTTGTCATACACGGCTGCCTCTGCCTCCCCGAGTAAGACCCTTAACAGACCCTCATTTTTCCAATGAAAGGTCTGCAGAATCTTTCTACATGTCGCGAAGTTTACCTCTCTGGTTGCCCTCACGACTGATAAATACTCGAGGAATGCGCTCTGTACGTGGTCTATGATACCAGAGTTTACAGCGAGGGTCCGAGGGCTGACTTGCCCTTTGTCGGCACTGGTCGGTTTGGGTTTTGGTTCTGGTGTTTCCCTGGGTTTCGGTTTGAAAAACCTCATGACCGCTGACTCTTGCCGCTCAGTTGGTGATGTGCGGCTGGTACTCGGGAGCAGTGCGCTGAGGAAGGTGCCGATTGCTTTGAGACGGCTCTTGGACCGGGCTCGGTCCTCTGGGCTGATGTTCTTGCCTTTGTCCCTCTTTTCTTTTTCTGCTACAAACTTTTGCTGGGCCCTTTCAGCTCCGCTCGTGGTGTTCGGGTTTTTAGTGGAACTCATCGTGCTACCTGTGTGATCTTTGGGGGCTTCGAGGAAACTTAGAGTTTCCCCCCTATCCTCGTAGACCACGACCTCATGCTGTTCTGAGGCTTTAAGGCAGCCGAAACGGTCTGCGATGTCTCCTCTTTCACCACCGACCGCCATAGCACCGATGCTGATCGTGCGGGGTGCTATGCACGTATTTTCACCTGCCTCCCTGATCTTTTGGAGCAGCGAGCTCGCCTGGGCAAAAGGGGTCTCCGCTCTCCACTCGAGTAGTGCGATTGTCTTTCCTTTGAATCGCACTAAACGGCACTTGTGAGCGGCTATCTCCTCCTGCTGCAGCGCGGCGTACTTGCTTCCTTTGATGTGAAATTGTGATTCGGGCTCCAGTGCGGCTTGAAGCAATGCAGAAACTTATACCCAGCGTCTCTGATTCCCTATTCATGAACAGGGCGACCCCTCGGAGTCTGATACCGGGGACTCCGTCTTCCGCATACCAGGAATTGTGTTACCGGTATGTCGGTTGGGATCGTCTGTTGGTTTATCCCTGTTGTTACTACCGCTAGCGCTGTTACTGGTGCTGGTTGTGTGTTTATGCTTCTCTGTGTAATGGAAGGTGACGGGTTTTGTGTAATTGGAGTTGGTGTTGTGTTTGTACTTTGCCGTGTAGTTGTGGGTAATGGGTGTTGTGTATTTAGTGTAGGTGTAATGTATGAATATACATATTATATGGCATGTCTTTCCATTTGCCGGCGGCATCGGCGACGGTACGGCGTTCATACATTTTTGTTTCCCCGCAGCTGAGCCGATGCCGGTGCCGTAAGTGGAAAAAAGGCCATTAGGACAAATATATAAGTAAGTTTAAATTATCCTAATGGTTGAATTAAATACAATAAAAAATAAAAATAAAATTAAAACATCTGACGATCGTTTCTCCCATGATACCTAAACCTACCTAAAACCCCGGTCAATAAATAAATAGGTAGGGATGGTGTTTATTTGTCTTTAGGTATATCGTGTTTAGGACGGAGCTAAATGGACGAAATATCTTGAGTTGTGAGTCCGTAAAATGTGTCCCTGTTCCTGCATTCGGTTGCAAACAAAAGTTCTGTTTGTACCACACGGAGCGCGGCGACGCAAAAAGAGTTGACTGTTGACTAGGATTTCTGTATGAAACCGCATGCAGCGACTTTACGAACTCATAACTCGAAAAATTACGTTCGTTCGACCTCACTCTAAAAAAGTATAAAGAAATACTAAGTTTATTGATATATTAAGCTGTTGATCCCCGCACGAACGCCGGCGGTCGTGCGCTATTGTCTTACTATTGTGTCTCTAATTACGCTACTCAAGAAGTTAAAAGGGGGAAGGATGCGCTAACATCGCAATCAGAAAACCAAAAACTCACACATCTTACATCTTGGGCACGCCACAATTATGGCGGTAAGTCCCCTCTTTGAGGCGTGGTTGGAAAGACCTCACGGCGTCCTCTTACGCATGACGCAGGTTCTCACCGAACACGGGAAGTTCGGGAAGTTCCTGCACCGGATTCGTGCGGAAGTGACGCCCGGGTGTCGCCACTGTGCGGACCGCCCGGAGGACACGGTGGAGCACACGGTGGAGGTGTGCCCCACTTGGGTAGAGCAACGCCGTGTCCTTGTGGGGGCGATCGGCGGCGGCGATCTCTCGCGAAGGGCCTTGGTACAGGCCATGGTCCGGAGCGAGGATGAGTGGCAGGCGGTCGCCTCCTTCTGCAAAGCAGTAATGCTAGCAAAGGAGGTGGCCGATCGCGTGATGCAACGGCAACGGTCCTCACGCCCCAACCGCCGCCGGGATTCCGATCCCGATTTCCGGCCACCATAGGCGCGGGCTTACGGACGGCGAGCAATGGGTAGCTCGACGTCCGACCGTCCGGTTACCGGCCGGACCGAGCCCAAGTCGTCGACGGCGCGTATTGTTCCACGCGTGCCCCAGGGAGATGTCAGCAAATCGTAGGGGCCCAGTAGGATCGAAGCTTACTGGGGCCATGGGTAGTGTCAAAACGAAACCCGAAGGCAACGAAGGAACAGGAGTGAGTTTTTAGTCAGTAAAAGTCTGACACTATCTCCCGCTCCGGATGATTTTCCCAACTAAAAAAAAAAAAACATCTTACATCTATGATCAGTGTCATCACAGTCGCAAACCTACAGTCACTCATAGACAAGGACAGAGATAAGAGCCGGCGTTGTCGTGCGAGCGAAATCGCGTTGGCTGCCGAATGAACGCAACTACAAACATTACAATGTTTGTGACTTGTGCAGCTAAACAGTGTTTTAATAATACCTACATTATTAAAACACTGTTTAGCTGCACAAGTAATTTTGAACTGTATTTATTACAAAAATAAAAATGAGTGTACTTTAGACCACACGAATGAAGTAAAACTTCACGGAAACGCATATTTGTACTTACTTTTATTAACCATCTTGGCGACAATCTATGTAGTTGTAAAGTTTCAACACACTTGTGATTATGTTGACAAACAAAGTAGACGCGGACACATGAATGGCGGCAAAATGGCAAAACAACTTGCTTTGTCTGGCTCGGCCGAGGTACGAACATCAATAAACTTCGGTTATTCAATCCTTGCTCCGAACACACATCCCCTCTTCCGTAAGGAACCTTTAAATCGGATGACAAGGAACCGGTATAACATCATCCGATTTAAAGGTTCTAGGAACCGGTATTTAGAACCGGTACATCGGAACCCAAACCGGAACCGATACCGGAACCGGAACCGTACCGAAAAGAGGAACCTTTATAAGAACCTAAATGAAGAACCAGAACCGCAATTGGTACCGGTTTTCAATCCCTGCTCAAGGAGATGTCAGAAACTGAAAGGGCCCAGCAGGGTCGAAGCCTACTGGGGCCAAGGGTCTGATTCTGAAAAGAAGACTCGGCCCTGGTACAAAAGGCAACGAAGGAATAGGAGTGGGTTTTTAGTCAGTAAAAGTCTGTCACTATCTCCCGCTCCGCCCAAAAGTGGGGGACGAGATGATTTTCCCACCGAAAAAAAAACATCCTATATAGCTCCATGCTCCATCCCTTTAATAGTTCAGTTTATGTCGTCAAATGGAGCGAGTCTAAAATAACAGGAGCCAATTCAAGAAGCTAGCAATCTTCGCAGACATGACAGGTATCGATATTTAATGACAATAAAAAAATCACAACTTTTAATTTGAAGCATCTACAGGTGACTACGGAGTCAATGGCTACTGGTAATACTTGAAATTATGTTACACTAGCGACCCGCCCCGGCTTCGCACGGGTGCAATGCTGATACCACCGCAACCGCTATGTCTTTGCATTTTAAATCTGTAATATCTTTGAAAATATTCATTTAAATTACATGCTGTAAAGGGCCATATTGATCTATATTAAATGCACAATGTATTAAAGGTACTTAATTGTATACGGATTAATGCTGTATTGCTTAAAATCGCTTCGTAAATGAGCCATTATTTCTCGTAAAAAGTAAAGGATAAAAAATGGTTATTTTGGGTTAACCCTAAGAGATGGACATATACCATCGCGGACTTTTTTGTAGACATTTTAAGATGTACAATACTGTTGTACATTATTTTGATCTATCTTGTAGGGTTTAGCCAGCGTTTGCAATGTAAGCGCAAAAAATGTGTTTATTACATCACATTAGAAACTTCTAAAATTACCAGTGTTTCTCTACTATATTATGCAAGTATCATACATATAAACCTTCCTCTTGAATTACTCTATCTATTAAAAAAGACCGCATCAAAATCCGTTGCGGAGTTTTAAAGATCTAAGCATACATAGGGACAGACAGCGGGAAGCGACTTTGTTTTACACTATGTAGTGATACGTTTGCGGAATTCTGCTAGTAGGTATATTCAATTTGACCCTGTACACCGAATCAGTCATGAAGAGGTCGAGGCGCATGACCTACGTCCCTTAATCTCCCGTCTTGATGACTTGGACGCAAGTCCACGAGGTTATCATATGGGTGTGAAGATAACGCCTATAATCTGTACCTACTCTTTGTTTACAGTGAACTACAGTGTAGTTAGATTAAAATGGACGATTCTAGTACGGAAATGTCGGATCATAAAAAACGAAGTAGATACCAAGGATGGCTCTTAAATGGATGAAAAATCACACATTATCAGGGACGCCGACTCCGTGGGTGCTCGGGGGCTCGAGCACCCATGAGAAATAAACAGTGGGTGCCGAGCACCCCTGAGAATAGACATCAAGAAACAGACCAGTAATCGCCTTTTAGGGAATCGGTGTTTTTTGATTACCCGACGACCCGTTTAGCGCAGAGGTTTAGAGAGCCGGTTGAGATGCAAGGGTCGCAGGTTCGATTTATATACGAAAATTTATTAATGTTGATTAGTCATCTCATTAAACAATCTGTCTGAAGTACCTACCTTCATTAGTTTAGTATCGTACAGTACAAGTACATAATTATTGTGTTGTGTTCATTTAGTATAGGTAACGTATAAATTATATGATTTCTTGATAATAAAAACTAGTTTCATTTTTATATAATGGCTTCATTTTATATTTTTATAAACATAATTAGTAATTAAATAAGCAGTATGTAAGTAAGACATTTATTTATTTGTCGGTTGATCAGTGTGCATTTCTCTTCTCACACTTCGCCACTTTTCGAGTCATCAAATGGGCATGAGCACCCATGAGGTTTTCTAAAAGCCAGCGTCCCTGCACATCATCTAACCGGGATGGTGATAAAATCAAAACCGTTTTATCTTATCGCTGTGCCGAAGTACTTGTATTGTTCTAACATTATTTGCTCAGATATAATAAGAGTATTGAGCGATAAGGCTCAGTGAAATTCTAACTATAAGTTGTTCTATCTTACGAATTGTTGTTGTAATTATGTACCATGCATCCAAAGCTTTGTATAGATTTTCTATTTCATTCAAGAAGGCAGATTGGTATTGGATGGGTGTGTGTAGTTCATCATGTACACTTTTTTACTGTGTGCGTAAGCTTGAAGCGTTAAGGGGTGACCAGACGGTTGCAAACCAACGTCAGAACCAAGGTGACCTTGCTAGTTTCAATCCGTGTAGACAGCAATTGTAATCCATGACCTTCAACGCCCTTGGTTGGGAGGCACGTTTTCCCAACCACCGAACGTGTCGGCGCGTGGTTTACATCCATGTAGCCGCAACATACCAAACACATAAACCAATGTCGCCTTGGTTGGAACGCTAGTTTGCAACCGTCTGGTCACCCCTTTATGTGTCGCTGCGAACTAGCTAGGCGCTTACGAACACAGAAACAATGTAAGATACAAGAACGTTAACAGCTTTTTTTCTTCGGTGGGAAATCATCAAATAACTTCTCCAACTATGGGTGGAGTGAGAGACTCCTCGCTCCACCCAGTCTTTTACAGTTTCTACTGACTAAAACCCACTAGTGTCCCTTCAGTTACTCTTTGCGTACACACAGCTGGCGGAATCGGACTACTTATATCATATTCCTAACTAACTTCTGCCAGCGGCTTCGCCCAGGTAAAAGTAGGTTTCTTCATACAATTTTTGGACCCGCATTTCATCCCCTTAGGGAGTGATTTTTGGAAAACCCTCTCTTAGTGCTCGCCTACTTCATAAAAGAAAACCTTGTGCAAAATTTCACGCTCCTAGTCCCTGTAGTTTTGGCTGTGCGTTGATATGCCAGTCAGTCAGTTTCTAATTTTATATAGGTAAATAGATTCATTTATTGAAACATTTTTTTCTCGGTCCCCGCGGGGTAACCCAAATGAACTGTGATGTTTTCAGGGATGGAAAACAGCTATGACATTGTGAAATAGTGTGACTTTCTAACACTGAATGAATTTTCGAAATCGGACAAAATACTTACTTGCTAAAATTTAAAGAAACAATTTACTAATACTAGGAGTCTTTTTTACATGGAAAATCCTCAAATGACTTCTCCCGTTCTGGGTGGAGCGGGAATGAGTATCAAACTTTTACTGACAGTATTCCTTCCCACAGTGTTCCTTCAGTTGTCTTTTTAGCGAGGGCTTCTTCTTTTCGAATCGATGGTTTTATCTTCGCTTAGAGTTTTTGGGCCCAGTATGCCACGTTTTTAGGTCCTCCAAAGTACAGATGTTGGGACATTTTGAGCACTCTAATAAGTGGGCCATCGTCTGGTCAGGAGCACCGCACTCACACTGGGTATCGGAGAGATCTATAATCCCCATTTTGCCAGGTTATACATATTTGCAAAGCCCTACATGGGTGATGGGTGCGCAGTCTATTGATTGCTTTCCATAGAGGGCACTGGAAATCGCGTCCGGGTAGTAGATGTTCCTGTGGTTGAACGAAATCAGGCGGTGGTGAGAGATGTTCCTTCCACATCTCACCGAGGGCTACAGAAACGCCTTCTAACAATCCGCACCCCTGCACGAATCAGGATTTATTTGGTTCTGCACACGAATCTTTCAACACTGCATAATCCGTAACAGCATGATTTTATAAATTGACAATTCACACCAGTTTAAAATAAAAATACCGGAATTCGGTCCTATGGAGTTGGGCGCAGTACCGAACTACCGACTTTCACTTTCCATTTGCGGTGACATGACAACGTCGTCAGATAGCTATGTACGTCTTATAAAACAATGCTCAATTCACTAGGAAGTCATTAGAAGAAGGAATTATGAATATGTATGAATGAGACTACGAGTAAGCTGGTCTTTTCCCTAGGGGTTAAAAGAATTATTATAGGTGAATATGCAGATGGTTACTTTATGTTACGTTATGAAATTGATCACTTCACGATATGGCCAAGTAAAACTGGCCAGATCGTTTTAAACGTTTAAGTTTGATGATATTTTAATCCTCGTTCGGCCTACTTTCTTTAGACCTTTTATTACCATAGAAATCCTACATCAATGATATATGGCCAAACGAGGATTGATATATCATCAAATGAACGTTTAAACGATCTGGCCAGTTTTAGTTGGCCACTTCATAAAGTAATCAATTCTAAGATCTGGCCACGCCTATATAACAGAAAGGACTAATATAGAAAATCGTTGAATTTTACGTCCACAGTACCTACTACCTAGTTCGAGTTACACGTCTATGACGTTTGGCGCTCCGATTGGCCCGCGCCAAGCTCAACCAATCATAGAGCCCAACGGGGTAAACGTTTCGATCACGTTGACGTAAAAACAAGTCGCACTCAGCGCATAGACATCCTCTATGAGATGGTTCGAAAGAGTTACCGTGGCGCTAGACCGTGAGAGCAGGAGACATTTGATAACTTTCCACGTTAAAAGAAGATATATTGCTATCTTTCTTTTCTGTCTTATTTATGATAATCACTCTGTCCTTATCTCAATGTATTGTAGTCACTGGGACAAATCTTGTTGTTCCATACATCTTTATTTAACCTCACCTCCTTTCTAAGCTTTTAGTCATCATTTTCGCAATCCGTCAATGATGAGAACCAATTATTGATGGATTGCGAAAAAGACGACTGAATAAGATCTCTGTCTACGCGTTTATTCTATAATTATATAAAAGGAGAAACTGACTGACTGACATATCAACGCCCAGCCGAAACTACTGGGATTAGGAGTGTGAAATTTTGCACAAGGCTTCCTTTTATGACGTAGGCAAGCACTAAGAGAGGAATTTTCAAAATTTTTGCCCTAATGGGGTGAAACGGGGGTGCAAAGTTTGTATGGGGAAACTTATTTAAACGCGGGCGAAGCCGCTGGCAGAAGCTAATCTATATATATGGATACTCAAATCATTCCTTAGAACATGACAGTAATCTACGAAAAAAATAAAATAAATAAAACATTAAAAAACAACAGAACATAATGGTCGTTGCGTCCGTGTCGCGTCCACTCCATTATCAATGTTTTTTTTTTTTCAACAATACCTTACATATAAATTATGATAAGGCAACGATGCTTTATCATTCTGTTTATTAAACAATGATTTGTTTAACGTTTCAGACCATAAAACGGTAAAAACAATAGGTATATCATTACCAATATGTGTTATACATAATACATACATATGTTATGCAACTTTGTAATAATACATATTATGCAAGAGACCGTATTACGTATTATCTACGTGAAAAAGTACCTTGCAAAATGTTACTAAATTTCAAAACCGTAATGCCAATCTCTGGAACATTAGATGGATAACTGAATTCAACATCAATTCATTCTAGTTTCACGGTGTCATTTATACAGAATAGCACACATGTCATTAAGTTACTTCTAGGCAAGCGTGCTTCATCGTCAGCCACATCATCGCTTAAAATCAGGTGAGATAGTGGTCAACGCGAGCCTATGCATAATAAATAAAAACATGACAAATGTCACATTTTGATTAGTTTTTTTTTTATTGACTACCGTGTCCCTCTGCTGGGCAAAGGCCAGAGTGACCGATCTCTAATTAGAGTGGTTACATACTACAAATAAAATATGTAACAGTATTATTGAAAATCAACAGCGTTTTCATAAGAAACCCAGCAAGTGTGAAATAGGCTAATGAAAGAAAAATGATGGGTTCAAAGTTTCAGCTAACAATAAATAAAATTAAAGAAATGTTTGATTTCAAAAAAATAAACCCAACAGGACTAATAAATTTAACTTCTCTATGGTAACCAACATGTAAACATATCTGAGGTTGACGAAACCAATAAAAGAGTCATACAAGGTTACACCAGTTTTGTTGGACATTTTCTTTGTCCGAATATTATTGATTTTTTCTGACCAGCCACATAACTAGCCAAATTATCAGATGCTTTATATACATAAAACGAGAAACTGACTGACTGACTGACATATCAACGCACAGCCGAAACTACTGAGCCTAGGAACGTGAAATTTTGCACAAGGCTTCCTTTTATGATGTAGGCGAGCACTAAGAAAGGATTTTCCAAAATTTAGCCCCTAACAGGATGAAACGGGGGTCTAAAGTTTGTATGGAGAAACCTACATTCACGCGGGCGAAGCCGCGAGCAAAAGCTAGTCGATGATAAATATTCAAAAGATATTTTTGGCAAAAAAATAAATAAATTGTAGCCAACCTTCAACGGTTTAACATTCTTACGTAGATCCAATGCAAAACAAGTTTAAGGAGCAATGTCATTTAATAACAATACAACTTAGGAATGCTGCGATTTTCATTAATTTGTATGAATCCAATAAGTAAAAGAAGGTTAGATGTTACTGAACTACTGACCGATCAAGAATCAATCATGAGATAAATACCTAAAGCGCAATCGTACCTAGATAATACATAAATGATCACGCAGACAATGAACTGAACTTTTTTCGTGTCAATGGCACAGTGATTACATATAGACAAAACTATAGTTTTATCGAGTTGCTTATTTATTTTATAATTTATGTACACACATATACAGAAGATATATTGTTATAAAAAATTGTACAAAGGTACTGCTACTGGTTTTCAAAAAGAAATTTCTTCCAGCAGACCTGCGAAAGGAGAGATTAGAAGAGATGTAGACAATAGTGCGTAGAAATAAGGAAAGAAAAGTTTGTGAAATCTTAAATTAAACTAATAAATACTTATATAACTATATATACCTTATACCAAAAATAATACATAATATATACATATATGATTATCACACAAGAGAGGAAAGATAGTGCTCTTTTAATTGAGTCTTTAAAAAGAGTGAAATAGTTTTCAAATCACGAATGCTAGGGGGAAGAGAGTTCCGCAACCTTACTGCATAGACAGAGTAAGAGTAGGAGTAGTAGCTGGATCTATGAGGAGGGGATTTAAGAAGGGATCTTAGGTGTGATCTGCACGGTGCGTCGCTAGGGCGTGCGTAACAAAATCGGTCGCGCAGGTAGGAGGGATAAGATGGGTCGTGTAGGATGTTGAAAAGGAGACATAAAATCTGAGTGTTCCTGCGTAGACGGTTAGGGAGCCACTTGAGTTCCTTGCGAAGACGAGAAACATGATCATACTTTCGTAGACCGAATTGCGATAGGCTGAGTTGATTGATAGAGGTCCAGTCGTGGTCAGAGTCAGAAGATATTAAAGTTATATAACGCCTATTAATTAAGTTCATAGCTGATCACTGATGCCGCATGGTGCATCGGTAAAGTCACGTTTATGATTACGGCACACATGCCACGATTCTGACAGGTGTCATTCTTCGACTACAATAAAATGATCTACTAGCGTCTACACACGACGGCAAATTGATACCTTCCATAAATGGAGCGGACGTGTATGAATTGTAGACTACAATACCTTCTATATATGAGCAAGACTGCTATAGTGTGCAAATAGAAATATGGGGTTCTTCTATTGCTAAATGGTTTCCGTGTTAGGTATTAAAAGATGAATAGAATTTAGTTTTTCTAGGGCATAAGTTTGTTGGTACTTGCAGATGAATTAAGTTTCAAAGAGCCAATCAAAGACAATGAACTTGTGGAGAATATGTATGGAACTTCTGAAGTTGTTTTCAAAGTCTGGAAGAAAATATGTTGGCCCGAACACAAATAAATGTGAATAAGAGCAAGATAATGATGATGATGAAGCAGTTGTTTTTCAGATTATGCAATATACAGCTACGTATTAAGGTTCCACCCAGGTTTTGAATTTAGTTCATCAATCATTCTAAGATCATTTAACAACATTAATTACATTTGTAAAAACTTAGGTGTTTGAAAGCAGGATACATCTAGCAGTAATTACTTAGATAACAATACAAGTGAATGGATGAGAAAGGCTAGTCTTAGAAAAAATATACAAGATAATTGTATTTTTTGTGAAAGTTTAAAACTTGTAGACTGAGACAAAGAGTTTGCTTGTATACACAAATAGCTATTTAGGCAGTCATGGTCTAAGGAACGTGGACTAGATTGGAATAATAGATTATAGAAAAGGTATCAATGGTTAAAACCTCAATAAGTTGAAAAAAGACAATGTTTTGGAATGTTTATTTTCTGCTTTCATGACGTTGAACAACCAATTAATACTAATGCAGAATTTCGAGTGTATTTAATCAATCTGTGTAGCATTTTCGTAATTATGTAGGGATCGGCTTCCAGCTTAAGCGGATGCAGCTGAGCATCTGTTTTACATAGGGCGACTGCCTATCTGGCCTCCACCACCCAGTGACTGGGTAATATAACCCTTGGCTTTTGTGGCTTCTGATAATTAGCCAATTTGATAAATGCATCGTTTCAAAAAAACAGAACGGCACAGTCATTATCTTACACAAAGTTCGATAAGAAATTATCAGAAAATTAAGGAGAGCCAATCAGATTACCTATTATCGGCATCGAAATTGGAACGGTACGACAAGAAAATTGAATAATCGATATCGATAGGACGACCTTAAGTGCAGCGATTAGGTGCGAGACGACGGAATTAGAACTTTGATGACTTAACAGACTTAGCGGCGGTATGTACGAGTGACTCAAGTTGATGACTAACTTTAGCTGAGGCATTCTAATTTAAAGGATCACGGATAATTTGCGGGAAATAATGCCGCAAGGGGCTATTTTGGGCCCTAAAATGTGGACAAACAACAGTGCCTTGACGAAATCCTACTTTATTGTGTGTTTTGTTTAGAAAGGTATTCACAAATGCTGTACTAATAGGAGCAGTAAAATCAAGTCCGATGCTACTTACTAAGCTTTCCCTCTCTCTTAAGCGACTACTTCAGTGAAGATTTTAAAAGTGGAGAAACTGCTGAAGTATAGCGCAGTGCAGATTGTATCATACAAAACACTTCGTATATGACATAACGTAGTTCATGACTAGGCTTAGAAAACATTCATTGAAAATAGTACTTGGCTCTTTAACTGGCCGGAAATTATCTAACTAATTGCAGAATTTATAGTACGACCGGTGCAAGGCGTAATTAAAGGTACACTTATTCAGATCCTTATCACCCACGCGAGTGCGTCAGGAGATGCAAATAATATGCTTGGTCTAGCATTTATAAATGATGCGTGGTATTATTTAACGCAGTGTAATATTAAGTCGCCAAACCGCGGCTGAAGTGACCGGCTAAACATAGACCGGCCAAGCGTTTTCTCTTCAGGCTCAAAGATGTGTCAATTTAGGGGGATTGGACCAAACATAAGCAGTTTTATTTATAAAAGTGGCTAACCTATTGAATAGCGGATTACAAGTTAAAATTGCAGAAATAAGGCCAAAATATTTGAAGACATAATTACTATAGGTGGGTTCCTGATTTGAGTATTTTGGGTTATTAATATGTCAAATCCCACTTATACTGAAATCGGGGATATGACTATTATTTTGGTAGATCAATTTGTGTGTACAGCAATATGGGAAGCTAGAATATAATAAGATTGTACTGCTTTCGTACTAAAATTAATTGCCAAAGACGAGAAAAGATTAGACTCACCCGTCACCAAAGCTAAAGCTACAATGAGTCATAGACAGGCTGAATGCTTAGGTTATAATAGAACTAGTCAAAAAGTATTTGTATTTAGTACCTGGATTATTAAAAATGTCTTCAATTATACCTCTATCTTCAAACGGTAGCCAGGCATATACAGTTTTGCCTGCTTGTAATTCAACACACCCTAATGGTGCCTAAGCAGGTTGTGCAACAAATGGGCGCATTACGAAATCGTTATATACTCTGCATACAAGGCTTTAAATACTTAAGACATAAGCAACGGACTCATGTATTGTACATTAATATTTTATGGAGGTAATTGCGGCTATACTTACATAGAATACATAATATTTTAGTTGTACAATTTTAAAGCTAACATTTAATTGGCGGAAACACGCTATCATATATGTACATAATTTTATTCGTGAATTAATATGTAACAAGGACTGTCGAAATACCAATTAGTAACAATAATATACCTGCTATTCTTACAATTGTTAGCTATTTTGTAACAAGCCAATTTAACAGGGTTCTTGTGTGTTAAACGGGCATAAAAACCTGCAATTTGATGAGCTACGATATTGCTTATTATGTCTCGTCTAAATTGAAATGTTCAGTGGCAACATATATGAGTTATTTGCAAATTTTCTGTATCTTAGATAATGGGGAAAAGATATATACATTTGTGATCAGTTTTGTTTGCCATTAGCATTATTTTAACGAATAATAATAAGATTTAAGAACAGCATCATTTTATTTTACCTTCCATAGTTCTGGGAATACTGAAGTTAAAATGTAGAGATTTCTTGGTATGTCTCTTGCTTCGTTGATTCAGATTGTAAATGAGTCTAAATAAATGAGATAACTGAAGACAAGCCACATCCTGACATAACAGTTAGTGCATATGATTAGTTCTACCTATTGCAGGTACCTGTTACTCGATATACTAATAGATATAGGGATCGTTGTTTAAGAATAATAGCGTCAAATACCATATTATCCAGCCGCGAGATTTTTTAATATTTTGTCCTTACTTAAACAAGGCAGAAAGGTGTGAACTCACAGTTTATGATAATGATAAAAGAAATTCCTGGAGTAGTATCTTTTTTGAATAGCCCATTAATTATCTTGACTTCAATTAATTTTGCGTCAACAGACACTGCAACTCATTTAACCTTTTGAGTGCGTGATTAGAGACACAATAGTAAGACAATGGCGCGTGAACGCCGGCGTTAATGCGGGGATCAACAGCTTAAAATACTACGCATTTTAGGCTTAGGCTTTCTCCACGATGAAATCAATACTTGTATTACACATAGCCAGCCCACAATCCAGTTACAATAAAACATATAAGTAAATTCCACAAAAAAAAACCAAGCGAAAAGAGTAACAATAGCAGAGAGGAGTGGATTTAGTACGATTACGCGGTTATTGCATAGTCACGGATATGAAACTTTGCTTACTGCAGGAAAGCAAACATTGCTCAATGGACGGACGCCATTCTGACATGTGAACGTTATGATTTCCATGCTGATATTATGCTTCCACACGTATCATTAAGTAAAGATCTAGGTGACAGAAATAACAGAAATGCCTTAGGTGATAATAATAAAGTTCTGATCGTCAAAACAAAGAGAGGAAATAGCTCTCTTTGATTTAACGGTCTTCGATTGACGTTTCGATTAGTTACTTTTTTTTATTAGGCAAGGCAGTTTTCATGCAAATATGCAGGGAAAGTGCTAAAATCAGTTGGATTCAAAGAAAACACAAAAGCAATGGAGCGGACAGTGTATCTTAATTATGTAAATGAATACTTAAATCAACAGTTCGAGACCACCGACTTCATTTGCGAAATCATTAACATTCTTTGACTGGTTAATGACATAACAGTTTAAAATATTATAGAAAAGACATAGCTCGTAACTAATGATAACATTCTTCTTAATGAAGTCGTGTTTCCACAATTCCATGGACATATCTGAACGGGAAAGCGTGTTTGAAACAGGATCGACTTTCTACAAACGATAGCCTCGACCGCAGTGTACTGAATGGTTCTGCCTACAATTAGCATCTATTCGTATTCTTCTTGGTGCATTATAACGTTGGTATGCACAAATGCAGTGTGGGTCATCGTGTAAAAAATGAAGTTTACCATCGGATATGTTAATGTGTGCCTCTTTTCTCAAGCACTGCTTATGAGTCATAACTATTGTTTGAAGCTTCCCCTTTTACTGTTCGAGTAGCAAACTGTGCAAGTAATTTGGTAAAACATTTGAGTTCGCTAAGCGGCTTGGACTGTAATGAATTTTTCATCATCATCATCATTTGCCTGCCCTTGTCTCGTGATATTTGGGGTCGATACAACACCTTTTTTCACTATGCTGTCTTGTCAACCATCACGCTATCACTGCCTCCCTTTTCTTTGATATCGCTCCTCACACAATCCATCCATCTTTTCTTTGGCCTCCCTCTTCCTTTCCATCTATCTCTATGTAATAAATGTTTATCACTTACAATATTAATGCTTTTAGATTTACCAAAATCAAGTCCAGCTTTAACCTCAATTTGAACAAGGGCAACTAGATAGACGGCAGTACAACCCCAAAGGATCAAATCATCACAACAATTTTAATGACTGTAGCAATCATAACATTTGCAAATAATAGTTCACAACTTGGAATATATTGACCAATTTACCGAAGGTTGAAGCCGCAACGCATCAACTGCTATCTGGGTCGGAACGGATGTAAAGACATAAGGTACCGAGTGAAACCATAGAACTACTACTACCTACAGAACCGTCTGTCGGTTTACGGAAACTTGCATTAACTCGATAATATTTTCATAAAAGAGAAAGGTCGTTAAATCAAATCAAATATTGGTCAATATGAGTGTAATATTAGTTTGTGTGACATATACTTGCATATGCTATTTGAAAGACATGTTAAACAGGTATATCTGGAACATTGCTCCAATCGCGTTGGCCCAGAGTCTAGAATGTAACGGTATTCGATATGAACACATATAATTGCCTAGGAATTATGACATCGACAGGGAGTAAAAACCATGTTTAGGTCATGCGCGTTTCATGTCATTTCTTTGCGTTTCCGCCGAAGTCCGATTTACTATAAAAAAGTAATTTTTAGCTTTAGAAAATCTTCAGTACTTCAGTAAAAAAACAATTCTCTTCAAACATGGATTTTTGGTAACGCTGTAACTCGCAGTAAAATCCAAACTAAAATAATCGTGTATGTACTCGTTTACTTTGAGGCATAAAATTGTGTGGCATTGCAGTTTTAATCACAGTCTAATACGTCGGACACGACACCTGAGCTAATTAGGTCATTTACTCGCTGCATGTTTCTGCAGTCGTTCGGAATTCTCGGCGAGTATGACATAACAATAATAAAAATGCTATTAAGCTAATTGTTTATGTCTTCATCTTCAGATACTTCTGGTATTTCATAGAACGCTCATATCAAGAAAGACGATAAATTACATATTAGTAGAGCTGATAAGGTTCGGCCGGACAAACTAATCATGTAACAAATAGCACGTGGAGTATGCCAGTGTTTGGTATACACTTACGGCCAAGTACCAGACCTTCGTCGCCGGTGCGCCCTGGGCTGAGGCTCGGGTGCGTGCAGCAAGGCTTGCGGGATCAGGCTCTTGGTCGGTTTGCGCCTTGTCAGTCGGTACTCCGGCCTGTCGGCCGAACTTTTGCACAGTCTCAACGTCGACAGCTCACTCTCCGAACCACACCACAAGGAATCCATGGACAACATTGTTTCACGATAGTTTTAACACATCACTAAACATAAAATTCTGTTCAAAAGTTTTCTCACGAGCAGCCTTGGAATCTGCACTGTTGCAACAACAGCAATTTAAGACGACCGATCCAACGAACTCGATAAGTTACTGGAGGGCCTTTAAAGTTCTTCGAGACCTCTTCAATTCTTGCAATTTTTAGAAGAAAATTTATGTTTAAAATGTTGCAACCGACGATGTTTTGGTGCGGCAACCTTCTTCTGAGGAATCGGCGCGCGAAATCGCGTTGCAAAATTCGAACACGTGAGGCTTACGAGCCGTTGGAATATTGCAAGGCTTTCTGCGAGTCGTGAATTATGATTTTATTGTAGCAAGTATACGGAAACGGTTTGCGGTCAGTATCGCGCGAAGCGGATCGAAGGACCGCGAGGCGAGCGTATCGTGAGAGCGCGGGAGCCGTGGCGGCGTGATGCGGCCGACTGACGGCCAGAGCGCGGCGAACCTCCCGCCACGACCACGATACCGCCGAATGCTCAAAAATTGCAAACAAAAGATGTCTGGACGCCGTTATCGGCGATAATGTGGCGGCCACAAAGAGGGTATCATGCTTGATCACGTTGACTTTGTTGTGATTAAAAAAAAAATGCTAATCTACTTGCCTGTAGCACACGTTCTTATTATATTATTGCGGCAAGTGAGATGCCTGTTAATTTCGAAACAAAACAGTTGGCCTTTAAAGATGTTTAGCGATAGGTATTTTTAATACGTGGATGAAATTCCGTTGCTGCAAGGATAAGAATTTTATGGTTCATTTTAATAATTTCATCACAAAAATTTGCAATTTAAAAAATCCCTCTAGTAAGGCAAACTATCAATTAATTCAGTTCTGGTGAATAAGAACGAACTACAAATCATCATCATATTCCTGCCCTGGTTCCGTTTTATTTGGGGTCGGCGCAACACGTTTCTTTCTTCTTTTCTGTCCTGTCACTCGTCACGCTATCACTAACTTCCTTTTCTTTCATATCACTTCTCACACAATCCATCCATCTTTTCTTTGATCTCCCTCTTCCTCTCCATCCATCCATCCACATGTAAACTCATAACTCTCTCATAACGAACTACAAATATTAGGACTAAATAGACACGAATTAGGCCACTGAAAATTTTACTTTTAATAGACTTTACTGCTATTTTTTTACGATTTCTGCAACGAAGAATATTTGAAATTTTCAGATTTTAATTTCGCGATTCTCCATTTCTCAATTTTACTTCCTCAAATGCCTTAGAATTATGTTTCGCTGAGACCTGAAGGATACTGAAAATCACCTAATATGCTCACGCATTTCTATCAATTAGAAATGTTATTTGTTTCCTCTCCAAAGTTGGATGTAGAGGCATGTGCCCATGAGTTATAAAAGTATACTCTGTAAGGTACAAACCCTCGTTCAAGTGCGGAAATGTCGTCCATTTGTCCGTCACAGTGGCCGGGTCTATGGCGCATTCATCGCGTGTTTTTTATCGCATTATGGATAGCTGTAGAAGGACCACTGCTTGATAACATGCCAAATAGAAATAATGCAAATTCCTGCATCATGTTGCTACACATCTATAACTTTATGGTACTAATTTGTAATCGCTTAATAGATCGGTTTCTTTTATGTTAATGTGAACTATCAAGCAGTGCTTTGTGGCGTTTTGTTCCGGATCCGATCTGGCCTCACATTGTGTAACATGGAGTAACTAGACTTCGAATTCTACTATAGTCCTTGTTGCATGATGTTAAATACTATCCTTGTGTGGTCCTTGATCAAATCAAAACTTTTTGCACTTGTTATTTTTTTTTGGGTTCTGAATTCGATGACTCCGAATGTTCTGTTCTACGATTACTTTGCTTTTCTCTGCTACAATGAGTACTTGGATCCTTTTAAACTCGTTCATAGTTCCGAGTAGGTCTTCTGTTACTCCATCTTGCGCAGTCAATCGCATGCCACCCAAGCATGTTTTTATTGCCACTCGATAACCCGATCGGCACCTTATTTAACATTCAATTACGAATTACGATGTATTATGCAAAAATCTTTCTTTGTCATATTTTTCTTGCAATAAGCTGTTGATTTCACAAAATATAAGGCTAATTATGCCGAGTAAAGTCTGCCGCTTCGAATTAATTAATTAGTTGTTCGTGTACAATCTCCATTTTTGTTACAACAGTAAAAGAAGATAGTAGTCTGTTTCTAACGATCCGTTAAATAATGAAAGTGTTTGGTTTTAATTAACAGCTACAAGCCACGCAGCAGACTGAAATAATACATCAAGATCATCGTTGTGCAAAGAGGAAATGTCCGTAATTTTCTCATGAAGATACAATTTGTTATACGTGTCAACATGTGATATTTGCACTAAACTTATGTTCAGCTATAAAACATGCTTACCTTAACAATATACGTAGGTGTATTATGTATTATGATAATTTATTTATATCGTAGGTACCTTTAATTTTATGTCATGACATTTATGTCTACATGGAAATCTTTTGATAATATAATAAGTTTAATTAATGTACGTAATAACTGTTTATTAAATGTGTTTCAACTTCCAAACTTGTGTTATGCAGATGCTCATGTTTAATTCACAGTGACGACGTATCCTCTGCATATTTTATGACAACAGGAATCATTTGAAAAACGTTTCTTCATTTTTGTTTTCGTGAAGTCATATTTGCTTAAGTATCATAATTTTAATCAAGAATTTAGTGTAAAGACATTTCTTTCATTGCATATTCCACATAATGACGACTAGGAGGCCTTGGAGACTACACACATTCATTTTTAAAAACGCAACTGAAAGGACCAAATTATTTCTGAAAGGAAAACGGTTACACAATAAAATAAAATAGGTACTTTTCCTCCATTGCATAAGTGATGAGGGTGAATAGAGTTGGTACACAGCCAAGAACTTGTGTTTTCCTGGAAGACAGGAGTGGAATAAATATTTCATATATTAAGCGAATCTAGGATATTTTGCTCTGAATGTAAATCTTTATCTTTGTTAATTGGATTATAATATCGAATTACCGTTATCTTGTGTTGCCAAAAGATATGGTGAACCGTGTAAACATAGCATCATGATGGCTTACGTGACATTATTAAAGTAAACTATGGCTATGAAGTGAATAATCAAACGCCAACCCGACAAATGCGGGTGAATTACGAAAATAATTCATGCGGATAAAAATTGGGTGCAGAAGTGGAATGTATCGATCGATACGATAAGGATCGGTTCGAAAAACAGGTTTCAAATCAAGGCTACAACGTGACGAAATCGCAGGCAAGAGTCGAATTGTAATTCAGGAGCAAAGGCAGGCTGGGGTTTGGCAGAAATAATAGAGATACCTGTTGAATTAAAGTGTTGAAGTCATTGAAACTTGTTGAAATCGCATGGCAGGAGACCATAATAATGAATTATATTTGCATTGGTTGATGCCGTAAAGCATGCAACACATCCTTATCATTTCTCAACATTTCCATTTTAAATTAATATTGAATTAAGACTTTTCGAATCAGCAAGCCAAGTTGTGTAACTTCTCCAGCATTCCGTAAACAAACATTTTCTCGGAAAAAGAACATTAACGGCGTGCAGTTTGAGCTTAAATTACAAGCTACACGCAAACAAAATTGAACCGTATCATAGCCAATATCCACGACATTCTCGTTAGTCGTCTGGTTTTAACAGTATAAATCCACATCTTCCAGCCATGCCGTGAACAGCATGACTCTAATTCGAGTGTAGGTCAAGCGTCATTGTCCTAAAAGTGGTACATACCTGGCGGGTCAACCGTCAGTGAGTCAGACTCAAAAAGTTGAAACAGTAGTAACCGCCTGACGGTTAGTTTGCCGAAACCGTGTCATAGGACTCGCGTGGGCTTTACGGGGGACATTAGACTCCGCGCTGATACGAATCTAGTGTTTTTCTGTAATCTGAGCACGAACGGAATGTCTAATTCGTGCTTGAATTTATGAATTAAAAGGCCCAAATTTTTTTTTGCTGCTGCCCTTGAGTAGTGTATTTTACGTTCTAAGAGAACTCTTTCATCCAGAAGGTTTTTATGGAAAAGGCACAGACTAAATTCGTTGTAATAACGTATTTTGACTAAAATAATGATGATGATGATTCATAATCGAAGATTTTTGAACCATTTAGTGTTTAATAGTGTACCTATATGCGTGAAAAACAGTATGTAGGTAGTGGAAAAATAGAAATGAAGTAGAAGGTACAACAATGAACATCGGGACGATTATGATCGGGTGTCTGAATCGTAACGAAAAGTCGTCCTTAGTAACAAAGGACCAATTCAAGTTTTGAATAATAGTCAATAATTTCATAAGATGAATGAATGGAAGTTTCAAAAACATAAAGAAAGTTAGGTAGGAGAAGTTAGGGAGACTTAAAAGTTCCACGATGTGGACGATAGATGGCGCTACTCTGCCAGCAATCTCGATTTGAGTTAGGTAAGTAAAAGGGTACAGTGCGCCCCTGAATATATCAATAGGCAAGTGGCGATGTGGCGAAATATAGAACCAGATTGAAATGTACGGATTTTCGCGTTTAGTTGGTTATTAGATCAACCAAAGTAGCGTTACGGAGCACTAACACGGCGACGCCGTAATTTATGAAAATATTTTAGAACCATAAACTGGGCATTATTTTGAATGAATAAATCCTCATTTTTTTTAATAATATGCAGCCATGGGTCTCATTGTGTATTATTTCTTATTATTTGGTTTAGTTTACAATAGAAGTAAACTCATAATAAGGTTTTTTTTTAAATATAATGAGATGTGGTGTTAAATTCTGCCATACCAGCTGTTCATATTCATACAGTACCTATAAAATACGTAGATTTGAACGCAACATAAACAGAACTGCTTAAAAATCGATAACTTTTGATAAATTGAACTGAAATCGCACGACGGGGTCGCGGCAGACCAAGAAGGAGATGGCGGGACGACTTAGATGTCTTCCTTAGGAACAGGGAAGAAGTAGCTCAGAGCCGGGAACAATGGAAGGAAGGGAGGCAGGCCTTTGCCCAGCAGTGGGACAGTATAGGCTAGATATAATAATTAGATAAATTGCAATTTGCCAAAACAATAACATTTTACGATTTTAGTAATTAATCATCATAAAATAAATAAACCAATGAAAGATTTTTCTTTTAAAAAAAAGTTTATGAAATAAACTTTGTGTCTGTTTATAAATGCAGATTAGTGACCTATAAAAGAGGAAGTTATAAATAAAGGGGATAGTAATGGAACACCCTCGAGTATGTGATCTGAGTCACATTACCTACACCATTGACATATACACATTTTATAACAAAGAAAGATCTTACGTACGAGATTACAGACCTCTCATCTTCATCGGCGGCTTCTAAGCTGGTAGTTGGACGAGTCTTCGAAGGTTTAGTCAAGAATTTAGTACTATCCATCTTCAAAACACAATATTTTCCACAAACATGTCATAATATTACTCATTTCTTATAATAGTCACATTCGATAGTGATATCGCCATTATGTTTACTACGTGTCATTATAAAAACAAACAGTTTAAATATGTATTTGTATTATATTAAAACGTAATTTTAGGTTACAATACGCCCGTGAAAATTACATTACGTTGACATTTGTTTTGTTTGACACAGCTGACAGTTCAATCACCCCAGCTGTCAATCAAAAAATATATCTGACTTAGAAATGAGTCTTTTGGCTAGTACTGTTTCGTGCTTTATAAATAAATTTAATTTTATCATTATTATTTGTATTTAATTAACGAAAAGATCATAGAACGAGTAAATGCTGAAATTAGTTATTACTATTTTTCTTTATACTTGCATACACGTCACGCCATCTAGTTATGCACGTTAATACTAGATGGCTGGTTTAGCAGAGCGGCGCGGCAGAGCAAATATACTGTACAGTGACACGGTAGGAAATGCATTACATTGTCTTAATTTTATTAGCGCCGTTATTCAGCTTTACGAATACGTCTAAAATTCGAAAACAAGAGGTAGAAACTTCAAAGATAGTAGGTAACGATTAATAGAAAGTTCATACCTGAATGTATTAAGTTTATCAACCAGATTGGTGAGCACAGTCTTCCGGAGGGGTCCAGGGGAACCTCCTGGCGAGCTCTCTTTGGATTCAGCCGCTAGTGCGCGCGCCACCATCAGATCTTGCTCGTTCATTCTGAAAAAAAAAAAAAAACAAAATTACATCTATCAGTTTATGTTTATTTATTTATTTATTTATGTTTTTATTTATTTATTTATTTATTTATTTATTTATTTATTTATTTATTTATTTATTTATTTATTTATTTATTTATTTATTTATTTATTTATTTATTTATTTATATAATTATTTATTTATTTATTATTAGGATCGTCAACATTACATGCGCTGGGAACTTTTACAGGATCATTACATAAGATGTCAAGGAGAAAAATAATAATTAGAATTAAGTATCAGTAATAACAACACAAAAATACAGAACAAGAAATAAAAATGGGAATTGATAATTACATTACATTATAGAAATACATGTCTAATTGAATTAAATGATTGAATTAAACTAAATTAAATTATAAAAAAAAGAATACTTACAATACAATAAAATAAAATTAAATCAAATAAAATTCAAATAAAAAAATAAATCAAATGGATTTACATGCTTGGGATTGGTAAATCAAGATAGATTTCTTAAACTTTTGTTTTTTGTCATGCAGAATGTCGATTTTGATGTTGAAGGGCGGCGGGCGCTGCGTTGCTGTAAGTACTTACAATGCGTTCCAAATAATGTAGGATCGATTGCCATGTTGTGACGTCACGTCATACTGTCAAATCGAAGAATTAATAGGGTGAGCAAAACAAGAAATTTTTAGTTCTTCAATTTTTTTATCTCTGAGTTCTTCAATTTTACCCAATTTCTTGCTATTTGACAGTATGACGTGACGTCACAACATGGCAATCGATCCTATTCTTATTTGGAACGCATTGTATATTTAAGTACATTTTTTTGAGTACCTAACGCTATTAAAAATGTGTTATTCAGCTGATTTCTTTTTCCTTTTTATGAGTAATTGGATTTCAACTAGAAAAAAATTAAGTTATTTAAAAAAAAAAAACTTTTTACAAAAAAAAATACAACCGACTTCAAAGTAAAAAAAACACTGAAAAGTGCAAAATAACATTAATTTCGGAAGTCGGTGTTTCTATAATAGTTTTGTCTCTTCGTTATTTAACACCGACTTCCGAAATTAATGTTATTTTGCACTTTTCAGTGTTTTTTTTACTTTGAAGTCGGTTGTATTTTTTTTGTAAAAAGTTTTTTATTTTACACTTTTTAGTTATGGTACCACCACTAAAAAGTACCCCCAGCCAAACTTAAATACCATATAGCCAGAGTGCACCTCATGACAATTCTAATAATCCCAAACACGGTTAGATTATATTAATTTATTACAGAGTTCCGGTGCCTAACTTCAGGCTTCATCATCAGATCAGTTCGATATATTCCCCCTCTACTTTCAGTCAGTCATCGACTACACGTATAAACAAAGCAATTTTACTTGTTACGACGGTTTTGCTGTGATCCTATGAAGAGTTCTGTTCCATATCTTCGAAATTCATGATCAGATCATAACAATATTTCTATGGGACCAACTCGGAAGTATAACCTTCCAATCAAAAAATTTTTTTTTTAAATCAGTCCACAATTGACCGAGAAATCGGTGAACATACATAAAAAAAAAATAAAAAACATACATTCAACCGAACATATAACCTCCTCCTTTTTGAAGTCGGTTAAAAAACCTCAAATTATGATTAATTTCCATCGTTGACCACATCGTCACTTTCCACTATGTGAGATAATGGTCAAGTGCTGGTACACAAATGTGGCGACACTTGAAGGAAGGCAGGTGTGGGTGGACGTCTTTTGTCTGAAATGATAATAGTGGTCATACTTACTTTGTATTTAATAATTTGATAGTAACAGTACTACACCACACATTTTTGTCTTGTTTTTATTTAAGTAAATTCTCAATAAATAATATTCATAAACATCAAAGTAATTAGCGTTTGTTTATATCCCAAACCGTCACTCAATTTATGGAAATATTGTACAGGCTATTGGTTATGAATGAATAAAAATGACGATCAAAATGGAAAAACACTGCGCGTAGTATTTTCTAGTAGCAATTGTTATGAATGATTGATTCTAGAATTTACCAATTATGACAAATTTTCTTAGACAATTTTGGGATTTCTTTTTTTTTACTTTTGACTACAAAAATATGATTAGTAACGGGCACGGCTAGGGCCCTATTTTATTTTTTGTACTAATTAAAAACTAGGGGTGTACTAGAGAACGAAGTAAATCAACTTGAACATTTGGCGTCACCGGTCTTTCAATAATAGATATTTATTTATGTAAAGTAGATACCTACATGTTTTTTTCATCTTTAAATCACACGTGTCTATGTAAGTTGTATGTCTATGTATATTTAAATACATCGTAAAGTAAGTACCAACTTACATATTTATTATCATTTTTAACACCTCATAAAATATATTGGTCTTTTACAAACCATAAAATACATAATAAAATGTCGTACTATGATGTCCCATGTTAATTATTTAATCATAACAAAGTTAAAGATTCACGTGTAAATGTAAAATGAGAGGATTCCGCTGTATCGTCCTGTCAGAATCTACTCGGATGAGTAAAGGAATGTGAATAAATGGAAGGGAAGACCTTATCCTGGCCACGGATTTATAATATTTCCCGCCTTTTCAACCTACCAGTTATTCATTAAAAGTCACATCTTTAAGCAACCAAGAGCAACCAATAAGAAAGTAGTTACTATCTTAGCAACCAACCTACCAGACTTGAAATATCTCAGAATGGGGACGATATTAACCACCAAGATAGGTACGTCGAAACAAGCTCATCACTAACCTTTCCTCACACTTCCAACTTTAACTTATTAGACTAGTTTTTTGACAATTCCTTCTTTACGTAACAAGAGATAAATTAATGCTAACTGTCTTAAATTTGAACCAGCCTGCATTGACCTCATGCACGGACGAACTGATTGCCTGAGCCTTATCTATGACATCAGTTTTCTCTCTTTGGCGCTACGTCATCTCTTCAACAATGCTATTGAGTAGTATACGCTCGTAAAGTACACAAATAGACGCGGTATTAGTTGGATGATGAGAATATTTCTGGTTTAGTATTATTAGGTTTACTTAGTCATGTCATCGCCAAGGCGAGGGCTTGTTTTTGGGCTTACTATATGTTTGTTATTTTGTCCTAAAATATAGATTTAAGTACGCATTAATTGGGTATCGTGGGATCCGCATGACAATCGAACCACTAGCTGAAACTCTTGTGGGGAAGGTTTTCACTCAGCTGTGAGGTGATACAAGCCATCAGGCTAAGGCTGCAGGTTTGTTCGAAAGAGTTACCATAGCCTTAACCTCCAAAGACCTCTAAGGGCAATTGTGGGTTTTAGCCAGTAAAAGTCTGACATTGCCTCTCGCTCTAGCCAGAGCAGGAGAAGTCATTTGATGAGTCTATTGGCCTGCACCTGAGTGTAGAGTAAAGGATTTACCTTTACTCTCTCAAAATATCCTTTTTGGACAGCCAACGGTCGTGAGTTAAACGGCAACTTTTGATAACAAGTTGCAGAGTAAACAACGCACCAGGCATTTTATGTCAGCTTAAAAATAAAGAAAGGAGATCAGAAGCTGTCCAGATCCAGAGTAGAACTGAGCTTTGGTGGGTGCACTTGGCCAGAGCGAATGTTAGAAAGAGTTATCATGACACAGGAACGCAAAGAGCAACTGTAGGAACACAACTGGGTTTTAGTCAATGAAAGTCTGACACGCCTTCTCACTCCACGATTTCAAACTTGAAAAACAAGATGAGCACTTATTTGACTGTCACACTAATGACCATCACCTACGGGGTTACCATGAAGTTCAAAGTAAGATTGTTTCATTCTTATTTCAGTGTGGGTAAGAGACAGAGCTATACAGGTTGTCTAGCGCCATCTCTTACCCACACTGGAAATAAGATTGAAACAATCTTACTTTAACGTCATGGTACAGGTCCTAGCCTGGCCTTATTCAACTATGTTGGGGTCGGCTTCCAGTCTGACTGGTTGCAGCTGAATAGGTGCAAAGATTTTACATGGAGTGGCTGCCTGACTGATCTCCATAGCTCAGTTATTGGTTAACACGATACTGCTTGGGAAGAGGGTCGTCCAGCCGTTAGATTTTTGGGCTTCTGACCATAGGCAGAACCTGACATGCCTAATTTTTATGTGAAGTTATTACAGTATTTCGGCGTCCTTCATTGGCTTTTTAATCGGTAGCACAATATTCTGGAGTGGGTGCTAGGCTATAGCGGGGTGCACATGGCCCACTGAACCCCCTCCCCCCCAATACGCCTTTGCTTCTGATTCCCGTAATGAATTAAACATTTCTGGTCTTGTAAGATACCAGCTTATTTAAATCTGAATGAAGTACTATTAGACTTGTGTCAAGGCCTCCGCTTTCCTGATGCTCCAGTTTCCTTCCATCACCATGAACGTGCAAAATTTCGACGTCTCTTATTGGCCAAATCTCGAGACAAAATCGCAAGCGAGAACTAGCATGCGAAATATATTGGGATCCTGTTCTTTGGCCAAGGCGAGCACGTCGTGTTCGTGTCTTTGTAATTACGAAGTACGAGTAAGTAATCGTGTGAGCTGGCCATATCATAGCTGTTCTTGCAATTATCGAATACGTGTAAGTAATCGATAATCGTTTAGGTCGGTCGTTAGTGATTAGGAGTTTGCAATAGAGGTGCTATTATTAGTTTTAATATCGTGTCTGCGGTCAATGTTGCGAAAATTTCATCTGATTGATCGTTTTGGATTTGTTTCGCGTTTTGAATATTCTTTTGTGTCCTTCAATCTCCAACTTTGGGTAAACGATTATTTAGTGAAGTTTTAGTTTTTGATAATGGATGGAATTCAATATAATTGAAATACGAAGACCAGGTTCAGTCTGGCAATAAATTAAGTATACACCGCCGCCGCAGCCCCCGACACAAGTTTACCTACGATGGAACACTGGGGTGGGTTTCTGAATTGAGTATTTTGAGCTAAGGACGTTTCAAACCCTACTTTAATGCCAAATTTTGAAAGGTTCTCAAGCTAAAGTAGAGTTTGAGAAATGCGGAACTACAAATGCTTAAATCAGAAATCTTGCTTAAAGAGAGGACACCCATGAGGATTTCCACGCTGAAAAAAAAGGGCTTTTGTGCGCCAATGTTATATTCACGTTTATTTGTATATATTTTGGGCCTCTTTTGTCAAACAAATCAGTAGTGGAAACCTCCATTTTGTTAAATGGATATTAATAGCCGCGAGCACGTGTTTACATTAGTCATACAAATCTCATACAAAAAGTTGTCGCTATATCAGCGATACGAAACCAGTTTTATTGCTCTCATACAATTATCATAAATTAAGCGATTTCGAGCGATTTAGTAGGTCGCAGTTTTTGACAGTGTCAATCGATCAACAAGAACCTGGAAATAATTAATTGATTTACTATTCATGGTGTTTGCGAACAAGTACTTTCATTTGGTACTGCGGAAGGTGTATGGAAGTAGCACCCGCGTATCAGGGGCTTAGTACTCTTGTAGCACCTGCGTAGTAACCTCGTAGCACTGATTAGTTCACGAGCCCGTCCGCGTCATTAGTAGGCACGCACGACCCACTTGGCCCCATCTATATACGCCTGTGAGTATCTATGGCCGCCAATAGAGATGAATGTAAGAAGAAGACACGCTACGGTGACGATAAATTAGGATAAGGGAAGGAAGATGAAAATGATGATGGTAGCTACTATGAAACATCGGGACCAGGTCGCAAAGGTTTAAATGAGTAAAACAACACACTTTTATTTGCCCCGATAGACGTTATTCTGTCAAAAGGTAAGACTAACTGTCAACGTCAAATGTTTTTTATTATGGCAATTAATAGGGGTCGGGTACTACGTGGTGCAACTCTTTTGTTACATAGGTGGTACGCGGTAACTACGTAATTACGCGTCTGCTACTCGTTTACTACGCAGTGTTACACCTTTGCTAAACAGGTACTATGCGGTTACTACGTAATGTACACATCTGCTACCCGGGCACTACGCAGTGCTATTCCTTTGCTACGCAGGTGCTACGCGGTTACTACGTAATGCTACGCATCTGCTACGCAGGTACTACGCAGTCCTACACCTTTGCTACGCAGCTGCTACGCGGCTACTACGTAAGACTACGAGACTGCTACTCCTTTGCTACGCGTGTGTGACGCAGATATCTTGCGGATGCTAAGCGGTTACTGCTGTGGTACGCTGATGCTACGCGTCTGGTACGCAGTAAACCTCTATGCGATGTCGTTTTTCGTATTTGTCTTGTGTGTCCGTTTAAATCTTCAAATTAAACAAGGGATCTAATGCGGTTTTGACCATAATTTAGAGTGTTTTATTTCGGAAGGTTTCTAATTATAAAATAATATTATTAACTAGGTAATTCTTCTGGTCGATTAAGCATGTATTATCAAAACCGGTTTTCAAAACAATGGCCTTTTGTTCTACTAATTATGTTTTAAGTACATTGATCTTAGGTTAAAATTGGCAACAACACCTAATTGTACGTGTTTATTTTACTCTTTGACTAAAACAAATCTTTTATTTCCACAATTATAAAATATTCCACAATAATATATAATATTCCACAAAGTCTATCACACAACGCCGTCTAGTCCCTAAGCTAAGCAGAGCTTGTGTTATGAGTACTAGACAACTGATAAACATACTTAGGTATATATTTCTAAATACATACATCATCATCATCATCATCATTTCAGCCGATAGACGTCCACTGCTGGACATAGGCCTCCCCCAAACGTCGCCACAGCGAACGATCCTGTGCGTCTCGCATCCATCGGATTCCCGCAACCTTACATACATATTATAGATAAATTACACCCAGACACAGAACAAATGATCGTGCTCATAACACATACCTTTGTCCTGGGTGGGAATCGAACCCACAACCTCCGGCATAGCAGTCAGAGCCACTAACCACTAGACCAACAGGCCAGTCAAAATGATAACAAAAGAAAAAACCAAGTGTGAGTTCTGTACTCTCCGTTGCAAAAACCGGCAAAAAAATCACGTTTATTGTATGAGAGTCACTCTTAAACATTTATTTTATTGTTGTTATATCGGCTACAGAAAGAAATCATCTGTGAAAATTTCAACTGTCTAGCTATCACGGTTTATGAGTACAGCCTGGTGACAGACAGACGGATAACGGAGTGATAGCAATAGTCATAGACCGGTACCATGATGTTTAAAGTAAGATTGTTTCATTCTTATTTCCAGTGTGGATAAGAGATGGCGCTAGACAACCTGTATAGCTCTGTCTCTTACCCACACTGAAATAAGAATGAAACAATCTTACTTTCAACGTCATGGTAACCCCCATACTCATAGTCATAGTAATTTATTGGTAAGGGATTCTTACAAGTCATTTATAGAATGTTACAAAAAAAAAAATTAAAAAAAGGGTTCCGGTTAATAATAGGGTTCCGTTTTTACCCTTTAGGTACAGAACCCTAAAAAGGGCAGGTGTAATTACTTTGACATTTAGCTAATGAATCAACACGTATGTATGACAAATAATTATGTACATAATAATGTTACAAGTTATGAAATCAAGGAAACTGGTATTGTAGGTAATGATCGATTAGCATTACAACAACTCCATGGATCCTCGTTTAAAAGAGATGGCGTTGTTTATCTTCATCACTGCCCATATGTACCATCGTGTTGCCTATTTTTTTAGTTCAAGGGGGATTTTTTTTTTCGATGGGAAAATCATCCAATGACATCCCCCGCTTTTGGGCGGAGCGAGAGATATTAACAAGATTTATGCGATATGAACAAGATATTTGCTAAAGTATGTCAAAATGTGTCCCGAGTAGCCCCGTTTTACGGTACTAGTTTAGTACTTTTTTTTTTAGTTGTGAAGATCATCCAATGACATCTACCGCTCTTTGTGTAAGACTTTTACGGACTAAAAACCCACTCCTGTTCCCTCATTGCCTTCGTTCCAGGGCCCCGGGTTTCACTTTCACACTACATGTGGAGTTCAAGGGGATTCGGTTTTCGCTGAACTGGATCGACCTATTTGGCGTAACCGCAAGACAGACAATACTAGTTTTCGTTTCAACATGTTTTTCTACACTGTGTGTGCCAAATAAAATTTTTTTCTTTCTTTTCTTTCTATTTCTGATCGCATGTAATTTTTAGGATCTGCGAGAACGTTTGAAAGAGTTACAGTGACCTTAAAACGTAAAGGGCAAGTAAAGGAATATAAGTAGACTTTAGTCAGTAAAAGACTGACATGCCGTCTCGCCCCACCCTCGAGCGGCAGAAGTCATTCGATGATTTCCTAACAAAAAATTAACAAAAATTTCAGGACAAAAATTACATTTTTGTAAATAAATCTGCTGATTTACATATTTCTAACTATGACTTGTCATGACAGCAAATCTCTTCAAAATAGGGAAATTTATACCCTACTCTAAGGGTCCTCAAGATCAAGAGTTAACCTACTCATGTGTCTACACAAACGACCTCAATTTATAATTAAACTTCAGTAATAATGGAGCAGGCGTACTTATTATATCCAGCTCCATTAATATCTAATGTAGTCTTACATGGTAAATAATAGTCCATTATATTTTATCTACTCAATCTTTTATGCTAATATTGTGCTACAGTAACTTAATATGTAATTAATACAAAAGGACAAAAAAAAAATGAAAGGGTTACTATTTTAGAAGCTAATTTATCAGTCTATTATCATAATAATCCGGTCTTATCTTCTCACTCACAATCTATACGAAATCAATAATATTCTACCTACCTTAAATCGAAAATCAACTTTCGCACCTCTAGTAAACAAAACACTACTACTTACTTTATTATTTTATTTTGTCTATATCACTAAAACAAAAATCCACATAACCACAAACACTGTTCGAAATTCGAATCACGAAAATCAAAAAAAGAACCGAGCTGTGTTAGCCATGCGTGTGCGCGTTTAAAACATTTGTATGACAATGCAGTGTGTATTTTTCGCTCTGGGGTCGACAGCGTTCGGTCGTAGGCTGCGATCTGAGAGCACCATCTGTCAATGAAGTAAGCCACGGTCGTATTGTAAAGCCTCTCACTTGTTTCCGAGTGCAACGATCAATGGGCACGATATGTAATCGAAAACGATGAATGGAAGGAAATCTATCAATCATATAAGATACCGGTAATCTGGTATAGTACTTTTCATTTTTAATAGGTACAGGTATTAATGTCATGGTGGAGATTAATATGAAAGACATTTTCAATGATAATGTGATGGTACCCAGATTAACCGAAATTGTTATTGTTTACTGTGTAGGTACTTTTACTTTGGTTTTGTACCTATACCTACTTCGTGATCTGGTCTCTCCAGACTATTCAATGTGTTTGTCTGAAGGTGTCATATAGCTATTCTGCGATAAGTAATTGTGATAGATCTTTGAATACGTTTTTTTATGTTTTAGAGGGATATATCATCAAATGTTTTTTCCGCTCTGTGTGGAACGGGAGTGTCAGACTTACTTACTTTACTGACTAAAACCCACCAGTGTTCCTTCAGTTGTCTTTTGCGTTCCAGGGCCGTAGTAGCTCAAATAATCCCTCAGGTCTTTGAATACTTACTTTTAAATATTCTTGCTATTACGTTCATCATTTATCTCATTTACGTAGGTACCCAATTTGACGTGTGAGCCAGAGAAGATTTTTTCTTTTTTTATTGATATACCTAAACTAGTGCTTGACTGCGATCCCACCTGATGGTAAGCAGTGATACAACCGCTGATGGTGAAGCGCACTTATAGTTTACTAAGAGCCTATATTCACTATAGCTTTGAAGACAATTCTATCTAATTGTTTCTTCGTAGTCCTTGTTTGTACTTTGTGAATTGAATATTGATTTGTCGGCTTACTGCCAAGTGATGCACAAGTTATGTGGGTGGATGTGTTCTTCCACGCATCAAAGCATGCAGGTCAAGCAAATTCTGGATTTGAATTAATTTCACAATCCTGCGTTATTTGCACTGCTCGGAGGACACGGTGGAGGTGTGCCCCGCTTGGGCGGCGCACGGCCGTGTCCTCGTGGGGGCGATCGGTGGCATAACGACCTCTCGCGCCGGGCCCTGGTACAGGCCATGGTCCGGAGCGAAGAGGAATGGTCGGCGGGCGCTTCCTTCTGCGGAGCAGTAATGCTAGCGAAGGAGACCACGTCCCAGCCGCCGGGACCCCAACCCCGATTTCCAGCCGCCGCAGACGTGGGCTTGCGGTCGACGAGCAATTGGTAGCTCGCCGTCCGGTCGTCCGGTAACCGTACGGTTAACGAGTCGTCAACGGCACGTGGCACGTGCGCCTGAAAGAAATGTCAGCAAAACCGTAGGGGCCTAGCAGGGCTGAAGCCTACTGGGGTATGGGTAGTCATAAAGGGAACCCCTGGGTCCTGGAACCAAGGCAAAGAAGGAACATAGGTGTGGTTTTAGTCAAGTCTGACACGCCCTCTCGCTTTACCCTAGATCCAGAGAAGTCATTGGTTGTTTTCCCACCATAAAAAAAATCTGCGCTAACTACATGCTACAAATAAACTTCGCCCATTTTTATTATCAAACTATTCTATTTTTAACCAAGCGGATTCATTATTCAATGACGCCATTGTAAATTCATCTAAGGTGTTAATATTTTAAATTCGCTGATATCATTTGTAGCTAGAACCGTCAAATTACTCGTTTGTAACACAAAAAATAAATTAACTTTTAAGCGGATTTTGACGATGGTCATTTAGCTATATTCTGAAGTCTCTCAAGGTTCATTCTAAAATTATATTATTATGTGTTTCTTTTTTCTGTATCTACGTAAGAAAATATATTTTTCTGATGTTTCTGGGAATCCCCATGAATTTATTAACTTTGTTTGTTACTTATTTCGAAGAAAAATTGAAAAAAAAATCGTGAAAAATGATTCTACTGATTACTTTCAGATGTCCAGTCGTAGTCGGATTTTAAAAACTACTTATTTTTTTACATTGTAAGAAACCTTCAGACTAATAACATCATAAAAACAATAATAAATAACTTTATTGCTAATTATAGACTTCCGGAGTTACGTAATTATAAAATTATTACTTGCTCAAGTTAATACTGTTCTTTATCTATATCCAAATATTTATATCCAAATCCATAAACTGTTAATAATTTTAAACTAACTTGGGCAATCTATTGTACGAAACGGCTTTGTTAAGAGCTTCCTAACTTAATGTTGCCAGGTCGAATAAGTGAAAATTCGGTATGAAAGGTGAAAATAATCGGGATTTTGGTATTCAAATCGCGACCACTGCAAAACTAAATGAGGCCGCTTCCTCAAAATAAAAAAATAATAATTGCAGTACACCTTAGAAAGGCTAAGTTTCTTTTCACCATTCGTACAGGAGTATGAGACTTATAAGCATAAAAGTTTTATAGTCAAAAGCGACTATGACGACGATGACGTTTTTCCCGTCAAAATGAGTGATCTAACAGACTAAGGCGGTTAGTGAAAAATCGGCACTTTCAGTGTCCCGATCAAGGGTTAATCGGGACGTGTCACTAGACCCCTAGAAATCGGGACTTCCCGCGCAAACCGAGACACCTGGCAACACTATTCCTAACTGTGCGTACATTGGTGCAAAAAAAAATTAAAATATAGAAGATACTATAGTCATAAAATACCAACTAGAATACTAATATCTAAGGAGGGCATTTAATAAAACGATCACAAATATTAAATCTTTTGCCACGATTCTTTCTTATTATAAGTCATAGGAGTAGGTTTTGCTAAGGTGGTACAGCGTCCAACAGCATAATATACATTATGGTACCTATAGTTGTCAAAAGTACCGGAAGACGTAGCGTTGGAAGGCCTCCTACAAGGTGGACCGATGACTTGGTGACGGTTGCGGGATTCCGATGAATGCAAGACGCACAGGACCGTTCGTTGTGGCGACGCTTGGGGGAGGCCTACGTCCAGCAGTGGACGTCTTTCGGCTGAAATGATGATGATGATGATGATGATGATGATGAGTTGTCAAAAAGGGCCCGTTTTGACATTTGTATTTTGACTACCTAGCGGCTCTGTCCGGTGTAGTGTAGCTACTACTAAAATAGCTACTACTACACCGGACCCCTAATTATTATTTTATTGTTTCTTTCAGTTTCGTTCCAAGTTACATTCTAGGGTTCCTCTCAAATTTCAAAACGGGCCTTTTTAATAACGTGTTTACTGTAGACCAGGTACCGCGATGACGAACTATCACACTAACATTACCTATCACGTCACATCACACTAATCACACTTCACACACTAGTATCATAAAGGCAAAAGTTTGTATACACTCATGTATGTGTATACGTCACGCTCGACAGGTAGACCAGGGGGTTAATTGGCTAACTTTTTCAATAACAGTTGACAACTAGCATTCGTTGCAGACTAAACTTAGTAAGTTGTCAACTGACAATTTCATAAAATTGGTATTACGTATCACACAAGTGACTAACAAACTACGGTGGAAATGTGGTGAATTATAAAAATTTGCGGTGCCTATTGTGACCACTCTAAAATTTTATCGACTATTATACAGCTTCAAAAGCTTACACAATCGCAATTTTAAAAGCATCGACGATACAATAACATCTGTCAAAACGTGTTACGGTGGCTATCAAAGGCACCAGTGGCTAATGACGTCGCTGCAGTTGGTCACTGAAGATAGGCAATACGAAAGTAGCTGTTTGACAGTTCAATGATGCACATTGTTAACAAGTGATCATCACTTGAACTGTCAATAGAGTTACGCAATAGCCCCCCAGGTCCTGGAATAGCATATAGGATATTTTTTACCCCGGGAGTAAGTTCCCTCGGGGCAATCGTCTACTTTAACGCAGGTGAAGCCGCTGGCAGCAGCTAGTGTACTACCTATAAGGGATCAATTTCGTCCTGCAGTGGCTGTGGATGTCATATAGGAAGTCGTTTCATGTAAAATACGGGTATTCATTTGCATTCAGTTAGACGAAAAACTGGCCACAGTGTTTTTTAAGGGTTCCGTACCTCAAAAGGCAAAAACGGAACTCTTATAGGATTACTTTGTTGTCCGTCTGTCTGTCTGTCAAGACCTCAGGCCTGCGGTCCCTTGAAGCTGTGAAAAAAATCAAACTTCTGCGTTAACGAAAAAAAAGGATACGGTAGTTTATGTCGCAAAAAACGTATGTTTCAACACTCTCAAGGGAATCAAAATTCATAGGATACAGTTGACCTAGAATCCAGAAACTTGGTATGAAGCAAGGTCTCATAACACAAGCATAGGAAAAAATCGGAAAACTGTAAGTAGTTACGTCGGAAAAAAATTCGTAACTCAATTCGGGAACTGAACTGGTTTTCATACGTAAGTTTGTACGGAACCCTCAATGCGCGAGTCCGACTCGTACTTGCCTGTTTTTTTTTTTAATTATTATTGATAGGTTCGACTTGACCACTATCTCACATAAGCGATGATGAGTCGACGTCGACGATGGAGCCCACTTACCTAGAAATAACCTATTCACTCTTGAATTAAAAACCCCTAAGTTTACCTAGCTCTAAGTAGACACCGTCCCTACAATAAGTACCTACTTCAACGCCTTCAACGTATGTCCTACTTATATGGATAGACATAAAGATAAATAAGATGGAAAACTCTAATTAACTGTCATCTAAACGCCTTTAACACTAATTAAGCTCTGTTTCTAAGACACACAGGCTAAGCAGTAATTGTAGCCTTAGATTGCCCAATAGATATTGATCTACATACACGACAGTAACCTTCAGAGCAGCAGACATGACCCAGCCCAGACTGGTTCACATTTCATCATTACGACACTTTCGAATGGAAGTTTTGCGAATTAAAATGTATGTATGAAATAGAGCATTAAAAAGTGTTTTATCAGATTACCTTAGATTCCAAAAGATACTATTTAGTATTTTTTCTTTTGTCACGGAAGCGAAGACGATACTGTATGTCATTTCTAGGTAATAAAAATGTACCACTTCTTAGCTAGAAGTGACGTCACATACCGCCCTCCCCTGAATTTTGATGTGTTATATCAAAGATATATTCGATCCGTGGTGGCGTGGTTCGTCGTGGTGGTCCGTGGTGGAGTGGGTGGCAGTCGCCTCCTTCTGCGAAGCAGTAATGCCACCTTCGCTAGAAGGAGGCAGCCGCACGCGTGAGGAAACGGACATCCTCACGCCCCAGCCTCCGGGACCCACTTCCCGCCAACTTAGGCGTGGGCTTGCGGATGACGAGCAATGGGTAGCTCGCCGTCCGACCGTCCGCTAACCGCCCGGACCGAGCCCAAGTAGTGCGTAGTGTTCCACGCGCGCCTCAACGAGATGTCAGCAAAACCGTAGGGGCAGCAGAGCCGAAGCCTACTGGGGCTATCGGTCTACTTCTGAAAGGAAAACCCGTGGTTCTAGAACGCAAAGGGCAACTGATATCAGCGGTAATTGATGGATCCCTCCAGGGCCTATGCCTGTCAGGGCTGTGGGATCGTTCGAAAGAGTCACTACGCAAAGCAAAGGGCAAATGAAGGAACACGGAAAATAATCCAATGACTTCTCTCGCTTTAGGGCGGGGCGAGAGGGCGTGTCAGACTATACTGACTAAAACCTCACCTATATTCCTTCTTTGCCCTTTGCTTTTCAGGACCACGGGTATCCCTTTCGGTAGACAACCCATGGCCCCAGGGTGGGGTCTGTATCAATATTTAGTATATCTCTATTTTTTTTTCTTGTTTTTGTGTAGCAACAAAAATAGATGAGAAAACACGTCTACATTTACAAACCGTCTAGATTCTACAATAGACACTTATCAGAATCCCACGCACGGCACACGATTTATGTTTTAAAAATCTGTGTTGTCCGAAACCAAAAATATAACCTGGGATTATTCCATTAATTCGGATGAGAGAGAGAGAGAGCTAGCTACCGTATATCACTATTCCTTTCTAACATCGGACTCATGATGATGACATCATGGTGGGCCCCTGATCTACATAAATATTTAACTGAATTTTTATTTTTGGCACGCCACAATTATGGCGGTAATTCATCTCTTTGAGGCGTGGTTGGAAAGACCTCACGGCGTCCTCACCTTCCGCATGACGCAGGTTCTCACCGATCACGGTAAGTTCGGGAAGTTCCTGCACCGGATTCGTGCGGAAGCGACGCCCGGGTGTCGCCACTGTGTGGACTGCCCGGAGTACACGGTGGAGCACACAGTGCAGGTGTGCCCCGCTTGGGCAGAGCAACGCCGTGTTCTTGTGGGGGCGATCGACGGCGGCGATCTCTCGCGCCGGGCCTTGGTACAGGCCATGGTCTGGAGTGGCAGGCGGTCGCCTCCTTCTGCGAAGCAGTAATGCTAGCAAAGGAGGCGGCCGATCGCGTGAGGCAACGGTCCTCACGCCCCAACCGCTGGCCGGAAATCGGGACCGGAATCGATTTCCGGCCACCGTAGGCGCGGGCTTGCGGACGGCGAGCAATGGGTGGCTCGCCGTCCAATCGTCCGGTAACCGTCCGGACCGAGCCCAAGTCGTCGACGGCGCGTATTGTTCCACGCGCGCCTCAGGGAGGTGTCAGCAAATCGTAGGGGCCCAACAGGGTCGAAGCCTACTGGGGCCACGGGTAGTGTGAAAGTGAAACCCGGGGCCCTGGGACGAAGGCAAAGAAGGAACAGGAGTGGGTTTTTAGTCAGTAAAAGTCAGACACTTTTTTTCGCTCCGCCCAAGAGCGCGATTTGTCATAAGATGACATACCCAACTAAAAAAAAAACTGAATTTTTATTTTTGACCCCAACGTAGTTTAGGAATAGGCCAGTCCGATTGAATTATTCAAGAACATATTTTGATGTCCTATCAATCTTTCTTTTTCGACACCGTTAGGCAAGAAAAACCAAATAGAACAGTAGCTAAAAAAACTTCATGCAAACAAACGAAAGTTTGTAAACCAATAAGATTGTTGTAACAAAAAAAAAAATACAATAGATATTGAAGTTCGATCTTCAAAATAATGTCCCTTCGTGTTTTTTTCTTTTGACCTGCGAAGAAGGAATCAAAGTCAACATTTTTATGTCTGTTTATTCTGACGAGTGTTTACCGAGAACTCGTAGATAATTTGTAATACTAATTTAAAATATGCTGCTAAATTGTTCTTCTGAAACCATTAACGTTTAGTTGTGAAAAGATAAAATAAATCGAATAGGTCCATATAATCTTCTGAAAAATCAGGAAAGGTAGTTGGGGCAGACAAATGATTGTATTCAGTCAAACAGAGAGGTCCACTGTAAATCAAGCTGATTCTAAGTCTCTTATTGGTCTGACTGGTACATTGCCTAAATAGTGAATTATGATAGTTATCTCACATATCACACTTTTAATAATATTTTTTTTACTTCAGACAAGACCACATAACAAAAAAAAGTATATACCTACATACATATAACCTATTGTTACGCCGTGAAACTTGAAAACGCCATATCTTCGATGAAATCAAGAGTAGCATCAAATAATTAAAACGCATTGCTGTGCGAAACTTCTAGAATGGAAGTACGTACCCAGGCCTGGCAAGTTCTAGAAAAGTCCGCCATAAAATACCTACCACTATTATTATTAATTAAGGTTTAGAGGTAGTTGATAAAGGAATTCATTCCTTCCGTAATTAACAATAGAGTCGAAATTCGTGTGAAAGCATGTTTGCAATAAAAATGATTAATGGCCCCCCGATACAACTGTATTGTTCTGAAATGGCCTTGAGACGTCATCTAGAATTTTCCTGGCTCTGTGTATAAATACGCGATACGTGCCCCCGACCGGAAGTGAGTCAGTTTGTTTTCGACTGCGAGACAAGAGCAAACTACCTAAGTGTGTCAAGTGATATTACCTAACGAACGATTTGGATGAAGTTTGGCACTCGGGGATACTATTTATTTATCCTTTTTTTACGTGGGAAAATCATCCATTAACATATCCTGCTCTTGGGCGGGAGGGTGTGTCAAGTTTTACTGACTAAAAACGCACTCCTGTTCCTTCTTTGCCTTCGTCCCAGGGCCCCGGGTTTCACACTACCGCAGCAGCTAGTGTAAATTAATAACAGGCACTTGAGACATTATGTTCCTGTAAAATCTGTGTCTCTCAGATATTTTCTAAATGAAATAGATTCTTACTTTATGTACTATTCTCAACCTTCTCTTCTGCCCTCTATGCCCTGAAACATGCGGCTGCGCTGCGCCGCCGCCGCCGTAGGCACTGAAACGATCTAAATGTGATTTAACATTTATACATACATACTTAGCTTTTGCCCAGGGAGCAGGGAACAACATTCCACGTGGTTTTGCCCGCGGGCAGTTCAGAAGCTAAATATGTAATAATAGACGTTTATAGTTTCAGACCACAATGAATCCACAAATAGTATTAATAAAAACTTAAAAAATAAGTTAAAAATGTAATAATTATAATTTTAATGTCAATATAAAGACGAATTTTTTTTTCTAAAAAAGCCTTATAAATTTCTCAAAACTCACTTTGATTGCGAGTTACCGCTTTTGGGTTTCCAACGGCAGTACTGCAACTGTCATGAAATCGACACGAAGAAGATACAAACACTTAGTTACTTCACATTTTATGTCAACGTGGGTTTTAACTAGAGGCCGACCGAAGATTCGCTTCCGGTATCGGCCAGTTTCGGCCAAAAATACTGGTTTCGGCCAAAATTTGCCTTTTTAAGTTGACGGTTGTGATAGAGGCCTAAAAACTGACTATCTCCATGATTAAAGTAGTTTTGCAACCTATTTTATTTAGATTTCAAAGGTGGGAGGATTTACCGCTACTCGCTAGTTCAAAAAGGATTGGGACAGGCTTATCAGGTTTTGGGGGCCCCGGGGCGCTGTCCTGCCTAGTCCTTTGGTAGCTACGCCAGTAGGTCGGACACTAGTTTTAACTCGTGATCCGTACATACTTATCCCAGCTTTAATTTTATAGATACATGATTTCATGACATAAGAAGTGTCAACATACTCGTATATTGCGTGTGCCACATGTTACACTAAATATACGCTTCCCGTCTTTCTTCTACTTTTACAGTGTTAGATGCCTAGGCAATGTTAGCAATTAACTTCTTTCTGTTCTGAAACGGCCAGTTGGTAGTACTGTACTGCTACCACGAGCTCTTAACGCGAACCATTTTACGACCTAAACTGAACTGTTAAAGGGATGGAGCTATATAGGGTGTATAGCTCTCTTTCTCGCTCCCATGACTGACATTTTAACATAGCATAGTCGGCCTTATAATTTTCCCACTGTTGGGACTCAGGCCTCCTCTCTAGGAGAGGGAATGGGCCGTAATCCACCACGCGGGCCCAGTGCGGGTTGGTGGATGTCACATGTCTTCGAATTTTTGGTTCTAGGACATGCCGGTTTCCTCATGATGTTTTACTTCACCGTTTTGAGAGTAGTGGTGACTGAGTGTTACGGCCCCGACTTACGAGTTGTAGGTCGCGGGTTCAAACCCAGACAGGCGCATTACTTTGTGACATTTTAACACGTCATGGTAAATCCTCAGTACTGACACAATCTATCCATCTGCCTACCCTTACTCTATGTTGGTGTTGCCTTCCAAGCCAACATGATGTAGTTGAGTAGGTACCAGTATTTTATATGGTGCGAATACCTCTCAGACGGAGGTCAGACAGGTACTCGCACCAACCGTGCAGGTACCGCTCGTGGGTTGTGGAGACAACCCAGTAACTGAGTGACACAATACTCCTGGCAAGGGTCTTCTCAGATTTCCTGGCTTCTGAATATTAGGGTGGGAAATCATTAAACATATCTTCTCCTGCAGCTGTGTGGAGCGAGAAGGAAGTGTCAGACTTTAACTGACTAAAACCCACTCGTGTTTCTTCAGTCCATGCGGGAATCGAAACCGCGAAACGGTCGGCGCAGCAGTTGAGCGATTGATTGCTGCGCTGTGTCGCGGGTTTGATTTCCGCTCGGAACAAATATTATAAGGCCTACAAATAGTTGTTCTTGTTTGGGTGTGTTGTTTATGTGAGTTTACGTATTTCTGTACGCACCCACGATACAGAAGTAATTCCTCGTATGGGGCAACGTATTTCTTTTAGGGACTACAGGTAGCGCTGCCAGGCGTCCGGATAAAGCCGGACACGGTCAGGCTTTTTAGTTGCTTGTCCGGCCAAATTAGGTGAAGTCCGGCCCGTCCGGCTTTTGTTAGGGTTTTTAAATTTGACCATTTTGTTTAGAATTGTCATTTGAGTTCTGCCTTATCTTGTCTCGCAAACACAATCAGAGCGGTCATGCAATTAGTCTAGCAATTATATCACTTAATTGTATTGTTTTTCATTAGAATTTAAAAAGATTTTATAGATTTTATTGTTATTAAAAAGTCATGTTAGACTAAAAAAATAAATGTCGGCTTATTTGACCAAATGTGCAGCTAAATAGGATAGTCGGTCCGGCTTTTCGGTTTCAAGACCCTAAATACAGGTAGTTGCTGAATATTTTTGGATTGGTAAATAAAACAATTTCATAATTTATCATTAAGTACATAATATTTATTTTATTATAAAAAACACATGCATAGACAGTTGAAATTCCTACATATCCCGTGTCACAATATTTCAAAGCGACTGTTACATTCCGTAATGGGTCAGTCCATCCTAATTGACACTGCATAATACTAATATTATTCTAAGGATATGCCCAGCGCGGGCTTACGTAGTACTACAATTAAGTTACAATAAAAATCTATCCCTCTAAGTACTTTCGAGTCTAAAGATTAAACTAACAGTAGGTACTAATTACTTTCACCATTTTAAAGTAGGACTTAAGCAAGCAAGATAGCACAAAACCTTCATAAAACATAAGATTGCGATATTAATCCCGGCTTACCGTGTAGTAGCTAGAGTGAAATTAACACAATCATAAGTGAACTAAAGTAGACGTTAATTCATTTAAAAGTAATTCTTAATCGTAGTTAGAGCTAGAATAAGGAATATAGAGTAAACTGAATGTCCGTAGTAATAATGAATCTAATCGACTATAAGTAAATAAAAGCTACAGTGAATAGGCTCTTAATAAACTACTGCGCTTCACCATCAACGATTGCATTACTGCTTACCATTAGGTGGGATCGCAGTCAAGAACTAGATATGTCATTAAAAAAAAGTCTAAAATAACTTGGATACTTTTACGTACTACTTACTTTTACTTAAGCCCCTTTATTCATAAGCAGTGTAACTTAACGCTCTGTAAGTATTTTCCTCTCATTCTAATTAAAAGGAAATAAGTGAGAGGTAAGATATGTATCAAGCTTCTAAGAGCGTCAAGTGCTTATGAATAAAAGAGTGACATTATAAAAAAAAAAAAACAATAAAAAGCTATTTCATACCTACTTTTAAAAAAAGAACACAAAATTATTATGTACCTAAAGATGAAATTGATGTTGAAGAATTCCACTCGTTCAGTCTTATGATAAAATTGTTGGAAGATTCACACAGCGTGCTTCATCGATTTTAAAATAATTTATTTTGTACGAATTCAATTGAGCTTAAAACAGATCGACAACGTGTCTGGCAACACTGGCTTAAAATAAAAAAGAGATGCTTAAATATTAGTCTATGCTTAAAACTATAATTGGCTATTGTACGGCGTGCATACTTTTTAAATTCATTCGGTGAAGGGTCACTCACACCAGTCTTTCTGTAAAGAGATCGCTAGAAGACTCCCGAAACACCTTGGCGTGGCGTGCTCTCCTAGTCCATGGTTTTTCAAGTCCGTGGACTGTAGACCTTGGGTCCGCGGGCTTATTGCCCTGGTAATGCTGCTACGGTATGATGGGCGGCGAGACGCAAGCCCAGACGTGGCGCCTAAAGCTGCGCCTCAGCGGGGCTCTGCCACAGGTTTGACGGTAGGGTGTCATAGTGAGATGGAACGGTGACTAATGCATCAGCCGTCGTCCTGCTTATTGAGCAGTTCTGTAACAATACAAAAAAATAATTATAACATTTGTTGTGATCATCAATAGCTTTTTCCGTCTATATTACGGTCGGGTTTCATTCTACCCGAATGCAGCTGGGTACCAAGTGACTGCCAATTTGAACTCCAAAACGCGATAACTGATTAACACGATACCCCTTGGCAAGACTTTGTGTCATATTTTTTGGCTTCTACCTATCCGTAACGACTGTCAAATATCTGTAAACTAGGGACTAGCCCCAGTTTCACACATGTGTTACAGATCCCGGCACGGATCTTGATCGCTGACATCTACAGTTCTACTTGCGCAGAAGCACGCAGAAGTGAGATATCGAATAGATGCGGGAGCGGGGAGTGCAATCCTTGTACAATGATTGGCTCCCCGATGTTGTACGATGCGCAAAGCGATCCAAGCTCTTTCGCCGAGCGCTCAAGATTCGTGCCGCTATCTGTAAATATCTTTAAAATTCGCAGTTTTTCTCTACTATAATTTGCATTTATAATACCTTTATACCTTCCTTTTTAATCACTCTTATCTATTGGTGAAAACAGCATGCAAATCCCTTCAGTAGTTTTTCAGTTTATCACTAACAGTCAGACGTGGTGGGTCGTTTTATAATATGTAAGGAAGTAGCTTTTTCCAACTACATTATGTAGTAGACAACTTCCAGTCTACACGGACTAGCTGAGTATCAAGATCAGTTGACACACACAGACTAAGCTGTAGACATCAGACAACTGTGTTTTGTCTAGTGTCTATGGTGCAGCACAGTTATGCCCGGTGCACACATGGCCCAACAGATTGCTGTATTTTATTGTGCGTCTATTTGGGCAAAATAAACATGTTTTCTTTTTTTTTTTTAGTTGTTTGTTATAATATCGTTGTTATGAAGAGATAGTATTATCCGCTTACGTAAAATAGCACGTTTGTAATTAAATAACTGATTACAATTTTCTTCGAATAATATTGATATTTTTTTATCAACAATTTTGATCGAATCATGCATATGTGTAGTTTTTCATCGGACTTCATTCTTTGATGATGACTTTCGCGGTACTCCTATACATAATATTAAACTAATAACCTTATTTTAGAATTACTTTAAAATCAGAAATAAGTGTAGGAATTGAAATGAAATAGCGGAGTTTCTGTCAGTACATCTATAGGTTCCTATTACTAGTAGAAGAAGTCCTTTTATTCTTTACTCGACTCTTAAAATGAATGTAATCACATTTGAAAATATCATATCACACGGTTTTATACAATTTTGAATAAATTGTATTATTAGAAAGACACGTAGCGCCATCTAGCGACCTAAACCAATTGTAACCATCGAAAGTTATTGTTTTTTTTCCTCGGGTACATTACTTTTTTTCTGCATGTAAAGTTTTTGCTGGTTCTGACAACGTATATGCAAAATTTCATATTGATCGATTTGTACATTTATATGTAAAAAGGTTACATTCGTATTTATGATATTATATCTAAAATATCTAAAGTTAGGATTACATAAACGCACCCACGATTGTGGCAAAAACGTGTTCTCAAAGCTTGCCAACAATTATTTTCGTGACTTTTTTTATCTACTTCATCACTAGATACAATTGAAACGTGATGTGAGCGAGACTTGGGTACAAAAAGATGAGCAGCCATATAAAACTGAACTGGATAAAAAATGCAGAGTTACAGGCTCGCTATGGTATTACTTAGGTAATACTTATCCAAGTAAGTCCATTAGAGACCGACTGAAGGTTTGGTTTCGGCCAAAAAGTCTGTTTTCGGCAAGAGTTTTGGCCAAAAAAGAGTTGAATATTCGGCTCGGCCGAAACTAGTGTCTGAGCCGTCTTTGACTGGTTGTAATAGACATAAAAATTAACTCGTTCGTCTATGTAACCCTATTGTACCTACCATATCTCAGGCGAAATAAATAATTTATGTTATAATTTTTTACTGTAAAATACCAGATAATCAAATAAATCGTCGATTACATATCGACGATTTATTCGATTATCTAGTATTTTATGAAAGTTAAATTATAACTTTACATAATTAAGCTTAACTATATGAGAATTATATAGTTAGGAATAACTGAATCGAAGTAATTATTATTTTTTAAAGATTTTCTGTTACCATGTCAGTTTCGATTCCGGTTACGGCCGAAACTGCTACGAAACGGATTCGGCTGCAAATCGTGTTTCGGTCACTAAAATACCTACATTATTTAATTAGTGTTTGTTCTACCAGTCATAAAATACGTTATTGCCACTTTCAACATTACAAACAATAATCGAATCACACTAATATTATCAAGGCGAAACTTTGTATGTATGTTTGTTGAAAGTTTGCCTGTGTGTATGTTTGTTACTCCTTCACGGATTTGGCACACGGTTAGACATATCCTGGAACAAAACATAAAATACTTTTTATCCTAGGAGTACGTTTTCTTAAGGCCCTAGCGCCTGAACAGGGCCATAAAACAATGACCTTCTGAAGCCCTCCTCGGTAACGGCTAGAAAAATAGGTTTGAAAAAAATATATGTTTATTATTTAAGGATTGGGATGTTTTCACTGTTAGGCAGACCTTCGTATTGCGTACTGTGCTTAAAAACATTCTTTATTACTATTCGACCCAAAACTCCATATGGATAAGCGACGGAGGGGTAGGGTATGCCAAACACAAACTGTTAGAACAGCGCACTCGCATAATTTCTTCCTCTTTCTTGGACCTTACTTATATAATAAGCTAAATCAAACCCTCAGTATCTATCCAATGACTTATTACAAATGTAAAACCTCAGTAACCAAATATCTTAAAAGTTGGGACTATAGGGGACCGAGGACTTTTTCATACCGTTAAGTTGACTCGCCAATCTCATTCAATAAAACCTTGTTCCCCTCAGCCTTCCTACTCTTTTATCATTGCGCATTATACCCGCTACTATATTCGCTCCACAAGCACAATACACATACACAATCTTATTCCCTTCTACACAAGCACCATTCCTCTCCACAAGCTCAACACACCAGCACAATCATAAATATTTCCTTCTCGCACCCCTGGTTACTCAAAAAATCTTTCCTATTTCCTAAATATTTTTACTCTTTTTGTTTTTATTTTTGTTTTTATCGATTTAAACTTTGAATAATTTCTCTAAACTGTGAAACAATGTTTAGATTATACCCAGGTTGTGTGGCTGCGGGAGAGACCTGGTGACCTGTAATACAGGTTCTTATGGAAACCTGATTCAGGCACCAGTCTCTCACTTAAAACCAACAGCGAACTGTATGAATACGCTCAATTGGGTTTCAACACTGTGACTAATTGGCTTCAAAGCAATTTACTAACATTGAATGCTGACAAGACAAAGTATATTCACTTCTGCATGCGCAAGCCTCAATTTAACATTGGTAACTCTCATCTGTATGCCCATAAATGTGGATTCCGATCATCCAGCACGTGTGATTGTCCCTGTATCTTTAAAACACGCGACATCAAATATCTCGGGGTTATAATAGATGAAACACTCTCTTTTGGACCACACATTGAAGGTCTAATTAAAAGAGTATGCAAACTAATCTATGTTTTTAAGAAATTGCGAGTGATTGCAGATTCAAAATTGGTGACGCAAATTTACTTATACCTAGGTCAATCTGTAATCCAATACTGTATCACTTCCTGGGGTGGAGCACTTAAAACTCACCTACTGCCCCTTGAAAGAGCTCAGAGAGCAATTTTAAAAGTAGCCAATTTCCTTCCCTTTCTCTATCCTAAAGATCAGTTATACAAATCCTGTAACGTGCTTTCTGTTCGCCTGCTTTTCATAATGCACTTAGTATTAAAACAGCACTCCATGCTTTCCTTCAACGCCGAAATTACTAATAAGAGACGGAATGATATTGTTTGTCATTCTAATGCATCCTCAAAATATGTATTTGTAAAAAGATTTTTTACTTTTTTAGGCCCATTTCTGTACAACAAATTAAATAGAATATTAAGTATCTACAAATTAAATAAGTATAACTGTAAAAAGATGATTTTCCAATATTTTCTAAGCATATCTTATGTAGAGACAGAAGACCTGCTTACTGTTTGTAAATAAAACTCGCCGTATATCTAAATTTAGTTAAGTTTTTTTTTAATATTCATATTTAGAGTTAATTTATTATTTTGTATTTAAGCACTCTCTCGCCTGAAGCACAGGTTCACCCTAGTTCAGGCATATAAGCAACTGTGTTCTTTTTAATATTTAATATACTTTATTGTAAATGTAAAATGCCCTATGTTATAAATAAACGATTATTATTATTATTACTTAGTTAAACCTCGGTGTGCAAATTGTAAAGTGTCAGCATATTTATCTTTGTAATGAGAAAATAAACGTTTTATATTATTATTATTATAGATTCATGCAAAACATTATCAACTAATGATTTTTTCGCTTGTTTTCCCGTTTTTTGTAACGTTCCGTAGCTATATTGAGATATGGAAAGTTGTTTTTGTCTCTGATAAGTGCTGTAATAACAATACACTCTACTTCTAAAAAAAATGCCCCTCTCAATGACATGCAAATAGTTTCGTATAGGTGTCAATATTTATATTTAATCTTTGCTCTTTACATCTATCTAATAAAAATAAATGAGTTAACTAAACAAAATATTTTTCATCTATAGCAACTTGAATAATAATGTCGCTAGTTTTTTTTTTTAATGATATTATCTAGTGTTTGACTGCGATCGCACCTAATGGTAAGCAGTAATGCATTCGTTGTTGGTGAATCGCATAGTTTATTATGAGCCTATTCACTCTAGCCTTGAAGACACCTAAATTATAATCGTACGGAAAGAGCGCTGCAGGCAAATTGTACCAATCCTTCGATGCACGCGGTTTAAAACGACCGAGGAGACACTTTTAGATATATTACCTACCAATTATTTTGAATAAAACAAAATACTAACTACTTACTAGAATGTCAATCACATGTTCGATTTTTTGGCAATGCAACTGAAATATCTGTCGGAACAATGTTCCAATTGCGCTTACAGCTAAAAATGACGTCAAAATACTATAGGTACCTACTATTACGATACATAAACGTGTTTCCGGGTTTTTCCTCGCTATTGGCACTTGGTCTGCTATTTTTATAAATTCGTCATTCCAACACGATTCCATTGTCATTTTGCTAAAAGTTCGTAATCTGTTAATTCATAATGGCCGATCATTGATCGATCAGTGGTCTCGCAATAGAATTGTGGTACGAGCTGTCTTGTAACGAATTAAAAGCAATGAATGCACAGTTATGTTCTAATGGCAGGTCGCTGATCAAAGGAACTGTCAAAATATTAGCAGATTACCGCATACGTAAGACATTCATTTGTCATTATGTACGAGATTACCGTTTTGTGCCATTTCTTTCAATGGAGTGTCAGTGGTTGATCATTGGAAAGTCATAATGACACCATTATATTAGTAGATTACCAAACTTGTCAAAACCAACAATTATGAAATCAATAGATAGACCATTCTGACACTATTGTAATAGCAGACTTGAGGCCCTGTTCGAGTTCTTATTAAAACGTTATCATGTCACAAGTAATGTGAATGCCAAAATCTTGACAAAGTTCACATATACTTAATTGGATAATTACAGTTTGTAAAATATTGTTACTGTATAATTTTCTTTTTCAAATTCCTGTACCTAGAGTTTTCATAGAAAATAAAATCCACCGTAATTTTTTTTTACCTGGTATTCTAGAGCACGCGATCCCTCGCGGCTACGGCTAAGGGAGGCTACTTTATATCTAAGTTTTACGAAATATTCTGAAATGATGCTACCTACCCACCTCTTCTTTATAAATTTCGACTCAAGCTAAATTTTTTTCAGACCATTGAGTCTATACTTTGATGCTAAGTAATTGACCAAAAGTATCGTATGCTTACCTTGGGCTGCTGTCGGTGTGTGTCCACGCATTCGACAGGTAGCTTGATCATCTCCACATTATATTTATAGCCATATGAAGTAAGCTTCACGATTGTGTGAAGAGGGACGTTCATGTATGGCAGTTCATCTGAAAAAAACAGGCGAACGGTTAGAAAAAACCGGCTAAGTGCGAATCGGACTCGCGCGCGAAGGGTTCCGTACCATTATCTATAAAAAAACTGCAAAAAAAAAATCATGTTGAGAGCCCCTTAAATATTTATTTATTCTGTTTTTTAGTATTTATTGTTACAGCGGCAACAAATATACATCATCTGTGATCAACAGTTTAGCTATCACGGTTCATGAGATACATCCTGATGACAGACAGACAGACGGACGGACGGAGAGCGGAGTCTTAGTAACAGGGTCTTGTTTTACCCTTTAGGTACGGAACCCTATAAACAATATAGATTTTGCTTTGAAAATCCTCGAAGCTATCACTACGATAGTTTCACAGGCTACATACGTGAAAGTAAAAGGTAAAAATGGGACTTTAGCACTGACGTCACAAGTCATTATCTTACTAATGACTTGTAGTATAGTACCTACTATCGTATCAGTATGCAATTAATCCAATTTAAGTCATCAGTACAGGATAAGAAAGTAATGCGATTAGCTTCGAGAAAAAAAGGGCTATGACTACCAAGTAAGGGACTCTAACTAGGCATAGTAGCTATAAATATAGGTAAAACAATTGAAAGGTCAAAGTATAAGAGTGATACTACGGTGGCATTTGTCAAACCCACATATTTTGGACTTGTTGACCCTCTTTATTGCTGATAGAATGTCTAGAATAAAAGGTGTGCAAGCTCGGGTGCGAACACGTCATTGCCGTGCCCCTAGATATATGCGATACATTTGCCGGAGGTCGTGGATTCGATTGTCACCAAAGACAAATATTTGTGTGATGAGCACACGAGCATTTGTTCTGTGTCTGGGTGTAATTTGTCTATTTTAATATTTATGTTTTTAGAAATATATATGTATGTTTATCAGAAGTCCAGTTCTCATAGCTTTGTTTAGTTTGGGACTAAATGGCGTTGTGTAGAAAAAAATATATCAAGGAAAAGTTTCTTACCAAGCTTAGCGTCCAAGAAGTATCCAAGCATACATCTAAGTACGGCCTGATGACCGACCACCACGACGTTGTGCTCATCCTCGAGTGCTGACAAGGCTGGTCGCAAACGGGTCATGATGTCGATGTAAGACTCGCCCCAAGGGTACCGGTAGCGGAGTTTGTCCTGGTCACGCCATGCGAACTCCTGGGGGAAGCGCTCCTGCATCTCTTCATAGGTCAGACCCTCGCAGATGCCCTGGAGAAGATTAAGAAAACAATTGTTGATAAAAGAAAGAATAATATTTCTAGGTTTGGTTGCGTCATTCTAAAGATTGCATGAGATATAAGGTACATCACATTTATTTGCCTTTGGAATACACATAAGGTAACCTACTCCAGATAAAGCTGGAAGTTCATATAAGACCTCGACCTTTTTTAAATATTTCTGCGTTCCTCTTCTCGTGGATTTCGGCCCATTCCCTCTTCTAGAGAGGACGCCTGAGTCCCAGCAATAAGAACATAAAGACTGATTATGTTTATGCTATGCTAATTAAATATATTATAATGCTTCATAAGTTTACTTTGATGCTATTATTATATAATACTTATTCACAATATTTTTAATATTACTTAGTACATATAAAAACTCTCTTACATAAAATACATAAATATTTACTAACAAGGATTTATCAGTAGCATTGCCTACAAAACGTGCCGCGTTTGAAATGTTATTATGTTTAGGTGTAGAGAGTTTAATGTATCACCTCATTGAGATACACGTGAGTTGCCACTTAATGATTTGTGAAGTAATTAATCACTGCGTCTTTTATTTGGCACTAGATGATGTCTAACTGTATCTGTTTATGTACATTTGCACTTTGAAATCGTTTGTACAAAAAGGTACTTATATGTTATCCCTTAATTGCAAACACCGGTACTTTATAAATAATCCCGTAAAATTGTAAACTCTTTGTTTTCAGTAAGATTTGCGTACATTGTAAATTATCTTTGCGTGAGATTTATTGTATTTGATATGATCTATTCATATTTGATAGTAACAAGAGTTTACACTTTCGTAAGATGTATGGCAATCTCAGGGTGTTTGGATTTATCCTGTGACACACTTAATATAATATATAATTATATCGACACTTCGACAGTGGATAGGTAAAATCGCTTATCCACCACTTTGGTCGAAAATGAGTTATACAACTTATTTTCGACCAAAATGGCGGTTAAATGATTTTACCTTTCTACTGTCGATATACTGTGAATGTTTATAAAATTATAAATCCTTGTTAAAATTAGGCGCATGGCTCATAAAATGCCGGATGTTATTATACCTACCTTTAGTCTATTTAAAACCAATTCAATGTCAAAGTTACTATTCTATTCTTTGTGACTCACAAAGGTCACAATAAATAGAATTCGCGGTTTCTGAATCTCAATACACAATGATAGTTCTTTTTCGATGATAATGTAGTACCTATCGACTATCAAAAGACGTCATTTGATGTACGTTGAATTGACATACGCAGTATATTAAAAGTAACAGCTGTAGCCAAGTATCTGGGTTCAATCATCTGTTTTATGGATTCAGTAATTAGACGTAATTTATGTGTCGTCAACTGGGCCGATGTAACCATTAGGTTACATAAAGATTTGATCAAGATTTTTTAAATCAAAATGATTAGATAATCAATTTGAAATGGATCCAAGTTTTTTGCTCAACTCGTAAGTTGCGAAGGTTACAAGATAACTATCTGAATATTGTGTTCCTCCTTTATTTTTCGGTATCAATCAAAAGCAAATAATAAATTTGTATTTGTTTTCTTTTTTTTTTCTTTTTGTTTGTTTGATTATATTGTTCAATTAGCTTCTGCCAGCAGGTTCAATTGCGTGATGGTAGAAAATGGTCCTATAGATGCGTACTCTCGATATAAAAAGTACTAAGTATTCTATATCCTATTCCGGGACATGGTCTACTCATAAACCAAATTTTATCCAAAACCATTCCGCCATTTCAGGTTGACCTCCTGATGTAAATTTTCTAATATCACCAGCAATTGCGTTATCACGGAATTGTGCTATCGAGATATTTATAGAAGGTCACGGAGTTGAAAGTTCTTCATAAACACAAAACGGCAAACAGATTTTCCTATAAATATTTATTTTAGAACTGCGACGATCGCGCCACTCCGGTACCAATCGATATCGGGCTATCAGCTCTATGATAAATTGATAACATCATATTTACGTGATGTACTAAAAGATAATATTTAAGTAATAATAGGTGATGTCAGAAATAAATCTGAACGATAACAAAACAAAGTACGAAGAAAAGTTACAGATTGGAAAATTACAGCTTTTTTCCCAGAAAATTATAATGCAAGTTTAAAAAGAAAAACAAAATATATGAGTACCAGAAACGTGGTGATCTACCAAGAATTTTCCTAATATTATCCCTACGGTTAATCGCGGTCAACAGGGTAGGGTACTGCAAGGTAATATACTTTGCCCAGTGTTGGCGTTAGTGCTCTATATTTAGCCGATACGTCTCCACCTCAGGCAATACTAATGAATCAGTTAGAAACAAATATTCACTGCCATGGAATATACGTGAATCCATTTCATCGGATTTCCCAGACACAAATTCTTTATGTTTATTTTTCAGTTCTTGTTTAAATATTTCCTTCTTTGTGACGTTGATGTATTCGAAAGCTTTTGATAGATTAACAAATCTAAATAGTAATCGAACCACCTGTTTAAAGTAGAATACGTTGTTTTCCATAATTATCTTTGTTTCTCGATCATGTTTTTCATTTATTATTGATTGTCAAGGCTGATAAACGTAAAAACACTTAGCTTTTAAGTATTTTTGAATAATAGTCATTTATCCTGTCACTACTCAGGTTAGGTACTTTAGGTACTGTCATTATCTGTGACGTGTCAGTACTTATAGCTTGCTTGGGGTCAGATTATAAATTATATTACGCAGTATATATAATTTTATAGATATAATTTTTGTGTACGTGCTTGTGATACGTCATCGCTTTTGTTATGATTTGTATAAACAAAACAAAAGAATATAGAAAATGGAAGTGATGAAATTCCTCAAAAAATAAATAAAGAATTACACAATGATGAAATTCCTCAAAAAATGAATAAAGAATTACACAAAAACAGTTGAAAAACGACTATTAATTGTCAGCAGCTGAACATAAGTTTATGATAGACATGTCAAACAGAATCAGTCAAGAGTTCAGTTTGGTACAGATACCGGCACGGATTTTGAGCGCCGACTTCCACTTGTGCAGAAGTAAATATCGGGTCTCTTTAGTGGTATGAGGTGAGACGCGTAGGCGGCGAGTGAAATCTTTGTACAATTTTTGGCTCGCCGATGTGTACGCAAAGCGATCCTCGCTCTTACGCCGCGCGCTCAAAATTCGTTCCGGTGTCTGTAATAGGCTAGATGGACAGGACATTACTAAATTTTAAAACCAACAAAATACTTACAGCATCTAATTCATTCAACGCCCTGACAACTCTCTTCGGGGCCCTAATATCGGCAGCAGTCTGCTTGGTGCGCCACCTCTCAGAGGTCCACACAGTCATATGATCCCGGCAAGCCAAGGCGTTCATATGTTCAGCTAGGGCGCTGGCGTAGAGCAGACCCCGAGGGGACAGCGATGCGTCTCCACCGATGCGGCCTAGCACGTTGTACTCACTTTCACCGTGCTGTTGGGAGAAATAAAGAGAAATTAGACTTCTATAATAACTAAGGTTTTAGAGAAAATGGTTTATTAATGAACTAGCCCATTTCAGCGGTTTTACCCGCGTGAAATTAGGTTTCTCCATACAAAGTTTTGGACCCCCGCTTCATCCCCTTAGGGGATGAATTTTGGAAAATTCTGTCTTAAAAGGAAGCCTTCTGCATAATTTCACGCTTCTAGTAGTAAGTCAGTTTCTCCTTTTATATAAGATAGATAGATTTGTCAACTGTGTTCTCTAATCGGAGAGAGACTAGACTACACAAAAAAGGGAATCACTTAAAATATCGTTGGAACAACTTGGGTGAACTTGGTAGAGTGCTCTACTGTGCGCTTCACTATAAGCATATTTGTTAATACTGGGATTTCGAAATTATTAGCGATTGCCAAGTGTGACATCCCAATCTCTATGGATATGTATAGCCAAGGTGTTGCACAAAATATCAGGAAATACACGTATTAACTAGGTATAATTTACTAGGTCAGCTGACGTAGTTGGCACCCTAATGGGATTTCTTGCGACATTGGAAATGGCTGCACTTGTGCTTATGACGGGCGTGCGCGTGCGCGGCGTTATAATATTGAATGTGATCCAGAATCATTACAATTTGTCTTATCTATAGCGTTAATTTAGAAAATGTATCAGATCGCGGCACACGCACAAGTAAGTTTTGTCATTACAACCGAGGCGTAATACGCGCACAAGTCGAAATCAATAAAATTTGAACTCTGTTTATTAGAGCATAGAGTACGTGGTTCCAAAATTTGATCATTAATGAATTCAAAATACAGAACAAGATATGAAATATAAGTGACTGATTAATTTATAAATCGGCCAGTACTTCGATTGAAAAGATTAGGAAGTACCTAGCTCCTTCGGAATTGATTTTAATTATTATAGTTGGAGATTTCTCACACAAAGTAATCTTTTGCAGTTAGATGGGAATGGTGTGATTAGAGAAAAAATTTGCGTCATTAAAAATATTGTATCCTTTCATACATCCGCCATAGCTGTTTATTGTAAATAATGTTCCAATTTCAAATCACAAAGTTGTTTATTCATTGAAACCGCATGGCGGGAAAATGGCGACGATTAGCCGTTCCCGCTCATAATAAATATAGACTTGGGAAAACATGTTTGTTTAAAACAGAAGTCTAATTAGAATTCATGATCGCTACACTTGTTTACACGGATGTTAGATGACACTATGATAACAAGATGATTTATCTATTGGGAATTGAGAGCCCAGTTACTGATTGGTTGCTCCATGGTTACGTAGAGAAATCACAATTCTCGTGTGCCTAGGGATCAACAGACAACCTTCGAACTACAGACATTTTATTGGAATCGAGTCAGTCTGAAAAATGTCTGTTGTGTTCTTTCTGTGTGGAATCAGGGTCAATAGAACCTGCTTTTAAAGAAAAATGGTTCATTAAGACACTTACCCTAGTAAAGTACAAGGTTTGTGGCAGACCCCTCATTCCAGACAAGTACCCCAAAATCCCCGACTCCTTCTGCCCAGCAACGCGGTGCGCCGTCACTGTCTCCCCAACATTCTCAATCCTCACAAAACTAACAGTCTCCAACTCCGCATCAATAGGCTCGTACTGCCTCATGTAATGCTCCATCTTCTTCCTGAGGTCATCAACTGCGTCCTCCTCACTCATGGACTTGTAGTCCGCGGAGTAGTGAAGGATCTCGATGATGTTCCTTTCTAGGAGTTCCTGGTCCTCGCAGACGCACTCTATGAAGAGGATCCTGAAACCCATGTCGGAGAGACAGTACTCGCTCAGCTCGCGACGCTGTTCGCGAGTGATGTTGGTGCCGTCAAATATCTGGAAGGAAGGAACATGGGTTTAATAAGGTCATATGGAACGTTGCTTGGGTAAAACCGCTTTCTTACTTTCTTTTCTAAACAAAGTAACCACTTAATTAGAAAATATTGTACCGAGCTGAAGAATCAAATAGGTAAGTAAAGTAGGTATAAAAACTAGGGATGTAACGGAAGTGGTTATATCGAAACCGTATTTTTTAAATTTGGTATAACGGAGGAACCGGAATCGGAGGTGGCGGCAATAGCGTCAAATAAAACACCCAAAATTAGTTTTCTACTAATCAAAATCGCGGATAAGTATAAATAAAGAGCAAATTCACAATATTACAAATAAATAACAACAAGTGAAAAAGTAATTGACAGAAGGGGCAGAAACTTGTTTGTAGCTCCGATATAAGTTCCGAATAAAATCGGAATCGGAGTTCTAAAATCAATCAGAAGTTTCGATTTTTCGGAATTGGAATCAAAACTCCATAATATCTCTGATATAAACTAAAATAATGTAAGGTAGGTTTAAATGACGGCTAACTAAAGCGTCATTAAAACCATTACCTGTCTAACTCGAGGTTAATAATACAATTACAGGTAAAATAGGCATCAATAAATTAGCTTGTAATTAAAAATTGTTTACAAACAAAGAACAGGAAAAACATCTAAGTAGAAAAAAAACCATGGCCTGTGAAAACAATACGTGTTTTACGTAAGCTTAACAATTTAGTCATAGTTACTATCTAATCAATTTTGAACTGAACCGATAAATAGCTTATTTCCTGAAAATAAGAATAACTAACGTCTGTCTAAATCTTGAATGAATCATTTCTTTAATCCACGAGATAAAGATTGAAGAGTTCATTCATTTAACTATTTATAACCTTAGTTAATACTCAGAAATATACTAATGTATTGATATCTTTTATTGCGGAGACATTGATCTGAACACGTGTAGTATTTTGTGTATAACTTACACGTGTATAGGGCTACACAATAGATAATGTGAGAAAGTTACTTAAGTTTACTATCAGTCCACGTCCCTAGACTAAATAATTCTAGAGCCTATTATTCATATTTGAATGTTGAAAGAGGGGCATATAAGAATAATAATTACAAAAGCATCAAAATATGGGGTACAGGGGGTTAAAAATGACAATAATTTTGATTACGCAAGTTGAATGGCCCCAAAGACCAAAACAGTGAAACAACAGCTAAAAATAATAATTTGCAAAATTTAAGTCTTCAGCAGTTAATTAACGAAGTTGTACCTACTGCGTACAATCATAGCCAATTGGCTAATTACGTAACTTTCAATATAGAAGCACGTGCCTACTTTCCTATACAATTACACTTCGAACACGATCAATCTTCCAATCAGTCGTATCGCCATACAAAAGGTACAACCAACTATAATATAGCAATTAACTACATCACGTTTCTATGCATTTGATTCATTTGATTATAAAGAGTTTCAGACATCTGCGTCCTTGCTGCAGTTAGCAGGGTTCCGGGTACGGCCACGGATTAGTTGCGTACCTACTTGTTTATGGTCTTTATACTTCCGTGATAAACAAGATTCGTGAAATGCTAATTAGGATCAAAAGACTAAGCGTTACGAAATTAAAGTAGTATCCAATCCAGTTGTAGTACGATCTTGAAATAGTACCCAAACGAAAAGGTTTTTCAAGTTTTTTTTTTGGCAAAATATGAATACGCCATCTGATCATAGCAAGACTTGCACCTCACATGACTAAATAATTTTACTGTGGACCGCTTTTCTTTTTTTTTAATTAAGATAAGCTCGCTTTTGATCACTATCTCACTTGGTGGTAAGCGATGATGCAGTCGACGATGGAGCACGCTTGCCTAACAGTAAACTATTTACTTACCTACGTATTTGAATCATCTTGCCTCGTCAGTCTTCAAAGTTTCAAACGATTGAAGAGCAGAAACCGAACGATGTTTTAAGTTAGGCACTTTTTTTGAAGCATCATGAATATCAATTGTCACAATCTCCATAAAAAATAACTTCGGCACAGACGCAGCATAAATAAATATTCAACTTACAGCGACACTGTTTCCATCCTTGAGCCACAGTACGGCATCCTGAACAGCCTCGCGGGCGCTCTGGCGACGGATCGCGGAGCCCTGCGCGTTGTCCGCGCGGAAGATGTCGTGGCTGCCGTACAGCAACATGTGGCGGCGACGATACTCACTACAGTCGAACACTGGATACCAAGAAATTTGTTAGAAACTAACAAAAGTATTCGGCTCGAAGGACCAACAAATTTTTAGGTGAGAATTTGGAGGGTGCTTGAAGATTATGACATAAAATCAATAGAATATAATAGAATCCCATGCTCCCTCCGTTATTATTACGTGGTACGTATTTACATTGAGCTAAGCGTTAATTTATATTACAAACACTGCTGTTTGACAAACCCAGGAAACTACCAGCCTTACATTATGTAAACGCTTGCATAATACATTTTCTAAGTAGCTGCAATGGTTGCCTATATTTAGAAATAAGGCATCCATGGAACAAAAGTATTATTTGTAAAAAAAACCTTTCCTATTAATTTGCATTGGTATGTGAACTTTTCAAGATTTCTATAGTTTTTGCTTCCCTAGCTTGTCAAAGGTCTACCCCGAGTGCTTCTCCTGTGCTTCCTTAAACCAGCTTTCTCGGTTCGGATCCAAGCCGTCGTGTCGTAACTAGTACATAATAATCTAAAATATTCGATATTACAAATCTGTACTGATAACATGATTATTCTGACCGTGACAATATTGCACAATCGATATTGTTTTGTCTACGTCTGCAACTCATTATGCAATGCTCCTTTATTTATTTGTTATTACAATCTAGATCAAGTAGAACCAACAAACAAGTATAGCCGTATCATTCCTTGATTGGAGTTGTCATGTTCTTCAATTAGGCCACTTTTTATCAAGATGAAACCCACAATATTTAATCAGTTATAAAGATATTCTTGCGAGTCGTCGTGTTGTATTCTGTTAGAGACGAGACCAACGTTTCTATCTGGGTCAGGGCTGGTATTGTGTACCTATCTGTACGCACGGTCTGCTCTTATGTGATTTATTTCATACTCTTTAACTGGTATATAAACAGTCATTTGTTGACACAACTTTGTAAATAACACGATTCTGTAATTGGATCAGACAACGGTATTTATAATCTGATATGTCAGGAATAGTACTACCTAGGTAGCGGAAGAACAGTGTCAGTGTGTTTCGTAATAACTGAGTCAAATAAAATTAATTATTCAATAATTTCGTCATTTTTTTTAGCTTGCGACGAAAAATTTAAATGTCCCTAATCTAAATCATATTCGGTGGATGGATTTAAATTATGAATAACATTGTTGAAGTCTATCTTATCTTAAATCATCAGTAATTTTCGATAAAAGGTACCTATTTTCTTTGTAATTCATCGTAAGTTTCATCACCAGGAAAATCCAAAAGGAAATCATAAAGATAAGCGCCAAAAGTTGCTTTAGAAAAACCGAGAAAAGTATCAATCGAACTGTATCTAGGTACCTATTTTTTATGTGACTGTGTGCTTAACGTCAAGAAAGATAAAATCGCTCAAACCCCCGTAAGGATAATCATAATTTATAAAGTCATCATCATTCATCATGGCGACACAAAAAGTTCTTTCAGACAGTTTCAATGACACCAATTTTGACTCAAACGTTAGTCTCCATTTGGGCTTTGTTAATCTCGTGATCTTCAGTTCCAACAAAGTATAAAAGAATGTATAAAAGTCAATTGACATGACGTCAAAGCACTAAACATAACCATACAACTTCTTTAACGACTCGTAAACAGTCAGAGGTCATAAACCATAATTACTATAGTCTGGACAAATTGTCAGAACAGGCCTTCTTTGTTGATTAATGGATTCTAACAGTTCTGTTAGACAAGTTCCAACAAAAATGGGGCAAAGTAACCATAATCTAATTTAAAAAGGTGCATATGCAATTTATACAGGAAACGTCAGAATGTATACATGAACAGCTTTTGTTTAAATATTTTCATATTACGTTTTTCCCAAAAACTAGACCGAGTCTGTGACGTCCAAGAAGACACTTTTTCTGATGAAGGTATGGTGTTTCTTTCAAGATAGATAGATATAATAAAAGCATAATCAGCCTTTTAATGATTCTGCTGCTAGGACTCAGGCCTCCTCTCTAGGAGAGGGAATACATATAAGATAGATATACATATTTGTACACGACCATTCCTTTGTTGTTTGTAACTACAAGTATAAAATATTTACCTTTAGTGCTCTCCCCATTCCAGTTAAGATGCCTGGTGAGTCTGTGCGCTAGCTGACTCTTGCCGCGAGCAGGTAGACCCACCAGCGCGATGAGCAATGGCGCAAACTGGCTGATGCGTCGTGAGCGCATCGACGCTAAAACAATGACAAAAGAATCATAATTATCATAATATCATTAGGATTCGTCGAGCGGATGCGGGCCTAAGGACCAGAAATTTTAGTAACTGACTAAATGTGTGACATTCAATTCAAGTCGGATTAATGAAAGAGAATGATGCCAAAATAATGTAATCAGAACATAGATCACGCTTTTATTAGTCCTAAATTAGGTACAGAGAGTACATTATGTATAAATGTAATGTTTAATGACTTAATTGAACAATCAAACATTATACAAGCAATAAACAGTTTACTAGCAGCATATCGAGGGTGTGTCCAATTAAATTCTTCAAACGTTCTAATTTCCAATAATAGAACTTCTAGTTACTCTTGTCCAGATTATTTAATTGATTGCCACAGACAGACATTCGTCAGTGAAATATTAATCGGTAACATTAACCTCAGTTGCGAGTCCGGGTCAGAATCATGATAATATCAACAATACTCATGCAATAGTTAAACTGTAAACAACTGTTCAAGATTTCTCATGACATGGGGATTTACATTTTCTTTAATCTATGAATAGAACTTTTCCTAGAATGGAAAATAAAAGACGGAACGAAAATAATATTGGTAAAGTGTGGGTTGGCTGCATTACTTGCATCACTAATAAAAACTTGCAAATTAAGGACACTTATTCTTAAAGCACCTTGTGTGTTGCATTAACCCAAACGGTAAATATTTGATCAGTTTTTCAATCTCAAAGTAAATCGTTGACATAAATTGATAAAACTAAAGAAGATAGTAACTGGATCACCCGTTGAATAGATCAAGGTCTAACGATGACTAAAACCTGCAGAGATACAGACAATCTTCCTAAAAAGATATTGTAAGATTACGAGCATAAAGACAGATATCAGTAGGTACAGATACTTGACAAATTGTAAGTGGCTTAAAGAATGAAGATATATTCAGTCTGACAGAACTGTATTATAGCTCTGTCATTACACCTGAGCGGTTTGTACAAGTGGCTTTTATGGCTGTTGATACGGCACTAACCGACCAATAAAAATGCGGCACGCCAGACACGCCTTCAACCTTGCCTTTGAGTTAACAAACAATGACATCATACCGATTTAGACAAAAGTATATTATGATATATTGAACTTTTTGTAATCCTTTACTCAAACGCATTTACCTAATATGATGTAATTAATGCCATATAAAGGTTGAATGATGCTAATGACATGTTTACTTTTAAAATTTGTAATTTTTAAAGAACGTTTATTATTTCTTTATTTTATTTTAAGACCTTTTTATGATAAGAAATGACAGCAGTATCTTAAAATTTTCTACAAATTGACTTTACCTGTTTCAAACTAGCGTTATCACTTACCTACTAATAAAAATGATTGATAGATAAGCAATCGATTTTCCATGCATTAGCAAGACTAATTGTGTTTTCTATTTGTTCCATAGTTGCAACAGGAATGCGAGAAATTTTTGCATTTGTTTCAACTAATTAATGTGTCACATGTATTTCTCAATTGAATTCCTCACGAGTTTTTAACTGCCTTTTATTTTTGTTTTCTCTTAACCGGCGAGGCTAATTTAAGATTGAAATAGTGTCATAAGTATAACCGAAACTTTCGTTTCACAACTGCCACCAAGGCCCCATGTGCAGGCGTGGCATGCGGTACTCGGCGGCGGCCGCGCAGCTGCCAGAGAGTACGGACTTTGTACCGCCAAGAAAACGATCGAGATCCGACGACGCGTGGACCGATGATTAGATTACCGATGGAGGCGTGTCTCATATCTACTACTTTTAAATACTCACCAGTGTATCCTATTCGTGACACGGCGCGCAGTCAATGTACCCTTTCAAAAAACTGCCTCGCTGGTCACGATCACGACTTGTCTTTGTTTGTTCATTAAGACAATTCGTAAATTCTACAGCAATGATTCAGTTTAAAAATTTTACCGTTATGCTTGACATTTGCCTATTTTGTCAAGACAACTTGGAAAATTGAGAAACAGGAAAAACACCTTTCGCCAGCCTTCGGACTGACGAAATGTATTTATGTCCCTTCATACAAATGTATCCAAAAACAGTTTTTAAAGCATTTTTTCTGGTCCTTTACCCCAACTGCAAACATATAAAGGTCTTTGACTCCAAACATCAGATGATACTTGTGAGCTTAATTTGGCTCAAATTCAAGATGTTTAATTTAAATGTTGTTTGTTAAGCTAAAAAGTAATGCCTGTGCCACTAGATTCTTGTTTTATAATTTAATTACTTGCAGTGGTTTAGCTGAACGATAGCAGGTTAGTTATATAATTTAGCTTTATTTGTACAAAGACTGCGATGTCTGGAAACTAGTCTTGTGTTAATATTCTTATAAGTCTTGGTAAATAAATGTCTGTCTACACTTTAAATTTCCATGCTGCAGATTAATGGAAAATATGGGGCTGGTAATACGTGTATCTTTGACATCTATTGTATACGACACTCTATATAATGGATAGATAAATTATACACATTCTGGATTTTTAATGGCGGAAAAACTTGTACTTTTGACATTGAACATGAATGGTCGAATTGTGGTTTCCATAAAATTATATACTTATTGAAGTTTACAATGTGGCACATGACGCAGGCATGAGAACTGTCTCAGTTATTAATAAAGAGTGGATTGACCTCATCAGACCACTTGACTCAAATCAATTAGATAAAAAGGATAAAGGACTAAAGATAAACTTTAACAAAAATCGATGTTTTTTGTGAAGTGATGTCAGAACGGAGCGATGCCAGGATGCAAGTATTGGTGACATTGAATAATGATGAGCATTTACATGCATTGAGAAACTATTACGACAAAATCACAACATAAATTGTTGTGATTTGAAGTCTTGACTTATTTAAGTAACCAGTCAAGACTTCTAACAAAAAAAATATTAAACACCTACGAAAAACACGAAACAACCAACAGACATATAATAAAAAGAATGTGCCATATATAGTAAAAGGAATGACGTTAATTACAAGCAAAGGTAACACGTTTATTGGCCGTAGTTTTCCTAGATACGACAAGTCACGTTGTCCACCGCATGCTTATTATGAAACGGGAATGAGTACTCCATAGATAAATTACGCACGCACGACAGATAGTAGGTGATATACACATTTATTAAAGTAATATCGAACATCACACGGTAAAATTCCAGAAAGCTTACAAATATTTTTGTTTGGAAATGTAAAAATACTGACGCTACAAACTGTATGAATACTTCAATAATTTTATTGTTGAAGTTGAAGAGTCTAATGTATCGACAGTTTTAAATTATTTTGGAAAGATATTCGTACACATATATAATTTAATATTGCAATCGAATTGACCTTGTCGCTAAGCGTTTTCTAGGATACTAAATAATTAAATAGTGTTGGTGTTACCAGTTGCCATAGCATTTTCGATTTGCATACGATTGATTTGAAACTTATAAAGGTTGATAATCTATGTATACCATCTTTGTAGGCGAAATGTAAGCTCATTAACCTAAATTAAGTACTTTGTATTAGTTTTTAAATTATAAGCTGTCGCTTTTTGTTAGTTCTATTTGTATTCGTATTATTTGTGTAGAAATACTAGTATTTCAACACAAATAATACTAGGCTGGCAAATAATAATTTGTCATTGGAAATACATAGTAATGGCTTCTTTCCAACAAACGTTAGGCTTCCCCAGTTAAATAATTAGATGCCCATGCGAAAAATAACTTTAGAATTCCAATGTCGAACAGTTAGTTTATTTAAAACGTAAATATTTCCAATATTATTTATTTAAAAATTTTTGTTCATATTTTTTCAGTATTGTTTAAAGTTGGAGTGATAAATGTGGTACGCAATAAAGTGATTGTCATAATGCAACACGTTGAATGGGTGACGTGTGTAGCATGCATTACATGCGTGAAGCTATTAAAATCTTATTGATTTGCAGTCATCAGGTCAAGTCATCAAGTGACGTCATTTGTTAGAACTGACCCCTCTTCCACATCTATTGAGATTAAAATGATAATAACAACTGACATGACAGATTTATCATTAATTCTCAACAAAACAAGAGTCTCATTACAATAATTACCAATTACAATATTACAATATTAACTATTCTACGCTATAATCAATTTATGTGAAAATATTAGAAACAATTTATAGAGTAAAGTATTGATAAATTTAATATTGTTTATTACAGGGACCATTTTGCAAATAAAGAACAGCAATGGACAGTAAGTGATGTACAAATTATTTATTTTAATTGTCATTTTAATGATCAAGTGGAGGAGCGAATGGAAAACAACTGGCAATCAATAAATGGTCCTACTGTACCAACGGTTCAAGTAAAGCAAAACGACGTAATAAAATATGTTATTGATATTTCAATTGAATTGTTAATATAAAACCAAACTCTGTTATGAAAACACCTGTATCATTGAATTGGATTTCATTGATAATCGTGCTACATCAAGTTCAATAGCCATCAAAATTGTAAACACTAACTATCATAGACCGAATACAATAAAGTGAGCTTTTAATCTTGTCGTATTGTGGAATGTAGTCATCAACTGTAGTATCTGAGTAGTAACTCTTGTTGCTACCCAGATAGTCAGGCCAACGCCCATCATTCAATGGATTTGTCTGTTTCGTAACACATATATACCTAGTGTAATAGGCATTTATATATACTTTGTTAATCAACATGCCCTCAAAACATCGATATATCTTGAGCAATGATTGCATTGCAATTGAATGATTTATTTTTTGATAATAAGATTAAAAATATATTAGATTGTAATGTTTTTAAATCAATGACTACGTCATTTTTCAATTCCAGTCGAAAATGTTTTTGCTAAAACAAATGCTAAGCCTGCTAGAAAACATAATTACAATGTATTAAATTTTTCTTGTGAAGCAGTATTTATTTTATAGCAGTGCATAATAAAATAAGAAATTTAATTTATGTGGCATCTTGTGCTGCCATATGGTCGTGATAATATGTGTTGGAAAAACAACATTATCTTGGTAAAGCTAAACTTGTACATATTTCTTTCGTAAAAGTCTTTGTGCTAACGTTTGTAAACATAGTGAAATAGTTTGATAATGGACATAGCAACACTCCCACTGATTTCGCAGGGGGCAGATAACAAAGGTACACACACGTAATATCTTACATCTAACATTAAATGTTATCAAAACTATTGATGAACTTTACTTTGTAATTAACTTTGATAGAGACACTCCCTTTTTAACCGACTTCAAAAAAAGGAGGAGGTTATTCAATTCGGTTGTATTTTTGTTATCATTTTTTTTTTTATGTTTGTTACCTCAGAACTCCGTCGTTTATAGACCGATTTGCAAATTTTTTTTTTTCCTTTATAGGATATGCTTCCAGATTGGTCCCATTTTTTTCAAAACCCAGTTCTGATGATGGGATCCATGAGGAATCGAGGGAACTTCTCAAATATTATAGGCAACCATATAGTGATTTTGGTATTTTCATCGAGAACTTAAGCATTTACAGTCAAAAAGTAACATTTGATGAAGTGGAACTGATGAAGAAGACAAGAAATGGTCAACTGAACTTCATACTCACATTGATATCACAATGCAGATAGTTAAGCGACTATGACAATACAAATAAATGAATGGTTCTGAATAGTTACGTTGAAAATGGTATCATCGAAGTGATCTGATGATGATGATGGAGCCGGAAGGTAGGCACTGGAACTCCGTAATTAATCAATGTAACCCAGCCGTGTTTGAACTTATTAGAATCGTTATGAGATGCACTTTGGCTATAAGGTACTATTGAACTGATCTGATGATGGAGCCGGAAGGTAGGCATAGGAACTCCGTAATTAATCAATGTATCCTAGTCGTGTTTGGGCTTATTAGAATTGTCATGAGATCCATTTTGGCTATAAGGTACTATCGAACCGATCGGTGTTGGTGGAGCCGGAAGGTGGAAGGTAGACACAGGAACTTTCTAATAAAACAATGTAACCTTGCAGTGTTTGGGTTAATTGGAATCGTCATGAGAAATAGGCACTCTGTTTATAAGTGGTTCGCAACTAAAAAGTGTAAAATAAAAACTTAAAAAAAAATAAAAAATAACCGACTTCACTAAAAAAAACACTAAAAGGATCAAAATAACTTTAATTTCGAAAGTCGGTGTTATATAAGAAACAAACAATACCGAGAAACACCGACTTCCGATATCAAAGTTATTTTGATCCTTTTAGTGTTTTTTTAGTGAAGTCGGTTATTATTTTTTTGTAAAAAGTTTTTCTATGAAAAAATAATGTGCTTATCTTATTTAAGTTATGTTATTATGTCATCATGCTAAGCAAAATAAAATTGCTTGTTGTTCATCCACTAGCTATATTGATATGTTCAAGTTATACACAATAGTAGGTATACATTCTTTATCAATTTTCAGCATTTTATAATTTTCATGCCAAACTGGTTTTATCGATAAGCTTGCTTGTACGGAAATTATTCTTGCTTACGTCAAGACAGCAAAAATGTTATTATTATGAATTTTTTAATGCCACAAGTTCAAACTCATTCGAATGTTTGTTTCCAAAGCAACGGTCCTAATCGGAGGCGTGGCGCTGACGTCACAAAATGGCGCGATTACTGTTTTTTTAACTGACGATTCAATACTGTGGCAATGATATTTTTAACACATATGTCAAGTGTCATTGAAGTAAAAAAAATATTTTACAAATACATTCTTGTACCTACCTACTACATACGGATTTAGAAAATAACGTACAGTTTTCTTAACAATGTATGGTATTTTAGTCTTTTTATCTTCCACGTTTTATTTGATAAGTATGACCAACCATCTACGGCCATCTTGAAAGGTCGGGGACCCACGATTTGTAATATTGTTTTAATTTCTCGTCACTCGCCGTGAATATGATCGTCTTAATGAATATTGGCCTTTAATTACAGACATCATTTTACCAACACGTGGCAAGATCATAACCGTATCACGAGTCATGATCTTATTTTATAAGGAAATGCCTCTAACTCATGATATTACACAGAAATCGTTGATGTTAGTGAGTGATTGTATAAGTATTCAATATTATTGTAAAACATTTTATAAAATTATTTCTATGGACTATCTTGTCATCAATTTAGCAAGGTTGGTGCTAGACAAAAAAAAAATGTGCCATGAGAAACGAAACGAAAGATTACAATAACCAGACAAACTTCTTTCTTGACACGTTTAACAATCATTCACAATGCAGATTGCATCTAATTAATATTCTAAATGTGAAAAGTTATTCTTAGTAAAGAGCAAAGTTCAATGCGTCTCTTTCTTTCAATCCCAACGCGTGCTAACAACGAAGTGACGGCCGGCCGAGAGGCAATTGACCGTTGCACTGCCTAACGCAACAGATTAAACAAATCATTGACTTTTTATAACCGACACACATTCGAGCTACTTCTAAGAAACTTTGCTGAAAAAAAAGAAAATTGAGAAACTTTGCTGAGAAAAAAAAAATATTGTATGTTGATGAGTGATCCGTTTTTCAGAACAGTCATTAGAGTTAAGAACTTTAGACGTTTGGCTGACGGATTTGTGTTTGCGCCAACGGGGTCATCCAGCCTTGTAACCGACATCATTGTTACGATCTAGAACAGTAGATCATCTCACTAAAAGAGATGAATCACTAATTTATCATTTATCACCGTGAGCTTAAACAATTGGTCCTTCGGTACAATGGGGAAATCAATGGTCTTGATCGTGGATGAGTGATTTACAACTGTTTACTAAAGTGATTTACAGCTTATATTATGGTATAGAATCTGAATTTATGATGTTTATCTAAATTAAGTTTCCAATAAAGCCGCTGAAGTCGATCACGATCAAATTAAACATGCCAAATACATTTCTAATTTCAAAAGTTGAAAATGACAATATGAATAATGTTAAAAATCAAAATCTCTTAGTTCCTAAATGGATGATGTTCCGAGATAATAAAAAAGATAATGAGAGAAGTACCCACAGATAATGTCCGCCATCATCGAGTGGTATAATGAAACTATCGATTGCAAATTTCCAATGCATCATATCAGATAGTGTTTATGGCAAAAATCTAATATATCTAATTTAGCGTCATCACGCAGACTAATCGTGAAATTATAAATATAGCGTCCAATGGTTTCTCCGAAAATTTTGTCAGACCAGACTGAATGTAACTGGCGCTTTGCCATCAAGATCTGCAGTTCTCCGGCAATTGCCATGAAGTCATGAAGAGTTACTCAGAAATGAACGAGGTAGCCTTAGACTTGTTGCCAAGATATTAACAATGGTTTGGATAAGCTTTAGCAGAGGCAGGTAATGAGGTAACATGTCAAACAATCGTGGGATTCTTTATGAGCTCAAAATTCAAAACAAAGCATATTAGAATATAAATGTAGAAAATTTATTGGTGCGTATAATGCACAACACCCATTGTATTCTTGAGACCATTTAGGAAAAGTCTGGATCGATTTTTTTTAAACTAGATATTAGTATATAGTAATTTTAACTAGACTGATGTATCATCTTTCACAATCTCTAAAACAATCTTGAAACAATCTTTTTAATTCCACGCTTGAAATCATCAAAAAGTAACTTTATGAATTCATTAAATTGCTACTTAAGGTTACCGAATAAAGATGGCGGAAGACTACTTGTTTTAGTGTTATTTATACGCTTGGAAGCCTTTTCAAGGAGCTTCGCAGTTCAGGTTCTTTTTGTACGTGGTATAAAAACAAAGTTCAAAACGGTGATTGATATCTTGCTATCTATTCTTGCTATTGACCTTCCCGGTGACAACTAAGTAGGAAGCAATCTTAGAGAACGGTCCAACAAGACTAGTGATCAATTATTCACACAAATACCATGTTATTTCTGCTCATTCTGATTAACAAGTTGCATACGTTATTGCTGGTGACATGGAAAATAAAAATGCAATGGAAGCTCGAATGAATCTTAACGTATCAGCAGTTTTTAATGACGTAATATTTATTGTTATTGATTTAGCAAAACTGACTTCTAACAATATTTACGCGCTAACTATTTAATATTTCGGCGATAAAATCAAGAATGTTATTGAAATGTATGTCAATAACAGTGCATTTAATTCAGATACTCTCGCAACGAACGGAGGCGTGTTCAGGGGTTTAGAAAACATTGGTAAACAAAGTCGTGACTAAAGAATATCTCAGGTGACCGACCACATTGTTGTCACTGACATGAAGGTGCCTGAAATCGTGAGCACAAAACAAAAGAGACCTATACAAAGCGGTTGTATACGTATCCAAAAACCTTAAAACAATAAACTCACCGGTTGCCAAAGCTCCGTGAAAGATTTTCTCTTTGTCCTCCATCATTGCGTGGGCGGTGCTAGCTCCTGGTGCCATCACGATTCTTCTAAGAGACGGTCTCCTTGCTAAAGCAACGATATGTTTGACGCGGTGCTGCTGGGGCGCTCTTCGTCGACGCGAGCGCACTCTATGAAGGCCTGTAGGCGACTGTCCGCTAACTCCACTCGTTATCACTGAGCGAACCTTATCAGCTCCGCGGCAGTGATTGCTGAACAGCCATATAATAGCTGAATAGATTTTGCAGTATATTAACCAAAAATACAAGTACCAATCGCCCTGGATGCTGAGTAACGCCATCAATAGCGATCTGGAACAACAAGAAATGGGGTCAAAATTTCAGGAAACGGTATTTTTGGAAGAATTTCATGATACAGCTTCAGGAAAGAAAAAAAAAGCTTATTACTTTTTATTTAAATATTGTATTTAAAGCTTTGTACTTTTTATTTTTTTTTAAGAAAGTCTATAGACTAGATTACATGGGTGAAAATAAAGGCTTCAAATAAGAACCTATTGTATAATAAACAAGTACAACTTGTTTCAATTGATAGAGCGCATTCTTGTTTTTATAACATATAAAATTTAACATTCGTAGATGCTGGCTAGGTAAAAAAAGTTTTTTTTTAATATCCTTGAAGAAGTTCAATACATCGAAAGACTAAAAACGAGTTGAAAATTAAATGCTTCTATGGTTTATTATTCAGTCTTCTTAAAACAGGTTTATAAATCATTCGTCAAAATAGAGAATGATATTAAATAAATTGGTGATGATGAAATATCAGAAACCTTTTCATTTACTTAAGAATGAAATTTCTGCTATGTACAGTGTCGTTATCTCTTGTTATGTGTGTGTTTACAGTTTACATAGTACTTTCTCAGTCATCATTTTCCATTAATAATATATCCGCTTTTTAATAGCTTCCACACGCCTCATTATATTAATCTAGAAAACATTCCATTAGTCATTTGTCAACTTTGGACAGTTGGACCACTAATGAATACATTTTTGTGTTGTATACAGAATCCCTCAGTTTTCTTTCTCAAGCTTGATGACATAGGCCAAGGAATCTCGATTCCAAGTCGTAATCATTTCTAAATCAGAATAACATGCAATATAGGTATACTATCCACAATGTTATTCGTCCGAAACACAGGTTGATCTATTATGCATGCCCCATGTACGAGGCAACTCGTTTCACCGCTTACGTCAATTGGTGAGGATCTTGAATTTTTTTAACATCAAGCCAAACAAGAATGTTTAGAAAATAAGTAGATATTTTAAAGAAATGAATTTGCCGACTACACGCTGAAAGCCTATATTGTGTATTGCTTTGTGTACATGTATGTCTCTTTCTGTTTGTTCTAATTATTTTTCAGGTTTGTATTTGTGTTGAATAAATTCATAAACTACTGGACAGATTTAAAAATTCTTTCATCGTAGAATGCTACTTTATCACTGAGTGACACGTAAAGTCACTGGCGGAAGCTAGTAAATACATAATAAAGTAAATGTTCATATTAATTTTAGAGCAATACTTTTATAAAGTCGATTAAAAGCTTCTAAATCTTTTCGGAAGTAAATCATTCTTATCTACATTGATTACCGGATATAATTATGTAACACGTCTACTGAAACATAATGCTGACATATGAGCCGTTTAATAACTGCAATGTCGTATGGTAATGTTAGCATTAATAGGTACAGGTAAACCTTCATGTAATAGATCCTGTTGCTTTACGTCACAAGAAAACAATAAATGACTGAGTGCACTTGAGCAAAAATTTGATTTTACATGCTTGTGGTAATTGTGGTTAAATTGTCATCAGTAAAATCATAGTTTTTATTGACCTTTTTGTCAAACTGTCACGTACACATAAATATAGTAGGTAAATATTGACTTATTGACCTATTTTCCCTATTGTCATCATGTCCTTTATGAATTAATGATTCAAGGTGAATTTTATAAAATCATTCATGTTTTCATGGGTTTTCCTATTTACAGTTTTTTATTGCCTGTCTGTTTTAGTCTCAATTAAAGTTTTAGGATCTCCTTTAGCTAACTCTTTTATTACTGGACTACTTTTTGATTACTGATTAAAATTATCATCATTACATTTCAGTCGAAAAATCTCTCTTACTGGATACACGCCTCCTCTAAGCATACGCTATCTACATCAACCAGTTGTATATTCATCGCATCCTCAACTAAACAGTCATAAATATTTCGTTTACAGTTTCTGTAGAAAAGTCAATGTTTCTATTCACCCACTCCATTCTGTTTTCATTCATATAAACTGAACTAGGTTGTCTGTAGGGGATATCGTGAGTCGTGCGTAATACTCGAAAACACCTCAATAGTAAAATATGTTTCGTCTGTAGCTCAACTTTATAGCCGTGAGTCGTGTCGACCAACCAGATTTTTTCTGGCCAATGTAGGATAAGATAAGACGCTTAAAGACGTAAATTTTTAAGCTTATCTCTGCTACCTCTTTGCCATTGGGAAGTTAGGATAGTTTATTTACGAAGCGGTTTGAATTTTTTTAGAGTAGGTAAAAAAACGCATCATGGAATTTATATGAACTAGTGAGCGTGTTTGGAAATAGGTGGGACCCTCCATCACTGAGCCATTGGATGCGTTTATAAGTTACACTGTGAGCAGTGAAAATTTCTTCCTAGCTGCACTAAATGTGCGTAGATTTTGTTTAATTTTTTTCGTTTTCTTGTTCAATTGTAATTGTGTAATTTCATTGTGTGTTTGATGTTGTAAGTGTTACCTGTGTACAGATGTTAGGAACAAACGTTTATTACTATGTGCAACCTTAATTTTTCAACGCGCAGTAGGATTATTAGTATATAGGTATTTGAGAACTTGTTTTATCATAAGAGCATACTGTGATTCAAGCTGTCGTGATCAAGTCCAAACAGTTATGATGGATGTGAAGAGTATTATTGCCCTCACTTATCAGAAGTATCATAAAGACCAATAATTTTCTTTAGGCCTATTTTTTTTCTCGTTCGGTGTTACGGCAAAATTTTGTCGGTCAAATACTTCGTCACTTCCACAGTAACGTCGATGGCAGAGCATAGATCGTTTTACCTGCAAGGTTTTTTTGCAAGCTGTACACAAAGGCTTCCGTATATATTCGAGATTTATTACCTTTACAAGTAGTATTCGAAGCGTCTTCTTCTATATCTTAAGCCAATAAAGACATAGAAGCCGCACACCTGATTTCAGTGTTGAATATTTGTCAAATTTCGATTTTTTACAGGTTCTCAATTCAGTAACTGGGGTATGTGCTCTATGGTTCTTAACATCTTTTGATTTTGCAGTTGCTATTGTTACCAACCCAATAAAGTTCAGCGTCGTTTCGGTTGTTGCTATAAACGTGTTTACATTTATGGCAACAACCAAGAATCAAAATGTCAAATAATAAATTATAACTTTGAATTCATTCTTCACTGTTGCTTCCTATTGGATTATTGCATTATTTTTTTTCCTGCATGAATAAAAGCTGCGCCTCTTTATTAAAAAGGAGGCTGCTATTTGGTAGTCGTCCTTTATTTAATGTTTCTGCATACGTTACGATTTCTTCAGAGGTGAAGCAGAGCATGAACTTACAAGGTTGACGAGTTAAGAATATTAATACGCCTTTGTTTGTAGTTTGTATTATAACCGGCTGTTTGTTTGTTTATATCATCATAATCTATATGGTTAACGCTATCTGACTGACTCGTCAAGCAGCCATTGTCCTTAATTATAGTTTAATTGGAATCTACTTCGTGACAATTATGAATATGCCAATTTCTGCGCTTCAATGGAATAGTTGGATTTCTAAAAAACAATGCTACTACACAGTGCATATTGATTTGAACGTGAAAAATGTGTGTTTCAAATGAGATTTCTTATTCATTTTTAACTTGCTATCGCCACCTGTGTTACGAGCATACGATTAAAGCTGACATTCATACGTTCTGTTAATGGTTTATGTTAATTCCACAATATTGCAAACTTCGCAACGTTCTAGAAACATCACAGCGGACTAATTAGCATATTATATAAAACTATACACAAATTGTTATTCTTACCTGCTTCGGTGACTAAATTCTTCCTTCGCAATAATGGTCCGAGGATGTGTGTCTTATAAAATGCACCAAATCGTGGCGCATAGCAGTGCGCCCGTGGATAGCGATGAACGTTTCAATACACATTCGCAATAAGTCCCAGTAAACGTCTAATGTCAACTTTTTAACTAAAACTCTCCCCCAACATCGCACAGGAAATGTAACACAGTAATTATACAGCTTTGTATCTTTAGTCCAGCGTTCCAAAATATCGATAGCGTTGCCTCGTCTCGTCTCTATTTCACTCCGGATCTTAATTTGTTCATTGTAACTCGCCTATAGCGTTTTTGAGCAGGTAAATATGGTTGGTTTTGTTAATTTGAAGCACAATAGAAGTGTTTACGTAGCCGCACAGTGTGA